>OZ012741.1:218267517-219589392 GCA_963859935.3 Lathyrus sativus
AAAAGATAATACAAAAGATGGTCGTAACTTACAAAGATTGGCACGAGATGCTACCATTTGCCTTGCACGGATACCGAACATCAGTGTGCACTTCGACAGGGGTAACTCCCTTTTCCTTGGTGTATGGGATGGACGTTGTGCTACCCATCGAGGTCAGAATACCTTCCTTAAAGATCTTGATGGAAGCAAAGCTTGATGAAGACGAATGGATAAAAGAAAGATTTGACTTGTTGAACCTCATTGATGAAAAAAGAATGACGGCCATGTGTCACAGTCAAATCTATCAACAAAGGATGATCAGAGCGTTCAACAAAAAGGTTCGTCCCAAAGAGTATAGGGAAGGAGAGCTTGTGCTTCGAAAGATCCTGCCAACTCAAAAGGATATGTGTGGCAAGTGGATGCCCAACTATGACGGCCCTTTCGTTGTAAAGACTGTCTTCTCCGGAGGATCTCTAATTCTCGAAACTATGGATGGCGAACAACTCAAGTATCCCATCAACTCAGACGCAGTGAGAAAATACTAATCCTGAAGCGAAATACCTAGAAAGGAGATTTTAGTGCTTCATCAAGATGAAAGCCAAACGTTTGAAAGCTGACGGATGCCGGGGCGGAGTCTTGTGCAAGATATCAGAAGAAAGATCAACGCCTGTCATTCTCGTCAGAAGCAGCGAAGCAAGTGAACTAGCAGTCAGAAGGACTGAATTATTATGGTATTCTGTAACCTTTTCTGTTTGCCATTTTTCAAAATTATAAAGTTCCCAAGGCTTTACCCTTTGTAAAGTTCTTGTCTATCAATAAGATCAGTTTTTAGCCAAATCATTGTTATGATCCTCTGTTTTTGTTATGCAATTTCACTTATTTGTTAATAAAAAATTTCATAAAAGCAAAGTGTTTTGAAAAAATTTAAATTTTTGTTTTAAAGGGAAACACAATTTGACAAAACGATTGAAAAATTCTAGAGGTAATCTGATGACATTACACAGTCCTCAAAGTTGTGGAAGGTTGTTGTACCTTCGACCAAGCTAGATGTGCCCGACAGCAATTCTGGCTCTTAAGCCAAGACTTCTTCTCTACAGAATTACGAGGATATTATTGAAAAAGATCGTTATCTACACCAAAGAAGAAAGTGTCGTTGACTTAAAGCACTTTGAAACTCAGCATGACGAGTTCTCTCTTCACTTTCTTTGTTTTGCTTTCCTTTGTTGCTGCGGGTCGGTTTGCATTTTACATACATCATTATGCCAGCATACGCATTTGTTTGCATTTCTGGTTTTGGCTGTCGCCTTTGAGATCCTTCGGTTGTTACCATTATCTTTGATCTGTTGTAACAAGTTCGCTTCAAAGTTGACGTCCTGGGGTTTCCTTATCTTCTCTGGGAAGCTAGTGATGACTAGCAATATCCAATTTACACAAACAGGGGGTTGTTACCAATTTTCATCTTCGATCTGGTCGTCACCAACAATCTTTGAAAGACTAGTGGTCACTAGCACACGTTCAGAACTAATTGCGTTCGGTACCGTGGTTCGGTCGTCACCAACCATTTTCCAAACCCAGTTGTTACCGATTCTGTTATAAAGCGAACCAATTGTTATTGAAGTCCCTTTGATTCGGTTTTCACCAATCTGGCTAAAAATCTAGTGGTTACTAGTATTTCCCTCTAAAAAACCAATGGTCATTGACATTGGAGTTGGTCGTCACCAAAATTCCCTAAAAGTCTAATGATTATTAGCATCACCTTTAAATCCAATTGTTATTGGTACCTGTTTGATTCGGTTATTACCAGTCATCTTGAATCTAGTCGTTACTAGTACTACCTTCAGATCTAATTGTTATTGGTACCCCTTGATTCAGTTATTATCAATCTCTATAAGTCTAGTGGTCACTAGCCTCGTTTGGAAAATCTTGTGGTTACTAGAATTATCCAGAACCAATTGTTATTGGTATACCTGATTTGGTCGTCACCAAAATTCCTTAAAAGTCCAATGATTATTGGCATCGCTTAAAGCAGATTGTTATCACCGCATTGGTCTGGTCATTACCAAACTCCTTGAAAATCCAATGGTCATTGGTCTCCTTGGATTCGGTCGTCACCAAATTCTCCAGTTAAGTCTAGTGGTTACTAGCATCATCCAGAACCAATTGTTATTGGTATACCCTGATTTGGTTATCACCAGTCCCCTCTAAATCCAGTGATTACTGGTATTTCTTGAAAACTAATTGTTATTAGTGTTGAAAGTTGATTGTTACCAACTTCCCCAGCCAGAGTCCTGTTGTTTTAACAATATTGTTTGGAATCCTCAATTGTGATTGAAACTTTGATTTAGTCATCACCATTTCCCCAGGAAGTCTGATAATGTTTAGTACTTTTTGGAAACCGTTGTTGATTTGGTTGTCACCATATCCCCAGGAAGTCTAATGGTATTTAGCACTTTTTGGAAACCGAACTTTGGATTGGTTGTCACCATATCCCCAGGAAGCCTAGTGGAAACTAGCACTGTTTGAAGCTATTTGTTATTCTAGGTCGTCACCAGTCTCCCCAATTGAAGCTTTTGCTTTTCCAATCGAGTCTCGGAGAACTAGTGGATACTAGTTTCCCCTGCGCATCCGGTCTTGTCTCTAACCTTTTCCTGAAGATCCCGTTAGAACTCTTCGTTATAGGAAAATTTCTCATCTGGTCATCCCCAGTGAGATTCGTGTCTTCGTTCCGTCTTTTCCCTGGTGAAGTTCTGCTTCCCTAGTGGAATTGTTCCCCAGCAAAGTTATCCCCAGTGGGTTCCTCCCCCAGTGTGCTTTGTGCTTCTTTTCTTTCGTTTCCCCAGTGAAGAATTGTCATCTTCCCCGGTGGGCTTCCTCATCTGGTTATCCCCAGTGAGGTTCGTATCTCCTTTCCCCATTGAAGAGGTGTCTTCCCTGGTGGAATTTGTGTCCCCTGTGTGAAAGATTTCCTTGAGCAGCATCATTAGTCATGTTTGAACTATCTTGCTTACTCTGTCTTGCACCTTTCCCCAGTGTGTTGGGTCCCCGTGAGTGGTTACTCGTTGTATTGCCGTTCTTTTATATTTGCTCGTGTGTCTGCATCTGTCTTGCATTCAAGCATCATATAACATCATTTAGATTCATGGCATATTGGCATTCGTCCTTTTGCATATCATCAGATCTAAGGGACAAAATTTCTGGTTTGCTATATTTAAATACCTTTCACTGCGATTCTATGAGGATTGTCATCTCTCATCACCATCTAGTGAAGATATTTAAATAGGGGCATCTGTTGCACCCCAAATTTTGACCCCTTAGATCCTCATCATCATTGTAGGATCATATTTGCTTGATTAACTAACCTTAACCCATTTTCAGTTTATCTTTGTTAAGATGCAGATGAATTAGGGTTCTGTACCGTCAAAATCGAGGCTTCACTGGTTTGATCAATCAATGTTTTGGATTGATCCAACATCAAACAAGATCAAGGATAATAAATTGGATCAAGTATGAATTCAATTTGAGGTGGTCACCCGGGGATTGAGAACAGTGCAATTTGAGATACCCGATTAGGGTTTCCGATTAGGAAAAGTCAACCGTAGTTTGACTTTTGTTTTAAAGAGTATTTAAATGGTGGTATTTTGGTCCATTAATTTCCTATGGCTTAGTAAAGTCCATCCAAAGAGTTTCAAGTCCTCCGGATGTCCGGATCATCAACGGGCGGCTCGGTAGGTACCGATCGATCGAACGGTTGATCGAAAAGTCAACTCTTCATCAATCAGGAATTTGATATCAAGATGTGAATCAAAAATGTTCCTTATGCCATATTACACCTCCCCATAAAATTTCATGACCATTGGATCAAGGGTTAAGAAATAATTGCAAATATCGGGAATTAGGGTTTCGAAAGGGGCAAGACCATAACTCCTCAACCACACATCCAATTGAAGTGGTTCAAAGCTCTTTGGAAAGCTCTTGACAAATCCTACAAAAGCCTCATAGTGGTCCATGATTAAAAAATGCATAGAATTGGAGTTACAGCAAAATTCATTTTTGAAGGGGAAATAACTTAGAAAAATTCTAAGTTATTTAGCACTTGTAGGTGGTTTTTTCAGAAACTTTGAAGGGTTTTTCAACCTAGTTCCATCAAGAATTTGGAAATTCCCAAAACATGAAAGTTGTAGAGCTACTTAAGGTATTTCCAAATTGTGGTAGAACTCCTCAATAGCATGTTTGAGCAGGAAGTTATGCACCATAGAAGTTGGGCCTGTCAACACTTGAAACCACAATCCAACACTTCCTAAAAATCAGATTTTCACAACTTGAGACATCCTCAACCCTTGGATCATGATCCAATATGATATTCAGATGTGTAGAGGAAAGGAAATGCAGAAAATGTAAGGTTTGGAGAGAGAGAGAGAGAGAGAGAGAGAGAGAGAGAGAGAGAGAGAGAGAGAGAGAGAGAGAGAGAGAGAGAGAGAGAGAGAGAGAGAGATGGTAGGTTGCAACTTGGCATTATTATATTCAAATGTAAGGAAGAAAGAGAAACTTTTTTGGATGACTTGAAGCAGCTGCAGTCCCCTACACCCTAAGCTCACCTCAGTCACTTCATGTCCACCTCTCCACTTGATTTTCTGATCTTCTTTGGTCCATGGAACTGATGTATGGAGATTTTGGCAAGATATTTCAAAAACTTCACAAATCTCCCTCCAAAAGTGGTAAATGACCAAGGTTGCCCTCACTATTTCTTGGCTATAAATAGAGGCCTCTTCTATGAGTTCAAACACACTAGAGCAATCTCAGAAAACCAGATAAAACATAGCTCTCACTCTCCCCTCATTCCTCAAGAATTTCAAAAACACCAAAATCTCCATTTTCACTAAAAAACTGTCTTGAGCAAAATTCTGCTCAAGACCAGTTCCACCACTTCCAAACCTATAAAAAGCATCCACACAATCCCTAAATATAATATAGAAGGTGTTTATACCTTCAAACCTCTCAAAAATACCATTTTGCCAAAAGTCAACTTTCACACTAGGAAAGTTTGACCACCACCCTCAAAACTTGCCAAATCTTTGTCTAAGGTGTTTCTTGCTGTTGTAACCATCCACACACCTCACATATGTCATATTACAACTGTCTAAAGCATTGAAAACCAACTGGAAACCCCTTAACTCCAACTGTCTTAAAGTTTGGTCTTGTTGCTTCAAGAGGAAGTAAGCCTCATATCATTGCAAAGGAAGGAGCATCTCTGGGTTTCTAAGCTTTTTAGCTTGTTCAAGGCTGGTCAATAAGAGGTATGTGATGTTCTAACTGTCTAGAAATCATACATTATCATGTATTGTCATTTTATGGTGATTTGTGTGAAAATGTACCATGGGTTCCCTATTATGTTTCTTTGTCAAGAATCCTATTTTTGTGATCATAATGCTTGTTTTGTCAAATATTTTATCATTTGTAAATGATGTGTGGATGTTAGATTGTAAGTTTGTGCCTTATTATCATGTTTAAGCTTGTTAGTGAGTTTTTGGTCATTTGGTAGTTTTAGGACTCCAAACTTGAAAAGTAGTATGCTTGCCCTAGAACTATAAATCTTGGCTCACTATTAGGATAGGTAGATGACTTGTAAGTTGCTCATAGATCCCCCTTGCCTTTGATCATGTTTGAATCAATGTGGCTATTGTTTTTGCTCTTATGTTATTTTGAGGTCTTCTTGCTTGTCACTACCATGAATTGTGTGTTGGGCTGTTGTGATTACTACTTTGCATCTCAATTGTTCTAAGCCATTTGTTTAATGCTTACTTGATCAAGCTCATAATGTTTGTTTTGGTGAAAATGTGAGAAACATGAAGCTTTGAACTTTAGGGATGTCTTGTAAGACATGTGTGCTTGGTTTTGCTGTCCAATTTGATTCAATGTCATTCTTTGATTTAATAAGTTTTTGCTTAACTTGAAGTTGTGAACTCATTTGCTTACCCATTTCAAGAGTGTGTATGTTGTTGTTATGCTTAAAATCTACCCAAGATTCAATTTGCTATGTCATGCCTCAAACTGTTGCATTTTTTAAATACCATGAGGTCAATACATCATTTTCTGTTTCAAGCATTGTTTATATGATTTGTGTGCATTAAATCTTCATCATATCCATTTAAAACTTCTGCACAATCTCATTTTCTCCAACTGTCATGGTTTTTGCTTATTGTATGTTCAAATTGTTGTTCTTGCATAACATAAGTTTCAAAATGCCAAGTGTTGTTTTGATAAAAGTTTCACTCATTTTATGACTTGCATCTCATCTATTAGCATCATCATCATGTGTACATGTCCTCTCTTGCATGAAATACATCTTGGCCTTAAAAATTGCCCTGTTGAGGTGAATATCTTGCCTACGCAGATTTTCAATTTTTGCACCAACACACCAATTCTCATATCACTTGACACAAGCTCTTCGATGAACCTAAAACACTTTCATAATGATATTTGTGGTGTGTGTGCATTGATCACTTGTGTTGTCATGGCTCACTTTTACATTTCACATTCCAATCACACTCACATGCTAAAACTGCCACAGCCTGATCAATTTTTCTCTTCTGTTTGTGTATGCATGATAGTAGGGTTGTAACTCACTCACATGTTTGATTTTAAGGTGTGTGTATGTTTGTTTTGGTCTGAGTTTATTTGTTTTCACAATTCCACTCACAATTGCATTTTTACACTAAATCTGCCATAAGCATTACCAAATTGTTGTTCTGCTTGCACATGCCTAATCTATGAGTTGTAACTCATCCATATGCTTGGTTCTAAGATGTACACATGTTTGGTTTGGTCTGAGCTTGCCTATATTTGCATTTCACCACTTAACTTCATTTTGAACTAAAACTGCCAAGAGCACATACCAAAACCATGTTCGCTTACACAATGATCCATCTCAGAGTGGTAACTCATTTGGCCCTATATTTGTGATGTGTGTATGAGTTTGTTTGTCCATGAGAGCTCTTCTTCTTGAATTTGAACTATGCTTGCATACCATTAACTGTTGAACTGTTTTAGAATTTGTTATTTTTGCAACTTATGTCACAAATTGCAAATCATGAGTCACTTTGTATTTAAGTTGGATTTTGGACTTCATCTGTTTTGAAACTTCACATATGTTGAATTTGGAGTGTGTGAGGACATTTAATTTGATTTAAGCATGAGCAATTTGAACTGTGGCTTTGAAAAGGCATGTCAATTCACCAATATTGCAGCTGCCATAGGTTTTTGAAATTCACTTGGTTTGTAAACTTCTTTATGGTTTAGACACATCCTATATATGGTTTTGAGTGTGTATGTGTGTTTGCTTCACTCTAATTTGACCTGTTTCATAAACTCACCATCTCACTTGCCATGTTTTGATTTTCACCTCAGTTTCACATAGCAGTTGGATTTTCAACTCATAATTAGTTTGTTCGGATGCATGAACATGTTGTATATGACATTTGAATTGTGTTTGAGCCTCTACTCTGACCATAACATGATTGGTTTGTCCATTTGCTTCATAAATGCATTTTTCTTCCACATAAGCAATTACTATCGTGTTTTTATTTCAAGACATGTTTTCAAAATTCCACCTGGACCATTCTTTTCCTTGTTTAAAAATACCCAATATTGATCTAAGGTTTGCTTGATTTGGTTGAGAAATGAGTGAGTTGGATATCAAAACGTATTTGTGAACTTGCCTTGTTTTTGTCCCTTTTGTGCCTAGAAAATTAACACACCAAGCCATATATATTTATGGATGTAGCTATATCAACGAATGTATAGCCACCCCAGTGGTAGAAGCCTTGCCCATAAACACGCCTATCATTGCCTGAACTTGGGTTCGATCCCTGAGGAGGATAAACCCTTTTGTTTTTTCCTCTTTTCATATTTTTCATGTTTCACCTTGTTTCTACCTGGATAACACGCGCGTGTGTGCTCTAGTGGCCAGGTTACTTGCCTGCAAGCTAGAGGGCGTGGGTTCAATTCCCACCCCTTGCATTTTCCTTTAATTTTTATTTGTTAATATTGTTTTGTGTATTAAAAAATTCATGAAACTTCAAATAATCACAACTCTCTCATTTTTCATCCTATTTTGCTCATTCTTTTTGCATTATGTTTGTTATGATGTCTACTTTTATATGATGTGGAAATATTACTTGTTGTCATAAATTGTGATATATTTTGCCCATATGGAAATTTGTTCATTTATTGTGATCAGTGATTCTACTTACAGTTGATTTCCTTTGAGCACGTTTGATTTTCTTGTGAGATCTTTATTCCCTTTGTTAGTTAACATGCTAGGGTACTGTCGCTACTGCGAAAATCGGCGCCGGCTGAACAGAAGAGTCGCCACCGCGCGTTATTTATCCCACGGGAGGGAAAGGAAACGCTCAGAGTAAACCTCGCACAACACGGGAAAGGCATGGTCGTCGCAACCAAAACCTGGATTCGGGAGTCGGTTACGCAAGGGGAAGGTATTAGCACCCCTCACGTCCGTCGTACTCGACGGGATCCACGCTTGTTTTCGGGTATGGATTGTTATTCTATCTGCTCTAACGGTCAGGGGTTAAAAAGAAAAGAGAATGAAAATAAAAATGACTCGGCAAAGTATCGCACTTTATGCCTACGTATTCTCGCCTGGAACGAGAAATCAGAGTCAACGTAGTTCGCCTACCTACGGGAAAGGAGGGGAAGGTTGCTCGCTAGGATATCGCATCCTATGCCTACGTACTTTCATACAGCATGAAAGATCAGAGCAAACGTAGTTCGGGCCACGTACGACACAAGCTTGTCTTGGTTGATTTTATTCCTTCTGAAAAGGTTTTCTGATCAACAGTCCCAGCGGACAAAAATGACGCTTTGATGAGTTCACATTCTTTTACGGAAGAAGTGTCTTTTATTGTGTTTGAAATCTTTATGGTGTTTTTCTGTTTGCTTTGAGAAAGAAGAGACAGAACTCTAACCTACGGTTGCGAAGGGAATCAAACTAACCTAATGTTATCATGCATGGGTTAAGACCTAGTGTCTATCATGCTCCTCTCCTGCACAGAGAGAAACAGAGATCCTAAGGGATAGGCAGAAACAGGAACAATATCAGGTATATACAGTAAAGCAGTAAAATGCATGGATGCAACAATACAAGCGAGGCAAGGGAGTCCCACTCAACCTCGAACCTAGAAAACAATAGGCAAAAGTGAACAGACTTCACTTTCAACCCAACAGGGTAAACAGCAAACAATACAGTCCAGAAAACCAATCAATACATCAGAAATGAAATACAACAGCAAAATAAACAGCATCAGCAGCTCTGGATCAATATCTGGCTTCAAGTAATCTCCAATCAGTTACAGGCTTCAACAAGCACCAATCTCCATCTTCATGGCCTTCAGGCAAGGGCTTTGATCATCAGTCTTCCATCTGCCATGGCTTTTCTTCAAGTTCAAACCTCCAGGATGAGGAATCAGTCACAAGAGTGAATTGGGTGTTAAGCAATCAGTTGACTACCAAGGGTGGTGAACAGACTGCTTCTAACACAAAAGACATTTTCTCTCAAGAGTTCTATCTCTTAGACACTATCACCAAGCCTTCCAAAGGAAGGGGGTGAGTGTCTTAGAGAGACTCTGAATCACAGAGAAGAATGGATGCAGACAAGGCAATCCATGTTTGAGAAACAAACTTTCTAACCTAGAGCTCTGCCTAGCTCCTAAACCCTAGTCTCCTCAGCGTCTGCTAGCAAGAATCTTCTCTTCAACTCTGGAAGTTGAACTTCAATCTCTGGATCTCCAATGGCTTTCATCTCCTCAAGTCCTCAGCTCTCCCAAGTCCCCAGACAATCCCAATACCCACACAAACCAGCAATAATCCCCATAGGGGATACCACACCAGTCAATCAGATATATACAATACAGTAATAGCAGTAGGGGAATCCTGACTTTTTCTAAGGGATCTAATAACTACCCATAGCCCCTATAGTCCCATAACTAAACTATTCAAACCCTAAGTCCTAAGGGAAAAGAATCAAATCTCCTAAGTCATCACTTAAAACCCTAGTTTTATCCATGTTGTTCAAGCCTACATTAAGCACCTAAAATTAATTTCTAAAAATGGGAACTAAATTGTATCTACAAGTTCAATGTCTAACCTAAACAACCTAAAAAGAATGGATGAAAAATATGAAAGTATCTAATAGAACAAAAATTAACAAAATCATGTATGAAATGAAACCATTTAAAATGTTATTTATTTAGAAAATATGGGAAAAATATCAAATAAAAAATAAAATGCCATTTTTATTTTTTATAGTTTTCTAGACATCCTAAAGAAAAATATGCAAAAAGAATGAATTAAAAATGATGATTTTGCTATTTATTATGAATTTTATAAGATGCATGAAAAATATAAAGAAATAAAAAGAAAATATTAGGAATTAAAGAAAGGGGGTGAGAAAAGTAAGGAAAACACGTTCAGCGCATTGGGCTTATTAAATTGGGGGGTGCGAATAGCTCTCTGAGCCCAATCCCCCCAATTAATGAAACGCTGCGTTTCAATTTTTGAATTCTCCCACCAAAACTCAGATCAAACGTGGGCCGTTCGATTCCTGGTCAAGTCAATCCTCTCCTCCAGATCCAAGGGCCTGTGAGTCGTCTTCTTCCTCCCTCCGTTTAGGGTTTCAGGCATGAACTCCATGCACGAAAATTCCCTCCAATCGTTCTCCATGCTTTCTTGATGAAAATTAAAAATTCCAAGCCCTAAAATACTCTATAAAACCCAAGGAATCCATGTCTAATCCTAGTTTTCACTAACTCTCATTGCAAACTCCAAACAGAGGGAACGAAACTCAGGGTACACCATGCATGCCTGTTGTCACTTTTGCCAGAACTCCAACCTGATGATCCACAGATCATCTACATACTTCCCTCATTATTCTATGCATCATTATATTAATTATGGTCCAGTACACAGCTTATTCTTGAAGCTAACAGAAATGGCAACCTGTCATGGATCTCCACGAAGCTATCCCTAAACTTCAAGAATCAATCCCCTAGGGTTTCTAAACAATATTATCCTAACCACATGATCTCTACCAGCCAGAATAGTGAGATTCGAAGAAGTTTACATACCTTGCACTTGATGATGGTGATGGTAGCTAGACCTCAATTCAACCTTTGATACTTGCTGAAAATGATCTCCAATGAATGAGTATGCTTCTGTTTGCAATGATTTGTGCTTAATACTTGTGAATCATTCTATTCCATCCTTCATGCAAGTTGGAGTTTCAAATTGAATCTCTTCACACAGCCACGAATTCTCTCCAATCTCTTGTGCCAATTACTCCATGATGATAGTGGATGATGATAGTGACAGAAATCAGAATGATGGAGGAAGTTTCAATGGATTTTTGATGAAAATGCAACTTGGAGTGAAGAAGATAATGGGTATAATCCTTGATCAATTCAACCACTTCTTGATGTGAATCCTAGGGTTTGAATGATGATGATGATGACTCAATCCAAAGATGTGAGAGTTTTGAGAGATTTGTAAGAGTTTGAGTAGCTTATGCAAGAATGAGAAAATGGATGAAAATGGAGATTTTTGACAAATGGGAGCACCAACCCTTGCATGAATCAGCTTGCATGAATATATAGGTTGCATTAGAACCTCCTAGAACATTGGAGAAATTTCCCTTACACTTTTCCCTTTAAATTTGGATTATGTTACTTTCAATTCAAGCAACCATGGATAACTCACAAAGTATGACCTAAGCTCAAAATTCCACTTTAGCCAATGTTTTTAAAATGCCTTTTCCATTCAAAATGACCTATAATTTTGCATCATTTGGCCAAGATATGAAAAACACCATTTTTTTTAGCCATTTTTCTTCATTAAATTCACCAATTTTAAAACCTTGTGCTATGGACTTTTCCAATCTCTCATGGTCACTTTTATAGACTCAAAATGTCATTTGGAGCAAGTTTGATGTTGTAAGTTTTTCCATTTGAGGCCTCCTTGTATGAGTTTTGGACATAGGTTAAAATGACCTGTAATTCACAAATGACCAAAATACCCTTTGCTTGCCAAGACCACAAGTTGAGTTCCACACATCATATGAAGGCATACTATACCATTCTAGAAAGCTAAGACAATGAGGAACAATTCTTATGTTTACCAGAAATTCATTTGAAATCTCCTTGAGGGTTAAAAATAGCTTGGAAGTCAAGTCACTTTCACAGACAAAATTTCAGATACCTCAGATGACCTGTAACTTGCAAGGACCATAACTTGAGTTCTATAAATCTCCTTGATGTATTCCACCACTAAAATTAAAGGTCTTGAGATCCTCTACAAGTTTCATGTTGGCCAAGGATCCATTTGAAGCTTGCATTTTGACTTATCTTGCTTGGAAATTTGACCTAAACTAGGGGATTTTACATAGAAACCCTAATTTAGAAACTCCTCTTCTCCTTGATTTCTCTTGATTTCTTCTTAGCATGACAACATATTCTTACTCTCCATGTCAAATGATGAACCCCACATCTCTCCAATAACCCTTGATGCCCTTCAATCAGTCAGTGGACCTAGGGTTGACCTAGGGTTGACCCAGATGAAACCCTAGTTGACTGTCTTTAACTGCAATTCTTGTGATCATATCAACAACTTGTTTTCTTCTCCAAATGACTTTCTAAGTCCTCTCATGATGTCTAGATGCTCTCCATGCCTTACATTTACAGCTCACAACCCCCTTGTTGACCCTCAGATACCCTCAGATAGGGGATAGACTCAAGGCTTGATCTGCTGAACTCTCTGCTCTCAAATTCTTTTCTGATGACTTGAATGGGATAGAATTAGGATAATAACCTCTTGATAGGCCTCTAGAGATGAGAATAATGATTGGTCCCCTGTTGGATGACTTGCTATGCTTATGCTATGCAGATGGTTAGACTATGTACATGACTCTATATGCAGATGCTAATGATATTGAAACATAAACCAAGTGAATAAGGTTGAGCAAATTTTAGGGTGCAACAGCTGCCCCTATTCAAGCGACTTGGACCCGATTGGGTGAAGAGCGAACGGCCTTTAAACATTCGAGGTACGAGACGGTTGAATACTAAGAAACCCGGAAATTTGCCAACCGCAGAAATAAACTGCACCCCTGTTTGGGTAACGACATCCACTGCCTGGATCTGACTGTTTGCAGCCGCTCACTGATCTCGTAACGACCACGCTGGGGATAACAGATTGCTTGCTTGTCCACATTAGGACTCTGTCTGTCATCAATACGAAGAAATCTCAACTAGAACCTGTCCACGTTAGGACTCCACTTGCTGTTAACCCAGAAAAATCTCGGCAACTCCGCTGGGGGATATTCCAATAAATCGTCCACGTTAGGAATAAACTCTTCCACGTTAGGAATAACACCATCCACGTAAGGAATCATCTCTTCTGCGTCTGTCCACGTCAGGACTAAACTTTCCATCTTTCCACGTCAGGATGCAATCTTCTTTTTCCACGTAAGGAGAACCGTATCAATCTGTCCACGTAAGGACTCCAGTACAACTCGATATGTCTGCGTCAGGACTCCAATCTTTCCGCGTAAGGAATACAACTTTGGTTCTGAACCTGTCCACGTTAGGACTCACCTTTCCACGTAAGGAGTACATCATTCTTCCACGTCAGGAATCAACTTTTCTTGAATCCGTCCACGTAAGGACCCCAATCTCTCCACGTAAGGAAACCAACTCTTTCCGATTTGTCCGCGTCATGACTACATTTTTCCACGTAAGGAATGCCATCTTAATCTGTCCACGTAAGGACTCCGCTCTTTCCACGTAAGGAATCCTCCTCCTATGTGTCCGCGTAAGGACTCAATCTTTTCCACGTAAGGAACACGATCTCCTTTCCCCGTTAAGGAACCATTTTTCTGATTTGTCCATGTAAGGACTCCCATCTTTCGTCTTGATTTGTCCATGTCAGGACTCAGGCATCTTCAACCCGCTGGGGAAATAAAACTTGTCCACGTCAGGACTCCCATCTCCTCTGTTGAGAAAGCCAAACTCGTCCGCGTCAGGACTCACACCTTCGTCTGATCTGTCCACGTCAGGACCCATGCTTCGCCAACACGAAGAAAGATAACTGCTGAGAGTAAATGGTCCACGTCAGGACACCAACACAAAGAGTAATCAGTTTTGTCAACGTCATGACTCCACATTCCACCAATTCCGAGAACCCGATTCTGTCCACTTTAGGACTACCACATCTCATTAATCCGGGGAATAAATCTGTCCACGTTAGGATACCCACTTCTGAAGAAATCCCGTCACTATAGGGATAAATTGCCCACGTCAGGACTTAGTTCTCCATTGATCCTCACCCACAAACTTCTTAGCACCGACGCGACAGCGACTTTGAGGCGGACTCTACTGGGGATATCTGGGAACCAAACTACCGGATGCCTGCTCTGACGACCGGTGGTGGTCTCTGAAATTTTGATTCATGGAACCCCTTGATGACAAATAACTCTGCTTGGAAATAAAGAGAAACTTATCCTGGTAACTCTGTGGGGAATACAGCCGAAACTGACATTATCATTGGATGTCCCATGCCGAGATCTTGAATATTTGGTAGTTCATTTGAGCAAGAGCTCCCTCTACCTGAACTGCTGTAGTACAGAAACTGCTTCAGCAAAATAAATGCTGAAGGTAATGCCGACTCCGCCGGGGATAGCCAGATGCTACAAAATTATTCCGGCAAAATAAATGCTGGAAGGGTGAAGTCGACTCAGCTGGGAAATTAGGAACTTAAACCGGACACCTTGTTGAGATAACCCCCTGCTGGGGAGTAGCAGCTATGCACGGTATGATCGGACTTTCTGCTGGAGATTGAACTGATATTACACAGTATCCACGACAAAATAAATGACAGGACCCACCACCAACTCTGCCGGGGAGAATCTTTGATCTTCGAGTTCCACTGGGAGGAAAAAACATTTGCCAAAAAGAGAGAACTCCGCTGGGGTGGGACTATTCTCTCTGGGGGAAATCCACTAACTCCGCTGGGGGAGAGTGAATGACCCTGCGGGGAAAGACGAACCTGTCTGAATACAACCTTACGATCTTGGAATCGTCAATCCTTTTTTTGCACAAGCTACGACTAGCTGGAGAGTTCGATCCTTCTTCAGGAAGAACCTGCATGACCTGCGGGAAGGTTGAGTCTTTCGTTATTGCAATCTTTTGATCCCCTTCCTCGTATGGTTATGAAACCTGCAACAACACACACAAGACAAGACCAGCCTGTGCAACCAAATCAATTCAGGTTAGTGACGTTATTTTCAGTTAATTCAAAGCTTTAGCAACTGTTGGCAAGGGCCAGCAACGTTATACTCATGCTAGTTTCATCAAACTTAGGCGTTAATCATGCACAAAACAGTAAAGAACAGTGTCAAGTACTGAATAACGTATTTTATTGATCGGGCCCCTGAATGGGCGGAGTTTTGTACACGGGATATAACTCCTGAAATGAGGAAGCTACACAAAGCAAATATACAAGTATACAAGTATGCACAAGAAGCATAAACATTGACAACTTAAATTTGTACACATGTCGGCAACGGGATGCAGATGAACACCACGAACTGATCCTCCCATGACTCGCCCGACCCTAACGCTTTCCCGGTATCCCCACTCCTGAAGAGATTGTATCAGATAACTGGCTCCTCAGATGTATTCTCCCGCATTGATGCTTATTGCAATTATCAAATTCGGACCGCAGTCATTTGCTTTTCAAATCCCTAACTTTTGCGTGAACCGCCCTTTACGGGTTTTCAGTTCACCGGGATACCCTTTTTTGCCGAAGCCGCCCAGTGTAGGTTTTCAACTTCGCGGGTGTGCATTTTTTCAATTTTATCCCTAATTTTTGCCCGAACCTTTCATTCTGTTTTTGGTTCGCCAGGATGCCCCATTTTTGCCTGGACTCTCTTTTTCTGTCCAGCGGGTCTATCTTAAGCAAAGTATTTTTTAACTGCGTCCGAATTCACAGGTGACGTAAAGTCTTCACCGTCCATAGTGGACAACAACAATGTTCCTCCTGAAAATACTTTCCTGACAACGTATGGCCCTTCGTAGTTGGGGGTCCACTTGCCCCTGTGATCTGCTTGCGGCGGGAGAATCCTTTTCAGCACAAGGTCGCCCGTCTGAAAGCTTCGCGGATGTATCTTCTTGTCGTACGCTTTCTTCATTCGGCTCTGGTACAAACGACCGTATGCTAGAGAAGCTAGCCTCTTCTCATCCATCAAACTCAATTGGTTCAACCTGTCTTTCACCCATTCTGCCTCGTCCAGCTGAACGTCTCGCAACACCCTCAGAGAAGGGATCTCGACTTCTAATGGTAGCACCGCTTCCATTCCGTATACCAACGAGAACGGAGTTGCCCCGGTTGATGTGCGTACCGTCGTACGATAACCGTGCAGAGCAAAAGGTAGCTTCTCATGCCAATCCTTATAGGTCACGACCATTTTCTGAACAATCTTCTTGATATTCTTATTGGCCGCCTCTACAGCGCCATTCATCTTGGGTCGGTAAGGGGAGGAGTTGTGATGTTCGATCTTGAAATTCTGACAGAGCTCCTTCATCATTTTGTTGTTCAGGTTTGAACCGTTGTCCGTGATTATCCGCTCAAGAATCCCATATCGGCAAATGATATCTCTTTTGATGAATCTGGCCACCACTTGCTTCGTTACATTCGCATAAGACGCCGCTTCCACCCACTTGGTGAAATAATCGATTGCTACTAGGATGAACCGATGCCCGTTAGAAGCTGTCGGCTCGATCTTTCCAATCATATCGATTCCCCACATAGAGAATGGCCATGGCGATGACATTACATTCAGAGGACTTGGAGGCACATGGATCTTATCAGCATAGATTTGGCACTTGTGACACTTCCTCGCAAACTTGAAACAATCAGTTTCCATGGTCAGCCAAAAATAACCTGCCCGCAGCAGTTTTCTCGTCATAGCATGTCCACCAGCATGCGTGCCAAAGGTACCTTCGTGAATTTCCTCCATGAGAAGCTTTGCCTCTTTTTCATCTACACAACGCAACAGCACCAAATCGTGGTTCCTTCTGTATAAGACACCATCCGGATTCAAGTAGAAATTACCCGCTAATCTGCTGAGAGTCTTCTGATCTTGACTGGATGCCCCAGCCGGATACTCTTTATTCTTCAGGAAATTAAGGATATCAAAATACCATGGTTTGTCATCAGATGCTTCATCAATAGCAAATACATAAGCTGGCCTGTCAAGCCGAGAGATAATGATTCGAGGAGCCTCATTCCAGAAGTTGACTTTGTACATGGAAGACAAAGTGGCCAGGGCGTCAGCCATTTGATTTTCTGCCCGCGGTACGTGATGCAATTCAACCTTGTCGAAGAAAGGCAACAATCTCCTTGCATAATTCATGTAATGTATCAAATTGGGCTGACGTGTCTCCCATTCCCCTTTGATCTGATTCACCACCAGAGCTGAGTCTCCGTATACGTCCAGATGTTTGATTCGCAAATCAATGGCTTCTTCAAGCCCCATTATACAAGCTTCGTATTCGGCCTCATTATTGGTAACATCAAAAGTCAGTCGGGCAGTAAACGGGATGTGCGACCCGTGTGGCGTGGTGATGATTGCCCCTATTCCACTACCATAAGCATTCACAGCTCCGTCAAATATCATCTTCCATTTAGAACCCAACTTTGGTCCCTCGTCTGGCAACGGCTCTTCACAATCTTTCATCTTTAGATACATGATATCCTCGTCAGGAAAATCAAATCTCATCGATTGGTACTCTTCAATAGGCTGCTCCGCCAGATACTCGGACAACACACTCCCCTTTATAGCCTTCTGCGAGACGTATTGAATATCATATTCAGTCAAGACCATCTGCCAACGGGCAATTCTGCCCGACAACGCCTGCTTTTCAAATACATATTTGATAGGATCCATCTTCGAGATGAGCATGGTTGTATGATTCAGCATGTACTGCCTCAAACGCTTGGCGGCCCAAGCTAGCGCGCAACAAGTTTTCTCAAGCATTGAGTATCGATATTCACAGTCTGTAAATTTCTTACTCAGGTAATAGATTGCATGCTCTTTTCTCCCCGTCTCGTCATGCTGACCGAGAACACAACCCATGCTTCCCTCAAGAACCGTCAAATACATGATCAAGGGTCTGCCCGCCACTGGGGGTATCAGAATAGGAGGTTCCTGCAAATACTTCTTTATTTTATCGAACGCCTTTTGACAATTTTCGTCCCACGTTACAGCTTGATCTTTCTTCAACAGCTTGAATAATGGTTCACACGTGGCCGTTAGGTGAGATATGAACCGGGCGATGTAGTTCAATCTCCCTAAAAACCCGCGCACCTCTTTCTCTGTTTTAGGCGTCGGCATTTCTTGAATTGCTTTTATTTTAGCAGGATCGACCTCTATCCCTCTTTCGCTTACGATAAATCCCAGCAGCTTGCCCGATCTCACCCCGAAGGTGCATTTATTAGGGTTCAGCCTCAGCCTGAAATTCCTAAGCCTTTTAAACAACTTCAACAGATTCACCAGATGCTCTTCCTCCGTCTGGGATTTGGCAATCATATCGTCGACATAAACTTCGAACTCTTTATGCATCATGTCATGGAAAAGAGTCGTCATCGCACGCTGATATGTTGCCCCAGCATTTTTCAAACCAAAGGGCATCACTTTGTAGCAAAATGTTCCCCAAGGCGTTATGAAAGTGGTCTTCTCCATATCCTCTGGCGCCATTTTAATCTGATTGTAGCCCGAAAAGCCATCCATGAAGGAGAATACGGAGTACTGAGCAGTATTATCAACTAACACGTCAATATGAGGAAGTGGAAAATCGTCTTTTGGGCTTGCTTTATTCAAATCTCGATAATCCACGCACATTCGAACCTTGCCATCTTTCTTTGGCACCGGTACGATGTTGGCAACCCATGAGGGATATTTTGTCACAGCCAGGAAACCAGCGTCCCACTGTTTTTGAACTTCCTATTTGATCTTTATTGCCATATCTGGTCGAGTTCTGCGAAGCTTTTGTTTGACCGGCGGGCAATCTTCTTTCAGTGGCAGGCGATGCACAACCATGTCTGTATCGAGCCCCGGCATATCTTCATATGACCAAGCGAAGACATCATTATACTCTCGGAGCATTTCAACCAGTCTTCGCTGGATATCACTCTGCAGTGCGGCTCCAATACGAATATTTTTCTCAACCCCTTCCGACCCGAAGTTGATAATTTCGATGACCTCGTCGTGAGGCAGAATGACTCTTTCCTCTTGCTTCACTAACCAAGACAGTTCTTCAGGAACTTCGCCATCTTCGACAACCTCTTCTTCGGCCTGGAACACCGGGTGCTCGAAGTCGGGACGAGTCATAGGTGGTTCAAGGATGTCATCTGAAAATGTTATCCTGCAAAAGGAACGGTTAAGTGCTTCAAAATGCGTATAAAGCGAACAACCACGTTGCCGTTTTATTGAAAAATATAAAACAAGAAAGACAGGGATTACAGTATTTGCACATGAAAAACGCCATTTATTTAATGATTGACACGCAATGTTCATAACAACACAGCCCTAAGCAAATCCTGATGCCCCGAGCAAGACATCAGATTATTCAACAATTAATAAAGCAAAGCATTACTGTTTAAAAGTCACAGGAACAAGCTCCTGAATAGACCAGTTGCACAATCCTTGTCCTGGCGTGCTTGGCTGAATCCAGGCATCCATATCACAGTCGTTGTCTCCTTCATCAGACTCCGAAGCAGCATTGATAGTTTCGTGGCACACTCCACTGGCAGAGATGGTGATGGGCTTTCTGAAACGGGGTGCCCCCACGGAAGGAGTTGAGGACGACGGTTGGTATCCCAGCCCGAACCGGTCCATCTTCACAGGAATGTCCAGCACTTTGCCCCAGCCCTTTGCTTCTCCTGCTTCTACGAGAGCTTGAGCTTCCTTATACGACGAGACGGCTATCTCCGACGCTTTGCTCGGCCCGGGACCTTTGTCCTTGATGCGCAAACCTTCAAATGCCTGGCAGGGTGTTTCGTGGATTTCTCCGTCGACCTCCACATATTTAAATGACGACAGATGGCTGACCAGGATTTCCTCTTCTCCGCACACGGTGACTACGCTGTCTCCGACCATATATTTTAACTTCTGATGCAGGGTGGACGTGACTGCCCCTGCCCCATGAATCCAGGGTCTTCCAAGCAAGCAGCTGTACGCAGGCTGTATATCCATGATATAAAACTCAGTTGCAAACACTTCCGGCCCCACCTGTAGCGGCAATGTGATCGATCCAAAGACTGTTCTCCGCGTGCCGTCAAACGCTCTGACTACCAAATCACTGGGCGTACACAAAATTCCTCTAACATCCAGCTTCATCATCGCCTTCTTGGGCAGCACGTTTAAAAACGATCCGGTGTCAACCAATACGTGCGACATTACTGATCCTCTACACTCGACAGATACGTGCAGCGCCATATTATGATCTCTTCCTTTCGGAGTCAAGTCGAAATCGGTAAAGCCCAAGTTGTGGCCTGCATTCACATGTGCCAACACTCCTTCCAACTGATTCACAGAGACGTCTTGGGGTACAAAAGAAGTATCCAGGACTTTCAGCAACGCATTTCTGTGGGCTTCCGAACACAACAGCAATGACAGAATAGATATCTTGGACGGTGTCTGCTGCAGATGCTCCACAATCTTATAATCACTTTTCCGAATCAAGCGCATGAACTCTTCTACGTCTTTCGCTGCCGACTCTTTGTCACTTGCCTGCACCGGAACGTTTTCAACCACTTTCCCTTTTCCTTTTGCTAATCTTTCAGCCTCCACTTCAGGGGATATAAAGATCCTACCACTCCTTGTCATACCTCCCGACCCAACAACATTATCCACAGTCTCGGCTGGCTGCTTATTAACATCAATTTTTATCCCGTCACAATATACCTCCAACCCATATGACCATGGGACTGCTTTTGTGCTCTCGTACGGGATTGGCCCGGCCTTAGTTATGGTGATCGGTGGTCGCTGAGCTGGTGCTGCAATAGTGATCGTCTTCCGAGGAATCGTTACCGTGGCCACATCAGTCTGATCACATGCTACTGCCCCCGCGGGCTCTTCAGTTGCTGCTTGGTCAAACTGCAATATGCCTTCATTAATTAAAGCCTGAATGCCTTTCTTCAAATCCTCACACCCCCCAGCTAGGGTCCAACAGTCTAAGCAATACTCGTTACATCCTGGGTAAACACCTCCTTGTAACAGTCGGCTCTTTATCTCGCTCAGCGGCGTCTTCAAGTCTTCGACATTCATAATCAGATTCAACCCTTCCTCAGTTAGAATGGCGTTTGCCCCGTGATTAGGCATGGGTTTCTGCACTATATTCGGACCTGCCGTTCCGAAATTGATAGTCTTATTGTCCAAAAGATCCTGCACAACATGCTTAAAAGCATGGCAACCTTCTATATCGTGACCCGGAGCCCCCAGAATGAAACTCGCAGTGCCTGCTTGCATCGTAACCAAACGGGGGAGCTCCCGTTATTGGTGCCAAAGTTCTTTTCTCTACCAGATTCAAACCCAACAATGTCTGCAACAAATCTGCATAGGTTGAGGGAGGCTTCTCAAACACTCTTCTTGGTTTACTACCCTGGAATCTTCGCTGAGCTTGCTGTGCCCCCTGCTGAGGCTGCTGCTGTTGTTGCATTGGCTGCTGCTGAACCGGTTGTTGTTGCTGGAGTGGTTGTTGTTGATACGGGATAGTAACACTCGCCACCTGCTGCGGCTGACGATATTGACCTCGTCCCCTGCCTCGGCCTCGGCCTCGGCCTCCAAATACTGCACTTGCTTCGCCCTGACGGCGCCCACCATAAGCTTTCCTATTACTGCCAGATGCAGTTGATTCCTCGACTTGGAACTTTCCTTGCTTAATATTACGTTCAATCTTTTCTCCCATCAGAATCAGGTCTGAAAAACTGGCCAGAGACGTGTGAAACAGCATATCATGAAACAGACCTGTGAATGTGCCGACAAACATGTCATTCATTTCTTTATCTTCCACCGGAGGACGGACCCTGGCAGCCATATCGCGCCACCTTTGCGCGTACTCTTTAAAGCTCTCCCCCTTCTTCTGCGACAGCCCCGCCAACTGGACCCGATTGGGTGCCAAATCGCTGTTATACTTGTAGTGAGCTACAAATGCCTCTGCTAGTTGCTTCCATGTCTTGATATCAGTTGGCTTCAACCCCATGTACCATTCTAGGGAAGGCCCCGACAGACTATCTTGAAAGAAATGCATTAGCATTCTTTCGTCAGTTGAGTATGCAGACATTTTTCTGTAATAAGCTCGTACATGCACTTTTGGACATGTGTCCCCTTTGTACTTGTCAAACGCAGGAGCTTTGAATTTAATTGGCACCCTCAAGCCAGGTACCAAGCCCATTGTTGCCATGTCCAAACCCACAGCACTTTGGTTCAGGACTCCCCTCATCTGCTCTTCCAGCATTCTGATCTTCTGGGAGTCATCCATCGGCCCTTCGAAGCCTCCTCCGGAGAAAGCGTCCTCCTGCTGATCTTCTTGCCACATACCATTTCCAGCCCCATACCCATCATATCCATTATTACGTCCCGCTCTGACCTGATTCATCCCCGGACCTCGGCCTCTGTTGCCGTACCCTTGAACACCTCCAGCAGGACCAAAAGCCATAAACCCCGCGCCGTTTCCATTTCCAAAACCTCCGTAACCCTGATTGGCCGCACCATAACCATCCTGCCCAAAGCCTTGAGCATTAAAGCCATACTTCCCCGCATTATCGAATCCCTGATCATTGAATCCGAACCCAGCATTGACAAAGCCGTTGCCTCCCATATTGTCACCCAAATTGACATCACCCAGCCCAACGTTATGGACAGCAGTCTCATTCCCAACTCCGACGTTACCATTTACAGCAGCGGTAGCGTTGTTGACATTAGCAGCGGGTGTATTGACTACAGGTGGAGCCACTGGCGTGGGAGTGCCGTCTCCATGAACAGTATCGACCCGTACGGACTGATGATCCTCGTTACCATGACCAGCGTTTCGGGCCAACAGAGGCTGGACCATGGCCTGCAAATTCTCCTGCCCTTTCGCAATAGCTTCCATGGTCTGCATAAAGAGAGCGAGCTTCTCGCGCACATCTTGCATCTCGTTCTGCATTTGATCCATGATTCTTCGACAGTTGGTGCGGGTAGAATAGCGGTGCGGGTGTTGATCTGCAATCCTGAAAAGTACCTGTTATGAGCAGGACATAAGACACTATTCAAAGATTACCTGTAATGCAACATGAATATGAATGCAATGCAATGTGTCTGTGCATTAGGGAAATTCATTCCCCCAGTTCTAGTGTGAAGGTGCCAGTGCAGTGACAGTGTTGACAATAGGAATATCGGAGCTGAACCATAGAAAGCCTCATATATTGCAGGGAAAATTAATAAGCCCAGGGTACAACATCACTGAGAGTACAAAGAAGGCATGACCTCAACCAACAATCCTGGTGATGGTCAGCACTATGCAAATAAAGCATACAAATTACTACATGAAATGATCAAATCCTCCCAAAAGTCTGGTACTCTTCTATCAACTTCTTGGTCTCTGGATGGCTTGGTCGATCAAGCAGCCCTTCAACAAGTTGGTTTCTCTTCTTAAGAACACGGCGCACGTCCTCAGCAGTCTCTTCCCATGTTGCTTCTCCGAAGCAATCTTCTAGCTTTCGCTTCTGAGACACCGCTTCATCTCTGCATTTGATTGCCTTGTTCAGTGCATGCTGGACACTATATCGGGTCATCACTTCTTCCTCACACTTCTTGATGCTAGACTTCAACTTTTCTTCGAGGTCGGAGATTTGCTGCTTCAACTTATCTTCCCTCTTCTTATTGTTGGTGAGAGTAGCATTCCAAGTCTTATTGCAAGAGGAAATTTCTCGGTGTGCTGCGTCAAGCGCCTTCTTTTTGGCTTCCAACATGTCATGGGAGCTTCTGAACTCTTGCCCCAGACGTTTACGCTTTTTCTTTTCCTCAGTCAACTCAGCCCCTAACCTGTTTAACAGCTCGATTTGTTGTTGGAAAGCATATACGGCCTTGTTTTTCTCACTGCGTACTTGAGCTAGCTCTTGCTCTAACCCTTCGTTGATCTTCATCAAGGCTTCCTTTTCCCTCACAACCTGCTCATAGGCTTCCTTAGAAACAGTGGTTGGCTCTTCTGCCGGAACGGGAGCAGGAATTGGTGCATCTGGAAATGGCATCCCCAACTGACCAGCTCTCTCCCGGATCCAAACCCTGTAAGGGTCATAAGCCTGACAGTCATTCTTCCCTAGCGACGGCTTCCCTTTGCGGTTAATATGTGTCCAGGCATGTTGCAACTTGGCTAATAACTCCCCCTTCACGTCTCCGGTGAAGTACAGAGATTCCTGTACTTCTTCCTCCTGAGGTGGATTCTTCAGTGCATATCCGAACTGACGAATGAATAGAGAAGGGTTGTAATTGATACACCCTTTTCTTCCTATCAGCGGCACATTAGGGTACCCAGAACAACTGAAGATGAGCTCAGATCCCAACAGGTCTCGATCAAACCACACAACATCTTCGGAATATAGCCTCATCAGGCGCTCTGACCAACCAACGGGGACTGTAGTCTCTGCGACAGATCTTCTCTTAGGAAGGTGGCTCTCAAACCACATACTCAACAAGGGTACACAAAGATGAACATTCTTCCCTCTGCCCCTCTCATTCTTATAATGCAGTGAGTGGTAGAAATCTCCGAGTAAGGTAGGTACAGGATTACCAGCGGCAAACAAGTAGAAAGCATCGAAGTCCACAAAATCCGGTATATTGGGGAACAAAACTATGCCATAAATGCACAAAGCCAACACAGCGTTAAAAGCAACCCAGCACCCGCTCTTGGCATACTCTTGGGCTTTACCAACTAAGAATTGGAGTGAGAAGCCTGGAACTCCACGGGAAACAGTAGTCACAAGTTCAGAAGCATCAATATGCAAGGCTTTTGCCAAATCCTCCGGCTTGGGCTTGGCGTCATAATGAATGAATGGAACCTGGTTCTGCACGGGCAGCTCAACATACTCAGCATATTCCTCCAGGGTTGGTCCCATAATAAAGTCAGAGAACGTAAAGCACCTCAAAGCAGGGTCGTAGAATTGCATCAAAGCATACAACCCATCTAACTCTATCTCTGCAGGTTTACACACCAATCTCAGTAGTCTACCATAGCTCCTCCGGAAGCTCCTACGAACACCCTCATCAGCAAGAGAGATCAACCCAAGTAGAGGAACAATATCAGGCGTAGGCAATTTGTACGCAACCGTTCTCCTTAAGCTAGTCATGATCAAACACTCAGAAGTCTGGGCACTAGAACTAGGGAAATGCAAATGCACCTGCAGCACAGACACACGTTAGTGAAATGCAAATGGTAATGGATATGCAGTAATGCAATGCAAGTAACATGCAACAGGGACCAAAGCTGTAGCTGAATAGCCTGGACCATATCAAGAAGTCTCAGATAGATTCTCTAGAAGTCCTCAAACCCTGGTCTCAGATAGACCTAACACAAAGCTCTGATACTGGTCTCTGATAGACCCCATAATCACAACCTCGAATGGTCTCCGCCAGACCTCAAATCATATCTCCAACCGGTCTCTGGCAGACCTCAAATCACATCTCCTACTGGTCTCTGACAGACCTCAAATCACATCTCCAACTGGTCTTTGACAGACCTCAGAACTCTCCATAAATACCCAGGATCTCTGATCAAGAAATAACCGGTATCTGAAGGTCTAGTTACCTGCATATCCCCAAACCCTCTCACAGGTGGATGTCCTAGTAACTGACAAAGGTATGGTATCCTATGCGGTCGTCGGCGTCACAGACTTTCAGGGTCGATGATACGATTCCCAGAAGGAGTGGCATCATCAAATCCTGAAGAGGCCTCACTTAGCCAACTTCCAAATGATCGGTCCCCAGAGTCGACAATTCAACTAACCAGCAACCCACGCCAACCAAAGGAAGGGGCAGGAGGCCAACCAGAGGAACCTCGTCTGAGTGTAGATTTCGCGGGACACCAAAGCAAGCAAAGCAAGCGGGCGCCAACTAATCTCTACTCTAATTCTAGGTGCACTCAAGCCCAGGTCCGGCTTCTCACTCAATATCAGAACACCCGTCACACCCCAAGATACAGCAATAATAATCCATATATACAAAGCTGAAAATAAAGGTCAGAAATATAAATCCATACAAAATCCTCGACGGGAAAACAAGCGTTAGGATTGACTCTCTTAAGGGACGTTGGATCCCAAATGCATAAGAACTATCGCAGTCCTTAGCAGCCAGGGGACGTTGGATCCCCAGCAGAGTCGCCAGCTGTCGCTACTGCGAAAATCGGCGTCGGCTGAACAGAAGAGTCGCCACCGCGCGTTATTTATCCCACAGGAGGGAAAGGAAACGCTCAGAGTAAACCTCGCACAACACGGGAAAGGCATGGTCGTCGCAACCAAAACCTGGATTCGGGAGTCGGTTACGCAAGGGGAAGGTATTAGCACCCCTCACGTCCGTCGTACTCGACGGGATCCACGCTTGTTTTCGGGTATGGATTGTTATTCTATCTGCTCTAACGGTCAGGGGTTAAAAAGAAAAGAGAATGAAAATAAAAATGACTCGGCAAAGTATCGCACTTTATGCCTACGTATTCTCGCCTGGAACGAGAAATCAGAGTCAACGTAGTTCGCCTACCTACGGGAAAAGAGGGGAAGGTTGCTCGCTAGGATATCGCATCCTATGCTTACGTACTTTCATACAGCATGAAAGATCAGAGCAAACGTAGTTCGGGCCACGTACGACACAAGCTTGTCTTGGTTGATTTTATTCCTTCTGAAAAGGTTTTCTGATCAACAGTCCCAGTGGACAAAAATGACGCTTTGATGAGTTCACATTCTTTTACGGAAGAAGTGTCTTTTATTGTGTTTGAAATCTTTATGGTGTTTTTCTGTTTGCTTTGAGAAAGAAGAGACAGAACTCTAACCTACGGTTGCGAAGGGAATCAAACTAACCTAATGTTATCATGCATGGGTTAAGACCTAGTGTCTATCATGCTCCTCTCCTGCACAGAGAGAAACAGAGATCCTAAGGGATAGGCAGAAACAGGAACAATATCAGGTATATACAGTAAAGTAGTAAAATGCATGGATGCAACAATACAAGCGAGGCAAGGGAGTCCCACTCAACCTCGAACCTAGAAAACAATAGGCAAAAGTGAACAGACTTCACTTTCAACCCAACAGGGTAAACAGCAAACAATACAGTCCAGAAAACCAATCAATACATCAGAAATGAAATACAACAGCAAAATAAACAGCATCAGCAGCTCTGGATCAATATCTGGCTTCAAGTAATCTCCAATCAGTTACAGGCTTCAACAAGCACCAATCTCCATCTTCATGGCCTTCAGGCAAGGGCTTTGATCATCAGTCTTCCATCTGCCATGGCTTTTCTTCAAGTTCAAACCTCCAGGATGAGGAATCAGTCACAAGAGTGAATTGGGTGTTAAGCAATCAGTTGACTACCAAGGGTGGTGAACAGACTGCTTCTAACACAAAAGACATTTTCTCTCAAGAGTTCTATCTCTTAGACACTATCACCAAGCCTTCCAAAGGAAGGGGGTGAGTGTCTTAGAGAGACTCTGAATCACAGAGAAGAATGGATGCAGACAAGGCAATCCATGTTTGAGAAATAAACTTTCTAACCTAGAGCTCTGCCTAGCTCCTAAACCCTAGTCTCCTCAGCATCTGCTAGCAAGAATCTTCTCTTCAACTTTGGAAGTTGAACTTCAATCTCTGGATCTCCAATGGCTTTCATCTCCTCAAGTCCTCAGCTCTCCCAAGTCCCCAGACAATCCCAATACCCACACAAACCAGCAATAATCCCCATAGGGCATACCACACCAGTCAATCAGATATATACAATACAGTAATAGCAGTAGGGGAATCCTGACTTTTTCTAAGGGATCTAATAACTACCCATAGCCCCTATAGTCCCATAACTAAACTATTCAAACCCTAAGTCCTAAGGGAAAAGAATCAAATCTCCTAAGTCATCACTTAAAACCCTAGTTTTATCCATGTTGTTCAAGCCTACATTAAGCACCTAAAATTAATTTCTAAAAATGGGAACTAAATTGTATCTACAAGTTCAATGTCTAACCTAAACAACCTAAAAAGAATGGATGAAAAATATGAAAGTATCTAATAGAACAAAAATTAACAAAATCATGTATGAAATGAAACCATTTAAAATGTTATATATTTAGAAAATATGGGAAAAATATCAAATAAAAAATAAAATGCCATTTTTATTTTTTATAATTTTCTAGACATCCTAAAGAAAAATATGCAAAAAGAATGAATTAAAAATGATGATTTTGCTATTTATTATGAATTTTATAAGATGCATGAAAAATATAAAGAAATAAAAAGAAAATATTAGGAATTAAAGAAAGGGGGTGAGAAAAGTAAGGAAAACACGTTCAGCGCATTGGGCTTATTAAATTGGGGGGTGCGAATAGCTCTCTGAGCCCAATCCCCCCAATTAATGAAACGTTGCGTTTCAATTTTTGAATTCTCCCACCAAAACTCAGATCAAACGTGGGTCGTTCGATTCCTGGTCAAGTCAATCCTCTCCTCCAGATCCAAGGGCCTGTGAGTCGTCTTCTTCCTCCCTCCGTTTAGGGTTTCAGGCATGAACTCCATGCACGAAAATTCCCTCCAATCGTTCTCCATGCTTTCTTGATGAAAATTAAAAATTCCAAGCCCTAAAATACTCTATAAAACCCAAGGAATCCATGTCTAATCCTAGTTTTCACTAACTCTCATTGCAAACTCCAAACAGAGGGCACAAAACTCAGGGTACACCATGCATGCCTGTTGTCACTTTTGCCAGAACTCCAACCTGATGATCCACAGATCATCTACATACTTCCCTCATTATTCTATGCATCATTATATTAATTATGGTCCAGTACACAGCTTATTCTTGAAGCTAACAGAAATGGCAACCTGTCATGGATCTCCACGAAGCTATCCCTAAACTTCAAGAATCAATCCCCTAGGGTTTCTAAACAATATTATCCTAACCACATGATCTCTACCAGCCAGAATAGTGAGATTCGAAGAAGTTTACATACCTTGCACTTGATGATGGTGATGGTAGCTAGACCTCAATTCAACCTTTGATACTTGCTGAAAATGATCTCCAATGAATGAGTATGCTTCTGTTTGCAATGATTTGTGCTTAATCCTTGTGAATCATTCTATTCCATCCTTCATGCAAGTTGGAGTTTTAAATTGAATCTCTTCACACAACCACGAATTCTCTCCAATCTCTTGTGCCAATTACTCCATGATGATAGTGGATGATGATAGTGACAGAAATCAGAATGATGGAGGAAGTTTCAATGGATTTTTGATGAAAATGCAACTTGGAGTGAAGAAGATAATGGGTATAATCCTTGATCAATTCAACCACTTCTTGATGTGAATCCTAGGGTTTGAATGATGATGATGATGATTCAATCCAAAGATGTGAGAGTTTTGAGAGATTTGTAAGAGTTTGAGTAGCTTATGCAAGAATGAGAAAATGGATGAAAATGGAGATTTTTGACAAATGGGAGCACCAACCCTTGCATGAATCAGCTTGCATGAATATATAGGTTGCATTAGAACCTCCTAGAACATTGGAGAAATTTCCCTTACACTTTTCCCTTTCAATTTGGATTATGTTACTTTCAATTCAAGCAACCATGGATAACTCACAAAGTATGACCTAAGCTCAAAATTCCACTTTAGCCAATGTTTTTAAAATGCCTTTTCCATTCAAAATGACCTATAATTTTGCATCATTTGGCCAAGATATGAAAAACACCATTTTTTTTAGCCATTTTTCTTCATTAAATTCACCAATTTTGAAACCTTGTGCTATGGACTTTTCCAATCTCTCATGGTCACTTTTCTAGACTCAAAATGTCATTTGGAGCAAGTTTGATGTTGTAAGTTTTTCCATTTGAGGCCTCCTTGTATGAGTTTTGGACATAGGTTAAAATGACCTGTAATTCACAAATGACCAAAATACCCTTTGCTTGCCAAGACCACAAGTTGAGTTCCACACATCATATGAAGGCATACTATACCATTCTAGAAAGCTAAGACAATGAGGAACAATTATTATGTTGACCAGAAATTCATTTGAAATCTCCTTGAGGGTTAAAAATAGCTTGGAAGTCAAGTCACTTTCACAGACAAAATTTCAGATACCTCAGATGACCTGTAACTTGCAAGGACCATAACTTGAGTTCTATAAATCTCCTTGATGTCTTACACCACTCAAATTAAAGGTCTTGAGATCCTCTACAAGTTTCATGTTGGCCAAGGATCCATTTGAGGCTTTCATTTTGACTTATCGTGCTTGGAAATTTGACCTAAACTAGGGGATTTTACATAGAAACCCTAATTTAGAAACTCCTCTTCTCCTTGATTTCTCTTGATTTCTTCTTAGCATGACAACATATTCTTACTCTCCATGTCAAATGATGAACCCCACATCTCTCCAATAACCCTTGATGCCCTTCAATCAGTCAGTGGACCTAGGGTTGACCTAGGGTTGACCCAGATGAAACCCTAGTTGACTGTCTTTAACTGCAATTCTTGTGATCATATCAACAACTTGTTTTCTTCTCCAAATGACTTTCTAAGTCCTCTCATGATGTCTAGATGCTCTCCATGCCTTACATTTACAGCTCACAACCCCCTTGTTGACCCTCAGATACCCTCAGATAGGGGATAGACTCAAGGCTTGATCTGCTGAACTCTCTGCTCTCAAATTCTTTTCTGATGACTTGAATGGGATAGAATTAGGATAATAACCTCTTGATAGGCCTCTAGAGATGAGAATAATGATTGGTCCCCTGTTGGATGACTTGCTATGCTTATGCTATGCAGATGGTTAGACTATGTACATGACTCTATATGCAGATGCTAATGATATTGAAACATAAACCAAGTGAATAAGGTTGAGCAAATTTTAGGGTGCAACAGGTACCCCCTTTGGTTGTCACAATAATCTTGTCTCATTTATCCCTCCTAAATTATGAGGTTTAAACTGATTTAACTGTGTTTGATTATCATCTATGCATTTTGTTGTTACATTTGCTATGCTTTGAACCTGTGACTTTCCTATCTTCAAATTGTGATTTGTTTATGAGGTAATTACCTTCATCATGTTCCAATCTTTGTCACTCTTCATTACAATCTTCATTACAATTTACATTACCTATTACCACCTCTACAAGCAGTTCTCACCCGAGAAGCTTATCATTGCCACTCTTGCAGATAATCGGTATTTCTCGTCTGAGAAGCTTATCCCATCTTCGTTATGACTTGCAGCAAATGGCCATCTCCATCGAGCAGTTTGGTTTCCATTTTTATTTTCATCATGAAGTACGGGGAGGTTTGAACTAAAGCATATTCAAGAGAGCACAAAATCTTAAAGTATGAGGAAGTTCATTTTATCCTTTATTAAAAGAAGGATCTGAATCATGTTCAAGAGAGTACAAAATCTTGAAGTATGAGGAAGTTCATTTTATCCTTTAGTAAAAGAAGGATCTGAATCATGTTCAAGAGGGTACAAAGTCTTGATGTATGAGGAAGTTCATTTTATCCTTTAGTAAAAGAAGGATCTGAATCATATTCAAGAGAGTACAAAACCTTGAAGTATGAAGAAGTTCATTTTATCCTTTAGTAAAAGAAGAATCTGAATCATATTCCGGGCACCGACCTTAAATATGAAGAGGTTTATTTATAAGATGAGTGACAATCCCTCTAGCGGAGCTCATTAAGCAGCAGTCTCTTTATTTGAGAGCTTATCCAGTTTGGCATATAAGTCCCTTCCAACGATAAGTGGCAGTTCTCTCTCGAGAAAGCTTATCAGGGTGTTTCCCATTTAAGACCATTTAGTTTGGCATACAGCCGGTTTTACCTTGTATATTTTCTATGGATTCCTAAATTCCGTCTGATCCTGTCACGAGGGAGAGTTTCCAGAAGCTCGAATGTTATTCTTTGCTCAATGCTCCAGCACCTTGTTAATCGATCCTACAGTCGTACATATCCAGTTTTACTTTTACTCTTGAGTATCAGCCGGGCACGCTTGAACCTGTTGATAATTACTCTTAGATATTCCTCAGTGGAGGCCGTCTCACCAGTACCATCTCCATTGTGGATCTCGTTCTTACCTTTCCTTGTCTAAAAGTGACAGTCGGTCGTGTTTGCACCAGTTGACCATCACTTTAGAATTCCCCAGTGTCGTGCTGTCACCCAGTGCGTCGTATTCCCAGTGTTTCTTTCGTCGTGTCTGTCCCCTATGACGTCATGTCGTCTGCATTCTTTATTCCATCATACGCATCATATTAGATTCATGGCATTGTCAGCATTATAGTTTATTTCCGTTTTATCCATAGCATTGCATATCACTGCATCTAAGGGCAAAATTTTCGGTTATCTATATTTAAATCCCTCCACCATGATTTCTCGAGCCTTCGTTGCTCAAATCATCTGGTGAAGCTATTTAAATAGGGGCTACTATAATACCCTAAATTTTTCCCTAAGATTAGTCGTTTCATCTTGCATCCCATTTCATTTTGCATTGCGTTTAAACTAACCACTAACGGGTTGTGCAATTGTTTGATTGTTGCAAGAAAATATCATGTGGCGCGCTCTTTTAGTTTACAGGGTTTCTAGTGCCACTTTATTTTGAATGAATAAAATAGCACAATTGGTAAGAGACCGTGTGTAAGGAGTTGTGAGTGTGAAAGGTCGAGAGTTCGAATCCCACCTGCTTCACTTTTTGTTTTGGTTCTTTTATTTTTATTTTAACTTTCTATTTTCATAAAAAAAGATAACAAAAATAGTTTTTTTATTATTTAATTATTATTTAAGTTGGGCTTTAAAGTGGGCATTAGGTTAGAGTTAACCCTAATTTGTTACCTATATAAACATGAGTTGCATTTGATAAAAGGAGAAGGAGAAAAAAAGAGAAAACCAGTCGCCGTTCTCACGACTTATCAAGAGAGGGGAGATTTATGAAAAAACCAGCATCGTTCATCATCAAAGAACTCCACCGTAGAAAAGCCACTTCAAACCCGTGAAAGGTGAGTAACTCTTGTTTCTAACGGATGTTTTCTTTTGATGTTTTTTTGCAGGAAAAGAAGAAGGGATCATGGCCATGCAAAGAAGAAGAAAAAAGCTTCAACAGGCAACAATGGCAGCAGCGCCGCGTGCAAGAAGATGAAGAGGGAGGGTTAAAACAAAAACCTAGTAACACGTTCAGCAGTAACCGTAATCCTCCCCCAATTTATCCCCTCTTATTGTTTTTTGTTGTTTTCTATTTTTCTTTCTTTTTCATTTATCATTTGTTTGTCTCATTTTTTTAATTAACTTGAAATGATATTATAAGGTAGTAACTAGTTCTACAATTTTTCTTTTTGATTAAAATTAAAAACTCTGTTTTTTATAATTAATATTAAAACTTCTCTTTTTGTTATAATTAAAAATTAAAACTCTTTTTGTTATAATTAATATTAAGATTTCTTTTATGTTACAATTAAAAAACTGAAGAAAAAAATTTAATTAAAAAACTTAAATCTTTTTCAAATAAATAAATAAAACTTGATTTTCTAGTTAAAAATTCAATTCTAACTCTTTCTTTAAAAAATTAGTTTTTTATAAAATTAAAATCTACTCTTTTTTTCAAAAATTAAAATTAACTTCCTTCTTATTTAAAATAAAAATTTCAACACCTCATTTCTTTTTAAATTAAAATTTATCTTTCATGTAATTAAAATTCTAATTGTTTCTTTAAGTTAAAATTTCTAACACTCTTTTTTAAATTAAGATCCTAGCACTTTAATTTCTTTTTCATATCATAAATTTCTAACTTTTTATTAAAACTCTAACTGTTTAACTCAAACTTTTTCTTAATAAATTTCTAACATTTCTAACATTTCACACTTTCATTCCAATTTTCTAACTAAAAAATACTAAAATAAAAATGCTTAATATTCCCGTTTAATTTTCATCTTTTGTCCTTGGGTATTAATACAGTACTTTTCACATTTTATTTTCTTTGGGTTGTAATTATGCGAGGCCATCGTCGCAATTATTGTTCTTGTTTATTTTTTCGGTTGTAATTTATGCGAGGCTATCGTCGCAGTTATTTATTTTTCGCATTTTTTTGGGATTTGTAATTTACGCGAGTGATCGTCGCGATGTTTATTGTTTTACAGCTTTCTTTATTTTCCGTACCGTTAACTCTGCCATGTAATAATTCATCAGTTGCATAATTTACCGTTAATTTCCCCTTCCGAAGGAATTAGGTCTAGCCGTTTGACCGCCGAGTCAATAACCCTAACCCTTTGACTATTTCAAACCGTATTTAGCCTAGGCGTCCCGCCGTGGACGAAAATACCCTTTACCCTAGCTTTTAGGTCAAAGAGTCGCCGTACTCTATTTTAGGGTTTCCTGCCGTGGAATCCCTAATTTCAACCCTAATTTTAATTCAACTTTTCAACATAGAAATAGGAGTTTCAAAACTCCACGTAAGCGTTTCCTTAAGAAATGCTTACTCCCCTTGAAACCTTGACCACAGTCAAGACGTTTCTAACCTCCCTTTCGAGGGGAACTATGATTACTCTGATTCCATTCCTTATCCAGGATACGTAGGTACAAGATGCGAGTCTTGCCGAGTAAACATAGGACTAACCCTTAGGTCTTTTAGGTCTCTCTATCTCTTAGCTCAATATATACATCAAACAGGTAATAAAATAAAAGTAGCATACAATAAACAAAAGGATCCTGTAGAGTACTACAGAAGTTTAGGGTGCTAGTAACTTCCCTAAATTTAACCAACCCCTTACCTAGGTCTCTCCCCGCATTGTGTTTATGATGTAAAAATATGTTTTCCCTCTTTTGACCTTTTCCTTCGGATAAATCAAAGAGCGGTTGTGAATCAAGAATTGTGATTCAAACTAATTAATAGTTTGATATCCTATTTCCACCGCAACACATCTCATCTTGACATAAACATGAGACTTGTAGAGCATGTTCATACCTTTAATTTGAGTATTAGAAGTCATTCATTGGATTTCTAGAACTCAAGTTATGAGGCAGACAAGTTACAGGTCATCAGATGAATGTGATTTTGGTACTTGAAAGTCAACCAACTTCCAGGACATTTTTTAGCTAGAAGGATGTTTCTCCTCAACTTTTGACAAACATGAATGTTGTTCCTCATCATCTTAGCTTTCCAAAGAGTACTAGAAGTCCTCATTTGGATTTGTAGAACTCAAGATAGGAGACTTACAAGTCAAGGGTATTTTGGGAAAGTAAGATTACAGGTCATTTTCATTATAGGTCAAGTTCACCACTTTGCATACCTCAAATGAAAATCTTGCCAACTTGAAAGTTGCTCCAAATGGTAGTATTTGGTCAATCAAAACTCAAGGGATCATTGATATGGCTTGAATTGGAAAATGCTTGGAGAAGAATTCATATAAGGAAGCTTGAAAAGGGCTAGTTTAGATCAAATACATTTTGGAACCAATTCATGTCATATTTGTGCTTGATTTGAGTGCAAATAATGTTTTAAGAACAATGGAAAAATCAGAAATCAAATTTGAAGTCATTCACATGTGGAAATTCATGGTTTCTTCATCTTTAAGCAACAAATGCAAAATCAACCATCCATTCATTTCCAAGGGATCAATCTCAGCCACACATGATCCTTGCATCATAAGAAACTGATATGAATCAAATTGCAAGCTGGTTGGCTCTGTTTTCATGGAAATTACAAAGCTTGAAAGTGCAAAAATGTGAATTTTGGATTGGACTATTATGGGCTTCCATTGGGCTGCAAATCATCTCATATCCATTATATATAACATTCTAATCATTCCTAACAGAAAATAACAGAATTTGGAGGCAGTTACAACAGAAATTCATGGAGAAAAAGTGAAGAAAAATTAATTTTCGTTTTTGGAGAATTACACACGTTCAAGCCAAACCAAGGTTGCTAGAAGCTTGAGGATGATTCATTGAAGCTTTCTACACCATTTGGAGTGAGAACCATTACCAATTGACACCTCCATTGAAGCTCCAAAACAGGTTCTTACGTTTCATCCATGCTCTGTATTCTTGAGGAATTTTAGTGCCATTTTAATGGATTTACACTCCTTAGGATAGGTAGAAGCTTTTAGGATTAGAATGGTTAAGTTTCTTGAAACTTTAGGAAAGGACACCTTAGGTTGTAGTTCGAATTTCTCCTTATTTATTGGATAATAATGAAAAAAGATAGGATATTCATGATCTAGGAAGTGAGAGGAAGAGAATGGTATAAAAAATTTGGAGTTTTGTGAAGTTTGGAAAATTCGTTACTGTTCATTACCGCCGGAGAAGATGATCGGATCTTCTCCGGCCGCCACAGTCCCCACCGCGAGCAAACTCCCTCCGTTTTGCATTCAAATTTCCAGCTCGCGTACTGACCGTCTGATCACGCTGGATCGTGGACTCAGTAATCCCAACGCACGGCCTTGATTCGCTTTCGTGTGTGGCATCTCTCCTTTGATATGAAACGCTGAGTTTCATTTAGAAACTCAGCTGGGCTTCAATCCAATTCGTTATCCACACCCCCATTCGCAGGCCCAAGTGCATTAACACGTAAAGAAGTTACTACCTGCACCTGTTAGCTTCTTCTTTTTCATTTCTTTTTCTCTTTTGTCTATATTAATGGCTGTTTGATTTTAATTCAGAAAAAATATTAATTGATGCTAATAATTCTTGAAAAAAACCATGTAGGTAGTTTGACATGTCTAGAATTTTTTCATATTTTTTAATTTCAGTTTTAATGCATTTTTCAATTAATTGCATATGTCCCATTTTATGTGTTTTTTAATAATTGAAAAATTACATGCTATGTTTTGTGATTTTATTTCTCTTTCAATAATCCATATTAATCTCTGATTTTTTGTACGGTCAATATTCATACATGGAATAATAGTGTAGTATTTTTCTTGCATTTTTTAAATTCAATTTGAATAGGTTTTGAGGCACATCTTTAGAGCCTTCCCCATTTGAATCTCCCATAGCATACATCTAGGTGTAGCATCTGGTTAGTGTACTTAGACTTATAGTTTGGACTTGAAACTTTAACTACAGATCCCTACCACATTTAGGATAATCTAGGATTTTTCTTAGGATTTTTAGAATTGATTTCTTATTTTTCCCATATTTTACTTTCTGACCAAAGTTTGTGTATTCATGCTTGCACCTTCTCATAGTTTGGCCTAATAAATGAACTTTTAGAAAACTTTAAGCATCCAATCTTCCCCATTAACCCTTAGTACATAGGTTGACACCCTTTTAGGTCCATTTTCAAGTCCTTAACATACATTTAAGCTCCCTTAGGATGAACTATCCTTAGAGCTAAACATTGAAGGTTTCTTTAGCAGTTTCTGTGATGGCTTCTTTCCCCTGTGTGGTTTATTTCCTGGGCTTTTGGCCTATCCTCCTTCCCCAATTCTTGATGAGGAGCCCTCTTGGGAGACCTTAATCCTTCCCTTGGTTGGATTCTGTGCTTTCCTCAGGAGGTTGAGCCTTGGATGGACATTCATCAGTATAGTATATTCCTTTGCTTTATACTATCTTCCTCCAAGTCTTGACGAGGATCCCTCTTGGGAGAGCTTAATCCTTCCTTTGGTTGGATTTTGTGCATTCCTCAAGAGGTTGAGCCTTGGATTGACATTCCTGGCATGGTATATTCCCTTGGTTTATACTATCATCCCTCTCCAAGTCCATTTCTTAGGATCCCTCTTGGGAGAGCCTAATCCTTCCCTTGGTTGGATTCTGTGCATTCCTCAACAGGTTGAGCCTGAGATGTTGAAGCAGTGTTAATCAATTAACCTCTGGTGTTAATCAATTAACCAGATCAAACATTCACTTTTTCAGGCATTTTCAGTGGTTAATCGATTAACCCCTGGTGTTAATCGATTAACATTGTTCCAGCAGGTCTGTTTTGCTGTTTTTCATGCTTGTTTCAGTACCGTTTCAATTCGAATCATCATGCATCAATATGATACATTAGGAGTGAAATGTTTTGGATATATGCCACTGTTCTCGATTGTTTAATAATTATTGCTTCGGCGCGCATGTTTGTTTTCCACTTGAGGGCGTACTTTTGTAGTTGTCGTTCAAAGTAATGATGTGCTTGCATGTTCTTGTTTGCTTGCCTTCTTGCATTTCTTTGCTTTGTGTGCATTCTTTTTGCAACTTCTTTCTTGCATTATTAAAGGTCGAGATGTGCTTGTGGAGGTATTTCCCCCACACTTTTTCCTCCATTTGCTTGTGTGTTGCATTGCATATGCATCCTTGCATCTTTCTATTTTATGCTTCCTCCTTCTTCTTTTGTCTTCCTTTGCCATGTTCCCTTAGGACTTCTAATCTTTCTTGTTCAAGAATTATTATGATAGACATTAGGTTCAAACCATACATTCTAACATTAGGGTAGATTTTCCCCTTCTAATCCCAACTTTAGGACCACTTTGCATGACAACGTTAGGGTCGAGTTTCCCTTAGACCTTCCATGTGTCTCTCTTCTCATCTCAAAACACGTTCTAATTCATTTAATAGGTAAGAAGAACTTTGTACGCTACGAGCCTTAAGCACATGGGGAATGATGAGTGAGGGTTCTTCTCTCGCTTGTCTAGAGTTTTTAGTGTACGTCCCGTTTGGGGACGATATGCGACGCATTCACTCCTAGGTCATAGTCTTTAGTGCAACATGAATTACAAACACTAATCAATGCACTTCTTCTCTAAAAAACACAAAAACAAAGTTCAAACCTTTTTTATCCTTCGGGATCTTAATTTGGAAACCTTTTTCATGAGGAGAGTCTCTTTAACTCTTGGTTCTACCGCAAACAGGTAACGCCTAAGTCTCCAATGGTCGAGCTGCATACACCTAACTGCTAGAACTAAGTTTTAACCCTACTCGGATAAAAATCAATTGAACCAACCGGTGTTCTTGTTAGCCCGAACTACGTTTGCTCTGATTTCTCATGCCAAATGAGGATACGTAGGCACAAGACGACGATGTCTTGGCGAGCAAACTTCCCCACATTTCACCCATAGTTAGCCGAATTATGTTGACTCTGACTTTCCCATTGCACGAGGGAGTACGTAGGCACAGAGCGGTGATGCTCTGTCGAGTCTCTTTTCTTTTCCTTTATCCCCGAGTCTCTGCGATGCTCTGCCGAGTACGACGGACGTGAGGGGTGCTCATACCTTCCCTTTGCGTAACCGACTCCCGAACCCGAGATTTGGTTGCGATGGCCTTGTCTTTTCCTTTTCGTTAGGTTTTCTTCGCTTGTTTCCTTTCACTCCTTTTTGGATAAATAACAAACGGTGGCGACTCTTCTGTTTTCCGCTGGGTGTTTTCGCAGTTGTGACAGCTAGCGATTCTGTTGGGGAGAACAAAGATGGTTCCCTATGCGAGTCAGTCCTAGCGCTTGTCTGTTGCGTGTTTGGGTGTTTACTGTTATGCAGTTATTTTTGCTTTATGTACATTATCTGTTGTATATTATTGCATTTGCATGTTGCTGCTGTTGTGCTGTGGGGTTGTTTCATTGAGAGATAAGCCGAACCCCGGCTTGAGTATACACACAGGATTACTGTGGAGAGTAGCGGGAGCTTGTGTGGCGTTTGGCCACGTGTCGCTACTGCGAAAATCGGCGCCGGCTGAACAGAAGAGTCGCCACCGTGCGTTATTTATCCCACGGGAGGGAATGGAAACGCTCAGAGTAAACCTCGCACAACACGGGAAAAGGTATGGTCATCGCAACCAAAACCTGGGTTCGGGAGTCGGTTACGCAAGGGGAAGGTATTAGCACCCCTCACGTCCGTCGTACTCGACGGGATCCACGCTTGTTTTCTAGTACGGATTATTATTCTATCTAAACTACAGGTCAAGGGTTAAAAGAAAAATAAAATGACTCGGCAAAGTATCGCACTTTATGCCTACGTATTCCCGTCTGAAACGAGAAATCAGAGTCAACGTAGTTCGCCTACCTACGGGAAAGGAGGGGAAGGTTGCTCGCTAGGATATCGCATCCTATGCCTACGTACTTTCATACAGCATGAAAGATCAGAGAAAACGTAGTTCGGGCCACGTACGACACAAGCCTGTTTTGATTGTTTTTATTCCTTCTGAAAAAGGGTTTTTCTGATTAACAGTCCAGGCGGACAAAAAATGACGTTTTGATGAGTTCACATTCTTTTACGGAAGAAGTGTCTTTTATTGTGTTTGAAATTTTTATTGTGTTTTTCTGTTTGTTGTGAGAAAGAAGAGACAGAACTCTAACCTACGGTTGCGAAGGGAATCAAACTATCCTAATGTTATCATGCATGGGTTAAGACCTAATGTCTATCATGCTCCTCTCTTGCGCAGAGAGAAACAGAGATCCTAAGGGAATAGACGGAAACAGAAACAATATCAGATATATACAGTAAAACAGTAAAATGCATGGATGCAGCAATACAAGCGAGGCAAGGGAGTCCCACTCAACCTCGAACCTAGAAAACAATAGGCAAAAGTGAACAAGATTCACTCTCAACCTAACAGGTTAACAGCAAACAATACAGTCAGGAAAACCAATCAATACATCAAGAATGAATAACAGCAGAAAAATAAACAGCCACAGCAGCTCTGCAACAACACCTATCTTCAAGTCATCTCCACTCAGCTACAAGCTTCAGCAAGCATCAATCCCCATCTCCACAGCTTTTCAGCAAGGTCTTGATCATTAATCTTCCATCTGCAATGGCTTTTCTTCAAGTCTCCAATCTCCAAGAGGAATATCAGTCAACAAGATGAATTAAATGTTAAACAGTCAAATGCCTACCAAGGGTGGCTCATTAACTGTTAACATTATACAGACAATTTTCTCTCAAAAGTTCTATCTTTCAAATACATTCACTGATCCTTCCAAAGGAAGGAGGTGGATATTTGAAAGAGACTTTGAATCATAGAGAAAGGATGGAGGCAGACAAGGCACTCCATGTTTGAGAAACAAGCTTTCTAATCTAGAGCTCTGCCTAGCTCCTAAACCCTAGTCTCCTCAGCAGCTGCTAGCAGGAATCTCCTCTTCAACTCTGGAAGTTGGACTTCAGTCTCTGATCTTCAATGGCTTCATCATCACAAGTCTTCAGCTCTCCCAATCCCCAAGCAATCCCAATACCCATACAGACAAACAATAATCCCCAGAGGGCACACCACACCAATCAATCAAATACAGCAATACACCCATAGCAGTAGGGGAATCCTAGTGATTTCTGAGGGATCTAATAACTACCCATAGCCCCTATAGCCCCATACCCCAAACTTTCAATCTCTAAATCCTTAAGGGAAATGATTTAATTCTCCTAAGTCATCATTTAAACCCTAATTTTGTTCATGTTGTTCACACCTACACTAAACACCTAAAATTGAGTCTTAAAAATGGGAACTAAATTGTATATACAAGCTAATCTTGTCTACTAATCAACCTAAAAAGAATGGGTGAAAAATATCAAAGCAACTATTAGAACAAAAATTAACAAATTCATGTACTAATCAAAATATTATTTACACCTAATTAAAAGAAAAATATGCCAAAAATAAGAAAATGAAATGAATTATTAATTTTTTTGTATGAGAATTTTCTTGACAAAATTAAGAAAATAATGCAAAAGAATCAATTAAAATCATGCATTTTTCCATTTTTTATGATTTTTGAAAGAATTGAAATGAATTAAAAAAATTAAAATGGAATTAATTTGGAGTGAGGGGTGCAGAAATTAATACAAATCAGTTAAAAGAATCAAATGGGCCCAGACTGGGGGGCGCGCATAGCAAGCGCGTCTGGGCCCAGCACCTGCTCAGAAATTAACAAAAATAAAAAAAGATGAGAACGGTGCAAATAGTGATATTTCCAGTTATAATCTCATTGGGCCTTATGCTTGGGGGTGGTAATAGCAAGCAATTCCAAAGCCCAGTCAGAAAAATAAATGAAACGGGGCGTTTTGATGCCCAGAATCTCCCTCCATATTTCATTTTAAACATGAGCCATTGGATTCAATCTCAAGTCCAAGTCAAACATGCAATCGTGCGGCCATGGTTCATCGTCTACCTTTGGAAACCCTAGAACCAGAAATTACCTCTCCCATGCACGAATTTCAACCATTCTGTTCTCTCTCGTCTCTCCATGAAATCACATGCTTCCAAAACCAAAAATGTTCTACCTCTTCCCCTCTACACAGCCATGTCCATAATCCTTTCTAAAACTCAACCAATAATCAAATTCGATGAGTGTAACATTCTGAATCCATCAACATCACCTGTCATCAACCATCTCAATTCTCTCCAATCTTCACCCTATCATGATCTACATCTTATGCTGAGTATTCTGAACTATTGAGCCAAGATTATAGGGCCATATCCTTGATGTTCTAAGCTCTAACAGAATTAGTGCACCATTGATAACCTCCATTAAACTTCTCCAAACTTTGTGAAATTCATCATCTAACTTATCCTAACCATTCTAACCTAATGATTCACTATGATTCTACCTAATTCAGTCAATTCGAAGAGGAACTAACCTGGTGCAAAATGGTGAAAACAGCTATGGAACCTCTTGTATCTGATGCTTGCAATGATTGGAAACTGATCCACACACTCAAATCTTGATTCTGTATGCAAAGATGCTGGCTCAAATCTCTTGGATCTTGTGATTGAAAAGTTCTTGCTTCTTGGATGATTAACTTGAACAGCACGATTTCTTCCCCAATTCTACCAAACTCTGATGTGAATGTGATCTATGGAAGATATTGATGATGATCAAATCAAGAAAAATGGAAATTGGTGAAGGTTTGATGGAGTTTGAATTGATTTTGCAAAAATGGAAGAATTGTGTATAGCTTGTGTTTTGAACAAAGTGATTCACCAACCATGGCATGAACCTTCTCATATCAATATATAGGTGAGGATAGAACCTCCTAGAAACTTGGAGAAACTTCCCTTGCACTTTTTCCTTTGGATTTGGCTTATGTATCTTCCATTACAAGTAACCATGAATAACTCCCAAAATGTGAACCAAGCTCAAAATTCTACTTTAGCCAATGTTCTCAAAATGATCTTTCCATTCAAAATGACCTATAATTTCACCTCATTTGGCCAAGATATGAAAAATCTCATTTTTTAGGTCATTTTTATTCATTAAACCCAACAATTTTGAAACCTTGTGCTATGAATCTTTCCAATCTCTCATGGTCACTTTTCTAGACTCAAAATGTCATTTGGAACAAGTTTGGTGTTGTGAAGTTTTCCATTTGAAGCTTCCTTGTATGAGTTTTGGGCATAGGCTTGAAATGACCTGTAATTCTCAGATGACCAAAATACCCTTTGCTTGCCAAGACCATAAGTAGAGTTCCACAAATCATATGAAGGCATACTATACCATTATAGAAAGCTAAGACAATGCGGAACAACTCTTATGTTGACCAGAAATTCATTTGAAATCTCCTTGAGGGGTAAAATAGCTTGGAAGTCAAGTCACTTTCACAGACAAAATTTCAGATACCTCAGATGACCTGTAACTTGCAAGGACCATAACTTGAGTTCTATAAATCTCCTTGATGTCTTCCACCACTCAAATTAAAGGTCTTGAGATCCTCTACAAGTTTCATGTTAACCAAGGATCCATTTGAAGCTTGCATTTTGACTTATCTTGCTTGGAAATTTGACCTAAACTAGGGGATTTTACATAGAAACCCTAATTTAGAAACTCCTCTTCTCCTTGATTTCTCTTGATTTCTTCTTAACATATCACCATATCCTTATCCACATGTCAAATGATGAACCCCACATCTCTCAAATAGACCTCAATGCCTTTCAATCAATCATTTGACCTAGGGTTGACCTAGAGTTGACCCAGATGAAACCCTAGTTGACTGTCTTCAACTGCAATTCTTGTGACCATACCAATGACTTGTCTCCTTCTCCAAATGACTTTCTAAGTCCTCCAAGATGTCTAGATACTCCCCATGCTCAGCCCACAACTCACAACTTACTTGTTGATCCTCAGATACCCTCAGTTAGGAGATAGATGAACTGCTTGATCCATTGACTTGATATTTTCCAAATTCTTTTCTGATGACTTGAATGAGATTGAATCAGGATAATAACCTCTTGATAGGCCTCTAGAGGTGAGAATAATGATTGGTCCCCTGTTGGATGACTTGCCATGCTTATGCTATACAGATGGTTGGGCTATGTACATGACTCTATATGCAAATGCTAATGATATTGAAACATAAACCAAGTGAAGAAAGATTGGGCAAATTTTAGGGTGCAACAGCTGCCCCTATTCAAGCGACTTGGACCCGATTGGGTGAAGAGCCCGGAGCCTTTAGACATTCGCGGTACGAGACGGTTGAATACTAAGAACCCAAAAAATTTGCCAACCGCGGAAATAAACTGCGCCCCTGCTTGGGGAACGACATTCACTGCCTGGATATGACTGTTACGGCAATCAACTGATCCATTAGCGACCGTGCTGGGGATGACTCGTCTTTTTCATCAAGAATAAATCGTCCCTGTTAGGAGTAAATTCTTGTCCACGTTAGGCATAACATTGTCCCCGTTAGGACTCACCCTTCCACATAAGGAATAACCGTTCCACGTTATGAATAATACCGTCCACGTTAGGACCCACCTTTTTCCACATAAGGAATCTCATTCTTTCCACGTTAGGAAACCATCTTCTTTCCACGTAAGGAAACCTGTCCACGTTAGGACTAAACCTTTCCACGTAAGGAATGCAACTCATCTTGATCTGTCCACGTCAGGACTAACTTCTCCACGTAAGGAAACAATTTCTCTTTCCACGTAAGGAATCAACTTATTTTTTCCACGTTAGGAATCAAACTTTTTCCATGTTAGGAATGCCTCTATCTTTCCACGTCAGGAATCAATCTTGATATGTCCGCGTAAGGACTCAATCTTTCCACGTAAGGAATAAACTCGTCTTTCCACGTAAGGAAACCATTTTTCTTCCACGTAAGGAATGCTCTTGATATGTCCACGTAAGGACTCTACTCTCTCCACGTGAGGAATACTGTATCAATCTTTCTTTCCACGCTAGGAATGTCATCTTTCCACGTAAGGAACACCTCTTTTCCACGTTAGGAATGCAACTTTCTTTCCATGTAAGGAATACATCATCCACGTTAGGACCCGCCTTTTCACGTTAGGAACACAATCTCTTTTCCACGTAAGGAATCATTTTTCCACGTAAGGAATCTAATTTTTTCGATTTTGTCCACGTAAGGACTCTCATGTCGACTTGCTGAAGAATTTTCCACGTCAGGACTCATGCACCTTCGACCCGCTGGGGAAATAACTTGTCCATGTCAGGACTCACGTCTTCATCTGATGAAATAATAGAACCTCTCCATGTTAGGACTTGCACGTCTTCTACTTGCTAGGGAAATACGACTGTGTCCACGTCAGGACTCATACTCTGCCAACAACACGAAGACGGATAAATTTGTCCACGTCAGGACTCTCGCATCTTGTCATCACAAAGGACTGCAAACTTGTCCACGTCAGGCCGCACATTTCACCATTACGAATAAAGCTATCTGCTGGAAATAAATTGTCCACGTCAGGACACCAGCACGAAGAGTGACCAACTTTGTCCACGTCAGGACTCCACCTTCGATCGATACCAAGAAATCAAATTCGTCCATGTTAGGACTAACACATATCGTCAAACTGAGGAAATGTCCACGTCAGGACCCCCACTTCTCTTAGCGCAAAAACCTGGCGATAAACCCGTCCATGTTAGGACTCATCCTTCCATTGGTCCGCCAACTTCTTATCATTGACGTTACAGCAACTTTGAGGCTGACTCTACTGGGGATATTTGGAAATCAAACTACTGGATGCCTGCTCTAATAACCGGCGGCAGCCTCTGAAATCCTGGTTCATGAAACCTTTTAATGCTGACGTAACAACAACTTTGAAGGAAACGACCCACGGGTCGGACTAGAGAAACTTTAACAAGAAACCCTGGCGGGGAAATAAGTAACTCTGCTTGAGGACAAAGAGAAACTTATCCTGCTGACTCTGTGGGGAATAATGCCAAAGCTGACACTTTCGTCGAATCTCTCACGTCGAGATCCTGAATGTTCGGTAATTCATTTGAGCAAGAGCTCCTTCCACCTGCAAGAGAGCACCACTTGAAACAAACGGTTAGCCGACCTGGTTTATATTTCAAAATGCATATGTTTGATAATGACGCAATGGAAATGCTACGCGTTTTTATTTGGTGGCTGCAAATATGACACTATATGCCCATGCAAATGCAGACTCGAACTGCTGCGATACAGGAACTGCTTCAGCAAAATAAATGCTGAAGATAATGCCACCTCCGCTGGGGATAGCCAGATGCTATAGAATTATTCCAGCAAAATAAATGCTGGAAGGATGAAGTCGACTCAGCTGGGAAATTGGGGACTCGAACCAAACACCTCACTGAAGTAACACCCTGCTGGGGAATACCAGATGCGCTTCTGCTGGAGAGTGAACTGATATCACACAGTAAAAATAAATGCCAGGACCCACACCAACTCTTCCGGGGAGAGTCTTAATCTTCGAGTTCCACTGGGAGGAACGAAAACACTTGCAAAGAGAATTCCGCTGGGGATGGGATGATTCTCTTGGGGGAAATCAACTGACTCCGCTGGGAGAGAGTAAATGACCCTGCGGGGAAAGGTAATCTTTTGAGGCTAGCCCACTCTGCTTGAGATAAGGAATCCTTCTGGGGGACACCACACTGTCTGAACACAGCCTACAATCATAGGATTGCCAACTCTGCTGAGAATAAATGGCTTTGTTGGAGCATGCCTTCTGGATAAGCTACGACTAGCTGGGGAATTCGACCCCTCTTCACGACCTGCGTGGGGGTCAAGTCTTTCGTTATTGCAATCTTTTGATCATCTTCCTCGTACGGCTATGAAACCTGCAACAACACAAACAAGACAAGACAAGCCTATGCAACCAAGTCGATTCAGGTTAGTGACGTTATTTTCAGTTAATTCAAAGCTTTAGCAATTGTTGGCAAGGGCCAGTGATGTTATACACATGCTAGTTTCAATAAACTTAGGCGTTTTATCATGCACAAAACAGTAAAGAACCAGCATTAAGTACTGAATAACATATTTTATTGATTGGGCCCCTGAATGGGCGGAATTTTTGTACACGGGATGTAACTCCTGAAAAGAGGAAGCTACACAAAGCAGATATACAAGTATGCACAAGAAGCATAAATATTTTGACAAATTAAATTTTGTACACATGTCGGCAACAGGATGCAGACGAACATCACGAACTGATCCTCCTATGACTCGCCCGACTCTAATGCTTTCCTGGTATCCACACTTCCGAAGAGATTGTATTTGATAAGCGACCCCTCAGGTACATTCTCCCGCACTGATGCTCACTGTAATATCAAATTCGGATCGCAGTCATTTGCTTTTTTCAAATCCCTAACTTTTGCGTGAACCGCCCTTTACGGGTTTTCAGATCACCGGGACACCCTTTTTTGCCGAAGCCGCCCAGTGTAGGTTTTCAACTTCGCGGGTGTACATTTTTTCAATTTTATCCCTAATTTTTGCCCGAACCTTTCATTCTGTTTTTGGTTCGCCAGGATGCCCCATTTTTGCCTGGACTCTCTTTTTTCTGTCCAGCGGGTCAATTTTAAGCAAAGTATTTTTTAACTGCGTCCGAATTTACAGGCGATGTAAAGTCTTCACCGTCCATGGTGGACAACAATAAAGCTCCTCCTGAAAAGACTTTCCTGACAACGTATGGCCCTTCGTAGTTGGGGGTCCACTTGCCCCTGTGATCTGCTTGCGGCGGGAGAATCTTTTTCAGCACAAGGTCGCCCGTCTGAAAGCTTCGCGGATGTATCTTCTTATCATATGCTTTCTTCATTCGGCTCTGGTACAAACGACCATATGCTAGAGAAGATAGCCTCTTCTCATCCATCAAACTCAGTTGATTCAACCTATCTTTCACCCATTCTGCCTCGTCTAGCTGAACGTCTCGCAATACCCTCAGAGAAGGGATCTCAACTTCCAATGCTAATACCGCTTCCATTCCGTATACTAACGAGAACGGGGTTGCCCCGGTTGATGTGCGTACCGTCGTACGATAACCGTGCAAAGCAAAAGGTAGCATCTCATGCCAATCCTTATAGGTCACCACCATTTTTTGAACGATCTTATTGATATTCTTATTGGCCGCTTCGACAGCGCCATTCATCTTGGGTCGGTAAGGGGAGGAGTTGTGATGTTCGATCTTGAAATTCTGACAGAGCTCCTTCATCATTTTGTTGTTCAGGTTTGAGCCGTTGTCCGTGATTATCCGCTCGGGGATCCCATATCGGCAAATGATATCTCTCTTGATGAATCTGGCCACCACTTGCTTCGTTACATTTGCGTAAGACGCTGCTTCTACCCACTTGGTGAAGTAATCGATTGCTACTAGGATGAACCGATGCCCGTTAGAAGCTGTCGGCTCGATCTTTCCAATCATATCGATTCCCCACATCGAGAATGGCCATGGAGATGACATCACATTCAGAGGACTCGGAGGCACATGAATCTTATCAGCATAAATTTGGCACTTGTGGCACTTCCTTGCAAACTTGAAACAGTCAGTCTCCATAGTCAGCCAAAAATAACCTGCCCGCAGCAGCTTTCTCGTCATAGCATGCCTACCAGCATGCGTACCAAAGGTACCTTCGTGTATTTCCTCCATGAGCAGCTTTGCCTCTCTTTCGTCTACACAACGCAACAACACCAAGTCGTGGTTTCTTCTGTACAAGACGCCATCCAGATTCAAATAGAAATTACCCGCTAATCTCTTGAGAGTCTTCTGATCTTGACTGGATGCCCCAGCCGGATACTCTTTATTCTTCAGGAAATTAAGGATGTCAAAATACCACGGTTTGTCGTCAGATGCTTCATCAATAGCAAATACGAAAGCTGGTCTGTCAAGCCGAGAGATGATGATTCGGGGAGCCTCGTTCCAGAAGTTGACTTTGTACATGGAAGACAAAGTGGCCAGGGCGTCAGCCATTTGATTCTCTGCCCGCGGTACATGATGCAACTCAACCTTATCAAAGAAAGGCAACAATCTCCTCGCATAATTCATGTAATGTATCAAATTGGGCTGACGTGTCTCCCATTCCCCTTTTATCTGATTCACCACCAGAGCTGAGTCTCCGTATACGTCCAGATGTTTGATTCGTAAATCAATGGCTTCTTCAAGCCCCATTATACAAGCTTCGTATTCGGCCTCATTATTGGTAACGGCAAAGGTCAATCGGGCAGTAAACGGGATGTGCGACCCGTGTGGCGTAGTGATGATTTCCCCTATTCCGCTACCGTAAGCATTCACAGCCCCGTCAAATATCATCTTCCATTTGGAACCCAATTCTGGTCCTTCGTCTGGCAACGGCTCTTCACAATCTTTCATCTTTAGGTACATGATATCCTCGTCAGGAAAATCAAACCTCATCGATTGGTAATCTTCAATAGGCTGCTCCGCCAGATACTCAGACAGCACACTCCCCTTTATAGCCTTTTGCGAGACGTATTGAATGTCATATTCAGTCAAGACCATCTGCCAACGGGCAATTCTCCCTGACAACGCTTGCTTTTCGAATACATATTTGATTGGATCCATCTTTGAAATTAGCATGGTTGTATGATTCAGCATGTATTGCCTCAAACGTTTGGCGGCCTAGGCTAGTGCGCAACACGTTTTCTCAAGCATTGAGTATCGAGATTCACAATCCGTAAATTTCTTACTCAAGTAGTAGATCGCATGCTCTTTTCTTCCTGTCTCGTCGTGTTGACCGAGAACACAACCCATGCTTCCCTCAAGAACCGTCAAATACATGATCAAGGGTCTACCCGCCACTGGGGGTATCAAAATAGGAGGCTCCTGCAAATACTGCTTTATTTTATCGAACGCCTTTTGACAATTTTTGTTCCACGTTACAGCTTGATCTTTCTTCAACAGCTTGAATAATGGTTCGCACGTGGCCGTTAGATGAGATATGAACCGAGCGATGTAGTTCAACCTCCCTAAAAACCCGCGCACCTCTTTCTTTGTTTTAGGCGTCGGCATTTCTTGAATCGCTTTTATTTTAGCAGGATCGACCTCTATTCCTCTTTCGCTTACGATAAACCCCAGCAGTTTACCCGATCTCACCCCGAAGGTGCATTTGTTAGGGTTCAGTCTCAGCCTGAACTTCCTAAGCCTTTTAAATAACTTCAGCAGATTCACCAGATGCTCTTCCTCCGTCTGGGACTTGGCAATCATATCGTCCACATAAACTTCGATCTCTTTATGCATCATATCATGGAAAAGAGTCGTCATAGCACGCTGATATGTTGCCCCAGCATTTTTCAAACCAAAGGGCATCACTTTGTAGCAAAATGTTCCCCAAGGCGTTATGAAAGTGGTCTTCTCCATATCCTCTGGCGCCATTTTAATTTGATTATAGCCTGAAAAGCCATCCATGAAGGAGAATACGGAGTATTGAGCAGTATTATCAACTAGCACGTCAATATGAGGAAGTGGAAAGTCGTCTTTTGGGCTTGCTTTATTCAAATCTCTATAATCCACGCACATCCGAACCTTGCCGTCTTTCTTTGGCACTGGTACGATGTTAGCAACCCATGAGGGATATTTTGTCACAGCCAGGAAACCAGCGTCCCACTGTTTTTGAACTTCCTCTTTGATCTTCACTGCCATATCTGGTCGAGTTCTGCGAAGCTTTTGTTTGACCGGCGGGCATTCTTCTTTCAGTGGCAGACGGTGCACAACCATATCTGTATCGAGCCCTGGCATATCTTCATACGACCAAGCGAATACATCACTATACTCTCGGAGCATTTCAACCAGTCTTCGCTTGATATCGCTCTGCAGTGCGGCTCCGATACGAATATTCTTCTCAACTCCTTCCGATCCCAAGTTGATAATCTCGATGACCTCTTCGTGAGGCAGAATGACTCTTTCCTCTTGCTTCACCAACCAAGACAGTTCTTCAGGAACGTCACTATCTTCGACAACCTCTTCTTCGGCCTGAAATACCGGGTGTTCAAAGTCGGGACGAGTCATAGGTGGTTCAAGGATGTCATCTGAAAATGTTATCCTGCAAAAGGAATGGTTAAGTGCTTCAAAATGCGTATAAAGCGAATAACCACGTTGCCATTTTATTGAAAAATACAAAACAAGAAAGACAGAGATTACAGTATTTGCACATAAAAAACGCCATTTATTTAATGATTAACACGCAATGTTCATAACAACACAACCCTAAGCAAATCACGATGCCCCGGGCAAGACATCAGATTATTCAACAATTAATAAAGCAAAGCATTACTGTTTAGGAGTCACAGGAACAAGCTCCTGAATAGACCAGTTGCACAGTCCCTGTCCTGGCGTGCTTGGCTGAATCCAGGCATCCATATCACAGTCGCTGTCTCCTTCATCAGACTCCGAAGCAGCGTTGATGGTTTCATGACATACTCCACTGGCAGAGATGGTTATTGGCCCTCTGAAACGGGGTGCTCCCACAGCAGGTGTTGACGACGACGGTTGGTATCCAAGCCCGAACCGGTCCGTCTTTACAGGAATATCTAGCACTTTGCCCCAGCCCTTTGCTTCTCCTGCCTCCACCAGAGCTTGAGCTTCTTTATACGACGAGACGACTATCTCTGACACTTTGCTCGGCCCGGGACCTTTGTCCTTGATACGCAATCCTTCAAATGCCTGGCAGGGTGTTTCGTGGATCTCTCCGTCGACCTCCACATATTTAAATGACGACAGATGGATGACCAGGATGTCTTCTTCTCCACATACAGTAACTACGCTGTCTCTGACCATATATTTCAACTTCTGATGCAGGGTAGACGTGACTGCCCCAGCCCCATGAATCCAGGGTCTTCCGAGCAGGCAGCTATATGCGGGCTGTATATCCATGATATAAAACTCGGTTGCAAACACCTCCGGCCCTACCTGTAGAGGCAATGTTATCGATCCAAAGATTGTTCTTCGCGTGCCATCAAACGCTCTGACTACCAAGTCACTGGGCGTGCACAGGATTCCTCTGACATCTAGCTTCATCATCGCCTTCTTGGGCATCACATTCAGAGACGATCCGGTGTCGACCAATACGTGCGACATTACTGATCCTCTACACTCGACAGATATGTGCAGCGCCATATTATGATCTCTCCCTTTCGGGGTCAAATCGAAGTCAGTAAAGCCCAAGCTGTGGCCTGTATTCACATGTGCCAACACTCCTTCCAGTTGATTTACAGAGACGTCTTGGGGTACAAAAGAAGTATCCAGGACTTTCAACAAAGCATTTCTGTGAGCTTCAGAACATAGTAGCAACGACAGGATAGATATCTTGGAGGGCGTCTGTTGCAGATGCTCCACAATCTTATAATCACTTTTTCGAATCAAGCGCATGAACTCTTCTACATCCTTCGATGCCGCTTCTTTGTCGCTTGCTTGTACTGGGACATTCTCGACCATCTTCCCCTTTCCTTTTGCTAGTCTTTCGGCCTCCACTTCGGGTGACATAAAGATCCTACCACTCCTTGTCATACCTCCTGAACCAACAACGTTGTCCACAGTCTCGGCTGGCTGCTTATTAACATCAATCTTTATCCCGTCACAATACACCTCCAACCCATATGACCATAGGACTGCTTTTGTGTTCTCGTACGGGATCGGTCCGGCCTTAGTTATGGTGATCGGTGGCCGTTGGGCCGGTGCTGCAATCGTGATTGTCTTCCGAGGAATCGTTACAGTGGCCACATCACTCTGATCATCTGCTACTGCCCCTGCAGGCTCTTTAGTCGCTGCTCGGTCAAACTGCAATGTGCCTCCATCAATTAAAGCCTGAATGCCTTTCTTCAAATCATCACACCCCCCAGCTAGGGTCCAGCATTCTAAGCAATACTCGTCACATCCTGGATAAACACCCCCTTGCAACAATCTACTTTTTATCTCGTTCAGCGGCGTCTTTAAATCGTCGACATTCATAATCAGATTCAACCCTTCCTCACTCAGGATGGCGTTTTACCCATGATTAGGCATGGGTTTCTGCACTATATTCGGACCTGCCGTTCCGAAATTGATAGCCTTATTGTCCAAAAGATCCTGCACAACATGCTTAAAGGCATGGCAACCCTCTATATCGTGGCCCGGAGCCCCAGAATGAAACTCACAGTGCCTGCTTGCATCGTAACCATACGGAGGAGTTCCCGTTATCGGTGCCAGAGTTCTCTTCTCTACCAAATTTAGACCCAACAGCGTCTGCAACAAATCTGCATAGGTTGAGGGAGGCTTCTCAAACACTCTTCTTGGTTTACCACCCTGGAATCTTCGCTGAGCCTGCTGTGCCCCCTGCTGTGGCTGTTGCTGCTGCATTGGCTGCTGCTGAAACGGTTGTTGTTGTTGAAGTGGTTGTTGCTGATACGGGATAGTAACACTCGCCACCTGCTGCGGCTGGTGATATTGGTTCCGACCTCTGCCTCGGCCTCCAAACACTGCGCTTACCTCGCCCTGACGGCGCCCACCAAAAGCCTTCCTATTACTGCCAGATGCAGTTGATTCCTCGACTTGGAACTTTCCCTGCTTGATGTTACGTTCAATCTTTTCTCCCATCAGAATTAAGTCTGAGAAACTGGCCAGAGATGTATGAAACAACATGTCATGAAACAAGCCTGTGAATGTGCCGACGAACATGTCATTCATTTCCTTGTCTTCTAAAGGAGGGCGGACCCTGGCAGCCATATCGCGCCACCTTTGCGTGTACTCTTTAAAGCTCTCACCCTTCTTCTGCGACAGCCCTATCAATTGGACCCGATTAGGCGCCAAGTCGCTGTTATACTTGTAGTGAGCTACAAATGCCTCTGCTAATTGCTTCCATGTCTTGATATTAGTTGGCTCCAGTCCCATATACCACTCTAGGGAAGGGCCTGACAAACTATCTTGAAAGAAATGCATTAGCATTCTCTCATCAGTTGAGTATGCAGACATCTTTCTGTAATAAGCCCGCACGTGCACTTTCGGACAGGTGTCCCCTTTATACTTATCAAACGTAGGAGCTTTGAATTTGATTGGCACCCTCAAGCCAGGTACCAGACCCATTGTTGCCATGTCCAAGCCCACAGCACTTTGGTTCAGGACCCCCCTCATCTGCTCTTCTAGCATTCTGATCTTCTGGGAGTTATCCATCGGCCCTTCAAAGCCTCCGCCGGAGAAAGCGTCCTCCTGCTGATCTTCTTGCCACATACCATTCCCAGCTCCATACCCATCATATTCATTATTGCGGCCAGCTCTAATCTGATTCATCACCGGGCCTCGGCCTCTGTTGCCGTATCCTTGAACACCTCCAGCAGGCCCAAAAGCCATTAACCCAGCGCCGTTTCCATTTCCGAAACCTCCGTAACCCTGATTGGCCACACCATAACCATCTTGCCCAAAGCCTTGAGCATTGAAACCATATTTCCCAGCGTTATGGAATCCTTGATCGTTGAACCCGAATCCAGCATTGCCGAAGCCGTTGCCTCCCATATTATCACCCAAGTTGATATCACCAAGCCCAACGTTATGGACAGCAGTCTCGTTCCCCACTCCGACGTTACCGTTCCCAGCAGCGGTAGCGTTGTTGACATTAGCAGCAGGTGTATTGACTACAGGTGGAGCCACTGGCGTGGGAGTGCCATCTCCATGAACATTATCGACTCGCACAGACTGATGATCCTCATTACCGTGACCAGCATTTCGGGCCAACAGAGGTTGGACCATGGCTTGCAAATTCTCCTGACCTTTTGCAATAGCTTCCATGGTCTGCATAAAGAGAGCTAGCTTCTCGCGCACATCTTGCATCTCGTTCTGCATTTGATCCATGATTCTTCGACAGTTGGTGCGAGTGGAATAGCGGTGCGGGTGCTGATCTGCAATCCTGAAAGTACCTGGTACAGAGCAGGAAATAAGACACCATCCAAAGATTACCTGTAATGCAATATGAATATGAATGCAATGCAACGTGTGTCTGTGCACTAGGGAAATTCATTCCCCGATTCTAGTGTGAAGGTGCCAGTGCTAGCAATACAAAGATCGGAGTTGAATCATAGAAAGCCTCATATATTGCTGAGAAACCAATAAGCCAAGAATACAATGTCACTGAGAGTACAAAGAGAAGGCATGACCTCAACCAACAATCCTGGTGATGGTCAGCACTATGCAAATAAAGCATACAAGTTACTACACGACATGATCAAACACTCCCATAAGTCTGGTATTCTTCTAGCAGCTTCTTGGTCTCCGGATGACTTGGTCGAGCAAGCAGCCCTTCAACAAGTTGGTTTCTTCTCTTAAGAACACGCCGCACGTCTTCAGCAGTTTCCTCCCATGCCCCTTCTCCGAAGCGATCCTCTAGTTTACGCTTCTGAGACACAGCTTCATCTCTGCCTTTGATGGCCTTGTTCAGTGCATTCTGGAGACTGTACCGGGTCATCACTTCTTCTTCACACTTCTTGATGCTGGACTTCAACTACTCTTCGAGGTCGGAAATTTGCTGCTTCAACTTATCTTCCCTCTTCTTATTGTTGGTGAGCGTGGCATTCCAGGTCTTATTGCAAGAAGAGATCTCTCGGTGTGCTGCGTCGAGCGCCTTCTTTTTGGATTCCAGCATGTCGTGGGAGCTTCTGAACTCTTGCCCCAGACGTTCGCGCTTCTTCCTCTCCTTAGTTAACTCAGCCCCTAACCTGTTCATTAGCTCAATCTGCTGTTGGAAAGCATGGACGACCTTGTTTTTCTCGCTGCATATCTGGGCTAGCTCCTGCTCTAACCCTTCGTTGATCTTCATCAAGGCTTCTTTCTCTTTAACCACTTGCTCGTAGGCTTCCCGAGAAACAGTAGTTGGCTCTGCTACCGGAATAGGAACAAGGACTGGTGCATCTGGAAATGGCATCCGCAACTGACTTGCTCTCTCCTGGATCCAAACTCTATAAGGTGCATAGGCCTGACAGTCATTCTTCCCTAACAACGGCTTCCCTCTTCGGTTAATGCGCGTCCAGGCATGTTGCAGCTTGGCCAATAACTCCCCCTTCAAATCACCGGTGAAGTGCAGAGATTCCTGTACTTCCTCCTCTGCGGGTGGGTTCTTCAGCGCATATCCGAACTGACGGACCAACAGGGATGGGTTGTAGTTGATGCACCCTTTTCTTCCTATCAGCGGGACATTAGGGTACCCAGAACAACTGAATATGAGCTCAGCCCCTAGCAGGTCTCGATCAAACCATTCAACGTCTTCGGAAGAAAGCCTCATCAGGCGCTCTGACCAGCTAGCGGTGGTTGCACTTTCCACAAAGGATCCCTTCATGGGAAGATGACTCTTGAACCACATATTCAACAAAGGAGCACAGCAGTAAACAACCTTTCCCCTTCTGTTTTCGTTCTTGTAGTGCAATGAGTGGTAGAAATCTCCGATCAACGTTGGCACTGGATTGCCAGCAGCAAATAGATGGAAAGCGTCCAAGTCTACGAAATTGGGCAAGTTAGGAAACAACACAATTCCATAAATGCATAGAGCCAAAATAACATTGAAAACCACCCAACATCCGCTCTTGGCATACTCCTGGGCTTTGCCAACCAGGAAATCAAGAGAGAACCCTGAAACCCCAAGCCAAGAAGTCACTAACAGTTCTGCAGCGTCCATATGCAAAGCTTTGGCTAAGTCCTCCAACCTGGGCTCAGCAGCAGAGTGAATAAAGGGAACCTTGTTCTGCACGGGTAACTCAGTAAACTCCACATACTCTTCAATGGTAGGCCCTAGAATGAAGTCATCAAACGTAAAACATCTCAATGCGGGGTCATAGAACTGCATCAAGGCGTACAGCCCGTTCATCTCATCAACGGTGGGCTTGCAGACTAATCTCAGTAATCTCCCATGACTCATTCTGAAGCTTCTTCTAACCTCCTCATCGGCAAGAGATATCAGACCAAGCAGAGAAGTAATATCAGGTGTAGGCAGCTTATATGCAACTGTCTTCCTCAAACCAGCCATAATCACTACTCAGAAGTCTGGGCACTAGAATCGGAGGATATGCAAATGCACCTGCAGCACAGACACACGTTAATGGGATGCAATGATAATGCAAACAATGCAATGCAAGTAACATGCAACAGGGACCAAATGCCGTAGCTGAATAGCCTGAACCATATCAAGAGGTCTCAAACAGACTCTTTAGAAGTCCTCAAACCATGGTCTCAGATAGACCTGAAACAAAGCTCCAACAATGGTCTCTGACAGACCTCAAACCATAACTCCAACTGGTCTCTGACAGACCTCATAACACATCTCCATATGGTCTCTAACAGACCTCATAACACATCTCCAATTGGTCTCTGACAGACCTCAAAACACATCTCCAACTGGTCTCTGACAGACCTCATAACTCTCCTTGAATACCTAGGAACTCTGATCAAGGAATAACCGGTAGTCTGAAGGTATGGTTACCTGCATAACCCCAAACCCTCTCACAGGTGGATGTCCTAGTAACTGACAAAGGTATGGCATCCTATGCGGTCGTCGGCGTCACAGACTTTCAGGGTTGATGATACGATTCCCAGAAGGAGTGGCATCATCAAATCCTGAAGAGGCCTCACTTAGCCAACTTCCAAATGATCGGTTCCCGGAGTCGACAATTCAGCTGACCAACAACCCCTTCGACCCAAAGGGTAGAAAAAGAAGCCAACCAGAAGAACCTCGTCCGAGTGTAGATTTCATGAGACGCTAATGCAAGCAAAGCCGACACGCGCCCACTACTTTCTACTCTAATTCTAGGTGCACTCAAGCCTAGGTCCAGCTTATCTCTCAATCAAAGAACACCCGTCACACCCCAATACAGCAATAATAATCAGTATATATAATGCTGAAAATAAAGGTCAGAAATATAAATCCATACAAAATCCTCGACGGGAAAACAAGCGTTAGGATTGACTCTCTTAAGGGACGTTGGATCCCAAATGCATAAGAACTATCGCAGTCCTTAGCAGCCAGGGGACGTTGGATCCCCAGCAGAGTCGCCAGCTGTCGCTACTGCGAAAATCGGCGCCGGCTGAACAGAAGAGTCGCCATCGTGCGTTATTTATCCCACGGGAGGGAAAGGAAACGCTCAAAGTAAACCTCGCACAACACAGGAAAAGGTATGGTCATCGCAACCAAAACCTGGGTTCGGGAGTCGGTTACGCAAGGGGAAGGTATTAGCACCCCTCACGTCCGTCGTACTTGACGGGATCCACGCTTGTTTTCTAGTACGGATTATTATTCTATCTAAACTACAGGTCAAGGGTTAAAAGAAAAATAAAATGACTCGGCAAAGTATCGCACTTTATGCCTACGTATTCCCGTCTGAAACGAGAAATCAGAGTCAACGTAGTTTGCCTACCTACGGGAAAGGAGGGGAAGGTTGCTCGCTAGGATATCGCATCCTATGCCTACGTACTTTCATACAGCATGAAAGATCAGAGCAAACGTAGTCCGGGCCACGTACGACACAAGCCTGTTTTGATTGTTTTTATTCCTTCTGAAAAAGGGTTTTTCTGATTAACAGTCCAGGCGGACAAAAAATGACGTTTTGATGAGTTCACATTCTTTTACGGAAGAAGTGTCTTTTATTGTGTTTGAAATTTTTATTGTGTTTTTCTGTTTGTTGTGAGAAAGAAGAGACAGAACTCTAACCTACGGTTGCGAAGGGAATCAAACTATCCTAATGTTATCATGCATGGGTTAAGACCTAATGTCTATCATGCTCCTCTCTTGCGCAGAGAGAAACAGAGATCCTAAGGGAATAGACGGAAACAGAAACAATATCAGATATATACAGTAAAACAGTAAAATGCATGGATGCAGCAATACAAGCGAGGCAAGGGAGTCCCACTCAACCTCGAACCTAGAAAACAATAGGCAAAAGTGAACAAGATTCACTCTCAACCTAACAGGTTAACAGCAAACAATACAGTCAGGAAAACCAATCAATACATCAAGAATGAATAACAGCAGAAAAATAAACAGCCACAACAGCTCTGCAACAACACCTATCTTCAAGTCATCTCCACTCAGCTACAAGCTTCAGCAAGCATCAATCCCCATCTCCACAGCTTTTCAGCAAGGTCTTGATCATTAATCTTCCATCTGCAATGGCTTTTCTTCAAGTCTCCAATCTCCAAGAGGAATATCAGTCAACAAGATGAATTAAATGTTAAACAGTCAAATGCCTACCAAGGGTGGCTCATTAACTGTTAACATTATACAGACAATTTTCTCTCAAAAGTTCTATCTTTCAAATACATTCACTGATCCTTCCAAAAGAAGGAGATGGATATTTGAAAGAGACTTTGAATCATAGAGAAAGGATGGAGGCAGACAAGGCACTCCATGTTTGAGAAACAAGCTTTCTAATCTAGAGCTCTGCCTAGCTCCTAAACCCTTGTCTCCTCAGCAGCTGCTAGCAGGAATCTCCTCTTCAACTCTGGAAGTTAGACTTCAGTCTCTGATCTTCAATGGCTTCATCATCACAAGTCTTCAGCTCTCCCAATCCCCAAGCAATCCCAATACCCATACAGACAAACAATAATCCCCAGAGGGCACACCACACCAATCAATCAAATACAGCAATACACCCATAGCAGTAGGGGAATCCTAGTGATTTCTGAGGGATCTAATAACTACCCATAGCCCCTATAGCCCCATACCCCAAACTTTCAATCTCTAAATCCTTAAGGGAAATGATTTAATTCTCCTAAGTCATCATTTAAACCCTAATTTTGTTCATGTTGTTCACACCTAAACTAAACACCTAAAATTGAGTCTTAAAAATGGGAACTAAATTGTATATACAAGCTAATCTTGTCTACTAATCAACCTAAAAAGAATGGGTGAAAAATATCAAAGCAACTATTAGAACAAAAATTAACAAATTCATGTACTAATCAAAATATTATTTACACCTAATTAAAAGAAAAATATGCCAAAAATAAGAAAATGAAATGAATTATTAATTTTTTTGTATGAGAATTTTCTTGACAAAATTAAGAAAATAATGCAAAAGAATCAATTAAAATCATGCATTTTTCCATTTTTTATGATTTTTGAAAGAATTGAAATGAATTAAAAAAATTAAAATGGAATTAATTTGGAGTGAGGGGTGCAGAAATTAATATAAATCAGTTAAAAGAATCAAATGGGCCCAGACTGGGGGGCGCGCATAGCAAGCGCGTCTGGGCCCAGCACCTGCTCAGAAATTAACAAAAATAAAAAAAGATGAGAACGGTGCAAATAGTGATATTTCCAGTTATAATCTCATTGGGCCTTATGCTTGGGGGTGGTAATAGCAAGCAATTCCAAAGCCCAGTCAGAAAAATAAATGAAACGGGGCGTTTTGATGCGCAGAATCTCCCTCCATATTTCATTTTAAACATGAGCCATTGGATTCAATCTCAAGTCCAAGTCAAACATGCAATCGTGCGGCCATGGTTCATCGTCTACCTTTGGAAACCCTAGAACCAGAAATTACCTCTCCCATGCACGAATTTCAACCATTCTGTTCTCTCTCGTCTCTCCATGAAATCACATGCTTCCAAAACCAAAAATGTTCTACCTCTTCCCCTCTACACAGCCATGTCCATAATCCTTTCTAAAACTCAGCCAATAATCAAATTCGATGAGTGTAACATTCTGAATCCATCAACATCACCTGTCATCAACCATCTCAATTCTCTCCAATCTTCACCCTATCATGATCTACATCTTATGCTGAGTATTCTGAACTATTGAGCCAAGATTATAGGGCCATATCCTTGATGTTCTAAGCTCTAACAGAATTAGTGCACCATTGATAACCTCCATTAAACTTCTCCAAACTTTGTGAAATTCATCATCTAACTTATCCTAACCATTCTAACCTAATGATTCACTATGATTCTACCTAATTCAGTCAATTCGAAGAGGAACTAACCTGGTGCAAAATGGTGAAAACAGCTATGGAACCTCTTGTATCTGATGCTTGCAATGATTGGAAACTGATCCACACACTCAAATCTTGATTCTGTATGCAAAGATGTTGGCTCAAATCTCTTGGATCTTGTGATTGAAAAGTTCTTGCTTCTTGGATGATTAACTTGAACAGCACGATTTCTTCCCCAATTCTACCAAACTCTGATGTGAATGTGATCTATGGAAGATATTGATGATGATCAAATCAAGAAAAATGGAAATTGGTGAAGGTTTGATGGAGTTTGAATTGATTTTGCAAAAATGGAAGAATTGTGTATAGCTTGTGTTTTGAACAAAGTGATTCACCAACCATGGCATGAACCTTCTCATATCAATATATAGGTGAGGATAGAACCTCCTAGAAACTTGGAGAAACTTCCCTTGCACTTTTTCCTTTGGATTTGGCTTATGTATCTTCCATTACAAGTAACCATGAATAACTCCCAAAATGTGAACCAAGCTCAAAATTCTACTTTATCCAATGTTCTCAAAATGATCTTTCCATTCAAAATGACCTATAATTTCACCTCATTTGGCCAAGATATGAAAAATCTCATTTTTTAGGTCATTTTTATTCATTAAACCCAACAATTTTGAAACCTTGTGCTATGAATCTTTCCAATCTATCATGGTCACTTTTCTAGACTCAAAATGTCATTTGGAACAAGTTTGGTGTTGTGAAGTTTTCCATTTGAAGCTTCCTTGTATGAGTTTTGGGCATAGGCTTGAAATGACCTGTAATTCTCAGATGACCAAAATACCCTTTGCTTTCCAAGACCATAAGTAGAGTTCCACAAATCATATGAAGGCATACTATACCATTCTAGAAAGCTAAGACAATGCGTAACAACTCTTATGTTGACCAGAAATTCATTTGAAATATCCTTGAGGGGTAAAAATAGCTTGGAAGTCAAGTCACTTTCACAGACAAAATTTCAGATACCTCAGATGACCTGTAACTTGCAAGGACCATAACTTGAGTTCTATAAATCTCCTTAATGTCTTCCACCACTAAAATTAAAGGTCTTGAGATCCTATACAAGTTTAATGTTGACCAAGGATCCATTTGAAGCTTGCATTTTGACTTATCTTGCTTGGAAATTTGACCTAAACTAGGGGATTTTACATAGAAACCCTAATTTAGAAACTCCTCTTCTCCTTGATTTCTCTTGATTTCTTCTTAACATATCACCATATCCTTATCCACATGTCAAATGATGAACCCCACATCTCTCAAATAGACCTCAATGCCTTTCAATCAATCATTTGACCTAGGGTTGACCTAGAGTTGACCCAGATGAAACCCTAGTTGACTGTCTTCAACTGCAATTCTTGTGACCATACCAATGACTTGTCTCCTTCTCCAAATGACTTTCTAAGTCCTCCAAGATGTCTAGATACTCCCCATGCTCAGCCCACAGCTCACAACTTACTTGTTGATCCTCAGATACCCTCAGTTAGGAGATAGATGAACTGCTTGATCCATTGACTTGATATTTTCCAAATTCTTTTCTGATGACTTGAATGAGATTGAATCAGGATAATAACCTCTTGATAGGCCTCTAGAGGTGAGAATAATGATTGGTCCCCTGTTGGATGACTTGCCATGCTTATGCTATACAGATGGTTGGGCTATGTACATGACTCTATATGCAAATGCTAATGATATTGAAACATAAACCAAGTGAAGAAAGATTGGGCAAATTTTAGGGTGCAACAGCTGCCCCTATTCAAGCGACTTGGACCCGATTGGGTGAAGAGCCCGGAGCCTTTAGACATTCGCGGTACGAGACGGTTGAATACTAAGAACCCAAAAAATTTGCCAACCGCGGAAATAAACTGCGCCCCTGCTTGGGGAACGACATTCACTGCTTGGATATGACTGTTACGGCAATCAACTTATCCATTAGCGACCGTGCTGGGGATGACTCGTCTTTTTCATCAAGAATAAATCGTCCCTGTTAGGAGTAAATTCTTGTCCACGTTAGGCATAACATTGTCCCCGTTAGGACTCACCCTTCCACATAAGGAATAACCGTTCCACGTTATGAATAATACCGTCCACGTTAGGACCCACCTTTTTCCACATAAGGAATCTCATTCTTTCCACGTTAGGAAACCATCTTCTTTCCACGTAAGGAAACCTGTCCACGTTAGGACTAAACCTTTCCACGTAAGGAATGCAACTCATCTTGATCTGTCCATGTCAGGTCTAACTTCTCCACGTAAGGAAACAATTTCTCTTTCCACGTAAGGAATCAAATTATTTTTTCCACGTTAGGAATCAAACTTTTTCCATGTTAGGAATGCCTCTATCTTTCCACGTCAGGAATCAATCTTGATATGTCCGCGTAAGGACTCAATCTTTCCACGTAAGGAATAAACTCGTCTTTCCACGTAAGGAAACCATTTTTCTTCCACGTAAGGAATGCTCTTGATATGTCCACGTAAGGACTCTACTCTCTCCACGTGAGGAATACTGTATCAATCTTTCTTTCCACGCTAGGAATGTCATCTTTCCACGTAAGGAACACCTCTTTTCCACGTTAGGAATGCAACTTTCTTTCCATGTAAGGAATACATCATCCACGTTAGGACCCGCCTTTTCACGTTAGGAACACAATCTCTTTTCCACGTAAGGAATCATTTTTCCACGTAAGGAATCAAATTTTTTCGATTTTGTCCACGTAAGGACTCTCATGTCGACTTGCTGAAGAATTTTCCACGTCAGGACTCATGCACCTTCGACCCGCTGGGGAAATAACTTGTCCATGTCAGGACTCACGTCTTCATCTGATGAAATAATAGAACCTCTCCATGTTAGGACTTGCACGTCTTCTACTTGCTAGGGAAATACGACTGTGTCCACGTCAGGACTCATACTCTTCCAACAACACGAAGACGGATAAATTTGTCCACGTCAGGACTCTCGCATATTGTCATCACAAAGGACTGCAAACTTGTCCACGTCAGGCCGCACATTTCACCATTACGAATAAAGCTATCTGCTGGAAATAAATTGTCCACGTCAGGACACCAGCACGAAGAGTGACCAACTTTGTCCACGTCAGGACTCCACCTTCGATCGATACCAAGAAATCAAATCCGTCCATGTTAGGACTAACACATATCGTCAAACTGAGGAAATGTCCACGTCAGGACTCCCACTTCCCTTAGCGCAAAAACCTGGCGATAAACCCGTCCACGTTAGGAATCATCCTTCCATTGGTCCGCCAACTTCTTATCACTGACGTTACAGCAACTTTGAGGCTGACTCTACTGGGGATATTTGGAAATCAAACTACTGGATGCCTGCTCTAATAACCGGCGGCAGCCTCTGAAATCCTGGTTCATGAAACCTTTTAATGCTGACGTAACAACAACTTTGAAGGAAACGACCCGCGGGTCGGACTAGAGAAACTTCAACAAGAAACCCTGGCGGGGAAATAAGTAACTCTGCTTGGGGACAAAGAGAAACTTATCCTGCTGACTCTGTGGGGAATAATGCCAAAGCTGACACTTTCGTCGAATCTCTCACGTCGAGATCCTGAATGTTCGGTAATTCATTTGAGCAAGAGCTCCTTCCACCTGCAAGAGAGCACCACTTGAAACAAACGGTTAGCCGACCTGGTTTATATTTCAAAATGCATATGTTTGATAATGACGCAATGGAAATGCTACGCGTTTTTATTTGGTGGCTGCAAATATGACACTATATGCCCATGGAAATACAGACTCAAACTGCTGAGATACAGGAACTGCTTCAGCAAAATAAATGCTGAAGATAATGCCACCTCCGCTGGGGATAGCCAGATGCTATAGAATTATTCCAGCAAAATAAATGCTGGAAGGATGAAGTCGACTCAGCTGGGAAATTGGGGACTCGAACCAAACACCTCACTGAAGTAACACCCTGATGGGGAATACCAGATGCGCTTCTGCTGGAGAGTGAACTGATATCACACAGTAAAAATAAATGCCAGGACCCACACCAACTCTTCCAGGGAGAGTCTTAATCTTTGAGTTCCACTGGGAGGAATGAAAACACTTGCAAAGAGAATTCCGCTGGGGATGGGATGATTCTCTTGGGGGAAATCAACTGACTCCGCTGGGAGAGAGTAAATGACCCTGCGGGGAAAGGTAATCTTCTGAGGCTAGCCCACTCTGCTTGAGATAAGGAATCCTTCTGGGGGACACCACACTGTCTGAACACAGCCTACAATCATAGGATTGCCAACTCTGCTGAGAATAAATGGCTTTGTTGGAGCATGCCTTCTGGATAAGCTACGACTAGCTGGGGAATTCGACCTCTCTTCACGACCTGCGTGGGGGTCGAGTCTTTCGTTATTTCAATCTTTTGATCATCTTTCTCGTACGGCTATGAAACCTGCAACAACACAAACAAGACAAGACAAGCCTATGCAACCAAGTCGATTCAGGTTAGTGACGTTATTTTCAGTTAATTCAAAGCTTTAGCAATTGTTGGCAAGGGCCAGTGATGTTATACACATGCTAGTTTCAATAAACTTAGGCGTTTTATCATGCACAAAACAGTAAAGAACCAGCATTAAGTACTGAATAACATATTTTATTGATTGGGCCCCTGAATGGGCGGAATTTTTGTACACGGGATGTAACTCCTGAAAAGAGGAAGCTACACAAAGCAGATATACAAGTATGCACAAGAAGCATAAATATTTTGACAAATTAAATTTTGTACACATGTCGGCAACGGGATGCAGACGAACATCACGAACTGATCCTCCTATGACTCGCCCGACTCTAATGCTTTCCCGGTATCCACACTTCTGAAGAGATTGTATTTGATAAGCGACCCCTCAGGTACATTCTCCCGCACTGATGCTCACTGTAATATCAAATTCGGACCGCAGTCATTTGCTTTTTTCAAATCCCTAACTTTTGCGTGAACCGCCCTTTATGGGTTTTCAGTTCACCGGGACACCCTTTTTTGCCGAAGCCGCCCAGTGTAGGTTTTCAACTTCGCGAGTGTACATTTTTTCAATTTTATCCCTAATTTTTGCCCGAACCTTTCATTCTGTTTTTGGTTCGCCAAGATGCCCCATTTTTGCCTGGACTCTCTTTTTTCTGTCCAGCGGGTCAATTTTAAGCAAAGTATTTTTTAACTGTGTCCGAATTTACAGGCGATGTAAAGTCTTCACCGTCCATGGTGGACAACAATAAAGCTCCTCCTGAAAAGACTTTCCTGACAACGTATGGCCCTTCGTAGTTGGGGGTCCACTTGCCCCTGTGATCTGCTTGCGGCGGGAGAATCTTTTTCAGCACAAGGTCGCCCGTCTGAAAGCTTCGCGGATGTATCTTCTTATCATATGCTTTCTTCATTCGGCTCTGGTACAAACGACCGTATGCTAGAGAAGCTAGCCTCTTCTCATCCATCAAACTCAGTTGATTCAACCTATCTTTCACCCATTCTGCCTCGTCTAGCTGAACGTCTCGCAATACCCTCAGAGAAGGGATCTCAACTTCCAATGGTAATACCGCTTCCATTCCGTATACTAACGAGAACGGGGTTGCCCCGGTTGATGTGCGTACCGTCGTACGATAACCGTGCAAAGAGAAAGGTAGCATCTCATGCCAATCCTTATAGGTCACCACCATTTTTTGAACGATCTTCTTGATATTCTTATTGGCCGCTTCGACAGCGCCATTCATCTTGGGTCGGTAAGGGGAGGAGTTGTGATGTTCGATCTTGAAATTCTGACAGAGCTCCTTCATCATTTTGTTGTTCAGGTTTGAGCTGTTGTCCGTGATTATCCGCTCGGGGATCCCATATCGGCAAATGATATCTCTCTTGATGAATCTGGCCTCCACTTGCTTCGTTACATTTGCGTAAGACGCTGCTTCTACCCACTTGGTGAAGTAATCGATTGCTACTAGGATGAACCGATGCCCGTTAGAAGCTGTCGGCTCGATCTTTCCAATCATATCGATTCCCCACATCGAGAATGGCCATGGCGATGACATCACATTCAGAGGACTCGGAGGCACATGAATCTTATCAGCATAAATTTGGAACATGTGGCACTTCCTCGCAAACTTGAAACAGTCAGTCTCCATAGTCAGCCAAAAATAACCTGCCCGCAGCAGCTTTCTCGTCATAGCATGCCCACCAGCATGCGTACCAAAGGTACCTTCGTGTATTTCCTCCATGAGCAGCTTTGCCTCTCTTTCGTCTACACAACGCAACAACACCAAGTCGCGGTTTCTTCTGTACAAGACGCCATCCGGATTCAAATAGAAATTACCCGCTAATCTCCTGAGAGTCTTCTGATCTTGACTGGATGCCCCAGCCGGATACTCTTTATTCTTCAGGAAATTAAGGATGTCAAAATACCACGGTTTGTCGTCAGATGCTTCATCAATAGCAAATACGAAAGCTGGTCTGTCAAGCCGAGAGATGATGATTCGGGGAGCCTCGTTCCAGAAGTTGACTTTGTACATGGAAGACAAAGTGGCCAGGGCGTCAGCTATTTGATTCTCTGCCCGCGGTACATGATGCAACTCAACCTTATCAAAGAAAGGCAACAATCTCCTCGCATAATTCATGTAATGTATCAAATTGGGCTGACGTGTCTCCCATTCCCCTTTTATCTGATTCACCACCAGAGCTGAGTCTCCGTATACGTCCAGATGTTTGATTCACAAATCAATGGCTTCTTCAAGCCCCATTATACAAGCTTCGCATTCGGCCTCATTATTGGTAACGGCAAAGGTCAATCGGGCAGTAAACGGGATGTGCGACCCGTGTGGCGTAGTGATGATTGCCCCTATTCCGCTACCGTAAGCATTCACAGCCCCGTCAAATATCATCTTCCATTTGGAACCCAATTCTGGTCCTTCGTCTGGCAACGACTCTTCACAATCTTTCATCTTTAGGTACATGATATCCTCGTCAGGAAAATCAAACCTCATCGATTGGTAATCTTCAATAGGCTGCTCCGCCAGATACTCAGACAGCACACTCCCCTTTATAGCCTTTTGCGAGACGTATTGAATGTCATATTCAGTCAAGACCATCTGCCAACGGGCAATTCTCCCTGACAACGCTTGCTTTTCGAATACATATTTGATTGGATCCATCTTTGAAATTAGCATGGTTGTATGATTCAGCATGTATTGCCTCAAACGTTTGGCGGCCCAGGCTAGTGCGCAACACGTTTTCTCAAGCATTGAGTATCGAGATTCACAATCCGTAAATTTCTTACTCAAGTAGTAGATCGCATGCTCTTTTCTTCCTGTCTCGTCGTGTTGACCGAGAACACAACCCATGCTTCCCTCAAGAACCGTCAAATACATGATCAAGGGTCTACCCGCCACTGGGGGTATCAAAATAGGAGGCTCCTGCAAATACTGCTTTATTTTATCGAACGCCTTTTGACAATTTTTGTTCCACGTTACAGCTTGATCTTTCTTCAACAGCTTGAATAATGGTTCGCACGTGGCCGTTAGATGAGATATGAACCGAGCGATGTAGTTCAACCTCCCTAAAAACCCGCGCACCTCTTTCTCTGTTTTAGGCGTCGGCATTTCTTGAATCGCTTTTATTTTAGCAGGATCGACCTCTATTCCTCTTTCGCTTACGATAAACCCCAGCAGTTTACCCGATCTCACCCCGAAGGTGCATTTGTTAGGGTTCAGTCTCAGCCTGAACTTCCTAAGCCTTTTAAATAACTTCAACAGATTCACCAGATGCTCTTCCTCCGTCTGGGACTTGGCAATCATATCGTCCACATAAACTTCGATCTCTTTATGCATCATATCATGGAAAAGAGTCGTCATAGCACGCTGATATGTTGCCCCAGCATTTTTCAAACCAAAGGGCATCACTTTGTAGCAAAATGTTCCCCAAGGCGTTATGAAAGTGGTCTTCTCCATATCCTCTGGCGCCATTTTAATTTGATTATAGCCTGAAAAGCCATCCATGAAGGAGAATACGGAGTATTGAGCAGTATTATCAACTAGCACGTCAATATGAGGAAGTGGAAAGTCGTCTTTTGGGCTTTCTTTATTCAAATCTCTATAATCCACGCACATCCGAACCTTGCCGTCTTTCTTTGGCACTGGTACGATGTTAGCAACCCATGAGGGATATTTTGTCACAGCCAGGAAACCAGCGTCCCACTGTTTTTGAACTTCCTCTTTGATCTTCACTGCCATATCTGGTCGAGTTCTGCGAAGCTTTTGTTTGACCGGCGGGCATTCTTCTTTCAGTGGCAGACGGTGCACAACCATATCTGTATCGAGCCCTGGCATATCTTCATACGACCAAGCGAATACATCACTATACTCTCGGAGCATTTCAACCAGTCTTCGCTTGATATCGCTCTGCAGTGCGGCTCCGATACGAATATTCTTCTCAACTCCTTCCGATCCCAAGTTGATAATCTCGATGACCTCTTCGTGAGGCAGAATGACTCTTTCCTCTTGCTTCACCAACCAAGACAGTTCTTCAGGAACGTCACTATCTTCGACAACCTCTTCTTCGGCCTGAAATACCGGGTGTTCAAAGTCGGGACGAGTCATAGGTGGTTCAAGGATGTCATCTGAAAATGTTATCCTGCAAAAGGAATGGTTAAGTGCTTCAAAATGCGTATAAAGCGAATAACCACGTTGCCATTTTATTGAAAAATACAAAACAAGAAAGACAGAGATTACAGTATTTGCACATAAAAAACGCCATTTATTTAATGATTAACACGCAATGTTCATAACAACACAGCCCTAAGCAAATCACGATGCCCCGGGCAAGACATCAGATTATTCAACAATTAATAAAGCAAAGCATTACTGTTTAGGAGTCACAGGAACAAGCTCCTGAATAGACCAGTTGCACAGTCCCTGTCCTGGCGTGCTTGGCTGAATCCAGGCATCCATATCACAGTCGCTGTCTCCTTCATCAGACTCCGAAGCAGCGTTGATGGTTTCATGACATACTCCACTGGCAGAGATGGTTATTGGCCCTCTGAAACGGGGTGCTCCCACAGCAGGTGTTGACGACGACGGTTGGTATCCCAGCCCGAACTGGTCCGTCTTTACAGGAATATCTAGCACTTTGCCCCAGCCCTTTGCTTCTCCTGCCTCCACCAGAGCTTGAGCTTCTTTATACGACGAGACGGCTATCTCTGACACTTTGCTCGGCCCGGGACCTTTGTCCTTGATACGCAATCCTTCAAATGCCTGGCAGGGTGTTTCGTGGATCTCTCCGTCGACCTCCACATATTTAAATGACGACAGATGGCTGACCAGGATGTCTTCTTCTCCACATACAGTAACTACGCTGTCTCTGACCATATATTTCAACTTCTGATGCAGGGTAGACGTGACTGCCCCAGCCCCATGAATCCAGGGTCTTCCGAGCAGGCAGCTATATGCGGGCTGTATATCCATGATATAAAACCCGGTTGCAAACACCTCGGGCTCTACCTGTAGAGGCAATGTTATCGATCCAAAGACTGTTCTTCGCGTGCCATCAAACGCTCTGACTACCAAGTCACTGGGCGTGCACAGGATTCCTCTAACATCTAGCTTCATCATCGCCTTCTTGGGCATCACATTCAGAGACGATCCGGTGTCGACCAATACGTGCGACATTACTGATCCTCTACACTCGACAGATATGTGCAGCGCCATATTATGATCTCTCCCTTTCGGGGTCAAATCGAAGTCAGTAAAGCCCAAGCTGTGGCCTGCATTCACATGTGCCAACACTCCTTCCAGTTGATTTACAGAGACGTCTTGGGGTACAAAAGAAGTATCCAGGACTTTCAACAAAGCATTTCTGTGAGCTTCAGAACATAGTAGCAACGACAGGATAGATATCTTGGAGGGTGTCTGTTGCAGATGCTCCACAATCTTATAATCACTTTTTCGAATCAAGCGCATGAACTCTTCTACATCCTTCGATGTCGCTTCTTTGTCGCTTGCTTGTACTGGGACATTCTCGACCATCTTCCCCTTTCCTTTTGCTAGTCTTTCGGCCTCCACTTCGGGTGACATAAAGATCCTACCACTCCTTGTCATACCTCCTGAACCAACAACGTTGTCCACAGTCTCGGCTGGCTGCTTATTAGCATCAATCTTTATCCCGTCACAATACACCTCCAACTCATATGACCATGGGACTGCTTTTGTGTTCTCGTACGGGATCGGTCCGGCCTTAGTTATGGTGATCGGTGGCCGTTGGGCCGGTGCTGCAATCGTGATTGTCTTCCGAGGAATCGTTACAGTGGCCACATCACTCTGATCATCTGCTACTGCCCCTGTAGGCTCTTCAGTCGCTGCTCGGTCAAACTGAAATGTGCCTCCATCAATTAAAGCCTAAATGCCTTTCTTCAAATCATCACACCCCCCAGCTAGGGTCCAGCATTCTAAGCAATACTCGTCACATCCTGGATAAACACCCCCTTGCAACAATCTACTTTTTATCTCGTTCAGCGGCGTCTTTAAATCGTCGACATTCATAATCAGATTCAACCCTTCCTCACTCAGGATGGCGTTTGCCCCATGATTAGGCATGGGTTTCTACACTATATTCGGACCTGCCGTTCCGAAATTGATAGCCTTATTGTCCAAAAGATCCTGCACAACATGCTTAAAGGCATGGCAACCCTCTATATCGTGGCCCGGAGCCCCAGAATGAAACTCACAGTGCCTGCTTGCATCGTAACCATACGGAGGAGTTCCCGTTATCGGTGCCAGAGTTCTCTTCTCTACCAAATTTAGACCCAACAGCGTCTGCAACAAATCTGCATAGGTTGAGGGAGGCTTCTCAAACACTCTTCTTGGTTTACCACCCTGGAATCTTCGCTGAGCCTGCTGTGCCCCCTGCTGTGGCTGTTGTTGTTGCTGCTGCTGCATTGGCTGCTGCTGAAACGGTTGTTGTTGTTGAAGTGGTTGTTGCTGATACGGGATAGTAACACTCGCCACCTGCTGCGGCTGGTGATATTGGTTCCGACCTCTGCCTCGGCCTCGGCCTCAGCCTCCAAACACTGCGCTTACCTCGCCCTGACGGCGCCCACCAAAAGCCTTCCTATTACTGCCAGATGCAGTTGATTCCTCGACTTGGAACTTTCCCTGCTTGATGTTACGTTCAATCTTTTCTCCCATCAGAATTAAGTCTGAGAAACTGGCCAGAGATGTATGAAACAACATGTCATGAAACAAGCCTGTGAATGTGCCGACGAACATGTCATTCATTTCCTTGTCTTCTAAAGGAGGGCGGACCCTGGCAGCCATATCGCGCCACCTTTGCGCGTACTCTTTAAAGCTCTCACCCTTCTTCTGCGACAGCCCTATCAATTGGACCCGATTAGGCGCCAAGTCGCTGTTATACTTGTAGTGAGCTACAAATGCCTCTGCTAATTGCTTCCATGTCTTGATATTAGTTGGCTCCAGTCCCATATACCACTCTAGGGAAGGGCCTGACAAACTATCTTGAAAGAAATGCATTAGCATTCTCTCATCAGTTGAGTATGCAGACATCTTTCTGTAATAAGCCTGCACGTGCACTTTCGGACAGGTGTCCCCTTTATACTTATCAAATGTAGGAGCTTTGAATTTGATTGGCACCCTCAAGCCAGGTACCAGACCCATTGTTGCCATGTCCAAGCCCACAGCACTTTGGTTCAGGACCCCCCTCATCTGCTCTTCTAGCATTCTGATCTTCTGGGAGTTATCCATCGGCCCTTCAAAGCCTCCGCCGGAGAAAGCGTCCTCCTGCTGATCTTCTTGCCACATACCATTCCCAGCTCCATACCCATCATATTCATTATTGCGGCCAGCTCTAATCTGATTCATCACCGGGCCTCGGCCTCTGTTGTCGTATCCTTGAACACCTCCAGCAGGCCCAAAAGCCATTAACCCAGCGCCGTTTCCATTTCCGAAACCTCCGTAACCCTGATTGGCCACACCATAACCATCTTGCCCAAAGCCTTGAGCATTGAAACCATATTTCCCAGCGTTATGGAATCCTTGATCGTTGAACCCGAATCCAGCATTGCCGAAGCCGTTGCCTCCCATATTATCACCCAAGTTGATATCACCAAGCCCAACGTTATGGACAGCAGTCTCGTTCCCCACTCCGACGTTACCGTTCCCAGCAGCGGTAGCGTTGTTGACATTAGCAGCAGGTGTATTGACTACAGGTGGAGCCACTGGCGTGGGAGTGCCATCTCCATGAACATTATCGACTCGCACAGACTGATGATCCTCATTACCGTGACCAGCATTTCGGGCCAACAGAGGTTGGACCATGGCTTGCAAATTCTCCTGACCTTTTGCAATAGCTTCCATGGTCTGCATAAAGAGAGCTAGCTTCTCGCGCACATCTTGCATCTCGTTTTGCATTTGATCCATGATTCTTCGACAGTTGGTGCGAGTGGAATAGCGGTGCGGGTGCTGATCTGCAATCCTGAAAGTACCTGGTACAGAGCAGGAAATAAGACACCATCCAAAGATTACCTGTAATGCAATATGAATATGAATGCAATGCAACGTGTGTCTGTGCACTAGGGAAATTCATTCCCCGATTCTAGTGTGAAGGTGCCAGTGCTAGCAATACAAAGATCGGAGTTGAATCATAGAAAGCCTCATATATTGCTGAGAAACCAATAAGCCAAGAATACAATGTCACTGAGAGTACAAAGAGAAGGCATGACCTCAACCAATAATCCTGGTGATGGTCAGCACTATGCAAATAAAGCATACAAGTTACTACACGACATGATCAAACACTCCCATAAGTCTGGTATTCTTCTAGCAGCTTCTTGGTCTCTGGATGACTTGGTCGAGCAAGCAGCCCTTCAACAAGTTGGTTTCTTCTCTTAAGAACACGCCGCACGTCTTCAGCAGTTTCCTCCCATGCCCCTTCTCCGAAGCGATCCTCTAGTTTACGCTTCTGAGACACAGCTTCATCTCTGCCTTTGATGGCCTTGTTCAGTGCATTCTGGAGACTGTACCGGGTCATCACTTCTTCTTCACACTTCTTGATGCTGGACTTCAACTGCTCTTCGAGGTCGGAAATTTGCTGCTTCAACTTATCTTCCCTCTTCTTATTGTTGGTGAGCGTGGCATTCCAAGTATTATTGCAAGAAGAGATCTCTCGGTGTGCTGCGTCGAGCGCCTTCTTTTTGGATTCCAGCATGTCGTGGGAGCTTCTGAACTCTTGCCCCAGACGTTCTCGCTTCTTCCTCTCCTTAGTTAACTCATCCCCTAACCTGTTCATTAGCTCAATCTGCTGTTGGAAAGCATGGACGGCCTTGTTTTTCTCGCTGCGTATCTGGGATAGCTCCTGCTCTAACCCTTCGTTGATCTTCATCAAGGCTTCTTTCTCTTTCACCACTTGCTCGTAAGCTTCCCGAGAAACAGTAGTTGGCTCTGCTACCGGAATAGGAACAAGGACTGGTGCATCTGGAAATGGCATCCGCAACTGACTTGCTCTCTCCTGGATCCAAAAGTCTGTAAGGTGCACAGGCCTGACAGTCATTCTTCCCTAACAACGGCTTCCCTCTTCGGTTAATGCGCGTCCAGGCATGTTGCAGCTTGGCCAATAACTCCCCCTTCAAATCACCGGTGAAGTACAGAGATTCCTGTACTTCCTCCTCTGCGGGTGGGTTCTTCAGCGCATATCCGAACTGACGGACCAACAGGGATGGGTTGTAGTTGATGCACCCTTTTCTTCCTATCAGCGGGACATTAGGGTACCCAGAACAACTGAATATGAGCTCAGCCCCTAGCAGGTCTCGATCAAACCATTCAACGTCTTCGGAAGAAAGCCTCATCAGGCGCTTTGACCAGCTAGCGGTGGTTGCACTTTCCACAAAGGATCCCTTCATGGGAAGATGACTCTTGAACCACATATTCAACAAAGGAGCACAGCAGTAAACAACCTTTCCCCTTCTGTTTTCGTTCTTGTAGTGCAATGAGTGGTAGAAATCTCCGATCAACGTTGGCACTGGATTGCCGGCAGCAAATAGATGGAAAGCGTCCAAGTCTACGAAATTGGGCAAGTTAGGAAACAGCACAATTCCATAAATGCATAGAGCCAAAATAGCATTGAAAACCACCCAACATCCGCTCTTGGCATACTCCTGGGCTTTGCCAACCAGGAAATCAAGAGAGAACCCTGAAACCCCAAGCCAAGAAGTCACTAACAGTTCTGCAGCGTCCATATGCAAAGCTTTGGCTAAGTCCTCCAACCTGGGCTCAGCAGCAGAGTGAATAAAGGGAACCTTGTTCTGCACGGGTAACTCAGTAAACTCCACATACTCTTCAATGGTAGGCCCTAGAATGAAGTCATCAAACGTAAAACATCTCAATGCGGGGTCATAGAACTGCATCAAGGCGTACAGCCCGTTCATCTCATCAACGGTGGGCTTGCAGACTAATCTCAGTAATCTCCCATGACTCATTCTGAAGCTTCTTCTAACCTCCTCATCGGCAAGAGATATCAGACCAAGCAGAGAAGTAATATCAGGTGTAGGCAGCTTATATGCAACTGTCTTCCTCAAACCAGCCATAATCACTACTCAGAAGTCTGGGCACTAGAATCGGAGGATATGCAAATGCACCTGCAGCACAGACACACGTTAATGGGATGCAATGATAATGCAAACAATGCAATGCAAGTAACATGCAACAGGGACCAAATGCCGTAACTGAATAGCCTGAACCATATCAAGAGGTCTCAAACAGACTCTTTAGAAGTCCTCAAACCATGGTCTCAGATAGACCTGAAACAAAGCTCCAACAATGGTCTCTGACAGACCTCAAACCATAACTCCAACTGGTCTCTGACAGACCTCATAACACATCTCCATATGGTCTCTAACAGACCTCATAACACATCTCCAACTGGTCTCTGACAGACCTCAAAACACATCTCCAACTGGTCTCTGACAGACCTCATAACTCTCCTTGAATACCCAGGATCTCTGATCAAGGAATAACCGGTAGTCTGAAGGTCTGGTTACCTGCATAACCCCAAACCCTCTCACAGGTGGATGTCCTAGTAACTGACAAAGGTATGGCATCCTATGCGGTCGTCGGCGTCACAGACTTTCAGGGTTGATGATACGATTCCCAGAAGAAGTGGCATCATCAAATCCTGAAGAGGCCTCACTTAGCCAACTTCCAAATGATCGGTTCCCGGAGTCGACAATTCAGCTGACCAACAACCCCTTCGACCCAAAGGGTAGAAAAAGAAGCCAACCAGAAGAACCTCGTCCGAGTGTAGATTTCATGAGACGCTAATGCAAGCAAAGCCGACACGCGCCCACTACTTTCTACTCTAATTCTAGGTGCACTCAAGCCCAGGTCCGGCTTATCTCTCAATCAAAGAACACCCGTCACACCCCAATACAGCAATAATAATCAGTATATATAATGCTGAAAATAAAGGTCAGAAATATAAATCCATACAAAATCCTCGACGGGAAAACAAGCGTTAGGATTGACTCTCTTAAGGGACATTGGATCCCAAATGCATAAGAACTATCGCAGTCCTTAGCAGCCAGGGGACGTTGGATCCCCAGCAGAGTCGCCAGCTGTCGCTACTGCGAAAATCGGCGCCGACTGAACAGAATAGTCGCCACCGTGCGTTATTTATCCCACGGGAGGGAAAGGAAACGCTCAGAGTAAACCTCGCACAACACGGGAAAAGGTATGGTCATCGCAACCAAAACCTGGGTTCGGGAGTCGGTTACGCAAGGGGAAGGTATTAGCACCCCTCACGTCCGTCGTACTCGACGGGATCCACGCTTGTTTTCTAGTACGGATTATTATTCTATCTAAACTACAGGTCAAGGGTTAAAAGAAAAATAAAATGACTCGGCAAAGTATCGCACTTTATGCCTACGTATTCCCGTCTGAAACGAGAAATCAAAGTCAACGTAGTTCTCCTACCTACGGGAAAGGAGGGGAAGGTTGCTCGCTAGGATATCGCATCCTATGCCTACGTACTTTCATACAGCATGAAAGATCAGAGCAAACGTAGTTCGGGCCACGTACGACACAAGCCTGTTTTGATTGTTTTTATTCCTTCTGAAAAAGGGTTTTTCTGATTAACAGTCCAGGCGGACAAAAAATGGCGTTTTGATGAGTTCACATTCTTTTACGGAAGAAGTGTCTTTTATTATGTTTGAAATTTTTATTGTGTTTTTCTGTTTGTTGTGAGAAAGAAGAGACAGAACTCTAACCTACGGTTGCGAAGGGAATCAAACTATCCTAATGTTATCATGCATGGGTTAAGACCTAATGTCTATCATGCTCCTCTCTTGCGCAGAGAGAAACAGAGATCCTAAGGGAATAGACGGAAACAGAAACAATATCAGATATATACAGTAAAACAGTAAAATGCATGGATGCAACAATACAAGCGAGGCAAGGGAGTCCCACTCAACCTCGAACCTAGAAAACAATAGGCAAAAGTGAACAAGATTCACTCTCAACCTAACAGGTTAACATCAAACAATACAGTCAGGAAAACCAATCAATACATCAAGAATGAATAACAGCAGAAAAATAAACAGCCACAGCAGCTCTGCAACAACACCTATCTTCAAGTCATCTCCACTCAGCTACAAGCTTCAGCAAGCATCAATCCCCATCTCCACAGCTTTTCAGCAAGGTCTTGATCATTAATCTTCCATCTGCAGTGGCTTTTCTTCAAGTCTCCAATCTCCAAGAGGAATATCAGTCAACAAGATGAATTAAATGTTAAACAGTCAAATGCCTACCAAGGGTGGCTCATTAACTGTTAACATTATACAGACAATTTTCTCTCAAAAGTTCTATCTTTCAAATACATTCACTGATCCTTCCAAAGGAAGGAGATGGATATTTGAAAGATACTTTGAATCATAGAGAAAGGATGGAGGCAGACAAGGCACTCCATGTTTGAGAAACAAGCTTTCTAATCTAGAGCTCTGCCTAGCTCCTAAACCCTAGTCTCCTCAGCAGCTGCTAGCAGGAATCTCCTCTTCAACTCTGGAAGTTGGACTTCAGTCTCTGATCTTCAATGGCTTCATCATCACAAGTCTTCAGCTCTCCCAATCCCCAAGCAATCCCAATACCCATACAGACAAACAATAATCCCCAGAGGGCACACCACACCAATCAATCAAATACAGCAATACACCCATAGCAGTAGGGGAATCCTAGTGATTTCTGAGGGATCTAATAACTACCCATAGCCCCTATAGCCCCATACCCCAAACTTTCAATCTCTAAATCCTTAAGGGAAATGATTTAATTCTCCTAAGTCATCATTTAAACCCTAATTTTGTTCATGTTGTTCACACCTAAACTAAACACCTAAAATTGAGTCTTAAAAATGGGAACTAAATTGTATATACAAGCTAATCTTGTCTACTAATCAACCTAAAAAGAATGGGTGAAAAATATCAAAGCAACTATTAGAACAAAAATTAACAAATTCATGTACTAATCAAAATATTATTTACACCTAATTAAAAGAAAAATATGCCAAAAATAAGAAAATGAAATGAATTATTAATTTTTTTGTATGAGAATTTTCTTGACAAAATTAAGAAAATAATGCAAAAGAATCAATTAAAATCATGCATTTTTCCATTTTTTATGATTTTTGAAAGAATTGAAATGAATTAAAAAAATTAAAATGGAATTAATTTGGAGTGAGGGGTGCAGAAATTAATACAAATCAGTTAAAAGAATCAAATGGGCCCAGACTGGGGGGCGCGCATAGCAAGCGCGTCTGGGCCCAGCACCTGCTCAGAAATTAACAAAAATAAAAAAAGATGAGAACGGTGCAAATAGTGATATTTCCAGTTATAATCTCATTGGGCCTTATGCTTGGGGGTGGTAATAGCAAGCAATTCCAAAGCCCAGTCAGAAAAATAAATGAAACGGGGCGTTTTAATGCGCAGAATCTCCCTCCATATTTCATTTTAAACATGAGCCATTGGATTCAATCTCAAGTCCAAGTCAAACATGCAATCGTGCGGCCATGGTTCATCGTCTACCTTTGGAAACCCTAGAACCAGAAATTACCTCTCCCATGCACGAATTTCAACCATTCTGTTCTCTCTCGTCTCTCCATGAAATCACATGCTTCCAAAACCAAAAATGTTCTACCTCTTCCCCTCTACACAGCCATGTCCATAATCCTTTCTAAAACTCAACCAATAATCAAATTCGATGAGTGTAACATTCTGAATCCATCAACATCACCTGTCATCAACCATCTCAATTCTCTCCAATCTTCACCCTATCATGATCTACATCTTATGCTGAGTATTCTGAACTATTGAGCCAAGATTATAGGGCCATATCCTTGATGTTCTAAGCTCTAACAGAATTAGTGCACCATTGATAACCTCCATTAAACTTCTCCAAACTTTGTGAAATTCATCATCTAACTTATCCTAACCATTCTAACCTAATGATTCACTATGATTCTACCTAATTCAGTCAATTCGAAGAGGAACTAACCTGGTGCAAAATGGTGAAAACAGCTATGGAACCTCTTGTATCTGATGCTTGCAATGATTGGAAACTGATCCACACACTCAAATCTTGATTCTGTATGCAAAGATGTTGGCTCAAATCTCTTGGATCTTGTGATTGAAAAGTTCTTGCTTCTTGGATGATTAACTTGAACAGCACGATTTCTTCCCCAATTCTACCAAACTCTGATGTGAATGTGATCTATGGAAGATATTGATGATGATCAAATCAAGAAAAATGGAAATTGGTGAAGGTTTGATGGAGTTTGAATTGATTTTGCAAAAATGGAAGAATTGTGTATAGCTTGTGTTTTGAACAAAGTGATTCACCAACCATGGCATGAACCTTCTCATATCAATATATAGGTGAGGATAGAACCTCCTAGAAACTTGGAGAAACTTCCCTTGCACTTTTTCCTTTGGATTTGGCTTATGTATCTTCCATTACAAGTAACCATGAATAACTCCCAAAATGTGAACCAAGCTCAAAATTCTACTTTATCCAATGTTCTCAAAATGATCTTTCCATTCAAAATGACCTATAATTTCACCTCATTTGGCCAAGATATGAAAAATCTCATTTTTTAGGTCATTTTTATTCATTAAACCCAACAATTTTGAAACCTTGTGCTATGAATCTTTCCAATCTCTCATGGTCACTTTTCTAGACTCAAAATGTAATTTGGAACAAGTTTGGTGTTGTGAAGTTTTCCATTTGAAGCTTCCTTGTATGAGTTTTGGGCATAGGCTTGAAATGACCTGTAATTCTCAGATGACCAAAATACCCTTTGCTTGAAAAGACCATAAGTAGAGTTCCACAAATCATATGAAGGCATACTATACCATTCTAGAAAGCTAAGACAATGCGGAACAACTCTTATGTTGACCAGAAATTCATTTGAAATATCCTTGAGGGGTAAAAATAGCTTGGAAGTCAAGTCACTTTCACAGACAAAATTTCAGATACCTCAGATGACCTGTAACTTGCAAGGACCATAACTTGAGTTCTATAAATCTCCTTAATGTCTTCCACCACTCAAATTAAAGGTCTTGAGATCCTATACAAGTTTAATGTTGACCAAGGATCCATTTGAAGCTTGCATTTTGACTTATCTTGCTTGGAAATTTGACCTAAACTAGGGGATTTTACATAGAAACCCTAATTTAGAAACTCCTCTTCTCCTTGATTTCTCTTGATTTCTTCTTAACATATCACCATATCCTTATCCACATGTCAAATGATGAACCCCACATCTCTCAAATAGACCTCAATGCCTTACAATCAATCATTTGACCTAGGGTTGACCTAGAGTTGACCCAGATGAAACCCTAGTTGACTGTCTTCAACTGCAATTCTTGTGACCATACCAATGACTTGTCTCCTTCTCCAAATGACTTTCTAAGTCCTCCAAGATGTCTAGATACTCCCCATGCTCAGCCCACAGCTCACAACTTACTTGTTGATCCTCAGATACCCTCAGTTAGGAGATAGATGAACTGCTTGATCCATTGACTTGATATTTTCCAAATTCTTTTCTGATGACTTGAATGAGATTGAATCAGGATAATAACCTCTTGATAGGCCTCTAGAGGTGAGAATAATGATTGGTCCCCTGTTGGATGACTTGCCATGCTTATGCTATACAGATGGTTGGGCTATGTACATGACTCTATATGCAAATGCTAATGATATTGAAACATAAACCAAGTGAAGAAAGATTGGGCAAATTTTAGGGTGCAACAGCTGCCCCTATTCAAGCGACTTGGACCCGATTGGGTGAAGAGCCCGGAGCCTTTAGACATTCGCGGTACGAGACGGTTGAATACTAAGAACCCAAAAAATTTGCCAACCGCGGAAATAAACTGCGCCCCTGCTTGGGGAACGACATTCACTGCCTGGATATGACTGTTACGGAAATCAACTGATCCATTAGCGACCGTGCTGGGGATGACTCGTCTTTTTCATCAAGAATAAATCGTCCCTGTTAGGAGTAAATTCTTGTCCACGTTAGGCATAACATTGTCCCCGTTAGGACTCACCCTTCCACATAAGGAATAACCGTTCCACGTTATGAATAATACCGTCCACGTTAGGACCCACCTTTTTCCACATAAGGAATCTCATTCTTTCCACGTTAGGAAACCATCTTCTTTCCACGTAAGGAAACCTGTCCACGTTAGGACTAAACCTTTCCACGTAAGGAATGCAACTCATCTTGATCTGTCCACGTCAGGACTAACTTCTCCACGTAAGGAAACAATTTCTCTTTCCACGTAAGGAATCAAATTATTTTTTCCACGTTAGGAATCAAACTTTTTCCATGTTAGGAATGCCTCTATCTTTCCACGTCAGGAATCAATCTTGATATGTCCGCGTAAGGACTCAATCTTTCCACGTAAGGAATAAACTCGTCTTTCCACGTAAGGAAACCATTTTTCTTCCACGTAAGGAATGCTCTTGATATGTCCACGTAAGGACTCTACTCTCTCCACGTGAGGAATACTGTATCAATCTTTCTTTCCACGCTAGGAATGTCATCTTTCCACGTAAGGAACACCTCTTTTCCACGTTAGGAATGCAACTTTCTTTCCATGTAAGGAATACATCATCCACGTTAGGACCCGCCTTTTCACGTTAGGAACACAATCTCTTTTCCACGTAAGGAATCATTTTTCCACGTAAGGAATCTAATTTTTTCGATTTTGTCCACGTAAGGACTCTCATGTCGACTTGCTGAAGAATTTTCCACGTCAGGACTCATGCACCTTCGACCCGCTGGGGAAATAACTTGTCCATGTCAGGACTCACGTCTTCATCTGATGAAATAATAGAACCTCTCCATGTTAGGACTTGCACGTCTTCTACTTGCTAGGGAAATACGACTGTGTCCACGTCAGGACTCATACTCTGCCAACAACACGAAGACGGATAAATTTGTCCACGTCAGGACTCTCGCATCTTGTCATCACAAAGGACTGCAAACTTGTCCACGTCAGGCCGCACATTTCACCATTACGAATAAAGCTATCTGCTGGAAATAAATTGTCCAAGTCAGGACACCAGCACGAAGAGTGACCAACTTTGTCCACGTCAGGACTCCACCTTCGATCGATACCAATAAATCAAATCCGTCCATGTTAGGACTAACACATATCGTCAAACTGAGGAAATGTCCACGTCAGGACTCCCACTTCTCTTAGCGCAAAAACCTGGCGATAAACCCATCCACGTTAGGAATCATCCTTCCATTGGTCCGCCAACTTCTTATCACTGACGTTACAGCAACTTTGAGGCTGACTCTACTGGGGATATTTGGAAATCAAACTACTGGATGCCTGCTCTAATAACCGGCGGCAGCCTCTGAAATCCTGGTTCATGAAACCTTTTAATGCTGACGTAACAACAACTTTGAAGGAAACGACCCGCGGGTCGGACTAGAGAAACTTCAACAAGAAACCCTGGCGGGGAAATAAGTAACTCTGCTTGGGGACAAAGAGAAACTTATCCTGCTGACTCTGTGGGGAATAATGCCAAAGCTGACACTTTCGTCGAATCTCTCACGTCGAGATCCTGAATGTTCGGTAATTCATTTGAGCAAGAGCTCCTTCCACCTGCAAGAGAGCACCACTTGAAACAAACGGTTAGCCGACCTGGTTTATATTTCAAAATGCATATGTTTGATAATGACGCAATGGAAATGCTACGCGTTTTTATTTGGTGGCTGCAAATATGACACTATATGCCCATGGAAATGCAGACTCAAACTGCTGAGATACAGGAACTGCTTCAGCAAAATAAATGCTGAAGATAATGCCACCTCCGCTGGGGATAGCCAGATGCTATAGAATTATTCCAGCAAAATAAATGCTGGAAGGATGAAGTCGACTCAGCTGGGAAATTGGGGACTCGAACCAAACACCTCACTGAAGTAACACCCTGATGGGGAATACCAGATGCGCTTCTGCTGGAGAGTGAACTGATATCACACAGTAAAAATAAATGCCAGGACCCACACCAACTCTTCCAGGGAGAGTCTTAATCTTTGAGTTCCACTGGGAGGAATGAAAACACTTGCAAAGAGAATTCCGCTGGGGATGGGATGATTCTCTTGGGGGAAATCAACTGACTCCGCTGGGAGAGAGTAAATGACCCTGCGGGGAAAGGTAATCTTCTGAGGCTAGCCCACTCTGCTTGAGATAAGGAATCCTTCTGGGGGACACCACACTGTCTGAACACAGCCTACAATCATAGGATTGCCAACTCTGCTGAGAATAAATGGCTTTGTTGGAGCATGCCTTCTGGATAAGCTACGACTAGCTGGGGAATTCGACCTCTCTTCACGACCTGCGTGGGGGTCGAGTCTTTCGTTATTTCAATCTTTTGATCATCTTTCTCGTACGGCTATGAAACCTGCAACAACACAAACAAGACAAGACAAGCCTATGCAACCAAGTCGATTCAGGTTAGTGACGTTATTTTCAGTTAATTCAAAGCTTTAGCAATTGTTGGCAAGGGCCAGTGATGTTATACACATGCCAGTTTCAATAAACTTAGGCGTTTTATCATGCACAAAACAGTAAAGAACCAGCATTAAGTACTGAATAACATATTTTATTGATTGGGCCCCTGAATGGGCGGAATTTTTGTACACGGGATGTAACTCCTGAAAAGAGGAAGCTACACAAAGCAGATATACAAGTATGCACAAGAAGCATAAATATTTTGACAAATTAAATTTTGTACACATGTCGGCAACGGGATGCAGACGAACATCACGAACTGATCCTCCTATGACTCGCCCGACTCTAATGCTTTCCCGGTATCCACACTTCTGAAGAGATTGTATTTGATAAGCGACCCCTCAGGTACATTCTCCCGCACTGATGCTCACTGTAATATCAAATTCGGACCGCAGTCATTTGCTTTTTTCAAATCCCTAACTTTTGCGTGAACCGCCCTTTATGGGTTTTCAGTTCACCGGGACACCCTTTTTTGCCGAAGCCGCCCAGTGTAGGTTTTCAACTTCGCGAGTGTACATTTTTTCAATTTTATCCCTAATTTTTGCCCGAACCTTTCATTCTGTTTTTGGTTCGCCAAGATGCCCCATTTTTGCCTGGACTCTCTTTTTTCTGTCCAGCGGGTCAATTTTAAGCAAAGTATTTTTTAACTGCGTCCGAATTTACAGGCGATGTAAAGTCTTCACCATCCATGGTGGACAACAATAAAGCTCCTCCTGAAAAGACTTTCCTGACAACGTATGGCCCTTCGTAGTTGGGGGTCCACTTGCCCCTGTGATCTGCTTGCGGCGGGAGAATCTTTTTCAGCACAAGGTCGCCCGTCTGAAAGCTTCGCGGATGTATCTTCTTATCATATGCTTTCTTCATTTGGCTCTGGTACAAACGACCGTATGCTAGAGAAGCTAGCCTCTTCTCATCCATCAAACTCAGTTGATTCAACCTATCTTTCACCCATTCTGCCTCGTCTAGCTGAACGTCTCGCAATACCCTCAGAGAAGGGATCTCAACTTCCAATGGTAATACCGCTTCCATTCCGTATACTAACGAGAACGGGGTTGCCCCGGTTGATGTGCGTACCGTCGTACGATAACCGTGCAAAGCGAAAGGTAGCATCTCATGCCAATCCTTATAGGTCACCACCATTTTTTGAACGATCTTCTTGATATTCTTATTGGCCGCTTCGACAGCGCCATTCATCTTGGGTCGGTAAGGGGAGGAGTTGTGATGTTCGATCTTGAAATTCTGACAGAGCTCCTTCATCATTTTGTTGTTCAGGTTTGAGCCGTTGTCCGTGATTATCCGCTCGGGGATCCCATATCGGCAAATGATATCTCTCTTGATGAATCTGGCCACCACTTGCTTCGTTACATTTGCGTAAGACGCTGCTTCTACCCACTTGGTGAAGTAATCGATTGCTACTAGGATGAACCGATGCCCGTTAGAAGCTGTCGGCTCGATCTTTCCAATCATATCGATTCCCCACATCGAGAATGGCCATGGCGATGACATCACATTCAGAGGACTCGGAGGCACATGAATCTTATCAGCATAAATTTGGAACATGTGGCACTTCCTCGCAAACTTGAAACAGTCAGTCTCCATAGTCAGCCAAAAATAACCTGCCCGCAGCAGCTTTCTCGTCATAGCATGCCCACCAGCATGCGTACCAAAGGTACCTTCGTGTATTTCCTCCATGAGCAGCTTTGCCTCTCTTTCGTCTACACAACGCAACAACACCAAGTCGCGGTTTCTTCTGTACAAGACGCCATCCGGATTCAAATAGAAATTACCCGCTAATCTCCTGAGAGTCTTCTGATCTTGACTGGATGCCCCAGCCGGATACTCTTTATTCTTCAGGAAATTAAGGATGTCAAAATACCACGGTTTGTCGTCAGATGCTTCATCAATAGCAAATACGAAAGCTGGTCTGTCAAGCCGAGAGATGATGATTCGGGGAGCCTCGTTCCAGAAGTTGACTTTGTACATGGAAGACAAAGTGGCCAGGGCGTCAGCCATTTGATTCTCTGCCCGCGGTACATGATGCAACTCAACCTTATCAAAGAAAGGCAACAATCTCCTCGCATAATTCATGTAATGTATCAAATTGGGCTGACGTGTCTCCCATTCCCCTTTTATCTGATTCACCACCAGAGCTGAGTCTCCGTATACGTCCAGATGTTTGATTCACAAATCAATGGCTTCTTCAAGCCCCATTATACAAGCTTCGCATTCGGCCTCATTATTGGTAACGGCAAAGGTCAATCGGGCAGTAAACGGGATGTGCGACCCGTGTGGCGTAGTGATGATTGCCCCTATTCCGCTACCGTAAGCATTCACAGCCCCGTCAAATATCATCTTCCATTTGGAACCCAATTCTGGTCCTTCGTCTGGCAACGGCTCTTCACAATCTTTCATCTTTAGGTACATGATATCCTCGTCAGGAAAATCAAACCTCATCGATTGGTAATCTTCAATAGGCTGCTCCGCCAGATACTCAGACAGCACACTCCCCTTTATAGCCTTTTGCGAGACGTATTGAATGTCATATTCAGTCAAGACCATCTGCCAACGGGCAATTCTCCCTGACAACGCTTGCTTTTCGAATACATATTTGATTGGATCCATCTTTGAAATTAGCATGGTTGTATGATTCAGCATGTATTGCCTCAAACGTTTGGCGGCCCAGGCTAGTGCGCAACACGTTTTCTCAAGCATTGAGTATCGAGATTCACAATCCGTAAATTTCTTACTCAAGTAGTAGATCGCATGCTCTTTTCTTCCTGTCTCGTCGTGTTGACCGAGAACACAACCCATGCTTCCCTCAAGAACCGTCAAATACATGATCAAGGGTCTACCCGCCACTGGGGGTATCAAAATAGGAGGCTCCTGCAAATACTGCTTTATTTTATCGAACGCCTTTTGACAATTTTTGTTCCACGTTACAGCTTGATCTTTCTTCAACAGCTTGAATAATGGTTCGCACGTGGCCGTTAGATGAGATATGAACCGAGCGATGTAGTTCAACCTCCCTAAAAACCCGCGCACCTCTTTCTCTGTTTTAGGCGTCGGCATTTCTTGAATCGCTTTTATTTTAGCAGGATCGACCTCTATTCCTCTTTCGCTTACGATAAACCCCAGCAGTTTACCCGATCTCACCCCGAAGGTGCATTTGTTAGGGTTCAGTCTCAGCCTGAACTTCCTAAGCCTTTTAAATAACTTCAGCAGATTCACCAGATGCTCTTCCTCCGTCTGGGACTTGGCAATCATATGGTCCACATAAACTTCGATCTCTTTATGCATCATATCATGGAAAAGAGTCGTCATAGCACGCTGATATGTTGCCCCAGCATTTTTCAAACCAAAGGGCATCACTTTGTAGCAAAATGTTCCCCAAGGCGTTATGAAAGTGGTCTTCTCCATATCCTCTGGCGCCATTTTAATTTGATTATAGCCTGAAAAGCCATCCATGAAGGAGAATACGGAGTATTGAGCAGTATTATCAACTAGCACGTCAATATGAGGAAGTGGAAAGTCGTCTTTTGGGCTTTCTTTATTCAAATCTCTATAATCCACGCACATCCGAACCTTGCCGTCTTTCTTTGGCACTGGTACGATGTTAGCAACCCATGAGGGATATTTTGTCACAGCCAGGAAACCAGCGTCCCACAGTTTTTGAACTTCCTCTTTGATCTTCACTGCCATATCTGGTCGAGTTCTGCGAAGCTTTTGTTTGACCGGCGGGCATTCTTCTTTCAGTGGCAGACGGTGCACAACCATATCTGTATCGAGCCCTGGCATATCTTCATACGACCAAGCGAATACATCACTATACTCTCGGAGCATTTCAACCAGTCTTCGCTTGATATCGCTCTGCAGTGCGGCTCCGATACGAATATTCTTCTCAACTCCTTCCGATCCCAAGTTGATAATCTCGATGACCTCTTCGTGAGGCAGAATGACTCTTTCCTCTTGCTTCACCAACCAAGACAGTTCTTCAGGAACGTCACTATCTTCGACAACCTCTTCTTCGGCCTGAAATACCGGGTGTTCAAAGTCGGGACGAGTCATAGGTGGTTCAAGGATGTCATCTGAAAATGTTATCCTGCAAAAGGAATGGTTAAGTGCTTCAAAATGCGTATAAAGCGAATAACCACGTTGCCATTTTATTGAAAAATACAAAACAAGAAAGACAGAGATTACAGTATTTGCACATAAAAAACGCCATTTATTTAATGATTAACACGCAATGTTCATAACAACACAGCCCTAAGCAAATCACGATGCCCCGGGCAAGACATCAGATTATTCAACAATTAATAAAGCAAAGCATTACTGTTTAGGAGTCACAGGAACAAGCTCCTGAATAGACCAGTTGCACAGTCCCTGTCCTGGCGTGCTTGGCTGAATCCAGGCATCCATATCACAGTCGCTGTCTCCTTCATCAGACTCCGAAGCAGCGTTGATGGTTTCATGACATACTCCACTGGCAGAGATGGTTATTGGCCCTCTGAAACGGGGTGCTCCCACAGCAGGTGTTGACGACGACGGTTGGTATCCCAGCCCGAACTGGTCCGTCTTTACAGGAATATCTAGCACTTTGCCCCAGCCCTTTGCTTCTCCTGCCTCCACCAGAGCTTGAGCTTCTTTATACGACGAGACGGCTATCTCTGACACTTTGCTCGGCCCGGGACCTTTGTCCTTGATACGCAATCCTTCAAATGCCTGGCAGGGTGTTTCGTGGATCTCTCCGTCGACCTCCACATATTTAAATGACGACAGATGGCTGACCAGGATGTCTTCTTCTCCACATACAGTAACTACGCTGTCTCTGACCATATATTTCAACTTCTGATGCAGGGTAGACGTGACTGCCCCAGCCCCATGAATCCAGGGTCTTCCGAGCAGGCAGCTATATGCGGGCTGTATATCCATGATATAAAACCCGGTTGCAAACACCTCCGGCCCTACCTGTAGAGGCAATGTTATCGATCCAAAGACTGTTCTTCGCGTGCCATCAAACGCTCTGACTACCAAGTCACTGGGCGTGCACAGGATTCCTCTGACATCTAGCTTCATCATCGCCTTCTTGGGCATCACATTCAGAGACGATCCGGTGTCGACCAATACGTGCGACATTACTGATCCTCTACACTCGACAGATATGTGCAGCGCCATATTATGATCTCTCCCTTTCGGGGTCAAATCGAAGTCAGTAAAGCCCAAGCTGTGGCCTGCATTCACATGTGCCAACACTCCTTCCAGTTGATTTACAGAGACGTCTTGGGGTACAAAAGAAGTATCCAGGACTTTCAACAAAGCATTTCTATGAGCTTCAGAACATAGTAGCAACGACAGGATAGATATCTTGGAGGGCGTCTGTTGCAGATGCTCCACAATCTTATAATCACTTTTTCGAATCAAGCGCATGAACTCTTCTACATCCTTCGATGCCGCTTCTTTGTCGCTTGCTTGTACTGGGACATTCTCGACCATCTTCCCCTTCCCTTTTGCTAGTCTTTCGGCCTCCACTTCGGGTGACATAAAGATCCTACCACTCCTTGTCATACCTCCTGAACCAACAACGTTGTCCACAGTCTCGGCTGGCTGCTTATTAACATCAATCTTTATCCCGTCACAATACACCTCCAACTCATATGACCATGGGACTGCTTTTGTGTTCTCGTACGGGATCGGTCCGGCCTTAGTTATGGTGATCGGTGGCCGTTGGGCCGGTGCTGCAATCGTGATTGTCTTCCGAGGAATCGTTACAGTGGCCACATCACTCTGATCATCTGCTACTGCCCCTGCAGGCTCTTCAGTCGCTGCTCGGTCAAACTGCAATGTGCCTCCATCAATTAAAGCCTGAATGCCTTTCTTCAAATCATCACACCCCCCAGCTAGGGTCCAGCATTCTAAGCAATACTCGTCACATCCTGGATAAACACCCCCTTGCAACAATCTACTTTTTATCTCGTTCAGCGGCGTCTTTAAATCGTCGACATTCATAATCAGATTCAACCCTTCCTCACTCAGGATGGCGTTTGCCCCATGAATAGGCATGGGTTTCTGCACTATATTCGGACCTGCCGTTCCGAAATTGATAGCCTTATTGTCCAAAAGATCCTGCACAACATGCTTAAAGGCATGGCAACCCTCTATATCGTGGCCCGGAGCCCCAGAATGAAACTCACAGTGCCTGCTTGCATCGTAACCATACGGAGGAGTTCCCGTTATCGGTGCCAGAGTTCTCTTCTCTACCAATTTTAGACCCAACAGCGTCTGCAACAAATCTGCATAGGTTGAGGGAGGCTTCTCAAACACTCTTCTTGGTTTACCACCCTGGAATCTTCGCTGAGCCTGCTGTGCCCCCTGCTGTGGCTGTTGTTGTTGCTGCTGCTGCATTGGCTGCTGCTGAAACGGTTGTTGTTGTTGAAGTGGTTGTTGCTGATACGGGATAGTAACACTCGCCACCTTCTGCGGTTGGTGATATTGGTTCCGACCTCTGCCTCGGCCTCGGCCTCGGCCTCCAAACACTGCGCTTACCTCGCCCTGACGGCGCCCACCAAAAGCCTTCCTATTACTGCCAGATGCAGTTGATTCCTCGACTTGGAACTTTCCCTGCTTGATGTTACGTTCAATCTTTTCTCCCATCAAAATTAAGTCTGAGAAACTGGCCAGAGATGTATGAAACAACATGTCATGAAACAAGCCTGTGAATGTGCCGACGAACATGTCATTCATTTCCTTGTCTTCTAAAGGAGGGCGGACCCTGGCAGCCATATCGCGCCACCTTTGCGCGTACACTTTAAAGCTCTCACCCTTCTTCTGCGACAGCCCTATCAATTGGACCCGATTAGGCGCCAAGTCGCTGTTATACTTGTAGTGAGCTACAAATGCCTCTGCTAATTGCTTCCATGTCTTGATATTAGTTGGCTCCAGTCCCATATACCACTCTAGGGAAGGGCCTGACAAACTATCTTGAAAGAAATGCATTAGCATTCTCTCATCAGTTGAGTATGCAGACATCTTTCTGTAATAAGCCCGCACGTGCACTTTCGGACAGGTGTCCCCTTTATACTTATCAAACGTAGGAGCTTTGAATTTGATTGGCACCCTCAAGCCAGGTACCAGACCCATTGTTGCCATGTCCAAGCCCACAGCACTTTGGTTCAGGACCCCCCTCATCTGCTCTTCTAGCATTCTGATCTTCTGGGAGTTATCCATCGGCCCTTCAAAGCCTCCGCCGGAGAAAGCGTCCTCCTGCTGATCTTCTTGCCACATACCATTCCCAGCTCCATACCCATCATATTCATTATTGCGGCCAGCTCTAATCTGATTCATCACCGGGCCTCGGCCTCTGTTGCCGTATCCTTGAACACCTCCAGCAGGCCCAAAAGCCATTAACCCAGCGCCGTTTCCATTTCCGAAACCTCCGTAACCCTGATTGGCCACACCATAACCATCTTGCCCAAAGCCTTGAGCATTGAAACCATATTTCCCAGCGTTATGGAATCCTTGATCGTTGAACCCGAATCCAGCATTGCCGAAGCCGTTGCCTCCCATATTATCACCCAAGTTGATATCACCAAGCCCAACGTTATGGACAGCAGTCTCGTTCCCCACTCCGACGTTACCGTTCCCAGTAGCGGTAGCGTTGTTGACATTAGCAGCAGGTGTATTGACTACAGGTGGAGCCACTGGCGTGGGAGTGCCATCTCCATGAACATTATCGACTCGCACAGACTGATGATCCTCATTACCGTGACCAGCATTTCGGGCCAACAGAGGTTGGACCATGGCTTGCAAATTCTCCTGACCTTTTGCAATAGCTTCCATGGTCTGCATAAAGAGAGCTAGCTTCTCGCGCACATCTTGCATCTCGTTTTGCATTTGATCCATGATTCTTCGACAGTTGGTGCGAGTGGAATAGCGGTGCGGGTGCTGATCTACAATCCTGAAAGTACCTGGTACAGAGCAGGAAATAAGACACCATCCAAAGATTACCTGTAATGCAATATGAATATGAATGCAATGCAACGTGTGTCTGTGCACTAGGGAAATTCATTCCCCGATTCTAGTGTGAAGGTGCCAGTGCTAGCAATACAAAGATCGGAGTTGAATCATAGAAAGCCTCATATATTGCTGAGAAACCAATAAGCCAAGAATACAATGTCACTGAGAGTACAAAGAGAAGACATGACCTCAACCAATAATCCTGGTGATGGTCAGCACTATGCAAATAAAGCATACAAGTTACTACACGACATGATCAAACACTCCCATAAGTCTGGTATTCTTCTAGCAGCTTCTTGGTCTCTGGATGACTTGGTCGAGCAAGCAGCCCTTCAACAAGTTGGTTTCTTCTCTTAAGAACACGCCGCACGTCTTCAGCAGTTTCCTCCCATGCCCCTTCTCCGAAGCGATCCTCTAGTTTACGCTTCTGAGACACAGCTTCATCTCTGCCTTTGATGGCCTTGTTCAGTGCATTCTGGAGACTGTACCGGGTCATCACTTCTTCTTCACACTTCTTGATGCTGGACTTCAACTGCTCTTCGAGGTCGGAAATTTGCTGCTTCAACTTATCTTCCCTCTTCTTATTGTTGGTGAGCGTGGCATTCCAGGTATTATTGCAAGAAGAGATCTCTCGGTGTGCTGCGTCGAGCGCCTTCTTTTTGGATTCCAGCATGTCGTGGGAGCTTTTGAACTATTGCCCCAGACGTTCTCGCTTCTTCCTCTCCTTAGTTAACTCAGCCCCTAACCTGTTCATTAGCTCAATCTGCTGTTGGAAAGCATGGACGGCCTTGTTTTTCTCGCTGCGTATCTGGGCTAGCTCCTGCTCTAACCCTTCGTTGATCTTCATCAAGGCTTCTTTCTCTTTCACCACTTGCTCGTAAGCTTCCCGAGAAACAGTAGTTGGCTCTGCTACCGGAATAGGAACAAGGACTGGTGCATCTGGAAATGGCATCCGCAACTGACTTGCTCTCTCCTGGATCCAAAAGTCTGTAAGGTGCACAGGCCTGACAGTCATTCTTCCCTAACAACGGCTTCCCTCTTCGGTTAATGCGCGTCCAGGCATGTTGCAGCTTGGCCAATAACTCCCCCTTCAAATCACCGGTGAAGTACAGAGATTCCTGTACTTCCTCCTCTGCGGGTGGGTTCTTCAGCGTATATCCGAACTGACGGACCAACAGGGATGGGTTGTAGTTGATGCACCCTTTTCTTCCTATCAGCGGGACATTAGGGTACCCAGAACAACTGAATATGAGCTCAGCCCCTAGCAGGTCTCGATCAAACCATTCAACGTCTTCGGAAGAAAGCCTCATCAGGCGCTTTGACCAGCTAGCGGTGGTTGCACTTTCCACAAAGGATCCCTTCATGGGAAGATGACTCTTGAACCACATATTCAACAAAGGAGCACAGCAGTAAACAACCTTTCCCCTTCTGTTTTCGTTCTTGTAGTGCAATGAGTGGTAGAAATCTCCGATCAACGTTGGCACTGGATTGCCGGCAGCAAATAGATGGAAAGCGTCCAAGTCTACGAAATTGGGCAAGTTAGGAAACAGCACAATTCCATAAATGCATAGAGCCAAAATAGCATTGAAAACCACCCAACATCCGCTCTTGGCATACTCCTGGGCTTTGCCAACCAGGAAATCAAGAGAGAACCCTGAAACCCCAAGCCAAGAAGTCACTAACAGTTCTGCAGCGTCCATATGCAAAGCTTTGGCTAAGTCCTCCAACCTGGGCTCAGCAGCAGAGTGAATAAAGGGAACCTTGTTCTGCACGGGTAACTCAGTAAACTCCACATACTCTTCAATGGTAGGCCCTAGAATGAAGTCATCAAACGTAAAACATCTCAATGCGGGGTCATAGAACTGCATCAAGGCGTACAGCCCGTTCATCTCATCAACGGTGGGCTTGCAGACTAATCTCAGTAATCTCCCATGACTCATTCTGAAGCTTCTTGTAACCTCCTCATCGGCAAGAGATATCAGACCAAGCAGAGAAGTAATATCAGGTGTAGGCAGCTTATATGCAACTGTCTTCCTCAAACCAGCCATAATCACTACTCAGAAGTCTGGGCACTAGAATCGGAGGATATGCAAATGCACCTGCAGCACAGACACACGTTAATGGGATGCAATGATAATGCAAACAATGCAATGCAAGTAACATGCAACAGGGACCAAATGCCGTAGCTGAATAGCCTGAACCATATCAAGAGGTCTCAAACAGACTCTTTAGAAGTCCTCAAACCATGGTCTCAGATAGACCTGAAACAAAGCTCCAACAATGGTCTCTGACAGACCTCAAACCATAACTCCAACTGGTCTCTGACAGACCTCATAACACATCTCCATATGGTCTCTAACAGACCTCATAACACATCTCCAACTGGTCTCTGACAGACCTCAAAACACATCTCCAACTGGTCTCTGACAGACCTCATAACTCTCCTTGAATACCCAGGATCTCTGATCAAGGAATAACCGGTAGTCTGAAGGTCTGGTTACCTGCATAACCCCAAACCCTCTCACAGGTGGATGTCCTAGTAACTGACAAAGGTATGGCATCCTATGCGGTCGTCGGCGTCACAGACTTTCAGGGTTGATGATACGATTCCCAGAAGGAGTGGCATCATCAAATCCTGAAGAGGCCTCACTTAGCCAACTTCCAAATGATCGGTTCCCGGAGTCGATAATTCAGCTGACCAACAACCCCTTCGACCCAAAGGGTAGAAAAAGAAGCCAACCAGAAGAACCTCGTCCGAGTGTAGATTTCATGAGACGCTAATGCAAGCAAAGCCGACACGCGCCCACTACTTTCTACTCTAATTCTAGGTGCACTCAAGCCCAGGTCCGGCTTATCTCTCAATCAAAGAACACCCGTCACACCCCAATACAGCAATAATAATCAGTATATATAATGCTGAAAATAAAGGTCAGAAATATAAATCCATACAAAATCCTCGACGGGAAAACAAGCGTTAGGATTGACTCTCTTAAGGGACGTTGGATCCCAAATGCATAAGAACTATCGCAGTCCTTAGCAGCCAGGGGACGTTGGATCCCCAGCAGAGTCGCCAGCTGTCGCTACTGCGAAAATCGGCGCTGACTGAACAGAATAGTCGCCACCGTGCGTTATTTATCCCAGGGGAGGGAAAGGAAACGCTCAGAGTAAACCTCGCACAACACGGGAAAAGGTATGGTCATCGCAACCAAAACCTGGGTTCGGGAGTCGGTTACGCAAGGGGAAGGTATTAGCACCCCTCACGTCCGTCGTACTCGACGGGATCCACGCTTGTTTTCTAGTACGGATTATTATTCTATCTAAACTACAGGTCAAGGGTTAAAAGAAAAATAAAATGACTCGGCAAAGTATCGCACTTTATGCCTACGTATTCCCGTCTGAAACGAGAAATCAAAGTCAACGTAGTTCTCCTACCTACGGGAAAGGAGGGGAAGGTTGCTCGCTAGGATATCGCATCCTATGCCTACGTACTTTCATACAGCATGAAAGATCAGAGCAAACGTAGTTCGGGCCACGTACGACACAAGCCTGTTTTGATTGTTTTTATTCCTTCTGAAAAAGGGTTTTTCTGATTAACAGTCCAGGCGGACAAAAAATGACGTTTTGATGAGTTCACATTCTTTTACGGAAGAAGTGTCTTTTATTATGTTTGAAATTTTTATTGTGTTTTTCTGTTTGTTGTGAGAAAGAAGAGACAGAACTCTAACCTACGGTTGCGAAGGGAATCAAACTATCCTAATGTTATCATGCATGGGTTAAGACCTAATGTCTATCATGCTCCTCTCTTGCGCAGAGAGAAACAGAGATCCTAAGGGAATAGACGGAAACAGAAACAATATCAGATATATACAGTAAAACAGTAAAATGCATGGATGCAACAATACAAGCGAGGCAAGGGAGTCCCACTCAACCTCGAACCTAGAAAACAATAGGCAAAAGTGAACAAGATTCACTCTCAACCTAACAGGTTAACATCAAACAATACAGTCAGGAAAACCAATCAATACATCAAGAATGAATAACAGCAGAAAAATAAACAGCCACAGCAGCTCTGCAACAACACCTATCTTCAAGTCATCTCCACTCAGCTACAAGCTTCAGCAAGCATCAATCCCCATCTCCACAGCTTTTCAGCAAGGTCTTGATCATTAATCTTCCATCTGCAGTGGCTTTTCTTCAAGTCTCCAATCTCCAAGAGGAATATCAGTCAACAAGATGAATTAAATGTTAAACAGTCAAATGCCTACCAAGGGTGGCTCATTAACTGTTAACATTATACAGACAATTTTCTCTCAAAAGTTCTATCTTTCAAATACATTCACTGATCCTTCCAAAGGAAGGAGATGGATATTTGAAAGAGACTTTGAATCATAGAGAAAGGATGGAGGCAGACAAGGCACTCCATGTTTGAGAAACAAGCTTTCTAATCTAGAGCTCTGCCTAGCTCCTAAACCCTAGTCTCCTCAGCAGCTGCTAGCAGGAATCTCCTCTTCAACTCTGGAAGTTGGACTTCAGTCTCTGATCTTCAATGGCTTCATCATCACAAGTCTTCAGCTCTCCCAATCCCCAAGCAATCCCAATACCCATACAGACAAACAATAATCCCCAGAGGGCACACCACACCAATCAATCAAATACAGCAATACACCCATAGCAGTAGGGGAATCCTAGTGATTTCTGAGGGATCTAATAACTACCCATAGCCCCTATAGCCCCATACCCCAAACTTTCAATCTCTAAATCCTTAAGGGAAATGATTTAATTCTCCTAAGTCATCATTTAAACCCTAATTTTGTTCATGTTGTTCACACCTAAACTAAACACCTAAAATTGAGTCTTAAAAATGGGAACTAAATTGTATATACAAGCTAATCTTGTCTACTAATCAACCTAAAAAGAATGGGTGAAAAATATCAAAGCAACTATTAGAACAAAAATTAACAAATTCATGTACTAATCAAAATATTATTTACACCTAATTAAAAGAAAAATATGCCAAAAATAAGAAAATGAAATGAATTATTAATTTTTTTGTATGAGAATTTTCTTGACAAAATTAAGAAAATAATGCAAAAGAATCAATTAAAATCATGCATTTTTCCATTTTTTATGATTTTTGAAAGAATTGAAATGAATTAAAAAAATTAAAATGGAATTAATTTGGAGTGAGGGGTGCAGAAATTAATACAAATCAGTTAAAAGAATCAAATGGGCCCAGACTGGGGGGCGCGCATAGCAAGCGCGTCTGGGCCCAGCACCTGCTCAGAAATTAACAAAAATAAAAAAAGATGAGAACGGTGCAAATAGTGATATTTCCAGTTATAATCTCATTGGGCCTTATGCTTGGGGGTGGTAATAGCAAGCAATTCCAAAGCCCAGTCAGAAAAATAAATGAAACGGGGCGTTTTGATGCGCAGAATCTCCCTCCATATTTCATTTTAAACATGAGCCATTGGATTCAATCTCAAGTCCAAGTCAAACATGCAATCGTGCGGCCATGGTTCATCGTCTACCTTTGGAAACCCTAGAACCAGAAATTACCTCTCCCATGCACGAATTTCAACCATTCTGTTCTCTCTCGTCTCTCCATGAAATCACATGCTTCCAAAACCAAAAATGTTCTACCTCTTCCCCTCTACACAGCCATGTCCATAATCCTTTCTAAAACTCAACCAATAATCAAATTCGATGAGTGTAACATTCTGAATCCATCAACATCACCTGTCATCAACCATCTCAATTCTCTCCAATCTTCACCCTATCATGATCTACATCTTATTCTGAGTATTCTGAACTATTGAGCCAAGATTATAGGGCCATATCCTTGATGTTCTAAGCTCTAACAGAATTAGTGCACCATTGATAACCTCCATTAAACTTCTCCAAACTTTGTGAAATTCATCATCTAACTTATCCTAACCATTCTAACCTAATGATTCACTATGATTCTACCTAATTTAGTCAATTCAAAGAGGAACTAACCTGGTGCAAAATGGTGAAAACAGCTATGGAACCTCTTGTATCTGATGCTTGCAATGATTGGAAATTGATCCACACACTCAAATTTTGATTCTGTATGCAAAGATGCTGGCTCAAATCTCTTGGATCTTGTGATTGAAAAGTTCTTGCTTCTTGGATGATTAACTTGAACAGCACGATTTCTTCCCCAATTCTACCAAACTCTGATGTGAATGTGATCTATGGAAGATATTGATGATGATCAAATCAAGAAAAATGGAAATTGGTGAAGGTTTGATGGAGTTTGAATTGATTTTGCAAAAATGGAAGAATTGTGTATAGCTTGTGTTTTGAACAAAGTGATTCACCAACCATGGCATGAACCTTCTCATATCAATATATAGGTGAGGATAGAACCTCCTAGAAACTTGGAGAAACTTCCCTTGCACTTTTTCCTTTGGATTTGGCTTATGTATCTTCCATTACAAGTAACCATGAATAACTCCCAAAATGTGAACCAAGCTCAAAATTCTACTTTAGCCAATGTTCTCAAAATGATCTTTCCATTCAAAATGACCTATAATTTCACCTCATTTGGCCAAGATATGAAAAATCTCATTTTTTAGGTCATTTTTATTCATTAAACCCAACAATTTTGAAACCTTGTGCTATGAATCTTTCCAATCTCTCATGGTCACTTTTCTAGACTCAAAATGTCATTTGGAACAAGTTTGGTGTTGTGAAGTTTTCCATTTGAAGCTTCCTTGTATGAGTTTTGGGCATAGGCTTGAAATGACCTGTATTTCTCAGATGACCAAAATACCCTTTGCTTGCCAAGACCATAAGTAGAGTTCCACAAATCATATGAAGGCATACTATACCATTCTAGAAAGCTAAGACAATGCGGAACAACTATTATGTTGACCAGAAATTCATTTGAAATCTCCTTGAGGGGTAAATATAGCTTGGAAGTCAAGTCACTTTCACAGACAAAATTTCAGATACCTCAGATGACCTGTAACTTGCAAGGACCATAACTTGAGTTCTATAAATCTCCTTGATGTCTTCCACCACTCAAATTAAAGGTCTTGAGATCCTCTACAAGTTTCATGTTGACCAAGGATCCATTTGAAGCTTGCATTTTGACTTATCTTGCTTGGAAATTTGACCTAAACTAGGGGATTTTACGTAGAAACCCTAATTTAGAAACTCCTCTTCTCCTTGATTTCTCTTGATTTCTTCTTAACATATCACCATATCCTTATCCACATGTCAAATGATGAACCCCACATCTCTCAAATAGACCTCAATGCCTTTCAATCAATCATTTGACCTAGGGTTGACCTAGAGTTGACCCAGATGAAACCCTAGTTGACTGTCTTCAACTGCAATTCTTGTGACCATACCAATGACTTGTCTCCTTCTCCAAATGACTTTCTAAGTCCTCCAATATGTCTAGATACTCCCCATGCTCAGCCCACAGCTCACAACTTACTTGTTGATCCTCAGATACCCTCAGTTAGGAGATAGATGAACTGCTTGATCCATTGACTTGATATTTTCCAAATTCTTTTCTGATGACTTGAATGAGATTGAATCAGGATAATAACCTCTTGATAGGCCTCTAGAGGTGAGAATAATGATTGGTCCCCTGTTGGATGACTTGCCATGCTTATGCTATACAGATGGTTGGGCTATGTACATGACTCTATATGCAAATGCTAATGATATTGAAACATAAACCAAGTGAAGAAAGATTGGGCAAATTTTAGGGTGCAACACCACGTAATAGCTCGTGCGAAATTAACGTTCAGGCGAGGTTTTTCTTTGGAAATATTCTATCCTGCGCATCTGGTGCAGTTGAGGGAATATTGACTTAGAGAGACTGTCGACTCTGGAGAACATTCATTTGGGAAGTCAGCTAAGTGAGGTCGCTTCATTTGACCATGATACCAAACCAAATATGGTGAACGTATCATCGTTTCTCGAAAGTCTGTGACACTGACAACTCGCATAGGATGTCGTACCTTGCAAGACTAGAATCCACATGTGAGAGGGGATGGGTTTTGCTGGAAAATTGACCTCCAACCTACCCGGTTTTCTTGTCAAAGCGGACCTTTGATCTTTTGATACTGTGGGTTCCTATATGTTGGTTTTCTGAGGTTCCGGTATTCTCTCGCTGAAGCGAAGCTATGGTTCTATTCAGTTAACAGTACAACAACGAATTTGAGCATTGGATACCTTGATCCCATGGTTGCATCTGCATAATCATTACGCGTTTAACATTGCATGTTTATGTGTTCAAAAGGTTTTCATCTCTCCTTTGATTCTGGTACTGGTCTTCTGAAGAGAGGGAGAATTGTTGTATACAAGTTTCTGACACCTGAGTTAGGGCCTTTATTTGGTCTGATCTCTATGGCTGAGTCTGGCATCTTTGAAATCTTCAGGAAGAATCTTATCTGATATAGGAGAAGATTATTGTGGTGTTCGTATCCATCCCTGCTGTTCTTGTTTATTAAAACTGGAATCAAGGGGGAGATCTCCTTGTGAATACATAAACATGTTTACATTTTGCATGCTGCATATCATTTGCATCGCAGGTGGTTCTCAGGGGCCTCGTGTTCTTATCTCTGCTTGGTTTTCTTAAGTAACAGGATTGAGGAGTTCAGTTTCCACGGATATTCAACTCGAGGGAATCAGCGAAGTGTAATGGATCAGATTCGGGCAGAGTTAAGGGAAGTCTGAAGCCAGATGGGACAATTCATGATGGGCATGCAATCCTTGCGCCACGATCAGAAGGTGCTTAAGGAGGAGGTTCATCAACTGAAGACTCAGATGGGCCTGATCACAGAAGTGATAAGAAATATGCTCTGAAAGGAGGGCGGTCAAGTACCTGAAGCTGCAGCAGAGATGGTTGTCCCACCTTTATTTGTGGAACCTCTCCCAAGATGTGGTGTGCCTCAAGGATCTTCTGCACGACTTGAGTTTCCAGGTTCTCCCTGTCAGCAGCTACCTCCTGTTTCCTGAGACAATCTTAAGACTAGGAGGTATGCTCAGAGGACGAAGCAGCCCGACAGAATCTTCAACCAGATCCCTTTGACTTATGCTTAGTTGCTGCAACTCTTGCTTCATCTTCGATTGGTTGAACTTCGGATTTTGGCTCCATTTACCGGCGAGCCACCACTAGGCTATGATGCAAGTGCCCGTTGTGATTTCCATTCTGGGGTACCAGGGCATAATGCCGAGAATTGCAAAGCTTTAAAGCATAAAGTTCAGTACTTAATTGATTCAAAGGCAGTTGAGTTCACGCCTGGCGGCGTAAGAGTACCAGGTGATGTTATCCCATTCGTTGCGAAAAAGGTGGATGTACCTATTCGCTCCCCTGAAGCTGCATCAGGTCAGGAGTATGTATTGCAATCTGTAATCTCAGAATCTCCAGGCCCACAGTTGTTGCCTGTTCCTAGGCCAAGCCTGAGGATGAAAGTACCTGAGCAAAGGGAGTCCCTGATACCTCAGACTCAGCCTTCCGATACGTCAACCCTCTGGAGTCAATGGTCATACTGTCATCAGCCACGTCAGCACGCCAGGCAAAGACCAAAGAAGCCAGAGAGGCATTTCACTTGGTTGCCAATGTCGTACAGTCAGATGTTGCCAGATCTGATTAGGGGTGGTTTGATAGTGCCAAAGAGGATTAACCCAGAGATTCCTCCGTATCCGCCAGGTTTTAATGTCAACGCCCGTTATGAGTACCATGCTGGGGCACAACGGCATTCAACCGAGGATTGTAAGGTGCTTAAAAGCAAGATTCAGACTCTGGTGGACTCCAATAGGTTCTCAATCACACCTATGGGAATCCAGATCAGCAATCTTCCTTCGTCCAGCCATGTGGGTTCAGCGGTTAATGTTGTGGAAGAATTTACCGATGGAAAAGGTTCAGAAGAGTATCAGATTGACTTAGACGAGCAATTCTGAAGGTGGCTGATTCAGCAGCAAGTCAATATTTGAAAGCCCGGTTTCCAGAAGCTGGCAATCTTTTTTTATCATGTCATTTCTTTGCATTTGTAGTTTCTTTTTTGTTTAAGTGCAAATCGCATTTGTAAAACTTGTTTGTTTTCGATTGATAATGATAATGAAATGAATATGTAGGTTTTTTATTAAATCCATTTGTGTTCACTCAATATTTTTATTAATGTCAAACACTTGTTTAAATGGAATCCTGGGAGGATGACGAAATTGAAAGACGCGCAAGCTTCCGATTGTATGCTTTTGAATGAAACTTGTTGATGATGTACAGGCATTGTTTCAAATTCCTAAACACCGGAGAGATAAGGATGGTTATCCCTTTTCAACCCCTTTGAGCCTAGTAGTAGGAGTTTCCTTCTGAAAAACGAAAAAACCTTCAATCTTAAACCGGGGCAGGATAGGTGTCAGTTAAGTTGACCAAGTGTCCAAATTGCAAAAGGAGTGTTCTCGTTCGAGGATCAATCACACATCTATAGGTCGTGCCTAAAAAACCACAGTGGTTATCCCTTGTCGACCAGGGAGTGAAACAGTCGTAATCCCTCTCAAACGAGTCAGACAAGGCGATGTCACACGATTTGTTCAAGAAAAAAAAAAGAGAAAAAGGAAAGAATCAAAAGAAGAAGCCCGCTAAGTCAATAACTTGAGAACAAGCGACTTAGGCAAAAATTAGGGCATCCCGCTGGACTTTGAAATCAAAAGAAGCTCAAAAGAGCCAGTCCATGCAAAAGTTAGGGAAAAAGCAGAAAAGTGAAAAGGGTTACTGTAACACCCCAAATCTAAACTTGCGGATAACAGGAAAAACAACAATTCACATAGCAAACAAAGCGCAGCAGCGCAAACATTGACTGCATGACGGTCGTCATGAGCCTGTGACGGTCGTCACACGGGCAAAATTCCTCACATCAGAGATGTTACACTTCAACCTGACAGACAACAATCATTATGCAACAACTTGCAATTATCCTACGTAGCACGAAATTAGATGAACAATCACCAATGTATTACTTAACCATTTAATCATAAAACAACTCGTCATTACTTCCGGTGTAATTTCGATAAAGTGTACAACATGTTCTCTTAAAACAATTTAATAAAACATCGTAACAAGTTCAATCAACAATAACATCGACTAAATTAATAACAACAATCGTCCATCCCCCCAAGAGTGCTACGTATCAGAGCGACCAACGACACCTTAACGGGAACTATGCTCTATTCCTGACTACCTGCAAATTACCACCAGAGGAGGTAACATACAACGGAAAAGGGTGAGATATCAATGATATAACGTAGAGCATGATAGAAAACATGCCAGAAACTCATCACAGCATTATAAGTTTCGAAATCATAAACATCATCGACAACAACTGCAACAATCCATATCTCACGTAAAACAACATTAATATACAACTAACGTAATTATGCAACTTCATGTGACTCAATAATGCGACAAGGCATCAAGCCTACAACAAAACGTCCATAACAGAACATTGCTATTTCATATGCATCATATGTTCATCATCCCAACTATTCATGTAAAGGAACATTACAACATCGTATCAACAATTAAGAATTCAGCATATTATCGTAATAACAACATTACGGCGTTTTCTCACACAATTAATTACAAATCAATCACAACCAGGTAACTGCCCTTTTTGGCCCATTAGGGAAAACCATTAGAGCGTTGTACGAATAACCGTATAGCATATTCGTTCTACGTATTTGCCCATAAGGAAAACCTTAGAGCATCGCACTAATAACTACATAACACATTCATTCCTACATAGAAATCTTGTCCCATTAGGGAAACCTTTTCCTTAATATTTATCGATTAACAAAAACGATACCTATGACTCGATTCCCCACATGAATTCGATCATACTCCTAGTTATAGAATTGAACCCCACCCTTACCTTAGAATTGAGGCCAATTCCACGCTTTCCGATTCCGCTTCTGCTCTACGGTGATTTTTCTGCAGAAATCTTCTGAATTCGCCGATGGATGATTCTTTGCTCTCCATTTCTCTCAATGCGTAACTTCTCTTTTCCGTCTTTCCTTTCCCAAAAAGGATCGAATTGAGGGTAAAAGAGTCTACGGGAATATATTTTTGCTACAAAATCTCATTCCACCAGAACACGTTCAAATTCTGCATGACTGCAGTTTTCGCTCGTGTGACGGTCGTCACACTCCTATGACGGTCGTCATAGCAGCAAAATTTCATTTTTTTTCCAGATAGAACATCTTTTTATCTTTCCAACGCTTCGAACGGGGGTCAAATCCGACTTACGGATCAAGAGATATGAATTTTCGAAGTTTTCTGACAAAACCAGAATTTTTCTGACAATTCGACCGATTCAATTCCTTTCTTCGCTCCAAACACATACTCAACTACGACTACGACGCAACGAGACATAGCAAAGTCATAATTGAATTTAATCGAAGTAAAACGGGCGTTACAACTCTCCCCTACTTACAAGAATTTCGTCCTCGAAATTACCTTAATCAAACAGCTCGGGATAAGACTCTCGCATCTTGCTCTCTAGTTCCCACGTCAAGCTTTCGCCAGCAGCTCCCAACCAGACTTCTTTCACCAAAGCAATCTCTTTACCTTGTAACGTCTTCACTTCCCGATCATCAATTCTCACAGGCTTCGTCTCCATAGTAAGATTCTCACGTACTTGCACATCGTCCATGGGAATGACATGCGACAGATCTGAAATATACTTGCGGAGCTGTGACACATGAAATACATCGTGTAAATTCGACAAATTTGGCGGTAACGCCATTCGATATGCCACCTTCCCAACCCTGTCCGATATCTGGTACGGACCAATGAAACGAGGAGTAAGCTTCTTAGATTTCAAAGCTCTACCAACACCGGTCACAGGCGTGACTCTCAAAAATACATGATCTCCTGCTTCGAATTCTAAATCCTTCCTGCGCTTATCATGATAACTTTTCTGCCTACTCTGTGAAGCTTTCATCTTTTCTCGAATTAACTTCACCTTCTCGGTAGTCTCTCGAACAATCTCCGGTCCGAGTACCACACTCTTTCCCGATTCATACCAACACAACGGAGTCCTACACCGCCGACCATACAAAGCTTCGAACGGTGCCATTCCGATACTAGAGTGATAACTGTTATTATAAGTAAACTCTATCAACGGAAGGTATGTATCCCATGAACCACCTTCCTCAAGGACACACGCTCTCAGCAAATCTTCTAAAGACTGAATGGTCCGTTCAGTCTGACCATCTGTCTGAGGATGGTATGTCGAACTCAACCTCAACTTAGAACCCAAAGCCTCTTGCAGACTCTTCCAAAACTCAGAAGTAAACCGCGGATCTCTATCCGACACAATACACAACGGAAAACCATGCAACTTAACAACCACTCTAACATAAATCTCTGCCAACTTCGATACTGGAAAAGTGATGTTAATAGGAATAAAGTGAGCTGACTTTGTAAGCCTATCAACAATCACCCAAATAGAATCACATCCTCTCAAAGTGTTCTGCAAACCCGTTACAAAGTCTATCGAAATGTTGTCCCATTTCCATTCTGGAATTTCTAACGGTTGCATCAACCCAGCAGGTTTTTGATGCTCAACTTTCGAATTCTGACAAGTCAAACATGCATACACAAAACGTGCTACATCACGCTTCATACCAGGCCACCAAAACAGGTTCTTCAAATCATTATACATTTTTGTCGCTCCCGGATGAATACTCAACTTACTTCTGTGACTTTCTTCCAGGATCGCTTTCTTCATATCTGCATCATTAGGAATGCAAATACGACCACGAAATCTCAACACACCTTGCGCATCCAACTGATAATCATTATCTTCTGAATAATCTACTTCAGGCATTAAATCTACCAATTTCACATCTAATTTATGAGCTTCTCTAATGCTGTCCAGAAAATCATTATTAATCTTTAACATGCCCAACTTTACACTCTTCGGTGTTACTTCACAAACTAAACTCAGATCTCTGAATTGCTCAATCAACTCTAATTCTTTAGCCATCATTGCTGACATATGCAAAGTCTTGCGGCTTAAGGCATCAGCTACAACATTAGCTTTTCCCGGATGGTAATGTAACCCAAAATCATAATCCTTTAACAACTCTAGCCACCTTCATTGTCTCATGTTCAGCTCTTTTTGGTCAAACAAGTATTTCAAACTCTTATGGTCGCTGAACACTTCAAATCTCGAGCCATACAGATAATGTCTCCAAATCTTCAGCACAAAAACAACGGCAGCAAGTTCTAAATCGTGCGTGGGATAATTCTTCTCATGGATTCTCAGCTGTCTTGAGGCATACGCAACTACTTTATTATTCTGCATGAGTACTCCTCCTAAACCAAACTTAGAAGCATCACAGTATACAACAAACGGTTCTTCTGCGTTAGGCAAGACCAACACCGGCGCAGACGTCAACCTCTTCTTTAACTCTGTAAAACCTGCTTCGCATTGAGCATCCCATACAAAAGTCTTCCCTTTACAAGTCAACTTAGTTAACGGAAGGGCCAACTTAGAAAAACCTTCAATAAACCTTCTATAATAACCAGCAAGTCCCAGAAAGCTTCTAATCTCCGTTGCCGACTTCGGAGTTTCCCATTTTACCACGGCATCAACCTTAGATGGATCTACGGCAATTTCATCACCTGATATAACATGACCCAAAAAGCTAACTTCCTCCAACCAAAAGTCACATTTCGACAGTTTCGCAAACAACTTCCTTTCTTTCAACACTTGCAGCATTAATCTCAAGTGCTCAACATGCTCCTCCTTCGACTTCGAATAAATTAGGATATCATCAATGAATACTACCACGAACCGATCCAGATACTCATGGAAGATACGGTTCATGTATTCCATGAAAACTCCCGGCGCATTAGTAACGCCAAAAGGCATTACCGTAAACTCATAGTGTCCATACCTGGTTTTGAACGCAGTTTTCTAAACATCGCCATCTTTTACCTTAATCTGGTGATACCCCGACCTCAAATCAATTTTACTAAACACTCGCGCTCCAACCAATTGATCCATCAAGTCATCAATCCTCGGAAGCGGGTATTTGTTCTTAATCGTAACTTTGTTCAGTTGCCGGTAGTCAATACACAACCTCATGCTGCCATCCTTCTTCTTCACTAACAATACTGGAGCTCCGCATGGTGATACACTTGGTCTAACGAACTTCTTCTCAAGTAAGTCTTCCAACTGTTTCTTCAACTCCGCCAATTCAGATGCAGACATCCTGTACGGTGCCATAGACACAGGTCTGGTACCGGGTACAAGATCAATAGAAAATTCAATTTCCCGTTCCGGAGGAACTTCAGGAATTTCATCTGGAAACACCTCAGGGAAATCACAAACAACTTCCAATTCATCGATTATCGCTTGATTCTCAATGGATAATGATGCCACCAACGCAAACACCTGAGGATCTTATAGCAACATCTGCTTCATCTGTTTGGTAGTTACCAAACGCGCTCCTTCCTCCTCAGGAGTAGAGAATCTCACCGACTTATTAAAGCAATTAATGTGAACGCAGTTATACTCTAACCAGTTCATGCCCAAAATTATGTCTATCCCACTTAGTGGCAAACAGACTAAGTCAACCAGGAAATCTCTATCAAACATTGACAGAGGACATTTCAAACACACAAGAGATGTAGTTATCGATCCTTTAGCTGGAGTCTCAACTACCATCTCTCCACTCATGTGTGGCAGCATAAGACCCAAACGTTCGACACAATCCACAGCAATAAAGCAATGAGACGCACCAGTGTCAATAATATCAAGTAAAGGAATACTATTAATGAAACAAGTACCTTCAATCAATTTGTCATCACTGGATGTCTGAGTCCCAGATAGCGCGAACACTCTTCCGCCAGTCTGTTCCTTCTTAGGCTTCTGACACTTGCCACTGATGTGCCCCTCCTCACCACAGTTGAAACAAACTATTCCCTTGCGTTTGCACTCAGCAATAGCGTGTCCCAACTCTCCGCAACGGTGACATCTCAATGATCTAGCAGCACACACATTACTCTTGTGACCTGGCTTTCCACACTTATAGCAAACAATACCAGCAGGAGCATCTCCCCTACTAGTTTTCTTGCCGTCAGTTACTTTCTGTTTCCCTTTGCCAGCTGGAGGATCATAAGGCTTACCACGACTCTGCTGTGATTTGCCTCTCCTCTCACTCACCAACTTGTAATGAGCATTGCTATCCTCTTCATAAATCCTACAGCTTTCAACCAATGAATCAAAGATACGGATCTTCTGATACCCGATTGCTTTCTTGATTTCAGACTTCAATCCGTTCTCAAACTTGATACATTTAGAGAACTCAGCAGTCTCTACGCTGTAGTGCGGATAAAACTTAGCCAACTCCTTAAACTTCGCCGCATACTCAGTAACAGATTTGTCTCCTTGCTTCAGTTCAAGAAATTCAATCTCTTTCTTACCACAGACATCTTCCGGGTAATACTTCTTCAGAAATTCCCTACGGAATACAGTCCAAGTAGCTTTTTCACCTGCAACTTCCAACACTGGACGGGTCTCTAGCCACCAGTCATCAGCTTCTACCGCTAGCATATGAGTCCCATAACGGACCTTCTGTGTTGGAGTACAATCCATCACACGAAAGATTCGCTCCATTTCCTTTAACCACTCCAATGCACCATCAGGATCATGCTTACCCTTGAAGGTAGGCGGATTCTCCCGTTGAAACATTGCCAAACTGCGAGACCCAGCATCTCCAGCAGGATTCGGCTGATGTTCCATAGCATTAGCTAAAGCTTGCAGAGCAGCAGCAATTGCAGCATCATTCCTCCCAGCCATTTCACTTAAGCTGCAACAACCAACAGTCAGATTTCATAATTGACGAGACTCTAGTGTTAGGCACGACGACTGACTCGACGACACTAGACAACTTGGCCGGACGGACCGACCTGCTCTGATACCACTAATGTAACACCATAAATCTAAACTTGCGGATAACAGGAAAAACAACAATTCACATAGCAAACAAAGCGCAGCAGCGCAAACATTGACTGCATGACGGTCGTCATGAGCCTGTGACGGTCGTCACACGGGAAAAATTCCTCACATCAGAGATGTTACACTTCAACTTGACAGACAACAATCATTATGCAACAACTTGAAATTATCATACGTAGCATGAAATTAGATGAACAATCACCAATGTATTACTTAACCATTTAATCATAAAACAACTCGTCATTACTTCCGGTGTAAGTTCGATAAAGTGTACAACATGTTCTCTTAAAACAATTTAATAAAACATCATAACAAGTTCAATCAACAATAACATCAACTAAAATAATAACAGCAATCGTCCATCCCCCCAAGAGTGCTACGTATCAGAGCGACCAACGACACCTTAACGGGAACTATGCTCTATTCCTGACTACCTGCAAATTACCACCAGAGGAGGTAACATACAACAGAAAAGGGTGAGATATCAATGATATAACGTAGAGCATGATAGAAAACATGCCAGAAACTCATCACAACATTATAAGTTTCGAAATCATAAACATCATCGACAACAACTGCAACAATCCATATCTCACGTAAAACAACATTAATATACAACTAACGTAATTATGCAACTTCATGTGACTCAACAATGTGACTCAACTGTGCATATGCATGTGGTACCAATTTGCCATCAAGGCCGCCAATACAGGCCATCGCAGAATTTGCCACTAAGGGCCGCCAATACAGGCCATCGCAGAATTTGCCACAAGGGCCGCCAATACAGGCCATCGCTAATATGCTATGCCATGAAATACCTCTATTATGGACCACAACATCACCAACTATGCAACAAGGCATCAAGCCTACAACAAAACGTCCATAACAGAACATTGCTATTTCATATGCATCATATGTTCATCATCCCAACTATTCATGTAAAGGAACATTACAACATTGTATCAACAATTAAGCATTCAGCATATTATCGTAATAACAACATTACGGTGTTTTCTCACACAATTAATTACAAATCAATCACAACCAGGTAACTGCCCTTTTTGGCCCATTAGGGAAAACCATTAGAGCGTTGTACGAATAACCGTATAGCATATTCGTTCTACGTATTTGCCCATAAGGAAAACCTTAGACCATCACACTAATAACTACATAACACATTCATTCCTACATAGAAATCTTGTCCCATTAGGGAAACCTTTTCCTTAATATTTATTGATTAACGAAAATGATACCTATGAATCAATTCCCCACATGAATTCAATCATACTCCTAGTTATAGAATTGAACCCCACCCTTACCTTAGAATTGAGGCCAATTCCACGCTTTCCGATTCCGCTTCTGCTCTACGGTGATTTTTCTGCAGATATCTTCCGAATTCGCCGATGGATGATTCTTCGCTCTCCACTTCTCTCAATGCGTAACTTCTCTTTTCCGTCTTTCCTTTCCCAAAAATGATGTAATTGAGGGTAAAAGAGTCTACGAGAATATATTTTTGCTACAAAATCTCATTCCACCATAATACGTTCAAATTCTGCATAACTGCAGTTTTCGCTCCTGTGACGGTCGTCACACTCCTATGACGGTCGTCATAGCAGCAAAATTTCATTTTTTTTCCAGATAGAACATCTTTTTATCTTTCCAACGCTTCGAACGGGGGTCAAATCCGACTTACGGATCAAGAGATATGAATTTTCGAAGTTTTCTGACAAAACCAAAATTTTTCCGACAATTCGACCGATTAAATTCCTTTCTTCGCTCCAAACACATACTCAACTACGACTACGATGCAACGAGACATAGCAAAGTCATAATTGAATTTAATTGAAGTAAAACGGGTGTTACAGTTACAAAAGAAAAATCCCCGAACAAATAAGTCGTGTGACTCCAGGCACCAAAAGACGAAAAGCGAGTGACTGTCACTCCCAAAAACTTGTGGTTTCCTGAACCATCACTCCTGTCACTCAACCTTTGAAAGGTGAGCTCTAGTGTTGAATTAGATGAACATAGGATTGGATAACATCAAGGAGAATAGATGGGTTAGAATAAGCTTCGAGCCTTATATCCTTTCTTTCAAACCGTGAACTTGACCAAGTTACAACCTGCAAAAGTCCTAATTGAAGCATGGTTATTTCGAAAGCATACTTCGGTAAAGATCGCGTCGAAACTGACTCCTAAAAGGATTCCTCTTATAAGGTTAGTGCTAAGGTTGACATTCTGATAAGTGATTCGTTCACTATATGTCACAATTTTTTCCAGTGAACAGACTTGGATTTCAAAACTGTCATATGCATTGCATTAATGTATCTTTTGTGCAGAACAATCTGTTTTACTTGCGAGTAAGCACTTAACATCAGGAAAGTTTCCACAGCGGAAAGTTTGATCTTGATAGAATACAGAACTCTTGAATACTCCGTTAAACCGGGGCAAGCTATATCACATGATCATATCATGGGAGCCGACCATCTTAAAGTCAATTGATATGGGGCAATCAGGTCGAGATTCATTAAACCTCTCGAAGACTAGCCAAGGGTACTACTCCATAAATCAGTCAGTCAGGGGCAAGGTAGTTGCAAGGTTGGGGCAGACTACCCCGAGAGCCCAAGAGCTATTTTTATCTAGAAGGAAATTAAATTGAAGTACCTTTTCAAGGTTCAAAGTGCTGAAGCCATTCATGTCAACCCATCAGGGTAAATAAATTTCAAGTCTTCTCGTGAGGAAGTTTTTGCAGAGATCCCACAGGCTGGGGAAAATTGAAAACAAAGGAATTGTTCCTCCCCACATTTTCAGTGCTTAACATAGTTACTCAAGCAGGTTTAGTCGACCTTCAGGTTCAAGGCGAATGTCAAGAAGTCGGACAAAGCATTTCCCAATATCGGTTGTTCCTGACCTTCCACAGAAAACCAAAAGCCCAACCATACTTGGCACAATCAATCCCAGTGAATCAGAAGTATTGTCACCAGCGGGGGTGTGTAGTGTATCTCCAACAGAAGAAAGCTTTGTCTCCTTACAAAGGCTAATCTCCAATATGTTGGATTTGTTCGCAGCATGTTCCCAGCAAAGTAGGTTGAAGGATATTCTCTCGGCGGCAGGGTAGATTGCAATCCAGTATTATTCTCCTGCATAGGCAACACCTTTGACGCCCTTTCCCCAACAGAGTCGATGTTCTAGTGTCTTTCCAGTAATATCGGTATTCAGGATTTCTTCCTTGAGTAGAGTTCAGTGCTGATTCCCTCGACATAACAATGTTTGAGCAGGGCGTGATCCATTCCCCAGTAGAGTGGAGTTCTCAGTAGAAGTCTCTAATATTACCAAGTCTCTAATATTACCAAGTCTCTAATATTCCCAAGTATGGCGGTTTGTTACTTGTACGTCCCCAAATGGCGGATTCCCTTCCGAGCAGAGTGGAGCGGTCAGTGTTGTTTTTGTTTCCCCACTGAGTGGAATGTTTGGTGTTTTCCCCAGCAGGGTGGAGTTTTTCTAGAAGTCCATCCAAGGCGTTTCCCCGGCCGAGCCTTTCGTTCCCTGGAAGAGTTTATCCTGGGGAACCGTCAAGGACGTTTCCCTCAGCAGAGTTTGATTTCATCCCCGGCAGAGTTAGTCGCTTCTCTCCAGTATTTATTTTGCTGGAATGGCTCCTTAGCATTTGCATTTTTGCATAGCATTCTCCCAAATGCGTAGCATTTCCATTTTATATGGAGCATTACACCATTTTCAAACATATGCATCTGAAGCATAAGCCAGGTTTGGTGCCAGAGGTTGTTTGATTCAGGAGATTTTCGTGATATCCCTGATTGGTGTGGATCTTTGGGTTGGTCATTTTATCGGATTATTCCCAGTTAGCCGTTTGGTTAAACGTCTTCTTTCTTCAGCTAGTCGTTTGGTTAAACGTCTTCTTTCTTCAGCTGAGTTGTTTGGTTAAACGTCGTTGTTCTCCCCAGGTGAGTCGCTTGTAAGCGCCTTCTTCCCTGGTCGAGCCTGTTGTTCAGATGTCTCTTTTCCCCAACAGAGTTGTTTGCTGAACTGATGTTCCTTGACAGAGTCGTGTGTTTGAACCTCTCTTTCCCTGTCGGGACTTTCATTGCCAAGTGTGAGTCATTTGATTCTGTTGCTTGCCTATTCTGGGTGCGTTATCCCATTTTTGGTTGGTAATCACCGGCGTAGTCCGAATTATGGTGCTTGGTATTCCAACTTTTGGTTGGTAATTCTAGGGTGATTTATCCCAACTTTTGGTTGGTAATCTCGGGTTCCCCCTCGTAGAGTCTTTGCTCCAACTATTGGTTGGTAGTCTTTGTTTCATTCCAACTTTTGGTTGGTGACCTGTTGGCGTTTGGATGTTATTCCAACTTTTGGTTGGTAATCCTCGTTTTCTTCGAGAAAGTCGGATATTCCAACTTTTGGTTGGTAACCTTTGTTGTGGTCAATTTGCTATCATTCAGCATTTCCGGCGATTTTAACTTTTGGTTAATAGCCTTTTATTCCAACTTTTGGTTGGTAATCTTAGATGATCGTCCCAACTTTTGGTTGGTAGTCAGCTTTGTTCAGCGCCTCCCGCGATCCTAACTTTTGGGTAGTAGCCTTTTATTCCAACTCTTGGTTGGTAGTTCTGGATGATCATCCCAACTTTTGGTTGGTAGTCTTCTGCGGTGGAGTCAACTTCTTTTAGCGTCCCCGGAAATCCTAACTCTTGGTTAGTAGCTCTTGTTCCGACTTTTGGTCGATGAGGATTTTTTCCCTAGCAATCCTAACTCTTGGTTAGTAGCTCTTGTTCCGACTTTTGGTTAATGAGGATTTTTCCTGGCTATCCTAAATTTTGGTTAGTAGCTTTTGTTCAGACTTTTGGTCGATGATAATTTGTCCTGGTGATCCCAACTTTTGGTTGGATGTTATCCCCTGCAGTTGTTATCCCAACTTTTGGTTGGTAGTCTATTGTTTAATTGGATGTTATTCCAACTTTTGGTTGGTAGTCCTCCTCTATTCCTTAGCGGAGTTGTTATCCCAATTTTTGGTTGGTAATTTTGGGATGTGTATTCCAACTTTTGGTTGGTAGCCTTGCTTGTTATTCCAACTTTTGGTTGTTAAGGTTTGGTTGACGTTATCCCAACTTTTGGTTGGTAGTCTTTGATTCTCCAGTAAGGTCGCCATATCCAGCTTGGTCATCTTTGTTGACGTTATCCCTAACTCATGGTTGGTAATCTTTGTTTCCTGGTTGACGATTCTAACTTTTGGTTGGTAGTCTTTGTTTTGGGTGGATGATTCCAATTTTTATTGGTAGTTTTCAACTATTGGGGGTTGATGCTTTTTTCCCGCAGAGTTCGCCTTTGGTTAGCGTTCTGGTGATTCTAACTTTTGGTTAGTAACCTTGTCCTTCAGTTTTTGGGGTTGGAGGTTATCCCTTGTGAATTTGTGGTGATTCCGACTTTTGGTTGGTAGATTGTGGTAGGTTTTGTCCCCTCTGGTGATTTCAACTTTCGGTTGATAGCTTGGGTTCAACTTCGGTCGGTGTTGTGGTGATTCCAACTCTTGGCTGGTAGTGTTTGGTTTTTGCCCCGGAGAGTAACCTTTATCCCATCTTTTGGATGGTATTATTCGACTATTATCTTCTGATGGATGTTTATCCCTTGCAGAGTCGTCTGGTTAGTTTACTCTTTCCCCAATGAAGTCGCCACAAGGCTGCTTGGTTAATTTTCTCTTTTATTCCCCGGTGGAGTCGTTATTCCAACTTTTGGTTGGTATCTTTCAGTTGTTATCCCAACTCTTGGTTGGTATTTGTTGGTTGTTTCATCCTAACTCTTGGTTGGTATCCAGGGTTCGTTATCCCAACTCTTGGTTGGTATTCCTTGGTTCGTTATCCTAACTTTTGGTTGGTATCCTTACGTTGTTATCCCAACTCTTGGTTGGTATCTGTTGGTTGTTTCATCCCAACTCTTGGCTGGTATCTGTTGGTTGTTTCATCCCAACTCTTGGTTGATATCCAGGGTTCGTTATCCCAACTCTTGGTTGGTATTCCTTGGTTCGTTATCCCAACTTTTGGTTGGTATCCTTCAGTTGTTATCCCAACTCTTGGTTGGTATCTGTTGGTTGTTACATCCCAACTCTTGGTTGGTATCCATGGTTCGTTATCCCAACTCTTGGTTGGTATTCCTTGGTTTGTTATCCCAACTTTTGGTTGGTATCCTTCAGTTGTTATCCCAACTCTTGGTTGGTATCTGTTGGTTGTTTCATCCCAACTCTTGGTTGGTATCCAGGGTTCGTTATCCCAACTCTTAGTTGGTATTCCTTGGTTCATTATCCCAGCTTTTGGTTGGTATCCTTCAGTTGTTATCCCAACTCTTGGTTGGTATTTGTTGCTTGTTTCATCCCGACTCTTGGTTGGTATCTTTGGTTGTATCCCAACTCTCGGTTGGTATCCAGGGTTTGTTATCCCAACTTTTGGTTGGTATTCCTTGGTTTGTTATCCCAACTTTTGCTTGGTATCCTTCAGTTGTTATCCCAACTCTTGGTTGGTATCTGTTGGTTGTTTCATCCCAACTCTTGGTTGGTATCCAGGGTTTGTTATCCCAACTCTTGGTTGGTATTCCTTGATTTGTTATCCCAACTTTTGGTTGGTACCCTTCAGTTGTTATCTCGACTCTTGGTTGGTATCTGTTGTTTGTTTCATCCCAACTCTTGGTTGGTATCCAGGGTTTGTTATCCCAACTCTTGGTTGGTATTCCTTGGTTCGTTATTCCAACTTTTGGTTGGTACGCTTTAGTTGTTATCCCAACACTTGGTTGGTATCTGTTGGTTGTTTCATCCCAACTCTTGGTTGGTATCCAGGGTTTATTATCCCAACTCTTGGTTGGTATTCCTTTGGTTGTCTAGCCTAACTCTTGGTTGGTATCCTTTAGGAGTTATCCCCAACTCTTGGTTGGTATCTGGTGTTCGTTATCCCAACTCTTGGTTGGTATCCTTTGATTGTTATCCCAACTCTTGGTTCGTATCTTTTGATGAAGTTCTGTTTATATTGGATTGTTATCCTTGGTGTGTCATATTCCAACTCTTGGTTGGTATTCGCTGTTTTGCATCCCCGCAGGGTGAAATTTTTTGAGTTCTTTTGTATTCAATCACCTTATACCTTAAATGTTTGAAAGCGGATGCTTTTCATTCCTTCATGTCCAAGTTGTTTGAATAGGGGCAGTTGTAGCACCCCAAAATTTGCCTTTCCGTTTTAGCAGCATCTTGCTTTTGTTTCTTTGCATTTTTGCATTTCTGCATTTGCATAGCATTCGTTCTTGAGACTCGGGATCAAGGTTTTCCTGTGGTTCATTTTTCATTTTTGGTGCAGGAGACGAAATAGCAAGCAGCAGAGTCCCTGGCATTTGTTTTGCCCAGCGATCGAGCGGCTGATTTTATTTTGTTGCAGGTTGTTTTCAAAACAGGAGACAACGTTCAGGCTATCGCAAGCATTCTCATGGTTATAGCATTCAAAAACAATTTTCAGACGCTTAGTAGAGCTCAAAACGGTTGAAAACAGGCAAATGTGCAGATTTCTCTCTAAAAGGCGCTAAATTCAAAATTTTGAAGGTGTTAATCAATTAACCAAATGAGTTAATCGATTAACTAAGTCAAAATCAGTCCAGATTTGGACTTTTGAAAGTGTTAATCGATTAACAAGTGTTGATTTTGCCTCTGCACGTGAATTCTCAAGATGAGTCCCTTTGGGGTCCAATTTTGATCACTTGGAAGTTCAATTTTACACCTTGGGAAGGATCTAGAACCATCTTGAATTTTGGTCAATTTCATTTTCCCTCCAAATTCTCATTCCTCATTCCAAACCAAATTTCACAAACCACATTCCAAACCTCTCATTTGGATCCAAACCTAGGGGGTATTTAATTGATTTTCTCCAAACCTCACACATCTAATCTTCATAATTTCATTCTCATTTTCAGAATCCATCTCAATTCTCTCAAGTTTCTCTCAACTTTTCCATTTCCAAAACCCTCACCAAAGCTCTTCATACATTGAATTCTTTGATTCTCCATTGGAATCAATGAATTCTTGAGCTAAAACCTTCATCCATCATCCTCATTGAATCAATTTCTTCATTCAATTTTCGTGCAAACTTGGACCTGAATTTTGAAGCGGTGTTGGAAGAGTTTATTTGAATAATTCTTGCTTAATTTTGGTGGATCATCACTTCTACTACAAGGATTAGCTTGGATCTCGAAGGAATTTCGAATTTCTTACTTAGATCTACACGTTCAAAGTGAATCAACATTAACCGAAGCAATTCTCCGCATCGAAGGTTGAAATTCTAGATCTATTGCATTTTTGAGCTTATTTTGCATAATCATGTTGATCTTCATTTTTTATTGATTTGATTCATTTTGATTCATATGAATTGTGATGGTGTTGTTTAAATGTGTTTACATCTTGATTAGATCACTGTTTTCTGGTTTAATTTCGTACACAATTGTTTATGAAATCATGTGGATGTTTAATTAAGTGATAAGTTGCTGAAAAGTGCTTTTCTGATGTTGTTTTCTGCTGTTGGAGCAGTGTTAATCGATTAACCTCTGGTGTTAATCGATTAACCAAATCAAACATTCAATTTTTCAGGCGTTTTCAGTGGTTAATTGATTAACCCCTGGTGTTAATCGATTAACACTATTCCAGCAGGCCTGTTTTGTTGTTTTTCATGCTTGTTTCAGTACCGTTTCACTTCGAATCATCATGCATCAATATGATACATTAGGAGTGAAATGTTTTGGATATATGCCACTCTTCTCGATTGTTTAATCATGATTGCTTCGGCGCGCATGTTTTTTTTCCACTTGAGGGCGTACTTTTGTAGTTGTCGTTCAAAGTAATGATGTGCTTGCATGTTCTTGTTTGCTTGCCTTCTTGCATTTCTTTGCTTTGTGTGCATTCTTTTTGCAACTTCTTTCTTGCATTAAAAAAGGTCGAGATGTGCTTGTGGAGGTATTTACCCCACACTTTTTCCTCCCTTTTCTTGTGTGTTGCATTGCATATGCATCCTTGCATATTTCTATTTTATGCTTCCTCCTTCTTCTTTTTGTCTTCCTTTGCCATGTTCCCTTAGGACTTCTAATCTTTCCTGTTCAAGATTGATTATGATAGACATTAGGTTCAAACCATGCATGCTAACATTAGGGTAGATTTTCCCCTTCTAATTCCAACTTTAGGACCACTTTGCCTGACAACGTTAGGGCCGAGTTTCCCTTAGACCTTCCATGCATCTTTCTTCTCATCTCAAAACACGTTCTAATTCATTTAATAAGTATGATGAACGTTGTATACTACGAGCCTTAAGCACATGGGGAATGATGAGTGAGGGTTCTCCTCTCGCTTATCTAGAATGTTTAGTGTACGTCCCGTTTGGGGGCAATATGCGACGCATTCGCTCATAGGTCATAGTCTTTAGTGCAACATGAATTACAAACATTAATCAATGCACTTCTTCTCTAAAAAACACAAAAAAAAAGTTAAAACCTTTTTTATCCTTCGGGATCTTAATTTGGAAACCTTTTTCATAAGGAGAGTCTCGTTAACTCTTGGTTCTACCGCAAACAGGTAACGCCTAAGTCTCCAATGGTCGAGCTGCATACGCCTAACTACTAGAACTAAGTTTTAACCCTACTCGGATAAAAATTAGTTAAACCAACCGGTGTTCTTGTTAGCCCAAACTACGTTTGCTCTGATTTCTCATACCAGATGAGGATACGTAGGCACAAGACGACGATGTCTTGGCGAGCAACTTTCCCCACCTTTCACCCATAGTTAGCCGAACTACGTTGACTCTGACTTTTCCATTACACGAGGGAGTACGTAGGCACAGAGCGGCGATGCTCTGTAGAGTCTCTTTTCTTTTCCTTTGTCCCTGAGACCATTAGTTAGATAGTAAACACCCTTTAGATAAACAACAAAGCATGGATCCCGTCGAGTACGAGGGACGTGAGGGGTGCTCATACCTTCCCCTTGCGTAACCGACTCTCGAACCCGAGATTTGGTTGCGATGACCTTGTCTTTTCCTTTTCGTTAGGTTTTCTTCGCTCGTTTCCTTTCCCTCCTTTTGGGATAAATAACGAACGGTGGCGACTCTTTTGTTTTCCGCCGGGTGTTTTTCGCAGTTGCGACAGCTATCAACCCTAATCTAGATGGTCACCCAATCGAAAAATGATTATGTGCAGTTCAATTGTGCGTATGCATAGAAGAGAGGTTGAACATGATGAGAATGCTTTGTAATATGGTTTCGTTTAGGTAATTCACTAGTACCTTGCCAAATGAAGATGCATGTATGAGTATATATAGGTATATAGAATTTAGGCAAAAAGGATGCAAGAAAAAATAAGATGCAAAACAAAATTTGAGTTTTGGAAGGCTACAGGTCAGCCTGTGAAAGTAATAGGTCGGCATGTCAAGGTGTTTAGGTCGTCCTGAAGAAGGAGACCTGTGGACAGAATCCACAAGCTTTAATATTAGAGCATGAGAGCCGACCTGTAATCGTATGTGTCGTCCTGTGTTGAAGTAGTAGCCTTTATAAGTCGGCCTGAGCTCGTATAGGTCGGTCTATAGAACTGCCTTTACACATATAACTTGGTTTTTGATGTGTATGACATGCCTAAGACTTTTTAAAAATATTTGTATGCATCCTAGAACTAAAATAATTCAATGCACATTTAAATTTTGATTGATACTGTTTAATATACAAAAATACTAAGTCTAAATTTAAGTTATACTCATAATTTTGATATCATTCAAAACATGACTAAGATGAAGAAAAAATCACTCACACAAGGACCAAGTGGTACCTTTGGAAACAAATGATATTTAAGGCTAGACCTAAATACTAATGAATAAATCATATGTTGATAGTTTGATGAAGGAGCTCTCATTTCCCTCTGAGGAATAGCAACATGAACGTCAACAAATGGAATAGGATCAACAAGCTCCTCATACCTCGTTACCCAACCTTTGCTCTAGGATTCATGAATTGAGAAAAAGATTTATCTGCAAGATTACACACCTACCCTCACGCATGAATCTCTCCTTCCGAGCATATGCATTGGAATATCAGAGGATAAACCCTCAACCCAACGCTTTTGAGTGATTTGGGACAATGGAAAACATGCAAATCTTTTGTAAGGGCAATTAATTTGTTAACTATTGAGGAGAAGGGGTATAATGGCTAAGTTTATTGAAGGAGAAAAGGCGAGCAATGAACTTTTCCCTCCCAGCAACAATCTAGATCAAATGTGATTCTTATGTCTCACTTTGATTTGATTGTCCTCTCTTAGTGTTTGTTTTACTTTTGTTTTCACTTTTTATTTTTGTTTTTTATTTATTGTATTTATTTTCTTAAGTTATTTGTATGGATCTTTAGGAGAAGTACTCACAATATTACATTGGTAACAATTTCCATTCTCTGATTTAGTAATAATAAAAAAATCTGTGAGATTTACCAATGGTTTTATGTGATTTTTATGCATAGAGAAAATTAGTGCATATTTTAAAAACTAAATAGAGGTGTATGTTTTTTTTATCGACCCTCCACGAAAGTAAATGTTTTATTTTTTATTTTTTATTTTAAAATGTAGAAAATCCTAGATAATCGATTTGGTTGTTCTTTAGCCAGAACGTACATTAGAGTATGACTCAAATAGTAACTAAGGAGACATTCTTATCTTAATTTTCATATATTTAAATACAAATTAAAGATCTAATGTAGAAAAAAAAAATCAACATCATAATAAATTTATTAAAGTATCTCATTATAATTTGAGATAACTTATATGAGCAAACGAAGATAAAAATAATTGCATTATAATATACAAATATTCGTTTTAGTTTATCATAAAAATATATTTTAGAAGGCAAGAGAAATATAAATTATAATTTAAAAGTAAATTATAGAGTAGAAACTATACTTTATGAGCACAAATAAAATTATATGCTTAGAGGCGATGCTATAATTATTTGTAGACTTAATCCTCCTCTGCTATCAGTCTATATTGACAAACATTGTCAATACACCTCATAACTAGAGGGAAGGTCTTCTCCGGACAATCAATATGTTCAACGCAAGATATACGAAAGGGACCACGACGACGACCTGCATTATAGAAGAAATAAAGAAAGATGAATGTTACTATAAGATGATAATTATAAGATAAAATTTAAAATGTGAAAAAGGACATACCACGACTACTGGTTACAACAAGAAATAAAGAAAGAAATATGACAAGAGCATAAACAAACATGACAAATTGAGCCATATTTTTTCTCCTTAACATGTAATAAATATGATTATTTTTGTGTGTTTTATAGTAAAATTTCATTCTTTGTCAACTTCAATTGATTTGTTTTTAGCACTTACAACTTGCAAGAAGCCATATATAAAATTGGAGTTAGTATTAAAGATCTCTCATAAAATCTCGATGGACATCAAAGTTTAACATTTTTTTATTAAACTTATATATTTGTATGTCTTTTAGCTTTTCGTAATAGATATGTGGAAATCTAAAAATAGAAATAAAAATAATCAATGTTCAAAAAATTAGTTATATAAAAAACACATCCAAGAGGTGAAAAAATATATTTATAAATTAAAAGTATTATAGAATGATATATTTATTTTTTTAAAGTTGTGCTTGCCAAAAAGTACAGGGTGCAGAGAGACTCAGAGATGTTAGTGGGTATATAATAATTTGGATAGTGACAGCTTACTCACAACGGCAAGAAGCCCTACACAGTGGTTTTTGAGGCTATTTAAGGAACTAGCTCAGGTAAGGCGAGAGACCCCGTTGGTAGCCTGCGTTGCTGGGTTGTAGGTGGACGGTTAGGTTAATAGTGTGTTACGGTTACTAGGAGTATAATGCTCTTTGAGTAGTAGAAAACGTGTTTCACTTAGAGTATGTCCTTTCCCTCGAGGGATAATGTATTTATAGGAGTTCTCAGCTCCTAGGGATTTCACTTTCTTGATGTTGTCTTAACTGTTCCCCTCTTATCAGGGGAGGTTATTGATTGCATATCTTCTAGGAGTCAGTGGAAACTCTTTCTTACTTGAGTCCGACGTTCGAGGGGCACCTTCGGTGAATCCTTTAGATTCCGCCTGTGCGGCCCAATTGTTGACAATTTTACCATATACAACACTACACAGTCCCTTAAGCACGAGGACTTTTCACTAAAAAGGTGAAGTGTTTAAAAATTACCCCCTCCCTCTTCAGGATACACCCCTCGCCCCATTGAAAGTTCTCTCAATTGAAAATTGTCTCATTTGGTGGCGATGCTCCTCCCTCACGGGCAAGTAAAATAATAGGCGAGTCCCTTAGTCGAGGGTGAGTGAGATAACAGTTGGGATCTTTGGTTATAATTCCCGCCCAATGAGTCAGCGTCTAAGTGTCTTACGTTTAACTAAGGCATGTTAACACGAGACGTTAATCAATCACGCTCCAAACATGTTTTTCTTCATTTAATGTAATAAATGATGGCTTGCTATTCGAAATTGCAAACGTTAGTGGCACGTGTAGGTAGCGCACAGAGTTTCATAAAACACTAAAGGAACTCAGAAAGTTGTCTTATAAGAAGGGTTTTTCTCTTCGTATTCCGTTTAATTTTTTGCAATTTTACTCAAGCCATCTTCTTTTGTCTCACTCCAGCGAAGTTTTCAACTTCCTCTCGGGTAATGATTTCTTCACCTTTCCTAATTTCTAGCACTAGATTTTAGGAGATCTATTTGGAAAAGGTGTCTTTGTATTAGGAATACTATTTCTAGATAGATAGTTCTTTTCTGGTGGTGGCGACTTCTTTTTGTTCTACTATTTTCTTAGGGAAAAAATGTCTTCCTCGTCCATCGTTTCTAAAGGCATGAGGGACTTCGTTTCTGCTTACACTTCAGAGGAACATATGTGTGTATTTGGGAGGGATTATATGTATCTTCCTCAGGGAATGAGGATCAAGTCATCCTGAAGATTTGTCTACCATCGGAAAGGGTGACTTCGCTAATCTCCTCCAATCCGCCTTCGTTGTATCTATATTTTTATTCTCTCTTTATTAAGAATATGGGAGTGTCCTTTTTCCTCTCTCTGCTTTTTCCACAAAGATCCTCAAGATCCTTAATGTTATTCCTTTTCAACTGTTTATGAATAGTCTGTTAGAACAAGATTTGTTCTTGATATTTTCTCTTTAGTTTTAATTATAACAAAAGTATTAAAAGAACAATGGTTTATTTGATGCGTGCTTTATTTATGCCGGTTCTTGTTCTTGTACATAAATAATCATAATCTGTTTATCTAAGGTACACTTGGAGTTGCTTCATTGCTAGCTTCTGGTGGCAGAGTTTGAAGAACAATTTCTAAGTGTGGCTTAACACAGACTCTAAAGTAATGGCCTCAGCATTCAGACGAGTTTCTACACTCAGTAACTGTATAACAGCTCCTAGTACCATTCAGAGTTGGTGATAAAGTTATGGACTATCCATACTACTGAAAGTATGTTGTATTGTCTTATCAGCTTGCCAGCTCGAGTCTACAGTATTGCAAGGATCAAGAAAAGTTGGTACATTCTATGGGTGTCTACTCCCAACAGATTTATTAGTACAAAACCTCTTCAAGACTCACGGGTTAAAAGTATTACACAAAGGATTTAGAAATATGTTGTGCATCCATCTTCAACGTATCTTGTACTTTGGAGCATAAGCAAAGACACTTGATCAAGTAACCTTCTGAACGACTAGTTTCTAGAAAGGCTATATATATGGCTGAAGATTCAAGCCTGAATTTTTAACAAGGATTCTTCTGTTGAAGGAGTAACAAGATCGAGCAATTATCAATTCTATGTAATAGGCCAATTTTCTATTGTAGGTTGTAATTGTTAAAGCCTTAAGATTTCTTACCCCTGTATATATTTAGAAATCTTAAGTGCTTTAGGTCTTTATTATGGTGATCTCCCATACCTCTGATCCTTGCATCATGTACACCTTGTTCTTTATTCTGCTGAGCCTTCAGTAGTTTATATTAAGTCTCCTACCATGTGCTAGAATAAAAAGTCTTATCTCATTAGAATTCAAGCAACAAGTGTTGCGCCAAGATGCTTAAGCCACGTAAATCTCATTGCTTAAGTGCTTGAGTTGTGAAATTCTTATTCAGCCAGTCTGATTAAGCAAAAGTAAAGTCTTAGACATGTCCTCTAAGAAAATTTAAGTCTCATTCTGAAGATAGATCAGCATGCGGCTCAGTCTGATGGTGCGAGCAATAGAAAGTCTTAGACATGTGCTCTAAGCAAAGGAAAGTCTCAGCCAGAAGAAAAATAAGCAGGTGGATCAGTCAGATGGTGTGAGCAAAGGGAAGTCTCAATCAAAAGGCAGATGAGCAGGCAGCTTAATCTGATAGTGTGAGCAAGGGTGTGTCTTAAACATGCGCTCTAAGCAAGGGAAGTCTCAGACAGTTGCTCTGAGCAGTTGTAAAAGTCTTATGCATAAGAGTAAGAGATTGTAATCATAAATTGGTTATAATGAAAAGCTATTGTGAGGCAAGGGGGCTGCATTACTCTTAGTTAGGGGAGGAACCAGTATAAATATTTTGTGTCTTCTGCTATTATTTTATTTACTTCTGTTGTATCCGTTGCCAACTGAATTAACTCAGAATTTAAACATCAGTTCTGATTCTGAGACTTTGATCAGAAGCTAAATAATAAGAAAACACAAAAACAATTCAATCCCCCTTCTTGTGTACTTTTCACACCTTCAATTGGTATCAGAGTATGGTCCGTGCTTAACACTTAACAGTGGTGCAGATATTGATCCAATAAGAAAAGTATATTTCTTCTTCAAGAAGGAATCAAGTGCCACATGAAAAATATCATACGGTTTTTCCTACCATATTCAAATGGGTGATTCCACTGAATTTAAATGTTGGAAAAGCTAAACATATTTTTAACTCATTGAACTTGATAAATGGTCGCTTAAGGTCTATAGAATATCCTTGAAAAAGGTATTACTATAGAAGTTGAAGGTGTTATAGATAATATTTTTGAAAATCTCTTTCACCAACTCATAATTTGCATATTGAATATCTTCAGAGATAGTTACATTCTGGTAGATGCACTATCTCACTTCTGAGTATATCAACATCATTGATATGTCTGATGCTTAGGCTATCTTTGAAGTCTTGTGATTGGGTTTGTGGGGATCAGTTTTTGAAGCTTGAAGTAGTTACACTTCATATAATCTTTTCAAGCAAATTCTGAGAGGACTGTTTCTTGACTTAAATCTAAAGTCACCATTTTTTTTGGTGTTTACATCCTGAATCTGCTGTGGTCTGAAGATTTTTCTTGTAGTCTTTAAAGAAAAGAAATGAAGTTGGAGGATGAAAAGCTATTCAACAGATCATTCTCTCTTCTTTAGCTTATGTTCTTTGGAATGACTAATGATGAGAAACTTAGGTTTCTTGTCAGAAGGACTTTCATACTGGTTGAATGGATTGTGATATCTGTTGATAGAAGAGTAACTTCAAGAGCTTTTGAAATATGTGTATTTAAACTGATTTCCCATATCTAAAATCAAGAAGAAAATTCCACCAGGACCTAATATCAGATGTTGTTCAATGATTAATCATTTGAAATTGATATTAGTGCAGGATGTAGATGAAAAGAAGCATTTGTGTTCTGAAATAAAAAATAAAGTATTGAAAAGCAAGAGATGTTGTCAAAGCTATCTTATTTCAAAATATTTGATTATGTGGAGTTTGTTCTTTAAGGTGATATCTTATGAAACTCCATTGCTTCTTGGTTGAGGACCATTATGTAAGTTGTTTTTAAAAAAGACACTTTTATGAGAAATCTTCAATTTCTCTTTGAGCTCTGTTAGCTGTACTAAGACAGCACTCTGATCTTCTTTATGTCAATCTCTGATATGCTATGCCATCTGGTTCTGAGTTTATCAAAGATTTCAAAGTCAAAAGATTTATTCCAAGATAATGAGATTATTGCCATTACCTAGAACAAGATTATGTTCATGTCTCATTCTAGACTTACACTCTGGAGTGACTTGTGATTTGTTGTTAGATTGAGATGTAAGACCCAGAAGAGTTTGTTTGTACTTACATGTATGGTCTAATAGAAGTATGAGTATCATAATGTATCTGCTACATATTATCACAACTGCAAAAAGGGCCGGCGGAGACAAACCGAAGAGTTGCCATCGAGCGTCATTTATCCCAAAGAGAGGGAAAGGAAACGATCGAAGAAAACTTGAAGAACGGGAAAAAACAAGGTCATCGCAACCAAATCTTAGGTTCGAGAGTCGGTTATGCAAGGGGAAGGTATGAGCACCCCTCACGTCCATTGTACTCAACGAGGTCCATGCTTGTTGTCTATCAAAAGGGGTGAGTTATCTAAAAGCTACTGCTAAATGGGGGATGAAAGAGAAAAAGGAGACTCGATAGGACATCTCCGCCCTATGCCTACGTATTCCCACGTGCAATGAAAAGTTAGAGTCAACGTAGTTCAGAAAACTACGGGTGATGGGGGGAAGGTTGCTCGCCAAGACATCATCACCTTGAGCCTACATATCCTCATATAATATGAGAAATCAGAGCAAACATAGTTTGGGTATCTACACCATAGGTTGGTTAAGTGTTTTTTCTGAGTGATGTTAAGTTCCCATTCTAGCAGTTAGGTGATAACGCGAAATTATATAGTATATTTGACTTGACTTGCATGAATTTGTAGTTACAATTTGTCTAATTTAACATGATTTATGTCTTGTTATGCCGATATTTTTGTTGTTTCAGGTACCTTGACTAGAAGTGGATTGAATTTACAAAAGAAAGAAAAAAAAGAAAAAAATATAAAAGTAATGGACGTGGGACACACCACACTACAAAAGGGTGGCACCCACCACCATCCTTGTGACACCTGCCACGTGAGTTTGTGAAGGAGTGTGGCGCCTGTCACACTCAAAAAGAAGAAAAGGGTGGCGAGTGCCACGATGCCATGACCTAATGCATTACTCTTTCTCCATTTTTTTCTCTCCACGACCATCCTATATTTTCTCCACGTCTAGATTTCTTCGCCTCGAACTCATTCATACGAATTGCACGGAAACGAACTGAATTTCACGAATACGAAGCGTGTTGGCATATTTTTCAAAGTAAAGTTTTAGCAGTTTCCAGTTTCATTTTAATTCCAGGTTCTATTTTATTTGCTTATTCTTACTGTGTATGCTTTCAACTTAGATTAAATCATGTCTTGCCTTATGTTTAATTATCATAATAGCATGTTTATGTTGGAAACTATGTCTGGCTAAATTCATTGATATCGGTATGTAAATCAGTCATCCGAACGAGATTTGGTAATAATTGGTGTAAACCTTTAGCAACTATTTTTCTGGTCTTAGTTTCTTGTTCTAAAATTAAAATAGCTTTTATACGAGAGTAAAAAGGAAACAAAGGTTATGGTCAATACAGCGAGAGCTTGAGATTTTAATCGGATAGCAAAAACTAGTCATCAATTCTAAACACACAGTGAGAGCACTTTAGGATTATTTAGAATTTATTGATTTCCAAAAAGTACTTTTAAATTCAAATGAGACAGCGAGAGCAAAGCATTCTGGTTTAAGAGTATAGTCGGAGTCAACAAACACAAGAGTGTGAGATAAAGCCTTTTAAATCAATACTTTCCACTGAAGAATATTTTGGCATTCTAATTACGCCAACTATTTATTGAATCCCCGAAGTTTGATGAGCTACATACCGATATCCCGTTATATTTCTATTAAAGCTCAGTTTTCGTTTACATTTTTTTTGTTGACCCTTAAACTTTAGAAATTCCATTAGCCTTAGATTTATGTAGTAACATTAGATAACAATAAGTTTGATTTTTAGTCCTTTGGGTTCGATAATTTTAAAACTACACGATTTGATTGTGCACCTGCAGTCACGAATCCTATAGACATACTAAGTCGCGATCAAGTTTTTGGCACCGTTGCCGGGGACCAATTAAGTCGATATCGTAACTTTAGTGTTGCGCAGTATAGACTAAGGAAATTGTTTCCTTATTAATTCGTCGATTGTATGCCGAACACTCGTTCTAGAGGTGACAAGCTTGAGCAAACGATTGGAAACATCGAGCGTTTTATTAATTTAAGACATCAAATTAACGCTTTTCGAATTAAGTATAACCTTCCTAAACATGAAATTCCTTACCCAGAATTAAAAATACCCATGGCTGAAGAACCTCAGAATCATCCTCTCAAGTACTATGTCATCCCTTCGCAGGAAGAACCACATAACAACACTGTTGCCCCTACCATCGAGGCAGATAACTTCGAGCTAAAACCTTCATTGTTGTCAGCCGTACAACAAAACCAATTTTCTGGTAGTCCCACGCAGGACCTGAACTTACATTTGTCAGTGTTGTTGCAATACGCAGACACTGTGAAAGAAAATGGTGTCAGCCCCGACGCAATAAGGCTACGTCTTTTCCCTTTCTCATTAAGATATAGAGTTAGAGCTTGGCTCCAGTTCTACCATCCAACTCTGTCACTACGTGGAACAAGTTGAAGAAGGTATTCTTAGCATGACATTTCCCACCTAGTAAGATGGCTATGCTAAGAGCCCAAATAGATGGATTCAAACAAAAGGACAATGAATCTCTTTTCGAAGCATGGGAAAGATACAAGGACATGATGAGGCTTTACCCACATCACGATCTAGAAGAGTGGTTGATCATCCATACCTTTTACAGTGGTCTCTTGTATAACACGAGATTGACAATAGACGCTGCCGTGGGTGGCGCACTGATGGACAAACCCTACAATAAGGCTGATGCACTTATCGAGAGTATGGCTCAAAATCAATATCAATGGGGAAGTGAAAGAACCTCCATAGAGAAACCTCTGATGAAAGGCGGTATGTACGAGATAACTGACCTTGACCAGGTCAATGTGAAGGTAGATGCTCTCACTCAAAAAGTTGAAAGTTTGACCATAACACCTACAGCCACCGTGGATGTCGTAGCTCCAAATTGTGAGTTATGTGGAGCTCCTGGGCATGCTTCCCCCGAATGTCAAATTTTGGCAGGAGTTTTCACATATCAAGTGAATTATGCTCAAGGAAACCCTTACTCAAACACCTATAACCCACCCTAGAAAAACCATTCGAACCTTTCGTACAAAAACAATAATGCATTGTATATGCCTGGACAAGCACCTGTTGTACCACCAGTATATTAGAAAGCTGCCTTAGTTGCTCCCAACGTTCCTAGGAAGTCTAACCTTGAAATAATGATGGAAAACTTCATAGCTACCCAGACTCAAACAAATAAGGAATTCATGAATCAAAGCAGACACATCAGTGAAAAGATTAAGCAATTAGCAAACAAGGTATACGCTTTAGCCACTCACAATAGAATGCTTGAAACCCAAATTTCACAGGTGGCACAACAACTAGCACCTACTACTGCCCCTGCAGGCACATTTTCTGGACAACCATAACCTAATCCAAAAGGACATGCTAATGCAATCATACTACGAAGTGGAACGGAATTAGACGAACCAACTGACCCCGAGATTTAAGAATTCAGCCATGTGTCAAAATCCTGGTAAAATAACTGAGAAGGAAAATAAAAAAAATAGAAAGGAGAAGGTAATGGCCAAGAGGCTGCAGAGAAAGAAGAACCATATGTGCCTCTACCACCTTATAGACCTCCCATCCCATATCCTCAAAGATTTGCTAAATCTAAAAGCGTAGCCAAATTCAAGAAATTCGTTAAAGTTCTAAAACGATTGAATATCACAATACCCTTTACAGAAGCTAACGCCCAAATGCCCTCATATGCTAAGTTTCTTAAATAAATCTTATCAAATAAGAAAAAGATCGAGGATAACGAAATCGTTACGCTGACTGCTGAGTGTAGCGCGATAGTCCAAAACAAAATGCCTCATAAGTTGAAAGACCCAGGTAGTTTCTCCATACCTTTGGTAATTGGAAAGTTTTTCATAGACAAAGCTCTATGTGACTTAGGAGCTAGTATTAGCTTAATACCCTTGTCCATATGCGGAAGGCTTGAAATGGGAGAATTGAGACCAACTAAGATGTCCGTACAACTAGCTGATCGTTCTATTAAATTTCCGATAGGAATACTAGACAATGTTTTGGTACGTATAGGTCAATTCTATATCCCTACTGATTTCATAATCATGGACATAAAGGAGGATGCCAATACCCCTATCATATTAGAAAGGCCATTCTTAGCTACCCCCGAAGCCATTATAGATGTAAAGAGAGGTAAGCTAACCTTTGAAGTTGGTGAAGAGAAAATCGAATTTATTTTGACGCAATTCTTACAAGCACCAGCTATAAGCGATACATGTTGTCTGCTAGATGTCATCGACAAATGCATAAGAGAAATAGAGAGGGAACATGCTGCATATTCCGAAGTTCTAAAAATTCCAATGCCTCCAATCTTCGAAGATGATAATTGGCGTGATGAATACTAAGATGACAGTCTAATTGAATGTCTAGCACTGACACCCAATCATATGCCATGCCCAAAGAAACCTACTTTAGAACTTAAATCACTACCCAAAAATCTAAGGTATGAATTCCTAGACATCGAACTCGAACGACCAATGATAGTCAACACAGACTTAGGATATATAGAAACTGAGAAACTACTACATGTCTTAAGAAAATATCCAACTGCTTTCGGCTATAACATTGCCGACCTAAAAGGAATAAGTCCTTCTATCTGTATGCATCGCATTATGCTAGAGGAAGGCTGCAAGACCTCTAGAGAACATCATAGAAGGATAAATCCCATTCTGAGTGACATAGTCAAGAAAGAAATGCAAAAGTTATTAGAAGCAAGAATTATATACCTGATCTTCGACAGCCAATGGGTCAACCTAGTACATGTTGTACCAAAGAAAGGGGGTGTTACAGTTTTTAAGAATGAAAAAAGGAGAATCTATAGTACAAAGAGTTGTGGCCGAAAGTAGATTGTGCATTGATTACAAGAAATTGAACAAAGCCACTCGAAAGGATCACTTTCCTTTACCTATTATTGATCAAATTCTTGAACGATTAACTAAGCACTCCCATTTATGCTATTTAGATGGTTATTCTGGATTCTTTCAAATCCCTATTCATCCTGACGACCAAGAAAAGACAACCTTCACTTGTCCTTATGGTACATTTACCTATCGATGAATACCGTTTGGACTATGTAACACTCCCGTAACATTCCAGAGATGCATGATGTCAATTTTCACTGAATTTATAGATGACATCATGGAAGTATTTATGGATGATTTCTCTATTTGTGGGCAGAGTTTTGAAGGATGCTTATCGAACCTAGAAATGGTACTTGAAAGATGTGTAAAAGTTAATCTCGTGTTAAATTGGGAAAAATGTCATTTCATGGTCCAACAAGGACTCGTACTTGGACACATAGTGTCTGACAAGGGGATTGAAGTTAATAAAGCTAAAATTGAAGTTATAGAAAACCTTCAACCTCTGAAAACCATAAGAGAAATATGAAGTTTCTTAGGACATGCCGATTTCTACCGACGATTCATTAAAGATTTCTCTAAAATCACCAAACCATTGTCTGGCTTATTAATGAAAGACGCTGAATTCATCTTTGATGACAAATTCCTAAAAGAATTTGAACAGTTAAAAACAACTCTCATTACCTCACCCATCATGCAACCACCTGATTGGAAGTTACCGTTTGAAATCATGTGTGACTCTAGTGATTATGTCGTAGGTGCAATTTTAGGGCAAAGAAAGGATAAAAAGCTTCATGCAATTTATTATGCTAGTAGAACCCTAGACCCTGCACAAATGAACTACGCCACCATAAAAAATGAACTTTTAGATGTCGTGTTCGCTTTTGACAAATTCCATTCTTACTTAAGAGGAGGAAAGATAATTATCTATACCGATCATGCCACAATCAGATACCTATTGAGCAAAAGGGACACCAAACCAAGACTCCTAAGATGGACCCTACTCCTACAATAATTTGATTTGGAAATCAAAGACAAGAAAGGAATTGAAAATGTAGTAAGTGATTATTTATCGAGAATGAAAGACATTAAGCCTGAGCAAGTGCCCATCAATGATGATTTCCCTTACGAACGACTCATAGCCCATTTGGAAAGTAATACTCTAACACCCCGACCCCAAAACAAATAAATCCAAGAGAAAATAGATGAATATCAGAGTATTACACCAACACATCGGGATGTCACAGAAGAAAACCAGCCAAATACTTCCATAAAAATAATTTAACAATGTGTAAACAACGGAAAAAGAATAAAACTTCATCATATATATATATATATATATATATATATATATATATATATATATATATATATATATATATATATATATATATATATATATATATATATATATATATATATATATATATATATATATATATATATATATATATATATATATATATATATATATATATATATATATATATATATATTCATATCAACATTGTACAATGTCATGTACATCACCCTCGACTGTCTGTCCAAAACACATATCATGTACAAATACACGCCAAAAGATCCATCAAACATATCATAAAAGAGATATGCCACTGGGGCACACGAATATCATAAAACACGAAAACTCCCAAAAACCCCGGTGTTACGTATCAGAGCATTCCTATGACTCGCCACGGAACAATCTAGCTAGCACTTGAAACATCTGTACTTCCGAGAAGCACAGTTCACAACAAAAACAAAAGAGGTGAGAAATTACGAACAAAACATAAAGGCAATAGTAAGCATGAGTATAAATGCAGTAAACACAGTCCATAATAATCCACATGCATCAATTCGGACCTACGGTCCCACACCACCATAACCATGCACACGACTATGCGACTCATGCAACTCAACACATGCAATGCGGTATCGACTCTCGGTTCATCATCCAACCCGGATAGATCACACAAGCCACTCTAGGCAACGATCTATCCCATCACTGAGTATATCTCATATGCCCCTCCGAGAAATATGATCAACCCCTTCACCCTCCCTTACGGAGTCCTGAGTATGTCTCACTTGCCCCTCCGAGCAAATGATCAACCCCTGCATCCACTCCTTTTCGGAGCCTGAGTTTATTTCATACGCCCCTCCGAGCAGTATGATCAACCCCTTCACCCTCCCTTACGGAGTCCTGAGTATGTCTCACTTGCCCCTCCGAGCAAATGATCAACCCCTTCACATGCCATGCACAACACCATGACACCACAATAAATGCAAGCATACATGCTGCACATAATACACATATCACATCATCATGCATCTCATGCACCACATACTATATTTCAAGTGATTCACACCAAAACTCATGTACACATAATACATATCATTCTCATATTCAATTATACAATTACCTCGAGAAAACGCACTCTCGTATCACATACACACTCACAGCAGTGCCCTGCTAACTCTAAGAGTCACCCACAACCAACAGATTTAAACGGCACAAGAATGGAACAGCACAGCATAGCTACCAAAATACTGTCATGCTCGCTGACCCATCGCCCAGCGAAGCACCAGCGAATGCTCGCTGCAAGTTCGCTCAGCGAACTGCCCAGCGAAGTCACCTGGGACATTCTGTTTTCGTTCGCTACCCTCCTCGCTCAGCGACGGCCTAGCGAAGGCTCGTTGTGCACTCGCCTGGCGAAGAGCCAGCGAGTGTCTGCGATTTTTGAGAAAAATCACAGTTCAGAATCAGCTCCCACTCCGATACCACCCGATTAAATTCCACGAAAGCCTGCACTATACCAGTATAGCAACATACAACAAGGCACACCAAACATTCTGGTTCTTACCCGATAAAACCCCCAATTCTGACATTTGCTCAGTTCCGGCACAACAATGGCAGTTTGCTCGGAACCCCAATTCTCCCTAACAACTCAAACTCTCAACATGCAATCGGATCATCACAAACAGAATTGGCATGACAATCATATGAACAACAACATGCACAACAAAATCATGGGATTAGGGGAAAATCCCCACTACCTAATATTCATGCTATCTACCGTTTTGATCAATTTCTCCCCCTTACCTCGAATTCCAACACCGAAGTTGAATTCTTGCTCCAACCGGAAATCCTTAGCTTCCTCTTCTTCCGATTGCTCAAGTTCTCCTCTCCTCTCTTGCTCGTATTCTCCTTCCTTCTCTTTCACGCGTTCCCCTTCTATTTCTTTTCTTCCAACTCCAAAATACCCTTATTTACTTATTCCACTTCTACCCTTACTCAATTAATCTTATAATTCTCTTAATTCCAATTATATTAATGTATTAACACTAATAATAATAATAATAATAATAATAATAATAATAATATTAATAATAACAATATTACTATTATCACTATTATTTATTAATTATCATTTTCCGTTAATAATAATATTATTATTATTCTTATGGTCCGATATATCCGATAAATTCCAACTTAAGGCCTAAACCTCATCATACTCGAACGCACCCCCACAAACAAGCCGAAACGCAACAACACAAAAATACAGGAAAAACTAGATAATTAAAAATGGGCGTTACAAATACAGATGAACACTCTTTAACTTATAATAATAACGAAACAAAATAAGTTATGGAAGCGATCTACACTGAAACCACACCGCCTGGTATACTGACTTTGTCAACTACTTAGCAGCTGGAGTACTTCCACCAGATTTGACTTACCAACAAAAGAAGAACTTCTTCCATGATCTTAAACAATATGATTGGCATGAGCCTCTGCTTTCCAAGAGAGGTGTCGATGGTATTTTCCGTCGATATGTCCCCGAAGAAGAAGTAGAAAATATAATTTCTCACTATCATTCTGCTCCTTATGAAGGATACATAAGCACCTCAAAGACTTGCGCTAAGATTTTACAAGCCGACCTCTTTTGGCCCACTCTATGGAAAGATGTCCATATCGCGATCATAAATTGCGACCGGTGCCAATGCACTGGAAAATCTCTAGACGCGACGAGATGCCACTAAAAGGAATTTTGGAAGTAGAAGTCTTTGACGTGTGGGGAATTGACTTCATGGGACCATTCCCGTCTTCTTTTGGTAACAATTACATACTCGTTGTTGTTGATTACATGTCAAAATGGATCGTGGTTGTAGCTCTTCAAGCATATAATTTTTCCTAGATTCGATTTTCCGAGACTCGTCATCAGTGATGGTGGCTCCCAATTCATTTCAAAGATCTTTGAAAAACTATTACTGAAATATGGAGTCCGACATCATGTAGCAACACCCTATCACCCACAAACAAGTGGTCAAGTAGAGGTCTCAAATAGAGAAATTAAGAAAATCTTAGAAAAAATAGTTGCCACCTCTAGGAAAGATTGGTCTTCAAAGTTACATGAAGCCCTATGGGCATATAGGAAAGCCTATAAGACCCCAATAGGAACCACACCATTTAAACTAGTTTATGGTAAATCGTGTCACCTGTCGGTAGAATTAGAGCAAAAAGCTTATTGGGCCATTAAGACCCTTAATTTAAATTATACTGCCGCAGGCAAGAAAAGAATATTAGATACTCATGAACTAGAAGAACTTAGATTAGACGCATACGAGAATGCCCAGATCTATAAAGAGAGAACTAAAAAGTGGCATGACAAGCGTATATTGAGGAAATAATTTAATGAGGGTGACATAGTACTCCTATTTAACTCTTGGCTTAAAATTTTCCCAGGAAAACTTCGTTCTAGGTGGTCCAGTCCCTTTGAAATTACCAAAGTTTTTCCAAATGGTGCAATAGAAATAAAGGGTGAGTCTAGTGAACCATTTATCGTTAACATGCAACACTTGAAACATTATCATTGCATTGACAACATAGACTATTCCATCAGTCTACAGCTTGCAGAGTTGCTCGCTCATTCCCAGAATTAATCAATTTTAAACATTATGTTGAGCTTACGACATTAAACAAAGCACTTGGTGGGAGACAACCCGCTCTTTAGTCTTTTATTTTAATAATTTTAGTTTTTCTCATTTTATCCTTTACTTATTTTTAATATTCTTTCCCTTTCATACTGTTATACGGTAATATCCATTTTGTTTAATCACTACTAATTTAGTTTTCTTTTCTACTTACTTATAGGCTAACTTAACTTTAGCTAACTACTAACTTTAACGATGCAACAAGTAGACTATATGGGTATCACTTTTAGAGGCAGAACTCAGAGGAGGTGCTTTGAAGCCTTAGCTCAGAGAGAGATGGAACTAAATATTTACCCTAATGGGCTTACCCTGACTAAGCTAGGTATTAGAGATAGTGTGATGTATCTTCTTAGACAACTAGGTTGGGGTAGTTTTACTGTCAGAAGAAGGTTTGCTTCCTACCGTAGGTTAACCCTTGAGTTCCTAAGCTCCCTTGTTTACCAGCCTAACCATGGTTTTGGATTCAGTAGAGGCCTTATCACTTTTAGGATGTTTGTTATCGATTACCACTTTAACCATAGAGAATTTTTCTATTTGTTCGCCACATTTGTACCCGAAAAGGTTAATACCGTCCCGTTCATGTTTTCTCACATGCATGCGCTAGCTACCGCAAAAAAGGGAGCAATCACTTTCGGCAGACTAATAACATCCATAGCTAGATTTCTTGGACTCGAAGAAAAAATTTCGACTCTGACACTGCTCCCTTCCCAAACCATTGATATAGAGATGACTAGGAGCATGAAACTAGTAAGGAGGCGGCGAGACAGAGGATTTAATTTGATGATTAATAATAATGTTGTACCAGGTGTTGTACCCCAAAGTTTGACCTTTAGATCTTCATCATCATCCTAGGAGCATCATCATTTTCTTATCTAACCTTAACCTATTTCAAGTTTGTCTTTGTCAAGATGCAGATGAATTAGGGCACCATACAGTCAGTAATCGGGGTTTTGAGGGTTTGATCAGTCAATGTGTTGGATTGATTCTCCATGAAAAAAGTATCCACATCATCAGAGATACTATATTAGATTAAGTATGAATCCAATTTGAGGTTTTCACCCAAGAATCAAGAGTATTGTAGTCAAGGACCCCCGATTAGGGTTCCTGATCAAGAAAAGTCAACTGTGGTTTGAATTTTGATTAAATGGTACTCCAATGATGTAATCATGTTCCATGAAGCTTATATTACTTATTGAAGTCCACTCAAGAAGTTTCAAGACCTCAGGGGACCCAGAACACCAACAGTCGATTCAGGGTTTTCCGATCGATCGGTTCGTTTGACTGAAAAGTCAACTCATTGAGCAAAAGGGTTTTGACCTTAAAGTTGAAATAAAAAATGTTCCTAATGACATATTGTATCTATTCATGAAGTTTTGTGACCAATGGATCAAGGATTGAAGAGTAATCGAAAAAGTCAGGAATTAGGATTTTGAATGGGACAAGACCATAACTTTTTAACCACACATCCAAATGGAGTGGTTCAAAGCTTGTTGGAAAGTTCTTGGAAAGTCCTAAAAAAGTGTAAAAGTGACCCATATGCAAAAAAAATGAATAGATTTGGTGTTATGATCAAAATCATTACAAGAGGGGAAAAACACTTGGTGAAATTTCACATTTTAACACTTTTCATGTCATGTTTTTAGCCAACTTCAAGGGTGTTTTAGACCTAGTTCCACTTGGAATTTGAATATTCCAAAAACATGAAAGTTGTAGAGCATAATGAGGGATTTCCAAAAAGTACAAGAACTCCTCGATAGCATATTTGAGCTAGGAGTTTCGAAGGAGTCAAGTTGAGTTAAAACACTTGAAATGCACAATGTCAAAACTTGGCATAAACTAATTTCTCAACTATCCAATTGATTTCCAACCATGGGTTAACATCTGATGTGATGTTTAAGAGTGTATGATGAGCAAAATTAGAAGAATCTACAAGCATGGCTAAATATTTGTCCAAGATTATTATTTAAATGAAATAAAGTATAAAGGTACAGAGGAGAAAGATTGCTTTTGGCTGCAGCATGAAGGATCTGCCTTGCTACCTCTATGGTCACTTCCTAACAGCTCAAAGATAGCTGGTTTTTGAGGCTAGAGGGCATTGGAAGCAAGCAAGATTTGCAGAAGGCATCACACTTTGTTTTTGCCAAGATTTTCCCTCCAAAAAGGCAACTTGCAAGAAAAATGTGAAGTCTGTCCAAACCCTTGTGTTGCGGTGAGAATCGTGATACCAAGCTATTGAATTAACTTGAATCTTTAATTCTTAAAATTCACAACCGGACTTTAATTTATCCAAAGGAAAGGTCTAAAGAAAGAAAAATCCTTTTTGCGATGTAACAACAACGCAAAGAGATTCAGGGATCGGGGGTTGGTTATGCATAGGGTAGGTATTTCACATCCTAAACATTTGTAGTACCCTACAGGAACCTTTTGTTTGTTTGCATGCTAAGTTTGCTAACAATGTTTGCTAAGGTTTGGGTTGGGTAAAAGATGAAGGTTAAAACCTAAGGATAGTTTCTAAGTTTGCTCGCAAAGACATCGCGTCCTCTGCCTACGTATCCTTACTAGGATAGAATCAGAGCAATCGTAGTTCACCTTACTAGGGTTGAAGAACACTTGATTATGATCAAGGTTCAAAGGGGGACAAACATTACAATGCTTGTATAGAGTTTAACAAAAATCCCTAGATCTATGTTGAAACACTCAAAAGGGGAATAATTAATCATTACTATGATTCTTACATAGAGTTTACAAATTCTATCCTAAGGTTCTAGTTGAAGAACACTCCTAATAAAGGTGGGTTTTTAAGACTTAAAGCAAAGTCTAATGGCTCATATGTTCTAACCTAACTAAGCTAGGGTTTAAGATGACTTCACAAAGTCAAGGCAGGGTAATGAACTATCCATGACACAAGGGTCAATGGAGAGACATTGCCTTTGGAAGGAGAGGGAGAGGAAACTTAGATGAGAACTAAAAAGTTCCATGACTTGGGGAAGAAATACTTAACAAAGCAATAAACAATTAAGCAAGAGAAACAAGATATAGGGTTACAACCAAGCAAGCATGCATATCACACTAGGCAAGGATCAAATAATACAAATGGTTACAACCGAGAATCAAATATCTTAACAAAGATGGAAGTAACAACCCAAGAGACATATTCACAAATATGAAAACAACAGTCATATAAATAAGTCACAACTTAAAATGATCATGTTATAAATTCAAATGTAACGACGTTAGGCATTGACAATCAAATACGCAAAGAATATTCACAATGGTTAAATTCAAGACTTTAGGAAGAGGACAATAATTTATGGTAACCACCAACAAGGAATGAAATCTCAACATGTTAACAAACATAAAGAAATCCAATATCAATAAATCTCACAAGATAAGTCAAGTATAGTAAGAAAGAAATGCGATCAAGACGTGAGGTAACGACCTAAGAATGAACCGACTAACATGTAGGCAAACGGCATTGTAAAAACAAGCAAGTCGAGATTTTAATCCATCACATTAAAACAGGCATTAAAATGAGCAATTTGCAAAAAGAACGGGTTAAAAATAATGAACAATGAATAAGTTGTGAATTTTTGAAATTTCATGCAAATAACAAATAAAATTATATAATAAAAAGAGAAAGGGCAAGGGTAGGAGTTGAACCCACGCCCTTCGGTTTACAAACACCACATACATCCACTAAGACATTAGGCACGCACGCATGAGGAAATGGAAAGAATGACACAAAATGAAACAAAGACAATTGAAAATAAAATGCCAAAAAGAGTTGATCACCAAGGATCGAACTCTGGTCAGGCAAGTGAAAGGTACAAAGCGCGCAAGTGTCTTACCACTAGGGTGGCTATACATCTGTGTATTTAGCCACCCCCATAAATAGATAATGCTACTCATGATGGATTTCTGGGCAAAAAGCAAGTCACCAAACCAAAAACGTGAAGAATCCAAACTTGGTAAAAACTCAATCTTTTTCTATGAAATTTTAGTCAAACATGACTGTTTTTTAATGAGGAATATGATGGTATCAACAAAATTTTGAAATAATGCTTCTAACAAGAAACACGATTGAAGATGCAAGTTGATCAAATGAGTTGCATAATGGAAACTAACACCAGCTCTGAGTTCATACACATCAAATAGGCATTGCACATAAGTCATACATATCATAACAGAGGTATTAATCACATAGGGCTCAAGCATAGATCAATATAATGGAAAGTGGTTCATGAACTGCATTGATAACATGAAAAAGCAAGCAAAATGCCAAGGATGCAGATGGAAAAGTTCAGTTCAATACATACACATGGCCTAACAGTTTTTTAAACATGTCAATTGATGTTTTTAAGGTTTACAAACCAAGCATCAATTCACAGGCAGACGAATGCAGCAAGATGCAGACATGACAGTGAATTGAAAACTAAAGCAGCAGGCCAAACATGGATGCATACCAAAGCTTGATCAAACAGAACAAGAAAATCATGAGGCCTCCACCAACATACTTGAAATGCAATGAGAAACAATCATATAACAGTCATAATGTCAAACTCAAACACAAAAACACAACTGTTATGCTATGCCAAGTGAAATTTGAAGAAAAATGCAAGTTGAAGGCTAAATCATGGAAGAAGCATAACCAGTTTGAACAGGCCTCACACACAAACTCAAATCATGATATAAAGTGTGTCTACACATTAAAATTCATCACAAACCCAATAGAAAAGGAAATCACATGTCAGCTGCTCACTTAAGCATGAAAATGCATAATTTGAAACCAAACATGATTGGAACAGATTGAGATAAAAAAGATACCACACACAAGTCTCAAATATGATTATGAATGAGTCTATACCTCAAGTTGATCATGAAACACACATAACAAAAAAAAGCTATCAAGTTGCAATGGTATCATACATGATTGTTGCACCCTAAAATTTGACCAACCGGGTCCCGTATCTGGCTCAATGTTTCGATGCATGACCGCATTCGCATCCGCATATCGCATACAGTGCATTTTTTCAGTTGTTTTGATTTTTATCGGGATCACAACCCTCTTCTCGCGTTTCAGGTGTTTTTAACCCAATTTAGATAAGTAGAATCGTATTTTTGGGAATTCGTGCTATTCCCGGTGTTTTCAGCTCGCGCTGTTGTTTTTAGGGATATTTCGGTGTCCATTGATTTTTACCGGCTATTTTGGTGCGCTCTCGTAGTCCTATTTGTCGTTCTGTGCTATTTTTGCTCCTTCGGGAATTATTGTGAATTTTCCGGATTTTATTAGATATTATTAGGGTTTTAATAGATTTTTTTAATCATTTTAGAATAATATAGAATATTAATAGATTTTTTTATTATTTTTAATAGCTTTAAATCTTTTTTAGAATTTATAGTTTTTTTAATAGGTTTTAATAGTTTTTTAATAGTTTTAATAGAATAATAGATTTTCTTTTAAATAAGTAATATAGGTTTTATTAGAGATTTAATAGAAATTTAATAAAATTTTAAATAGAGAATTATTAGAGTTTTTAGATTAGTGGAATTATTAGAGTTTTATTAGTTTAGAAATTAATAGAAATTAATAGAGTTTAGTAGTTAATCCTTTTTTAGATTTAATTAGGATTTTAATTGAGCTCATTAGCTTTAATTAGGTAGGATAGTCTTAATTTTCAATTTAGGATTTAATTACTGATTTGAGTCCTTGTTTAGTCTTAATCAGAATTAATTAGGGTTATATTAGGTGGTATTAGTTTAGTAGTTAATTAGGTTTAATCCAGCATTAACCACGCGTTTAGTCCAAGCTAATCCATGTTAATTAGTCCATTTCAATTCAGTTTTTTTGGGGTTTTGTTAATCATTTTCGTTTGGGCCCAGAGTGTGTTTGGAGGCCCATTCCAGTTGCAGTCCATTCAGTCCAAAAATCATGCCAGCAATATATAAAGTTCAGCACACGTGTTGCATCAAAAGGAGGCCACGTTTTTTCACTCTCAGAGCCACACATCACCCTCCACTAACTCTCTCTCTCTCACGCATGCTTCACACTTGGCACTCCCTCCTTCTCCCTCTGCCACCTAGCGCTGCCACGCGTCCACACCTGAGTCTCGCCGGTTGCATGGCCGGCGGCCATGCAACCACCGTCCCCAACCTCCTCCGGCAGCCCTAACAGATTACCAACTACCTCCGGCCGCTGTAACTTTCGCCGGAAAACTCAATTTTTCCCAGAAATTCATCTTCTCCGGTCCAAATTCATCCAACATTCATCACATTCATCAAAGTTTTTTCCAGAATCGCCAGAAAACATTCAATCGCGTTCATCATCTCAGTCTATCAATTTCCAGAAACTTCTCCCCAGATCTTCATCAAACTCATCAAATCCGAGAGCTCCATGCGTTCTTCGCTGGTTCTCCAGAATACTCATCCACGATCAAGATTCTCCAGAACTTCTTCAAGATCCATCAGCTTCCCGAATCTTCAGATCCACCGTCTTCAACAAGAGCGTCCTCAACACACCTTCAACAACGTTCGTCGTTGATCTTCAAGAGTTGCAAAAAAATCTGTGAAGATCTTCATCTGCGGCATTTTCTTTTCTAGAACATCATCACGCTCCAGAAGCACTTCAGAAGGCATCAACCTTCAAAGATCATCCCTCCGTTCATCATATTCACTAAAGTCCTCAACACTTCAAGAAATCTTCAATCCTCATCAGGTTCAACGTCAAGCTTCGTCCAGATCTTTAGATCTTCATCTAGAATCTTCAAAGGCGTTCATCAGACTTCGCAAGATCTTCATGGATCTTCATATTTGCTCATCAGATCTCCAGATTCACCGTCTTCTTCAAGAGCTTCTTCAAATCTCCTACAATATTCGTCAACGACCTTCCAGAAGTTCTTCAAAGCTTCATCAGCGACTACCGGTCCTCAAGAACGTCAAATGATGGATCAGGATGTTTCCAGAACTGCGATTGTTCTATTGTTTATTCATTTGAGACGAAAGTTGAGTTTGAAGATGATAGAGAAAGAAGTGTTGTGAGATGTATTGGATAGTTTGAGACGGAGGGAGGCGGAGGTAGACAAGTACGACACCGTTAGGGTTTTGGAGGTGAACAGTGACGTTGAGCAATGATAGATAGAACCTAGGGTTTCAGAGGAAGAATGAAAGAGTAAGGGAGATGATGGGGCACCCGGGGATTCCATGGGTACTGGGCCTTGCTGAGGGCCCAATGGGTTTTTTTTGGGATCATACTCCCATTTCCTTCATTACACCCCCCGCGTGTTTCTTTGGTGAAGTGGGCTTGAGCCCAACTTATTTTCTGGACTATACCCTCCGTCCTTGGCCAGCACCCCCCTCCCAGTTTTTTTTTATTTTTCTGAATTCCTTATTGGGCTGGGCCCAGTTTTTGTTCCTTTTTGCTGCCTCACTCCCCTGAACTGCAGTGTACCCCCCCTTGTTTTCTTTTCTTTATTTTATTTGTTTAGTTTTTTTTAGGATAAAAATAGTAAAAAGGAAAATGTTTGGAAAAAGAATATGTGGAAAAAGAATATTGGGAAAAAGGAGAAAAAGAACATTTTGAAAAAAGAGAGAATAAAAGATAAGATTCAAGAAAAGAATATTGAAAAAAGGGATTGAGAAAAATATATTGGAAAAAAATAGAGAAGAAGAAAATAGTAAAAAGGAAAATATTGAGAAAAGAATATTGAGAAAGAAAAAGAAAATACTTGAAAGAGAGTACAAAAACATTAGTATAGTTTTTTCTATTTTCTTTTAGAGTATATTTTTCTTCGTGGAGTTTATTTTAGGGATAGTTTTAGAGGTCCATTTGTTAGGGGACTTTTTGCACTTTTAGAGATAGTTTTTCAAAGGTCCGCTTGTTAGGGGACTATTTTCCATTTGATTTTTTCATGATGGATAGGATAGTATTTTCCAGGAGATTATTTTCCAGTATTCAATCATTGTAACCATTTTTCAGAATATTAATAAAACGAGATTTGAGTTGTGGTCCCGAAAGTAGCCGAACTACAGCTGCTCTGATTTCTCGTACCAGACGAGAATATGTAGGCATAGGATGCGATATCCTAGCGAGCACACTAACAATTAACCTTTTGTTCTCTCGCTGCTGTGCGATCGAGACTTTCCCGCTGACGACTGATTGTTATCCCTTTCTCTTGCCCTTGCGCATTTGAGACCAGACCGTAGCTTTAGTTCTCATAGGTTCCCGTACCTGTAAAACCAGTTTGATATCTCACTCCTGTGTGAGAACACCCAGATTAGCCGTAGTTAGCATGAACTACGAAAGCTCTGATATTCCATGCTGTGTGGAAGTACGTAGGCACAAGACGCGAAATCTTGGCGAGCCAATTTCCCCGTAGTCCCGAACTACGTGGACTCTGACTTTCTCTCTTGAGAATACGTAGGCATAGAGTGCGACGCTCTATCGAGTCAATTCCCTTCCGTTTAGATTTAGCAGCCGTAGATAGATTGTTTTTGCATCCTTTAGACAACCCAAGCAAGCGTGGATCCCGTCGAGTACGGCGGACGTGAGGGGTGCTAATACCTTCCCCTTGCGTAACCGACTCCCGAATCCAGGTTTTGGTTACGATGACCATACCTTTCCCGTTTTTTGCGAGGTTTACCTCGAGCGTTTCCTTTCCCTCCGTTGGGATAAATAACGCACGGTGGCGACTCTTCTGTCAGCCGGCGCCGATTTTCGCAGTAGCGACAGCTGGCGACTCTGCTGGGGACCCAACGTGCCCTGGCTGCTAAGGACTGCGATAGTTCCTTATGCATGTGGGATCCAACGTCCCCTAAGAGAGTCAATCCTAGCGCTTGTTTGCTTGTCTATTGGGGTTTATTTATTGATATTATCTGTTGCTATTGTGCTATTGGGGTGTGACGGGTGTTCTATGATTCAGAGATAAGCCGGACCTGGGCTTGAGTGCACCTTAGACTTAGAGTAGAAATTAGTGGGCGTGTACCGGCTTTGCTTGTATTAGTGTCCCGCGAAATCTACACTCAGACGAGGTTCTTCTGGTTGGCCTCTTGTCCCACCCTTTGGGTGGCTCGGGTTGCTGGTTAGTTGGATTGTCGACTCTAGGAACCGATCATTTGGAAGTTAGCTAAGTGAGGCCTCTTCAAGACTTGATGATGCCACTCCTTCTGGGAATCGTATCGTCAGTTTTGAAAGTCTGTGACGCTGACGACCGCATAGGATGCCGTACCTTGACAGATATAGGTCCATACCCGTGAGTGGGAGGGTTTTTTGCAGGAACCTTGACTTCCAACCTACCCGTTATTTTGGTCTTCTCTTCAGAGCGAACGTACTCCGTCAGCAGCGCAGCAGTATTCAGATTGTGGGGGGGCTGTGATCCCGTTGTTTGCTGCATCTTGCATATCATTTGCATAAACGTGTTGCATCATATTGCATATCATCCTCCAGTTAGCCAGAGTTCTGATCCAGCCTTTGTTTCCTGAAGGTGATTACCCGGAGTTTGGATTGAGCAACTGTTGATTGTCAGAAGACGACCTAGGGGTTGAGTAGATTTGAGCAGAATCGAGCAGCGAAGTCAGCTGAAGATTAGTGGTAGCTATGTCTGAAGGCAATTTCCAGTCTCCTAACACCTTGACGAGGTTCACTATGACGTCCAACTCTTTGTATGATTCTATGGAAGACTTTCCGCAAGCGAACAACGTTACTGCAGACCAAGTTGTACAACCTTCTGTTGAGAACCGAGATCGACATGAGCAGTTTGTTGCCCGAAATGAACGTCCTCCTCCTGTTAACAATCAAGGTGTTGTTTTCCCTGTGATGAATTACCGAAGAGATATCCCGATAGCCAGGACCGTAGATCCAAGAGCTCTTGAGACGGATAGAAAACTCCGAGCGTTGGAAGAAGGAATGAAAGCTTTGAAAGTGAAAGATACTGTTAACCTGAATGCTGCAAACATGTGTTTGGTTCCTGACCTGGTGTTGCCTTATAAGTTCAAAGTGCCGAAATTTGAGAAGTACACGGGAGATAGCTGTCCGAAGCAACATTTGATGATGTTCTGTCGAAGAATGACTTCGTTTGTGCGAGATGACAAATTGATGATCCATTGCTTTCAAGATAGTCTGACTGGGGCATCTTTGAGGTGGTATATGCAGTTAGAGAGAAATCAGATTCAGTCATGGATGGATTTAGCCAGAGATTTTCTGAAGCAGTACGATTATAATTTAGACATAGCTCCCCATCGCATGCAGTTGCAAGAATTGTCTCAAGAGAACAATGAACCTATCAGGAAGTATGCTCAGAGATGGAGAGAATTTGCTGCTAGAGTGCACCCACCGCTTTTAGACCAAGAGTTAACGAGCATGTTTGTAGATTCCCTACAAGATCCGTACTTCGAAAGATTGCTTGGACTTCCATTAAGTTTCTCTGACGTGGTAATATTGGGAGAACGCCTTGAGTATGCCATAAGAATCGGGAAAATTCAGATTACTTCAAACGATCAAGCTGGTGAAACTGAATACCCTTGTGACTATCAGAATGAAGAAGGAGTTGTGATCAATGCAGTAATGCCAAAGGTTGAATATCCTCGAAGCGAATCAGTGAATTTTGTTGGTTCTTCATCTTATCAGAGATCAGTACCTCCTGTGGCTTGTTATACTGAACAGAAAGCCGTGCCTAGGGCACCATATCAGGAACCTTATGTCGCTCCTCATGCTAATCAGCGAACTCGTGGTCGAGGTTATCAGAATCAGCATCAGAATCAGAATCGACCTCGCAACAATTTGGAACGAAGGAAAGCTCCTTCTCACCTAGTGCCTATGCCGTATAGCCAGCTGCTACCATCTTTGATCCAGAGTTCTTTGGTGGAACCTAAAGCTCTTAAGCCAGTTCCAGAACCTTACCCTCCTGGGTACAATCCCCACGTTCAGTGTGGTTACCATGGTGGCTCTCCAGGGCATTCGACGGAAGATTGTAAAGCGTTTCAGGCTAAGGTACAGTAGTTGATCGACCAGGATTGCATTTCCTTTCGAGAAGGATTTCTGTTTGTTCATACCAACCGCTCAGCTGTCTAAGCTCGTAGACTCGGAAAATATTCCCCAGCAAAGCCAGTGGTCCAGACAGGCAGGCGCCCTCAGCATTGGCAGTCCTCAGACTTTTATATCATTTGCATTTGTAGTTTCTTTTCTGTTAGTTACTACCTGCTTTTAAACATTGTATGTTTCGAATGGTGATATTAATAATGTGACTATGCATTTTTCTGAATTAATCATGTCGATGTCGCTCATTTACTGCATTACACTGACACTTGCATTTTATTCACTCCACTTTATCAATGTGATTAGCAAAGATTGGAGGGAGGATGACGAAACTAAACTCATAACCGATGATCGTATGCTTTCAGATAAGACCTTACCGATGACGTACAAGGCATTGTTTCAAATCCCCCAAACACTGGAGATATAAGGAGTTAGTCCCTTGTTAACCACTTCGAGCCAGGAAGTAGAAGTTTTTTCGGACTTTTAAACCCTCGCATCTTAACCCGGGGCAGGGTAGTTGTCAGTTAGCTTGACCGAGCATTCAAGCCTTACAGAGGAGTGTTGTCTTTCGAGGACCAATCAGTTTATGCCTCTCAAGAGGTCGTAATTCGTCAACCACAGTGGTTAAACCTCACCAATCAGGAGTGAGGCGGTTACAATCCTTTCGGAGCGATCAAGACAATCAGTGTCACACGACTTTGTTCCAAAAGAAAGAAATAATAAAGCCCGCTAAGTAAAAAGAAAGAAAAAGCTGGAAAGCTAACACTTAGGCAAAAATCAGGGCATCCCGCTGGACTTCAAAAAAGGAAAAATCGAAAAGAACTCAAAAGGAGTCAGTCCAGGCAAAAATTAGGGAATCAAAAGAACGAAAAAGAAAGGATATCAATAGAAATTTTTTCCCCAGCGAGTCACAAAGTCGTGTACACAGACACCGAAAACGAGAAGGAGTAACTGTCACTCCGAAATTCTTGTGAGTTCCTTAATTGCGGTTCTTACCATTCAACATACCTCTCGAAGAGGCGAGCGCTTGTGCCAGGTTAACTAAACTTTAGGATCAGAGATCATCACGTAGAAGGGGTGGGTACAAATCAAAATTTGAGCCAAATATCCTTTGTTTCACGAACCGAGAACCCGACCACGATACAACCCTTAAAAGACCTAATTGAGGTATGGTTATTCTGAAAGTACATTACGATAGGGTTGAGTAACCTGACTCCTTCTTGACTTGCTAGTCACATCCTTGTTGTGTTTTTCACTGACCACGTAAGCATTACGTTTGAACTTTGGTTCATTCGTCTCACAATCATGACATGTAAATGAGTGACAGCACAAATTTTTTCAAAATCTGCATAAACACTGCATTAAGATTACCATTCATGAATAGATAATTTTAATTGCAGGTTAGTAGTTGACATGAAAGAAATTCCAGCAGGGAATCGTCAAGCAGGACTGAGTAATTCAACAGTCTGAACCAGAGTGGTGTATGTTGTGAAGACCTGTGAATCCGGGGCATTGACTTCCAGTGAGTTCGGAATCAGTTAGTCTGAGGACAAATCCCGAAGCTTCAGTTGATCAGGGGCAGTTTGTTTGAGAAGCAGTTGATCAGAAGTGAGTCTTCTCGAGAGCCAATCAGGGGCGATTATGCAGAACGTGGAGATTTGAAGGCAGATACTTCAGGTGGATAATCAGATCAGGTTAAGTCGCTAGAACGCTCATTCAGGGGCAAGTCACCGCAGAGAGTGTTGAAACCATCTGGGTTGATAGGGGTTTAATGGAGATTGAATTCTGTTGTCGTATAGATACCGGGGCAAGTAATCTCGAGGTCGTCTCGTAGCGAGCTGTTCAGAGCGTTATTCCCAAGAGTTAGATTGGGGCAAGTTGAGTGCACTAGGGCAAGTTATTCAAGCCAGTCTGTTTATCCCCAGCCGGAGTTGAGTATCGGGGAATCGTGTCATTACCCTCATCAAAAACCTTAACATTCCGAAAAGGCCTTGCTGTCATTTGATCGTTATCCTACGGTTTAAACCTGTTACGTGTCAGTAACCAGTCGTTTCCAAAGTCCAGTTCTCGCCTGGCAAACCGGTAACCAGTTCTCGTCTGGCTCACCCTTCCGTAAGCATCAGTTCCCGTCTGGTGTAGTTTATTGTAAGCATCAGTTCCCGTCTGGTGTAGTTTATTGTAAGCATCAGTTCCCGTCTGGTGTAGTTTATTGTAACCAGTTCTCGTCTGGTCACCGTTTCTTCAAGTGTTGTATCAGTTCTCGTCTGGTACATGTCGTTGCGTAATCAATTTTCGTTCAATTTTCCTAATCTATTTTGCTATCAGTTCTCGCCTGGTAGTCTATCCTTGAATGCTAATCCTCGTCTAGTATTTTCCATATCTTCCACTGTGTACATAATCCCTGTTTATCCTAAACCAGAAAAACAAAAACCTAAAGGTATCTGACACAGTAATTCCCAATGACTCGCATGTTGTCATGTTCCCCGATACGAAGCTCGACGGATACCAGTGCTCCGGTTAATGTGGATGTTGTTAAATCAGAATTGCTACTCTTCAGCAGATGAAAGTTGTGTATTATCAGAAGAATTGAGATTGTATTGTTATCCCGCATCAGAGTAGGATCAGGAGTATCCCCAGCAGATTAAGATTGATATCCTTGATAGTAGGGGCATTTCCAACAGCGTGCTGCGCGCAATCAACCCCAGTTTGGGTCAATCCCCGCAGAGCACAATCAGTTGCCAATGGTTTGAAGAGAGCACCCCCAAGCAGGGTTGTTTTTTCTTTCTCCCCAAGCAGGGTTGCCTTTCCATTTCTCCAGTAGGACGGTTATCCCCAGCGGATTTGGTTTCCCTTTTCCAGCATTTATTTTGCTGGGATGATTCTGTGATATCAGGTTAGTGGAGTTGACGTTCCTTCGGCATTTATTTTGCCAAGTGGTTTCAGACCTGGTGTTCTCTGGCAGCTCGAGCCTGCATTAGCATTTGCATATATCGTCGTAGCATTTGTACAAACATATAGCATATCCATGCCGTCTGGGCCTCGCATTTTCAAACAGAACGCATAGCATTTCCATGTTGTATGAGACATTGCATCATTATCAGACATACGCATTTCGAAACATGGACCAGGTTGGTTACCTCATTGGATTTCGAGTATGTTCCGTTGCAGAGTTGTGTGGTTAAGCTTCTCTTCTCCCCCAGCGGAGTGATTCTTCACATTTGGGTGTTACGTCAACACTAAAAAAAAAGATTGACATGTATCAGGTTTCTGAAGCTGCGTCCTGTTGACAGAATGGGTGCCGAGCAGTCGATTCAGAAGTTCCCCAGGAGAATTTTCCTCAAGTTCGCAATGAACTGTGAGATGACAGGATTTGATCCCATAAGAGAGATGGGAATCAAGTTGTTTGCTTTTCGAAGCATTATTTCAATACTTGTGGCGTCGCACAGGTGATTGATGTTGAAAAGGAGAGAAATTTTTATCAGATAATTGGCCAGTTGTTGCCGTGACAACCAAACTTCAGTTCATTGGAGGCTGTTCCTCAAGCAGTTTTGCAGTATATTCCCACAGTTGGCAAATTTCAGGGTTTCATTGGTATTCAACCGTCATCTACCTTTGAATGTTTGAAGGCTGAGCGCTCTTCAACCATTCAGGTCCAAGCCGCTTGAATAGGGGCAGCTGTTGCACCCTAAAATTTGACCAACCGGGTCCCGTATCTGGCTCAATGTTTCGATGCATGACCGCATTCGCATCCGCATATCGCATACAGTGCATTTTTTCAGTTGTTTTGATTTTTATCGGGATCACAGCCCTCTTCTCGCGTTTCAGGTGTTTTTAACCAGTTTAGATAAGTAGAATCGTATTTTTGGGAATTCGTGCTATTCCCGATGTTTTCAGCTCGCGCTGTTGTTTTTAGGGATATTTCGGTGTCCATTGATTTTTACCGGCTATTTTGGTGCGCTCTCGTAGTCCTATTTGTCGTTCTGTGCTATTTTTGCTCCTTCGGGAATTATTGTGAATTTTCTGGATTTTATTAGATATTATTAGGGTTTTAATAGATTTTTTTAATCATTTTAGAATAATATAGAATATTAATAGATTTTTTATTATTTTTAATAGCTTTAAATCTTTTTTAGAATTTATAGTTTTTTTAATAGGTTTTAATAGTTTTTTAATAGTTTTAATAGAATAATAGATTTTCTTTTAAATAAGTAATATAGGTTTTATTAGAGATTTAATAGAAATTTAATAAAATTTTAAATAGAGAATTATTAGAGTTTTTAGATTAGTGGAATTATTAGAGTTTTATTAGTTTAGAAATTAATAGAAATTAATAGAGTTTAGTAGTTAATCCTTTTTTAGATTTAATTAGGATTTTAATTGAGCTCATTAGCTTTAATTAGGTAGGATAGTCTTAATTTTCAATTTAGGATTTAATTACTGATTTGAGTCCTTGTTTAGTCTTAATCAGAATTAATTAGGGTTATATTAGGTGGTATTAGTTTAGTAGTTAATTAGGTTTAATCCAGCATTAACCACGCGTTTAGTCCAAGCTAATCCATGTTAATTAGTCCATTTCAATTCAGTTTTTTTGGGGTTTTGTTAATCATTTTCGTTTGGGCCCAGAGTGTGTTTGGAGGCCCAGTCCAGTTGCAGTCCATTCAGTCCAAAAATCATGCCAACAATATATAAAGTTCATCACACGTGTTGCATCAAAAGGAGGCCACGTTTTTTCACTCTCAGAGCCACACATCACCCTCCACTAACTCTCTCTCTCACGCATGCTTCACACTTGGCACTCCCTCCTTCTCCCTCTGCCACCTAGCGCTGCCACGCATCCACACCTGAGTCTCGCCGGTTGCATGGCCGGCGGCCATGCAACCACCGTCCCCAACCTCCTCCGGCAGCCCTAACAAATTACCAACTACCTCCGGCCGCTGTAACTTCCGTCGGAAAACTCAATTTTCCCAGAAATTCATCTTCTCCGGTCCAAATTCATCCAACATTCATCAAAGTTTTTTCCAGAATCGCCAGAAAACATTCAATCGCGTTCATCATCTCAGTCTATCAATTTCCAGAAACTTCTCCCCAGATCTTCATCAAACTCATCAAATCCGAGAGCTCCATGCGTTCTTTGCCGATTCTCCAGAATACTCATCCACGATCAAGATTCTCCAGAACTTCTTCAAGATCCATCATCTTCCCGAATCTTCAGATCCACCGTCTTCAACAAGAGTGTCCTCAACACACCTTCAACAACATTCTTCGTTGATCTTCAAGAGTTGCAAAAAATCTGTGAAGATCTTCATCTGCGGCATTTTCTTTTCTAGAACATCATCACGCTCCAGAAGCACTTCAGAAGGCATCAATCTTCAAAGATCATCCCTCCGTTCATCATATTCACTAAAGTCCTCAACACTTCAAGAAATCTTCAATCCTCATCAGGTTCAACGTGAAGCTTCGTCCAGATCTTTAGATCTTCATCTAGAATCTTCAAAGGCATTCATCAGACTTCGCAAGATCCTCATGGATCTTCATCTTTGCTCATCAGATCTCCAGATTCACCGTCTTCTTCAAGAGCTTCTTCAAATCTCCTACAATATTCGTCAACGACCTTCCAGAAGTTCTTCAAAGCTTCATCAGCGACTACCGGTCCTCAAGAACGTCAAATGATGGATCAGGATGTTTCCAGAACTGCGATTGTTCTGTTGTTTATTCATTTGAGACGAAAGTTGAGTTTGAAGATGATAGAGAAAGAAGTGTTGTGAGATGTATTGGATAGTTTGAGACGGAGGGAGGCGGAGGTAGACAAGTACGGCACCGTTAGGGTTTTGGAGGTGAACAGTGACGTTGAGCAATGATAGATAGAACCTAGGGTTTCAGAGGAAGAATGAAAGAGTAAGGGAGATGAGGGGGCACCCGGGGATTCCATGGGTACTGGGCCTTGCTGAGGGCCCAATGGTTTTTTTTTTGGGATCATACTCCCATTTCCTTCATTACACCCCCCGCGTGTTTCTTTGGTGAAGTGGGCTTGAGCCCAACTTATTTTCTGGACTATACCCTCCTCCGTCCTTGGCCAGCACCCCCCTCCCAGTTTTTTTTTATTTTTCTGAATTCCTTATTGGGCTGGGCCCAGTTTTTGTTCCTTTTTGCTGCCTCACTCCCCTGAACTGCAGTGTACCCCCCATGCTTTCTTTTCTTTATTTTATTTGTTTAGTTTTTTTAGGAGAAAAATAGTAAAAAGGAAAATGTTTGGAAAAAGAATATGTGGAAAAAGAATATTGGGAAAAAGGAGAAAAAGAACATTTTGAAAAAAGAGAGAATAAAAGAAAAGATTCAAGAAAAGAATATTGAAAAAAGGGATTGAGAAAAATATATTGGAAAAAAATAGAGAAGAAGAAAATAGTAAAAAGGAAAATATTGAGAAAAGAATATTGAGAAAGAAAAAGAAAATACTTGAAAGAGAGTACAAAAACATTAGTATAGTTTTTTCTATTTTCTTTTAGAGTATATTTTTCTTCATGGAGTTTATTTTAGGGATAGTTTTAGAGGTCCATTTGTTAGGGGACTTTTTTCACTTTTAGAGATAGTTTTTCAAAGGTCCGCTTGTTAGGGGACTATTTTCCATTTGATTTTTTCATGATGGATAGGATAGTATTTTCCAGGAGATTATTTTCCAGTATTCAATCATTGTAACCATTTTTCAGAATATTAATAAAACGAGATTTGAGCTGGGGTCCCGAAAGTAGCCGAACTACAGCTGCTCTGATTTCTCGTACCAGACGAGAATATGTAGGCATAGGATGCGATATCCTAGCGAGCATACTAACAATTAACCTTTTGTTCTCTCGCTGCTGTGCGATCGAGACTTTCTCGCTGACGACTGATTGTTATCCCTTTCTCTTGCCCTTGCGCATTTGAGACCAGACCGTAGCTTTAGTTCCCATAGGTTCCCGTACCTGTAAAACCAGTTTGATATCTCACTCCTGTGTGAGAACACCCAGATTAGCCGTAGTTAGCATGAACTACAAAAGCTCTGATCTTCCATGCTGTGTGGAAGTACGTAGGCACAAGACGCGAAATCTTGGCGAGCCAATTTCCCCGTAGTCCCGAACTACGTGGACTCTGACTTTCTCTCTTGAGAATACGTAGGCATAGAGTGCGACGCTCTATCGAGTCAATTCCCTTCCGTTTAGATTTAGCAGCCGTAGATAGATTGTTTTTGCATCCTTTAGACACCCAAGCAAGCGTGGATCCCGTCGAGTACGGCGGACGTGAGGGGTGCTAATACCTTTCCCTTGCCTAACCGACTCCCGAATCCAGGTTTTGGTTGCGATGACCATACCTTTCCCGTTTTTTGCGAGGTTTACCTCAAGCGTTTCCTTTCCCTCTGTTGGGATAAATAACGCACGGTGGCGACTCTTCTGTCAGCCGGCGCCGATTTTCACAGTAGCGACAATGATGAATGGGGCTGTCATGACAGGTAGGAGGAAAATGGTAAGGCAAACATAAAAGGGGCCTAGTTCATACACATACAAACCAAATCATGCTATCTATGCTTATGGAATAAATTCAAAGCTACACAAACAGAAAGAGTGAAGTGAGTGCAGTTGTTGTGGTTTTCAAAACAGTTTGGCAGCAGTGTGGTTACAAGCTGGTCAAGTAGAAAGTAGGTGGTCTCATGTCATAAACATAGCACATACACATCATAAATATAGAAATGAATGAGTTTCAACTCAGAAAACAAGCATTTTGCAATTGGAACAAGATTTGGTATAGTCATGGCATGTTTTGGCTTGAAAAAGCAATTTGAGAGTGAGATGATGAACCAAGTAGGAATAGATCAAACACACAATATACACACATCAAAATCATGAAAATGGATGAGTTTATGCTTAGAAAATCAGGCTTATGCAAATAGGAATGAACTTGGCATGTTTATGGCTAAGAAGTGCAAAATCTGTCCTAACACAAACTTGGTGGTACAGCAGGACGTTTGTCAAGGCAACGATATTCATGCTAAACTAATACATACACACATCAACAATATGCTAATAGATGAGATTATGCTCAAGAAACAGATCAAATCATCACCAAACAAACTATGGCATACTGGTTGTAAAAAATGAAAAATTGTCAACATTTCCAAAGCAAGTATGATCTGTTAAGACATTTGAGGCAATTAGGTACCACACACAAGTTTCAAACATGTAGAATGAAGATTCTATACACATGGATCAAGTAAGAACAGGTTGAAACAAAATATGACATGTGATTGGTGTTATGGAGTTTTGAAAATGCAAGATGAGAATGACAAAACAGTTTTGAACAAGTAGGGGTAGCTTGTACATACACATACCACATGCAACCTCAAAATAGTTTAAATGATGTTTTCACAACTTATAAAAAACACACATGAGTTGCTCAAGAAATAACTGGTATGCTGTTGCAAATTCTTGATAGCAAACATATACAAAACCTCACAGCTGGCCCTAACAATCAAAACTCATGTCTTCAATATTTTCAACAAGTCTCAAATGGTATAAACATCACCAAAACATATCAAACCAACATTTTAAACACTTTGAGGTGAAACATGGCAAGCACAAGCAGTCTAACACTAAGACTCATGATAATAGTAGCAAAAAGTAACAAATACCATCACAAGCCAAACTAGACTCAAACATGACCTAGGGGCAGGGGGATCTCATAAAACAACTTACAAGTTATTCAAATATGACTAATAAACAAAGATTGACAAATCTAGGGCAAGCACACCACATTTCAATGCTTGGATCTCTAAGACTAATCTTGGATAAAGTTCTCAAAACATGTTGTACACAACATCAAAGTCCAATATTGGCAACATATCATCAATATATCATTCATGAGTGAAATACTTTAACAAAATCAAATATCATGACCACAAAACATAAGTTCTTGACAAAGAACCCTTATGGGACAACAATGACTATATTTCACAACAAGCATCTCAAAATGGTAAAACATGACAATGTATGAACAATAAAGAGGTTGAGCATTACATACCTCTTGTAGACAAATCTTGAGCAAGCTAAAAAGCTAAGAAACCCAGAGATCTTCTTATTTGGCAAAGATTTGGAGCTTTCTTCCTCTTGAAGCAACAAGCTATCTTTCAAGACAGTTAGAGTTGTGAACCTCCCAGCTGGTTTTTGAGAGGTTGTATAGTTGACATATGATATATATGAAGTGTTGGGAGTGTTGGAATGGTGGGAAATTCCTCAAGTAAAGATTTGGCTTCCAAAGTGCATGAAAGTCAACATATCAAGGTATGAAGTTTGACTTTTAGGAAAATGATGTTTTTGGGTAGTTTGAGTGTATGGACACCTTCTACACAATGTTTATGGACTTTGTAAATGGTTTTGAGTGGCTTGGAAGTGGTGGAACTGAGTTTGAGCAGAGTTTTGCTCAAGATAGAGTTTTAGTGAAAACTTGAAGTTTTTGAAAAATGAAGCTTTTGAGAAAATGGTGGAGAGTTGAGAGTTGTTGTTTCTCTTGGTTTTTAAGAGTGCTCTGGTGTGTCTAACATCATAGAGAGTTCCTCTATTTATAGTGAAAGTGAAGGTGAGGGCAGATTTGATTTTGCCACTTTTGGAGGGAGATTATGAAGTTTTGAAATGAATCTTGCCAAGATCTTTGTGGCAGCTCTACACATCAGTTCTATGACTCAAGTCGAGCAAACATCAAGTGGAATGATGGACATGAGGTGACTGAATAGATCTTAGAGAGGTAGGGGACTGCAGCTGCCCAATTCTTGGAGAAAAGTTTCTCTTTCCTCTTACACATTTGATTATTTTATTACAAGTTGCTTGCAACTTGCCTCTCTCTTCACATCTCTCATTTTTCTGCATTTTCACTCATCCACACCTCTAATTATCAGAATGAATCATGATCTAAGGGTTAAGGATAACTCAAGTTGTGGAAATCTTAATTTTGAGAAATTTTGACATAGTGGTTTCAAGTGTGGCAGCCCCAACTTCCATGACCCATAACTTTCTGCTCACAAATGCTATTGAGGAGTTCTAACACAATTTAGAAAGCCCTAAAGTAGCTCTATAACTTTCATGTTTTTGAGATTTCCAAATTCTAGATGGAACTAGGCTGACAAATCCTTCAAAGTTATTAAAAAACAAACCTAAGTGAAAATTTTCTAAGTTATTTTCCCTTCTTGAAATGAATTTTGTCATAACTCCAAATCTATGCATTTTTTGATAATGGACCACTTTGAGACTTTTGTAGGACTTGTCTAGAGCTTTCCAATTAGATTTGAACCACTTCATTTGGATGTATGGTTGAGGAGTTATGGTCTTGCCCCTTTTAAAACCCTAATTCCCGACTTTTGCAATTACTTCCTAACCCTTGATCCAATGGTCATGAAATTTTATGGGAAGGTGTAATACGACATAAGGAACATTTTTGATTCACATCTTGAAGTCAAATTCATCATTTTTGAAGAGTTGACTTTTCGGTCAACCGTTCGATCAATCGGTGACTACCAAGTCGGCTGTTGAGGTTTCAGGTATTCTGAGGACTTGAAAATCTTTGGATAGACTTTAATAAGCCATAGTAACTCAATGGACCATGATCCCACTATTGAAACACCTTTTAAATCAAAAGTCAAACTACAGTTGACTTTTCCTAATCGAAAACCCTAATCGGGTATCTTGAACTGCACTGTTCTCAATTCCCGGGTGACCACCTCAAATTGAATTCATACTTGACCCAATGTAGTATCTTTTATCTTGTTTATAGTTGAGTCAATCCAAAAAATTGATTGATCAAACCATCGAAGCCTCGATTTTGACGGTACGGAACCCTAATTCATCTGCATCTTGACAAAGATAAACTTGAAATGGGTTTAGGTTAGTTAATGAACTGAATATGATCCTAAAATGATGATGAGGATCTAAGGGGTCAAAATTTAGGGTGCAACAGATGCCCCTATTTAAATATCTTCACTAGATGGCAATGAGAGATGACAATCCTTATAGAATCGTAGTGAAAGGTATTTAAATATAGCAGACCAGAAATTTTGTCCATTAGATCCGATGGTATGCAAAAGGACAAATGCTGAATGCAATGAATCTAAATGATGCTTTATGATGCTTGAATGTAAGACAGATGCAGACACACGAGCAAATATAAAAGAACGGCAATACAACGAGTAACTACTTACAGGGACCCAACACACTGGGGAAAGATTCAAGGCAAAGATAAGCAAGATAGTTCAAACATGACTAAAGAGGTTGTTCAAAGGAATCTTTCACACAGGGGACACAAATTCCACCAGGGAAGACACATCTTCATGGGGGAAAGGAGACACAAACCTCACTGGGGATAACCAGATGAGGAAGCCCACCGAGGAAGAAGGCAATTCTTCACTGGGGAAACGATAGAAAAGAAACGCAAACCTCACTAGGGAAGGGACCCATTGAGGAGAACTTTGCTAGGGAACAATTCCACTAGGGAAGCATAACTTCACCGGGGGAAAAGACGGAACGAAGACACGAACCTCACTGGGGATAACCAGATGAGAAGTTTCCTATAACGAAGAGCCCAAACGGGATCTTCAGGAAAATGTTAGAAACAAGACCGGACGCGCCGGGGAGGTTATTATCCACTAGTTCTCCGGGACTCGACTGGGAAAGTAAAAGATTCAATGGGGAAACCGGTGACAACCAAATCGAAGTTCGGTTCCCAAAAAGTGATAAATACCACTAGACTTCCTAGGGATATGGTGACGACCAAATCAATAATAATTGATTCTGGATAATGCTAGTAACCACTAGATTTAACTAGGAGGATTGGTAACGACCAGACCAAAGTGATGATAATAATCTGGTTTAAGCGATGCCAATAACTATTGGACTTAGGCCAATTGGTGACGACCAAATCAGGTATACCAATAACAACTGGTTCAGGATAATGCTAGTAAACACTAGACTTTCTAAACAATGCTAGTGACCACTAGACTTAGAAAGATTGGTAATAACCGAATCAAAAGGTACCAATAACCATTGGATTTGGAGGCGATACTAGTAACTACTAGACTTAGAAAGATCGATAATAACCAAATCAAAAGGTACCAATAACAACTGGTTCCAGGCGATGCCAATAATTATTGGACTTTTTAGGGAATTTTGGTAACAACCAACTCAAATACCAATGATCATTGGTTTTAGAAGGCAATACTAGTAACCACTAGATTTTAGCAAAGATTGGTGAGAACCAAATCAAATGGACTCCAATAACGATTGGTTGGCCTTATAACCAAATCAGTGACAACCAGGTTTGAAAAATTGTTGGTGACGACCAAATCTAGACACCAAACATAATTGGTTCTGAACAAATGCTAATGACTACTAGTATTTCAAAGATTATTGGTGACGACCAACTCAAAGATAAATATTGGTAACAACCGCCCATCTGTGTAAATCGAATAGTGCTAGTCACTACCAGCTTCCCAGAAGAAATAGGTAATCCCAGGATTACCAGTAACCTTGGGGTGTCAACCTTGAAGAGAAACTTGTTGTAAAGGATAAAAGATAGAGGTAACGACCAAAGGATCTCAAAGGCGACAACCACACAAACAAAGACCAAAACCAAACGCAAATAAATGCGTATGTTGATATGATGCTGTATGTAAAATGCAGACCGACCCGTAAGAAGGAAGGAAAGCAAAACAAGGACAACACAAAGGGGACTCGTCACGCTGAGTCTCAATTACTTCAAGTCAGGCGACACTTTCTTTTGGCGTAGATAACAATATTCCCAGACCAAATCTTCGTAACCCTGCAGAGGAGAAGTCTTGGCTTAAGAGCCGGAATTGCTGTCGGACGCATCTAGTTTGGTCAAAGGTGACAACAGACCTTCACAACTTTGAGAACTGCGTAGTGTTATCAGATTACCTCTAGAGTTCTTTAATCATTTTGTCAAATTGTGTTTTCTTTTTAAAACAAAATTTAAAATTTTCAAACACTTTGCTTTTCGAAAAATCTTTATTAACAAATAAGTGAAATTGCATAACAAAAACAGAAGATCATAATAATGATTGGCCAAAATCTAATTTTATTGATAGACAAGAACTTTACAAAGGGCAAAGCCTTGGGAAATTTATACATTTGGAAAAAAAGGCAAGCAGAAAGAGTTACATAATCCCAATAATAATCCGGTCCTCCTAACTATCAGCTCATTTGCTTCGCTGCTTCTGACGAGAATGATAGGCGTTGATCCTTCTTGCACAAAACTTTGCCCCAACGTTTGTCAGCTTTCGACCCTTGGACTTCTGTCTTGCTGAAGCACTGTAATCTCCTTTCTAGGTTTTCTCCTTTAGGCATAGTACTTTCTCACTACATCTGAGTTGATGGGGTACTTAAGTTGTTCGCCATACATGGTCTCAAGAATTAGAGACCCTCTGGAGAAGACAGTTTTTACAACGAAGGGGCCATCGTAGTTGGGCATCCACTTGCCACGCATATCCTTTTGAGTTGGTAGGATTTTTCTAAGCACAAGCTCTCTTTCCCTATACTCTTTGGGACAAACCTTCTTGTTGAACGCTCTTATCATTCTTTGTTGATAGATCTGACTATGGCACATGGCCGTCATTCTTTTCTCATCAATGAGGTTGAATGAGTTGAACCTTTCTTTTATCCATTCATCTTCCTCAAGCTCGGCTTCCGTCAAGATCTTTAAAGAAGGTATTTTGACTTCGATGGGTAGCACATCGTCCATCCCATATACTAAGGAAAAGGGAGTTGCCCTTGTTGAAGTTCGCACTGATGTTCGGTATCCATGTAGAGCAAATGGTAACATTTCGTGCCAATCCTTGTAGGTTATGACCATCTTCTATACTATTTTCTTGATATTTTTGTTTGCAGCTTCAACTGCGCCATTCATCTTGGGTTTGTAAGGAGACGAATTGTGATGTTTGATCTTGAAATCGTCACACAGTTCCTTCATCGTTTTGTTGTTTAGATTCGATCCATTATCAGTAATGATCTGGTTAGGAATACCGTATCGACAGATGATTTCCTTTTTGATGAAGCGAGCAACCACTTGTTTTGTCACGTTTGCATACGACGCTGCTTCCACCTATTTGGTGAAGTAATCAATTGCGACAAGGATGAAACGATGGTCGTTGGGAGCTTTTGGCTCTATGGCCCCAATCATGTCTATGCCCCACATTGCAAAAGGCCATGGTAATGTCATCACATTGAGAGGATGTGGAGGGACATGCACTTTGTCGGCATAGACATGGCATTTATGGCATTTTCGAGGGAAGAGGATGCAGTTCGTCTCCAAAGTTAACCAAAAGTAGCCTGTTCTTAAGATTTTCTTAGCCATGGCATGGGTACCGAATGTTCCCTCGTGTACTTCAGTCATTATGAGACTCGCCTCTTTTTCATCGACACATCGAAGTAGAACCATGTCATGGTTTCTTTTGTACAAAACACCACTGCTGATGAAGAATTTAGCCGATAATCTGCGTATGGCTCTTTTGTCAATTCTATATGCGTCAGTTGGATATTCTTGATTTTGAAGAAAGTTTTTAAAGTCGTGGAACCACGGTTTCTCATCAGTTTCTTCGTCTATTGTCATAACATACGCGGGTACTGTCCTTCTTTCAATGCGAATCAGAGGCGCCTTGTTAATAAACTGGACCTTCCACATTGATGCCATCATGGCTAATGCATCAGCAATGTGATTTTCCGCTCTCGGTATATGCTTGAAGGTAATTTCATCAAAATATTCAGCCATCTCCAGGATATGAGTTTTGTAAGGGATTAATTTTTCATCCCTGGTTTCCCATTCTCCTTTGAGCTGGTAGATCACCAAAGCAGAATCACCGATCACTTCCAAGATTTTGATGCGAAGATCAATTGCAGCTTCCAATCCTAAGATGCAGACTTCATACTCGGCTATGTTATTCGTACACGAGAAACAAAGTCGGGCTGTGACGGCAGTGTACCCTCCGGTTGAGTTTTTCAAAACAGCTCCAACGCCATGTCCATTTTTGTTTGACGCTCCATCGAACATCATTTCCCAGCGGGATCCAGGCTCAGGACCTTCTTCCGGAGCAGGCTCTGGCTTCGTGCGCTGAATGTACATCACATCTTCATCAGGAAACTCAAACTTGAGTGGTTGATAATCTTCCATGGGATGCTCTGCGAGGTGTTCTGACAAGACACTTCCCTTGATAGACTTTTGAGCAACATACTGAATATCATACTCTGATAAGAGCATTGGCCAATCTTCCGGTTTGAGCTGGTTTTTCAAAGATGTACTTGATGGGGTCCATCTTAGAAATCAACATTGTGGTGTGACAAATCATATACTGTCTCAGATGCTTGGCGGCCCATGCTAAGGCGCAACAGGCTTTTTCCAGGGGAGAGTAACGACTCTCACAATCGGTGAACTTCTTGCTCAGATAGTAGATTGTGTGCTCTTTCTTTCCTGACTCATTAGTCTGACCTAAGACACAGCCCATTGAATCTTCTAGTACTATCATATACATGAGCAAAGGTCTTCCGGGTACAGGAGGAATCAACACCGGAGGTTCTTGTAAATATTGCTTGATTTTCTCAAATGCGGCCTGGCAGTTTTCGTTCCATACCACTGTCTGATCTTTTCGTAACAACTTAAAGATCGGCGTGCAAGTAGGAGTTAGATTGGAAATGAATCTGGAGATGTAATTCAGACGTCCGAGGAAACCTCTGACTTGTTTCTCCGTTTTAGGAGCAGGCATCTCTTGGATTGCTTTAACTTTGTCGGGGTCTACTTCAATTCCTCGTTGGCTAACGATGAAACCAAGTAACTTGCCTGAGCGAACTCCGAAGGTGCATTTTGCTGGATTTAACCTTAGTTGATACTTTTGGAGCCTTTCAAATAGCTTCAACAGATGATCCAAGTGGTCTTCTTCACTTTGAGATTTTGCGATCATGTCATCCACATATACTTCAATTTCTTTGTGCATCATATCGTGGAAAAGTGTGACCATGGCCCTCTGATACGTTGCCCTTGCATTCTTCAAACCGAAAAGCATAACCTTATAACAATAGGTGCCCCAAGGTGTGATGAAGGTTGTCTTCTCCATTTCGGTTGGATCCATTTTTATCTGATTATAACTAGAAAATCCGTCCATGAATGAGAATACTGCAAAGCTAGCTGTATTATCCACCAAAGTGTCGATATGAGGTAGAGGGAAATTGTCCTTCGGACTTGCTTTGTTTAAATCCCTGTAATCGACGCACATTCTGACCTTGCCATCCTTCTTTGGAACTGGTACGATGTTTGCCACCCATTCTGGATATTTGGATACCGCTAAAAAGTCGGCATCAATTTGTTTCTTGACTTCGTCTCGGATTTTAAGAGCCATATCTGGTCTTGATCTGCGAAGTTTTTGCTTGACCGGAGGACACTTTGGCTTCAAGGGGAGCTTGTGCATAACAATGTCGGTATCCAACCCTGGCATGTCTTGGTAAGACCAAGCGAATATATCGACATAATCTCTGAGGAGTGCGATCAGCCCTCTTTTGATCTCTGGCCCCAATGATGCCCCAATCTTGACTTCTCTTTTTTCTTCTTCTGATCCCAAATTGATGACCTCAGTCTGCTCTTTGTATGGCTGGAGATACACGTCTTCATACTCAATCATCCTCTTCAACTCTTCTGAGACTTCTAATTTTTCATCATTCTCTTCTTCAGCTTGAAAGACAGATGAACCACTAGTAGATGGAACCGAAGGATCAAAGGATTCTGTGGTGGATGGAGGTATTCTGCATGTTTTATTTTTCGGGAACAATTAGGCATACACACACAGACATGCAGATGAAGGGTTGTTTTTATTTTTTTTCAAAAAAGATAGCCATTTTTTTCTTTTAACAAAAACAGTGAAAATGATGCGCAAAAAAAAATAAACAAGAGTTTTAACAAACACACTTTTTCATTAATGGACTTTCAAATTGCAAAGTGGCCCGATACAAAATAATTCGCACGCCTTGGGCAAGACCAGGAACTTTAAGGAAAACACAAAGCTAACAAGCAAAATGAAATTACTCTAAAGGTAAAAAGACGGGAATTTCCACAGCCTCCCAGTTGTGCAAAGTTGCTCCTCCCCGAGTTATCAGATGATCTAGATTGCAATCCTCATCCTCAGCAATGATGGCGTTGATTTGTATTCCGTCGCTGGTGAAAATTTCTTTCAAAGACTTCTTCTTCATCGTGCTTTCTTCCGTCTCGCCTTCCAGAGTTGGTTTGTAACCCAACCCTTGTCGATCATTTTTGGCCCGAGCGTTGACTTCAATGATCTCTCCCCATCCCAACGGGACTCCAGCTTTTAGTTCTGCCTTGATACTCTGAACAGAGGTGAAGGATGGACCGCGAATTATGTCAGATTCGTCGACTAGAACAGCGTGGGTTATTTCTAGTGCTTGAAAGGCTGTCTCAAGGGAATCTTCGTCGGCTTCAATATATCGAAATGAGGATAAGTTGCTCACCATTAAATCCTCTTCTCCATGAACAATGACCAACTGGTCATCCACAATAAACTTCATCTTCTGATGGAGAGTAGAAGTAACAGCGCCAGCTGCGTGGATCCATGATCTTCCCAGTAAACAACTGTAGACCAGATTAATATCCATCACCTGGAAGGTGACTTTGAAGATTTGCGGTCCGATCATGATAGGAAGATCAACCTCCCCTATCACAGCTCTTCTAGACCCATCAAATGCCTTCACTATGAGAGATGTCGGCCTCATGTTAGCACCTTGATAAGCCAGCTTGGCTAGTGTCCTCTTCGGTATTACATTGAGCACGGATCATGTGTCAACAAGAAACCTGGACAATGTATCTTCTTCGCATTTAATCGACACATGCAGAGCACGATTGTGCTTGCATTTCTCAGCTGTCAGATCATTGTCATCAAAGCCTAGCGTGTTGCAGGCCGTGATGTTTGCTACGATGGATTCGAATTGCCCCACTGTATATCTTTGGTAACATGGGCTTGTGTTAAGATTTTGAGCAAAGCCTGGCGATGCGCCGGAGAGCTTAAGAGTAATGCCATGACTGATATCTTAGATGGTGTCTGATTCAGTTGGTCTACCACCCGGTAGTCACTTCTTCTGATGATTCTCAAGAACTCTTCTTCATCATTTTTTAGGCTTTCTTTTCCTTTGACCAAGGGCTCCTTAGTGACGATTATCTCTGGAACGGATTTTGGAGGAACAACAACTTTTGGAACAGAAATTGTTGGCGGAAGAGCCACATTGTTTGTCCGCGGTTGGTATATGCGACCACTCTGGGTCATCCTGCTCCCACCGGCAATGTTAGCTACATTAGCTGGCTTCCTTTCTTTGAAGATTCCTTCACACCATGAATGGTCCTGTTTTGGCGTTACGGCCCTCGGGTGAGGTTTGGATCCTCCCCTTGGTTCAAATCTGGCTTGCCCTCTTCCAAATTTTGGGGGTGCATCGTCGCGGAATATCGGCCGGACGTTTTTGTAGTTGTTGTTGTTATTATTCCTGAACACAACTCTTTTGTTAGATTCTTCTGGCATATTAAACACGGGTTCAATGACTGCCACATCTTCCCCTTTCTTCCTGCGAGCAATCTCTATCATCCCTTGTTCGATCATTGCTTGAATGTCTTTTTTCACAATGTCACAACCTTCTAGGTTCAGCATGCATTGTTCGCAGTCTTCATGAGATGTATTAAGCGCCCATGCTTGAGCAAGATGTTTGTGTAGGTCAGCCAACGGTACCTTGATCTCATCAATAGTAGTAACTGTCTTATTTTCAGACCCTTCACCTTCTTTAGTAATAGCATTTACTCCACCATGATTTGGCAGAGGATTATTCTTTACGTTCGGGTGATTATCTTCAAAGGACAGAATTCTTTTTTCAATTAACTCTCATACGAGGTGCTGGAGCGCAAAGCATCCTTCAAGGTCGTGGCCTGGAGCGTTCTCGTGAAATAAACAACGAGCATTGGCGTTGTAGTAGAATGGAAGCGGATTAGGCGGAGAACCCAATTTCCTTGTCTTGACCAAACCTCTTTCTATCAACATGGGGAACATATCAGTGTAGCTCATCAGAATATGCTGTATTTTTGGTCGATTCGCCTGATAATTCGCCCTTGGAGCCCTGTTTTGAGGATGCTGACCCTGCGGCTGATGATACTGTTGTTGATTGTTAGAGTGATATTGTTGCTGATTGCTGGAATGATACTGGTGCTGATTACTGGATGCCCCATGCTGGGGACCCTGCTGTGATGACTGTTGAAAAACTGGAGTCACAGCTGCTATATATGATGATGGATGGTACTGTTGGCGATGGTTCCTGGAACCTTGCGCCTTCTTTCCATATGTTATCGCACTTACATCCCCCTCTTTCTTTTTATGAAGATTGATGACCGACTTCTTTGCTGCACTGGTGGTTGAATTAGTATTTGGAGTAGCCACTTTCCCATTTTTTAAACCGGCTTCAACCTTGACCCCCACTGCCACGATATTAGAGAAGTTGGTCGTGACACTGCTGATTAGTCGCTCATAGAATTCTGGTCTGACCGTATCTATGAACCAGTCTGCCAATTCCTTTTCAATAAGGGGTGGCTCCACTTGAGCGGCAGTTCCGCGCCATCTTTGCGTGTATTCCTTGAAGGTTTCAGTGCTCTTCTGTGTCATGCTGAGAAGCTGACGACGGTCGGGAGCTAAGTCCATGTTGTATTTATATTGTTGAATGAAGGCGTCTGAAAGATCTTGGAAACCGTGGATCTTTGCTTGATCCAGGCTGAGATACCACTTAGCTGATGCTCCTTTAAGAATGTCCTTAAAATAGTGCACCAACAGTTTGTCGTTTTCAATATGCGGAGCCATCCGCCTGCAGTACATGATCAGGTGTACCTTGGGACAAGTAGTCCCATCATATTTGTCAAACACTGGCATCTTGAATCTCTGGGGAAATACCAAACCGGACACTAGACACAGGTCTTTGGCGTCAGACCCGAAAACATTGCTTCCTTCGATGGCTCTCGTCCTCTTAGCCATAATGTCCATCTCTACTCTCAGTTTTTCGTGCTTCTCATCCTCGGCTTCAGAACCGTCCGGTATGTCAAAGATCGGTTGTTGATTGTTGAAGACAGGTCGCACTGTAGTTGGTCCACCCGCCTGAGTGAAAATGGGATTCCTGATTGTTGAATCAAATAATGAATTGAGACTTGAAGATTGTATATTGCTGAATGGTGTCACGAAATCCCGAGACATGCCATATGGAAATTCTGCAATGGTAACCGAAGCTACTGTGATGTTGGCCGCTGCCGTGGCGACTTCGGAGATTACCGTAGACTGTGTGTCCATCTTTGCCTTGATTATATTGAGAACTTCCATAATCTGGATGACGTCACCCTTGATTCCTTCAATGTCGTTGTCCATTTGGTCGAACCTCTGTTCATTATCTGCCATCTTCTTCTGAGCTCTGGATCGAGTGTTGTATTTGTGAGTATTCAACATGACTCCCTTCTCTCTTTTCTGAACAAGAACAAAGGATGAGCTGCGGAACTCGGATGCAAGACCAATGCAGGATGAGATGTGAATGCAAATGTAAATGCTAATGCACAAACCATTCAAGGAAAAGCAAATTTTTGTTTACAAACAAAAAAAGTTGGAACAACATGTAACGACATGCTTAAAAAGCATTTTTCATTGATAATTTGAAGTCTATTACAATAGATGGCTCTTGCTAAAAAGCAAGACCTTTCTTACAAGAAGTGAAAGTAAATGCAACATAGGATTACAATCCTTTTAGGGAAAGCAGGAAATGGTGAGATAATGATCATTCTAACAAGATGATCCTCCTCCTTCTTGGTCTTCAACATGAGCTTGGTCCTGATGGATGATTTCCCACAGGTCTTCGTTCTCTCGTTGTGCTTTGATCAAAGCGTACTTCAGCTCTTCCCTAGTTGTGGGGACCTCTGGTTCCATAGTTATCTCATAATAATGAGTATAGAACATGGTCAAAGCTATTTATTTCGATCAAAGCCAATATCCTTTGGTAGTTAAACAGCTTATGTTCTCCATTGGAGTTATACCCAGGAGGTGAGGATCTCTCTGAGCGTAGTGAGCACGGGCTTCCAGTTCAGGGCTGCGACAAGTTTCGCAGAAGCAAGGCCTCAGCAGTTCCGGTGTGGGCTTCGGCCCGGTTGGATACCCATACTGACGCTGGGCAAGAAAAGGATTGTAGGTGATGACCCACTTCGTCCCAATGAGAGGTACATTGGAGAATTCTCCATAACTGAGAATCATGACTAGATTACCAAGGCTGATGTCATACCAGGTGATATCATAATGCCTGAGTGTGATGAGCTTAGAAATCCATGTGCTTTTGCTGGGAAGCCTCCAAAGGATGTGGGTCATGGGTAGATGAGAGGTAAACCACCTGTCAAGCAGTGCAAGGCAGCATGAAAATTGCCCGAGATCGTATAAGATGAAGCGGTGGATGACCACATAGGTATCTGCCAGTATCTCATTTACTGGATTTTTGATGATGAAGAGACGGATTGCCTCCTCACTGATGAAGTCATAACGGCTTGGGAAGAGATACAACCCATATATTAGAAATGCCAAAATTGCTTCAAAGATGCCCAAATTTCTATTTTCATAATGATATTCGGCCATCTCCATTAGCGGTCCAGTTTCCATTCCGTACCATCCTCCTTTTACTCTCATTGGTGGTAAATCCTCTTGCTTGAGGTGTAGGGCTTTGGCCAAATCCCTTCTCTTCGGTTTTCCATAAGGAAGTGTGAAAGTCCATGGAATCTTCAAATAGTCAGTGTACTCCTCTATGGTCGGGAGTAGTTGAAAGTCTGGAAAGACGAAGCAGTGGTAGGTTGGAGAATAAAACTCAACCAGAGCCTGCATCATGCGCTCGTTGACTTGAGCACTTATCAGTGGTAGGAGATCTCCGTATTTGGCAATGAAGGAGGCGGGGTTCCTGACAAGTCTTGCCAACATCCTAAGGCGGCCCAACCTCAAATCCGGGAAAGGAAACATGTCTCTTCTCACCATGTTGTTGTCTGCAAAAAGAAAAGTTTGAATTTTGTTGAATGGTTAGAAAAAATACAAATGCAAATGCGCATGGTGTCATGGAACTCAGACATTTACGAACATCAAAAGTCGTCATTTCATTGATCAACAAAATGGGATTAAAAAATATTGTTTCCTCTTACAAGAGTTTTAAACGTAAACAACAGCTAATGAATCCTAACAAGGTTCCCCTAGCAGCCTCATGTTGAGCTTCTCGATTTCTTTTTCCATCTGAGCCTTCTCAAGAATGAGCTTGTCCACAATTAACTTCCACGGAGTAGACTGAGGATCAGAAGGTTCTTCTTGTGCTTTCCTCTTCTTACAAGAGAGTACTTCTTCGTCTTTCAACTGGAGTTGTTTCTGGAGCTCTGCGTTCTCTTTGACGACCACTTGATACTTGTGCTTCCAAGCTTCTTCGGTTTGTTGTGCTTTGACTAAAGCAATCTTCAACTTTTCTTCTTCATACATGAATACCAAGGGACATTCTTCCTTCAAATCCATAGACTGCTTCTTAGGATAAGGTATCCTTAGTGAGATGGCTCTCTTTCGAACCCATTGGAGGTATGGTTCCAAAGAGACGCAGTTGAGTCTTCCAAGATCCTTTTTCCCTTTCTTGTGCAGATGCTTCCAAGCCTCCAGGATCTTCTCTTTTAACTCTTGACTATCTTTTTCTTCTTTGAAGAAAATGTTTTCCACCTGAACACCATTGGGCTTGTCCTTTATAGGGTATCCCAATTGCCGATGGGCGAGGACTGAACTATAACTGATTCCTCCATTAGCACTGAGAAGAGGTACATTACCGAAATCTCCACAATTGTCAATGATCATTGTCCCATCATAGTCACGACTATACCAATCAATATCGGAGTGAGTGAGAGCCATGATCTTTTGTGACCACCATCCTTTCTTCGGGTCCCAAAAAGCATTAGCTTTGGGCAAGTGTGAAGTGAACCGTTTGTATAACAAAGGAGCGCAACAAGTAATCATCCCTTCATTGTGAAAATTCCTCAGATGAATAGAATGGTATGCATCTGCTAGCAAGGTAGGCACAAGATTCTTCTTCAAGAAAATTTTAATGGCATTGAGGTCCACAAAATCTCGAAGCTAGGGAACAAAAAGATGTCATAAATGAGCAAGGCAAAGATGGCCTCGAATGCATCCATGCTTAAATGATCCGCATAATACTGAGCTTTCTCAACCAAGAACTCTGCTTTTAGCCCAAAAACTCCCCCTTTTATGATCAAGTTCTTTTTAATATCAACCAATCCTAAACGTGTAGCCTTGGAAATATCTTGTTCTTTAGGGTCCTCCTCCATGATCGGAAAAGGAGAATCTTCAAGAATGGGCAATCCAACCAACTGAGAATATTCTTCTAGTGTGGGCACTAGCTGATAATCAGGGAAAGTGAAACAATGGTAGAGCGGATCATAGAACTGGAGAAGAGTAGAAAGGAGTCCACTATCCATCTTTATCTTCAAAAGTAACAACAACTTCCCATACCTACTTTGAAATCCCTCTGGATCTGTCACTAAGGTGCTCAACCTTCTCAAGTCATCTAGGTTAAAACCCTTGTAAGTGTACTTCAAAGTTTTCTTTCTTTCACTATTCATAACGACCTATGATGTTTACAAACAAAAAAGTCTGAGTTCCATGAAACATGATGATATGATGTTTATGAATGCAAAATGCACAAACACAGGCAAATGCAAAGATCACACATATGCACACAACACAAGCCTAGGTTTAAAGGTCGAGCGTGAACCCAAGGTCTACCCATCCCCAAGGATTTGCACTATGGATTGATTTGTACCTGGCGAACGGGTTCTATAGAGTTCCCAGAGTCATCAACCCATCTTTCGGATATTATCAACTTCCCAAATCACTTGGTAATCGATAATATTCTCAAGAGAATCTCGTCTGAGTGTAGTATCGCGTATCAACTATTTCGGAAATACTTCCTTATAGTCATTGCACTACGTCTTAATAAGGCCAAAGTGGGGTAGAATGTATTCTAAAAGTCCACAGTGTCACGGGCTCCTTCGTTGAAAGTAGCATTGTTTTCACGAATACTCGATCAACAATACTAAACTTTCAAGAGGGCCTACACTGAGCATTGGTTTCTCAAGTTAGCTTGGTCGGGAATCAACTCCCTATAAGCCTTCTTAAATATACCACCATCCTAACATAATTGCACTCAAGTCTGGGTATAGGACCGTCTCACCACTCAAAGCACCCAATACCCAACACACAAACAAATATATTGACAAATATACATGTTAAGCAAATATTCACAAATATAGCATGCAATTAAACAAAATAGGCTAAACCCTCAAGTTAAGTAAATATCCCCAGTGAAGTCGCCATTTCTGTTGCGGTGAGAATCGTGATACCAAGCTATTGAATTAAATTGAATCTTTAATTCTTAAAATTCACAACCGGACTTTAATTTATCCAAAGGAAAGTTCTAAAGAAAGAAAAACCCTTTTCACGATGTAACAACAACGCTAAGAGATTCGGGAATCGGGGGTTGGTTATGCATAGGGTAGGTATTTCACATCCTAAACATCTGTAGTACCCTACATGAACCTTTTCTTTGTTTGCATGTTAAGTTTGCTAATGATGTTTGCTAAAGTTTGGGTTGGGTAAAAGATGAAGGTTAAAACCTAAGGATAGTTTCTAAGTTTGCTCGCAAAGACATCGCATCCTCTGCCTACGTATCCTTACTAGGATAGAATCAGAGCAATTGTAGTTCACCTCACTAGGGTTAAAGAATACTTGATTATGATCAAGGTTCAAAGGTGGACAAACATTACAATGCTTGTATAGAGTTTAACAAAACTCCCTAGATCTATGTTGAAACACTCAAAAGGGGAATAAGTAATCATTACTATGATTCTTACATAGAGTTTACAAACTCTATCCTAAGGTTCTAGTTGAAGAACACTCCTAATAAAGGTGGGTTTTCTAGACTTAAAGCAAAGTCTAATGGCTCATATGGTCTAACCTAACTAAGCTAGGGTTTAAGATGACTTCACAAAGTCAAGGCAGGGTAATGAACTATCCATGACACAAGGGTCAATGGAGAGACTTTTCCTTTGGAAGGAGAGGGAGAGGCAACTTGGATGAGAACTAAAAAGTACCATCACTTGGGGAAGAAATACTTAACAAATCAATAAACAATTAAGCAAGAGAAACATGATATAGGGTTACAACCAAGCAAGCATGCATATCACACTAGGCAAGGATCAAATAATACAAATGGTTACAATCGAGAATAAAATATCTTAACAAAGATCGAAGTAACAACCCAAGAGACATATTCACAAATATGAAAACAACAGTCATATAAATAAGTCACAACTTAAAATGATCATGTTATAAATTCAAATGTAACGACATTAGGCATTGACAATCAAATACGCAAGGAATATTCACCATGGTTAAATTAAGGACTTTAGGAAGAGGACAATAATTTATGGTAACCACCAACAAGGAATGAAATCTCAACATGTTAACAAACATAAAGAAATCCAATATCAATAAATCTCACAAGATAAGTCAAGTATAGTATGAAAGAAATGCGATCAAGACGTGAGGTAACAACCTAAGAATGAACCGACTAACAAGTAGGCAAACGGCATTGTAAAAACAAGCAAGTTTATATTTTAATCCATCACATAAAAATAGGCATTACAGTGAGCAATTTGCAAAAAGAACGGGTTAAAAATAATGAACAATGAATAAGTTGTGAATTTTTGAAATTTCATGCAAATAACAAATAAAATCATATAATAAAAAGAGAAAGGGCAAGGGTAGGAGTTGAACCCACGCCCTTGGGTTTACAAACACCACATACATCCACTAAGACACTAGGCGCGCGCGCATGAGGAAATGGAAAGAATGACACAAAATGAAACAAAGACAATTGAAAATAAAATGCCAAAAAGAGTTGATCACCAAGGATCAAACTCTGGTCAGGCAAGTGAAAGGTACAAAGCGCGCAAGTGTCTTACCACTGGGGTGGCTATACATCCGTATATTTAGCCACCCCCATAAATAGATAATGCTACTCATGATGGATTTCTGGGCAAAAAGCAAGTCACCAAACCAAAAACGTGAAGAATCCAAACTTGGTCAAAACTCAATCTTTTTCTATGAAATTTTAGTCAAACATGACTGTTTTTTAATGAGGAATATGATGGTATCAACAAAATTTTGAAATAGTGCTTCTAACAAGAAACACGATTGAAGATGCAAGTTGATCAAATGAGTTTCATAATGGAAACTAACATTAGCTCTGAGTTCATACACATCAAATAGGCATTGCACACAAGTCATACATATCATAACAGAGGTATTAATCACTTAGGGCTCAAGCATAGATCAATATAATGGAAAGTGGTTCATGAACTGCAATGATAACATGAAAAAGCAAGCAAAATGCCAAGGATGCAGATGGAAAAGTTTAGTTCAATACATACACATGGCCTAATAGTTTTTTAAACATGTCAGTTGATGTTTTTAAAGTTTACAAACCAAGCATCAATGCACAAGCAGAGGAAAGCAGCAAGATGCAAACATGACAGTGAATTGAAAACTAAAGCAGCAGACCAAACATGGATTCATACCAAAGCTTGATCAAATAGAACAAGAAAATCATGAGGCCTTCACCAACATACTTGAAATGCAATGACAAACAAGCATATAAAAATCACAATGTCAAACTCAAACACAAAAACACAACTGTTATGCTATGCCAAGTGAAATTTGAAGAAAAATGCAAGTTGAAGGCTAAATCATGGAAGAAGCATAATCAGTTTGGACAGGCCTCACACACAAACTCAAATCATGATATAAAGTGTGTCTACACTTCAAAATTCATCACAAACCCAATAGAAAAGGAAATCAAATGTCAGCTGCTCACTTAAGCATGAAAATGCATAATTTGAAACCAAACATGATTGGAACAGATTGAGATAAAAAAGATACCACACACAAGTCTCAAATATGATTATGAATGAGTCTATACCTCAAGTTGATCATGAAATGCATATAACAAAAAAAAGCTATCAAGTTGCAATGGTATCATACATGATGAGTGGGGCTGTCATGACAGGTAGGAGGAAAATGGTAAGCCAAACATAAAAGGGGCCTAGTTCATACACATACAATCCAAATCATGCTATCTATGCTTATGGAATAAATTCAAAGCTACACAAACAGAAAGAGTGAAGTGAGTGCAGCTATTGTGGTTTTCAAAACAGTTTGACAGTAGTGTGGTTACAAGCTGGTCAAGTAGAAAGTAGGTGGTCTCATGTCATAAACACAACACATACACATCATAAATATATAAATGAATGAGTTTCAACTCAGAAAACAAGCATTTTGCAATTGGAACAAGATTTGGTATAGTCATGGCATGTTTTGGCTTGAAAAAGCAATTTGAGAGTGAGATGATGAACCAAATAGGAATAGATCAAACACACAATATACACACATCAAAATCATGAAAATGGATGAGTTTATGCTTAGAAAATCAGGCTTATGCAAATAGGAATGAACTTGGCATGTTTATGGCTAAGAAGTGCAAATTCTGTCCTAACACAAACTTGGTGGTACAACAGGACTTTTGTCAAGACAATGAGATTCATGCTAAACTAATACATACACACATCAACAATATGCTAATAGATGAGATTATGCTCAAGAAACAGATCAAATCATCACCAAACAAACTATGGCATACTGGTTGTAAAAAATGCAAAATTGTCAACATTTCAAAAGCAAGTATGATCTGTTAAGTCATTTGAGGCAATTAGGTACCATACGCAAGTTTCAAACATGTAGAATGAAGATTCTATACACATGGATCAAGTAAGAACAGGTTAAAACAAAATATGACATGTGATTGGTGTTATGGAGTTTTGAAAATGCAAGATGAGAATGACAAAACAGTTTTGAACAAGTAGGGGTAGCTTGGACATACACATACCACATACAACCTCAAAATAGGTTAAATGATGTTTTCACAACTTAAAAAACACACACATGAGTTGCTCAAGAAATAACTGGTATGTTGTTGCAAATTCTTGACAACAAACATATACAAAACCTCACAGCTGGCCCTAACAATCAAAACTCATGTCTTCAATATTTTCAACAAGTCTCAAATGGTATAAACATCACCAAAACATATCAAACCAACATTTTAAACACTTTGAGGTGAAACATGGCAAGCACAAGCAGTCTAACACTAAGACTCATGATAATAGTAGCAAAAAGTAACAAATACCATCACAAGCCAAACTAGACTCAAACATGACCTAGGGGCAGGGGGATCTCATAAAACAACTTACAAGTTATTCAAATATGACTAATAAACAAAGATTGACAAATCTAGGGCAAGCACACCACATTTCAATGCTTGGATCTCTAAGACTAATCTTGGATAAAGTTCTCAAAACATGTTGTACACAACATCAAAGTCCAATATTGGCAACATATCATCAATATATCATTCATGAGTGAAATACTTTAACAAAATCATATATCATGACCACAAAACATAAGTTCTTGACAAAGAACCCTTATGGGACAACAATGACTATATTTCACAACAAGCATCTCAAAATGGTAAAACATGACAATGTATGAACAATAAATAGGTTGAGCATTACATACCTCTTGTAGACAAATCTTGAGCAAGCTAAAAGCTAAGAAACCCAGAGATCTTCTTATTTGGCAAAGATTTGGAGCTTTCTTCCTCTTCAAGCAACAAGCTATCTTTCAAGACAGTTAGAGTTGTGAACCTCCCAGCTGGTTTTTGAGAGTTTGTACAGTTGAGATATGATATATATGAAGTTTTGGGAGTGTTGGAATGGTGCAAAATGCCTCAAGTAAAGATTTGGCTTCCAAAGTGCATGAAAGTCAACATATCAAGGTATGAAGTTTGACTTTTAGGAAAATGATGTTTTTTGGTAGTTTGAGTGTATGGACACCTTCTACACAATGTTTATGGATTTTATAAATGGTTTTGAGTGGCTTGGAAGTGGTGGAACTGAGTTTGAGCAGAGTTTTGCTCAAGATAGTTTTTTAGTGAAAACTTGAAGTTTTTGAAAAATGAAGCTTTTGAGAAAATGGTGGAGAGTTGAGAGTTGTTGTTTCTCTTGGTTTTTAAGAGTGCTCTGGTGTGTCTAACATCATAGAGAGTGCCTTTATTTATAGTGAAAGTGAAGGTGAGGGCAGATTTGGATTTTGCCACTTTTGGAGGGAGATTATGAAGTTTTGAAATGAATCTTGCCAAGATCTTTGTGGCAGCTCTACACATAAGTTCTATGACTCAAGGCAAGCAAAAATCAAGTGTAATGATGGACATGAGGTGACTGAATAGGGCTTAGAGAGGTAGGGGACTGCAGCTGCCCCATTCTTTGAGAAAAGTTTCTCTTTCCTCTTACATATTTGATTATTTTATTACAAGTTGCTTGCAACTTGCCTCTCTCTTCACATCTCTCATTTTTCTGCATTTGCACTCATCCACACCTCTAATTATCAGATTGAATCATGATCTAAGGTTTAAGGATAACTCAAGTTGTGGAAATCTGAATTTTGAGAAATTTTGACATAGTGGTTTCAAGTGTGGCAGCCCCAACTTCTATGACCCATAACTTTCTTCTCACAAATGCTATTGAGGAGTTCTACCACAATTTAGAAAGCCCTTAAGTAGCTCTATAACTTTCATGTTTTTGAGATTTCCAAATTCTAGATGGAACTAGGCTGAAAAATCCTTCAAAGTTATTAAAAAACAAACCTAAAAGTGAAATTTTTCTAAGTTATTTTCCCTTCTTGAAATGAATTTTGTCATGACTCCAAATCTATGCATTTTTTGATCATGGGCCACTTTGAGACTTTTGTAGGACTTGTCATGATATTTCCAATGAGCTTTGAACCACTTCATTTGGATGTGTGGTTGAGGAGTTATGGTCTTGCCCCTTTTGAAACCCTAATTCCTGACTTTTGCAATTACTTCCTAACCCTTGATCCAATGGTCCTGAAATTACATGGGAAGGTGTAATATGACATAAGGAACATTTTTTATTCACATCTTGAAGTCAAATTCCTCATTGTTGAAGAGTTGACTTTTCGGTCAACCGTTCGATCAATCGGTGACTACCGAGTCGGCTGTTAAGGTTTCAGGTATTCTGAGGACTTGAAACTCTTTGGATAGACTTTAATAAGCCATAGGAACTTAATGGACCATGATCCCACCATTGAGACACCTTTTAAATCAAAAGTCAAACTACAGTTGACTTTTCCTGATCGAAAACCCTAATCGGGTATCTTGAACTGAACTGTTCTCAATTCCCGGTGTGACCACCTCAAATTGAATTCATACTTGATCCAATGTAGTATCTTTGATCTTGTTTATAGTTGAGTCAATCCAAAACATTGATTGATCAAACCATCGAAGCCTCGATTTTGACGGTACGGAACCCTGCATCTTGACAAAGATAAACTTGAAATGGGTTTAGGTTAGTTAATCAACTGAATATGATCCTAAAATGATGATGAGGATCTAAGGGGTCAAAATTTTAGGTGCAACACCTTGCCTTGCCTATAAATAGAGGCTTCCTCAATGCACCACCACACACACCAGAGCATACTCTAAAATCCAAAAAGAAACAAGCTCTCATCTTTCCTTGTTCTTGCTTAAAAGCGAAGAAAAGGCATTCAAAAAACCTCATAAAGTTGTCTTGTTCAAACCATATACCAACACCCTTTCTACCCTTTTAAACACTCCATAAACCATCCACACAATCCATAAATCATATTTGGAAGGTGTTACAATCAATAACTCAGTCAAAAAATACCATAACATAAAAAGTCAACTCCTCACACCATGAATGTTGACTTTTCTGCATAAACTGGTGATACACACTGCCTAGACCAGTTATGAATTTCTTGACACTTTGAACACCTTGAATATATGTTATACTAACTGTTCAAGACACTAAAAAACAATTGCAACACCATTTGTTGAAATTGTCATCAAGGGTTACTTGTTGCTTCAAAAGGAAGTAACTTCATCTTGTAAGAGACCAACTTGAGGAAAGGCTGTTTTGAGCTTGCATCAGGAGTTGTGGATCAATTGTTCAAAGCATTCTCAGCTAATCAGCTTGTTTGCATTAGGAGTCTACAAGAGGTAGGTGACCTCTAACCTTGTCTATTTTTTTTTATATATGCATTAGCTAGAATTGCATAGAACCTTTAAGTCATGCGTTTATGTTTGTCTATACATACTTATGACTATCATGAGAAGTGTGTATTGACTTAGTATTTGGCTTTATTATTGTGAATTTGTTGTTGTTGCTGTTTAGAGTATTTCAGATAGGGTTTAGTTATAGGTTTTTACTCATTTTCCAAAAACCTCTGCATAATATGTGTGATTATTGCTACCTAAAGAAGCTTAGAACTGTCAATTGCTAATCCTGTCAGGTATACAACAATGTTGGTTTCTGGTTAGATCAAGTTGAATTTGGTTTGAAAACTCTGTGTTTACCCTTGCTCATATAGAAACATGTTTGAATGATGTGTGGTTTCTGTCTAGGTATGAACCATTACCTATGCCTAGTGTTCATTTGTAGCTCATGAACATTGGTATGACCTCTGCAAAATGTGAGATGTTGGATGATGTGTTGAGACATCTGATTTATTTGGTTGATGCATTGCTTTTTGTCCAGGTCTGTTTTGAGGTTTGTCAGCCTATCTTTCTATCATAACTTCAGTTGGGATTTTACAATCCATGTGTGTTTAGGTCCATGTTATGCTGAAGTTTGGAACTGATATAAATATTGTATTGGTATGAATCATGTTTGATCACTTGATTTAGTTACATCACAAACAATTTTTTTTGAAAATCACCTTTTCAACCCATGTGTATTTGTTGCAGTCCATAGGTCATAATCTGCCTTAGCTTGCATTCAAGATCTTTTGATGGTTGAATTTCATAAACAACATATGTAGAGTGTGCACAAGCTTTTGATTGGTCTTAAACATGATTGTTTTGAACTACAGCTGTGGAAGTGCACTTTAAACCCTTAGTCTGCATTTACATTCGAATTTTACCATATGCATATAACTTTTGAAAAAATTATAGCACCATCGTGATCCTCTTTAAATTTCAAGTGAGATAGAATCAAATTTTGTTAAATTTGGTTGGGATTTGATCAAGTTTGAAATCAATCCGTTTTCACTTGTCTCCTTGGTTGGTCTTTGGGTTTGCCCAGAATATTACACTTTGAGGTTCATATATTATTCGGGTGGCTTGATACACTGGATGTATCACCACCCCAGTGGTTTCAACTTGCGTGTTCATGTGCTTTTCACCCATGTTATCCTGAGTTCGATCCCTGAGGAGGACAACTCTTTTGCTTTATTTTGGTTTTTTGATGTTGATATTTTAACTCTCTCCTCCATAGAATATCACGTGCGCGCGTTGGCTTGAGTGGTGAGGTTTTTAACCTACGAACCACATGTCGTGGGTTCAATTCTTGGTGGAGGTATTTCTTTCTTTTTTACAACTAATTTTTATGTTTTCTTCCAAAACTTCAAAATGGCATAACTTTGTCATTTTTTTTATCATTTTTGACTCATTCTTTTTAACTTGTTCTTAATCATGCCTTCTTTCATATAGTGATCAAAGAATTCAAGGAATTACATCCTATAAATACTTTATATCATATGAAATCCTCACACTCTTTAGGGTTTTTACCTTACATTCCTTTAGTCATTTTCAAATCTCTTTTTGACATCTTGTGAATTAATTTGCACTTGGTATGTACATGTTTGTTAAACCATTTAAATGTTTGAATTTAGCTTGACTCAAGGTCTTGTCTTGTTCAAATCCTTGCTTTTGATGCATCTAATTGATTGACATTGTGAACTATGTTTATGAATCATGCTACCTCTTAATGTTGTAACCTCTTGAGTGTATTCTTCATCTTTCATTCTACTTGTTTATGTGTATTGTTAGAACCATAACATGCTAGGGCTTGCCTTGTTTTGGTTGTCACCATGAACTTGTGTTTTCCCCCATGAAACTTTGAACTTCTTACTTGAACTATTGTAACACTTCTTGTATGATTACTTGTACTTGATTGTCATCAATGCTTGGATGTTGGTCTTATGTTGTTACATTTGACATTCCTTAATCCAGATGATATACTTGCCTCAAGTTGTTACTTGCTTGCATTTTAACTTGTTTGAATTACATGTTCTTTGTTTTGTCTTGATGGTTGTCACCTCATTTCTCTTCATCTTTGTTAAGATACTTAGAATTGATTTTACCTTATGTGATTGGTCTTGTAAGAACCTCTACCATATTCCTTCTAGATATTATAATATCTTTGTGTTTTATTGGTTGTAACTATTTGACTTGATGGTTATCTTTGTTTGATATTGTCACATACTTGTATATCTTTTCTTGGTTGATACCTTGCTCTGTCATATGTTCATCATATTTGAATGAATGCTTATATGTGTTTTTTTTAACTTTGTTAAGTTATTCCCCAAGTGATGGAACTTGTTAGCTCTCATCCAGTTGCCTAATTTCCCATTCCAAAGGAAAGTCTCTCTATTGACCCTTGAGTCATAGATATCTCATTACCCTCCCTTTGACTTTGTTAAGTCACTTTGAACCATAACTTAGTTAAGTTAGAACCTAACCATTAAACTTTGCTTTTAGTCTAAAGACCTACCCCTTGTTAGGAGTATCCTCCCTTTAGAACTTAGGTTTAGAGTTCTTCTTTAGTCATGTCTGAACTACGGATGCTCTGATTTCTCATTGGTTAATGGTAATACATAGGCAAAAGATGCGATATCTTGACGAGCACACCCCTGACACGGTCAGAGTCAATCCTTATAGGCCTTGATAGAGCCTTCTCCCTCCTTTTGGTCTGGATAGAACCAATTGGTCTTACAACGTAGAATTAGGTAGAATTGGTTAACTCTATGTAAGAATCATGGTGATGATTACTTATTCCCCATTCTTGAACGTTCAGTATAGATCTAGAGAGTTTGGTTAAACTCTAAAAAAGCATTGTTATGTTTGTTCCCCTAGAGTCTTGACCATAGTCAAGTACTTTTTAATCCTCGGTGAGGTGAACTATGGTTGCTCTGACTTGATGGTAACCATAGTCAAGTACGTAGGCAGAGGATGTGATATCTTTGCGAGCAAACTTAGAAACTATCCTTAGGTATTTACCTTCACCCTACCTTGTACCCCTATCCCAAGCCATATCAAACATTTAGCAAATTTAGCATACAAACATACAAAAGGTTCCTGTAGAGTACTACAGATGTTTAAGATGTGAAATACCTACCCTAGGCATAACCAACCCCCGATCCCTTAATCTCTAAGCGTTGTTGTTACATCGTGTTGCACCCCAAAATTTGACCAACCTCTTCTTCACTTGGTTTATGTTTCATTTCATTGTTTTAGCATATTGCATTGCATATCATTTTGCATTTACAGGGGATCAAGTGTTTGTCTGTGCACCACTCAAGAGGAAAATCTTTATTGGCTTCAAACTCAAGCAAAGGCACTGGTACAAGCCATCAGAAGACTGTCAAGGGGTCCATAAGGTTGTATCATTGGTGGGAGCATGATATATAAGTTTGTTGAGTGTCTCAAAGGTTGTAGTGGAGGGGAAAGGTTATTCAGTTCATTTGCACAAGGCCCTTGTCCAAGAAAGGAGAAATTAAGGTTTCGATTTTTACCAGGATAAAATTTGTTTCTTGAGGCAAACTTGTTTCCATGGACCTCCACGTGCCCTAAGGTGTTTGGGGATGAAAGATCGATCATGACTTTTTATCAGAAAAGCTCCAATTAGTCACTTGATTGAAAATCGGGAAATGCGAAGAAAAGTCAACTATGCAATGAAAAAGTCAACTCCTGACTTTTTGAGGTCAAGATCATGATCCTCAATTTTGATTTGACCAACGGATGAAATTTGATCAAGAAAAGTCGAGAGTTGTTGAAAGTTTCCATTTTTGGGAATTAGGGTTTTAGAACTTTCCATTTATGGAAAGTTTTATGTTCGAAGCAGCCATATTCAAAGCCTTTTTGCTTCATAATAGAGGTTTCAAATGAACTTCTGGCCAACATCAAAGTTGTTCCTTGTGTTTCAAGCTTTCTTTTGAGTACCAATTCATAATCATAGGATATTTGGAGCTCAAGTTATGATCAATCAATGTTGAGAAAAAAATAAGTCAATTTTATAACTTAGAATTTTTTCTAAGTTATTTGTGGACAACCTTCATGACATGGTTTTCAACCTCAAATTTCATGGTCTTCCAATGATCCAATGGAACTTTCATCAACATGAAAGTTGTTCTACTCCATGCCCTCTTTACTAAGAACCCAAGTTCAGGGCAATTGGATTTTTGAGTGCCAAGATATCATTGGTCAAAGTTGGGGGTTTGAGCACATTTTTAAAACTTGTATTTTGATTTATTTTGGCATATGTGGCATTTTTTCATGAAGAAAGTATCAGCCTTGCTCCAAGACCATGCGTATAAGTGATTTTTTTCTCTCCCACCACACATTGCCATAACTAGAGGGACAAAGCTTGTACTCCTCATGAGGATATTTTGAATCTTTTGCCCAAGGGAGGAAGAGACAAACTTGCTTTTTCTGTTGCAGCCAGCCACCCCTAGCTGTAGCTCAACCTTTGTCTCCTCTGGTACTGTTCACTCCCTCACCATTTGATTCCAACAGCCATGAGATATATCATCTGGTCCCTTGATTATTTAACCTCAGTAAATCCCTCAAACTCCATTTTTCACACCCTATTGAAGTTGCAGAACATTGGAACCAAACCCTAGCCACCATTGGAGAGCGAAATTAGATTTTGGTATTTTTGCTCCTTTGAAATTCCCACGAAAATACTTCATTTCCTCACTTTTTTCCTAAACCTTTCTTCACAAATTCAACATTCCAATACCATTTGGAAGCTGCTTGTAAAAGAAGAAGTTTTTAGTTCTGCTCTCTCTCTCAAATCATTTTGAAGTTAGATGTTGGCTTTGCAAAGGTTAGGAGCTTGAAACTTTGAGTTTTTGCTGTTGGTGTGCTTTGGAGGCTGCAAGAGGTGAGTATCACAAACTTTCTTGTTTTATTTGTATCATTAGCATTAAACATGAGCTGGTTTTATTTTGATGTTCATTAGCTGTTGAATGTGTTTATGCCATGCATATGTTTGTTGCTATATGTTGTGAATCATGTTTTTTTTTATTTCTCTTTGCTTGAAGTTGGTTGATTTGGTCTTAAAGGCTTGATTCATGTTTTTGGATGTTTGGTATGAGAATATACCTCTGTGGGGTGATGATGTTATAATACTGCAGTTGTTTGTTTCTTGTTGACAGTTTTGGTTCAGAGTCCATATATGCTCTACTCATTTGGTGTTTGAGCATGTCTTTTGCAGTCAGTTCTTATGCTTGTGACAAGTTTGTTCAACCTCTGTATGTTCATTGATGAATACATGTTTGCTTTGTGACATTAAATTTTGTGGTGCTTGATATTTCATGTTTGAGTCTAGAAACAATTTCATGTGTTTGTGTGTGTGCAAACTGTTTTGAACTTTTCTTTGAAAATGTATTTTAACACATAAGCTGCATGATGCTGATATCACCCATCATTTCCAAATTGACAAGATTTTGTGCTACTTGCTGTTTATAAGCAAAATACCCTGTTTGTTTGAAGTTGTTTTTGAGTTTTCATCTTTGTTGAGGCATAACATGTTAACTTCATCTATGATCATTGTTAGAATCTTTGGCTGCTAAGTTCCTGCTGGTAATTCATGTTATTTGTCTTTTCAACCTTAAGTGGCTTTACACTCTAGATGTGTATAAACTCATAGCTTGAATTGGGATTGATAAGCATATACCCCCGCGGGTATATAGTGTAAGCAGTTTCAATAAGCATATACCCCCACGGGTATATAGTGTAAGCAGTTTTAATAAGCATATACCCCCGCGGGTATATAGTGTAAGCAGTTTCAATAAGCATATACCCCCACGGGTATATAGTGAAAGTATCTTGCTCGCCAAACTTGTATGAGTTGTCTTCATCAAAACATAGATGGTTTTGAATCTTGATTCCACATGTTTTAGTTTTGTGTTGGTGTGTTTGCACTGTTGGTTGCCATAGAGGATGTATGTTTGCATTATATTTTGATTGTTGCTTGTGTTTTTTTTCTCTCCAAAACCAGGCTCCTTTAGACTGCTGTTTTGCTGTGTTGATCATGAGGATTTGGTGCTAGCTTAACATGATTTTGTTCAGATTTGTGTTTTGGTTTTGTCAAAAAAAATCATTTCTTCATTTGTTTGAGTTGGATAGTTCACCAAGTTGTCAGCTTATTTTCTTAGTTTTGTTTGTGAGTTTGAAAAATATCATTGAGAATACTACTTAGATTAAACATTGTCATAATGGTATTGGTTGATTTGAATTGATGGGAATTGGTCACTCTTACAGCTGTGAGTTGAAATTGATGTATGTTGTTGTGTATGTGAACCATGGATGGGATTTGGTGTTGGGTATTGGTCTTTATTTGTTATTGCAAATCACAACTGCTTCTACCACTTGTTTTATTTTTATTCTATTTATTTTCTTTTGATTAGTTTTTTTAAATACTACATAAAAACCCAAAAAAATCATCTTTTATTTTTAACATGTTTATTCTATTCCATTTATTTTATTTCTTTTAAATTTGTTCATTTTTAAAAATAGTTTTAAATTTTATAAAATCCCAAAAAAGTAATCCTTTCTTTTATTTTATGGTGTTATTTTTATTCCCCATCTTTTCTGTTATGTTATGATCTTATTATTATTATTATTCCATGTTATTTTCCATTTTCATTTTATCATTTTATTTTAAATTCATCAATTTCATTTTATTTCTTCCCCGTTTCATCTGTGATTGAGTTATGTGGTGTTTACTTGGCTTTGTGCCATGATCCCCCTAGGATTCCTAGTCCCTCCGTTTAGGATGGGAGTAGGAGAGACATTAGGTGTTCAATCTATGCATGATAACATTAGGTTAATTCCCCCTTTTTTCATCCCAACCTTAGGAGCATTGTACATGATAACTATAGGGTCCAGTTTCCCCTTAGATCGAGTCTTTCTCTTCTCACCTCAAAACAATCATAAAACACCTAATAAAGGTTAGTGAATATCGTACGTTACGAGCCTTAAGCTATTTGGGAAATGGTTGTTGGAAGGTTTCCTTTCAATGGCTTGATTGTTTAGTATAGCACACTTTAGGTGATATGCGATGCATCCACTCCTAAGTCATAGTCTCTAGTGCGATATGAATTGCAAACCAATTCAAAAACACTTTTTTCTCTAAAAAACACAAAAACAAATCATTCAAACCCTTTTTGCCCTTTGGGGCCTTTAATCAGAAAAATCTTTTCAGAAAAAGAGTGTTGTTAACTCTTAGTTCTATCGCAAACGGTAACGCCTAAGTCTCCCATGCGCGAGTTGCATACACCAACTGCTAGAACTACTTGTTAACCCTACTCGGGCCTAAAAAACAAGTTGAACAAATCTGTGTTCCCCTTTAGCCCGAACTACGTTTGCTCTGATATTTCATACTAGATGAAAGTACGTAGGCACAAGACGCGATGTCTTGGCGAGCAACCTCCCCCACCTTTTACCCGTAGTTAGTCGAACTACGTTGACTCTGACTTCTCATTTCAAATGAGATACGTAGGCACAAAGCGCCGTTGCTTTGCCGAGTCACATTCTTTTTCCATTGTCCTCAAGCCTGTAGCTAGATAGTTTTAATCACCCTTTTAGATAGATAACAAGCGTGGATCCCGTTGAGTAAGACGGACGTGAGGGGTGCTAATACCTTCCCCTTGTGTAACCGACTCCCGAACCCGAGATTTGGTTGCGATGACCGATCTTATCCCTCTTTCCGTTAGGTTTTCTCTGAGCGTTTCCTTTCCCTCTCTCGGGATAAATAACACACGGTGGCGACTCTTCTGTCACAGCCGGCCCTCTATTTTCGTAGTAGCGTACACATCGCGCAAAAGGTTTTTCTTTCTTTAACCTTCCCTTTGGATAAATCAAAGTCCGGTTGTGAATTTTAAGAATTAAGATTCAAGTCGATCAATAGCTTGGTATCATAATTCTCACTGTAACACCGGGTCTTATTCTTCCTAACCCCGATCATACAGATGTGCAAAATTTGAATAACTATTGTTATATTAATCACTCAGTCCCCGCGCACGTTCCTGAGAATGTAGGTGTTGGCGGGGACGATGCTGAGGGTCATGATCCTATGGAGAAAGATGCTCATGAAAATAACACACAACCATACACCACACATGTTTTTTCTGAAAATGTTGTAGTTATATCGTCAAGGAGTAGGCCCAGAGGAAAAAGAGATGGTACACCTGTTACCCTTGATGACATTTATGATGAGATGATGCGACGAAGCGACTTAGACGCTCGTTGCGACCGAAGGATCCAAACCATAAAGGCGTAACAAAATAAAATGATTCAAATCCTTCAATGCATTCAACACGATTAGCGTGACTGCGCTTTCAAGAGTGAACACAACATGTTGGGCTTAATCGATGAGATGGAAGAATTAATAGTACATGTGGAGGACTTCCAAGAACATATTCAACATGTAGGTACACCACCTCACCAGCCTAGAAATGGTAGGCGTGCACGAACGCGTGGTCCAGGCCACCAGTAGTAGACATTCTAGGTTCTTCCTCCCTTTCTTACCTTACTTTATGTCGTTGCATTGGGGACAATGCTCGATTCAAGTGTGGGAGAGGAAGTTTTACCACTTTCATTTAATGTTTTCTAGGTAGTTTTAATTTATTTCTTGCCTATGTTTATTTCCCTTGTTTAGCATTAATAAACAAGTCAAATTCATGTGATGTCGAGTCTTTATGCGTAGTTTCCACTATTTATTTGATTCTCCCAGTTTCTTGAGCCATAACAAGAAATTTTTATTTTTGGTTTGATGCATGACATGACACTTTAAGTTAGGCTATATTAGAGAGACTTGGAAAAGTGTTGATAATATCGGTACCGTTTTGACACCTTAAGCCCCCTAAGTATGCAGAGCAATTTGAGTACTTATTATGTCGAGACCTTGAGTTATGAGTAGCCTCTTGATTAGTTTATACTAGCAGTCAACACTATTCTAAGGCACAAACTAAGCGATAAACCGATGCAAATATGTGTTCGATCTTAAATAGTTAATTGAATAAATAGAAAAGTGAATAAAAGACATGTTCCTTCTAAGCCAAGTGGTCTTCAACCAACCATTTAGCCCAACGGGTCGGACTCTTGAAATTCGAAAGAAAAAAAAAGAGAGAGATTTGAAAATGAGATCATTAAACACTAACAGATTTACTTACCATGTACGTGCGGGGATAACAGGCTTAATGTGATTGCACAAGAATGAAAAAGAGGTGAAAGATAATAGGTTGAGTTATAATAAAATGATTCGAATTGATTTACATAGGGTGGGAGTTCTTAATCGCATTTTTGTGGTTTCGTTTCATTACGGTATCCTTGGTGTTGATGTTTAGTACCATTCTTTCTAACGAAAGCCTCGCAACCATGTATGATTTGAGTTTTCTTGTGTTTCTATTTCAAACCCGTGCTTAATATGATTACCAAATTTATTATTTGCTTGAGGACAAGAAAAGGTTCAAGTATGGGGGAGTTTGATAACGCGAAATTATATAGTATATTTGACTTGACTTGCATGAATTTTTAGTTATAATTTCTCTTATTTATCATGATTTATGTCTTGTTATGCCGATATTTTTGTTGTTTCGGGTACCTTGACTAAAAGTGGATTGAATTTACAAAAGAAAGAAAAAAAAATAAAAAAAAATAAAAGAAATAGACGTGGGGCCCACCACACTACAAAAGGATGGCGCCTACCATACCTAATGAAGAGTGGTGCCTACCACCATCCTTGTGGCGCCTGCCACGTGAGCTTGTGAAGGAGTGTGGCACCTGCCACACTCAAAAAGAAGAAAAGGGTGGCGAGTGCCACGATGCCATGACCTAATGCATTATTTTTTCTCCATTTTCTTCTCTCCACGACCATCCTATATTTTCTCCACGTCCAGATTTCTTCGCCTCGAATTCAGTCATACGAATTGCACGAAAACAAACCGAATTTCACGAAGCTACTAGGGTATAAAAAAGAAGTTTGGTTTCTAAAACGGGGGTCGAAGAATGTGTTCTAGAATTTTGTTTCTTTAGAATTTTAAGTAGAAAGTATTACCTGTAAAAGTGATTATTCTTCCACACCGGGAGGCTATTAAAATTCTAGTTTTAGGATTGTTTCTTTGACCATAATTCTATAATTGAGTACGAAGCGTGCCGGCATAGTTTTCCAAGTAAAGTTTCAGCAGTTTCCAGTTTCATTTTAATTCCAGGTTCTATTTTATTTACTTATACTTACTTTTTATGCTTTCAACTTAGACTAAATCATGTCTTGCCTTATGTTTAATTATCGTAATAGCATGTTTATATTGAAAACCATGTCTGGCTAAATCTACTGATATCGGTATGTAAATACAGTCATCCGAACGGGATTCGGTAATAATTGGCGTAAACCTTTAGCAACTATTTTTCTGGTTTTAGTTTCCTGTTCTAAAATTAAAACAACTTTTATATGAGAGTAAAAAGGAAACAAAGATTATGGTCAATATAATGAGAGCTTGATATTTTAACCGGATAGAAGAAACTGGTCATTAATTCTAAATACACAGCGAGAGCACTTTAAGGTTAACTAGAATTTATCGATTTCCAAAAAGTACTTTTAAATTCAAATGAGACAGTGAGAGCAAAGCATTATGGTTTAAGAGTATAGTCGGAGTCAACAAACACGAGAGTGTGAGATAAAGCCTTTTAAATCAATACTTTCCACTGAAGAATATTTTGACATTTTAATTACGCCAACTATTTATTGAATCCTCGAAGTTTGATGAGCTACATACCGATATCCCGTTATATTTCTATTAAAGCTCAGTTTTTGTTTACATTATTTTTTTTGTTTACCGTTAAACTTTAGAAATTCCATTAGCCTTAGATTTACGTAGTAACATTAGATAACAGTAAGTTCAATTTTCGGTCCTTTGGGTTCAATAATCTTTAAAACTACGCGATATAACTATGCACTTGCAGTCACGAATCCTATAGACATACTACGTCACGATCATTAGGGTTGATGCCTGTTTGCGGTAGAATGGAAAAATAACGTGCTCTTTTATGAAAATGATTTGAAACACAATCCCGAAGGATAAAAAAGTTTGAATTTAATTTAAGAGTTTTAGAGAAGTGAGTTGAATTTATTTAAGATTCACGTCGCACTAAAGACTATGATATAGGAGCGAATGTGTCGCATATCACCCAAAGGGCATACACTAAACACTCTAGACAAGTGAGGAGAAAACCCTACCACTCATCATTTACCATATACCTAAGGCTTGTGGTGCACAACGTTCATCATTATTTATTAAGTGTCTTAAGATTGTTTGAGATGAGAAGAGAAGACACAAAAGAGAACACTAAAGGTAAACTGAAAACCCTACTGTTGTCATACAAAATGGTCCTAAGGTTAGGATGAAAAGGAAGTCTACCTAATGTTATCATACGAATGATGAACCTAAAGTTGAGGTAAAGAAGGGACTATCCTAAATGTTATCATGTAAAGGATTGAAAGCCTAAAGTCTCTCCTACTTCCATCTTAATCAGAGGGACTAGGAATCCTAAGGGATCATGTGAGCAAGCATAAGTAAACACCAACCAATTCAATCACAAATGAAAACAAGGATGAAACTTAAACAAGTTCCAAAAAGAGAAGAAAGAAGGCATGCAAGATGAAGAGCATACATGAAAGTCCAAAAGCAAAGCATCAAACACATTGATATCAATCTCATACAAGATGAACATCAACATCATGCCAACATATCACATAAGCATTCACATGTCCAAACCACATCAAAGACTTGCAAACAAAACACAATGGCAATGCAAAATGCCCACACACAATCAAATGACCTAAACATCACATAAGAAGCAAAATCAACCACAAGGCAAGGTGAAATGAAGTGAAATGACACAAGGAACATGGTAGGGAAGTAGCACGACATATCATACTCAAGTCATATCAATGATCAAAGAGAGGGCATAAGGCAACAAGTCATGCATATCATCTATTTACAAGGCAACCCCAAATCATACAAGCATGCATACAAAGCATTCCAAAAGGGCAAAGCATGAAAACATGGCATGAAAACAAAGAGATCACAACATCAACATGATCAAACAAGTTCAATATTCAAACATGCACACACAAGAGAGATCATACAGATGGAATCAACCAAGTGGAAATCAAGCATGCCTCAAGGAGAATCAAACATCAAAATCAACCATAAAAAGCAAACCACAAATAAGCAAGCATCAAGAACTTACAAGACATGAATAAGGACGAAATAATACGCAAGAATGGATTGAAAACAAAATCACCTCAATTTGCAATTTAAAATCAAATAAAAATAAATAAAAAAGGTAAATGAAAACTAAAGAAGGAATGGAAAAATAATTTCCATCATGGGATCATATACTAATTTCCTCAGAATTTTAAATGGCTCAAAAATAATTTTAAACCAATTAAAATTAACCAAATAAATAAAAAAAACATGTAAAATAGCAAAACCAAAAATAAAAATCCAAGAAAATCAACATAGGTTCAAAACCATCGTAGGATCATATAATATTTTTCTCATAATTTTGAAATGCTTAAGAATAATTTTAAACTAATTAAAATTGGCTCAAACAAATTAAATCTCAAGAAAAATAACAAATGGAAAAATAAAAATGCGCAAAAATAAAAAACAGAAAGAGAAAAATAAAAGGAAATTTTAGAAATTATTTTGGTATTTTTCTTATTAAAAATGAATTTTCTATGAATTTTTGAAAGTAAAATGAATTTAAAAACAAAACAGAAAAAGAAAATAAAATAGAAAAAACAAGATGCATTAGATCCAGTCTCATTAAATGACGTTGCTAATCCAAGGATCCAAAAGTGCGTATCCACGATGGACTTAGGTCAACTAAACCACACAGAGTCAACAAAAGTTAGAGACACCAGATTAAAACAAATGTAAGGCATGGACGATCAGATGATGCCAGCTCATCATCTTCAACCTCTAACCATTTCAAAACTAAAAGAAATTGCAGAAAACCGTGGATCATATCAACCATAACCATTAGAGCTCATAGTGGTTTCATTTGATGCGTCTTTTCAAGACGATCACAACCATATCATCGCGCCATATTTCTTTAAACTATAGCTCACTCGATTCGAAAAAAATCAGAAAGAAAAGCAAAAACGAATTTGAAAATTAAACACCAAAACTCAACAAAAACCAAATCTTGGATTCGAGAGTCGGTTACGCAAGGGGAAGGTGTAACACCCATTTTAATTATTTAGTCTTTTTGGTGTTATTTTATTTCGCTGTGTCTTTATGTAGGGGTGTGTCTGAGTGTATTGGTGGGTGCCCTTTGTTGCACCCTAAAATTTGACCAACCGGGTCTCGTATTTGGTCCTATGTTTCGACGCATAACCGCATTCGCATCTGCATATCGCATACAGTGCACTTTTCATTTATTTTGGTTTTATCGGGATCATAGCTCTCGTCTCGCGTCTCAGGTGTTTTTAATCAGTTTAGATAGATAGAATCGTATTTTCTGGATAGTTCGGTGCCCGTTTATTTTTACCGGCTACTTTGGTGCGCTCTCGCGGTGTTATGTGTCGTTCGGTGCTATTTTTGTCCCTCTGGGAATTATTGTGATTTTTCTGGATTTTATTGGCCATTTTTAGGATTTAATAGAATTTTTAAATAGATTCAAATCATTTTTTTAGCATTTTATAGAAATAAATAGATTTTTCTTTTATTTTATAGAATTTAAATAGGTAATATAGATTTTATTTTAGGATAATATAGAATATAGGTTTTTCATTTTCTTTAATAGGTATTATAGAATAATATAGTTGTTTTTTTATATATAGGGATTTAATAGAAATTTAATCAATTTTGGATTTGATAGAGAATTATTAGATTTTTTAGATTAGTGGAATTTTTAGAGTATTATTAGTTTAGGAGTTAATTAGAATTAATAGATTTTTAGAATAATTTTCATTGTTAGGTTTAATTGAGTTTAGTTTAGTTAATTAGGATTAGATATTAATTAGGTTTTTAATCCTGGTTTTAATTCAGTTTTTTAATTGACCATTAATCATTTCCATTTAATCCAAATTTTAATCATGTTAGTTCATTTCAGTTTTTTGAGTTTTGTTATCAGTTTGTCGTTTGGGCCCATTTCCATTTCGCAGAAGCCCAATTCGTCCAGAAAAGCCCAGTTCGTCCAGATTTTTTCCAGCATTTTCCAGCCATTTCTGGAAGTTTCTAGAACAATCCAGAAGTGCCAGCAGTATAAATGATCAGACGCCACGTGTTCAGAAGGGGAGGCCCCACGTTTTCACTCCACACGCTGCCACCTCACGTTCAGACTTCTTCTCTCACTGCCACGCATGGGACACGCGTCCCACATGCGTTCACTCACCCCACTCACCCCTACACGCGTCCACCATGCGTCCCTCCACCATTCTTCACCGGCAAACGTCACCGGCCGGCATGCATGGCCGACGGCCACCGCACCCCTCACCGGAAAATCAACTTCTACCCAGAATCCGACCCTCATCCATCTTCTCCGGTCGTACCTCCACCGTGAACCCCACCGGAGAACGTCCAAAACCCAGATTCCGATCATCATCATCCAACAACATCTCTGATCAACATTCATCAACGAACAATCTTTGAAGTCCATCTCCTCCGATCAACATCCAGATTCAACCTTTGTCCAGTGTTCTTCATCAAGAATCTGGATCCTAAGATTTTCCAGAAAAGCTCCCTCAAACTTCCTCATCATCAACGAACTTCAGATCAACCTCTCCAGAGGAACATCAACAACAATCATCATCCACCAACAAGAAGCGATCGTCGCCTTCATCAAGTTTCCAGAGATTCAACAGATCCAGCAAGATCTCCAAAGACCTAAACGTTTTCATTCAAGAACGTTCATCTTCAGTTTTCTCCAGAAGCGTCCAACGGCCTTCAGATCCTTCAGATCCAGTGTTCATCATCAGCGAGCGATCTTCATGGATCTTCACCTTCGCTCATCGAATCTCCAAGAACCTTCATGGAAGTTCTTCGTTATTTTTCCAGAAGAGTCCAGGTCTTCATCGTCTCTCCAACAAGCATTTAAGGTCCTTCAAATGAATTTCCAGATCAAGAACACACACACAACACCTCCGGTTCACCAAATTCAACAACCCAAATATCCAGAAACTTCAAGAGTCTCTTCCAATGTGTTCAAGTCTTCACCAACGATTGCTCGCCTCAAGAACATCAAAGGGGTGGATGGTTATTCTCATGCATTGGTATTATTCTGGGAGTGTTAATTCGTTCAGTTGGTTGCAGGTTTTAGAATGATTGTCTGAGGAGATTAGAGATTTGAACAAGGGAGAAGGAGAGGAAGACGGCGGCGGCGGCTGAGAAGGAGATTCTAGGGTTTCAGAAGGGAAAGGGAGGAAGAGAGTGGGTTAGGAGAGATTGGGCCTCAGGCCGAATTACATTTTTTGGATTCCTCCATCCGTTTTTTTGGGGCAAACACCCCTCCGTGTGTTTTTTGGACTCTGGGCCTGAGCCCACATAACAATTGCCAGGCACGCCCTCCGTTTTTCCATTGCCACCCCCCTCCATTTCCTGTATTATTAATTGGGCTGGGCCCAATCTCAGTCTGTCTTTATTTTTTCTGCTAATTCCCCTTGTAACAACTATACCCCCAGCCCCTTATTTTCTTTCTTTTTAATTCTTTTAGAGTTTGTTATATTTGTTATCAAAAAAAGAAAGTATTAAAATAGAAAAAGAAAGAATATAGAATATATGTTGAGAAAAGAAAATATAAAAAAAAAAGCATATTAAAGAAACAGAAAATATTATAAGAAAAAGAAAAATAGAGAAAAAAATATTGAAAAAGAAAAAAGAAATAGAAAAAGAAAATTGCAAAAGAAAAAGAATGTGAAGAAAATAATAAAAAAAATATATTGAAAATAGAGAAAAATAAAGAGAAAAATATAGAAAAAATATGAAAAAATAGTGAAAAATGTGGAGAAAAATATATTGAAAAATAGAAAAAATATGGAAAAATATCTTGAAAGAAAAAAGAAGAAAATAGTTGGAAAATAGTAAAAAATATTAGAGGTAATATTTTTAGGATTTATTTGTTTTAGAGGTAAGTTTAGGAGCCCACTTGTTAGGGGGCTCTTTTTCGTTCGATTTTTTAAGATAGGATAGGATAGTGTTTCCTAGGAGATTTATTTTCAGTATTCAATCATTGTAACCATTTTTTAGAGATTAATAAAACGAGATTTGAGTTGTGGTCCCGAAAGTAGCCGAACTACAGCTGCTCTGATTTCTCGTACCAGACGAGAATATGTAGGCATAAGATGCGATATCCTAGCGAGCACACTAACAACTGACTTTCTGTTCTCTCGCTGCTGTGCGATCGAGACTTTCCCGCTGATGACTAATTGTAACCCTTTTTCTCTCTTGCCCGAGTGCATTTGAGACCAAGCCATAGTCTTTGCCCATAGGTTCCCGACCCTGTGAAACCAGTTGTTTTTCTCACTGCTGTGTGAGAATGTTTGTTTAGCCGTAGTTAGTCTGAACTACATAAAGCTCTGATCTTCCATGCAGTGTGGAAGTACGTAGGCACAAGACGCGAAGTCTTGGCGAGCCATTTTTCCCTGTAGTCCCGAACTACGTTGACTCTGACTTTCTCTCTTGAGAATACGTAGGCATAGAGTGCGACGCTCTATCGAGTCAATTCCCTTCCGTTTAGATTTAGCAGTCGTAGATAGATTGTTTTGCATCCTGTAGACAACCAAGCAAGCGTGGATCCCGTCGAGTACGACGGACGTGAGGGGTGCTAATACCTTCCCCTTGCGTAACCGACTCCCGAACCCAGGTTTTGGTTGCGATGACCATACCTTTTCCCCGTTTTTTGCGAGGTTTACTTCGAGCGTTTCCTTTCCCTCCGTTGGGATAAATAACGCACGGTGGCGACTCTTCTGTCAGCCGGCGCCGATTTTCGCAGTAGCGACAGCTGGCGACTCTGCTGGGGACTTGCGATAGTTCCCTATACGAGTATCTGCTGGGGATCCAACGTCCCCTGGCTGCTAAGGACTGCGATAGTCCTTATGCATGTGGGATTCAACGTCCCCTAAGAGAGAGTCAATCCTAGCGCTTGTTTGCTTGTCTATTGGGGCTTATTTATCGATATTATCTGTTGCTGTTGGGGTATTACGGGTGTTCTATGATTGAGAGAAGTCGGACCTGGGCTTGAGTGCACCTAGAATTAGAGTAGAAATTAGTGGGCGCCCGCATGCTTTGCTTGCCTTGGTGTCCCATGAAATCTACACTCAGACGAGGTTCTTCTGGTTGGCCTCTTGACCCACCCTTTGGGTGGCTTGGGTTGCTGGTTAGTTGGATTGTCGACTCTGGGAACCGATCATTTGGAAGTTAGCTAAGTGAGGCCTCTTCAGGACTTGATGATGCCACTCCTTCTGGGAATCGTATCGTCAGTCTTGAAAGTCTGTGACGCTGACGACCGCATAGGATGTCGTACCTTGTCAGATATAGGTCCATACCTGTGAGTGGGGGGGGGGGGGTTTCTTGCAGAAAACTTGACTTCCAACCTACCCGTTATTCTGGTCTTCTCTTCAGAGAACGTCTCCGTCAGCAGCGCAATAGTATTCAGAGATTTGTGTGGGGGCTGTGGTCCCGTGTTTGCTGCATTTTGCATATCATATGCATATCAGTGTTGCATCATATTGCATATTATCCTCCAGCTAGCCAGAGTTCTGATCCAGCCTTTGTTTCCTGAAGGTGATTACCCGGAGTTTGGATTTGAGCAGCTGTTGATTGTCAGAGGACCGACCTAGGGGTTGAGTAGATTTGAGCAAAGTCAAGCATTGAAGTCAGCTGAAGATTATTGGTAGCTATGTCTGAAGGCAATTCTAACACCCTGACAGGGTTCACTATGGCGTCCAACCCTCTGTATGATTCTATGGAAGACTTCCCGCAAGTGAACAACGTTACTGCAGACCAAGTTGTGCAGCCTTCTGTTGAGAACCGAGATCGACATGAACAGTTTGTTGCCCGGAATAAGCGTCCTCCCTCTGTTAACAATCAAGGTGTTGCTTTCCCCGTGATGAATTACCGAAGAGATATTCCAATGGCTGGGATGGTAGATCCAAGAGCTCTCGACCAGGCTAGAAGACTCCGAGCATTGGAAGAAGGATTGAAAGCTTTGAAAGCCAAAGATGCTGTTAACCTGGATGCTGTAGGCATGTGTTTGGTTCCTGACCTGGTGTTGCCTTATAAGTTCAAAGTGCCGAAATTCGAAAAGTACACGGGAGATAGCTGTCCGAAGCTGCATTTGATGATGTTCTGTCGAAGAATGACTGCGTTTGCGCGAAATGACAAATTGATGATTCATTGCTTTCAAGATAGTCTGACTGGGGCATCTTTGAGGTGGTATATGCAGTTAGAGAGAAATCAGATTCAGTCATGGATGGATTTAGCCAGAGCTTTTCTGAAGCAGTACGATTACAATATGGACATAGCTCCTAATCGCATGCATTTGCAAGAACTGTCTCAAGAGATCAATGAACCTATCAGGAAGTATGCTCAGAGATGGAGAGAATTTGCTGCTAAAGTGCGTCCCCCGCTGTTAGACCAAGAGCTGGCAAGCATGTTTGTAGATTCCCTACAATATCCGTACTTCAAAAGATTGCTCGGGATTCCGGCAAGTTTCTCTGACGTGGTAGCATTAGGAGAACGCCTTGAGTATTCCATAAGAATTGGGAAAATTCAGATTACTTCATGTGATCAAGCTGATGAAACTGAATACCCTTGTGACTATCAGAGTGAAGAAGAAGTTGTGATCAACTCAGTCACGCCAAAGGTTGAATATCCTCGAAGCGAATCAGTGAATTTTGTTGGTTCATCATCTTATCAGAGATCAGTACCTCCCGTGGCTTGTTATACTGAACAGACAGTCATGCCTGGGGCACCATATCAGGAATCTTATGTCGCTTCCATTGCAAAGCAGCGAACTCGTGGCCGAGGTTATCAAAATCAGCGTCAGAATCAGAGCAGACCTCGCAACAACTTGGAACGAAGGAATGGTCCTTCTCACCCAGTGCCTATGCCGTATAGCCAGTTGCTACCATCGCTTATCCAGAAGTCTTTGGTGGAACCTAAAGCTCTTAAGCCAGTCCCAGAACCTTACCCTCCTGGGTATAATCCCCACGTTCAGTGTGGTTATCATGGTGGCTCACCGGGGCATTCGACAGAAGATTGTAAAGCATTTCAGGCGAAGGTACAACAGTTGATTGATCAGGATCGCATTTCCTTTAGAGAAGGGTTTCTGTTTGTTCATCCCAACCGCTCAGCTGTCTAAGCTCGTAGATTCGGAAAGTATTCTCCAGCAAAAGCCAGTGGTTCAGACAGGCAGGCGCCTCAGCATTGGCAGTTCTCAAGCTTTTATATCATTTGCATCTGTAGTTTCTTTTCTGTTAGTTACTGCCTGCTTTTAAACATTGTATGTTTCGAATGGTGATATTAATAAAGTGACTATGCATTTTTCTGAATTAATCATGTCGCTGTCGCTCATTTACTGCATTGCACTGACACTTGCATTTTATTCACTCCATTTTATCACTGTGACTAGCAAAGATTGGAGGGAGGATGACGAAATAAACTCATAACCGATGATTGTATGCTTTCAGATAAGACCGTACCGATGACGTACAAGGCATTGTTTCAAATTCCCCAAACACTGGAGATATAAGGATTTAGTCCCTTGTTAACCACTTCGAGCCAGGAAGTAGAAGTTTTTTCGGACTTTTAAACCCTCACATCTTAACCCGGGGCAGGGTAGTTGTCAGTTAGCTTGACCGAGCATTCAAGTCTTGCAGAGGAGTGTTGTCTTTCAAGGACCAACAGCAGTTTACACCTTTCAAGAGGTCAAACCTCACCAATCAGGAGTGAGACAGTTACAATCCTTTTAGAGCAATCAGGACAAGGAAATGGAAAGAAATAGAAAGAAAGAGAAGGAAAGAGGAAGAAGAGGAAAAGGGGAGGAAATTAGAGAGGAAAGCTTGGATTCCTCGAGATCAGCCCTGAAGAATTAATTAATGGAGGTAAGGGTGTGAAACTTGTGATTCTGTCCATGCATGAATATGTAGGGATTGTTTGGATGGTTTGGGTGATTTTGAGTAGTTTACCATTTTAGGTCAAAAATGAATTAATCGGTAGAACTGATATTTTATCGGGTAAAATCCAGAATAAGTCGTGTAGTTTAGTCGTAGGATGTTAGGCTAAGACTACAGGGACTGATTTGGTGAGAATCAGATGATTTATGAGCTTCTGATGATTTTTGGACAGTTGGGGTTTTTGAGTATCACAGAACTCGCTAGGCGAGCAGCTAGCGAGTGAGGTAGCGAGGGCTCGCTAAGGCTTCGCTAAGCGAGTTATGTGGCGAACACTTCCAGTAGCCACTGTCTGCCTTCGCTAGCGAGTTCGCTAGGCGAGTGGGGCAGCGAGCGTTCACTGAGGCCTCGCTAGGCGAGTGGGCCAGTGAGCATGACAATAACTTGTTTTATTTTTGTTGCTTCCATCCAAATTTGATGTTTTCGATATATAACGTACAGCTCGTGTGTTGTATTATGATATGCTGTGGGTAGCCGTATGGCGTGAATCCTAGATTGTGAATTAAGACGGTGTTTAATGGTGAAGAGTGTACACTTGGTATGAAAATGTGAATTTTCCTAATATTGTATGTAATTAACATAATTAATTGGTGAGTAATATATATGATGTATGGTGATGTGATCAGGAGGATCGTGTGCACTTAGTGTGCTTGAGTTTGTTTGTTGTGCATTTGGTGTCGTGTATATCATTGTGTCTTGGTGGGATGAATCGTTGCTCAGGAGGAGTGTATGTGATTCACCCGTACTCCTTTATGGAGAATAGTGGGATGGATCGTTGCTCAGGAGGAGTGTATGCGATCCATTTGTATTCCTTTGTGGAGAATGGTGTGATGAATCGTTGCTCAGGAGGAGTGTATGCGATTCATCCGTACTCCTTTGTAGAGAATGGTGGGGATAGATCATTGCCAAGGAGGGGTGTATGTGATCTATCCTGGGTTCGATTGAATGAACCAATGAGTCGTTACCGCATGCATGGTGTTGAGTTGCATGGTTGTATTATTGCATATTGTGTTTGATTTTTGGACAGTAGGTTGTGGTTGATGCATGTTGGGTGATATTTTATATAATTACTACTTTTGATCATGTATCTTATTACTGATAATTTTGATCATGTTTTCTCACCCCTTTGTTATTGTGGTGGTCTGTGCTTCTTCGGAAGTACAGATAGTCCAGGTACATAGCTAGCTTGGATAGTGGTGCGCAGGTCGAGTCTTAGGATGCTCTGATACGTAAGACGGGGCTTGGGTGTTTACTTTTAACTATGTTAAATTTGTTTTATTCTTGTGACGTATCATAATTTTGGTGAACCTTGTTAATGAATGATTTTATGTAATTTGGCGGATGGCCGAGAATGTTAAATTGATGATTACTTCCGCTGTTTTATTTTGAAGACCACCTAATGATGTTGAACTATTTGATGTGATATCCCACTTTTGAGGAGAAACTCTGATGTTTACTTGAAATAATCGTATTTTATTTTAATTATGGGAAGTAGGGTGTTACAATTGGTATTATAGCAGGTCGGTCCGTCCGGCCAGTGTAGTAGTTGAGTCTGTCCTTAGGATAGAGATTGTGTACCTTTTAACCTAGTGTTGTTATAGTTGAGCAGTATGGCAGGAAGGAATGATGTGCTTTGGCTGCAGCTATGCAAGCGATGGCGCAGGTGGTTGCTAATCAGAATCTAGCTGCGGGTGCTCAGTTTAGCGATTTAGCTCAGTTTCGGAACAACAAGCCATCGACGTTTGAAGGAGGAATTTTGGATCCTGAAGCTGCACCGAAATGGCTGAAGGCAATTGAGAAAATTTTCAGGACAATGGGTTGTAGTAATGAGCAAAAAGTGAAGTTTGGTACTCACATGCTGGAAGGAGAGGCTGAGACTTGGTGGGACAACAGTCGACAAAGATTGGAGACTGCAGGAACTGCGATTACTTGGGATGTGGTTCGAACGGGTTTTCTGGAAAAGTATTTTCTGGAAGATACACGAAGTGCTAAGAAGATAGAGTTTCTGGAACTGAAGCAGGGTAATCTGACTGTAGCAGAGTATGCTGCTAGATTTGAAGGGCTGGTACAGTATTGTCCTCATTACAATACTGAAGCGGCAATGACCTCCAAGTGTTTGAAGTTTGAAAATGGGCTGCGTCCGGAGATTAAGATGGGGATTGCTTGTCAGAAGATCAAGAATTATCCTAAGCTGGTAAGCAGAAGCAGAATTTATGATAATGATAACCGGGCCAGGATTGCACACTATAAGGCTGTGAATGACCGTAAAGGTAAGCAGAGATTTGGTGGTACTGCTTACAGTGTTCCTGTTGATAAGGGAAAACATAAGGCTGCTGCTGATAAGAAGCCCAGAGAAGGGAAAGCATCTGCTGATTTGAAATGTTTCCGGTGTGGTGGCGCGGGGCATCATGCTAATGATTGTCTTAATGAGGCGAAGAAGTGTTTCAAGTGTGGTAAGCCAGGCCATGTGATGGCGAATTGCAGGGCCACTATGCCTACCTGTTATAACTGTGGTGAGAAAGGTCATATCAGTACACATTGCGAGAAGCCGAAGAAGTCTCAGGCGCCTCAAGCCAGCGGTAAAGTATTTGCTGTGGTAGGAACTCAATCGGCCAGCGAGGAACGTTCCATCAAAGGTACTTGTTTCATCAATAATATTCCTTTGACTTCTATGATTGACACGGGTGCAACCTGTTGTACCCCAAAATTTGCCCAACCTTTTCTTTACTTGGTTTATGTTTCATTTCATTGTTCTAGCATATTGCATTCCATATCATTTTGCATTATACAGGAGATCAAGAGATGTGTGTTCAACAAGAGGAATATGCCAAGGGTTATAAACCTAATCAATAGCTTGTATTCAAGTCAACAGGGGGGTTATCATCATCAGAGACAAGTCAAAGCCCTTTGGATAAGCAGATAAGTATGTGTGGTCCACCTCCAGTCTAGGAGACCATCTGAAGGTCATTTGAGGATCACAAGCTCATGGTTATGAAGGGAGATTGTCATTTAAGCTCATTGGAGGCCTTGACGGTCATTGTGGAGTTCATTCAAATGTTTATACCAAGTGTGAAGAGCTACAGTTGACGATGGTGCAATTAGGGTTTTTATCTGGTCAGCCCTCAAGCAACTGTGAAATTGAAAGAGATTAAGACTCAATTCCAAGTCTTTATGGTCATGGAATTTTGTGTTAAGATATATGGGATATCATTTCAAGATCAATTAATCAAGAATCAAGGGTGTGAGGAGTTACTGAATTAGGGTTCTCAGTGTAAAATCCCCTGTTCAGTGCCTAACGTCAAGACCACCTATCTCAAGATACAAGTCCCATCTCATCTTTACCCCCACATGAAACTTGTAGAGCATGTTCTTAGCTTTTGTTTGAGTACTAGAAGTCCTTGATTGGATTTATAGAACTCAAGTTATGAAGCAGACAAGTTACAGGTCCTCAGATGAATGTGATTTTGGTCAACAAAAGTCAACCAACTTCCAAGCCATTTTTGACCTAGAAGGATGTTTCTCCTCAACTTTTTATGACAGTGAAAGTTGTTCCACATGATCTTAGCTTTCCAAAGAGTACTAGAAGTCCTTCATCTGATTTGTAGAACTTAAGTTATGAGGCTTGCAAGACAGGGGTATTTTGGGAAAGTAGGATTACAGGTCATTTTCATTATAGGTCCATTTCACCACTTTGCACGCTTCAAATGGAAATCTTTCCAACTTCAAACTTGCTCCAAATGGGGTTATTTGATCAACCAAACATCAAGGCATCAAAGGTTTGGCTTAGATTGAAGAATCCCTAATGAAATTTCCATGAAAAAGGCCTTAAAAGGGAAAAATCAAACTAAAATCACTTGGAATCATTTTGTACCAACCTTGTGCATTTTTTGAGTGCCAAACACATTTCCAACATAATGCCAACTTTGTATTTGAAATTTGAGTTCATCTTGGTGGCCATTTTCAAGCTTTCTTCAAGATTAAGCAACACATCAAAAACATGCCATAAGATCAAATCAAGGAACCATTCTCAGCCCTTTGATCAACCTACCTCAAATGCAAGCTAGCTGAGCCATTTTTACAGCTAATCAAGGTGATTTTTGTGCACTATTCAAATGGCCATAAGGTGAAAAAGTGAAAATCCAATTGGGCCCAAGGAGCACAGAATTGGGCTTTCTTTCCATCTGAATCCATCATATTTAATCCCAGCTTTGTTCACATGCCTTCAGAACTGGTTTTTGTGAGCATTTGAGTGAGAACAGATTGAGAAAAAAAGAGGAAAAAGTCAAAATCGGTTTCCAAGTTTCACTGAGTTTCAATCAAAACAAAACATTTCAAGACATTCCTTGAGGTCCATTGAACGTTTCTGGGTGATTTTCATTAAGCTTCACTCACAAACTGAGCACTGTGGAAGCTTGTTTTTTAGGTTTCTATTCTTTCAAATATCTCTCTGTTTATGCATTGATATCATGAAATTTTCATATATTTGCAAACCTCTTGATGTGTAGTTGGATTCTGGATTGATTTCATGGTTGTTTGTGAACTTTTTTCATTTGAGCTTATTTCTATTTCTTTTTGTTTTGTGTTATTTAAGCCTGATCAATGAAAATGGCTAGTGGATTCATGATCCACTTAACTTGGAGATCAATTTTGGCTATTCATTTGTCCATTTTGGTTAAGTTTTGAAGAACCTGGGTTTTTGGCCGTGAATGGTGTGTGGAGCTTCGCCGGAGAAGACGACCGAAACAGTGGTTCCGGCCGTCTGGTTCTCCCTCCACTTTTCAAACTCATCAGAGCCACGTGTGTTGCTTCCATCCGCTTTATTTGTTTACTTTTCATTTTAATGGTTTTGATTAAGACCTATGGTGTTCTTGCTTTGACCACACACTGTCGCTACTGCGAAAATCGGCGCCGGCCATGACAGAAGAGTCGCCACCGTGCGTTATTTATCCCAAAAGAGGGAAAGGAAACGCTCAGAGAAAACCTAACGCAAAGAGGGAAAGTAATGGTCATCGCAACCAAATCCTGGATTCGGGAGTCGGTTACGCAAGGGGAAGGTATTAGCACCCCTCACGTCCGTCGTACTCGACGGGATCCGCGCTTGTTTTCTATCTAAGGGTGTGTTTATCTATCTACTCTAAAGGTCTGGTCTAAAAAGAAAAGAAAATGACTCGGAAAAGTATCACACTTTATGCCTACGTATTCCCGTCCAGAACGAGAAATCAGAGTCAACGTAGTTCGCCTAACTACGAGTTAAAGGGGGGAAGGTTGCTCGTCGAGATGTCGCATCTCGTGCCTACGTACTTTCATACGGCATGAAAGATCAGAGCAAACGTAGTTCGGGCTACGGAAGACACAAGCTTGTCTGATAGCTTTTTGTCTCCTTATGAAAGGGTTTTCCTGATTAAGGGTCCAAGAGGACAAAAACAGAGTTTGACTGTTTGTTTGAATCTTTTACGAAAGAACTGTTTTTTAGGATGTTCACAATCTCCTTCGCACTAGAGACTATGACCCAGGAGTGAACGCTTTGTATGTCACCCAAAGGGTACCACACTAAACATCAAGATTACTGGAGAGAGCCCCTCCACCAACCTTTTCCCAGATAGCTTAAGGCTCGTAACGTACGACTTCAATTAACCTTATTACTGTGTTTTTGAATTGTTTTGAGATGAGAAGAGAAAGACGCCCTAAAACTACGGTTGAAAGGGAATCTACCTACAGTTATCATGCATGGTTTAAAAACCTAATGTCTATCATAATTCCCTCTTGCACAGAGGAAATCAGAGATCCTAGGGGAAAACAGCAAAAGAAAACAAGCAGTAAATAGTAAACAGTAAAATGCATGCTATCCAACAGTACAAGCGAGGCAAGGGAGTCCGGCTCAACCTCAAACCTAAGAAAACAACAGGCAAGGGGAGACAAGCTCTACCTCAAACCTAAAGGTAAGCAACACAAGCAAACAGACAATACAACAAAAGAAAAACAGAGGAAGCAACCCAAGCAGCAGCAACAATCTTCTACAGACAGCAACTTCAACCTTGAACAGCAGCTCTAGTCAGCAAAATGAATTGACAGCAAAGTTGACAGCAAAGAATCTTCATCTTCAAGCTAGCTCCTATCTTCAAGATTCTTCAATTCTTCATCTTCAGACTCTAGCAAGCTCCACAAGAAGAGAAATCATCATTGAGATCAAGTTACAATGCTAGGAAACCTGATGAAGACAAAAGGAATTCATCAGGAACCAACATGGAAAGAAAGTGCATCCTCAAAAGTTCTACTCATTAAGGCATGCCACTCATCCCTCCAAAGGAGATATGGATCTTCCTTAAGAGGACTTTTCATCATGGGATGAGGATAGAAGTAAATAATGCATTCTATTTTTGAGGAAAAGAAAAGAACTAGTTCTAATGGCTCTTCCTAAAACCCTAATCCTATAAGCTTCTAAAAAAAACTCCTAAAAGAGAAAGAAAGCTCCAAATTAAGCTCCACAAGCCAATCCACAGCAGCTACAAGATGTCCAATACCTCCTCCAAAAAGGAAACCAAGCTCTTCAAGCTCCAAAGCCACCAACAAGATCAAACAAGACAAGGCACCAAAGAAGTAACACCAAAAGCAACACCTATTTGTGAAATGAATCTAAAATAGAAAACTAAGTTGTAAAAATATAAGAAATTTCCTAAGGGAACATACATGTTTTAACATTCTAAGGTTCAAATATCAAATCCTAGATCAACTTCTAGGTCCACTAAATAAATCCTAAGTTGAATTGTGTCAAGATAAACCATAAGTTGGGAAGGCTATAAACATCTCACCTAAAATAGAACCTACAATTGTTAGAAAAAATCTAATAAAAATCCTAAGGGAGCAAACATATCTCACCTAACAGCCATCAAAATCTCAAGACAAAATTCAATACCAAATGGGAGAACAAAAATCAACAAACAGAGGTATCAATTATGCACAACAATGGATGTTAGCACAAAAGAAAAAATGCAATTAATTTGAATTAAATCCTATAAATGTAAAACCAGTTCCTAAAACTTCCTAAGATGTTCAAGAATCATGAGAAACAATTTCGTAATTTTTTGATCAATTTTACTATTTTTTTGTGAATTAATTCTAACAAGTACTAAACAAAAAAACAAAGAAAAGAAATTAAAACTAAATGAAAACTGGGGTGCATTCAGCAACTAAACTCAAGGAATAAGGCACCTGGGCTCAGGAAAGGGGTGGGAATAGCACCTGGGCGCAAGGCCCACTTGATGGAAAAAAATTCAGCAAAAAAAACTCATTATAATGTCCAGGAGGGGGGTAACTAGCAAGTTATTCCTGTGTATATTTAGTTGGGCCTAGAAGAGAGGGGTGTGGTTAGCGTACTGAATCCAAGGCCCAAGCGCTCATGCACATGCTTAGTTAATTCAGAAATAAGAAAAAAAAAGATGCACGCACGAATTCGAACTGGCGTCCTCCAGGTCAAAGGCGCGCGCTGAAGACTTGGCTGTACTTAAAGCCAAAACGCGGCGTTCCAAGGGGTAGTGACGTGGCGCGCCCACGTCCCTTGGATGTGTTGACGAATTCATCTCTTCCATGCGAGCGGACGGTGAGGATTCCGTCTTCAACCTTTTGAAAAATTCTGCAGGATCGTGAAGCTCGCGCGCACATCCATGGCCGGTGACGACGGGATTTTTTCGGCAAACTTTAAATGACCATATCTCCCTCAATAATACACCAAACACGATGATTTTTGAACCAATTTTGCATGAAATTTCGAGAGGAATCAAAATATACTACTTAAACAGTCTAAAAATCCACGAACCAAAAATTCCATATCTCAACCTAAAACGACTTCAATCCTAAATTGTCACTAAACATCAAATTCTTTGCCCAGAAATCATCTACAACTTAAGTTGAACCTAACCACATGATTCTAATGCATTGAAACCACATAAATTAAGAGAAAACTCAAGAAGTAAGAACCTGAGTTCAAGCTTCAATTGGAGTCGTTTCTGGCTTGATTCTTGATCCAAAACATTCCAGATCCAATGTGTGATGATGTTAGAAGAAGATTGAATCCTCAATTGTGCTTGAAACAGTCTCTAACAGAAATTCACTCTTTCACTTTTATTCTTCAAGCTTCAATGGTGATATTTGCTTTCAACCCCAATCAATCACCAACCTTGTTTCTGATGAGCTCCTAGACCTTTATAGGATTGTTTAGAACCTTCTAGAGCTCAGGCCCAAACCCAAAATTAAAAATCCAAGTCCAACTTTTCTTCAAAATTTTGGTTATGACAATGCATGAAATTGGCTTCATAGCTTGCATTGGAAGCTTTGGATGACTTACATATTTCATTTGGAATGAATTCAGCCCAAGAGGAATCTCCACATTGCCATTGTGAAGGAGTTGTGTGATGTAACTTTTATGTGAAGAAATCTTGTGAAAGGCCATGAGGCATTCTTCAAATGAAAATTCCACAATTGCCAATGTCTTTAAAACATATTTTCTGATTTAAATGAGTGGTTATTTGACTTATTTTGGACCCATAACCATTTATTTGAATTTTTCAACTTTGAATCCTTTTAAAATCTCCCTTTTTAAGCCATTTCAAACCAAATCTTGATATGAGCCAAATCCATTCACCATGAGTTATTGGTTAGCCTAAAAACAAAATTTTAAACAAGTTCCATGTTGAACAAAAATCCATTTGACAAGTGCAAGTTGGAGATTTTGACCTATGATTGAAAATGGCCTATAATCTCACTTTCCCAAAATACCCCTGACTCGTAAACCTCACAACTTGAGTTCTACAAATCAGATGGGAGACTTCTAATACAATTTGGAAATCTAAGATCATGAGGAACAACTTTCATGTTGGCAAATTGTTCAGGTGAAACCTCCTTCTAGGTTAAAAATAGCTTGGAAGTCAGATGATTTTCACAGACAAATTTCAGATGCACCTGAGGACCTGTAACTTGTCTGGACCATAACTTGAGTTCTATAAATCCAATGGAGGACTTCTAGTACTCAAATTAAAGCTAAGAGCATCCTATAAAACATTCATGTGGAGACCAAAGTCATATGAGACTTGTATCTTGACTTACATGGCTTGGAAGTTTGGAACTAAACAGGGGATTTTACCCTAGGGACCCTGACTTAGCAACTCCAACCACTCTTGATTCTTCTCGACTTGATCTTAAAAAAAACTCTCATATGCCTCAAAATATCATTTCATGATCTCAATGACCTAGAAGTAGGCTTTGATCTTCTTCAATTGCTCATTTTGGCCTAGGATTAACCAGATGAAACCCTAGTGACATCCACTTCAACTGTGGCTCTTGCACTTGATAAAATGACTTGATTGAGATCCAACATGACCTTCAAGGCACTTCAATGAGCTCTACCCACACATTCTCTCCTTGATCAAGGACTTACAATCCATTGTTGACCTTCAAATGGCTCCAAGTGAGGAGATGAGCCCCATACAAGCATTCAAACTTCTCAAGAACTCAACCATTTGCCTGATAACTTCTTAAGCTTGAATAATACCTCTGGTTAGGCTTCTCTTGACATGTTTCACCCTTGATCCCCTGTTAAATGAAGGATGATATGTTATGCAAATGCTGGAACTATGTTATGCTAATGCAATGAAACATAAACCAAGTGGTAAAAAGGTTGGGCAAATTTTGGGGTGCAACAGCTGCCCCTATTCGAGCGGCTTGGACCCGACTGGATGAAAAGCAAATGGCTTTCGAACAATCGAGGTAGAAGACGGTTGAATACCAAATAACCCAGAAATTTGCCAACCGTAGAAATAAACTGCACAAACTGCTTGGGGAAAAAAGGTCCAGAAAATTGGATCTGGTTGTCACGGCAACAACTGATCAATCCTTTGATAAAAAACTGATTTCAACATCAACCACCTGCGTGACGCCACATGAATTGAATCCAAACAATCAACTTCAAAATACGCTACAATAAGCGGGCACTACGTCAAGTGCCTCATCCCTGTACTATCCGAGATCTTCCTTTTCCAAGCCCCGCTGCGAGGAAAATCTGGCAACAAACTCCAAAGTCTAATTATGAAAGCATCTAATGCCAATAACAACAACTTCAAAGTCTAATCATGAAGCTATTCAATGCTGACGAACTCCAAAGTCTAATTATGAAGTCGTTTGATGTTGACGAAACTTTCTGACAACAACTCCAAAGTTTAATCATGAAGCTGTGGTAATGCTGACGTAACAGCAACTAGAGGAAACTCTGTTGGGGATTTTCTAACGACGACTCCAAAGTCTAATTATGAAGCTGTGTAACGCTGACGTAACAGCCACTCGAGGAAAACTCAACCGAACTCCAAAGTCAAATTATGAAGTCTGCAATGCTGACGTAACAGCTACTTGAGGAAAATTATGTCGAACTCCAAAGTCAGATTATGAAGTCTGCAATGCTGACGTAACAGCTACTCGAGGAAAATTCTGCCGAACTCCAAAGTCAAAATATGAGGTCCTCCAGAATTTTTCCGAAGAAATTCTGCCAACAACTTCAAAGTCTAATTATGAAGCCTTAACAACAAGTAAGGACTTCAACCGTCTAATCGCTGAAATCTTTCTTTTAAAATGCTGACAACAACTTCAAGGTCAAATCATGAAGCCTTGTAGCACTGATATAACGAGCTTCAAAGTCTAATTATGAAGCCGTTCCATGCGGACAACAAACTTCAAAGTCTAATTATGAAGTCGTTTAATGTTGATAATAACTTCAAGGTCTAATTATGAAGTCGTTCCATGCTTACATAACAACAACCATAGGAAACTCTGTCGAACTCCAAAGTCAAATTATGAAGCCTTCTAGAACTCTTCCGAGGAAATTATGACAATAGCTCCAAAGTCTAATTATGAAGCCCTTGTAATGCTGACGAACTTCAAAGTCAAATTATGAAGCCGTATAATGTTGACAACAACTTCAAAGTCAAATTATGAAGCCTTGACAACCAGCTGAGGATAACTCTGCCGGGGAAGTTCTGACGTCAACTGCCAGACATTCACATTGACGATGAGTAAGGACTTCAGATATCTAATCTCTGAAATCTTTCTTTAAAATGTTGACAACAACTTCAAAATCAAATTATGAAGCCTTGACAACAAGTACTGACTTCAACCGTCTAATCGCTGAAATCTTCTTTTCTGAAATGCTGGCGTGATAGTAATCCGAGGGAAAGCTCCACTGGGGAATTTTTGAAAACAGATATTGGAGCTACGTAAAGCGCGAACTTGACATCTTTTTCCGAGGAAACATGTGAAGCACTAAATAATAGTGCGAATCTGGCACCCGAAGACTTGAACGAACAGCTCCACGGGACCAACTCCATCAACACGGGTGATAACTCTATCAACACAGGTAACGACTCCGTCAACACGGGTAAAAGTCTCCGTCAACACGGGTAACAATCTCCGTCAACACGGGTAAGGATCTCCGTCAACACGGGTAACAATCTCTGTCAACACAGGTAACAACTCCGTCAATCACGGGTAACAACTCCGTCAACACGGGTAACATCTCCATCAACACGGGTAACAACTCCGTCAACACAGGTAAAACTCTCCGTCAACATGGGTAACAATCTCTGTCAATCACAGGTGACTTCTCCGTCCATCACGGGTAACAATCTTTGTCAACACAGGTAACAACTCCATCAATCACGGGTAACAATCTCTGCCAACACAGGTAACAAATCCATCAACACGGGTAACAACTCCTTCAACACGGGTAACATCTCCGTCAACACGGGTAACAACTCCGGCAACACGGGTAAAACTCTCCGTCAACACGGGTAACAATCTTCAAGATTTTCAAACTGATGTACGATAGTCTGAAGGAAATTCCGCTAGGGAAGACGAGAAACTTAACCAAGCAACTCTGATGGGGAAAAACTCTATTGGGGAAGTCACGATAAACAACTCTGAAATTTTAAACCATGAAATCTTTTAACGCTGACGTAACAGCAATCTGAGAAGAACTCCGCTAGGAGGAGAAGAGAAACTCCATCAAGTAACTCTGCTAGGGAAGCATATGACAGGGCGAACACTATCATCGCATACCTCGCGCCACAAATATGAATATCTGGACACTTTCCTGAATAATAATCTCAATTATCTGCAGGAAAAAATACCTGAAAACAAAGAGGTAGTCAGCCTGGCTTATGTTTCAAAATGCATGTGTTTGACAATGGCGTAATGCTCCATACAGCATGGAAATGCTACATATTTGAGTAGATGCAAATATGATGATATATACAAATGCAAGGAGGTGCTCCAGCAAAATAAATGCTGAAGACAAAGCCGAATCCGCTGGGGATAACCAGGTATCACAGACATATTTCAGCAAACTAAATGTTGGAAAGGTGAAACCAACTCTGTAGGGGATAACCATTTTGTTGGGGAATGGCTCACCAGCTTGAAATTACGAACTCTGTTGATGATGTTCATCCTGTCGGAGGAAAAACAACCTGCTGGAGAACAAAAAAGGAAATCCTGCTCGGGGATGCTCCTTTCAAACCACTGATCACCTGATCATGCTCTGTGGGGATTAACTATGTTGTTGGGGATCCTCAGCTGGGAATCGATTCATACTCTGATTGTACTTTGTGAAGACTCTTTCTGGGGAGTAATCATATTCATAATCGCCCTTCGGGAATGCACGCCCCGCTGGGTATATCAATCTCGACCCACTGGGGATGACTTTATCTTATCGAATAAGTCCATTTTGAATTGCTGAGGATAATTTGATTCTGCTCTAATGCAATCCCAACTCTCTGGGGATAAAAACTCTGACTTCCGTCTGCCGGGGAGGAAAAGCAAATTCCGTTTGCTGGGGAGGAATAAGTTTCACATAAAGCCTGCTCTGGCTGGGGAACACCCTTCCTTGGATATCTTCTGCAAAGGTGACGACAAAGCCCCAATCCAAACATTTCAACTTAAAAAGACAAACTTGCCACAAACCGCAGACTTCGAAATGGCTTGCCCCCGACCCTGCGTCAATTTCTGGTAAACCCCGATAAAACAGAGAGGAACATTTCCTTCACTTCTACTTCTGCTCCCAGCTCATGGGATTTTCGTAAAATCTTCCCCTAAAAGGGCCCTGCAATCTCTGTACCCTGATGGTTAGCTACAAACTACTTTCGCGTTTCAAACCTCGAAGAGGTGTTTCAGACTAATTGCCTTCTGATTGACAATAACCTTTGTGCTCTCAGGGTGGTCTGCCCCAGTCTTGCAATGACTCTGCCCCTGATTAGCTGATTCGTGGTAGTGCTTCCGACTATGAGAGATTTACCGAATCTCGACCTGATTGCCCCAGATGGCTGACTTCATTGGGGATCATTTGATACGGCTGGCCACAACTTGACGGAGTATTCAGGCCTTCTACATTCTACCCCGATCAAACTTTCCACTGTGGAAACTTTCCTGCTGTCAAGCGCTTACTCGCAAGTAAAACAAATTGTTCTGCATAAAAGATACATTAAATGCAATGCATATGACCGTTTTGAAATCCAAGTCTGTTCACTGGAGAAAATTTTTATGACATATAATAAACGAATCAACTATCAAAATGTCAAAATTAATACAATGCTGCAAGAGGAATCCTTTCAGGAGTCAGTTTCGATGCGGTCTTTACCGAAGTATGCTCTCGAAATAAACCTGTTTCAATTAGGACTTTTTCAGGTTGTAACGTGGTCGGGTTCACAGTTTAAGAAAGAAAGGATAAAGGCTCAAAGTTCTTTTTAACCCACCTATTCTCCTTGATGTTCTCCGCTCCTATGTTCAGCTAATTCGACCTTAGCACTCACCTTTCAAAGGTTGTATAGGAGTGATAGTTCGGGAAACCATGAGTTTCTGGAGTGACAGCCACTCACTCTTCGTCTTTGACACTTGGGGTCACACGACTCATATTTTCGAGGATTTTTCTTTTGCAATCCAATTCTTTTTCATTCTTCCCTAACTTTTGCCTGGACGAATTCTTTTGAATTTTCGATTTTGAAGTCCAGCGGGATACCCTCACTTTTACCTAAGTCGCTCGTTTTCAGGATTCGACTTAGCGGGTGTTTTCTTTTTCGAACAAGTCGTGTGACACTGGTTGTTTGACTCTTTAGGGAATAATGTGATTGTCTCACTCTAGACGTTTAACCATTGTGGTTTTTTAGGCACGACCTCTAGAGGTGTGATTGATCCTCGAACGGACACTCCTTTCCGCAATTTGGACGCTCGGTCAAATTAGCTAGCACCTACCCTTCCCCAGGTTAAGATTGAGGGTTTTTCGTTTTCAGAAAGAACTCCTAGTACTATGCTCAAAGGGGTTGACAAGGGATTATCTTCCTTATATCTCTGGTGTTTGTGGATTTGAAACAATGCCTGTATATCGTCAACATGTTTTTTCATCCAAGAGCATACAATCGGAGGCTCTGCGTCTTTCAACTTTCGTCATCCTCCCCGGATTCCACTTAAACAAGCGTTAGAAATAAATGAAAGCAATAGAGTGAACACGACTGGATTAGTTCAAAACATGCATATTTATTTCATTATCAATATCGATTGACAAAATAACAAGTTTTACGAGCGAAAATTTGCAATTCTAACAGGAAAGAAACTACAAATGCAAAGCAATGACATGATAAAATGCAGACTGCCAGCCTTCAGGTACTGGGCTTTCACACCAATTTGCTGTTGAGGGGAGCGACCCTTGCGGTCTTCAGGCTCGATCAGAAGAGCGGTATACGACCAACTTTCTTTTTGGGAAGGACATGCACCTTATGTCTATCAACTCCTTTCAAATTGTTGTGAGGTCGATTCTGATTCTGATAGTTTTGTTGCGATGGAGCAAGAGGTTGTCGATGCTGATCGAGGCATTCCTTGTGTTCAGGCGCTTTCGCTCTCAAGTTCGACCCAGGAACAGGTAACTGCAGTGGACAAGGGGATTCAGACTCCAACGATTCCAGCATATACCCCGGTCCCTTTACATCTTCAGATGGGGAGATAGGAATATCAATTCCTGATACCTTTATGCCGCCCGACACAAATTCAATTGCCTTCTCGTCTAGCAAATCTTGGACCTTATGCTTACAAGATCTGCAGTTTGCGATGTCATGCCCCGGAATGGAAAACACAGCGGGCGTTCACGTCATAGTCTGGTGGTGGCTGGCCAGTCAATGGAGCCAAAGTACGAGGTTCAACCAATTGAAGTTGGAGCAAGAGCTGCACCAACTGAGCATAATCCATCAGGAGCTTATCGAGGACTCTGTCAGAGAGTTTCATTCTTTTACCATATCTTCTAGGGTTATCCTAAGAAACTGGCCGCGACCGCTGACGAGGATGATCCTGAGCTTCAAGCTGTGCAGAGGATCTCTTAGGCCTATCATGCCTTGGCACAGACTCTTCAAACACCAGTGGAGTAAGCCTGGTGGCAGCAGCTTCGGGAGTTTGCTCACACTCTCTTCGGAGTATATTCCTTAATACTTCTGCCATCAAACCCACCTAGGCCTTCAACCGGTAGTTCTCCTCTTCGAGCGCAACGCTTGCACATCATTCACAACCTGCCCAAGCTGGCCTCGGACTTCAATTAACTCAGCTTGAATTTGTTCCCTTGCTCGGAACCTGCAATCTATCCTGCCATACCGGCACACACAGAGGGTTAGACGAAAACACTCAAAGTACCTGCTATGCAACATGATTATGCTAACATGTAAATATGCAACAGGTTAATTCCCCCTGATTCCAGTTCCAAGGAAGAAGCCATAATGACAATAGAGCCCATATAGACAGGCAATCGAATCAGAAATCCTCATATATAATCAAAGAGCCAATAGGCAGCGTACAAGATACAACTGATAAGACCTCGGCCAACAAGCCTGGCGATGGTCAAGTACAACAAGATACAAAGGGAATTATCAAAGCTAGTCAAGACGGATGACGAGCCCATAAATTCTCCAATAGTCTCAACGTCTCAGGATGGCCTGGTCTGGAGAGCAGTTCCTGTATCAGTAATGCATGTCGCCTAACAGTGAATCTCAACTTTTTGGCATCCTCTACACAGGTTCCCTTGCCAAAACACTCATCAAGCCTGCATCTCTTGAAGCCAGCCTTCAATTCGCAACCCCTCATTTCTTTGACCATGTCGCTCACTCTAAACTCAGTGTCACGTCTAAGAGATGCCTCTTTAGCAATCTTCGCATCCTTAGCGCTGAGCTGCTCCTCTAACTGGGAAATCTGCAGCTTCAACTCATCTTCACGCTCCTTCCGACTAGTAAGCGTGGCATTCCACAAAAATCCCCATTTGGAAAGTCGAGAATAAGCCTTGTTCAGAAGCTCTTTCTTAGTAGCAAGCACACTACTAACACCATTCAGGGCTACTCCCACCTTCTCTCTCCTGCTGGTCTCTTCAGTCAAATCTGAACCCAACCTATTAATAATCTCAGTCTGCTTCTTCCAAGTGAAGGTTGCCTCACTCTTCTCATGCCGAAGCTGGAAAATCTCTTTCTCTAACTCTTCATTTGCTCTTTGCAACTCTTCCTTTTCAGCTAGCAGCTTGTTATACTTCTCAATCTCTACTGAAGTAGGTTCCTCAATCACCGGAGGACATAAAGGTTCTGCAGCAGGAAACGGCATCAAAGACTTTTCAACTCTTTCATGGATCCAGAGCCGATAAGGATTATAAGCTCGACTGTCACTCTTTCCAAGCAATGTCTTTCCTCTTCTGTGAACATTACCCCAAGCATGCCTCAATCTGACCAAAACATCTCCATCTAATAAACCCGTGAGATACAGAGATTCCTGTATCTCGTCTTCAACCGGAGAGTCCCTCAAAGCATAGCCAAATTGTCTCACAAGCAGAGAAGGGTTATAGTTAATATAACCTTTCCGTCCAATCAAAGGAACGTTCGGAAAGCCACTGCAACTATATATAATATTCACTCCGAGCAGGTTCCGATCAAACCAAACAATGTTCTCAGCACAAAATCCCATCAATCGGGAAGACCAATCTAAAGTACCAGCAGTATCAACAAAAGGTCCCTTCTTAGGAAGATGTCCCTGAAACCACCTGTATAGAAGAGGTACACAACAAGAAACATTCTTTCCCCGACGCTTCTCATTCTTATAGTGAATAGAATGATAAACGTCACCCAAGAGAGTAGGCACCGGATTCTTCGAGGCAAGAATAAAGAAAGCATCTGAGTCAACAAAATCAGGCAAGTTGGGGAACAATACAATCCCATAAATGCAAACAGCCAAAATAGCATTGAAGACAATCCAACATCCATCCTTCGCACACTGCGTAGCCTTCTCAACCAAGCAAGAAAGATGAAAACCATAAGCTCCATTCAGCTTGACCAAACCTCTGGGGAACTCAGAAGCATCTAAACTTACAATCTCAGCAAGCTTATCCAACTCAGGCTCAATATCCTCGTGAATAAAAGGCATCTGATCTAACACAGGCACTCGCAGCATATCAGAATACTCCTCCAAAGTAGGGGCCAAAATAAAATCAGGGAACAAGAAGCATCTCAACTGAGGCTCGTAAAACTGCATCAAGGTATACAATCCAGTCATCTCAAACACAGAAGGTCTGCATAACAAACTGAGTAGTTTCCCATAAGACTCTCTAAACTCAGCCCTCACTCTCTGATCTGCTAGAGCAACCAACCGCAATAAGGAACTGATATCTGGAGAAGGCAACCTGTAAGCAACTGTCCTCTTCAGGGACTCCATGTCGGGCAAGAAGAACACTAGAATCTGAGGGGGAAAAAGCACACCTGCAACATAAATACACGTTAATGAAATGCAAACATGAAAATACAAATGCATATGCAGACAGGGGATCAAGTGCAATGCTGAAGAACTGTGCTGTGCTGTACTGCAACTTGAGAAGCATCAGATCTTCTCCTCAAACAAAACCAACTACAAAAGAACCCTCACAACCAATTCTCACTGACAGAGACAAACCAGGTGTTCTGAGGCCAGAGTTTTCCTGCAAAAAGACCCACCTACCCCTCACAGGTATGTACTTAACTAACAGACGAGGTACGACATCCTATGCGGTCATTAGCGTCACAGAATTTCAAGAGCGATGATACGATACCCAGAAGGTGTGGCATCATCGTCCCCTGAAGAGGCCTCACTTAGCCGAATCCCAAATGATAGGTTCCCAGAGTCGACAACCCTCAAATCCAACAACCTGTCGAGCCCAAAGGGCCAGGCAAGATGCCATCAAAGAGAATCTCGTCTGAGTGCAGATTTCGTAGCTAGCTGGTGCGAGCAAAGCAAGCAGGCTAACCACTACTCTCTACTTCTAAGTCTATGATTGTAATTTGTCATCATCGAAACTCAAGATCTTATGTTGTATGACGGTTTGCCCTCACATACTCCCCCTTTTTTATGATGACAACCTGTGCGAAACCAATAAGACTCAAATGCAATATTACACCTAAGGTAGCATAAGCTCCCCCTTTCTTTTTCAATCCTGTACTGGTGTGGTCTTCTTGGCTTTGATCTCTTCTCCCCCTTTGACAACATCAAAAATAGAAAGAGAACTATTAAGAGTAAAGTGTTCAAATCAACAAGATTATTAACAGGCAATATCTCATCATAAACCAATATTCATACATAATATTGACAATGAAAAGCAGCAATGCAATGAATACTCAAAGGATAAATAACGGAGAGAAAATACATTTAGAAAGCCCAAATAGTTCATGACAATCTAAACAATTTAAAAACGAAACATCATAACAACAACAACAACAAAATAACATAAAGTTAACAAAGAAATCTAATGCCCACGGCCACGCCTCGTCCCCTGTTATGGTAATGTGGATGATGGTAAGGATCTGCCAAGTTAGTGAATTCCACCATGATGGTGTTCAGGTAATTCAAACTGTTGGTAATGTCCATTTTCGAAGCTTCATGTGACGTAACAAAAGCTTCAAACCGGGCACACATTCTGGTGGAGAAGTTGTTGAGACGTTCATTTTGTGTTTGTAGTTGGTTTTGAATTTGAGCGAATCGCTCATCTTGAGTGCGCATAAAGTTCTGTTGTTCGAGTTGCATGGACTGCACCATGTTTAGAATGTCAGACGTGTTGGATTGCGGAGGAGATGGAGGCGCTTCAATGGGCGCTTCAGTATATCCATGGTACGGATCATAGTATTTCCCCAGAGTTGTCCAGCCAGTGTGCTGCCACTCCCCTCAACCTTGATTTTTGTAGTCTTCGTCGTCCTCAGGTTGAGCTGTGTATGGAACCCAATCAGTATTTGTGTACCCAGGTGACTCAGTTGGATGATAATTATCATATGCCTCATGCGCGGATAGTTCTTCTTCTTCTTCTTCTTCTGCCTCTTCAGATGCTTCTTGTTCCTCTTCAGCACTGTCTTCCCTTTCCTCACATTCTTCAGACGCTTCAACCACTCTAGGTGTAGTTGCTCTGTGAAACCATACATTCTTCATTCTTGGCACCAATAGTATCCCATCATTGAAAGGGTCTTAGTGCCAAATTCCTTATCGGAGGAGATTGATGTGTATGGAAATGTTGGATAGACAACATTTGCATCAGTGAGAACTTCCTGAATGAATGACCCATATGCGAGAGCAATTCCTCTGGCGGAGTCCCGTAATGCGAACATGCGACTGGCGATATAGTGAGGCCAGTTAATTCTAATTTGATTTTTCAGAATGTAAATGAGATGAACCTCAGCCTGTTCAACTCTGGAAAGCCCACCTTTCTTTGGCCGCAGAATGCGCGCCACAATCCATTTAAGAATACGCTCACCTGTTCATAATTGCCCTGCAGTGACGGTTCTAGGGAATGCATCACTATTCACAATGTTTGATGGATACAATCATTTTAACATGGAATTTAAAGCTAATTTGAATTCCTAACCATCCACGGTTTGAGAATCCGTTACCTCAGGAAGAGGATTTTCACCAGCCGCTAATTGCAGATTGAAATATTTACTCCATACAGCAGAGTTAAGATTTACCTTTGTGGAGCTTACTTAGGAGTGAAAGAACAGACCCCCGAACCTGCCATTGATGTCGGTGTAGAAGACTCGAACCAAGTCTTCACTATACTTAGAGTTGCATTCCAAGAAGTTGGTAATGCCTTGAAATTGTAGCAAGGATAGAACTTCGGTGAGATGAATGTGTTCTGCAGTGAGTTTGTAGAATGCATGCTGCTTAACTACCCCCCCGTTTTCCGATGTCTGTGTTGAATGTCTCAGCAAGAGTTGGAGGAACAAGGGATGCAGCGGTGACCGGTATGGAAGCTGATCATGAAGGTGCTCTTGATTGCTTGCGGTGATTCTGCGGGAAGAGGAAGCCATTGATGGTGGTTGGAGAGGATTTGGATTTGTAGAGAGAAGAAGTTGAGTGTATCCTTTGGCTACCAAGCGAGCTTTAAATCGATCAATCTTGCCATTTGGACCAACCTTCACTGTATAAAGCCAACGACAACCTACTAAAGATTTTCAATGGGGTAGAGGAACCAGTTCCCAGGTACCACTTCTTTGAAGAGCACACATTTCATCAATCATTGCTTGCCTCCACTCAGGGTGAGATAATGCTTCACCTGGAGTTTTAGGAATAGAAACAGACGACAAAGAAGACAAACAAGTATACTGCAAAGGGGAAAGACGATGATAACTGTTGCACCCCAAAATTTGCTCAACATCTTTTACCTGGTTTATGTTTCACTGCATTATCATTTGCATAGTTCTATCATTTGCATATCATTCATCCAATAAGAGATCAAGTGTGATTATTGTCAAGAGAAGCCTAGCAAGAAATCTTATCCAAGCTTGAGAAGTCATCCAAGTCATCAAAAGGGGGTGGGAGGTCTTGATCAGTTGAAGACTAACATTGAGGTATGAATATGAAATATGAAGCATGGATTATGAATATGAGATGTGTATAGAGCTCATGGAGTGCCTAGAGGGCCATGTTGGAGCTCAATCAAGTCATTAATTCAAATGCAAGGGCTATAGTTGAGGTGTAAGCAATTAGGGCTTCATCTGGATTAACCCTAGGTCAATTATGCAATTGAGAAGCATTCAAGGCTACTTTGAGGTCATGGAGTTCATGGAATGATGTGATAAGACATTTGTGGTGTTGTGCCAAGATCAAATCAAGCAGAGTCAAGAATGTGGGAACTTGCTAAATTAGGGTTTCAGTGCAAATTACCTTGTTTAGTGCCTAACTTCAAAGCCACATAAGTCAAGATACAAGTTTCAAATGGATCTTTGGCCAGCATGAAACTTGTAGAGCATCTCAATACCTTTAATTTGAGTATTATAAGTCCTCCATTGGATTTGTAGAACTCAAGTTATGGTCCAGAAAAGTTACAGGTCACCAGATAAATGTGAAATTTATCTGTGAAAGTCACTTGACTTCCAAGCAACTTTTGACCTAGAAAGCGGTTTCACATGACGTTTTGGACAACATGAAAGTTATTCCTCATGATCTTAGCTTTCTAAATTGTACTAGAAGTAATCCATCTGATTTGTAGAACTCAAGTTATGAGGTTTACAAGTCAGGGGTATTTTGGGAAAGTGAGATTATAGGTCATTTTCAAGCATAGGCCAAAATCTCCAACTTGAAAGCTTCAAATGGAAAATTTCTCAACATGAAAGTTGCTTGGAATGATGTTTTGAGTGCAACCAAGTGATCATGAGAGGTTGTTTTGTCTCATATCAAAAGACATTTGAAATGGCTTGAAAATGAAGAATTTTCAAATATGAAAAGGAGGGGAAAATGGGATTTTGTGTTACAAAACCAAAACCAAGCAAGTAAGTGCATTTTTTGATTGGAAATTGCATTCTAAGATCATTGGTAATACTAGAATTTGGAGTTTAGTTCAAGTTTTGAGAGATAGCATATGGTTACTTCACTTGTAAGTTACATATGCAAAATCAAGGTACAAGGCAATTCGGGCCAATTTCACCATCCAAACTCATTCTAAATGACATGTGCAAGGTGTTAGAACTTTCTATAATCACTGCAAAGCTTACAAAGCACGACTGGTGTATGAACTTGCAAGCAAAAATCAGAAAATTGGATACACGGATTTGGGCTTCAAACACATTGCAAAGGCCCATGAAACTCTTCTATATATTCATTAGAGTGAGTTCAGATCAATTTTGAGCATCATTTCGCGCCAGAGCAAGCAAAAGCAAGAAAATTTTCTCAACTGCAAGTTGAAATCGAATTCTCAGATTCAGACCAATTCAAGCCAAATTGAGGCGTGCAATCTCTTCCTTGTGGATCATTGAAGCTATCTGGAGCATTTGGAAGCAAGCCACGAGCTCTAAGTACCTCTGTTGCAAGATCTATATCAGGTTTGCATCTCTTAAAAATCAGTATGATTTAGCATGATTCAGTGAGATTTGAACTTGTGGTTAGGATCTAGACATGACATAGGTCGTTTTAGGCTTGATTTGAACTCAATTGGTGATGATTGAAGATGACATAACTGATCTGTTTGGACTTGAATCTCTTGATTCATAAGGTTTCAATGTTAGTTGATTAGATCAGGTAGATGTACACAACAAGATGAAGAGATCTATATCCTTAATTTTGAGTTTAGTGAAAGTTGTTGAAGATGCTATTTCTAAACTTTGCATCGTGTTTGATTATGTGTTGGGAATTAGATGACTTTGATGATGGATTTGGAATGTACGTGAAAAACTGAGTTGATTTGGTGTATAGTTTGTTATTTTTGGTTTCCTGAACCCGGACTCTCGCCGGAGAAGACGACCGGAGTCATCTCCGGCCACCACCAACCACCACCCGTGATCTCCACTCTGATGACCTGAGATTTGGAGAAGATGACTTCATCATCGTTGGATCATCACTTGACCTTTGACTATAGCCTAGATCCAACGCACACGACTTAAAGTTGGATTTGAATTTCTGAAGCCAAAACGCAGCGCATCACTTAATGCGCTGGCTAGTCTCCTTGACCAGTCTCCAGATCCTATGGCTTGTGTTTTATCTCAGCTTTAATTCATTTTTATTTTATTTTGCTTTATTTTAATTGCCTTGTTATTCCAAAAATCATATAAATTCCAATTTTGATCAGAAAATTATTTTTAAAATATCCTCATGATCCTTATGGAATTTGTGATTTTCTGAGATTAACAAAAATACAATTTCATGCATTTTTCAATTTTTATTTGATTTTTCACATTTTATTTTGTTCTTTATTTTTGCATAATTGGCTATCTATTTTGTTGAATTTAGTTCTTCCAATTGGTTTAGAGTTTGGCCTTGATTTTCTAATATATGTTAGGGTAGACATATATGTTCCCTTAGAATTTTTCTTGGATTTTTAGAACAATATTATGATCTGTTTTAGGTATTGAGATTAGGACCCTCCCAAACTTGTGGATTTCCTTGACCTATCTCAATGTAGGAATTGTTTAGATAACTTAGAAGTTGATTTAGGCTTCAATATTTTTAAATTAGGTTGTTAAAACACTCATGTTACTTTAGGAATTTTATTAGATTTTTGCAACTTGATTTTCTATTTTAGTTGTATTTTGCAAATGGCTTGTGTTTATGTTTTCCTCTCTTGAGTGCTTTGGTTTGTTTGGCTTGGTGGGTTGTCTTGAAGTTGTTTTGAGCTTGAGTTCTTTTTTGGTGGAGCTTCTGGATTCATTGAAGATGCTTGGGATTGCGGATTGGAGCTTGGAGTTGAAGGCTTTTCCTCTTGTGGAGTTTTTGTTTAGGAGCTCAGAGAATTAGGGTTTTAGGAAGTGCCTTAGACCTAGTCTTGATTCTTTCTTCAAACATGGAGTGCATTGTTTGCCTCCATTCTGTCCAATGACACAAAGTCCTTCTTGGGAAGTTCCATCTCTCCTTAGGAGGGATGAGTGGTATGCCCAAGTGAGTAGAACTTTGAGGATACCTTTTCATTTGCAATGTTGAGTTCTTAGTGATTTCCTTTGGTTGTCATTAAGTTTCTTAACATTATAACTTGATCTTGATGTTTAATCCTCCTCTTGGAGTGTGCTTGTGGGAGCTTGAATCTTGATGAAGATTGAAGATAGAAGCTTGATTGAAGATGAGGCCTTGTTGTCAATTTTGCTGTCTGTTGCACCCCAAAATTTGACCAACATTTCTTCACCTAGCTTATGTTTCACTTCATTCACATTAGCATTATCATTTGCATTTCATTGACAGGTATGCAGGAGATCAAGAGGTATGACTACCAATCAAGGGCTACACAAGAGTTTGAAGCTAGATAAGAAGGTTAGTCAAGTGTTCAAGGGTTGATATCCTTGTCAGAGAAGTCAGAAGATCCTCAGAGAGAATGGTTGAAACCAAGAGTGTGTGCCTCCTAACTTGAGAGTTGTGGAAAGACCTCAGATGATTCTGAGGCCATGGATGTAGACTTGAATCCTTGAGAGAGCTTATGAGATGTCTTGAAAGCCATCATGAAGCCTAGACAGGTCATTGTGCAAGATTAAGAAGACTCAGCCATGAGTGGTGCAATTAGGGTTTGACTGGGTCAACCCTAGGTCAACTGATGATTTGAACAAGGTTGAGACCTAATCCAAGAGCCATATGATCATGGATTGATGAATTTATATGTTATAAGGATAATTCCAAGGTCGACTCATCATGATTGGATAGTTTGAGAAGTTTCAAGCTAGGGTTTCTAAGGCTCGACAGTGTAAAATCCCCTAGTTTGACCCCTATCTTCAAGGCAGGTTAGCTCAAGATGTGATTGTCATCTCATCTTACCCCCAACATGAATGTTGTAGAGCTTGTTCTTATATTTAATTTGAGTACTAGAAGTCCTTGATAGGATTTGTAGAGCTCAAGTTATGACTTTGACAAGTTACAGGTCATCTGAGGTATGTGAATCTGGGGCCTTGAAAGTTACCCAACTTGCATCAAACTTTTGCCCAAGAAGGATGATTCCTATGAACTTTTGGTCAACATGAATGTTGTCCCTTATCTTCTTAGCTTTCTAGGGAGTACTAGAAGTACTTGATAGGATTTGTAGAACTCAAGTTATGGCTTTGACTAATCAAGGGCATTTTGGTCATTTGGAGATTGCAGGTCATTTCAACCATAAAGCCATAACTCCTATTTCCAAGCTTCAAATGGAAAAGTCTTCAACATCAAACTTGTTCAAAATGATGTTTTAAGGCTATTAAGGAGGTCATGAGATGATGGAAATGATTGTAGCTCAAAGTTGCAAAAATGACCTAAAATAAGGGCATAAGTTAAATAAACCAAAGTTGGAAATTGATATTTTCAACCTACACATCCAAACCATGGCATGTAATATATCATTTTGACTCTAGAAAACATTTTAAGAACATTGGTTTAGCCAAATTTTTGAGTTGAGATTCAATTTGTGGACTTGCTTTGAAAAGTGATTACTTGCATATTAAGTAACATGTGCATAACTTAAAATCAAGGCATGAGCAAGGCCCTTGGCAAGCTAAACCCTTCCAAAATGCCACTAGGGGAGAAATTGAAAGAGATTGTGGTTGATTCCAAGCTGTTTGCAAGGTTATGCATATCATGAGATGTGTTTGAAAATCTCATGACATGAGAAGTGGAAACTCTCATTAGAAGGATCTAGAGGGTTCTAGATCATCCAAACATCATCTATATAAGGAATAGAGTTGATCCATTTCAGAGGTTGGTGATCATTGAAGGAGAGAGCATAGATTGAGATTGAATTTCCATAGCTTGCAAGTGAGTTCTGTTTCACCAAATTCCTCACTTTCCATCCATTTTCTTGATTGAAACTTCTTCCATGGATGTCAAGGAGTGATTCCAGATCATTATCAAGAAGAATTCGTGGCTGAATAGTGTATGAGCAAATGAATTTCTCCACCTGCAACTCACCATCGGGTTTCAAGATTCAAGCACTTTCAACTGGTTCTCTTGCATACAGAAGCAAGGAGGAGGTTCATTGATCGTGTCTGCAAGATTGTAGAGCTTGAATTGGAGGTTTCGTGCATCTGTTCATCCAAGATTTCCAGGTTGGTAACTTTCTTTCCCTATCATGATTTAGGTAGAATTAGGTTGAATTAAGGTGTTAGGTTCATTGTAGAATGGTGTAGGATGGATTTCAGATAGTTAATTTGTGAATTAGAGACAAAATAGGAGAATTACCATTTTCGGTTGAGATTTGGATATGGTGAATCTTGAGGTTTCAGAGGAAACTAAGGGTATGGTTAAATTCGTGGCAAGATTTGGGATGAGTTTCATGTTTTGACCATTTGCAATAGAGGCTCCTAGAGAGAACTAGGGTTGAAGGTGATGACCGGAGCTCCACCGGTGGTGGCCGGAGCTGGGCACGAAGCTCAGATGTTCAAAAGGTAGAAGACGACCTCAGGACCCTTGGATGAGGGTTGGACTTTGACTGAGGAAGCAATCCAATGGCCACGTTTTAAAGTTCAGTTGTGAAGGATCTGAGTAAGTGAAACGATGCGTTTCACTTACTAGCTGGTTTTGGGCTTAGTGAACTAGGCGCTATCCACACCCCCCTGATGGCCCAACCCATTGATTTGTACTGATTCTGATTACTATTTACACCGCGCGTTTATTATTTTAATTGGATTTTCTTTTATTTTCTCATTTTATTCATGGTTCCTGAAAATTCATAATAAATTGAAAATTAATCCAATTAATCCCATTCTTTTTGCATTTTACTCATGATTAAGTCTAGTATTTTTTAGAGAAAAATATTTTCATTTCATGTATTTTCTGATTTAATGGGAATTTTACATTTTAATTGATATTAAAATGGTTATGTTGATGCATAATTTTGTGGAATTTAGTGTGATCACTTGGTGATGATTTTGATCCTAATATTTTGTGTGTGATTAGGTTAGACATGTATGCTCCCATAGTATTTTTATCACATTTTTGTGATGAAAATAGGTGTGCTTTCTAGATTGATATTTAGGTGCTTCCTTTTAGGGTTTAGGTTTGATACCTTGTAATGTAGGATTTAGTTCTAGGTCTAATTTGATGATTTGATCTCTGGAATTAATGTGGTAGAGTCATGATTGACCTAGGTTCCCATAGTAATTTTTGTAGGATTTTACAATTGGTTTTAGTATTTTAGTTAGGACTAACTTTAGTACTAGGTTTTAGGTGATCCTAACTTACTAATTCAACTAGTTTAACTTCCTTAGTCCCCTTAGATTAGGGTTTGTGCTTGGTTTTACTTTGGTTTAGATTGAAGACAAGTTGAAGACAAGGTGAGGATGCTTGAAGTTGCTTGAAGTTGCTTGGAGCTTTGGATTTGTCTGTGCCTGAAGGTATCTGATGAAGGATTAGGAGGTAGGACATAGGGAGAGCCTTATAGTTAGAATGATTTCTTTCACAAACAAGGAAAGCATCTTGTGCTTCCATTCCTCCCAATGACTAAATGTCCTTCTCAGGTATTCACATCCCTCCTTTGGAGGGATGAGTGGCTTTATCTGGGAAGTAGAACTTTGAGGGAACCAGTCTCTCATAATGATGAACCCTTACAAGCTTCCTTTGGTTGTCAGTAAGTTGTTTATCATTTCCTCTCATCTTGTTAAATCAATTATCATCTGGTTTGAGTATCTTGAAATAATGCTGACTTGAGTTTGAAGATGAGGACTTCACTGAAGAGTGTGGAAGAGGATGATTCCTTGAGCATTGCCATTGCAGCTGAAGCTTGAAGATGAAGAAGACCAAGTTGACACTGGTGAAGCAAAGAAAGCTGAAGCTTGAGGACTAAGTTGATACTTATGCAGAGGATTCAATTGAGATTGAGTATAGAGCTGAGGCTTGAGGAATAAAAGATGAGTTGACACTTACACTGATGCTTGGAAAGCCTGAAGGAATCAAGTTGATACTTGTAGAGTGAAGCCTGAAGATGGAATTGACTGTAAAGCTGAAGCTTGAAGAAGGAGGATAAGTTGAAACTTATGTCTGATGGATTGAACCCTAGAGAAAAAAATTGGCATTTGTCATGAAAGATGATACTTGGCAGGAAGAGTGATTGAGGTCTAAAGGCTGGTTTGCTGTCGGAAGAGCTGAAGCTTGGAGTTGAGAGAGTTGTTGATATGCTTTCTTGTCTGTTTTCTTTTCTGTGCTGATGTGCCTTGTTTGACTTGCTTGATACATTAGAATAGGGTCATATCTAGACTGACTTTAATCTAGGAGCATGATTGCACTAGAGGTTGAGTTGCTCCCTCTGCTTGTATTGTTACTGTATGGCTTTGCTTGCGGGTATTCGGTAGAGCCCTGCTCCCTTGCCCATGTGGTTTATTTTGCTTGATAGCTTTCCATTTTCTTCTGTATGATTACAGTCTCTTATATTCTGCTTGATAGCATGTTATCTTCTTCTGTATAATTGCAGTTATTCATATCTGGCTTGAGGTTGAGATGAGCTTGTGGAGGCTGCTGCCCCACACACATTTCCTCCCTCACTTGCATTGCATGCATTTTTACAGTCGTTTACTGTTTACTGTTTAAGCTGATGCTTTATCTGTTTCCGTTTATCATTGACATGATCCCTTAGGACTCTCATTTCCTTTGATAAGGAAATGATGATAGAACTTTAGGTTGAAGCCTATGCATGATAACTTCTAGGAGTTCCCTGTTTCAAACCTCAACTATAGGATGAAACCTTGGCATTACAACAGTAGGACTTGATAGTCTCCCCGTTAGTTGAGCCTTTTCTCTTCTTATCTCAAAACAGCTTAAAATACAGTAATCATGAATGATTTCTTTCGTATGTCACGAGCCTTAAGCTATCTGAGAAAGGATTGTTGGAGAGCTTCTTTTCAACAGTCTGGATGTTTAGTATGGCACCCTTTGGGTGACATGCGACGCATTCACTCTCAGGTCATAGTCTTTAGTGCGATTGAAATTGCAAACACAATAAAAAACACTTCTTCCGTAAAAGACAAAAAACAAACTTCAAACCTTTTTGCCCCGTGGGCCCATAATTCAAAGGAAGCTTTTCTGAAGAAAAGAGTGTCGTTAAACTTCAGCGCCAACGCAAACAGGCTTTGTCCCTAACTGCTGGAACTGTTGTTTAACCCTACTTGGTAAAACAGATGAATATGAATTCCCGTAATCCGTATTATCTCGAAATACGTAAGCTCTGATCTCTCATATCTGTTGAGAGTACGTAGGCACAATACTGACGTATTGGCGAGCCACCTTCCCCGTAACCCGTCGTAGGTCGAACTACGTTGACTCTGATTTCTCATTCTCTAATGAGAATACGTAGGCATAAAGCGCGACGCTTTGCCGAGTCATCTTTCTTTTCTGTTTAAGCCAGCCTTGATAGGTAGATAGATAAACCAACTCATCCAGTAAACACAAACAAGCGTGGATCCCGTCGAGTACGACGGACGTGAGGGGTGCTAATACCTTCCCCTTGTGTAACTGACTCCCGAACCCAGACAACGGTTGTGATGACCTTGTCTTATACCTTTTCGTCAGGTTTTTCCGATCGTTTCCTTTCCCGTTCTGAGGGATAAATAACGAAAGGTGGCGACTCTTCTATTTTGCCGGCACCTTATTTTCGCGGAAGCGACACTGTCCATTCAACTTTGCTGTCTAGAGTTGTTGTTGCTGTTTGTTGTAGGAGTCTGGTACTGCTGCCTGGGCTGCCTCCCCTGAGTCTTTTGTTTTTCTCTGTATTGTCTATTTAATTGTGCTGATTACCTCTAGGTTTGAGGTGGAGCTTGTCTCCTCTTGCCTATTGTTTTCTCTCTTGCCTCAATGGTATTGCTGTATTGTATGCACGTTTACTGTTTACTGTAATTGCTTGCTGTCTTTTGCTGTTTATCCCCTAGGATCTCTGATTTCCTCTGTGCTAGAGGCAATTATGACAGACATTACGTTTGTAAACCATGCATGATAACTGTAGGTAGATTCCCTTTCAACCATAGTTTTAGGGTCTTTCTCTTCTTACCTCAAAACACTTCAAAAAAACACAGTAATAAGGATAACGCGTGATGTACGCTACGAGCCTTAAGCTATTTGAGAAAAGGTTGCTGGAGGGTCACTCTTCAGTAGTCTGACTGCTTAGTATGGTACCCTTAGGGTGACATGCAACGTAGTCACTCTCAGATCACAAGTCTTTAGTGCAGTACAAGTTACAAACAGACTAAAAAACATTTCTTTAGTAAAAAAACTCAAACAAACATTCAAACTCTACTTTTGTCCTCTTGGACCTTTAGTCAGAAAAACCCTTTTCAGAAGGAGATAAAAAAACTGTCAGACAAGCTTGTGTCTTCCGTAGCCCGAACTATGTTTGCTCTGATCTTTCATGCTGTATGAAAGTACGTAGGCATAGGATGCGATATCCTAGCGAGCAACCTTCCCCTCCTTTCCCGTAGGTAGGCGAACTACGTTGACTCTGATTTCTCGTTCCAGACGGGAATACGTAGGCATAAAGTGCGACACTTTGCCGAGTCATTTTCTTTTCTTTTTAACCTAAACCTGTAGAGTAGATAGAATAACACACCCTTAGATAGAAAACAAGCATGGATCCCGTCGAGTACGACGGACGTGAGGGGTGCTAATACCTTCCCCTTGCATAACCGACTCCCGAATCCAGGATTTGGTTGCGATGACCATTCCTTTCCCTCTTTGCGTTAGGTTTACTCTGAGCGTTTCCTTTCCCTCTTATGGGATAAATAACGCACGGTGGCGACTCTTCTGTCATAGCCGGCGTCGATTTTCGCAGTAGCGACATCTGGCGACTCTACTGGGGACTCCAACGGTTCCCTATGCGAGTCAATCCTAGCGCTTGTTTTCCCGTCTGGGTTTTTGTATGTATTTACCTTTCTGCCTTTACTTTCAGTACTCTATTATTGTTGTTGTGCTGGGAAGAGGGTTAGATTGAGAGATAAGTCGGACCTGGGCTTGAGTTTGCACATAAACTTAGACGTAGAGAGTAGTGGCTAGCCTGCTTGCTTAGCTCGCACCAGCTAGCCGCGATATCTGCGCTCGGACGAGATTCTCTTTGATGCTTCTTGCCTGGCCCTTAGGGCTCGACAAGTTGTCTGACCCGAGGATTGTCGACTCTGGGGACCTATCAATTGGGATTCATCTAAGTGAGGCCGCTTCAAGGGATGATGATGCCACACCTTCTGGGTATCGTATCATCTCTCTTGAAAGTCTGTGACGTTGAACCCGCATAGGATGTCGTACCTCGTCTGCGAGTTAAGTACATACCTGTGAGGGGTAGGTAGGTCTGTTTGCAGGAAACCTTTGACCTCAGAGTACCTGGTTTATCTCTGTCAGTGATATGTGGTTACAGGGTTCATTTGAGTGGTTGGTTTGGTTTGAGGCGAAGATTTGATGGTTCTCAGGCTTCAGTACAGAGCAGCACAGTTCATCAGCATTGCGCTTGATCTCATGTTTGCATATGCATGTGCATTTTCATGTTTGCATTTCATTAACGTGTATTTATGTTGCAGGTGTGATCATTCCCCTCTGATTCTAGTGTATCTTCTGGCCAGACATGGAGTCCATGAAGAGGACAGTTGCTTACCGGTTGCATTCGCCAGATATCAGTTCCTTGCTGGGATTAGTTGCTCTAGCAGATGAGAGAGTGAGGGATGAGTTCAGAGTATCTTATGGGAGATTGCTTAGTTTTTTGTACAGACCTTCAGCCTTCGAGACGACTGGGGTGTATACTTTGATGCAGTTTTATGAGCCTCAGCTGAGATGCTTCCTGTTCCCCGACTATATTCTGGCACCCACTTTGGAGGAGTATTCTGCTATGTTGGGAGTTCCTGTGTTAGACCAGATGCCCTTTATACATGTTGATACTGAGCCTGAGTTAGCTACACTTGCTGAGACTGTCATTTTGGATGCTTCTGAGTTCCCTGGAGGTTTGGTCAAGCTGAACGGAGCCTATGGTTTTCACCTGTCTGTCCTGGTTGAGAAGGCTACACAGTGCGCGAAGAGTGGATGTTGGGTTGCCTTCAGTGCCATTCTAGCTGTCTGCATCTATGGGATTGTCCTGTTTCCCAATGTGCCAGAATTTGTTGACTCAGACGCTTTCTTGATTCTTGCCTCGAAGAATCCAGTTCCTACTCTCTTGGGCGATGTTTATCATTCCATTCACTATAAGAATGAGAAACGTCGTGGCAAGAATGTTTCTTGCTGTCTTCCTCTCTTGTACAGGTGGTTCCAGGGACATCTTCCGAAGACAGGGCCTTTTGTTGATGCTGTTGATACTTTGGATTGGTCTTCCCGGTTGATGGGGCTGTCTGCTAAGAACATCATTTGGTTTGATCGGAGTATGCTTGGCACTGATATTATATATAGTTGCAGTGGCTTTCCGAATGTCCCTGTGATTGGACGGAAAGGCTGTATCAACTATAACCCTTCTCTGCTGGTGAGACAGTTTGGATATGCCTTGAGAGATGCTCCTATTGAGGTTGAGATACAGGAATCTCTGTATCTCACGGGCTTATTAGGCGAGGCTGTTTTGATCAGGTTGAGACATGCATGGGCTAACATCCATAGGAGAGGGAAAGCTTTGCTTGGTAAGAGCAACAACAAAGCTTATGATCCTTATTTGGCTTGGATCCACGAGAGAGTTAGTATTTCCTTGATGCCATATCCTGCTGTGGAACCTTTGTATCTTCCAGTGATTGAGGTACCTACTTCGGTAGAGATTGAAAAGTATAACAAATTGTTGGCTGGAAATGAAGAATTGAAGAAAGCCAATGACGAGTTAGAGAAAGAGATCTTTCGGTTGCGTCATGAGAAGAATGAAGCTACCTTCACTGTGAAGGAACAGACAGAGTTGATTAATAAGTTGGGTTCCGAGTTGACTGAGGAAACCAACAAGAGAGAAAAAGTGGGAGTAGCCTTGAACGGTGTTAGCAAGGTGCTTGCTTCCAAGAAGGAACTCTTAAACAAAGCTTATTCCCGACTCGGCAAGTGGGAAACATTGTGGAATGCCACGCTTACCAAGTGAAAGGAGCATGAAGAGGAGCTGAAGCTGCAGATTGCCACGCTAGAGGCGCAGATTAGAGCCCAGGATGCGAAGATTACTGAAGAGACATCACTTAGGAGCGTTGTTGAGCTTAGAGTAAGTGACCTTGGCAAGGAGCTGAGAGGTTGTGAATTGAAGGCCGGTTCCAAGAGATGCAGACTCGACGAGTGTTTTGGCGAAGGAACCTGCAAGGACGATGCCAAAAAGTTGAGATCCACGGCTGAGTGACATGCATTACTGATACAGGTGTTGATCTCCCGACTAGGGCATTTAGAGACGTTGAGGATTTAGGAAGATATCAGAGCACGCCATTTGGCCTAATTTATCTTTGCTTTGCTTTCGTTATCTGTACTTGTATTTTGATCATCGCCAGGCTTGTTGGCCGAGGTCTTTTCAGTTGTATTCTTGTACTTTGCCTCTTGGCATTTGTTTATGTATGAGGATTTTATGATTCCTTGCTTGCTTGATTAGGACTCCATGGTCTTGATGGCCTTCTCTCTGAAACTAGAATCGGGGGGGGGGGGGGGGGGGGGGAAGATAACCTGTAGCATATTTACACATTTGCATCTGCATACTCATATTGCATGACTGGTTTTTTTTTTGAATTTGTATCTTATTTCCTGCATCTCGCAGGTTTCAGGATTGACAACTCGAGAACACACCGTTATTCTACCAGGAACAACTGCAAGAGAATCTTGGATCAAGTTCAAGTCGAGATGCAGGAAATTCGTGAAAAGTTGGCCCTTTTCATGCAAGCAATGGAAACCGTGGTCAAGGGCCAGGAGAATCTCCAGACTCTGGTGCAACCGCTGCTGGTGCAGGCGAATGGAAATACTGATTATCACTCTGTTGGAACTCCTCATAGGGAAGACAGGATACCTACAGTGGTCGTTCCCACAAGTGGTGGAGTTGGTGCCGGTGATGGCAATGGCAATGGAAATACTGGTACTGGTGCTGGTAATGGTAACACTGGTAATGGTAACATTGGTACTGGAAACGCTGGAAATGGTGATGGGAATGTTGTTAACAATACAGGAAATGCTGATCAAGGGTTAGGTGACAACACTGGTTTTGGGAACAATAACCAAGGGTTTGGCAATGGTAATCGTGATGGTAATTTTGGTTTCAACAATCAAGGCTTTGGCTACGATGGCTATGGTAACAACAATCAAGGGTATGGAAACGGTGATGTTGGCTTTGGTTACATGAACAACAACGGTGCTGGGATGGTGCCTTTCAACACTGGGTATGGACTAGGTGGGGTCAACCAAGGATTCGGTAACAGAGGACGGGATCCTATTTTCAATCCACAGGGATATGGCCGTAACGCTGGTTACGAGGGATATGGCAATGAGAATCTGAACTGGGGCGAGGATCGTCAGGAAGATGCTTTCTCCGGACAAGGCGTGGGATTTGAAAGGCCTAATGATAATGATAGGAGGTTCAAAATGCCGGAAGAGCAGATCAAAGGGATAGCCAATCAGAACTTTGCTGGGTTAGATATGACTACCATAGGACTAGTGCCTGGGCTGAGGGTGCCTTTGAAATTCAAAGCTCCGACATTTGACAAGTATAAGGGGGATACATGTGTCGCTACTGCGAAAATCGGCGCCGGCTGAACAGAAGAGTCGCCACCGTGCGTTATTTATCCCAACGGAGGGAAAGGAAACGCTCGAGGTAAACCTACCGCAAAACGGGGAAAGGAATGGTCGTCGCAACCAAAACCTGGATTCGGGAGTCGGTTACGTAAGGGGAAGGTATTAGCACCCCTCACGTCCGTCGTACTCGACGGGATCCACGCTTGTTTTCGGGTATGGATTGTTATTCTATCTAAACTAAGGGTTAAGGATTAAAAAGAAAAGAAAATGACTCGGCAAAGTATCGCACTTTATGCCTACGTATTCTCGTCTGGAACGAGAAATCAGAGTCAACGTAGTTCGCCTACCTACGGGAAAGGAGGGGAAGGTTGCTCGCTAGGATATCGCATCCTATGCCTACGTACTTTCATACAGCATGAAAGATCAGAGCAAACGTAGTTCGGGCCATGGAAGACACAAGTCTGTCTTGATTGATTTTATTCCTTCTGAAAAAGGTTTTTTCTGATTAGCAGTCCAAGCGGACAAAAATGACGTTTTGATGAGTTCACATTCTTTTATGGAAGAAGTGTCTTTTATTGTGTTTGAAATCTTATTGTATTTTTCTGTTTGTTTTGAGGAAGAAGAGACAGAACTCTAACCTGCGGTTGAAAAGGGAATCAAACTAACCTAATGTTATCATGCATGGGTTAAGACCTAGTGTCTATCATGCTCCTCTCTTGCGCAGAGAGAAACGGAGATCCTAAGGGAATAGACGGAAACAGAAACTGAAGGTGAGAAAATAACTTAGAAGGGGGGGGGGGGGGTTGAATAAGTAAGACTAAAAATCAAAGATTAGAACACAGATATTTTTATCCTGGTTCGCTGAAAACAACTAGTCCAGTCCACCCTCTCAAGAGTGATTTGCCTTTCTCTGTCAAGGACTTAATCCACTATTTTAATCAAACAGATTACAAATAGTAACACCTAAGAACAACTGTTCTTAGTCTTCTCAAGAGCAACTGATCCCAACTGGATCCTCTTAAGGAAAACCTTTTACAAACAATGTAAAACTTTTACAAGAGTAAGAATGCTTCTAATAAGCTGTTATCACAACAGTGATATTTCTCTTAAGTTAAGAATAAAGTTAAAACAAAGTAATATGATAAAGAGCTTTTTGAGATTTGCTTTGAGGAGTGATTTTTCTAGAGATTCGATACAGAAGAAGATGGAGTGGACTTCTTTATATAGGCACTAAGATCCAAGAAGTCTTGTTACGTTGAAGGCTGTGCAGAAAAGCCTAGAGCCTTTTGTCTTCACATTGGAGACTGTGCTGAAACAAGCCTGATGCTTTTTGTCTTCACTTGCAGAATACTTTCCTCAGAATGGAATGCACAGATAAAACCTTTTTGTCTGTGTCCTTGTGTCTAGCACAAAATAGGAAAGAGTTGTTGAGAAAGACCAACGTACATATTTAAATCTTCTTCAAAGTAAGTTCACCTTTCAACTTAAGAATCTGAATCTTCAGAGTCTTCTGATCACGGATCATCTGGATCTTCAGAGTCTTGAATGTTCTTCAGATTGAGCTGAATCAGAGTATGTGCAGCTAGTGTGCTTGAGCGTGTAAATCCTTCAGAGCAGAGTCTTATATGCTTTAGAGGCTCCTCCTTCAGAATCTTCAAGAGACAGTAGTCAGATTCTTCTGGGAGCAATGTTCAGATCTTCACTTAAGATGCTCTTGAACTTATGAAGTCTTTCATACAAACAATGTTCAGATGCAATTTTGCTTTCTTACGATAATTTACTTTAGTGCCTGTAGCACACAATCTAGAACACGTTTAGAGTATATAATTCTTGAATACAAAATTTATAATTGTTATCATCAAAACATAGAGATATAACTAAGACACAATCTGTGCTCTTACAATCTCCCCCTTTTTGATGATGACAAAACATGAGAAAATATTGTTCAATAAAGAGTAAGAATTAGAAACTCCCCCTGAGATTAACAATCTCCCCCTGAAATAAATACTACAATAGAATAGAATACTTCCCTTTCTGATTGAGTATATTTCAGATTCAGAGCCTGATGAATGAGTTCAGAGTCAAATCTTGATGCCAGATGATTGAATAAATGTATCAGAGTAAGATATCAGAGTTGATTGAATACTCAGATTTTCTTTAGAGAATCAGGTTCTGGTTGACACAGTCTCAGGGTAACTTCAATGAATTATGTCAGATATAACAGTATAATCTGAAAGACTTAAATTCAAATAAGTTAATAAAATGTCTGAATTTTAGTTTTGGTAAATGCTTATAGGTTGAACACTCAGTTTCTCTTTTTCTCCCCCTTTTTGTCATAATCAAAAAGATTTTCAAAGACGGAAGGAAATAAAAGAGAAGAAGCAAATAGGAGCAAAACATGTTAGCATGCAATTAAAACAAAACAAACCAAAGTTCACAGACAAACAGGCAGAGGCCAAAAAAAACACATAACACAATAACGATAACCAAACATCAAAAACTCAGTTCATGTGCAAAACAACAAATAAAACTAGGTCTGGCGAGAGGCAATGAGGGTCAGAAGCTCTGTCATCTTGGAAGCTGACTCTTCTTGCTTAGACATCCAGGTCTTGATTTCATCGGTTGTTTTCTCTTGCTTGATCATCCAGTCCTTGATATCCTTCACATCATTCACAAGTTCTGAAACCACAGATGAAGACGGAGCAGATGCAGCAGCAGCAGGGTTCCCTTCAGATTGGTTTTCAACAGAAGCTTGTTCAACCATTTCAAAATCAGGAACAACTGGAGGAGCAGCTTCCAATAGTAACACAGGAGGAGGAGGAGGCATGTTCATCAGTGTCACCTTTATTAACTCAGCAAATTTAGTCTTAGCAAGCTTAGAGCATTTTGCTCTAACTTTTAGGGCAGCTTTGTTAAACATCCAGATGAAGCGCTTCCACGCAGTATTCGAAACATTTGGGTCCAAACTAGACATACATACAGCCTTAACACGATCATATTCAGAATCTAACTCCTTTTTGAAAATATCAAACATAGCATTAACACAAGATCCTAAATCTGACTGTTCATTCTGACCAGAGGAAAAAGGATTAGGGGTGTTAGCAGGAGTAGGTTCAGATGGTTGTGGTTGAGGTGTGGGTGGTTGAGATGTGTGGATGACAGATTGAGGGAGTTCAGCTGAGTGAGGAAGAGTTTGATTCTCAGATGGATTAGTTTCAGGTGGTTGTGGAATGGTTTGGTTTTCAGCTGTTTGAGTGTCAGAGGGTTGAGCTTCAGATGGTTGTTGAGATGGAGAGTTTGGTGGGGTATGAAACAAAGCAATGTTAAGATGTTTCTTCATAACACTCTCAGAGCGAGCTTGTTTGAGTGATTCTGAATCATAGTCAGATGAATCAGATGAATCAGAGGATTCATCTGAGTGAACAGATGTAGACGAAATTTCAATTGTTTGGTTGAGGGGTGGAATATCAAGAATATTGTCAGAAAGATTTGGATCTTCTGAGGGAATTGCTTGTTCAGAGTGTTCAGTTTGAACAGTCTCTGGATGATTTTGTTCTGAAATAATTATTTGTGGTTGGGGAGTCTCTAAGTGGGGATTCTCTTGTTGCGACAAAGTTGGTTGTGGAGGTGTTGTTGGAGAATTTTCTGGTTGAGTTGGTTCTGGTGGAGTTATTGTTGGAGAGTTTTCAGATAAAATTGGTTCTGGTGGTGGAATTTCTATTTGAATAGTTTGATGTTGTGGATTAGATGGGATTGGTGCTGGAGATGATTGTAAATTTACTGGTTCAGAGGATAGTGGTTCGGATGAGATATTGACAGACTTTCTAGATTTTGAAGTTCTTGGTATGAGGCTTGGAGAGAGTTGTGGTGAAGATAGTGGTGAATGAACAGTAGGAGTAGGATCAGAGGCTAATACCTGTTGAATGGTGTCTCTGATTTCTTCCAGAGTAGCTTCTCTTGGACTGCTTCTGGCCTTCTTTCCTTCTTTCCTCTTCTTTCTTGATGCTTCAGGAGCTTTTCTCTTCTTCTGAACGGATTCTTCGTCAGCCTTCCTCTTACTGCGCCTTTCCTTCATCTGATTAGGCAATTCTTCTCCAGGCTTCTGAACGAGATTGGCAGGTAAAGGGATTCCTTCCTTTAGGCATTCAGTAATGTACAGCCAGACAAATTCCTTAGGTTCATCTGCACTGAACAGTGGAAAATCTTCCACAGGAACTCTTCTACCTTGAATCTCGTCAGAGTTGATCTTCCTGAGTTGTCCCTTCAATTCTGAGATGATTTTCATCCTCTTCAGATTGAGCCCATTAATTTCAGAGCCAATGATGTGAGTCAGATCTTCTGTAATCTTCGCATCAGTCAGATGTTGAACCAGCTTGTTCTCAACAAGTATATCAGAAATCAACCTTCCCAGGGGTATCCATGTCCTTACTTTACCAGCTTTCGCCCTTACTTCCTCTCTGGTTTCTTTGACATGAGTTAATAAATGACTGAAGATGAGATACGGTAGATCCACTTTGACATTTTTGCTAATGCAGTACATAAAATACAAATGTTCAGAACTCACATAATCTGGAGAGTTTGAAGGTTTTCTGTGGAAAAACGTACTCATAAAGATTTTCGCCCAGATCCTATAAATGGGTTTTAAATCTTTAACCTTACTTGACGGCAAACCAGCAATAGTAACTTCTTCATAAACCCTAGCCATATCGATGCGAGAAGAAGCAAGATTTGAAACACCATCAGACTCAGTATAGCTAAACAGTTGTCTGATCAGGTTTTCAGTGATGACTATCTCCACTCCAAGAACCGAAGAATGTATAAACTTGGGACCAGCGCTTGCATGTATCCAAAATTCCTTAACCAGTGTTGGGAAAACAGGCCCCATTAGCCTTTCAAAATATTTTTCCCACCCTTGAGCTTTGATGGCAGAAATGATATCAAACCCATTTTCCTTTAAAGAGTCGAGGTCAACGAAGCTTTCACAGAGCACCTCTAGATCAGCCACTGGAGTGAATAAGGTTCGTTCAGGTTCTTTGTACATGATGGTCTTGTTAGGTTTTGCAGCAGTGTTTGAAGTTGACGCCATTGAACAAGAAGAATACCTTGGTTTCGGTTTAGGGTTTTGGAAGAGATTGAAAAGGAAGCAGAAACGCATGAATAAAGTGAATGTGGAAAGTGTGATAGAAGTGTGATAGGTGATATATATAGGAAACCAAAAAAAAAAAAAAAAAAAAAAAAATAGGGCACACAAAAGACACTTACGCACGTTTGGACAGCATTAAATGAAAAGTAATCATTTCACATTAAATTATGACAACTGGGGGAAAAACAAGAAAAGTGAGATTTTCAAAGCATTACCTCAAACGTCAAATCAGTTAAGCACTCAATCTTTTCAGAAATTGAATGCCACATGTTTGCTTTGTTGGCTCATTTGATTTCTCTCACGAAATGAAACGTTTCCAACTTTCAGATCTTCTGAGCTTGTTAGTTCAGAGTTTTACCCAAAACGAAATAATCAAAAAAATATAAATGAATAAAATAGACAGATGAAATACTTCAGATTATTAAACATTTTGCATCTGAGAGGTTGCCTCTGAGAAATATTACTCTGGACATAAATCCATACAAATATTTTTCAGAATAAACTTAAATCTATCTTCAGCAAGGGGTTTTATGAAAATGTCAGCCCATTGATGATCTGTATCAACAAAAGCTAAATTAATTACACCCTTCTGAACATAGTCTCTGATGAAGTGATGTTTAATTTCTATATGTTTTGCCTTAGAATGCAAGATTGGATTTTTTGACAAACATATAGCAGAAGTATTATCACAGAAGATAGAAAGGTTACTCTCATAGATTTGATAATCTTCTAATTGACTCTTCATCCAGAGCATCTGAGTACAACATCCAGCAGCAGCAATGTATTTTGCCTCTGTAGTTGATAGTGCAATGGTAGGTTGCTTCTTGCTATACCATGAGATTAGATGACTTCCAAGAAACTGACAGCTTCCAGAAGTGCTTTTACGTTCAACTCTGTCTCCAGCATAGTCAGCATCACAGAATCCAACTAATGAAAATTCATCAGATCTTCTGTAACACAAACCCATGTTAGCAGTACCTTTCAGATACCTTAGAATCCTCTTAACAGCTGTTAAGTGTGATTCTCTAGGATCTGATTGGAATCTAGCACATAAGCAGACACTAAACAGAATATCTGGTCTAGAGGCAGTCAAATATAGAAGAGATCCTATCATACCTCTGTAGAGTTTTTGATCTACCTTCTTACTTACCTCTTCCTTACCTAGAGTGCTTGTAGGATGCATTGGAGTCTTTGCCATTTTGCTATCAACCATGTTGAACTTCTTCAGAAGCTCTTTAACATATTTGGTTTGATGTATGTAGGTGCATTCTGGAGTCTGATTGACTTGGATTCCCAAGAAGAATCTCAATTCTCCCATCATGCTCATTTCAAATTCTTCCTGCATACATTTAGCAAACTCCTTTCCAAGCGTAATATTTGTTGATCCAAAAATAATGTCATCTACATAAATCTGACAAATCAACAGATCTTTCTTAACAGATTTACAGAATAAAGTTGTATCCACTTTTCCTCTGATAAAATTTTTCTTCAGAAGGAAGTTGCTCAACCTCTCATACCAAGCTCTGGGAGCTTGTTTTAATCCATAAAGGGATTTCTTTAATTTGAAAACATGATCTGGAAAGTTTTCACTTTCAAAACCAGGAGGTTGGTGGACATATACTTCTTCTTCTATAATACCATTAAGAAAAGCACTTTTAACATCCATCTGATACAGAGTGATGTTATTCTGTGCAGCAAATGAAATAAGAAGACGAATAGATTCTAACCTTGCCACTGGAGCATATGTCTCAGTGTAATCAATACCTTCTTGTTGACTATATCCTTGAGCAACTAGCCTTGCCTTATTCCTTTCTACTTCTCCCTTTTCATTCAGCTTATTCCTGAAGACCCATTTTGTTCCAATGACATTGAATCCTTTAGGTCTAGGAACCAGATCCCAAACTTCATTTCTGGCGAATTGATTCAGCTCTTCTTGCATAGCTATAATCCATTCATTATCTTCCAGAGCCTCATCTACAGATGTTGGTTCTATCATTGACACTAAGCCAAATAAGGAAGATTCAGAAGTTCTGAGATATGATCTTGTCCTTATGGGATCATCTTTCTTTCCAATTATCACATCTTTTGGATGAGAAGCTTTGATTCTGGAAGAAGATCCTCTGACGGTTGGTCTTTCAGAAATATGCAAGTTGTTTAGTTGGGAAGTCAAAGGTGTAGCATCTGGGGTTGCGTCAGATTCTTTGTTCTTTGCCTTTTCTGCCTCTGAGCCTTCAGAGTCTGTGAGAATTACTTCTCTATCTGCAGAACTTTCAAACTGCTTTGGCTTTTCAGAGCCAAGCTTATCATCAAATCTGACATGAATAGATTCTTCCACAATCTGTGTTTCAGTATTGAATACTCTGTAGCCTTTAGAGCGTTCAGAATAACCAAGCATGAAACACTTCTGTGCTTTGGAATCAAACTTGTTCAGATTATCTTTAGTATTAAGCATATAACAAATACATCCAAAAGGATGAAAATAAGCAATGTTGGGCTTTCTGTTTCTCCACAATTCATAGGGAGTCTTTTTCAGAAGAGGTCTTACAGACACTCTGTTCTGAATATAACAAGCTGTGTTAATTGCTTCTGCCCAGAAATATTTTGCCAGATTTGTCTCGTTGATCATGGTTCTGGCCATTTCTTGCAATGTTCTATTTTTCCTTTCTACAACTCCATTTTGTTGTTGAGTTCTAGGGCAGGAGAAATCATGTGCAATGCCTTTTTCAGAAAAGTATTTTTCAAAATGTTTATTTTCAAATTCTCCACCATGATCACTTCTGACTTTAATAATTTTACAATCTTTTTCAGTCTGGACTTGATTGCAGAAGTCAAAGAACACAGAATGAGACTCGTCCTTGTGTTTTAGAAACTTTACCCATGTCCATCTGCTGTAGTCATCTACAATGACTAACCCATACTTCTTGCCTCTGATGGATGCAGTTTTCACTGGTCCAAACAGATCAATGTGAAGTAATTCCAATGGTCTGGAGGTAGAAACAACATTTTTTGATTTTAAATGAGATTTTGAAAATTTACCTCTTTGACATGCTTCACACAGAGCATCTGAGTTGAATTTCAACTTAGGAAGTCCTCTGACCACATTGAGTTTATTAATCTGAGATATACGTCTCATATTAATATGCCCCAATCTTCTATGCCAGACCCATTGCTCATCATTCATAGATAAGAGGCATTTTACATTTTGAACTTTAAGTTCTGAAAGGTTAATTTTATAAATGTTGTGTTTCCTCTTTCCATTGAATAGGATAGAACCATCCTTTTGACATACAGCTTTGCAACATTTTTGATTAAAAATGATATCATAACCATTGTCACTTAATTGACTTATGGACAATAGATTATGTTTCAATCCTTCAACTAACAGAACATTAGAAATAGAGGGTAGGTTGCCATTACCTATAGTTCCAGAGCCAATGATCTTGCCCTTCTGGTTCCCTCCAAATTTCACGTCCCCTCCAGATCTAAGTTCCAGACTTTGGAACATAGACCTTTCTCCCGTCATGTGTCGTGAGCATCCAGAGTCCAGGTACCATGATTGGTGTCCTGACTTTGCTGCTAAGGACATCTGCAACAGGGATTATTTTGTCTTTAGGTACCCAGATCTTCTTGGGTCCTTTAGGGTTAGTTTCCTTGTAGGTTTGTCTACTAACTCCATAGATCATAGAAGCCATCTTGCTTCTGTCTATGCTTTTAGTGAGGAACCTCTGAAAACTAGAGTCATATTTTTCCAAAATATTTTCTGATGACTTAGCTTCAGAGTCAGATTCTTGTTGAACAATTTCCAAATCATTTTTTATTTTTAAATTTATTTCTCTCTGCTCAACAAGTTCTGTTTTCAGATTATCAATCTCAGATTCAAGATTGCTTTTCAGCTTCTTGTTCTTGAGTTTGATATTATTGTAGCTTTTCAAGACTTCAGATAACACCTTTATAAGTTCATCTTTGGTAAGTTTGGACATTACCTCTTCAGCATCAGAGTCGGAGTCTGACTCAGATTCAGATGATAATTCTTCATTCTGATCTTCTATTCCAGCCATTAATGCCATGTTGGCACACTCTTCTTCTGCTTCAGATTCAGATTCAGATTCATCTGAATCATCCCAAGTTGCCATAAGAACCTTTTTCTTTTTATCAAACTTTCTCTTGGGTTTCTCCTTGAGAAGTTTGGGGCAGTCATTTTTGTAGTGCCCAGGTTCCTTGCATTCATAGCATGTGACCTCTTTCTTTCCAGATCTTCTGTGTCCAGAAGATTCCTTCCTGTGGTCAGCTTTCCTGAAGTTGTTAAACTTCCTTCCCTTGTGCTTCCAGAGCTTGTTGATTCTTCTGGAAAGCATGGACAGTTCATCTTCTTCTTCAGAAGACGATTCTTCAGGACTTTCTTCTTTTACCTGCAAAGCTTTAACAGGTTTGTTAGATTTTAAAGCTATGGATTTACCTTTATCTTTCTTCTGGGGCTCATCTTCCTCCAGCTCTATTTCATGACTTCTCAAAGAACTGATAAGTTCTTCTAAGGAGATCTTATTCAGATCTTTTGCCATCTTCAGTGCAGTCACCATTGGTCTCCATCTGGTGGGAAGACTTCTGATGATCTTCTTGACATGATCTGATGTTGAGTAGCCCTTATCCAGAACTTTCAGACCAGCAGTAAGAATCTGAAATCTAGAAAACATAGTTTCTACATTTTCAGACTCTTCCATTTTAAATGCCTCATACTTCTGTATGAGCGCCAGCGCCTTGGTCTCTTTAACCTGAGAATTTCCCTCATGAGTCATTTTGAGTGACTCAAACATGTCATGAGCAGTATCTCTGTTTGTAATCTTCTCATACTCAGTATGAGAGATTGCATTAAGCAATATAGTTCTAGCTTTGTGGTGATTCTTGAAATCCCTTTTCTGTACTTCAGTCATTGACTTTCTATCAATCTTTTTGCCATCCTCATCAGTAGGATGTTTATATCCATCAATGACCATATCCTCATAGGGAAGACAGGATACCTACAGTGGTCGTTCCCACAAGTGGTGGAGTTGGTGCCGGTGATGGCAATGGCAATGGAAATACTGGTACTGGTGCTGGTAATGGTAACACTGGTAATGGTAACATTGGTACTGGAAACGCTGGAAATGGTGATGGGAATGTTGTTAACAATACAGGAAATGCTGATCAAGGGTTAGGTGACAACACTGGTTTTGGGAACAATAACCAAGGGTTTGGCAATGGTAATCGTGATGGTAATTTTGGTTTCAACAATCAAGGCTTTGGCTACGATGGCTATGGTAACAACAATCAAGGGTATGGAAACGGTGATGTTGGCTTCGGTTACATGAACAACAACGGTGCTGGGATGGTGCCTTTCAACACTGGGTATGGACTAGGTGGGGTCAACCAAGGATTCGGTAACAGAGGACGGGATCCTATTTTCAATCCACAGGGATATGGCCGTAACGCTGGTTACGAGGGATATGGCAATGAGAATCTGAACTGGGGCGAGGATCGTCAGGAAGATGCTTTCTCCGGACAAGGCGTGGGATTTGAAAGGCCTAATGATAATGATAGGAGGTTCAAAATGCTGGAAGAGCAGATCAAAGGGATAGCCAATCAGAACTTTGCTGGGTTAGATATGACTACCATAGGACTAGTGCCTGGGCTGAGGGTGCCTTTGAAATTCAAAGCTCCGACATTTGACAAGTATAAGGGGGATACATGTGTCGCTACTGCGAAAATCGGCGCCGGCTGAACAGAAGAGTCGCCACCGTGCGTTATTTATCCCAACGGAGGGAAAGGAAACGCTCGAGGTAAACCTACCGCAAAACGGGGAAAGGAATGGTCGTCGCAACCAAAACCTGGATTCGGGAGTCGGTTACGCAAGGGGAAGGTATTAGCACCCCTCACGTCCGTCGTACTCGACGGGATCCACGCTTGTTTTCGGGTATGGATTGTTATTCTATCTAAACTAAGGGTTAAGGATTAAAAAGAAAAGAAAATGACTCGGCAAAGTATCGCACTTTATGCCTACGTATTCTCGTCTGGAACGAGAAATCAGAGTCAACGTAGTTCGCCTACCTACGGGAAAGGAGGGGAAGGTTGCTCGCTAGGATATCGCATCCTATGCCTACGTACTTTCATACAGCATGAAAGATCAGAGCAAACGTAGTTCGGGCCACGGAAGACACAAGTCTGTCTTGATTGATTTTATTCCTTCTGAAAAAGGTTTTTTCTGATTAGCAGTCCAAGCGGACAAAAATGACGTTTTGATGAGTTCACATTCTTTTACGGAAGAAGTGTCTTTTATTGTGTTTGAAATCTTATTGTATTTTTCTGTTTGTTTTGAGGAAGAAGAGACAGAACTCTAACCTGCGGTTGAAAAGGGAATCAAACTAACCTAATGTTATCATGCATGGGTTAAGACCTAGTGTCTATCATGCTCCTCTCTTGCGCAGAGAGAAACGGAGATCCTAAGGGAATAGACGGAAACAGAAACTGAAGGTGAGAAAATAACTTAGAAGGGTGGGGTTGAATAAGTAAGACTAAAAATCAAAGATTAGAACACAGATATTTTTATCCTGGTTCGCTGAAAACAACTAGTCCAGTCCACCCTCTCAAGAGTGATTTGCCTTTCTCTGTCAAGGACTTAATCCACTATTTTAATCAAACAGATTACAAATAGTAACACCTAAGGACAACTGTTCTTAGTCTTCTCAAGAGCAACTGATCCCAACTGGATCCTCTTAAGAAAACCTTTTACAAACAATGCAAAACTTTTACAAGAGTAAGAATGCTTCTAATAAGCTGTTATCACAACAGTGATATTTCTCTTAAGTTAAGAATAAAGTTAAAACAAAGTAATATGATAAAGAGCTTTTTGAGATTTGCTTTGAGGAGTGATTTTTCTAGAGATTCGATACAGAAGAAGATGGAGTGGACTTCTTTATATAGGCACTAAGATCCAAGAAGTCTTGTTACGTTGAAGGCTGTGCAGAAAAGCCTAGAGCCTTTTGTCTTCACATTGGAGACTGTGCTGAAACAGGCCTGATGCTTTTTGTCTTCACTTGCAGAATACTTTCCTCAGAATGGAATGCACAGATAAAACCTTTTTGTCTGTGTCCTTGTGTCTAGCACAAAATAGGAAAGAGCTGTTGAGAAAGACCAACGTACATATTTAAATCTTCTTCAAAGTAAGTTCAGCTTTCAACTTAAGAATCTGAATCTTCAGAGTCTTCAGATCACGGATCATCTGGATCTTCAGAGTCTTGAATGTTCTTCAGATTGAGCTGAATCAGAGTATGTGCAGCTAGTGTGCTTGAGCGTGTAAATCCTTCAGAGCAGAGTCTTCTATGCTTTAGAGGCTCCTCCTTCAGAATCTTCAAGAGACAGTAGTCAGATTCTTCTGGGAGCAATGTTCAGATCTTCACTTAAGATGCTCTTGAACTTATGAAGTCTTTCATACAAACAATGTTCAGATGCAATTTTGCTTTCTTACGATAATTTACTTTAGTGCCTGTAGCACACAATCTAGAACACGTTTAGAGTATATAATTCTTGAATACAAAATTTATAATTGTTATCATCAAAACATAGAGATATAACTAAGACACAATCTGTGCTCTTACAGAAACAATAGCAGATATATACAGTAAAGCAGTAAAATGCATGAATGCTGCAATACAAGCGAGGCAAGGGAGTCCCACTCAACCTCGAACCTAGAAAACAATAGGCAAAAGTGAACAGACTTCACTTTTAACCCAACAGGTTAACAGCAAACAATACAGTCCAGAAAACCAATCAATACATCAGAAATGAATAACAACCAAAATAAACAGCCACAGCAGCTCTGCATCAACACCTATCTTCAAGTCATCTCCAATCAGCTACAAGCTTCTGGCAAGCCCCAGTCTCCATCTCCACAGTCTTCAAGCAAGGCCTCTGTCATCAATCTTCAGTCTACAATGGCTTTTCTTCAAGTCTCAAACCTCCAGGATGAGGGATCAATCACAAGAGTGAATTGGGTGTTAAGCAATTAGTTGACCACCAAGGGTGGCAAACAGACTGCTAACCACACCTAGGATATTTTCTCTCAAGAGTTCTATCCCTTGGACAGTAGCACCAAGCCTTCCAAAGGAAGGGGGTGAGTGTCTTAGAGAGACTCTGCATCACAGAGAAGAATGGAGGCAGTCAAGACCTTCCATGTTTGAGAATCAAGTTGTCTACTATAGGGCTCTGCCTAACTCCTAGATCCTACAAACTTCAACAGCTGCCAGCACAGAACCTCCTCATCAACTCTGAAAGTTGGTCTTCAGTCTTTAATCTTCACCTGGCTTCATCTTCTCAAGTCTTCAGCTCTCCCAATCCCCAAGCAAACCCAATACCCACACAGACAAGTAATAATCCCCAGAGAGGGCACACCACACCAGTCAAGCAAATATAGACAGTATTAATAGCAGTAGGGGAATCCTAATATTTTCTAAGGGATCTAATAACTACCCCTAATCCCTATAGTCCCATACCCCAAAGATTCAATTTCTAACTCCTAAGGGAAATGAACTTATTCACCTATGTTGTCACCTAAACCCTAATTTTGTTCATGTTACTCACATCTGATCAAATCACCTAAAATTAAGTCCTAAAAATATGAACTAAAATTTATATACAAGATACATGTCTAAACTAATCAACCTAAAAAGAATGGATTAAAAATGGTAAAGCATCTATTCAAACTAAAATTAACAAAATCATGTACTAAACAAAACTATTATTTATACCTATTTAAAAGAAAAATATGCCAAAAATATAAAAATGAAATGAAATATTAATTTTTTTGTATGATAATTTTCTTGACAAAATTATGAAAAGAATGCAAAAAGAACCAATGAAAAACATGCATTTTCCTATTTGTTATGAATTTTGAAATAATTAATAAAAAATGAATGAAAATAATATGTGAATTAAATGGAAATGGGGTGCAGCGAGTAAGAAAAATCAGTTTAAGGATAAACTGGGCCAGGCAGTGGGGTGTTATTAGCAATTGGCGCTAGGCCCAACACGTTCAGAAAACTCACAAAAAAACAAAAAAAGTAAAAACGGTGCAGAAAGTAAGTTTTTCAGTTCATTTGAGTTTGGGCCTAATTGGGAGGGTGTGCATAGCAACAACTATCTGAGCCCATTCAAGAAAATTAAATGAAACGGGGCGTTTTGGTGTTTGAAATTCCCTCCGTTTTCGTCCTTCAATCATGGCCATTGGTTTCAGTCCCCAGTCAAAGTCAAAGTCTAGATCGAACGGCCAGAAGGTTGTCTTCAACCTTAGAAACCCTAGGGTTTCTGAAACTCCCTTCACCATGCATGCACCTTCGAGCTCCCTGTTCTCCCTTGTATCTCCATGAAATCAAACAATTCCAAAAGCAAAAATGCTCTAGAAGATTCCCTCTACACAGCCATGCCAATAACTCTTCCTAAAACTCACTCAATAAACCAACCCGATAGGAATAACAGTCTGACTCCACCATTAATACCTGTCATCAACCTCTCCAAAGCTTGCTCAATTCTATCCTAACCTTGTCTATACCTTATGCTGATCATAACAAGCTATTAAGCTAATATTCTCGTGCAATATTCCAAGAGTTATCCATCCAAACAGTTTTGGTACACCATGATCAAACTCCATGAAAACTCTCCAAACTCACCAAACTTAGTCATCTAACCTATCCTAACCTTTCTATGCTAATAACTACCTACAATTCTAACTAAAACATGCAAATCGAAGGAGAAACATACCTGGTGTAAAGTGAAGAAAATAGCTATGGAATGCTCTGATCAGATGCTTGTAATGATTGGAAATGGATCAGGGAACTTGTTCTTGAGTTCTGTATGCAACAAATCTTGCTCCAATGCTCTGAATCTCACAATTCCAAAATTCTTGCTTCTTGGATGATCAACTTGAACAACACGAATCCTCCTCAATTCTACCAAACCTTGATGTGAATTGTGATCTATGGATGATGGTGAGGATGATCAAATCAGAAAATGTGGAAATTGATGAGAGTTTGAGAGAGTTTGAGTTGATTTTGCAAAATGAAAGAAAGGTATGAAACTTGTGTTTTGGACAAAGTGATTCACCAACCCTTGAATGAACTCTCTCAATTCAATATATACATGAGATAAGAAACTCCTAGAAGCTTGGAGAAACTTCCCATGCACAATTTCCCTTAAATTTGATTATGTAACTTCCATTATAAGTAACCATGAATAACTTTCAAAACTTGAACCAAACTCAAAATTCCACTTTAGCCAATGTTCTCAAAATTATTTTTCCAATCAAAATAACCTATAATTTCACCTCATTTGGCCAAAGTATGAAAAATCTCATTTTTTAGGTCATTTTTATTCATTAAATCCACCAATTTTGAAACCTTGTGCTATGAACCTTTCCAATCTTTCATGGTCACTTTTCTAGACTCAAAATGTCATTTTGAGAAAGTTTGATGTTGTGAAGTTTTTTATTTGAAGCTTCCTTGTATGAGTTTTGGGCATAGGCTTGAAATGACCTGTAATCCTCGGATGACCAAAATACCCTTTGCTTGCCAAGACCATAAGTAGAGTTCCACAACTCATATGAAGGCATACCATACCATTATAGAAAGCTAAGACAATTAGGAACAACTCTTATGTTGACCATAAATTCATTTGAAATCTCCTTGAGGGGTAAAAATTGCTTGGAAGTCAAGTCACTTTCACAGACAAAATTTCAGATACCTCAGATGACCTGTAACTTGTAAGGACCATAACTTGAGTTCTATAAATCTCCTTAGTGTATTCCACCACTAATATTAAAGGTCTTGAGATCCTCTACAAGTTTCATGTTGGCCAAGGATCCATTTGAAGCTTGCATTTTGACTTATCTTGCTTGGAAATTTGACCTAAACTAGGGGATTTTACACAGAAACCCTAATTTAGAAACTCCTCTTCTCCTTGATTCCTCTTGATTATTCTTGGCATATCACCATATCCCTCTCTACATATCAAATGATGAACCCCACATCTCTCCAATAGCCCTTAATGTCCTTCAATCAATCATTTGACCTAGAGTTGACCCCAGATGAAACCTTAGTTGACTGTCTTCAACTGCAATACTTGTGATCATATCAATGACTTGTCTCCTTCTAAGTCTCCCATGATGTCCATATACTCTTCATGCTCCATCCACAGCTCACAACTTACTTGTTGATCCTCAGATACCCTCAGATAGGAGATGGATGCACTGCTTGATCCATTGACTTCCCAGTCTTCAAATTCTTTCTGATGACTTGAATGGGATTGAATTAGGATAATAACCTCTTGATAGGCTCATAGAGATGAGAATAATGCTTGGTCCCCTGTTGGATGATTTGCTATGCTACGCTATGCAGATGATTAGACTATGTACATGACTCTATATGCAAATGCTAATGATATTGAAACATAAACCAAGTGAATAAGGTTGAGCAAATTTTAGGGTGCAACAACATGCCCTAGAGTTCATGTACGTTCTTATTACAGAAGAATGTCTGCATACTTTGACGACGAGAAGATGCTTATGCATTTCTTTCAAGACAATTTATCGGGGCCATCGCTGGAATGGTACATGGGACTGGAGCCCACCCAAATTAGAAGCTGGAAAGAATTGGCTGATGCTTTTGTTAAACATTACCAGTATAATAGTGACTTGGCGCCAAACAGGGTTCAGCTGCAGAGTTTGTCTCAAAAGAATGGTGAGAGCTTCAAGGAGTACGCGCAGCGTTGGTGTGATATTGCGGCTAGGGTTCATCCCCCTTTGGTTGAAAGAGAGTTGATTGATATGTTTATTGGAACGTTTTCTGGAATGTATTACGACAAATTGCTTAATGTCTCGATGGGTAGTTTCTCCAACATGATTCTCATGGGAGAACGGATTGAAAACGGAACTAAGATTGGGAAGATTCAGGCAGGTGAATCCACCTCAGCTGGAGGTGCAAGGAAAGCCTTTGGTGGAAGGAGACAAGGCGACGCCAGTGCGGTATATGGTGGTCGAGGTCGTGGAAGAGGTAGGAATCAGTATCAGCCACAACAAGTTGCTAGTGTTACTATCCCGATACCTCAGCAAAAACAACAACAACAACAACAACAACAACAACAACAACAACGGAAACAACAGCCGCAGCAACAGAGAATGCACCCTGCTCAGCGTAGAATTCAAGAGGGTAGGCCAAAGAGAGTATTTGAAGCACCTCCTTCAACTTATGCCGAACTTCTTCAAACGCTATTGGGTCTGAATTTGGTTGAAAAGAGAACGATGGCCCCGTTGACAGGCACTCCTCCATTTGGTTTTGACGCTGGTAAACATTGTGATTTTCATTCTGGGGCGCCCGGACATGACATTGAAGGTTGCCATGCTTTCAAACACAAGGTTCAAGATTTGCTTGACAGTAAGGCCATTAACTTTGGTCATGATGGTCCTAACATTGTACAACAACCCATACCGAATCATGGAGCGAATGCTATCATAACGGAAGAGAATTTGAACTTGGTTATGGATGTGAATGAATTGAAGACACCGTTGAGTTGTGTTAAAAGTAGACTGTTGAAAGGGGGTGTATTCCCCGGATGTGACTAATATTGTCTGGATTGCTGGACCCAACCAGAGGGTTTCTCTGATTTGAAAAGAGGTATCCAAGCCATGATAGATGAAGGGATTTTGCAATTTGATCGGACCGCTGTTGAGAAGCCTGTTGAGGTATTGTTTGAAAAGCAGGATGAGATTGCAACTGTTACAATCCCAAGGAAGACTATCACGACATCGGCGCCCGCCAAGCGACCGACTATCACAATAACAAAAGCAGGACCTGTTCCTTTTAAGAGTACAAAAGCTGTTCCATGGACGTATGGGTTAGAAGCATATTGTAATGGAGAAAAGATTGAGGTGAATAGCCGGCCGACAGGGGCAGTTGACAATGTTGTTGGAACGGGAGGCATGACTCGTAGTGGAAGAATCTTCACCGCACCTGAAGTTGAAGCAGAGAGAATTGCTAAAGGCAAGGCCAAGGTGAATGAAAGTGGACCATCCCAGTTGAAAGAGAAAGACACGTCGCTCAAGGACGTAGAAGAATTCATGAGGCTAATTCACAAGAGCGATTATAAGATTGTCGAGCACTTACAACAGGCACCCTCAAAAATTTCAATCCTATCTTTGTTACTTTGTTCTGAGGCTCATCGAAACGCCTTGTTGAAGATATTGGACACGTCATTTGTACCTCAGGAGGTTTCTGTCAACCAGCTAGAGGGGGTACTGGTGCATGTCAATGCTGGACATAGTTTGGGTTTTACTGATTTTGATCTAACACCCAGAGGCCGAGAGCATAATATGGCTTTGCACATATCGGTGGAATGTCGGGGCACTGTAATGTCGCATGTTCTTGTGGATACCGGATCATCTCTGAATGTATTGCCTAAAAAGGCTATGATGAAGTTGGATATCCAGGGAATTATTTGCACGCCAATTGACTTGGTTGTGAGGGCGTTTGATGGAACGAGAAGGTCGGTGTTTGGATCGATAACGTTGCCGCTGCAGGTCGAGCCGGAAATATTCGACACTGAATTTTATATCATGGATATTCATCCAGCTTACAGCTGTTTACTTGGGCGTCCATGGATACACTCTGCAGGGGCTGTGACGTCCACGCTGCATCAGAAGCTTAAGTTTGAAGTCGGTTGTGGCATTGTTACTATTTGTGGGGAAGAGGACATCTTGGTCAGTCGTTTCTCATCATTCAATTACGTTGAAGTGGATGGAGAAATCCACGAAACGCCTTGCCAAGCCTTCGAAGGGTTGCAAATCAAAGACAAGTCCTGTGTTCTCAGCAAAGTGCCGGAGGTTGCTGTGGCTTCGTACAAAGACGCTCAAGCTTTGGTTCAGACTGGTGAGACCAAGGGTTGGGGTCAAGTGCTGGAAATTCCTGTCAAGATGGACAAGTTTGGACTAGGATATCGCCCAACATCAGCACCTTCCGCATCAGGCGCGCCCAATTTCAAAGGACCGATGGTGATTACTCCAAAGGGAGTCTGCTTTGAGACGATTAATGTTGTTTCCGACTCTGAAGACAGAGATAGTGATTGCGATATAGACGCGTGGATCAAGCCTAGCGTGCCAGGACAAAGTCTCTGCAACTGGTCCATCCAGGAAATTCTCCCAGTGACTACAAAACAGTAATGACTTGTTTTCTTGATTATCGTATAATCCTGTGTCCTACCCGGGGCATAGTGATTTTGTTTTAGGGCCACATGCTTATGTGTATGCACTATTTAATCATTGAATAAAGGCGTTTTTCTCATACAAATTTTGTGTTCCCTGTTTTTCCTGTTTTTATTTTAACAATAAATGGCAACGGGGTTATGAGCTTTGTTTGCACTCATTTGAAGCATTTAACCATTTCCTTTGCAGGATTCATATTTCAGATGACACCGAACACGAACTTCCTATGACTCGCTTTGGCTTCGAGCACCCGGTATTTCAAGCTGAGGAAGAGATTGTTGAGGATAGCGACTTGTCAGAGGAGTTGACTCGACTGTTGAAACAGGAAGAAAGAATCATTCTGCCTCATCAGGAAGAGATTGAAATTATCAACGTGGGGTCCGAGGGAGTTGTCAGGAACATCCGGATAGGGGTTGCGCTGCAAAGCGACATCAAGCAAGGTCGGATTGAGATGTTGCGAGAGTACAGTGATATCTTTGCTTGGTCGTACGAGGATATGCCAGGATTGGATACTGACATGGTTGTTCATCGTCTATCATTGCGAGAAGAATGTCCGCCTGTTAAACAGAAACTCAGAAGAACCAGACCAGATATGTCTGTGAAGATTAAGGAGGAAGTTCAGAAACAGTGGGATGTTGGTTTCCTTGCTGTTACAACTTATTCATCATGGGTCGCCAATATAGTACCGGTACCAAAGAAAGACGGTAAGGTGCGGATGTGCGTAGACTATCGTGATTTGAATAAGGCGAGCCCAAAGGACGACTTTCCGCTTCCTCATATCGATGTGCTGGTCGATAACACTGCTCAATTCTCCATATTCTCCTCCATGGATGGCTTCTCGGGCTATAATCAGATAAAAATGGCGCCAGAAGACATGGAAAAAACAACCTTCATTACCCCATGGGGAACATTTTGCTATAAAGTGATGCCCTTTGGTTTGAAGAACGCTGGGGCAACATATCAACGTGCTATGACGACGCTCTTTCATGACATGATGCATGAAGAGATCGAGGTTTATGTTGATGATATGATTGCCAAATCCCAGACGGAGGAAGAGCATTTGGTTAATCTGCTGAAATTGTTCAAGAGGCTTAGGAAATTCAGGTTGAGGCTGAATCCTAACAAGTGCACCTTCGGGGTGAGATCCGGTAAACTGTTGGGGTTTATTGTGAGCGAAAAAGAAATTGAGGTTGATCCTGCTAAGATAAAAGCAATACAAGAAATGCCAATGCCTAAAACAGAAAAAGAAGTGCGTGGGTTTTTAGGGAGGTTGAACTACATTGCTCGGTTCATATCTCACCTAACCACTACATGCGAGCCATTATTCAAATTGTTGAAAAAGAATCAGGCTGTGACCTGGAATGAAGATTGTCAAAGGGCGTTTGAAAAAATAAAAGAATATTTGCAGGAACCTCCAATATTGATACCCCCAGTAGCCGGGAGACCATTGATTATGTATTTGACGGTTCTTGAGGAAAGTATGGGTTGTGTTCTCGGTCAACATGACAAGACTGGGCGTAAAGAGCATGCGATTTACTACTTGAGTAAAAAGTTCACAGACTATGAGTCCCGTTACTCAATGCTCGAAAAAAACATGTTGTGCGCTAGCCTGGGCTGCCAAACGTTTAAGATAATACATGTTAAACCATACAACCATGCTAATTTCAAAGATGGATCCGATCAAATACGTATTTGAAAAGCAAGCACTCTTCGGGAGGATTGCTCGATGGCAGATGGTGCTGACAGAATATGATATTCAATATGTTTCTCAAAAGGCTATCAAAGGTAGTGTTCTGTCAGAGTACCTAGCGGAGTAGCCGATTGAAGATTACCAACCAATGAGGTTTGATTTTCCTGACGAGGATATGATGTACCTGAAAATGAAAGATTGTGATGAGCCGTTGCCGGATGAAGGTCCAGAGTTGGGTTCCAAATGGCAGTTGATATTTGATGGCGCTGTTAACTCCTACAGTAGTGGAATAGGGGAAATTATCACTACTCCTCAAGGGACACACATTCCCTTTACTACCAGATTGACCTTTCCAGTTACCAATAATGAGGCTGAATATGAGGCGTGCATTATGGGTCTCGAGGAGGCTATTGATTTGAGAATCAAATATCTTGATGTATACGGGGACTCTGCTCTAGTGGCCAACCAGATTAAAGGAGAATGGGAGACGCGACAGCCCAATCTGATACCTTATATGAATTATGCAAGGAGATTGTTGCCTTTCTTTGACAAGGTGGAATTGCACCATGTACCACGAGCAGAAAATCAGATGGCAGACGCTCTCGTGACTTTGTCTTCAATGTATAAAGTTAACTTCTGGAATGAGGCTCCCAGGATTGTTATCTCTCACCTTGATAGGCCCGCCTTCATATTCGCCATTGAGGAAACATCCGATGGCAAACCGTGGTATTTCGATATCTAGAATTTCCTGAAGAACCAAGAGTATCCGGCTGGGGCATCTAGTCGAGATCAGAAGACTCTTAGGAGATTGGCCAACAATTTTTATTTGAATCCGGATGGCGTCCTATACAAAAGAAACCATGACTTGGTGTTGTTGCCATGTGTGGACAAGAAAGAGGGTAAGTTGCTCATGGAAGATATTCATGAAGGTACATTTGGCACGCATGCCGGCAGACATGCAATGACGAGAAAACTGTTGCGTGCAGGTTACTATTGGCTAACGATAGAAACAAATTGTTTCAAGTTCGCGAAGCGGTGTCATAAATGTCAAATTTATGCGGACAAAATTCATGTGCCTCCGATCCCTTTGAACGTTATGTCATCACCGTGGCCTTTCTCCATGTGGGGGATTGATATGATTGGCAAGATCGATCCCACGGTATCAAACGGACACCGGTTCATTTTGGTAGCTATTGATTACTTCACCAAATGGGTGGAAGCAGCGTCATATGCTAATGTCACCAAACAAGTGGTAGCCAGATTTATCAAAAGAGATATTATCTGCAGATATGGAATTCCGGAGCGGATTATCACCGAAAATTGCTCAAACTTGAATAACAAGATGATGAAAGAGCTGTGTCATAATTTTAAGATCGAGCAGCACAACTCTTCTCCTTATTGGCCCAAGATGAATGGCGTTGTCGAAGCGGCCAATAAGAACATAAAGAAGATTGTTCAGAAGATGGTGATGACATATAAGGACTGGCATGAGATGTTGCCTTTTGCTTTGCACGGTTATCGTACAACGGTACGCACATCAACCAGGGCAACCCCTTTCTGATTGGTGTATGGCATGGAGGCAATGTTACCATTGGAAGTCGAGATTCCTTCTTTGAGGGTTTTACACGATGTCCAACTTGATGAGGCTGAATGAATGAAAGATAGACTGAACCAGCTCAGTTTAATGGATGAAAAGAGACTGGCTTCTCTCGCATATGGTCGGTTGTATCAGAGATGGATGAAGAAAGCTTACGATAAGAAGGTATGTCCTCGAAGCTTTCAGACGGGCGATCTTGTGCTGAAAAAGATTCTCCCACCACAATCAGATTACAGGGGCAAATGGACTCCCAACTATGAAGGTCCATATGTCGTCAGAAAGGTTTTCTCTGGAGGAGCCTTGTTGTTATCCACCATGGATGGTGATGACTTTACGTCTCCTGTGAATTTGGACAGAGTTAAAAACTACTTTGCTTAAAATAGACCCGCTAGACAGAAAAAAGAGAGTCCAGGCAAAAATGGGGCATCCCGGCGAACCGTAAAAAGGAATAAAAGGTTCGGGAAAAAATTAGGGATAAAATTGAAAAGATGTACACCCGCGAAGTCGAAAACCTGAAAAGGGAGACTTCGGCAAAAAAGGGTATCCCGGTGAATTGAAAACCCGCAAAGGGCGATTCACGCAAAAGTTAGGGAGTGGAAAAAAGCAAATGATTGTGGTACGAGTTTGATACTACATTGCTTAAGTGGTTTGGGAGTAGCTGAGGGTCGTATATCTAAAACATTCTCTTCCGAAGATCGAGTACCGAGAAAGCGCCAGAGTCGGGCGAGTCCTAGGAGGATCAACTCATGGTGTTCGTCTGTACCACGTTGCCGACATGTATATCAAATTTGTTTTGTATCTTTCTTTGTGCTTCTTGTGCATACGTTGTATTTTGCTTGTGTGTAATTTCCTCTTTCCAGGAGTTACGTCCAGTGTACAAAGCTTTGCCTATTTACAAGCCCATTCAATAAAGCATGTTATTCAGTACTTGATGCTTGCTCTTTACTGTTTTGTTTGTGAAAAACACTGATGTTTTTGATGAACTTGCACTTGCATAAACTTGCTGGCCCTTGCCAATAATTGTTAAAACTTCGAATTGACTGACTGAATGTCATGGATATTAACTCGGATAGATTTTGTTACGTAGATTTGTTTTGTCTCGTTTGTGTTTTGCAGGGTCCTTACCTTTGAAGCAAACGGTCAGGAAGTGTATTCCCCAGCCAAAGTCTCTTGACGTAGGGCCTGACTTCAGTTGATGTCGTTCCTTAGCAAGTCGTATCTCATCCCCAGAGAGTGGAGACGGCGCTTATTCCTACTAGATGTGGAATTGGCCTCCCCGAGAGAGTATCACCAAGAATGTCGCCTGAAGAGTATCCTCATGACAGTTGTCCATAGGATATTCCCAGCAGGTCAAAATCAATATCCCCGACAGAGGACGCCTCCGCAGAGGATGGTTATTCCCTTTCCCCGCAGGTCGTCATTCTTTCGTCAGGATGATTGTCCTCAGCAGAGTTTGTAGCTTCGAGTTTGTAGACTGTGTCCCGACAGTGTAGTTCTTCCCCCAAAAGGGTCGAATTTTTCCCCAGCAGGGTTTGTGTTTTCTTCCCAAATGTGTGATCTCTCCCCAGCCGAGTTGGTTGTTGTTTCCGGCATTTATTTTTCCGGAGTACTTTGTGATACCCGTTTATCCCCAGCGGAGTTGGTTTTTGTTCTTAGCCATTTCATACCAGAATGTTTCTCAGCAGCTTGAGCCTGCATTAACATTTGCATATATTATCATATTTGCATCTACCCTCACGCGTAGCATTTCCATGCTGTATGGAGCATTACGCCATTATCAAACATACGCATGTTGAAACATAGGCCAGGTTGGTTAACCTCATGTTTTCAAGTGTTGTTTTCCCTGCAGGTGGAAGGAGCTCTTGCTCAGATTAATTACCAGATAAGCAAGGTCTCGGTGTGAGACGTGTAATGATGATGTTCGTTTTGTCATTATTCCCCACAAAGTGTCTTGGATTAGTCTCTCTTACCCCTCCAACGGAGTATTTCTTCAAAATTATTGTTATGTCATTATCAAAAGATTTCGTGAATCAATTTTTGGAAGTTGCCGCCTATGTCGAAGTGGGTGTCTGGCAGTTTGAGTTCAGAAAATACCAAGTAGAATCCTTCTCAGATTTGCTGCCATGTCCGTGCTAGAGTTTGAATATTGGACCAGTATTTTGTTACCCATTTGATTGGTGGAGTTAGCTACTGCAAAGATAGGCAGAGAAGCTGTACCCAGAGTTATTGCCCGTAGTGGTGACAGAGTTATCTTCCTGTGTTGGGCAGAGATATTTTCCCGTAGTGGTGACGGAGTTATCTTCCTGTGTTGGGCAGAGATATTTTCCCGTAGTGGTGACGGAGTTATCTTCTTGTGTTGGGCAAAGACATTTTCCCGTAGTGGTGACGGAGTTATTTTCCTATGTTGGGCAGAGACATTTTCCCGTAGTGGTGACGGAGTTATTTTCCTGTGTTGGGCAGAGATATTTTCCCGTAGTGGTGACTGAGTTATTTTCCTGTGTTGGGCAGAGATATTTTCCCGTAGTGGTGACAGAGTTATTTTCCTGTATTTGGCAGAACTGTTTCCCGTACTGGTGATGGAGTTATTTCCCTGTGTTGTTGGCAGAGTTATTTCTTATTTGTTGATAAAAACTATTTCCTCATTGGAAGTCGCCAAAGTTAGTCCCTGTGTTGTTGGCATAGTTGTTTCCCCAGTAAAAGCGTCAGAAAATATCGTTACCTGTAATGGATAGAGATCGCGCCTGTACTGACAGAGATTGTTACCTGTGATTGACAGTGATTTGCACCTGTGTTGACAGTGATTGCTACCCATGTGGACAGAGTTATTATCTGTAATCGATGGAGTATCCCCAGTGGAGTGTTACATGTGATTGATAGAGATCGTTATTCCAATTATAGACGAAATTGTACCCATGTTGATGGATTCCTTCCTCGTGTTGACGAAGTTTAGTCCCGTTGTGGACGAAATTGTTTCTCGTAAAGTTAATTCGATGCCTGTGGCGTCACACAAGGAGTTAATGTTGAAATCAAAAGTGTTATTAGAAGATTGATCAGTTGTTGCCGTAACAACTGGGTTCAGCACAACGGATGTTGTTCACCAAGCAGTTTGTGCAGTTCGTGTCTGCAGTTGGCAAATTTCCGGGTTTCTTGGTATTCAACCGTCTTTTACCTCGATTGGTTGAAGGTCGTTCGCTCTTCACCCAGTCAGGTCCAAGCCGTTTGAATAGGGGCAGCTGTTGCACCCCAAAATTTGCTCAACATCTTTTACCTGGTTTATGTTTCACTGCATTATCATTTGCATAGTTCTATCATTTGCATATCATGGCATATCATTCATCCAATAAGAGATCAAGTGTGATTATTTTCAAGAGAAGCCTAGCAAGAAATCTTATCCAAGCTTGAGAAGTCATCCAAGTCATCAAAAGGGGGTGAGAGGTCTTGATCAGTTGAAGACTAACATTGAGGTATGAATATGAAATGTGAAGCATGGATTGTGAATATGAGATGTGTATATATCTCATGGAGTGCCTAGAGGGCCATGTTGGAGCTCAATCAAGTCATTAATTCAAATGCAAGGGCTATAGTTGAGGTGTAAGCAATTAGGGCTTCATCTGGATTAACCCTAGGTCAATTATGCAATTGAGAAGCATTCAAGGATACTTTGAGGTCATGGAGTTCATGGAATGATGTGATAAGACATTTGTGGTATTGTGCCAAGATCAAATCAAGAAGAGTCAAGAATGTGGGAAGTTGCTAAATTAGGGTTTCAGTGCAAATTACCCTGTTTAGTGCCTAACTTCAAAGCCACATAAGTCAAGATACAAGTTTCAAATGGATCTTTATCCAACATGAAACTTGTAGAGCATCTCAATACCTTTAATTTTAGTATTAGAAGTCCTCAATTGGATTTGTAGAACTCAAGTTATGGTCCAGACAAATTACAGGTCACCAGATGAATGTGAAATTTATCTGTGAAAGTCACTTGACTTCCAAGAAACTTTTGACCTAGAAAGAGATTTTACATGAACTTTTGGCCAACATGAAAGTTATTCCTCATGATCTTAGATTTCTAAATTGTACTAGAAGTCATCCATCTGATTTGTAGAACTCAAGTTATGAGGTTTACAAGTCAGGGGTATTTTGGGAAAGTGAGATTATAGGTCATTTTCAAGCATAGGCCAAAATCTCCAACTTGCAAGCTTCAAATGGAAAATTTCTCAACATTAAAGTTGCTTGGAATGATGTTTTGAATGCAACCAAGTGGTCATGAGAGGTTGTTTTGGCTCATATCAAAAGACATTTGAAATGGCTTGAAAATGAAGAATTTTCAAATATGAAAAGGAGGGGAAAATGGGATTTTGTGTTACAAAACCAAAACCAAGCAAGTAAGTGCATTTTTTGATTGGAAATTGCATTATAAGATAATTGGAAATTTCATTATAATATAATTGGAAATACCATAATTTGGAGTTTAGTTCAAGTTTTGAGAGATAGCATATGGTTACTTCACTTGTAAGTTACATATGCAAAATCAAGGTACAAGGCAATTCAGGCCAATTTCTCCATCCAAACTCATTCTAAATGACATGTGCAAGGTGTTAGAACTTTCTAGAATCATTGCAAAGCTTGAAAAGCACGACTGGTGTATGAACTTGCAAGCAAAAATCAGAAAATTGGATACACGGATTTGGGCTTCAAACACATTGCAAAGGCCCATGAAACTCTTCTATATATTCATTAGAGTGAGTTCAGATCAATTTTGAGCATCATTTCACGCCAGAGCAAGCAAAAGCAAGAAAATTTTCTCTACTGCAAGTTGAAATCGAATTCTCAGATTCAGACCAATTCAAGCCAAATTGAGGTGTGCAATCTCTTCCTTGTGGATCATTGAAGCTATCTGGAGCATTTGGAAGCAAGCCACGAGCTCTAAGTACCTCTGTTGCAAGATCTATACCAGGTTTGCATCTCTTAAAATTCAACATGATTTAGCATGATTCAGTTAGATTTGAACTTGTGGTTAGGATCTAGACATGACATAGGTCGTTTTAGGCTTGATTTGAACTCAATTGGTGATGATTGAAGATGACATAGCTGATCTGTTTGGACTTGAATCTCTTGATTCATAAGGTTTCAATGTTAGTTTATTAGATCAGGTTGATGTACACAACAAGATGAAGAGATCTATATCCTTAATTTTGAGTTTAATGAAAGTTGTTGAAGATGCTATTTCTGAACTTTGCATCGTGTTTGATTATGTGTTGAGAATTAGATGACTTTGATGATGGATTTGGAATGTACGTGAAAAACGGAGTTGATTTGGTGTATAGTTTGTTATTTTTGGTTGCCTGAACCTGGACTCTCGCTGGAGAAGACGACCAGAGTCTTCTCTGGTCACCACTAACCACCATCCCTGATCTCCACTCTGATGACCTGAGATTTGGAGAAGATGACTTCATCATCATTGGATCATCACTTGACCTTTGACTATAGCCTAGATCCAACGCACACGACTTAAAGTTGGATTCGAATTTCTGAAGCCAAAACGCAGCGCATCACTTAATGCACTGGCAAGCTGTGGCGCGTCCAGATCCTTGACCAGTCTCCAGATCCTATGGCTTGTGTTTTATCTCAGCTTTAATTCATTTTTATTTTATTTTGCTTTATTTTAATTGCATTGTTATTCCAAAAATCATATAAATTCCAATTTTGATCATAAAATTATTTTAAAAATATCCTCATGATCCTTATGGAATTTGTGATTTTATGAGATTAACAAAATACAATTTCATGCATTTTTCAATTTTTATTTGATTTTTCACATTTTATTTTGTTCTTTATTTTTGCATAATTGGCTATCTATTTTGTTGAATTTAGTTCTTCCAATTGGTTTGGAGTTTGGCCTTGATTTTCTAATATGTGTTAGGGTAGACATTTATGTTCCCTTATAAATTTTATTGGATTTTTAGAACAATATTAGGATCTGTTTTAGGTATTGAGATTAGGACCCTCCCAAACTTGTGGATTTCCTTGACCTATCTCAATGTAGGAATTGTTTAGATAACTTAGAAGTTGATTTAGGCTTCAATCTTTTCACATTAAGTTGTTAAACCACTAATGTTCCCTTAGGAATTTTATTAGATTTTTGCAACTTGATTTTCTATTTTAGTTGTATTTTGCAAATGGCTTGTGTTTATGTTTTCCTCTCTTGACTGCTTTGGTTTGTTTGGCTTGGTGGGTTGTCTTGAAGTTGTTTTGAGCTTGAGTTCTTTTTTGGTGGAGCTTCTGGATTCATTGAAGATGCTTGGGATTGAGGATTGGAGCTTGGAGTTGAAGGCTTTTCCTCTTGTGGAGTTTTTGTTTAGGAGCTTAGAGAATTAGGGTTTTAGGAAGTGCCTTAGACCTAGTCTTGATTCTTTCTTCAAACATGGAGTGCATTGTTTGCCTCCATTCTGTCCAATGACACAAAGTCCTTCTTGGGAAGCTCCATCTCTCCTTAGGAGGGATGAGTGGTATGCCCAAGTGAGTAGAACTTTGAGGATACCTTTTCATTTGCAATGTTGAGTTCTTAGTGATTTCCTTTGGTTGTCATTAAGTTTCTTAACATTATAGCTTGATCTTGATATTTAATCCTCCTCTTGGAGTGTGCTTGTGGGAGCTTGAAGCTTGATGAAGATTGAAGATAGAAGCTTGATTGAAGATGAGGCCTTGCTGTCAATTTTGCGGTCCATTCAACTTTGCTGTCTAGAGTTGCTGTTGCTGTTTGTTGTAGGAGTCTGGTACTGCTGTCTGGGCTGCCTCCCCTGAGTCTTTTGTTTTTCTCTGTATTGTCTGTTTAATTGTGCTGATTACCTCTAGGTTTGAGGTGGAGCTTGTCTTCTCTTGCCTATTGTTTTCTCTCTTGCCTCAATGGTATTGTTGTATTGTATGCACGTTTACTGTTTATTATAATTGCTTGCTGTCTTTTGATGTTTATCCCCTAGGATCTCTGATTTCCTCTGTGCAAGAGGCAATTATGACAGACATTAGGTTTGTAAACCATGCATGATAACTGTAGGTAGATGATCGCGACTTTCTATGTCTAATACAACTAACTGCAAGTGCACAGTCTATCGCGTAGTAATAATAGATATCGATCCCACAGGGACTCGTAATCAAACTAGTGTTCTCGGGAGTTACTATGTTTAGCTAGGTAGAATATGTTTAAGGGAATAAGATTGTCACTAAAAAGGGAACTAAGATTTCTATTTAGATTATAATTAATTGAATCGATACGTAGTAATTGTGTTCTTCAGGGATTTGATAAATTACCGGTGTATGAAATAATTTTCAAAGTTTATTTAAGCAGAAAATGGAGATTTGAAGACTCTCGTCTCACGATGGTTATTGACGCTAATCATAATCCTAAGGGCCAAACGTACACTTTCGTATCCCGTTCGGGGTTAAAATTATTTTTTGGAAATCTCTAAGTTCTAATTCATTTTAAAGTGCTTTCGTTGTTATTAAAACAAATGCCTAGTGTTTACTATCTGACCTTACCGCAGCTTTCGCTTGTTGGTTCGTATCTTAATTAATTTCCCACTTTCGTGGCAAAACTACTTTTAAATAAGTTCTTGCTTTCGCGACGAAGTTTATTCCGTGAATCAATTTTAAACACTCAGACCATAGATTACTTTTGTGAAAAGAAAGTTTTCCAACCAGTGGTTATCAAATCCCATTCGAATTATTACTACATATCGATTACCTAAGTTTAGCTAGACATGGATTTGGGAAAAACAAAATATAAATAATAATAATAAATGATAATTTGCATTATAATAAAACTGAAGTCGATCAAAATTAAAACCTGTAAATATGCCAATTGTCCTTTGGGCAGATCCTCCACAGATGTTGGCAGGATTCTGGTCTTTAGTGCCAATTTGATCGTACAGTACAATAGAAATTACAGAAGAGCGGAAATGGGAATAAGGAAAGGTAAAGAGAAATGAATACAAATAAAACTGGAAAGTAATTGCTCTGGAAAGTAAATTCGGCAGCACTTCGTGGTATGAATGCAGCTCCCTTTCTGAAGTCCCCTGCTTCCCTTTTTATAGAAGTGGAATCCCAACGGTTATCTCTGAAGATGATGGACCATGAGGCAGATAATTTAGGGAGTAGTGGTCCACTCTGTGGGAATTGGAACTGTTTCTTTGACGTGTAATCTGAGTGGGGCGTTTTTGCCTGCATGACGGTCGTCACAAGGTATGACGGTTGTCACCCGTGTGACGGTCGTCATGGATCTGTGACGGTCGTCACATCAGCAAAAACAGCTTGTTGCGCTTTTCATTGCGTTTTCACTCCTTTTTCGTCCATATTTCATCCGACATTGCTTCTTTTCTTCATGTTGCCTTGTTTAGACGTGATCATTGAATACCTGCAAAACATCAGACAAATACACGGAAAATATCTATATGATTTCGTGTTATCAAACTCCCCTAAGCTTGAATCTTTGCTTGTCCTCAAGTAAAACATGGAAAAGTCGGCAAGCACGAGGCAGCTTCTTCGTTCGCAGAGTTTGGAAAAACCGGGATTCTTGGTAGGAACAAGACGAGTATCATGACGACACTGGACTACAAGTCTTTGGAGGTCTCCTTTTTATGCAAATCGGTCTCAGTCATGCTACTGTATCTTGGTGTCAAGGTTCTCGTGGCAAGTTCACCCTGTTTGTTCTAGCGCAATCACATTAAGCCCGTTGTCCGCACACTTTCATGGCAAGTCGACCTGTTAGTGAATATGATCTCATTTCTGTTTTTGATCTTCTTCATTGATCATAAGTTTATGTCATTGATTTTTCAATGAGTTTTTCGTGCCGTTGGGCTAAATGCTCGGGTGCGGAACACCTAACTTAGAAGGAAACGTATCTTATATTCTTGGGCTTTTTAGCTCTCTTTTCATGATTTTTCATCTTTTTGGAGATCATACACTTATTTGCATCGGTCGCTCGCTTAGAAGTGTTTTTAGGATGGTGCTGACTGCTAGTATAAACTACTTGGGGTTGAGTTTGCGTAGACACTTGAGACTTTGGTACACGTAGGTAGTGAAACCGACTCACATAAACTAGAGATCTGAGGTGTCTGGACGATACTGGTTTTGTTAGAACTGTCGTTTCCTCGGGGTTTCAAAACTTGTTTTGAACTCGGTTGCATTCTCGTGATGCTTTTGCTTTTGAGGAACGAACTAAAATTTTTGTTTACGTTGAATAATGTGGGGGTTGTTTGCGTAACGGGAAAAATATATAGACGAGCTTTATTTGCTAGCAAATGGAAAGTGTAAAAATAGAAATTACGAAAATTCAAAGTGCAGTGAAATGGAAATAAAGGAAATTCAGAGTACAGTGGAATGGAAATAAGGCTCCGCTCCCACACTATCTCGATCAGTGTCCTCACTGATTCTTGAAGCATGCGAGAGGGAGATACAACTGAAAATGAAAATACAAATAACTGAAATATAGTAAACAATGAAGGAAAAAAATGAAAATCTAGTCACAGCCTCTGTCACGTCCGCGCTGGCGTCCTCTGGCTCTGGCAAGGGCTACTCTGTCCTCCTAGCTCATAGCTCCGGTGTGGTAGACGGTGTCTCGGAGTCCTTCGACCTGCAGGGTCAGATTCACTAGGCTCTCAGTGATCGTAGCTTGGCCGGTGTGAAGTTGTTGCATTTGAGTCTGGTGCCAAGCTTCAAACTGGTCAGCTCGCTGATTCTGCTGCTGCAGCATCGTGAGTATCTGTGCCTACTGGTCTAGGGAGCGACGGAGGTCCTCTTCTGTGTATTCTGGCACGGGATGATGACGGCGGCGGCGAGAAGATGTACCTACGGGAGGAGGAGGCTGCGATGCCTCTGGCTGCTCGGACCTGTCCAACTCAGCTTTGATTTCATCGTCGGAATCATGAGTGGGATCCTGAGTAGGAACAGCGGCAGCAGGAGGGGCAGTGAGGTCGAACAACCAGTTGGTACGGTCCTCTGGATGGATGCGGGTGCGGGACGGAAGGATGATGCTTCGGACGGTCTTGCCACGCACAACCGGATGGTATTTGCCGTCAGCTCGAGAGCGGATGAGATGAGAGGCTCTGCAGTGGTCGGTGTCAAGGAACACCGAGGGGATGGAATGGAGGTGCTGGAGGCGGTCGCCAAGGTTCAGCCCAAGTGCAATAGCCGTGACAATCCCGCCAAAGTAGAATGGCTTCGAGCCACAGTTGCAGTTGGCCTGAATGTGAGCCAGCAGAAACGGGGCAGCGTTGATAGGTTCATTGTTGAAGACGCAATGAAGAAAGAAGAGCTCCTTGGAGTTCACTTTGTGGTTGCTGTCTCTGGCGAAGATAGTGTTACTCAACGCTCTGTGAAAGTACCTGATGGTTGGGTTATGGATATGATTGGCGTGCAGGGAGTCCCAACCATCGGCATTGAGGCCGGTCAACTAATACCACAACGCGAAAGCTTCGTGCTGGAACTGATCGGTGATGCGGCGATGAGTGTTGTCACCGCGAGGTAGCTGCAGGATGCTGGCAATCTGATTTTGGTTCACCTGATAGTTGGTGCCAAACATCCGGAAGCAAGCGACACCTGAATGCTGGTTAAGTTTGCCGCTGCTTATGACGTAAGTGAACGAACTCAAGAACTCAAGAGTGAGTTGTTCGTAGGTTGGCTGTGGGTTGGTGCAGAGGTTCCAGATGCCTGCTCTTTAAAGCATCCAGGTTACACCTTCAAGGAGTCCGAGCTCCGTAAACGATGGAAGGTGCGGGTAATGAGTCGGCTGGAGTGACCTCTGATGAAATGCAATGTAGTTTGCTCGTTGTCTTTCGCCTAACTCTCCTTCACTGAAGGTAATGTTGCTGACATCTGGGGTTTCTGCATTCCTTGCCATTGTTGGAAGATGGAGAGGTTTCGGAGGTTTGGGGTTTTTCTGCAGAGAGGGAAAAATGACAGAACGGTGGTTTGGAGGTTGAATTTGGAGTTGAAGTTTATAGTTCAATATGGGGAGGACGAAAATTCGTAGTGGGGTAGGAGTTAGGATGATTGAAAGTGATAATGGGGGGAGTGGAAGAGAACACGAACCCTGTTTTATCAGATATCAGTTTCTGACTGCGTGACGGTCGTCACGTAGGTGTGACGGTCGTCACCCGCGTGACGCTCGTCATGAGGCTGTGACGGTCGTCACAGCAGCAAAATCTGCAGAACGCAGAATTTTGCTCTGAGGGCGTACTCGTAGTGACTTTAAGGCTTAGTATTGATACGGTGATGTAATATAACAGCCAACAAACAACAATTAATGCGAAAACCGAATAGTTGAATAAAAACTAGAATTGGAATAACATAAAATTGAAACAATTGTATGTAGTACATAATGAAAACTAACAATGCGAAAAATCCAAATGATTAAATGAAACTAAACTAGACTAGACTAAACTGAAACTACTGCTACGAGCTAATAACTAATCTTTTCGTGCCTTCAACTCATCGAATTTTTGTGAATAGTAGTCGAGTTGGTCGCAGACTAGATCCATGAAGCCTACCAGTTCGCTGTGCATGCTTGCGATATCAGCTTTTACATTAGTTAGAGCTTTATCAACGTCGTCCAATCTGAGTAACATGGCATCCATTTTGTTGGTGGTCTCCTCAGGGATAGGCTCAGGATAAGTATTGTAGTGTGGAGGAGTCATAGGGTCTACTTCAGTTTCAGAGGCAGCATCCTCATAGTACATATAGTCGTGTGCCTCAGAGATGTGGTCACTGTCATACATATAGTTCAGTGGTGTTGACTGTGGTGAAGGAGGTCCCATAGGCTCATCCAATTCGTAGAGCCAGTTATCCTTGTTGTGGATGCTTGTCATCAGATGATCAGGCAGTGTGAATAGCTGTACTGGTTTTTCGTTAATAAGGTACTCATACGGTCCAGGTCCCATAGTCCCTAAGATGCGCCTGTTAAAGCAGAATTGTATGTTCATGGGTCTGATGGTACAAAAACGAGTGCTGGCATTTAAATGGAATCTAAGGCCAAGCTCGTGGGCAATCATTGTTACTAGGCCTCCTATAAGAATAGGTGTCTGAGGTTCCAGCGTGAGGCGTTTGAAAGATCTCATCATGAAAGGCACTGCATTTACTGTCCGTCCCTGAGAAGCACAGAACATGATGAATAACTCCTCCTTAGACACTATAGTAATATTTTCTTCTTTTCCAAACAAGGTGTGAGCTAGTATCTTATGGAAGTATCTGAAGGCTGGGTTATGAATGTCATCATTATGCATTCTGGCTGGTTCGGGGTGATAGTCGCCTGTGATTCTACCCCAGAATTGATCGAGTTCGAAATCAATATCGTCATCTTCTACACTGATGAACACATGCGGTCCGCTAGGGAATCCTAGGAGGTTAGCTAGTGACATCCGGCTATGGGTTTGGTCCATTCCAAACAATCGGAAGGTAATCAGCTCTGTGTTGGATCCAAAGCCATAGTTGGGTGTGTATCTGAAAGAACTAAGGAATTCATAGGTAAGATCCTTGTAGGTAGCGAAACGTGTTTTCAGAGCAGTGTTCTCCCAACCTAGTTAATTGAACAGGTATTGAATGCTATCTGTGATCCCTAGTTTATCCATAGTAGCCTTATCATAATACAGCGTTAAGGTGAATTCTCTTTTGGTCAGTGCTGCAAATCTTGCCTTTTGAGCGAGTCCTCGGAAGTGAACCTTTGTGAAGTCGTACTCGGCCATACTCGCAGGTAATTCGGAGAAAACAGAAGGAATGTTTTGAAGACTTTAAAAATCCTGAAAAGTTTGAAACAAGAAGTTGAAGTCAGGATTTTTAGAAACGAAAAGCGGTAGAAACAAAAGACAAAAGAGAGAAAATAAAATAAGAATAAAAGTACGAAAATGAACGAAAGTAGAAAGTAGTAGTAATTTTAGAATTTTTGTTGGATTTTTCAAAGTAAAATTTTAAGGAAATATGAAATGCAATAACGAGGGAAATTTGGGTTGCCTCCCAGTAAGCGCTGTTTTTAACGTCTAAAGCCTGACGATAGCTTGGTGATGAGCTATTCGGGTGTCTGAGCTGGAAGCTCAAGCAATGTTATATTGCTGACTTTAGGACTGTTGTCGTTCTTATTGTAATGTTTTAGACGTTGCCCGTTTACGATAAATGGTGCATTTGTCTTATCGGTAATTTCAACAGCTCCACTTTGAAGTACTTTAGTCACTTCATAGGGTCCAGACCACCTAGATTTTAGTTTTCCTGGGAAGAGTTTTAATCGTGAATTAAAGAGCAATACGATGTCTCCCACACTGAATTGTTTCCTGATTGAACGTTTATCATGCCACTTTTTAGTTCGTTCTTTGTAGATACGGGCATTTTCGTAAGCGTCTAATCGAAGTTCTTCCAACTCGTGTAAGTTCAAGATTCGCTTTTCTCCTGCCTCGGTGTAGTTGAAGTTGAGTGTCTTAATGGCCCAAAAGGCCTTATGCTCTAACTCTACAGGGAGATGGCAGGATTTACCGTAAACTAATTTATAGGGGGTAGTACCTATTGGTGTCTTAAATGCGGTCCTATAAGCCCATAAAGCTTCTTGTAGCTTCGACGACCAATCTTTCCTTGAGGTAGCGACAGTCTTTTCCAAGATCTGTTTTATTTCTCTGTTCGAGACCTCTACTTGTCCGCTAGTTTGCGGATGATAGGGTGTAGCTACTCGGTGCCGGACTCCATATCTAGAGAGAAGTTTATCGAATATTCGTGATATGAAGTGAGATCCTCCGTCACTAATGACGAGTCTGGGTACACCGAATCTAGGAAAGATTGTGTTTTTGAAGAGTTTGATTACTACTCGTGCGTCGTTTGTTGGAGCAGCTATGGCTTCTATCCATTTAGACACGTAATCGACAGCGACGAGTATGTAGTTATTTCCAAAAGAAGGTGGGAAAGGTCCCATGAAATCTATTCCCCAAACGTCGAAGATTTCTACCTCTAAGATTCCTTTCTGAGGCATTTCATCGAGTCGTGAGATGTTGCCAGTTCGTTGGCATCTATCGCACTTTTGCACAGCAATGTGAACGTCTTTCCAGAGATTAGGCCAGAATAGGCCGGCTTGGAGAATCTTAGCGCACGTCTTGGACGTACTAGCATGACCACCATATGGTGCTGAGTGGCATTGGGAAATAATATTTTCTATTTCTTCCTCTGGGACACAGCGACGATATATGTTGTCGGCCCCTCTCTTGAAAAGTAGGGGTTCGTCCCAATAATAGTGTTTCAGATCGTGGAAGAATTTCTTCTTTGGCTGATAAGTAAGATCTGGTGGAAGCACGCCCGCAGCGAGGTAATTAACGATGTCAGCATACCAAGGTAATGTGACTTGGGCATAGACGGCTTCTACGGCTTTTTCGAATTCTGGATCTTCCGAGATTGAATTAGGCATGTCACTTTCCAATTTGGCTATCAGACGTTCGTACGGGAAATCGTCATTTATCGGTACTGGTTCATGTCTGATGCCCTCTATTCGGGATAAGTGATCTGCAACAACGTTCTCGGTTCCTTTTTTATCTTTGATTTCTAAGTCGAACTCTTGTAGTAACAGGATCCATCTCAATAGTCTTGGTTTGGCATCCTTTTTGCTTATTAGGTACCTTATGGCAGCGTGGTCTGTGTATATTATAATTTTTGCTCCTACTAAGTAAGAACGGAATTTGTCAAGCGCAAATATAACTGCTAGAAGTTCCTTTTCTGTGGTAGCGTAGTTCATTTGGGCAGGATCTAAGGTTCTACTGGCATAGTAGATGGCATGGAGTTTCTTGTCCTTCCTTTGTCCTAGAACTGCGCCTACAGCGTAATCACTCGCGTCGCACATGATTTCAAACGGTGGTCTCCAATCGGGTGGTTGCATGATTGGTGCAGTGATAAGGGCTTATTTTAATGTTTCGAATGCTTTTAAACAGTCGTCGTCGAAGACGAACTCAACATCTTTCATTAACAGGCCGGTCAAAGGTTTTGTGATTTTCAAGAAATCTTTTATAAATCTTCTGTAGAAACCGGCATGTCCTAGAAAACTCCGTATTTCTCGTACGGATTTTGGAGGTTGGAGATCCTTTATAATCTCTATTTTAGCTTTTTCTACCTCAATCCCTCTATCTGATATGACATGTCCTAGAACTATTCCTTGTCTGACCATAAAATGGCATTTCTCCCAATTTAGGACGAGGTTTACTTTTACACAACGTTCTAGTACCATTTCTAAGTTTTGTAGGCATCCTTCGAAACTTTGTCCACATACCGAGAAATCGTCCATAAACACTTCCATAATGTCGTCTATGAAATCTGCAAAGATTGCCATCATGCATCTTTGGAAGGTTGCTGGAGCGTTATAGAGTCCGAACGGCATTCGGCGGTAAGCAAAAGTACCGTAAGGACAGGTGAATGTAGTCTTTTCTTGGTCATCAGGATGGATGGGAATTTGGAAGAATCCTGAGTAACCATCTAGATAGCAGAAATATGAATGTTTGGCTAATCTTTCCAACATTTGGTCTATGAAGGGTAACGGGAAGTGATCTTTATGCGTAGCCTTGTTAAGCTTCCTATAATCAATACACATCCTGCTTCCAGTCACGACTCTTTTTGTTATTGATTCGCCTTTTTCGTTTTTAACTACTGTGACTCCTCCTTTCTTTGGTACGATATGAACTGGGCTAACCCATTCACTATCGGAGATCGGATAGATGATTCCTGCATCTAGCAATTTCTTTACTTCATCTCTGACTACAGTGCTTAGGATGGGGTTTAGTCTTCTCTGATGCTCTCGAGAAGTTTTAGAGTCTTCCTCTATTGTAATTCGATGCATACAGATTAAAGGGCTTATACCTTTTAAATCGCTTATGTTATAGCCTAACGCGGTGGGGTACTTCTTTAGGACTTCTAATAACTTTTTGGTTTCTGGTTGTCCTAAGTCGGCGTTGACTATCACTGGTCTTTTTAGTTCACCGTCTAGAAATTCATATCTGAGGTTTTTGGGTAGTGTTTTAAGTTCTAAAGATGGGTTCTTCGGACCTGGCATATGGTTTGGGGTCAGTGCTAAGCTTTCGCTTAGGCTGTCGTCTTTGTACGGTTTACGCCAATTATCGTCTTCAGAAATGTCGGGTATTTGAATCTTTATTATTTCTGAATACGTGGTCTCTTCATTTTCAAGTTCTCTTATGCATTCGTCAATTTCGTCTACTAAATAGCAGGTATCGTCTATTGCTGGTGCTTGTAAGAACTTGGTGAGAATGAACTCTATCTTTTCTTCTCCTACTTCGAATGTTAGCCTTCCTTTCTTCACGTCTATAATCGCTTCGGCTTTAGCTAGGAACGGTCTTCCTAGGATAATTGGGGTTACAGTGTCCTCCTTGATGTCCATGATTATGAAGTCGGTTGGAATGTAGAATTGTCCTATGCGTACTGGAACGTTTTCCAGTATTCCGACGGGGTATTTTACTGATCTGTCAGCTAATTGTACGGACATTTTGGTTGGCCTGAGGTCTCCCATATTCAGCTTTTTGCATATAGATAAGGGCATAACACTGATACTGGCTCCTAAATCGCATAGAGCTTTGTCTATTACGAACTTTCCTATGACGCAGGGTATGGAGAAACTACCTGGGTCTTTTAATTTAGGAGGCATGCGGTTCTGAATAATAGCGCTACACTCTGCAGTAAGTGTAACTGTTTCGTTATCCTCGATCTTTCTCTTATTCGACAGGATCTCTTTGAGAAATTTAGCATATGACGGCATTTGAGTTATCGCTTCTGTAAAAGGAATAGTAATATTCAACTGTTTAAGGAGCTCTACAAATTTCTTAAACTGTCCTGAAGTTTTGGAGTTTATTAGTCTTTGCGGATAAGGAATAGGTGGTTTATATGGCGCTGGAGGTGCTTGAGTTTTTTCACTTGCGGTATCCTCCTTCTCGTTGTCCTCCTTCTTCTCTAACTCAGATCCCTTTTCTGCTTGTTCAGTTGGTTTCTGTTGCATGGCTGAGTTTTCGGTCCTCGGATCGATCGGTTCATCCAATTCTTTTCCACTTCTTAGTATCACAGCATTTGCTTGGCCTTTGGGATTCTGTTCGGGTTGTCCAGGAAATGTGCCAGCAGGTGCGGCAGCAGATGCTTGTTGTTGAGCCACTTGTGATATCTGAGTTTCTAACATTTTGTTGTAGGTGGCTAAAGCATCTACTTTTCCTGTCAACTGTTTAATTTGCTCGCTAGTGTGTATGTTTTGATTCAGGAATTCTTTGTTTGTTTGAGCTTGAGTAGCTATGAACTTTTCCATCATCAATTCGAGGTTCGATTTCCTAGGTGCATTCTGAGCAGCTGGTTTCTGATATCCTGGTGGAGCAGTAGGCATTTGCAATGCATTTTCGCTTTTGTAAGAAAAGTTTGGATGATTTCGCCAACCTGGGTTGTAGGTATTTGCGTAGGGATTTCCTTGAGCATAATTTACCTGGTCTGGCGGGATTCCAGCTAGCAATGGGCATTCGGGTGCATTATGAGTGGTGCTTCCGCATAACTCACAATTTGGAGTTACTGTAGCGACAGTTGCAGTGGGGTTAACGGTCAGACTATCAATCTTCTGTGCTAGAGCATCTACTTTAGCATTGAACTTTTCAAGGCTGCTGATTTCGTACATCCCACCTTTCGCTGTGGTTTTCTCAGTTGGAGTGCGTTCACCTCCCCATTGGTAATGGTTTTGTGACATGTTTTCTATTAATTGATAGGCTTCATCGTATGGCTTATCCATAAGTGCACCGCCCGCGGCAGCGTCTATTGTCAATCTAGTATTGTATAGAAGCCCATTATAGAAGGTATGGATTGTCACCCAGTCTTCTAGACCGTGGTGAGGACATGTTCTCATCACATCTTTGAATCGTTCCCATGCTTCGTAGAGAGATTCAGTATCTTTCTGTCGAAATCCTTTGATTTGAGCTCTAAGCATAGCAGTTTTGCTTGGCGGAAAATATCTCGCTAAGAAGACGTTCTTCAATTGCTCCCACGTCGTAACGGAGTTGGATGGTAACGATTGTAATCATGTCCACGCTCTGTCTCTAAGAGAGAATGGGAAAAGACGAAGTCTTATCGCGTCTGGAGTTACTCCATTTGCTTTCACTGTGTCTGCGTATTGTACAAACTTCGTTAGATTTTCGTTCGGATCCTCAGTTGTGTTTCCTGAGAATTGGTTTTGTTGTACAACCGACAGCAATGACGGTTTCAGCTCAAAATCATTTCGGGTAATAGCTGGGGCAGCAATGCTACTTCTAGGCTCCATCTGAGATGGTGTAGCGTATGCCTTCAGCGGTTTGTTCGGAGGTCCTTCAGCCATCTCTGGTTCTTCTTCTTCTAATTTGGTAATGGGAGTGAGAGGTTCGGGAGTGTTATGTTTGAGTTGTTTGAGTTGGTACTCAATGATTCTACTTCTTAAATGTAAGAAGCGTTCTAGTTCTGCGATTGAAGGTTTTACGATATCGCTTTGCGGGCGATTTCTTGGCATACAATCGACAGAACTAGTAAAGGAAAAATGAAAATTGTTAACCTAGTCTATACGGCGTAACAGAAGGTTACACTATTGACTAAACGGGTCCCCGGCAACGGCGCCAAAAAACTTGATCGCGACTTTCTATGTCTAATACAACTAACTGCAAGTGCACAGTCTATCGCGTAGTAATAATAGATATCGATCCCACAGGGACTCGTAATCAAACTAGTGTTCTCGGGAGTTACTATGTTTATCTAGGTAGAATATGTTTAAGGGAATAAGATTGTCACTAAAAAGGGAACTAAGATTTCTATTTAGATTATAATTAATTGCATCGATACGTAGTAATTGTGTTCTTCAGGGATTTGATAAATTACCGGTGTATGAAATAATTTTCAAAGTTTATTTAAGCAGAAAATGGAGATTTGAAGACTCTCGTCTCACGATGGTTATTGACGCTAATCATAATCCTAAGGGCCAAACGTACACTTTCGTATCCCGTTCGGGGTTAAAATTATTTTTTGGAAATCTCTAAGTTCTAATTCATTTTAAAGTGCTTTCGCTGTTATTAAAACAAATACCTAGTGTTTACTATCTGACCTTACCGCAGCTTTTGCTTGTTGGTTCGTATCTTAATTAATTTCCCACTTTCGTGGCAAAACTACTTTTAAATAAGTTCTCGCTTTCGCGACGAAGTTTATTCCGTGAATCAATTTTAAACACTCAGACCATAGATTACTTTTGTGAAAAGAAAGTTTTCCAACCAGTGGTTATCAAATCCCATTCGAATTATTACTACATATCGATTACCTAAGTTTAGCTAGACATGGATTTGGGAAAAACAAAATATAAATAAGAATAATAAATGACCATTTGCATTATAATAAAACTGAAGTCGATCAAAATGAAAACCTGTAAATATGCCAATTGGCCTTTGGGCAGATCCTCCACAGATATTGGCAGGATTCTGGTCTTTAGTGCCAATTTGATCGTACAGTACAATAGAAATTACAGAAGAGCGGAAATGGGAATAAGGAAAGGTAAAGAGAAATGAATACAAATAAAACTGGAAAGTAATTGCTCTGGAAAGTAAATTCGGCAGCACTTCGTGGTATGAATGCAGCTCCCTTTCTGAAGTCCCCTGCTTCCCTTTTTATAGAAGTGGAATCCCAACGGTTATCTCTGAAGATGATGGACCATGAGGCAGATAATTTAGGGAGTAGTGGTCCACTCTGTGGGAATTGGAACTGTTTCTTTGACGTGTAATCTGAGTGGGGCGTTTTTGCCTGCATGACGGTCGTCACAAGGTGTGACGGTCGTCATGGATCTGTGACGGTCGTCACATCAGCAAAAACAGCTTGCTGCGCTTTTCATTGCGTTTTCACTCCTTTTTCGTCCATATTTCATCCGAGATTGCTTCTTTTCTTCATGTTGCCTTGTTTAGACATGATCGTTGAATACCTGCAAAACATTAGACAAATACACGGAAATAACCCGAAATCGGATCGAAAACGGTTAGACTTTAGTTGAATTGTGCATGAAAATATCTATATGATTTCGTGTTATCAGTAGATTCCCTTTCAACCATAGTTTTAGGGTCTTTCTCTTCTTACCTCAAAACACTTCAAAAAAACACAGTAATAAGGATAACACGTGCTGTACGCTACGAGCCTTAAGCTATTTGAGAAAAGGTTGCTGGAGGGTCACTCTTCAGTAGTCTGACTGCTTAGTATGGTACCCTTAGGGTGACATGTGACGTAGTCACTCTCAGATCACAAGTCTTTAGTGCAGTACAAGTTACAAACAAACTAAAAAACATTTCTTTCGTAAAAAAACTCAAACAAACATTCAAACTCTGCTTTTGTCCTCTTGGACCTTTAATCAGAAAAACCCTTTTCAGAAGGAGATAAAAAAACTGTCAGACAAGCTTGTGTCTTCCGTAGCCCGAACTACGTTTGCTCTGATCTTTCATGCTGTATGAAAGTACGTAGGCATAGGATGCGATATCCTAGCGAGCAACCTTCCCCTCCTTTCCCGTAGGTAGGCGAACTACGTTGACTCTGATTTCTCGTTCCAGACGGGAATACGTAGGCATAAAGTGCGACACTTTGCCGAGTCATTTTCTTTTCTTTTTAACCCAGACCTGTAGAGTAGATAGAATAAAACACCCTTAGATAGAAAACAAGCGTGGATCCCGTCGAGTACGACGGACGTGAGGGGTGCTAATACCTTCCCCTTGCGTAACCGACTCCCGAATCCAGGATTTGGTTGCAATGACCATTCCTTTCCCTCTTTGCGTTAGGTTTACTCTGAGCCTTTCTTTTCCCTCTTATGGGATAAATAACTCACGGTGGCGACTCTTCTGTGATAGCCGGCGCCGATTTTCGCAGTAGCGACAATAACTTAAATCAATATAATGTGGAGAAGGATTTCGTGTTTGACGTATACCTTTTTGAAGGGCAATCGGAAGATCAGACTCAGGTTGCAGGATCAAATCCGATGATGGAAAGAGCGTCGGAGGAGAGTCCGTAGTGACCTCAGGGACAGGTACAACTTTAGGGACAGGTACGACTTCAGGGACAAGTACAACTTCAGGGACAGGTACGACTTCAGGGACAAGTATGACTTCAGGGACATGTACGACAGACTTTGGGTGACGATGCTGATATGCTTGAAGTGCGCGAGGAGTGGGTGGGTCAACCGTAGGGGTAACTAGTGGGTCAGGTTCCCTAGAATGATGGGGGATAATGAAAAATGGGACTTCCGGAAGAGGTGTGGGAATACTTTCCCGTAGAGGTTCTGTAGTTACTTGGCTGGATTCGAAATATGGAACAGACTCGAAGAAGGTAACATCAGCGGATACGAGGTATCATTGTAGAGTATGTGAGTAGCAACGATAACCTTTTTGGGATCAATGATAGCCAAGAAAGACACACTTTAGTGATCGAGCTGATAGTTTATCAAGACCAGGGGAGAGATTGTGTACAAAACACGTTGACCCGAAGACTCGAGGAGGAATTGGGTGGAGTGGAGAGTTTGGAAACAGGATTGAATGAGGGATTTTATTATTAAGGACATATGAGGGCATGCGATTTATGAGGTAACATGCTGTGAGCACCGCATCTCCCCAAAACTGGAGAGGAGCATTACCATGGAGAAGTAATGTCCGAGTGGTTTCTACGAGGTGCCGATTTTTGCGTTCGGCTACCCCGTTTTGTTGGGGTGTATGAGGGCAAGATGTTTGGTGCAAAATACCATTGGATGACATAAATGTTTAAAATTGTTGGGATAAATATTCACGTGCATTGTCACTTCTTAGGGTACGAATAGATAAACCAAATTGGGTTCTTATTTCTCGATAAAATTGTTCAAAAATAGAAAACAATTCAGACCTGTTCTTCATTAAAAATAACCATGTGCAACGTGAAAAATCATCAATAAAGGTTACAAAATACCTAGACTCAAAAGTAGACACGGTACGTGAGGGACCTCAAACATTGGAGTGAACTAAAGCAAAAGGGGACGCAGCCCGTTTTATGACTCGATCGGAAAAGTGACTACGAGTATGTTTCCCTAACTGACAAGACTCACAATGTAAAGTGGATAATTTAGATAAACTGGGCACCAACTTTTGTAGCTTGGGAAGACCTGGATGACCTAACTGCGCATGTATAATGAGTGGAGAATCTGTGGTGGAGCATGTGGTAGATGACGTAGAGAAGTAGTAGAGGCCTTGAGACTCACATCCGACGCCAATCGTCTGTCCCGAACTCCGATCCTGCGGAGTAACATTACTATTAGTAAATGTGATAGAACAATTAAGGGAACGAGTTAAACGACTGACTGACAGTAAATTAAATGGGCAATTAGGTACATAAAGGACAAAAGTAACAGAGAGAGACGGTAAAATTTGAACAGTTCCAATCCCTTGGGATCGGGTTTGAGAACCATTTGTGGCAGTTATAATAGGCAAGAAACCAGAGGTAGAGAGGGAAGAAAAAAGACCTTTATTACATCTAACATGATCAGACGCACCAGAGTCAAGGACCTAAGGACCAAGAGGAGATGATTAAGAGAAACAAACAGATGAATTACCAGTGTGTGCAACTGAAGCAGTGGAACCAGGCTTTGATACCATGTTAAAATACAAGAGACTAAGAGACATGAATAAACCGTGTGTTTTGAAAAGCACTACGGAGACATTATTATATATAAATAGATTACAACTAATTACATAATATAGTCTATGTGGGACTATTCTATATACAAATATTCTTAACACTTTAAATATATATTTACAAATATCAATTATGTGTATAATTGTACTTACTTGTGTGAGGTATATATATTTGTGAATATGTATGCATTTCAAGAGCGTGTGGAGTCGTTTTGCATGTGAAGCATCATGATTGCATTCTTGTGTCTTGATCCCGTGGAGGATCTGCAGAAACCTTGTGTGCCCTTGTGAGGTGTGAGCGATGGTTTATTCCTGATCCCGTGGAGGATCTGCAGAAACCTCGTGTGCCCTTGTGGGGTGTGAGCGATGGTTTATTCTTGATCCCGTGGAGGATCTGCATAAACGATCGTGTGCCCTTGTGGGGTGTGAGCGATGGTTTATTCTTGATCCCATGGAGGATCTGCAGAATGATTGTGTGCCCTTGTAGGGTGTGACCAATTGTGAAACATCGTGTGCCCATGTGGGGTGTGAGCGACGGGTGAACATCCTAGGCCCGACGGGGAGTTACTTCGGTAACGAGCAATGGTTCCATTTGGTTCTTCAATTAAACCTGCTGAATGAGTCGGTACTGCATTTGCATCTGCACAGAGTCGTGAGTCAGTCATTATGAGTTGCATTATCATCTTTATATGATGAATTGGTGATAAAATAAACATGAATATAGATGTTTATGTGAATTGGTGAAATAAACATGTTGTGTGTGTTTATGTGAATTGATGAATGTGCTTAATTAGGTAAACATATATTGTGACATATATGACGTTTATAATGTATTGTGGTGAGAAAATGTGGAATATATGTATTCTGTATTTGTGCATTTATATGTGATTATATGCATTGTTATTATGATAATATATCTCACCCTTCTGCTGGAATGATGTCCTTCATGACATCGTGCAGGTATCAAGGTGTAGTACTGCTCGTAGTTGCGAGGTCGCTATTGGTGTAGCTATTTAGCGGTTTAATTGTATTGGGTCGAGTCGTGCTCTGGTCGTGTAACACTGGGATCGTTTGGGTTACGTTTCAGACGTATATTGTGTTGTAGGCCTCAGTGCCTAAGTGATGTTGATTTATGTGATTAAACGCTAATATTTCTTTTATGAAAAATGGTGATATAAATGAATCTGCTGCTACATGCAAATGAAATTTTGTAAAGGATGATTATTTATTTTAGAGTTATTGAGCATGACAGATGGTTTTTAGTAATTTGGAAGTGTATGTGTGACGCCCTTTGTGAATGCATGTTAATTTTACTCTTATTATGCTTATATTTTCCGTGGGGTTTAGAAGGGTGTTACATTTAGTGGTATCAAAGCAGGTCGGTCCATTCGGCCAAGTTGTCTAATGTTGCTTGTTCCCTTGTATGCGACATGTGTGTAGAAACACTGTCGATACGCGTTTGTTGTTCTAAACCTTGTCTGCAGGAGTGGGAATGATCCAAGTGGGGGAGAAAGTTGTGCTTCTCCAGGATGCTGCAAGTGTGTGGTTGAACGCTCCTATAGTTTGGTAAAGATGGTTTATGCCCCATCATGATTTTGGCTGTTTATTGACAAATTGAGGAACTGATCACCCTTATCTCTTGTTGATAGTAGTTGGGGTTGTGTTGGACGGGATAGACGTGTCTTGCAAGCTTAGATGGCGTGAGCAGTGAATTGTTAGGAGTAAGGCCAAGTACTTGGGAGTTTTGTGTATTAACGAAAGTGGAAAGTTGGCGGTTTACCGATTAGTTGTGATTGTCTGGAAGTTGTCCTGACAAAGTAGTGATACACAGCAAGGACGTGAAGTGGAGTTGTGATCGACTTAGTTACAGAAACTAGTCTGATATTGAGAGCTCCATGTTATATGTTTAATTGGTTAGCCAAGGAATTAAATTAATGGAGTAATTTTGAGACTTGTGTCTGGTGTGTGCTACGGCAACAGTTTATGAGGTCGGGTATATATAAGGGTGGATGGTGATTTCTGGTGATTATTAAAGAAAGTAAGAGGTGGAATACAATCTTGGTATGATTAGACCTCTAAGAATTTCAAGAGTTGAAGATGTGTAAATGGCCTTCTAGGTGTGGGGATGTTGTTTTCGTATTTTGTCGTAATGTGAGAACCGTAACTCGGAATGGCGCAGGATTAGAAGCGTTGGAAGTTGCTACAATGCTCTATGTGATGGTGAAGTAGTAACATGGAATTAAGTTATTTCTTGATGGAGTATGTTTGGATGTTGTAGTAAGTACGGGAAGTGTGGTTTGTGTTTCCGCCATAACTCACAAATTGAGTGTCCGTTTGACATGGGATTTTCCATACTTAATTGAGTGAGTTGATAGTTGTGTAACCGAGGGTATTTGGATATTTTAAGAGTATAGAGGATCATGTTGGACATCGGAGACTTGAGTTATCAGAGTTTGAAAAAGAGTAGTGACATGCCACTAGGAAGAAGTTTAAAGAGTTTTTGGGAGAAGCTGTCAATAACTCGTGTATTGGTTGGCCAAATCTGACATAACTACTTGTTGTGTTTCGTGATGTTTGGTTGATATGATTGAGAGATATGTTAAGTACAACATCAGCGAGTTTTGGTTATGCTTTGAGGCGACTCAAAGTACATAAGGGAATTATTTGACAAGTAATTTGGAATTGGTTGTTGTGTGTCTGTACTGGAGTTTGGAGGCCTCAATTGTTTAGTTGAGATTTGAAATGATTACTGACCTTAAGAGCTTAAGGAGTTTGTTCGATTTGGAAAAGTTGAATATGAGGCAGAGGAAATAATCGGGACTTCTCAAGGAATATGGTTTGGGTTGGATTACCATTCGGGTGAGACGACGTGGTGGCTGAGGAAACAAATTCGGGATATGAGTTTGGTATGTGAAGAGACTTCTTATGGAGTTGAGCTACCTATGTTGAGACTGACTATTGGTATTCCCGATGAGATCCGAGGGAGTCGGAATTAGTTTGAGTTAATAGATTGATTGAATTTAATGGATAAAAGTCGAAGAGCTGATCTTCGGATTGATGGAAATGATACCATGAGTTGTCATGATAAAGTTTGTGTTTCCAATAGTGGGAGTTGGATAAAAGTACCCTGGGAGAAGGACGTTGAGGTAAATTGAGTATCCGTCCAGGTACTGTGAGGATATGACCGAATTTGAGAAATCGTCTTGGTGACCATAGATGGAGAGAGAAGTGGTTGAAGTTGTATATGTTGATTAGACTTAATGAAAGTCGAAGTGTGAACATCAGAAACTGTTGGACCTGATACAACTGTTAAATATTTCTGAGTGGCATGGGATAGTATCCCCATGGATCTTGTGACGGGTTTTCTGAAGAATTTGATGGGATATGATTCAATTTGGATGGTTAAGAATGGATTAACAAGAGTAACTCGTTACTAACCAGTAAGGATGAATCATTCTGTTAGATGGGAATCTGAGTTTTTCATTGAGATTTTGGAAAGGTTTGTAGGCACTTCTGGGTGCCATGTGGTTGTTGAACTCCGACTAGCGTCCATGGAAGGAATGGACAGACAAAGAGGATTACCCAGTATGTAGAGAATTTGTTGGAAAGCTTGTTTGTTGAACCAAGGTGGATCGTGGGATAGTTAATCGTCATTGATTGAGTTTACCTACGACAATCGCTATCATTCTAATATCGGAATGACATTGTATGAGGCTTTGTTTGGTAAGGGGTGTAAGGCTCCTTTGAGTTGATGTGTGTCCGGCGAGAGTGTTGTACTCGGACCTGAGATTGTGCAAGAGGAAACCAAAAGGACCCAAGAAAGGACGTGTTTTGAGGGTCACGATAGTAACTGGTGTGGGTCGAGCTTGAGGCCTCGGAGGTACCCACTGTACTTTGTTAATCTCCATCAGAGTGGCGCATCAGAAGCATGGAGAAAATAACATGTTAGACTATTTTACCACCGTCACTTGTGGAAATTGCATGATGTGTTCATGTGTCTAAGTTAGGGAGGTACACTGATTCAGAAGGATGGTGTGTAAGTGAGAGACAATCCGATTGTGGAGACATTGCTAAGTTCAGGTGGGTGAACGAGAAGCAACTTCGAGGTAAAGGGATTCCTTTGGCGGAAGTAGTTGGGAGATTGGGATGCGAGAGTCGTATCCAGAGTTATTTGAGTCGGATGGCATTTTCGAGGACGGAAATTCCTAAAGTGGGGGAGAGTTGTAACAGCCCAATTTTCAATAACTGATTAAAGGTACTAGTTAATTGGTTTGTATGATTTAAGTGAATTATTGGATTTAACTGATTTATTCTATTTGGTAGAATAATGTGGACTTACTAGATATTCTCTAATTAAGGATGGGATGGGATATTTTATGAGAAAATGAATTGGTAAATATTTTGAGAGAAGAAATATATTGGAGAGAAATAGAAGGGAAAGATATATAAGGAAAAGTGGAAGGAAAAGGAAAGGATAGAAAATATAAGAGAAGAGAAAGAAAGAGGAAGAAGAGAAAGTAGAAGGAAAAAGAGGGGAAAGTTTGGAAAGCTCAAGAACGACTTCTAGCTTCCGATTAATCGAGGTAAGGGTGTGAAATATTGTTACCTTACCAATGTATGTGATTATGTATGGATTGTTTGGTTGTTTTCCCTCATCTTCCATTCTAGGGCATAAATGAGTTTAATCGGTAGAAATCGAGTTTTAACTGTTAAAAATGAGGATAAGTGGTAGAGTTTAGTCGAGGAATGTTGGGCTAAGGCTACTAGAATGAGTTGGGATTGAATCGTTTGGATTTCGATGAGTTTCAGAGTTTTGGACAGTGGGGAATTCTGAGTTCGCTGACCCTCGCTACCTAGTTCGCTAGGCGAGCAGGTCGTGAGCATTCGCTGGGGCGAGCCGGTAGCGAACGGTCCCAGACTTGGACAATATGGTTTTGGTGTTCTTCGCTGGTAGCGAAGGGGGTAGCGAGCATTCGCTAGGCCTTCGCTGAGCGAGTGAGGTAGCGAATCAAGTCAGTGGCTTCTATTTGCCTTCGCGAGCATGTTCGCTAGGCGAACAGGTAGCGAGCACTCGTTAGGGGCTCGCTATGCGAGCAAGGTAGCGAGCGTGTCAGCCTGTTGTTTTCTTGTGCTTTCCATCCAATGGTTAATTGTTTGGTTCAATCATGTTAATCCTTATATAACGTGAATAGTTTGTGTATTATTGAGATAAGACGTGCTATGGGTAGCCTTATGGCATGAATCCTAGATTGTGAAGTATGGCCTTTGGCAATTGAAGGCATTGTTTGAATTAAACATGAATGCATGACGAATGTGATTGAGTTCGTTGCAGTTGGCACGACCTTGTGAGTGCATATTGATTTAATGTGTCAATGATGTTGAGAATATGTAAACATGCGAGATTCTTACTCACTGGGGTAGAATGACAAAGTGTCGTTCCTAGTGTAGTAATCACTGGGGTAGAATAACTGTGATGTTGTTCCTGGTGGGGTATAAGCGATGTACCCATAATCCAAATGAGGATTTGTGAGAGTTGAAGAGTTTATATGAGTCATATGGTATGTACATGTGATTGTTGTATGAAAGTGTGAGATGTGGCCGTTTGGCAATTATGTGTATAATTGTACGTACTTGTGTGAGCTGTAATGCGTAATTATATATATTTCTGAATATGCATGCATTTCAAGAGCGTGTGGAGTGGTTTTGCATGTGAAGCATCATGATTGCATTCTTGTGTCTTGATCCCGTGGAGGATCTGCAAAAACCTCATGTGCTCTTGTGGGGTGTGAGCGATGGTTTATTCTTCATCCCATGGAGGATCTGCAGAAACCTCGTGTGCCCTTGTGGGGTGTGAGCGATGGTTTATTCTTGATCCCATGGAGGATCTGCAGAAACGATCGTGTGCCCTTGTGGGGTGTGAGTGATAGCTTATTCTTGATCTCGTGGAGGATCTGCAGAACGATTGTGTGCCCTTGTGGGGTGTGAGAAATCCGGAAATATCATGTGCCCATGTGGGGTGTGAGCGATGGGTGAACATCGTAGGCCTGACGGGGAGTTACTTCGTTAACGAGCGATGGTTCCATTTGGTTCTTCAATTGAACCTGCTGAATGAGGTCAGTACCGCATTTGCATCTGCATAGATTCGTGAGTCGGTCTCTATGAGTTGCATTATCATCTTTATATGATGCATTGGTGATAAAATAAACATGAATATAGATGTTTATGTGAATTGGTGAAATAAACATGTTGTGTGTGTTTATGTGAATTAATGAATGTGCTTAATTAGGTAAACATATATTGTGACATATATGACGTTTATAATGTATTATGGTGAGAAAATATGGAATATATGTATTCTGTATTTGTGCATTTATATGTGATTATATGCATTGTTATTATGATAATATTTCTCACCCTTCTGCTGGAATGATGTCCTTCATGACATCGTGCAGGTATCAAGGTGTAGTACTGCTCGTAATTGCGAGGTCGCTGTTGGTGTAGCTATTTAGCGGTTTAATTGTATTGGGTCGAGTCGTGCTTTGGTCGTGTAACACTGGGATCTTTTGGGTTATGTTTCAGACGTATATTGTGTTGTAGGCCTTAGTGCCTATGTGATGTTGATTTATGTGATAAAACGCAAATATTTCTTTTATGAAAAATGGTGATATAAATGAATCCGCTGCTACATGCAAATGAAATTTTGTAAAGTATGATTATTTATTTCAGTGTTATTGAGCATGACAGATGGTTTTTAGTAAATTGGAAGTGTATGTATGACGCCCTTTGTGAATGCATGTTAATTTTACTCTAATTATGCTTATATTTTCCGTGGGGTTTAGAAGGGTGTTACAGTTTTCACTGGTCCAAATAGATCAATATGAAGTAACTCTAATGATCTTGAAGTTGAAACAAAATTTTTAGTTTTAAATGAAGATTTTGAAAATTTTCCTTTTTGACATGCTTCATAAAAAGCATCTGAGTTGAACTTCAACTTAGGAAGTCCTCTGACAAGATTGAGTTTATTAATCTGAGATATACGTCTCATATTAATATGCCCCAATCTTCTGTGCTAGACTCATTGCTCATCATTCACAGACATAAGGCATTTTACATTTGAACCTTAAATTCTGAAAGATTGATTTTGTATATGTTGTTCTTCCTCTTTCCATTATATAGGATTGAGCCATCCTTTTGACTGATAGCTTTGCAACATTTTTTATTAAAGATTATGTCATAACCATTGTCACTTAATTGACTTATGGACAATAGATTATGTTTTAATCCTTCTACAAGTAAAACATTAGATATAGAGGGAAGGTTACCATTGCCAATAGTACCAGAGCCAATTATCTTGCCCTTCTGATTCCCTCCAAACTTGACGTCTCCTCCAGAATTAAGCTTCAGGCTTTGGAACATAAACCTTTCTCCTGTCATGTGACGTGAGCAACCAGAGTCCAGGTACCATGATTGGTGTCTTGACTTTGCTGCTAAATACATCTGCAACAGATATTATCTTATCGTTAGGTACCTAGATCTTTTTGGGTTAGTTGCCTTAAAAGTTTGTCTGAACTTCTGTCTTTTTACAACAGGTTTGTTTTGACTAACTTTCGGTTTAAACACAGGAACGTTCTGATCAGAACGTGTGTGTTTAATATCATTCAGATGACCAAATTCTCATAAGGGAGTCTTCTTAATGATAAGTTTATCAGCAGGTATTGGATTTAAATCCTTTCCAGAGGAAGATTCATCTCCAATTCCTTTCCTGTTGTTTCTGCTAACTCCATAGATCATTGAAGCCATCTTGCTTCTATCTATACTTTTTACTAGAAACTTCTGAAAACTATAGTCATATTCTTCTAAAATATTTTTTTATTTTGACTTAGTTTCAGATTCAGAGTCTTGTTGAGCTTTTTCAAATTTTTTTTTCATTTTCAAATTGTTTTCTTTGAGCTCAGCAACTTCTGACTTTAACAGACTATTTTCATATTCAAGATTGCATTTAAGCTTCTTGCACTTGAGCTTAATCTGGTTATAGTTGTTCAGAACTTCTGATAAAACCTCAATAAGTTCTTCCATAGAGAGATCAGAAAGTACCTCTTCTGAGTCAGATTCAGAATCAGATTCAGATCCAGATGTTCCTTCATCCTGATCTTCCACGCCTGCCATCAGTGCCATGTTAGCACATTCTTCATCTGATTATGATGAAGATTTAGATTCATCTGAATCATCCCAGGTTGCCATTAGAACCTTCTTCTTTTTGTCAAACTTCCTTTTTGGCTTTTCCTTCAGAAGCTTTGGACATTCATTCTTGTAGTGACCAGGTTCCTTGCATTCATAGCAGACAACCTCTTTCTTTCCAGATCTTTTGTGTCCAGAGGACTCTTTGTGTTGATCTGGCTTCTTGAAGTTTCTGAACTTCTTTCCTTTATGCTTCCAGAGCTTGTTGATTCTTCTGGACATCATGGACAATTCATCTTCTTCTTCAGAAGAAGATTCTTTAGAACTTTCTTCTACAACCTGCAAAGCTTTGGCAGATTTGTTAGACTTTAAAGCAATAGACTTACCTTTTTTCTGGGGTTCATCTTCCTCTAATTCAATCTCATTATTCCTCAGAGAGCTAATCAGTTCCTCCAATGTGATCATGTTCAAATCCTTAGCTAGCTTCAGAGTAGTGATCATTGGTCTCCATCTGATGGGCAAACTTTTGATGATCTTCTTAACATGATCTGCAGTGGAGTAACCCTTGTCCAGAACTTTTAAGCCAGTTGTGAGAATCTGGAATCTAGAGAACATAGCTTCTATAGATTCTGATTCCTCCATTTTGAAGGCTTCATATTTCTGGATCAGCGCCAAAGCCTTAGTCTCCTTGACTTGAGAATTCCCTTCATGAGTCATCTTCAAAGATTCAAACATACCAAATGTTGTTTCTCTGTTAGTAATCTTCTCATACTCAATAAGAGATATAGCATTTAGAAGTATGGTTCTAGCTTTATGATGATTCCTGAATTCTTTCTTCTGAGCTTCAGTCATAGATTTTCTGTCTATCTTTTTGTCATCCCCATCAGTGGGGTGAACATAGCCATCAATAACTAAATCCCAAAGGTCAGCATCATATCCTAGAAAGAAACTTTCAATCCTGTCTTTCCAGTAGTCAAACTTTTCCCCATTAAACAGAGGGGGTTTAGTGCTGATTCTATCTCTGTCTTCATATCTGTTGTTGTTGGATGTTGAAGCTTCAGCCATAATGTATCAACCAAAATATATCAAGAGTTTTCTCAACTGGATCTTTTTTGTTCACGGTGAAGTGATAGCACACACAGAACCGGAGCTCTGATGCCAACTGAAGGTGAGAATATACTTAGAAGGGAGGGGGTTGAATAAGGTTTTTAAATAAATATGGCAATAAAAACACAATGATTTTTATCTTGGTTCGTTGAACTCAACTAATCCAGTCCACCCTATCAAGAGTGATTTGCCTTTCTCCACAAGGACTTAATCCACTATAATCAAATAGATTACAATGTCAACCACTAAGAACAACTGTCTTAGTCTTCTCAAGAACTACTGACCACAACTTGGTCTTCTTAAGGAACTTTTTACAATCAAATGTAAACTGAACAAGTGTTTAAAATGCTTCTATGAAAGCTATATCACAATTGTGATTTATACACTTAAGATTAAGAACAAATGAAACTATTCAACAAAGAATTATACTTTGTATGAGAGCTTTGAGAGAGTTTTCAATAGTTTTGTAAAATTTCGTCAAAATACGTCAATGTTCGTCAAAATACGTCAACTGTAGAAAGTTGTTGAAGGCTTGCTTTTATAGACAAAGACATCCAAGATGTTGCAAGCTTGAAGACCGTGTACTGCAAAGTAGTTGTAGCATTTTGTCTTCACATGACTTAACCTTTCCTAGAAGTAGAACGTTCAGAGAAATCCTTTTTGCCTGAGTTCTTGTGTCTAGCATAAATGAGGAAAGAGACGTTTGGAATATGGCAACGGATATAACTTTGAATAATCTTCTTCAACAAGCTTCTATTTCACAACAATCAACATCAGAGCCTTGAGTGATCAGAATCTTGATGTCATCAGAGTTTGCTGTATCAAAGTGTTGCAGCAAGAGTGCTTCAGCGTGAGTAACAATCAGAGCAGAGTTTGGAGATCAGATCCTCAGTACTTGCAGAGAACAGTACTATCAGAGTCTTCTGAAAAACAATGCCTGAAACTCTTCATACAAAATCTTCAGCTACGCTTCAGATGCTTCTGCTTCAGATTCTTCTGTAGGCAGCGCTCAGATTCTTCTAACGAGATGCTTCTGACGCTCAGAGCCTTGCGTAGTTCAATGTTTCAGATTCATTTTTGCTTTCAGAATAATATTAAATTTAATATCTGCAACAAAAATACTTGAACAAATTTAGAGTATATAATTTCTTAATACAAAATTTCATTAGTGTTATCATCAAAACATAGAGATATAACTAAGAACCAATCTGTGTTCTGACAATTGGGTCCTAATTTGTTAGTGACAAAGTGGTTGCACTTGGGCAACCATTGATTGATGCCTTTAGAAACCAAAAATCTCCTAAATCGGCATTTAGCAATGGAATGGCCTTTCTTGCAACAATATAAGCATGAAAAGTCAACTTTAGAATTGCCTTTGCTCTCTTGATCCCTTATTACATATGTATATTTTTGATATGGATTCACCATACTTTTTCTAAAATCAGCTTTATCGATAGCATATGTAATTTTGGGCTCAAGAGCCTTGTTAAGTTTGGCCTTTAGGTTTCTAACTTCACCTTGCCAAATATAACAAGTATCGCATCCAAAGTCGAGGAATTTGCTATGGTCCTCACAATCCGATTTATTACTTTCCACCATGGAAGCCTTAAGTTCCTCATGTTTCCTTTCAGACTCTTTAATTTTGTGCTCTAGGTAAGTAAAAATTCTTTTATTAGAGGCAAGTCTCTTAAAGGCTTCTTTTGCTTCATCGTGTAAAGTATTAAATGCGGCTTGTAATTCGAAATGTGACATTTTTGTGGAGTTTTCATATTTAGAGTGACGTACCTGTTTTTTCTTATTCTTTTGGTGAGCGGAAAGACATAAGTTCACGGATTCTTCTTCATCACTTGAGCTTTCATCATCAAAGGAGGAGTCGTTATCGCTTTCCCAAGCTATATATGCTCTTCTCGGCTTTGATGACTTCTTATGTGATTTAATAGATTCCTTTTCTTTGCCCTTTTTGTTTAAAGGACAATACGGTTTATAATGACCGGGCTTTCCGCATTTGTAGCACGATCCTCTGGTTTTACTTCCTTTGGTGTCATTATTTCGAGAGTTCCTTGATTGCTTTCTGAAGTTGACAAGGTTCTTTTCTGAGTGTTGAATGTCGTTCTTTCTCACATCCCGATTGTAGCGCTTTACGAACAACCCCATATCCTCACTCTTGTCATCTTCTTCATCGTCACTTGATGAATAATCACTGTGCTCCTTATATTGAGACTTCGAGGAGGAAGTCTTGAGAACAATGGATTTCTTCTCAACAGTCTTTGTTTTGTCCTTTTTTTTCTTTCTTTTCATGTTGGTCGAGGCTTAAGAGCACTTGTTCGTGCTCTTGTAGCTTTCCGAATGATGTTGTTAAGTCCAAAGTTGTGAGGTCATTTGCTTCTTTGATGGCGGTTACTTTCGGCTGCCATTCCCTGTTAAGACATCTCAGAATTTTGTTAGTAGCAACATCATTGGCCACTGGCCTACCAAGCTAATGTAATCTATTGATAAGATGAGTAAATCTCTTTTGCATGTCCGCAATGGTTTCCCCTTGCTCCATGTAAAAGAGATCAAACTCTTGTGTTAGTGTGTTGATTCTAGCAAGCTTCACATCATTTGTCCCCTCATGGGCGACTGGAAGTGTGTCCCGCGTAGCCTTTGCCATAAGACAATGGGAAACCCGATAATATTCACCAACTCCTAACGAGGAGATCAAAATATTCTTGGCTTTCCAATCATAGTTGTATTTCTTCTCATCATCATCCGTCCACTGTGCTTCAGGCTTAGGCACAATCTCATTATTTTCGTTGGTCATGGTTATTTCCATTGGACCATTGATAATAACATTCCATACTTTTCTATCTATGGAATTCATGTGCACTCGCATACAGTCCTTCCAATAACTATAATTTTCTCCATTAAAAACGGGAGCTCTATTATAGGCTCCTTTAGGTTCGTTCGCCATTTATAATCAAAGTTATACTCGAAGCACGGAGTGAACCGGGGCTCCTGATACCACTTGTTAAACGATGGCTTGGATCTAGAAGGGGGGGTTGAATAGATCCCAATTAAAATCAGTCGGAGCTACCAATTAAAAATTGGTTTTTCAAAATATTTGTTTTTAAATTTGCGGAAGCAGCCGTGGAAAAATTACGTCTAAGAACGAACTGTTATTAGAAGACCGGATATGCGTCTAGCCTTATGGATATGATAATGAGCAAAGTTTGATTCAACACACTAGTCACACTATCAGTTGATTTTATCACTTATTAGTAGAGCTAGCACCGATGATCTACAATGCCCATAAAGTAGGCAAATGGACTAAGTAAACTTTGGTGTATGCAATTTGTCAAACACTTGGTGTGCAATACACTCCAAGTGTGGTTTGGCTTGAGTAAGATACTTTAATTTCCTTGTGCAATGTATTGTTGCACTAAAGTTCAAAACAGTAATAGGTACTTACTCAATTCAACCCAACTTATGATATAATTGCTTATACTAAAATCACTTAAATTTTAAGCCAAAATTGAAAGTGTTGAAAAGTAAAGGAGACAAAGATTTGTTGAGGCAGTTCCCCCGCCGTCCTCGCTTCGGGGTATGTCTGCCCTCAATTCTAATAATAGAATTAAGATTAATATATTAGATATCACCTGTAATGTAGAAATGTTTATACAAGAATTGATAAGCAAAATGTACAATCAAGCCCTCTTGAAGTTGACGATGCTATCGCTTCTTGCTCCTTGATTCAAATTGAATCAAGTTCTTCGATTGTTGTGAGTAGACCTCCGATTGCAGCCCCTTTGTTGTATAACCTTCTGTTCTTCAAACCCTCGGACCGGTTGATCTTACGCACGAACAGATCGAACCGGGAACACTCTTGAACTCTTCACTGATTTCCGCTACTAGATTGATGAAGAATACCGCTTCTCAATCACCTTCACCTAGCTGAAGTAGGTAGAGATGAACCATACAGAAAAACCTCCAAAATCTCCAAATCTTGGAAGGTAAAACCTTCAAGGTTTTATCCAAGAAAAACCTGCCTTCAAAGTCACCCCAAACCAGATTCCCGATCACGGTTTCGGACCTTATCACCTTGAACGAAATCACAATCACTCCAAGAATTATTGTGTGTAATTGTTGTGTTGTGGGTTGTAAAAGATGAAGAGTTATGAACTTTGATGGCACCTCTTTCACTTTTCTTGATTTGTGACAATTGACTCAACTTCACAATTGTTGTTGATAAAACTGAACAAAATTACTATATATAGTAACCAACCATACACCAAACTTAATAGCTTTTCAAACATAGTGGGAAGTCTCCAAAAAACAGCACAAGCACGCGAACGGTCAACCATAGCAGGTCTATGCGTCGACGCTTAGACTGCAGATTTGGGCAGATTTGAAGAGACACCAGTGTGCGTCGACCATAGGTCGGCGTGAACTGACCCGTGAGTAAAGTAATAGCTGCATGCGTCGACTCATGGTCTTCATGCATCGACTCATACCTTCCTGCCTGACTCGTGAGAAAAGCGCATATGCATGCGCTGACTCAATGGTCGACTCCTGGCCTGAAAATCTGCAGAAAGTTGTTATTTATTTGGTTTTTATGCATTTAGTCATAACCACATATCATACGTATATATTGTATCAAGTAAAGCACTTTAAATGATATAAGAAGGATATGATGGATGGAATATTTGCATTTGTCTTTGTAGAGGCGGAACCGATAATGTCGATTCATCCATGATTGTCATTTGTCATTATCGAAACTCAAGATCGTATGTTGTATGACAGTTTTCCCTCACAAAATCATAGTCTATAGTGCAATATGAATCGCAAACAATTCAAAAACACTTCTTCTCTAAAAAACACAAAAACAAATCCTTCAAACTTCTTTTTGCTCTTTGGGGCCTTTAATCTTGGAAAATCATTTTCATAAGGAGAGTTTTGTTAACTCTTGGTTCTATCGCAAACGTTAACGCCTAAGTCTCCAATGGTCAAGCTGCCTACACCAAACTGCTAGAACTGATTGTTAACCCTACTCGGGTAAAACAAGTTGAACAAACATGTGTTCTCTTTTGGCCCGAACTACGTTTGCTGTGATCTTTCATACCAGATGAAAGTACATAGGCACAAGACGCAATGTCTTGGCAAGCAACCTTCTCCCCCTTTTCACCCGTACTTAGCCGAACTATGTTGACTCTGACTTCTCACTCCAGATGAGATATGTAGGCACAAAGCGTCGTTGCTTTGCCGAGTCACTTCTTTTTCTTTTATCCTCAAGCCTGTAGTTAGATAGTTTCAATCACCCCTTTAGATCGATAACAAGCATGGATCCCGTCGAGTACGACGGACGTGAGGGGTGCTAACACCTTCCCCTTGCGTAACCGACTCCCGAATCTGAGATTTGGTTGCGATGACTGATCTTATCCCTCTTTTTGTTAGGTTTTCTCTGAGCGTTTCCTTTCCCTCTCTTGGGATAAATAACGCACGGTGGCGACTCTTCTGTCATTGCCGGCCTCGATTTTCGCAGTAGCGACATAACCCACTCCTTCCTTTCTGTTGATTGTGTGAAGAGATTAGGATTGGTGTCGTCTACTCTTGAACGAAGGATGACTATCGAAACTCCCTCTATTGGTTTGGTGACTACTTCTCTAGGATGTTTGAAGTGTCCCTTGACTATTTACAGCATAGACTTTGGGGGGGGATCTAATTTGTCTACCACTTGGTAATTTGGATGTTATTCTGGGTATGAACTGGTTGAAGTTCAACCGAGTCTACATTGATTGTTTTCGGAAGGTGTTGTTGTTCCTTACTCCAGAAGAGGAAGCGTTGGCGAATTCCTTGTCCAATAAGGAATTGAGGACCTTGTTGGAGGACGAAGATAAAATGTTTGCTTTATTTGCATCGTTATCTGTTGACAGCAGAACGTTAATGAAAGAGTTGAGAGTGGTAAATGAGTTTCCCAAAGTGTTCCCTGATGATGTTACAGAATTACCTCCGACGAGAGAAGTTGAATTTAGCATTGATCTTGTTCCTGGTACAAGACCTATATCTATGGCGCGGTACAGGATGTCGGCAGTGGAATTGGCTGAATTAAAATCTCAGATTGGAGAATTGTTGGATAGAAAGTTTATCAGACCGAGTGTGTCACCGTGGGGAGCTCCAGTGCTGTTGGTAAAGAAGAAGGATGGTAGTATGCGCCTGTGCATCGATTACCATCAGTTGAATAAAGTGACCATTAAGAATAAATATCCTCTTCCAAGGATTGATGATTTGATGGATCAGTTGGTGGGAGCTCGTGTGTTCAGTTAAATTGACTTGAGGTCGGGTTACCATCAGATCAGAGTGAAAGAAGGTTATATTCAGAAGACGGAATTTAGAACTCGTTATGGACATTACGAATATACTGTAATGCCTTTTGGAGTGTCTAATGCGCCAGGAGTGTTTATGGAGTATATGAACCAAATCTTCCATTCTTATTTGGATCAGTTTATTGTTGTGTTTATTGATGATATACTGATTTATTCTAAGTCTGATGAAGAGCATGCAGGACATTTGAGAATTGCTTTGCAAGTGCTTAAAGATAATAAGTTGTTTGCTAAACTATCAAAGTGTGAGTTCTGGATGAAGACGGTGAGTTTCTTGGGGCATGTGATATCTGGTGACGGTGTAGCGGTGGACCCATCGAAAGTGAGTGCAGTGTTGCAGTGGGAACCACCGAAGGCAGCAACAGAAATTAGAAGCTTTTTGGGTTTGGCAGGATATTACCGAAGGTTTATTGAGGGGTTTTCTAGTTTGGCGTTGCCATTGACCCAGTTGACAAGGAAGAATCAAGTTTTTGTGTGGGATGCTGCTTGTGAAGAAAGCTTTGAAGAACTGAAAAAGAGATTGACTACGGCACCGATGTTAATATTGCCAAATCCGAGTGAACCTTTTGTGGTGTACTGTGATGCGTCTAAGATGGGATTAGGCGGAGTTCTTATGCAGAATGGTAAGGTAGTGGCGTATGCTTCGCGGAAACTGAGGGCACATGAAAGGAATTACCCTACCCATGACCTTGAATTGGCTGCGGTAGTTTTCGTGTTAAAGATTTGGAGGCACTATTTGTATGGTTCGAGATTTGAGGTGTTCAGTGACCATAAAAGTCTGAAATATCTGTTCGATCAGAAAGAGCTAAATATGAGACAGAGAAGATGGTTGGAATTCTTGAAGGATTACGATTTCAGCTTGAGTTATCATCCAGGAAAGGTGAATGTAGTAGCCGATGCTTTGAGCAGAAAAACAATTCATATGTCGGCTTCGATGGTAAAAGAAATGGAACTAATTGAGCAGTTCAGAGATTTGAGCATGGTTTGTGAAATTACGCCAGGTGGTGTGATGTTGGGCATGTTGCAAGTGAACAATGATTTCTTAGATATGATTAGAGAAAACCAAAAGTTAGATGTGAAGTTAGTGGATTTGATGCCGGGAGTAGGGAGTGACTCCGATAGTGATTTTAAGTTGGATAGTACAGGTGTGCTGAGATTCAGAGGCATGATTTGTGTGTCGGATAATGGCGAACTGAAGAAGTCAATTCTGAGTGAAGGACATCGTAGTAGTCTGAGTATCCATCCGGGAGCTACGAAGATGTACCACGATTTAAGGAAGTTATTTTGGTGGTCCGGTATGAAAAGAGATATAGCTCGATTTGTTTACACCTGTTTGACATGTCAGAAATCAAAGGTGGAACATCAGAGACCCTCTGGAATGATGCAACTGTTGGAAGTTCCGGTTTGGAAATGGGATTGTATAACCATGGATTTTGTTACGGTTTTGCCGAACACAGCGAAAGGATTTGATGCTATTTGGGTAATTGTGGATCGACTTATGAAGTCTGCACATTTTGTGTCGATCAATATCAGTTTCCCGTTGGAGAAGCTAGCAGAGATTTACATTCGGGTAATTGTGAAGCTACATGGTGTCCCGTCGAGTATGATGTCGGATAGAGATCTGAGGTTTACAGGAAGCTTTGGGTACTAAGTTGAAGTTGAGTTCAGCTTACCATCCATAAACTGATGGTCAGTCAGAGAGGACTATTCAGTCACTGAAGGATTTGCTGAGAGCTTGTGTGTTGGAAAAGGGTGGTGCATGGGATAATCATTTACCGTTAATTGAGTTCACGTACAACAATAGTTACCATTCTAGTATCGGAATGGCACCGTTTGAGGCTTTATATGGTAGAAGGTGCAGAACTCCCCTGTGTTGGTATGAGACAAGTGAGAATATGGTATTGGGACTAGACATTGTGCAGCAAACTACTGAGATAATTCAGATGATTCGTGAGAAGATGAAAGCGTCTTAGAGTAGGCAGAAGAGTTATCATGATAACCAAAGAAAAGAACTAGAATTCAGTGAAGGTGATCATGTGTTCCTAAGAGTTAACCTAGTGACTGGTGTGGGTCATGCATTGAAGTCCAAGAAGCTGGATCCTAAGTTTATTGGACCATACTAGATTTTGCAGAGAATTGGTGCTGTAGCTTATATAGTGGCGTTACCGCCTGAACTTTCGAATTTGCATGACGTGTTCCATGTGTCGCAACTTCGCAAGTATGTCTCAGATCTGTCTCATGTAATTCAGAGAGATGAAGTTCAAGTCCGGGAAAATCGTACAGTTGAGACGATGCCGTTGAGGATCGAAGATTGTAAATAAAACGATTCCGAGGGAAGGAGATACCTTTGGTGAGAGTGGCTTGGGGAGGTGCTGCAGGAGGCAGTGTGACCTGGGAATTGGAAAGCAGGATGCGGGAAGCGTATCCGGAATTGTTTCTATCAGGTAATTTTCGAGGACGAATATAATTAAAGTTGGGGAGAGTTGTAACACCCATTTTAATTATTTAGTCTTTTTGGTGTTATTTTATTTCGGTGTGTCTTTATGTGGGGGTGTGTCTGAGTGCGTTGGTGGGTGCCCTTAAGTATAACAATCATTTAATAAACTATAGAATTTAATATTAATACAATATAATTAATAATGATAACAATTTAATAATTAATAGTAATATTGTTATTCTATTGTTATTATTATTATTATTTGTATTATTATTAGATTAAGTGAAGAAAATATAATGGAAGGGGGAGGATAGAAAATAACATAAGAGAAAGTGGATTGGAAAAGGAAATGGAAAGAAATAGAAAGAAGTAGAAAGAAATAGAAAGAAATAGAAAGAAAGAGAAGGAAAGAGGAAGAAGAGGAAAAGGGGAGGAAATTAGAGAGGAAAGCTTGGATTCTTCGAGGTCAGCCCTGAAGAATCAATTAATCGAGGTAAGGGTGTGAAACTTGTGATTCTGTCCATGCATGTGAATATGTAGGGATTGTTTGGATGGTTTGGGTGATTTTGTGTAGTTTACCATTTTAGGTCGAAAATGATTTAATCGGTAAATTGATGTTTTATCGGGTAAAATCTAGAATAAGTCGTGTAGTTTAGTCGTAGGATGTTAGGCTAAGACTATAGGGACTGGTTTGGTGAGAATCAGATGATTTTTGGACAGTTGGGGTTTTTGAGTATCACAGAACTCGCTAGGCGAGCAGCTAACGAGTGAGGTAGTGAGGGCTCGCTAAGGCTTCGCTAAGCGAGTTGTGTGGTGAACACTTCTAGTAGCCACTGTCTGCCTTCGCTAGCGAGTTTGATAGGCGAGTGGGGCAGCGAGCTTTCGCTGAGGCCTCGCTAGGCGAGTGGGCCAGCGAGCATGACATCAACTTGTTTTATTTTTGTTGTTTCCATCCAAAGTTGATGTTTTCGATATATAACATACAACTCGTGTGTTGTATTATGATATGCTGTGGGTAGCCATATGACGTGAATCCTAGATTGTGAATTGAGACGGTGTTTAATGGTGAAGAGTGTATACTTGGTATGAAAATGTGAATTTTCCTAATATTGAATGTAATTAACATAATTAATTGGTGAGTAATATATATGATGTATGGTGATGTGATCAGGAGGATCGTGTGCACTTAGTGTGCTTGAGTTTGTTTGTTGTGCATTTGGTATCGTGCATATCATTGTGCCTTGGTGGGATGAATCCTTGCTCAGGAGGAGCGTATGCGATTCACCTGTACTTCTTTGTGGAGAATGGTGGGATGGATCGTTTCTCAGGAGGATTGTATGCGATCCATCCGTACTCCTTTGTGGAGAATGGTGGGATGAATCGTTGCTCAGGAGGAGCGTATGTGATTCATCCGTACTCCTTTGTGGAGAATGGTGGGGATAGATCATTGCCAAGGAGAGGTGTATGTGATCTATCCTGGGTTCGATTGAATGAACCAATGAGTCGGTACCGCATGCATGGTGTTGAGTTGCATGTTTGTATTATTGCATATTGTGTTTGATTTTTGGACAGTAGGTCGTCGTTGATGCATGTTGGGTGATATTTTATATAATTAATACTTTTGATCATGTATCTTATTACTGATAATTTTGATCATGTTTTCTCACCCCTTTGTTATTATGGTGGTCTGTGCTTCTTCGGAAGTACGGATAATCCAGGTACATAGGTAGCTTGGATAGTGGTGCACAGGTCGAGTCTTAGGATGCTCTGATACGTAACACGGGACTTGGGTGTTTACTTTTAACTATGTTGAATTTGTTTTATTCCCGTGACGTATCATATTTTTGGTGAACCTTGTTAATGAATGATTTTATGTAATTTGGCCGAGAACGTTAAATTGATGATTACTTCCACTGTTTTATTTTGAAGACCATCTAATGATGTTGAACTATTTGATGTGATATCCCACTTTTGAGGAGAAACTTTGATGTTTACTTGAAATAATCGTATTTCATTTTAATTAAGGGAAGTGGGGTGTTACAGAAGGTATTAGCATCCCTCACGTCCGTTGTACTCAATGGGATCCACACTTTTTGTCTAATAAAGAGGTGTGTTTATCTATAAGCTAGTGCTAAATGGAAACAAGAACAAAAGAAAAAGAAAAAGACTCGATAGGACATCCCTGTCCTATACCAACGTATTCCCTCGTGCAATGAGAAAGTCAAAATCAATGTAGTTTAGAAAACTACAGGTGATGGGGGGAAGGTGGCTCGCCAAGACATCATCGTCTTGTACCTATGTATCCTCATCTGGTATGAGAAATCAGAGCAAACGTAGTTCGGGTAACGAAACCACCAGGTTGGTTAAGCGTTTTTTATGAGCGACGTTAAGCTCCCATTCCAGTATTTAGGGTTGATGCCTGTTTGCGGTAGAATGGAAAAATAACGTACTCTTTTCTAAAAATGAGTTTGAAACATAAATCCCAAAGGATAAAAAGGTTTGAATTTTGTTTGTGAGTTTTATTGAAGTGAATTAGTTTGCTTTGTGATTCACGTTGCACTAAAGACTATGACATAGGAACGAATGCGTCGCATATCGCCCCCAGACGGGACGTACACAAAACACTCTAAACAAGGAAGAGGAGACCCTCACTCATCATTTCACATGTGCTTAAGGCTAATAGAGTACAATGTTCATCGCATTTATTAGATGAGTTAGAATATGTTTTGAGATGAGAAGAGAGACGCACCAAAGGTCTAAGGGGAAACTTGGCCCTAACGTTGTCTTGTAAAGTGGTCCTAAAGATGGGATGCGAAAGGAAATTCTATCCTAATGTTAGCATACAAAAGATCGACATATGGTTGAGGTTAAAAGGGACTCACCTACTTGTTATCATGAATGGATTAAACTCTTAATGTCTATCTTACTCCAAATATAATCGAAAATTAAATTGGACTAGGAAGCCTTAAGGGAGCATGCAAAGACAAAGCAAAAAGCGAAGAAACATGGCTAAAACAGCAGCTACAACAGAGCATCATGCACAAAACAACAATAAAATCCAGCATACAAGCAAGACAGCCTAAAACATCACATGTTTAAGCATAAAAGCAGGTGTAAAAGGCAAGCAACAAGCAAACAAAGTAACGTGATCATTTATCAATCAAGCAACAATAACATGTTAAACACTCAAGACGAAAACCAAAAGTTAGGCGTCAAAGAATCGAGATTAAACATTCAAGAATGATGAAATATGTCAAGAACCCATCACCTAAATGCATCATATCTATCCATGAGGATTATATGTGAAAAGGAGCCAAAACAAGCAAGAAAAACACAAAAACACAACATTCTGCTCAGTGGTAACCGGTTACTCAATATCTGGTAACCGGTTACCCTATTGAAAAAAAACAACCTTGACGTGAAATTTGTACAGAGTAACCGGTTACCCTATATAAGGTAACCAATTACCACTGAACGAGAAACAGAAAGACAACATTAAAAATCAGTTTTCAGCATCCAACAGCTTATCCAATCACTCATATGAACATGTTATCAATTAAGCACGAATTTATCATCAAGAATCAGTGATCAACCATCATGTAAACACAATCAAGCAATGTAATCACAAATCACCAAGATCCAAATCATCAAAATGGATCAAAAAGCAACCAAAAGCCATGGATCTACATTGTGATTACTTAAGTAAGCTTAAAACACAATTAGATCTAGAATTGCCAACCTTCAAAGCTGAGATTTGATTTGGTGAGTGTTGATTCACTTGAAATTAGAAGATTCAAGCAAGAAACCCAGAGAATCATCAAGATCCAAGAGCTTCCTTATGGTAGAAATGAAGAACATGTAAGATCAAGCAAAATTTACTCAAAAAAGAACTTCCAATCTAGCTTCCAAATTCAGATCCAAATCCAAACGAAAATTTAATGGTGAATTGAAGATAATGGAGATGAATGATGGAGGTTTAGCTCTAGAATTCAAGGATTCCAATGAAGAATCAATGAACTCAAGTGGAAATAGCTTTAATGGAGGTTTTTGGGAGTGAAAAAGTTGAGAGAGAGTTGAGAGAAAATTCTCAAGAATGAAGGTGGAATCTGAAAATCAAAGTTATTGTGTGAGGTTTGGAGCAAATTCACTTAAATAAGATCTAGGTTTGGAATCAAAATATGGTTTGGAATGTGGATTAGCATTTGGAATGGAAATTAGGAGTGGTATTAGGAATGGAGTGTTTGAAATTTGGAGGGAAATGGTGAAAATTTAAGAAATTATATATCCTTCCAATGATGATCATGTGAAATCAATGGATGAGAATGATTGGAAAATTGCACATGTTGAAAATTTGAATTTCATGGAAAATTTTGCTTGAAGTAACCGGTTACCCTAGCCAAAAAATGCCAATTTTGGCGCCAAATGGAGGGAATCCTGTATAATCACCTGTTGCCACCTGTTATAAGCTCTATTTAGCCTCTGAAACTTGCCCTTGGATATTATGATTGTGAGAATGCTTGAGATAGAATGTACACCGTCTCCTGAGCTGAAAATATCCTACTGAATAAAATAAAATCGACCGCTCGATCGTGGGCAAAATAAATGTCGGAGCCTCTAATACTTGTTGTTTGAACTCTTGCAACAAAAAGGAACCCTGAGCCACACAAATACCTTGATCCCATGTCTCGAGAACCAATGTTATGATATGCGAAAATACAAAATACAAAGAAACAAAAGCCAATAAACCAAAAAAATGATGAGGCAAATTTTGGGGTCTTACAGCTGCCCCTATGTAATCCACTTGAACCTGAAGGGATGATAACAACAGCTTTCGAACATTCAAGGTCCATGGAGATTGAATACCAAAAGAACCCGAAAATTTGTAACCTGCTGGGATGCAAAACAGCGAATACCAACCAAAAGTTAGGATACGACATGCTAAGGATAACAATCCAAGATGAACAAAACTTCAACCAAAAGTTGGAACAAAACAAAGGATACCAACTAAGAGTTGGGATAGAAAATCAAAGGGTACCAACCAAGAGTTGGGATAACGATCAAAGGATACCAACCAAAAGTTGGGATAACGAGAATGTCGACCAAAGGTAACCTTCTGGGGACAAAAATCAAATCAATAACCTGCAGGGAAAAGATAACTCCACTAGGGAAAATAAAAGAGAAGCTTATCCAGCCAACTCTGTGGGGAACAAGTTCCCACCAGAAGATATTAATCAAAGGACACCAACCAAAAGATGGGATAAAGGTTACTCCTTGGGGATAAAAACTAAACACTACCAACCAAGAGTTGGAATCACAAAGGCTACCAACCAAAAGTTAGAATCACCGCATCACCAAACGAAGGCGAAATGATGGCGACTTCACTAGGGAGTATACTGACCAAAAGTCAGAATGCAACAAAAGGTAATAAACACAAGTTACCAACCAAAAGATGAAATCACCGGACGAAACGACACCGAACACAAACTACTAACCAAAAGTCGGAATCGCTTCCAATCTGCAAGGGATAACCTCCAACCTAAAAGTTGAAGAACAAAGCTACTAACCAAAAGTCAGGATCACCAGAACACCGATCGAAGGTGAACCCTGAGGGAGGAAGATACCAACCCCAATAGTTGAATCAACATAAGAAGACTACCAATCAAAAATTGGAATCAACAACCCAAAATGAAAACTACCAACCAAAAGTTGGGATCGTCGACCAGGAGATGAAGGTTACCAACCAAAAGTTGGAATAACGTCAACAAGACGACCAAGCTGGGGAATAACAACCAAGAGTTGGAATCAAGCAAAGGCTACCCAACCAAAAGTTAGAATGGCCAGAACACCGATTAAGGGCGAACTGACCATAACGACAACTACCAACTAAAAGTTGGAAAAACAGACTCCACAAGGGAAACCAAGGACTACCAACCAAAAGTTGGGATCATGCCAACAAATTTTACCAACCAAAAGTTAGAATCAACCAAGGCTACCAACCAAAAGTTGAGATCACACCTAAAAGATGAAGACTACCAACCAAAAGTCGGAATAACTGCTGGGGAAAAAGGAACTCACCGATGGATTACCAACCAAAAGCTGGGATTGAGGCAAAGGTTACCAACCAAAAGATGGGATAACTCCCACAAACTGAAGATTATCAACCAAAAGTTGAAATAACATCAACAAAACCTTACCAACCAAAAGTTGGGAAAACATCCAATAAGCCACGGATTATCAACCAAAAGTTGAGATAAAGACTCCGCAGGGGAAACCAAAGACTAGCAACCAAAAGTCGGAATAGCATCCAGGAAAGACAGACTACCAACCAAAAGTCGGAATAACATCAACAAAGCTTTGGACTCAGCTGGGGATTACCAACCAAAAGTTGGAATAACAGCCAACAAACTACAGATTATCAACCAAAAGTTGGGATAACGACTCCGCCGGAGAATAGAAGAGGACTAAGGTCAAAAGTTGGGATAACATCCCACAATCAAAGGGCTACCAACCAAAAGTTGGGATAACGCTCACGAAATGAAGATTACCAACCAAGAGTTAGAACAGTGACTCTGCAGGGGGAGCCAAAGGCTACCAACCAAAAGTTGAAATAACAATCACAAGAGTTTGGACTACGCTGGGGATTACCCACCAAAAGTTGTGATTACACACCCAGAGTAGGTAAGAAATAAAATCCACCGACTCATAACCTGCAAAGAAATCTGACGGGGAAAGAGGGGTTTAAACAAACGACTCTGCCGAGGAAAATGACGTTTCAACAAACGACTCAGTTGAGGAAAGATAATTTAAACAAACAACTCTGTTGAGGAAAAGACGCTTAAACAAACGACTCAGCCGGGAAGACCCCAAATAAGAGGAACAACCAAAATATCCACCCTGACAGAGATAACGCGAAAATCTCCTGAATAAAACCATCATATGCCGAAGAGACTACGGGCACCAAAGGTATCAAACTTGGCTTATACTTCAGATGCATATATTTGGAAATGGCGTAATGCTCCATATGAAATGGAAATGATACACATTTGGGAGGATGCTATGCAAATGCAAAGGAATACCACTCGCAGGAGTGCTGAGAACACCAGCAACCAACTCTGCTGAAGAATACGCCCTGGATGGCTCTCCTTCACACTGCTGGGTAATATGCCCTAGATGGCTCTCCTTTACACTGCACCCTGCTGGGGAAAACACCAAAACTCCACTCAGTAGGGAATTAAGAATAGCGCCGTAAACCCACAAGGTGGGGATAATAAGCTCCTGCTGAGGGTTTCACTCTGCTTGGAACACATGAATAATAATCTGCCACGCTAGGGATATTAGAGACTTCTACCAAAGATTCCATCCTGACGACGAGATGGAAGAAATCTCTGTTAATGATTCCACATGAAATGTAATGAACATCTACAGAGAACTCCACTTTACTGGGGGATAAACAAGCTTTTCTTAAACATCTGCCCTGAGGAAAATGAAAATACCATCTTTTGGGAGCTCGTCCTGAAAACTGATCCTGAAAGATTCCAATGATCATTGGACTTTACTAGAGATACCAACCAGCTGTCGATGTACCTGTCGAGGGAATCAACACTAAACTCTGCTCAGGGAAGAAATTTCTGAATACTCTTCTTACTAGGGAGAGACACTAGAGCGTCGACTCAATTGGGGAAGGATGTCAAGGATGTTGCCTCTGCTAGAGAGTACTTGAAATCTACCCTATCACAGCGAGAAAATCTTTCAACCTTACTCTACTGAATAAGATGAGAATAAATCTACCCTGCTGGGGATTAGCCTTTGTGGGGAAGACAAAATCTCTGCTCTAAGGATTTGATTTATAGTTAACCTTAGGTTTGGAAAAATGAATGTTAACGCTTTTAATACGATAATACCATAATAGATATTGCTTAGGAATGGTGATACCCTATAGTAACCGAAATGTTTTAGATAAAATAAATGGCTTGGTATTATTCCTATACTGCCAAGGAATTGGGGTATTGGGAGAATCCCAAAGGGTTTTCTGCTAAGGAATTAGAGTAAACTAATATTTAAAATCGGTGTCGATTGAATTGAGCAGTGATTTCTGAAACTAAGAATTAAGATTGTTACAAGGCTTTTCATACACCCTACCCTAGCATGCTCCTTATAACTGTCCAAAACCTTTATTTTACTACGTTTGCCTTCTGGCCTTTACATTTTTAAAACAACAAATCAAAACCCCTTTGACTTTTGTTCAATGACATTATGATAGAACTTGTATTCATACGCAGTCCGCGAGATCGATATTCGGGGAATTTCCCCTTATTACTACATCGGTAAAAATAGTACACTTGCTATTTTACCGGTCATCTGTCTAGCGGGTATCTTTTAAGCAAAGTATTTTTTAACCACATCTACGTTCATAGGGGATGAAAAATATTCACCATCCATGGTTGATAGTAATAAGGCTCCGCCAGAGAAAACCTTTCTTACCACATATGAACCTTCATAGTTGGGAGTCCATTTGCCCCTATGATCTGTCTGAGGAGGAAGGATTTGTTTCAACACCAAATCACCTTTCTGGAAGCACCGAGAATGCACTTTCTGATCAAAGGCTTTCTTCATCTTACTCTAGTACAACCGGCCATGAGAAATGGTTGCCAATCTCTTCTCGTCATTCAAGCTTAGATAATACCCTTAAAGAAGGAATCTCAACTTCTAATGGTAGGATTGCTTCCGTACCATACACCAGTGTGAAAGGAGTTGCCCCGGTTGATGTACGCACCGAAGTACGATAATCGTGCAGTGCAAAGGGAAACATCTCATGCCAATCCTTATAGGTTACGACCATCTTCTGCACAATCTTGTTGATATTCTTGTTAGCTGCCTCAACAGTGCCATTCATCTTCGGGCAATATGGAGAAGAGTTGTGATGCTCAATCTTGAATCTCTGGCACAGTTCCTTCATCATCTTATTATTAAAATTTGAACAATTATCAGTAATGATTCTCTCTAGAATTTCATAACGACAAATGATATCTTTCTTTATGAATCAGGCGACCACCTGTTTCGTGACATTGGCAAAGGAAGCTGCTTCTATCTATTTCGTAAAGTAATCAAACGCAACCAGAATGAAGCAATGACCGTTGGAAGCAGTCGACTCAATCTTTTCAATCATATCAATGCCCCATATAGAAAAGGGCCAAGGAGATGTTAACACATTCATAGGGGTCCGTGGCACATGCACTTTATCAGCATAAATCTGGCATTTATGGCATTTGGCGTATTTGAAGCAATCAGATTCCATAGTGATCCAGTAATACCCAACTCTCAGTAATTTTTTGGACATTTCATGTCCACCAGCATGAGTATCGAAAGAACCCTCGTGGACTTCTTCCATCAACAGGCCCGCTTCATGTTTATCAACACAACGTAGCAAGACCATGTCAAAGTTTCTCCTGTATAGCGCCTCATCCTTGTTAAGATAGAAATTACCGGCTAACCTCCTCAGAGTCTTCTTATCTTTGCTGGATGCCCTAGATGGGTACTCTTAAGTCTTTAGAAAATGCTTGATATCAAAATACCAAGGCTTTCCATCTGATACCTTCTCAATTGCGAACACAAAGGCGAGCCTATCAAGACGCATGATGGTGATAGCTAGAGCTTCATTCCAGTAATTCACTTTGTACATCGATGATAACATTGCCAAGGCATCTGCCATCTGATTTTCAGCCCTAGGCACATGATGGAACTACTCTATCAAAGAATGGCAACAGTCTCTTTGCATAATTCTTGTAAGGAACCAGGTTGGCCTGACGAGTTTCCCACTCTCCTTTGATTTGATTAACAACCAGCGCTGAATCGTCATACACATATAGATTCTTGATCCTTAGATCATTGGCCTCTTCTAAGCCCATAATGCACGCTTCGTACTCGGCTTCATTATTGGTGCAGGCGAATGTAAATCGGGCAGTGAACGGTATGTGAGAACCGTAAGGAGTTGTAATGATTGCACCAAATCCATTACCATATGAATTAACGACACCGTCGAAAACCAATTTCCACTGAGATCCAATCTCAGGACCCTCGTCAGGTAAAGGCTCATCACAGTCTTTTATCTTCAAAAACATGGCGTCTTCATCTAGAAAATCAAACTTCATCGGCTGATAATCCTTAATCGACTGTTCAACGAGATATTCTAACAGAACGCTTCCCTTAATGGATTTCTAGGAAACATACTGAATATCATACTCTGTTAAAACCATTTGCCATCAGGCAATCCTTCCGGAGAGTGTTTGATTTTCAAAGACATACTTGATCGGATCCATCTTCGAAATCAAAAGGGTTGTGTGGTTTAATATGTACTGCCTCAAACGCTTAGCAGCCCAAGCGAGTGCATAACATGTGTTTTCCAGCATTGAGTATCTCAACTCACAATTAGTGAACTTTTTACTCAGGTAGTAGATGGCATGCTCTTTTCTACCTGACTCGTGTTGTTGACCGAGCACACATCCCATTGAATTCTCAAGAACCGTGAGATACATGATCAGAGGTCTCCCTGCAATTAGAGGCATGAGTATTGGAGGTTCCTGCAGATACTCTTTTATTCTTTAAAACGCCTTTTGGGAATTTTCATTCCATCTGACCGTTTGATATTTTCTTAGCAATTTAAATATTGGTTCACAAGTGGGTGTAAGATGAGATATGAACCTTGCAATGTAGTTCAATCTCGCCAGGAAACCACAAACTTCTTTTTTCGTCCTTGGCTTAAGCATTTCTTATATAACTTTTATTTTGGCAGGATCTACCTCAATACCCTTTTCACTGACAATGAACCCCAGTAGCTTTCCAGATCTCACCCTGAAAGTGCACTTGTTAGGATTCAGCCTCAACTTGAACTTCCTTAACCTTTCAAACAATTTCAGAAGATTGACCATACGTCCCTCCTCCGTTTGTGACTTCACAATCATGTCATCAACATATACCTTGATCTCATGATGAATCATATCATGAAATAGAGTCACCATTGCCCGCTGATAAGTTGCCCCAACAGTCTTCAATTCAAAGGGAATCACCTTATAACAAAAAGTTCCCCACGGTCTAATGAAAGTAGTTTTCTCCATGTCCTCTAGGGCCATCTTGATTTGGTTATACCAAGAAAAGCCATCCATGAAGAAAACACAAAATATTGAGCGGTGTTATCAACCAACACATTCATGTGGGGGAGCGGAAAATCGTCTTTCGGGCTCACTCTATTCAGATCTCTGTAGTCAACATACATTCTGACCTTTCCATCTTTCTTAGGCATAAGAACAATATTAGAAACCAACAGAGGGTAATTTGTGACAGCAAGAAAACTAACATTCAACTGCTTCTGAACTACTTCTTTGATCTTGACGGCCATGTCAGGTCTCGTCCGTCTCAACTTCTGCTTGACTGGCAAAAATTCTTCTCAGAGAGGCAACCCGTGTACCACAATATCTGTATCCAACCCAGGCGTGTCTTGGTAAGACCAAGCAAAAATATCCTTATACTTACGGAGCATTTCAACCAATCTTCTCTTGATACTGTCTTCTAATGCAGCCCCAACTCTAACCTCTTTCTTATCGTCTTCAGTACCCAGATTGATAACTTCAATATCCTCCTGATGAGGCACAATGCCCCTTTTCTCCTGTTTGAGAAGTCTGGCTAACACTTCGGATAGTTCACAATCTTCATCAGTCTCTTCTTTAGCTTGATAAATGGGATTATCAAAGTCATACGAAGCCATAGCTGAATTTGAATCGATGGTATCTGATAGAAAAGATCTGCATGATGATGTTTATGTTTATTATACGATCCAACAAATAAAACACATTGCCATTTTTCTGTTTAATATAAATGCAAAAAACAAAAATAAGAAAAACATGGATCACAATATTTGAATGCGAAAAACGTCCTTTATTTATGATAAAGTGCAAATAACAAAAGGGCCCCACATATTGAGTCAATACGCCTTGGGCAAAATGTAGGACTGAACATAATCAAAACAATAAACATTACTCTGCAGTAGTAACATGAATGACTTCTTCAGTAGTCCAGTTGCACAACTTTTGGCCAGGAGTACATGGACGAATCCAGGCATCCATATCGCAATCACTATCATCTTCGTCATCTTCAATGGCATTAATCCTGTCAAATATCACATCACCACTGGTGAATTGAACATGTGCTCTGTATCTTGGAATGTCTTGAGAAGAACTGGAGGGTTTGTATCCAAGCCGAACTTGTCCTACTTGACAGGAACATTAAGAACTTGGCCCCACTTCTGTAATGAACCGGATAACACGGGCTTCCTTGAACAATGACATAGGAACCTCTGGGCTTTTGACTTCTACAGGAAGCTTCTTCTAAATCTGCACTGTTTCAAACGCCTGGTAGAGTGTTTCGTGGATCTCCCCATCCGCTTCCACATACTTGAAGGATGAAAAATGGCTAACCATGATATCTTCTTCACCACATATTGTAACAACTTCCCCTTCCATCATATATTTTAGCTTCTGTTGCAACGTTGAAGTAATTGCTCCTGCAGCGTGTATCCAAGGTCGGCCAAGCAAACAACTGTATGCTGGCTGGATATCCATAATGTAAAATGTTGCATCAAAAATCTTTGATCCTACCTGAATAGGCATCGTAGTCTCCCCAAACACTAATCTTTTAGATCCATCGAAAGCCCTCACAACCAAATCACTTGGCATGCATATCAAACCTTGAGTATCTAACTCCGTTAATGCCTTCTTCGGCAGCACATTGAGGGATGATCATGTATTAACCAGGACATGCGACAGCAGAGACCTTCTACATTCCATAGATATATGTAAAGCATGGTTATGGTTTCTCTGGGCAGGAGTCAAATCCAGGTCCGTAAAACCCAAACCATTACCAACATTTACATGAGCTACCACCCCCTCCAACTAATTAACAGAAATCTCCTAGGGTACATATGCTGAATTCAAGATTTTCAATAAAGCATTGTGATGTGCCTCCAAACACAACAATAATGACAAAATGGAATCTTCGAAGGAGTCTGATTTAAGTGATCCACAATCTTGTACTCACTTTTCGAATGAGTCTCATAAATTCCTCCGCGTCTTTCGGAAAAACATTATTACCAACCTGTTGTTGGATATTCTCCTCAATAATTGCCTTACCCTTCCCTTTGTCATTTCTATTAGTATTAACCTCCGGTGGGGAAAAGATCCTGCCACTTCTAGTGATACCGACGACACCAACTATATTCTCAACTGAAGAACTTCCGCATGAAGATCCTGTCAATTCTTGTCTCTGCCCATTACAGGACACCTCTGCCCCATAGTTCCATGGGATGGCTTTAGTGCTCTCGTATGGCACAGGTCCAGGAACAATAATGATAACCGGCGTTGGCCTAGAAGGCGCTGAAATGTTGATTGTCTGGTATGGAATAGAGATTGTAGCAACCCCGCTTCCATCGTTACTCATCTTATTTGGAACGTCTTCAATTACCACCTTTTCAAATTGTAAATAACCCTCATCAATCATTCTCTAAATACCCTTCCTCAAAATATCACAGCCCTCAAGTTGCGCTTCACATTCTGAGCAGTCAGTAAAACATCCCAGAAACACTCCCTTCTTCAACAAATTAGCTTTCACGAAACTCAACGGAGTCTTCAAATCCCCAACATCAGTTATCAGATTCAACTTTTATCCCTCAATAACTGCATTGGCTCTTACCACCCCATGATTCGGCATCGGGTTTTAATTCACATTAGGCCCCTCGTTGGTGAAGTTGATAGCCTTTGAGTCAAGCAAGTCCTGAACTTTTTGCTTGAAGGCTTTGCAGTTGTCAACACTATGGCCTGGGCGCCTAAATGAAAATTGCATCTAGAATTTGCATCATAACCCGGAGGCGGTGTACCAGTGAGAGGTGCAAAAATCCTCTTTTGCACCAATTGCAACTGTAACAGATGTTGTAACAACTGAGAATACAACATCAGAGGAGTCGTAAACTTCCTATCAACCATTCTTGGTCTAGCAGTGTAAGGTCGCAGAGCGTTAACTCATTGCTGAGGTGCAGCCGAAATAGCTACAGTAGCAACTTGTTAATGATAACGAGACTAAGCTCTACCTTTACCCTTGTGAGAAATAGCATTTGCATATCCTTCCTTCCTCTTAGGGTTTGATGAATATTGTTTCCTTGCTCCTCCCGAAGAGGATCCAGCACCATTTGGAATCTTCCTAGAATTAATCCCATTTTCGACTCTTTCATCAGAAATTACCAAATAAAAAAAATCCCGCAGACATGGAGCCTATCAACTTCTCAAAATACACACCAGGCAGTGAAGCCATGAACATATCAACCAGTTCTCTTTCCACCATAGGAGGTTCCACCCTTGTATCTAAATCTCGCCACCTCTTGGCGTACTCTTTGAAGCTCTCAGTATTCTTCTGCGACAAACTCTGATTCTCAAAAGACTTCATCTTCTCCTCGATCAGTTTAAACCTTCTGTTAGCTTCAGTTGGCAAAACACCCTCCATATCTTTCATGGAGAAGACGTCATCCTGGTGATCTTCCCAATAAGGGCTAGCAGCCTCGTGCCCATCTCACACACTCCCACCAGTAACATTACCATTTTCATTCACAGCATTTCTGCCCGGAGGTATGACAACAGTAGGAATACCCCGTGGAATAGACCCACCAACCAGTGGAGGAATAACATCCAATCCTTCATGCAAAACGCCCTATCCGTTGACCCGTGCTATCAACAACTGGACCATAGTTTTTAATTGTTCCTGCCCACTGGAAACATTCTGCATCAGCTCCATAAACTGGGCCATACGAGCTCTGACTTCCTGTAATTCAGCCTAAACCTGATCCATTACCTTCTGCTGATTCCCTCGAGTTCGATATCTATGGAAAATGAACTCCTCAATTCTGTTACTGAAGAAAACCAAGTAGAAATAAGAACAGAAGGCCACAAAGAACACCTGCGATGCAAATGAAAATGCAAGATGCAAAATGCAAACATGTTTATGTATTTACAGGGAGAATTCCTCCTTGAATCTAGTTTCAAAAAACAAGAACAATATATATGGACAAGAATACCACCAAAATCTTCTCATATATCAAGTAAAGCTGAGACAATACATAAAAAAAATGAGAAAGATCCGAATACAAAAGGTATTGATCTCATCCAACAGATCTGGTGATGATCAAGATACAAAAGCAAAGTAACTATTATGACAAATCAGGAGATAATCCTCCCCATCAATCATGCTTCTTGCTCTAGGCTTGAGCCTCCTTAAGCATCATCTTCGTATCTGGATGGTCTGGTCTGACAACCAACTCTATGATGAGGATGGTCCGGAGACAATGACAATAGTCCTCCCAAGCATGCTCGCCGAAGGCATCTTCAAGCCTGGGTTTCTTCGCACCTGCTCGGATCGTAAGCTCTTCAAGCGCTGATAAATTCTCATGGTATTTCTTCTCAATCGTGTACTTATGGGACGATTCCACCATTACTTCTTTTTCCTTGACCATGAGTTGTGCCTTCAGCATATCAACCTGAGTGCGAAGCTGGTCCTCCTTATTCTTGTTGGCAGTCAAAGTAACATTCCATTGCTCATTGAATTTGGATATCTCCATATACACTCTATCTAAATCCTCCTTCATGAGCTTCAAAATGCTACAGGTGCTTTTTAGATCTTGACCGATCCGCTCTAGTACCCTGATCTGCTCTACTAGCTCTTTCTCCAGCTAGGTCAATGATTCTAACTTCGTCTTGGCCAAATAAACACCTTCATCTTTATTGTGATTGACTAATCTCCTGTTTCAACTCTTCATTCTCTTTGTGCAACTCTTCCTTCTCTGCCCAAAGCTTGTTATATCTCAGAATGTCAATCATTGCAGGCTGCTCAATGACTAAGGGATACAATGGTTCTTCAACAGGAAACGAAAATAGTACCCTTTCAACACTCTTCTGAACCCAATCCAAGTATGGGTCATAAGCTCTGCAATCACCTTTTCCCAAAGAAAGCTTCCCTTCATGTGGATTTTACCCCACGCATCAACGAATCTGGCCAGAAGACAAGGATCAGCTACACCAGTGAAGTACAGAGATTCTTGCACTTCATCTTCCTTTGGAGGTCCCCTCAAAGCATAACCAAATTGTCTGACAGCAAGAGAAGGATTGCAGTTGATACCGCCTTTCCTCCCCATCAAAGGCATATTAGGGAAACTACCACAACTAAAGATGAGCTCACGACCAAGCAGATCTTGGTTGAACCAGAAGATATCCTTTTCTGTTAATCCCATAAGCCTCTTTGACCATTCAGACGAATTTCTTGAATCCACAAAAGCTTCAGAGCGAGGAAGATGATCGACAAACCACTTGTGAAAAACCGTTGCACAACAAGAAACCATCTTTCCTCTTCTTTTCTCATTCTTATAGTGTATTGAATGATACAAATATCCTCGAAGAATGGGTACAGGGTTCCTGAAAGCGAAGATATGAAAGGCATCAAAATCAACAAAGTCCAGTATGTTAGGAAACAACACAATGCCATAGACGCACTAAAGACCACCCAACAACCCTCTTCAGCATACTTCCGGGCTTTATCCATCAAGAAAGATAAAGTAATGCCGAAAACTCGATTCCTGCTAACAACATGATCAACCAACTCAGAGGCGCTCAAATAAAGAGTGGCGGCCAACTTCTCGAAGTCTGGTTCTTCCTCTGAATAAAAGAATGGCACTTCATCTTGGATCAGAACGCCTAAGATAAAATCAAACTCCTCTAGAGTTGGAACCAACACATAGTCCGAGAAAGTGAAACATCGCAGCGATGGATCACAAAACTGCAACAGGGTATGAATAGCTCCATGATCAGAAGTCATGATCTTGCAGACAAGATTCAGAATTCTCCCATAATCTTTCCAGAAGGTTTTAAGGACGTCAAGCTCTGCCATGGAAATCAGACCAAATAAAGGTCCTAACTTAGGTGCCGGAAAATTGTATACAACAATCCTCTTTCTGTCCACTTCCATCTCTATAGAAGATCAGTACCATAATCAAAGGAGAGACGAGAACCTGTAAAACACAAAGAGATGCAATGTTAAATGCAGGATAATTATGCAGATGCAAACATGGGATCAAGGTATCTAATGCTCAAACTTGCTGTTGTACCGTTGACTGAATACAACCATAGCTCCGTTCTAATAAGAACTCCCAGAAAACCAAAACACCGAGTTGATAGAAAACCAGAGTATTTAGGATCAAAAGTCTGCTCTGACAAGAAAACCAGAAAACCGGGTTGGTTGAAAGTCAAGGTTTCCTGCAAAACCCTTCCCTCTCACATGTGGGTTCTATTCTTGTACGGTACAGAATCATATGCAGGTCATCAGTATCACGGTCTCTCAGCTCGAGAAACAATGATACCTTCACCATTTCTGGTTTGGCATCATGGTCAATCAAGGAGGTCTCAACCGACTTCCCAATGAACGGTCTCCAGAGTCGTTAGTTATTCTAAGTCAATACTCCCTCAATTGCACCAGACACGCAGGATAGAGTATCTCCAAAGAAAAAACTCGTCTAGACGTGAATTTCGCACGAGCTATTGCATGGCCAGACACCACACAAGCTCCCGCTACTCTCTACACTAATATTGTGTGTATACTCAAGCCTGGGTATTGGGCTTATCTCTCAATGGAACAACCCACCATAACACAGTAACAACAACATATGATAATAATAAAATGCAAATGCAATAATATACAACAAGAAATATACATAAAGCAAATAAATGCACAAAAGTAAACACCTAAAGGAAGAGAAACAAACAAGTGCTAGGACTGACTCAAATAGGGAAACTAGTCCCCAGCAAAGTCACCAGCTGTCGCAAATGCGAAAAACACCCGACAAAAAAACAGAAGAGTCACCACCGAACGTTATTTATCCCAAAGAGAGGGAAAGGAAACGATCGAAGAAAACCTGAAGAACGGGAAAAGACAAGATCATCGCAACCAAATCTTGGGTTCGAGAGTCGGTTATGCAAGGGGAAGGTATTAGCATCCCTCACGGCCGTTGTACTCAACAGGGTCCATGGTTGTTGTCTAATCAAGGGGTGTGTTTACCTATAAGCTTCTACTAAACATAAACGAGAACAAAAGAAAAAGAAAAAGACTCGATAGGACATCACCGCCCTATGCCTACGTATTCCCTCGTGCAATGGGAAAGTCAGAGTCAACGTAGTTCGAAAAACTACGGGTGATGGGGGGAAGGTTACTCCCCAAGACATCACTGTCTTGTGCCTACGTATCCTCATCTGGTATGAGAAATCAGAGCAAACGTAGTTTGGGTAACGAAACCACCAGGTTGGTTAAGTGTTTTTTATGAGCAACGTTAAGTTCCCATTCCAGCAGTTAGGGTCGATGCCTGTTTGCGGTAGAACGTAAAAACAATGTCCTCTTTTCTAAAAATGAGTTTAAAACACAAGTCCCAAAGGATAAAAAGGTTTGACTTTTGTTTGTGAGTCTTAGTGAAGTGAATTAGTTTTCTTTGTGATTCACGTTGCACTAAAGGCTATGACATAGGAACGAATGCGTTGCATATCGCCCCCAGACGGGACGTACACTAAAAACTATAGACAAGCGAGAGGAAACCCCTCACTCATCATTTCCCATATGCTTAAGGCTCTTAGCGTACAATGTTCATCGTATTTATTAGATGAGTTAGAATGTGTTTTGAGATGAGAAGAGAGACACATGAAAGGTCTAAGGGGGAAACTCGACCCTAATATTGTCATGCAAAGTGGTCATAAAGTTGGGATGCGAAAGGAAATTCTATCCTAATGTTAGCATACAAAAGATGGACCTAAGGTTGAGGTTAAAAGGGACTCGCCTACTTGTTATCATGCATGGACTATACTCTTAATGTCTATCTTACTCCAAATTTAATCAAAAATTAAATTGGACTAGGAAGCCTTAAGGGAACATGCAAAGACAAAGCAAAAACGAAGAAACCAGGCTAAAACAACAGCTACAACAGCGCCTCCTGCACAAAACAACAATAAAATCCAGCATAGAAGCAAGACGACCTATAACAACACATATTTCAGCACAAAAGCAGGTGTAAAAGGCAGGCAGCAAGCAAGCAAAGCAATGTGATCATTCATCAATCAAGCAACAATAACATGTTAAACACTCAAGACGAAAACCAAAAAATACGCGTCGAAGAATCGAGATCAAACATTCAAGAATGATTAAATATGTCAAGAACACATCACCTAAATGCATCATATCAATCCATAAGGTTTACATGTGAAAAGGAGCCAAAACAAGCAAGAAAAATGCAAAAACACAACATTCTACTCAGTGGTAACCGGTTACTCAATATCAGGTAACCGGTTACCCTATTGAAAAAAAATAGCCTGGACGTGAAATTTGTACAGAGTAACCGATTACCCTATATAAGGTAACCAGTTACCACTGAACCAGAAACATAAAGACATCTTTAAAAATCAGTTTTCAGAATCCAACAGCTTATCCAATCACTCATATTAACATGTTATCAATTAAGCACGAATTTATCATCAAAAATCAGTGATCAACCATCATGTAAACACAATCAAGCAATGTAGTCATAAATCACCAAAATCCAAATCATCAAAATGGATCAAAAAGCAACTAAAAGCCATGGATCTACATTGTGATTACTCAAATAAGATCAAAATAAAATTAGATCTAGAATTACCAACCTTCAAAGCTGAGATTTGCTTTGGTGAGTGTTGATTCACTTGAAATTAGTAGATCCAAACAAGAAACCCATAGACACTTCATGATCCAAGAGCTTCCTAATGGTAGAAATGAAGAACAAGCAAGATCAAGCAAAATTGACTCAAAAAAGCACTTCCAATCTAGCTTCCAAATTCAGATCCAAATCCAAACAAAAATTGAATGGTGAATTGAAGATAATGGAGATGAATGATGGAGGTTTAGATCTAGAATTCAAGGATTCCAATGAAGAATCAATGAACTCAAGTGAAAAGAGCTTTAATGGAGGTTTTTGGGAGTGAAAAAGTTGAGAGAGAGTTGAGAGAAAATTCTCAAGAATGAAGGCGAAAACTGAAAATCAAGGTTATTGTGTGAGGTTTAGAGAAAACGCACTTATATAAGCTCTAGGTTTGGAATCAAAATATGGTTTGGAATGTGGATTAGCATTTGGAATGGAAATTAAGAGTGAAATTAGGAATGGAGTGTTTGAAATATGGAGGGAAATGGTGAAAATTGAAGCAATTCTAGATCCTTCCAATGATGATCATGTGAAATCAATGGATGAGAATGATTGGAAAATTGCATATGCTGAAAATTTGAATGTTTTGGTAAATTTCGCTTGAAGTAACCGGTTACCCAATACGTGGTAACCGGTTACCCTATCCAAAAAATGCCAATTTTGGCGCCAATTGGAGGGAATCGTATATATCCCGTTGCCACTTGTTATAAGCTTTGTTAAGCCTCTGAAACTTGACCTTGGATATTAAAATTATGGGAAAGCTTGAGATAGCCTGTACACCGTCTCCTGAGCTGAAAATATCATGCTGAATAAAATAAAATTGACCGCTCGATTGTGGGCAAAATAAATGTCGGAGCCTTTGATACTCGTTGTTTGAACTCTTGCAACAAAAATGATCCCTGAGCCATAGAAATACCTTCATCCCATGTCTCAAGAACCAATGCTATGATATGCGAAAATGAAAAATGCAAAGAAACAAAAGCGAGTAAACCAAAAAAACAATGAGGCAAATATTTGGGTGCTACATCATGCATTCAGTTTTTTTTTATGTTTCCATGCATTTTCATTTTTTTTAATGTTTTTTATATTGGTTTATGAAATGATCCAATGCTTGTATTATGATTAATTAAAATCAATAAAAATGAGTATTATTTTGTGATTTATTAAGCGTGTGTTCTTTACATATGTGTTGTATGCAAGTGAACCTCTTATTCTTTGTGATACAAGTTTTACCATCATAAAAAAGGTGGAGTATGTGAGTACATTCTTCAACTTAGCCATGATTTAAATGATGTCAAAACTAGGAGTATGACTTAAACTTATCGTTTTTGTATATTGGACAGTATCAACAAAAACTTAGATGTGCATTGAATCAGTTTAGCCCTAGGATGCATACAAATGTTTTGGAAAAGTCTTAAGCATGCCATACACATAAAAAACCAAGTTATATGTGTAAACACAACTTCATAATACGAGCTCAGATCGACCTATACGAGCTCAAGACAACCTATAGAAGCTTTTGCTTTAGTACAGGGCGACACAAACAATTATAGGTCGACTTTCATGCTCCAATATTGAAGCCTGTGGATTCAGTCCATAGGTCTCCTTCTTCAGGCCGACTCGAACACCTTGGCAGGTAGGCCTATTACTTTTGCAGGTCGACCTGTAGCCTTCAAAAACTAAAATTTTGTTTTGAATATTATTTTTTCTTGCATCATTTTAGCCTAAATTCCATATAAATATATATACTCATACATGCATCTTCATCTAGCAAGGTACTAGTGAATTACCTAAACGAAACCATATTATAAAGCATTCCCATAATCTTCAATGTCTCTTCTATACATACACACAATTGAACTACACATAATAATTTTTCGATTGGGTGACCATCTGGATTTAGGTTGATAACGTCTAATTAGGTTTGTGTAACCGAGAATATTGGGTTGGGATATTTCTATGTTTCAAATAAGAAAACCAAGGTAGGATTTTCCTTCAAGATCGGTGTGATTTAAAGTTTTACGTCAACACGGATTCGACCGAGTGAACGCCTTAGGATAAGGTGGTTTCCTTGCAAGGGAGCAATGCGAGTCGGTGAATCGTGTTTGGGAATCTTGTGTTCAACAAGTGCGTGCTCGAGATAATCAGAGGATTGTAGCTGCATTGTTGGTGACTTTATCAGGCTTTGATCAAGGGTTTAAAGGTGATTGAATCAACAATAAGCCATGGGGTTTGTGGGGTTAGAGTTTTTCACCTCTTGTATAAATAGTTTTACAAATATAAGGTTAATTGCAAGTATCTCAATTCAATTTTAGATTAAGGGCAGATGTACCCATAGTGAGGCCGATTGGGGAACTACCTAAACAAGTCTTTGTGTCTCTTTATCGCTTTATTTTTCTTTAATTGTTGTTCTTGAAAATTATCGATTTCGTTGTTGTTTTAATTAATTCAATTGGAAATTGTTTTCAAATATATTTTAAAGTGTTGTTGTTGATATAATCATTATCACTTTGATTGTGATTAGCTTTTAACATAAACAAAATAATTAGAATTTCCAAAAGTGATCAATCGCACACAAAGTGTTCGATAAATTGTCTTTGAGCATTTGTATCACTTTGTGTTCATTGTAAATAAGTTTTACTAATAGATTTGCATTTGATTGATCCGTGAATTAATTGTTGATTGAACAATTTGTGTTCATTATCATTCTATTGGTTTTGACAGATATCCGAGCTTTTTGATAGTAGGTTTGGTTAGAGAATTTGATTCAGGTTGTTTCCGTTGTACCATACTTTTTGAAAACAAAATTTTGCCAAGATTTTTTAGTTTAAAATTTATGATCTATTCACCCCCCCTCTAAATCGAATCCTATCATCTAACACGTCGCACATGGCAGCTATGATGCTCATGTTAGTGGAGAATATCGAGATTAAAAGGTCTAGAAGAAGGTTGAATATACCAATCTCCTTCTTAAAAACATTTTCTTTTACAAAATTAGAGTTTAATAAAATGATATGAAGATGGAAGGTGGATGGCTCATAACTCAATTTTGTGAAATGGCTCAATTTTGTGCATGTCTCAAAATTTATATATATATATATATATATATATATATATATATATATATATATATATATATATATATATATATATATATATATATATATATATATATATATATATATATATATATATATATATATATATATATATATATATATATATATATATATATATATATATATATATATCAAAGTTGATTAATCCAAAAATAAAGGTTACAAATTATAATCAAGGGATAGAATAAGCAATGAACTATATACATCACATACTTAAATTTATACGATAAAACATTATAGGTGAGGTAAAGATCTAGATAGCATGGTATTCTAAAAGATAAACAAATTAGCACCATATGATATTGTACGAAAATATAAAAGATGTAGGGGAAAGAAAAATGTATACCAAATTTATAGTGGTTCATCTTATTCATCCTCGCTAGAGCTTAATCCACTACTCCATGGTTTTACCATTGAAAATTTTAAGTCCTTCAATTATTTAAAAATTTAATTTACATGTAATTTTGGTATAATGGATAATCAACAACCTGAATACTATAACAAAACTAATTTAGCCAACAAAAATATAAAATAACTTTCACTTCTATTGAAGTGCAATACTCTAACTACAAATCTTTCAAGATCTTCAATGATTTTGATCCAACAATCTTGCTATACACAAAAATCCTACTCCAAGCTTCTGTTTTGCTGCGACCTTTACTCAGCCCTGTTGATTCCTTGTTTGAGCATTTATTCTACACAAGAAATATTGGACAACTCCAAACTTCATTATGCATCAACCTTTACCCAATCCCATTAAAGTGTTCCATGAAGTAAAGAGAAACTCTTCTCTTGATTGATGTTCAAAACTAGATACCATAAATAGAAAGCGATTATTTTTCTTGATACACATAGCAAGACTTCATAAACAAAAACATTAGCTTACCTAATGTGACTTGGATCTACCATTCAAACTCAATCTTTGGAGTTGAGAACCACAACAATGGTTTATTGGTTCAACATTAAAGATGCTGAAGGTTTTCTAAAGAATCTCACACAACACAATTAGATTTTGCAATATCAACATTCTAGCATGTTTTCCCAAGGTTAAATGAAGTAGGAAGATTGTTTGTGAAGGAAAAACTCTCATTGTTTTTTCTTAAGCTTCTTGAAAAATATGGGTTTGATCTCACTAGATCTCTCTTAGGAAGAATCTCACTATGAAAGTTTTTTGTTTAAATATCATCTCATGTCAATTAACAAAAATAAAAAACATCTGAAAAAGTCACACTAAAGAATTTATATAGGTGTTATAGCTTAGGCATAAAAAGGTAAAGAAAAGAACAAATGGTTTGAGTCAAATTATGATATTATAATTTGAATGAACAAAAATAATGACTTGAATCAAGGTAGTAAAATGTGGATGTTTCCATTTTTATTTAAATAATGATTGGTACTCATGACTCGAGTCAAGAAACAGAATGATTCAAATCACATTTGCATTAGAAAAATATTTGAATCTCATTATTCGAATTAAAATTCTATGTGATTCGACTCAAAGAGTGTTGTGATTCGAATCACAAACATCTTTGTTTTGAGTTAAATAGTGATTGGGAAAGTCTCAATTTTAGCTTGATGTTTGATAGCAGTATGTTTGATTTAAATCAAGCTTCAAAAAAACCTTATTTTATGCTTTCTAAGTTGTGATTCAAGATACACCCAACATATTGACTTTGGTTAACTTGATCAAGCTAAAAGAACACATTGATATGAGTCCAAAACTAATTTATTGAATGTAAGGGTAACTTAAGGTACAAACTTAATCAAATAAATAAAACAATCAAATTACACATATTTTGAATAACAAAAATTCTAATTAGAGACAAATCAAATTTAATGGAATATCAAAATAAAAGATGATATCGGTTGTATTTTCATCTTATATGCCTCGGGATAATGACACAAGAATTTATTGAAGCAGTTAGACTATGAGAAATTACTTTGATACATGTATTGAACTCTGCTTGCAAGAGCTAAAATTGTCTACACCCTTAGAATGTCACAGTCAAAGTGGTTGTACGTGTTATCCAAAATTGAAATAAAAATTAGCTAACACATTTTGTATTAAGGTTGACTCTGATCCATTATTTTTGAAAGATCCCTTATTTGTATCTATGGACAACTGGACTATGGTTGGCCAATCTCTTACAAAATTAGCTCCACTACTCCCATTTACATGTCAGATTTGTGTGCCTCCTCTTATGAATACCACATACATCAAGGGATTTAAGATCAAAAAGATGGACAGTGTGGTTAGAAGTTGAATTTGCATTACATGTCTTTGATACCTCAAGGGTTGTTATTTTGATCGCTTATCTTTTAAGCTTTTGGTTTTGTTTATATTTTGTCAATGAGCCTCCTCATCAATTGCACATTTATGGATTATTTTTTCTTAAATCTATGTTTAAGCATGCGTAAATCAAAATGTATGGTCTAAGTTTAAGAAATATGCTTTGAGTCATTTGATTGAGTTTTGGGATCAAGAACTATGAGTAAAAATGGTTCAAGCTATGACTATGGTAAAATCTCAAAAATATTTTGAAAAATTAGGGTTCTACTAGTGTGACTCAAATCAAACTATTCATGTTATTTGAATAAGACCTCTAGGAAGCTAAATGACTCATTTTAGGTTTTCATGACCTGAGTCACAAACTTTCTGACTTGAATCACAAACTATGTGACTTGAATCACAAGATTGCTTGACTCAAATCATAGAAGGTGTGCCTCGAATCACAAGACTATGAGACTCAAATTACACTGAACTAAAATATTTCCATTTTTCTTCTGGAAGTTTCATGACTCGAGTCACAAACTTCCTGACTCGAATCACAAACTATGTGACTTGAATCACAAGATTGCTTGACTCAAATCATAGAAGGTGTGCCTCGAATCACAAGACTATGAGACTCAAATTACACTGAACTAAAATATTTCCATTTTACTTCTAGAAAGCTGACTTGAATCACATATATTCAAGACTCTAATCGCATATTGTGTGATTCGAATCACACAAATAAGTTTTCATATGTTCTCGGTCCTTATTTCAAATCACTTGGTTCTCCAACTATAATCATACCTCTGGCTTATAACTCGAGTCATACACCATTTTAACTCATTTTTGTACTATAAATCCAACACATATAAATGCTATTTTCTCTTTAAACCTTTAAAATGTAAGAAAACTTACACTTCCAATATTGATTAAAAGACTTACAATTCACTTGTTCTCTCAGTTTTTGCAAAAGAGTTTTGAATCATTCTTGAGTGCTTACAAATAGTTTGTTTTATGTTCTACCTCAACTTAATTCTATTTTCACCTGGATCTAAATCTCATCGTTGGATATTTGTGATTGTTGAGGAGATTATGTTATTGGATTTGAAGTTTGTTTGAAGGTTTGTTAAAGATTTCAGAGGTTCTCTAGGTGTGTGGTGTTGTGGCTAGTTTTGACAATTCTAATGGAAAAGAAAGAGGTTCTTATATCCATATTCAATTTGATAGTGTTGTGTGGAAGCCTACGGACAAGGTGGAAGTTCTTCTCAATCTTCACGTAGACCAACCTCACGTTACCGATAAAATCAAGGAATGATTGTTGTAGAATAGAGACCAATGCTCACTTAACCACTATAAGTCTTGGTGTACTTCTCTCTCTCTCTCTCTCTCTCTCTCTCTCTCTCTCTATATATATATATATATATATATATATATATATATATATATATATATATATATATATATATATATATATATATATATATATATATATATATATATATATATATATATATATATATATATATATATATATATATATATATATATATATATATATATATATATATATATATATATATATCCTTTTAATTTCATAGAAATTGCATGTTAGTTTATTTTATCGCTTTCATCGAATTGTATGATGTTTGGTTTCTTCTTGATAGCGATTTATTTGTTAAGTGTAGGTATTTGTTAGCATTATTTGAAAATCGTGATCACTAAATCCATATCGTATTGATATTCTATAAATACCCATCTTGTATAGTTTTGATAAAAATTCAATACAATACATTGAGTTGTTTATTTTGGTTAATTCTTCGATTTTATCTTTGTTGCATTATGCAGGAATTAAGTTGTTCCGTGCAAATTCCAATTGATAAGCCTAACCTTTTTATACGCAATAAAAAGGTTATTGTATATAAAATAATATTCGCCCCTTTCCCTTAGACCGTTGTATTTCCATATTCTCTCCTAACAACTAGTAACATAGTTGGTCTTTTGATCAGGTTTAATTGACTCAAAAGTTTGAAAATATGGGTGATAATGATCCGAAGGCATGTATAGTAGAGCACCGATCTTCAAAGGTGAAAATTATGCTTATTGGAAGGAAAATGTGTACATACATTTAATGTTTATAGACAAATATCTATGGGTAGCAATTACCAATCGGCCTTTCATTACCAAAAACCAAGTCGATAATTTTATTAAACTCCCAAAAGATTGGACAAATGATGAAACCAAAATGGAATCATATGATTTGAATGTGAGAAATATACTTATCTATATGTTAAGTGCTAAAGTATATTACTCTATTTCACATTATAATATTGAACAAACAATATGAAATTCTCTTCATGTCATTTACAAGGTAACTGAAGACATTAAGGATTCTAGGATCAATACATTGACAGAGGAGTATGAACTTTTTTGTTTGGAACCCGATGAAATTGTGGAATCCATGCAGAATCATTTTTTCCATTTAATTAACAATTAGATAACTTGAAAAAGTCATGTTTCTAACAAATATTTTATGCTAACAAAATTTTCAAGTCTATGTGTAGGGAATGGCAACCAAAAGTTACAGCAATTAAAGAATCAAATGATATTAATAATATGAATATCATAAAATTATTTTAAAAGATAACCAAACATGAGAATGACATGATGTTGTGGTGAGAATCAGATGTCAAGCTGTTGATTAACTTGAATCTTAATTCATTAAATCAACAATCGGACTTTGATTTATCCAAAGGAAAGGTTAAAGAAAGAAAGAACATTGCGCGATGTAACAACAACGCTAAGAGATTTGGGGATCTGGGCTTGGTTATGCCTAGGGTAGGTATTTCACATCCTAAAAATCTATAGTACTCTACAGGAACCTTTCGTGTGTGTGTGTGTGTGTGTATGATAAACTTGCTAAGGTTATGTTGTGGATTGAGATTAGGGTTTAAGGGTAAGGACCTAGGGTTGATGTTTCTAAGGATGCTCGTAAAGATATCGCATCTTCTGCCTACGTATCCTAACTAGGATAGAATCAGAGCAATTCTAGTTCACCTCACCGAGGATTAAAAAGTACTTGATTATGGTCAAGACTCTAGAGGAACAAACATAACAATGCTTGTGTAGAGTTTAACCAAACTCTCTAGATCTATATTGAACAATCAAGAATGGGGAGTAAGTAATCATCACCATGATTCTTACATAGAGTTAACCAACTCTACCCAATTCTATGTTGTAAGACCAATTGGTTCTAACCAGACCAAAAGGAGGGAGGAGGCTCTATCAAGGCCTATAAGGATTGACTCTGACCGTATCAGGGGTGTGCTCGTCAAGATATCGTACCTTGCGCCTACGTATTCCCATTAACCAATGAGAAATTAGAGCGTCCGTAGTTCATACATGACTAAAGAAGAAAAACTATAAACCTAAGTTCTAAAGGGTAAATGGCTCTATCAAGGCCTATAAGGGTAATGATCTTTCTACGACCCAGAGGTTAATGGAGACACTTTCCTTTGGACACAAGGGATACAGAAAACTTGATGTGAACTAACAAGTTCCATCACTGAGGAATAACTTGACAAAGTTGAAGAAATAAAGTAAGAGCATGTAAAAAATCATGATAACAATCAAGATCAACATCTTAACAAAGATCAGAAGACATAGAGGTGATAACCAACAATGTAAGCAAAGAACATGTGTAACAACAACAAGTTCATCTATAAAATTCATATGAAATTGATGCAAACAAGTTAAAACTTGAAGAAAGCATGTAATAAGAATCAAACAAGATGAAATGTAACAACATAAGACCAATCAAACATGTATTGAGGATAACCAATCAAGAAAAACACAAAAGATGTTACAACAGTTCAAGTGTAAATTCATAACTTTATGGGGAAAAACATACAAGTTTTATAGTAACAACCAAGACAACAATAAAACCCTAGAATGTTATGGTTCTAACAAGACACATAACCAAGTAGAATAAGACATGATAAGCACATTCAAGAAGTCACAACATCAAGAATTATGTCAAAGTTCACAGATGAAATTCAAGGTATACCATGCATATTCAAGCATTCACAAAGGCATGAAACAAACCTTAAACATGTTATGGTTCTAAAAAGACACATAAATAAGTAAAATAAGGTTTAATGGGCATATTCAAGAGGTTATAACATCAAGAATCATGGAAAAGTTCATAGATGAAGCTCAACTGGCCATTTTCACATGTATGCATTCACAAAAGCAAGTATGAACATGGTAAGGCAATGAACCAAACATATTTGAACATTTAAACATGTTAACAAACATATATGAATCATAAAAGGTAAAAACCCTAAAAAAACATGTTTTTCGAGAACATCAAGGTAAAACCCCTAAAAAATATATAAGAACATCAAGGTAAAAACCCTAAAAAAACATGTTTTTCAAGTGGATCAAAGTCTTTCTAGGATAACAGTCCTTGAATTCTTTCTTCACTCAATGGAAATCGACATGATGAGAAGTAGTTTTCAAAAATAATGGAATCAATAGATCAAAAAATGAGCAAGTTATGATCATTCAAAGTTGGTGCACCAATAGGGCAAAAACTAGGGCAAGGTGTCGCTACTGCGAAAATCGGCGCCGGCTGAACAGAAGAGTCGCCACCGTGCGTTATTTATCCCACGGGAGGGAAAGGAAACACTCAGAGTAAACCTCGCACAATACGGGAAAGGTATGGTCATCGCAACCAAAACCTGGATTCGGGAGTCGGTTACGCAAGGGGAAGGTATTAGCACCCCTCACGTCCGTCGTACTCGACGGGATCCACGCTTGTTTTCGGGTATGGATTATTATTCTATCTAAACTATAGGTCAAGGGTTAAAAAGAAAATAAAATGAAAATAAAAATGACTCGGCAAAGTATCGCACTTTATGCCTACGTATTCTCGCCTGGAACGAGAAATCAGAGTCAACGTAGTTCGCCTACCTACGGGAAAGGAGGGGAAGGTTGCTCGCTAGGATATCGCATCCTATGCCTACGTACTTTCATACAGCATGAAAGATCAGAGCAAACGTAGTTCGGGCCACGTACGACACAAGTCTGTCTTTGATTGATTTTATTCCTTCTGAAAAAGGGTTTCTTGATTAGCAGTCCCGGCGGACAAAAATGACGTCTTGATGAGTTCACATTCTTTTACGGAAGAAGTGTCTTTTATTGTGTTTGAAATTTTTATGTGTTTTTCTGTTTGTTTTGAGGAAGAAGAGACAGAACTCTAACCTACGGTTGCGAAGGGAATCAAACTAACCTAATGTTATCATGCATGGGTTAAGACCTAGTGTCTATCATGCTCCTCTCTTGCACAGAGAGAAACAGAGATCCTACGGGATAGGCAGAAACAGAAACAATACCAGATATACAGTAAAACAGTAAAATGCATGAATGCAACAATACAAGCGAGGCAAGGGAGTCCCACTCAACCTTGAACCTAGAAAACAATAGGCAAAAGTGAACAGGCTTCACTTTCAACCCAGCAGGGTAAACAGCAAACAATACAGTCAGGAAAACCAATCAATACATCAAGAAATGAAATACAACAGCAAAAGAAACAACATCAGCAGCTCTGAATCAACATCTGGCTTCAAGTAATCTCCAATCAGCTACAGGCTTCAACAAGCATCAATCTCCATCTTCATGACCTTCAGGCAAGGGCTTTGATCATCAGTCTTCTATCTGCAATGGCTTTTCTTCAAGCTCAAACCTCCAGGATGAGGGATTAGTCACAAGAGTGAATTGGGTGTTAAGCAATCAGTTGACTACCAAGGGTGGTGAACAGACTGCTTCTAACACAAGAGACATTTTCTCTCAAGAGTTCTATCTCATAGACACTATCACCAAGCCTTCCAAAGGAAGGGGGTGAGTGTCTTAGAGAGACTCTGAATCACAGAGAAGAATGGATGCAGACAAGGCAATCCATGTTTGAGAAACAAACTTTCTAACCTAGAGCTCTGCCTAGCTCCTAAACCCTAGTTCCTCAGCATCTGCTAGCAAGAACCTCCTCTCCAACTCTGGCAGTTGATCTTCAATCTCTGGATCTCCAATGGTCTTCATCTCCTCAAGTCTTCAGCTCTCCCAAGTCCCCAGACAATCCCAATACCCAAGCAAGCAAGCAATAATCCCCAGAGGGCACACCACACCAGACAATCAGATATACACAGAGTATTAATAGCAGTAGGGGAATCCTGACTTTTTCTAAGGGATCTAATAACTACCCATAGCCCCTATAGTCCCATAACTAATCTAGTCAAACCCTAAGCCCTAAGGGAAATGAAATCAAACTTCTTAAGTCATCACCTAAAAAACCCTAATTTGTTCATGTTGTTCAAGCCTACATTAAGCACCTAAAACTAATTTCTAAAAATGGGAATTAAATTGTTTCTACAAGTTCAATATCTCATCTAAGCAACCTAAAAAAGAATGAGCAAAAAATATGAAAGCATCTAATAGAACAAAAATTGATAAAATCATGCATGAAATGAAACTATTTAAAATGTCATTTATTTAGAAAATATGGAAAAAATATCAAATAAAAATAAAAATGCAATTTTATTTAATGACAATTTTCTAGACAGAACCAAGAAAATATAGAAAAAACAACCACTAAAAAAGAGTTAATTTCCTATTTTTTATGATTTTTTTAAGTTGGTAAAAATTAAAATGAATTAAAAAAACTAAATCAATTAAAATGAGAGGGGGGGGGGGGGGTTTATTAAGCAAACACGCTCAGTTGATAATCCAGTGGGCCAGCAAACGGGGGGGTGCGCGTAGCAAGCTTGAATTAGGCCCAGAACCATTCAGAATTAATGAAAATAAAAAAACACGCAGGGGGTGCATTCAGAAATGGATTCACGTGCAAATGGAATTGGGCTCAGCATTGGGGGGTGGGGATATCAACAAAACACCTAGGCCCGCCCGTTTCATTAAATGAAACGGTGCGTTTAGGGCACCACTCTCTCCCTCCAAAATTCTGCTTTAAATGAGAGCCACAGGATTGCTTCTTTGGTCAAAGGTCTTGCAAGCAATGGACGGCCAGGATTATGTCTTCTACATTGGTTCATGAAAGCTAGGGTTTACACTCCATGGAAGCCATGCACGAGCCAACTTCAAGCTCTCGGTTCTCTCTCCACAGTGCACGAAACATCACGATCCAAACATGAAAATCACTCCAAATTTCTCCCTCTACAAGCCTATGGTCATAGTTTGCTTTGAAACTCAACAAATCACTCAAACCGATCGAGACAAGTTCTGACTCCATGAAAATACTCTGCAACTCATCCTCAAGATTCTCAACCAAACCTATACTAATCTCTTCTATACTTAATGGTGATCATTCTAAACTAACAAGCTAAGGTTATAATGCACTATGCCATGAGTTCTACATCCTAACAGTTCTAACAACCTGCTAACAATCATCACTAAACAGCACCAAACTCATCCTAATTGTTCTACTAACAACCTAGATCACATCTAAACTAATAAAACCATGTAAATCTATCTATATCAAGCTATGGGAGAGAAATTGAACCTGGTGCAAAAGCTTGGAGATGCTGATGGAACTCGTGGATCAGAGGCTTTTGATGCTTCAATCTGGATCTACTCTTGCTATACTTGATTCTGTATGCAACACCTTGATGAATTTAGCCTTGGATCTTGAGTTCCAATGGAAATTGCAATTTGGAGGTTCTTGATGGAAGTGCACGAAAATGAGCAAATTACACTATGTTCTTGGCTGAATCCTATGGCATGATGATGAATCAGTATGATGAAATTGATTTTGATGGTGATTGGTGAAGAATTTGAGAAATTGGGATGAAAATGCAATGACAAAGAATGGAGAGAATTTGTGAGATTTTGGTGAAAAATGAATCCAACCCTTGCTCAATTCTGATTTCATGAATATATAGTGCTCAAGGGAAACTTCTAGATCCATCTTACAACTTCCCTTGCCTTCCAACTTTGATTGATTTTTGAAATGTTTCTTCAAATGCAAGTAACCATAGATAACTTTTCTTTTTCCTTCTAAACTCAAAAAAGTGCTTGAACCATTGTCTCTAAAATGTCTTTTGGACCCAAAATCATATATTGGAAGTCTCCATTTGGACTTATAAATCTCTCAAACCATTTTTCACTTTGACTTTCTTTAAGTTATAAGCCATTTTAGTTCAAATTTAACCAATCATGCAACTTCATGTTATGAGCTTTTCCAACAATTTGTGACCTTCTTTCTAGACTCAAGATGCCATTTGGAGCAAGTTTGATGTTGTAAGTTTTTCCATTTGAGGCCTCCTTGTATGAGTTTTGGACATGAGTTAAAATGACCTGTAATTCACAAATGACCAAAATACCCTTTGCTTGCCAAGACCATAAGTTGAGTTCCACACATCATATGAGGGCATGCTATACCATTCTAGAAAGCTAAGACAATGAGGAACAATTCTTATGTTGACCATAAATTCATTTGAAATCTCCTTGAGGGGTAAAAATTGCTTGGAAGTCAAGTCACTTTCACAGACAAAATTTCAGATACCTCAGATGACCTGTAACTTGCAAGGACCATAACTTGAGTTCTATAAATCTCCTTGATGTCTTCCACCACTCAAATTAAAGGTCTTGAGATCCTCTACAAGTTTCATGTTGGCCAAGAAGCCATTTGAAGCTAGCATTTTGACTTATCTTGCTTGGAAATTTGACCTAAACTAGGGGATTTTACACAGAAACCCTAATTTAGAAGCTCCTCTTCTCCTTGATTTCTCTTGAATTCTTCTTGGCATATCTCCATATCATTCTTTATATGTCCAATGATGAACCCCACATCTCTCAACTAGACTTGAATGCCCCTTAAATCAGTCAATTGACCTAGGGTTGACCTAGGGTTGACCTAGATGAAACCCTAGTTGACTGCCTTCAGCTATAGCTCTTGTGCTCTCATCAATGACTTGTCTCCTTCTTTAAATGACTTTCTAAGTCTCTCATAATGTCTAGATACTCTCCATGCCTTCAACTCACAGCTCACAACCCTCTTGTTGACCCTCAGATACCCTCAGCTAGGAGATGGACTCAAGGCTTGATCTGCTGAACTCTTTGCTTTCAAATTCTTTCCTGATGACTTGAATGAGATTGAATTGGGATAATAACCTCTTGATAGGCTTCTAGAGATGAGAATAATGATTGGTCCCCTGTTGTATGCCTTGCTATGCTTATGCTATGCAGATGATTAGACTATGTACATGACTCTATATGCAAATGCTAATGATATTGAAACATAAACCAAGTGAATAAGGTTGAGCAAATTTTAGGGTGCAACAGCTGCCCCTATTCAAGCGGCTTGGACCCGATTGGGTGAAGAGCCCGGAGCCTTCAGACATTCGCGGTACGAGACGGTTGAATACTAGTGAAACCAGAAATTTGCCAACCGCAAAACTAAATTGCGCTCCTGCTTGAGGAACGACATTCATCAGCTGAATCTGACTGTTACAGTAACCCCACTGATCTTGTGCGAGTGTGCTGGGGATTGTCTTCATCGTCCTGAAAAGGATTCTGTCATAACAGATTGCTTGCTTGTCCACGTTAGGACTCTGTCTGTCATCAAGACGAAGAAATCTCAACTAAAACCGGTCCACGTTAGGACTCCACTTGCTGTTAACCCAGAAAGATCTCGGCAACACCGCTGGGGATAATTCGTCTGCATTTCCATAAACTGAATCGTCCACGTTAGGAATAAAACTCTTTCACGCTAGGAGTAACACCTGTCCACGTTAGGAATAACATCGTCCACGTTAGGAATCATTTCTTTTGTATCTGTCCACGTCAGGACTAACCCTTTCATCTTTCCACGTCAGGAAGCAATCTTCTTTCCACATAAGGAGAACTATATCAATCTGTCCACGTAAGGACTCCAATACCACTTGACATGTCCACGTCAGGACTCCAATCTTTCCACGTAAGGAATCCAACTTTGGTTCTTAACCTGTCCACGTCAGGACTCAACTTTCCACGTAAGGAGTACATCACTCTTCCACGTCAGGAATCAACTTTTCTTGAGTCTATCCACGTAAGGACCCCAATTTTTCCACGTAAGGAATAAATCTTCTTCTTCCACGTTAGGAATATCTCTTTCTTTCCACATCAGGAATACAAGCCTCTTTCCACGTAAGGAATGCTATCCGTTTTCCACGCAAGGAAACATAACTTTTCCACATAAGGCAACCAATTCCTTCCGAGTTGTCCGCGTCAGGACTACATTTTTCCACGTGAGGAATGCCATCTTAATCTGTCCACGTAAGGACTCCACACTTTCCACATTAGGAATCACCTCTTTCCACGTAAGGAATCCTCATCTGATATGTCCGCGTAAGGACTACATCGTCCACGTTAGGACCTACTTCTCCCCGTTAGAAATAATAATTTCTTTGATTTGTCCACGTCATGACACTGATCTCGTCTTGATTTGTCCATGTTAGGACTCAGGCATCTTCGACCCGCTGAGGAAATAAGACTTGTCCACGTAAGGACTCACACACTGGTCTGATCTGTCCGCGTCAGGACACCCACACAAAGAGTAATCACTTTTGTCAACGTCATGATCTCCCATTCCACTAATTTCGAGAACCCGAATCTGTCCACGTTAGGACTAACACACCTCACCAATCCGAGGAAATAAACCTGTCCACGTTAGGACGCCCACTTCTGAAGAAATCCCGTCAATATAGGAATAAATTGTCCGCGTCAGGACTTAGTTCTCCAATGATCCTCACCCACAAACTTCTTAGCACTGACGTGACAGCGACTTTGAGATGGACCCTACTGGAGATGTCTGGAAACCAACTATCGGACGCCTGCTCTGATAACCGGCGGTGGCCTCTGAAATTCTGATTCATGGAACCCCTGATGACAACTAATTCTGCCTGGGAATAAAGAGAAACTTATCCTGATAACTCTGTGGGGAATACAGCCGAAACTGACATTGGATGTCCCATGCCGAGATCTTGACTGTTTGGTAGTTCATTTGATCAAGAACTCTCTCTACCTGAACTGCTAAAATACAGGAACTGCTTCAGCAAAATAAATGCTGGAAGGATAATGCCGACTCCGCCGGGGATAGCCAGATGCTACAGAATTATTCCAACAAAATAAATGCTGGAAGGGTGAAGTCAACCCTGCTGGGAAATTGGGAACTCAAACCAAACGCCTTGTTGAGGTAACCCCCTGCTGGGGAATATAACCTTGCTGGGGAATAACAGATGTGCATAGTACGATCGGACTTTCTGCTGGAACGTGAACTGATATTACCAGTATCTCTGACAAAATAAATGACAGGACCCACCATCAACTCTGCTTTGGAGAGTCTTGATCTTCGAGTTCCACTGGAAGGAAAGAAAACACTTGCAAAGAGAACTCCGCTGGGGACAGGATGATTCTCTCGGGGAAAATCCACTGACTCCGCTGGGGGAGAGTGCATGACCCTGCGGGGAAAGATGAATCTGTCTGAATACAGCCTTATGATCTTGGAATCGCCAATTCCCCTTGCACATGCTACGACTAGCTGGAGAGTTCGATCCTTCTTCAGGAAGAACATGCATGACCTGCGTGGGGGACTAAGTCTTTCGTTATCGCAATCTTTTGGTCATCTCCCTCGTATGGTTATGAAACCTGCAACAACACAAACAAGACACGACAAGCCTGTGCAATCAAATCAATTCAGGTTAGTGACGTTACACTCAGTTAATTCAAAGCTTTAACAATTGTTGGCAAGGGCCAGTGATGTTATACTCATGCTAGCTTCACTAAACTTAGGCGTTTTATCATGCACAAAACAGTAAAGAACCAGCATCAAGTACTGAATAACATATTTTATTGATCGGGCCCCTGAATGGGCGGAGTTTTATACAGGGGATGTAACTCCTGAAAAGAGGAAGCTACGCAAAGCAAATATACAAGTATGCACAAGAATCATGAATATTTTGACAAATTAAATTTTGTACACATGTCGGCAACGAGATGCAGATGAACATCACGAACTGATCCTCCCATGACTCGCCCGACTCTAATGTTTTCCCGGTATCCCCACTTCTGAAGAGATTGTATCCGATAACTGGCTCCTCAAATATATTCTCCCGCATTGATGCTCATTGAATTCGGACCGCGGTCATTTGCTTTTCAAATCCCTAACTTTTGCGTGAACCGCCCTTTACGGGTTTTCAGTTCACCGGGATACCCTTTTTTGCCGAAGCCGCCCAGTGTAGGTTTTCAACTTCGCGGGTGTACTTTTTTTCAATTTTATCCCTAACTTTTGCCCGAACCTTTCATTCTGTTTTTGGTTCGCCAGGATGCCCCATTTTTGCCTGGACTCTCTTTTTCTGTCCAGCGGGTCTATTTTAAGCAAAGTATTTTTTAACTGCGTCCGAATTCACAGGTGACACAAAGTCTTCTCCGTCCATGGTGGACAACAACAACGCTCCTCCTAAGAAGACCTTGCTGACAACGTATGGCCCTTCGTAGTTGGGGGTCCACTTGCCCCTGTGATCGGCTTGCGGCGGGAGAATCCTTTTCAGCACAAGGTCGCCCGTCTGAAAGCTTCGCGGATGTATCTTCTTGTCGTACGCTTTCTTCATTCGGCTCTGGTACAAACGACCGTATGCTAGAGAAGCTAGCCTCTTCTCATCCATCAAGCTCAGTTGGTTCAATCTATTCGTTACCCATTCTGCCTCGTCCAGCTGAACGTCTCGCAATACCCTTAGAGAAGGGATCTCAACTTCCAATGGTAATACCGCTTCCATTCCGTATACCAACGAGAACGGAGTTGCCCCGGTTGATATGCGTACCGTCGTACGATAACCGTGCAAAGCAAAAGGTAGCATTTCATGCCAATCCTTATAGGTCACCACCATTTTCTGAACAATTTTCTTGATATTTTTATTGGCCGCCTCAACAACGCCATTCATCTTGGGTCGGTAAGGAGAGGAGTTGTGATGTTCGATCTTGAAATTCTGACAGAGCTCCTCCATCATTTTGTTGTTCAGATTTGAACCATTATCCGTGATTATCCGCTCGGGAATCCCGTATCGGCAAATGATATCTCTTTTGATGAATCTAGCCACCACTTGCTTCGTGACATTCGCGTAAGACGCCGCTTCCACCCACTTGGTGAAATAATCGATCGCTACTAGGATGAACCGATGCCCGTTAGAAGCTGTCGGCTCGATCTTCCCAATCATATCGATTCCCCACATCGAGAATGGCCATGGAGATGACATCACATTTAGAGGACTCGGAGGCACGTGTATCTTGTCAGCATAGATTTGGCACTTGTGGCACTTCCTCGCGAACTTGAAACAATCAGTTTCCATCGTCAGCCAAAAGTAACCTGCCCTCAGCAGCTTTCTCGTCATAGCATGCCCACCAGCATGCGTACCAAAGGTACCTTCGTGAATTTCCTCCATGAGAAGCTTTGCCTCTTTCTCGTCTACACAACGCAATAACACCAAATCGTGGTTTCTTCTGTACAAGACACCATCCGGATTCAAGTAGAAATTACCCGCTAATCTCCTGAGAGTCTTCTGATCTTGACTGGATGCCCCAGCCGGATACTCTTTATTCTTCAGGAAATTAAGGATGTCGAAATACCACGGTTTGTCGTCAGATGCTTCATCAATAGCAAATACATAAGCTGGCCTGTCCAACCGAGAGATAGTGATTTGGGGAGCTTCGTTCCAGAAGTTGACTTTGTACATGGAAGACAAAGTGGCGAGGGCGTCAGCCATTTGATTCTCTGCCCGCGGTACGTGATGCAATTCAACTTTGTCAAAGAAAGGCAACAATCTCCTTGCATAATTCATGTAATGTATCAAATTGGGCTGACGTGTCTCCCATTCCCCTTTGATCTGATTCACTACCAGAGCTGAGTCTCCGTATACGTCTAGATGTTTGATTCGCAAATCAATGGCTTCTTCAAGCCCCATTATACAAGCTTCGTATTCGGCCTCATTGTTGGTAACGGCAAAGGTCAATCGGGCAGTAAACGGGATGTGCGACCCGTGTGGCGTGGTAATGACTGCCCCTATTCCGCTACCGTAAGCATTCACAGCTCCGTCAAATATCATCTTCCATTTGGACCCCAACTCTGGTCCCTCGTCTGGCAACGGCTCTTCACAATCCTTCATCTTTAGGTACATGATATCCTCGTCAGGAAAATCAAACCTCATCGATTGGTACTCTTCGATAGGCTGCTCCGCCAGATACTCAGACAGCACACTCCCCTTTATGGCCTTTTGCGAGACGTATTGGATATCATATTCAGTCAAGACCATCTGCCAACGGGCAATTCTACCTGACAACGCCTGCTTTTCGAATACATATTTGATAGGATCCATCTTCGAGATGAGCATGGTTGTATGATTCAGCATGTACTGCCTCAAACGCTTGGCGGCCCAGGCTAGCGCGCAACAAGTTTTCTCCAGCATTGAGTATCGAGATTCACAGTCTGTAAATTTCTTACTCAGGTAATAGATCGCATGCTCTTTCCTCCCCGTCTCGTCGTGTTGGCCGAGAACACAACCCATGCTTCCCTCAAGAACCGTCAAATACATGATCAAGGGTCTCCCTGCCACTGGGGGTATCAAAATAGGAGGCTCCTGCAGATACTTCTTTATTTTATCGAACGCCTTTTGACAATTTTCGTTCCACGTCACAGCTTGATCTTTCTTCAACAGCTTGAATAATGGTTCACACGTGGCCGTTAGGTGAGATATGAACCGAGCGATGTAGTTCAACCTCCCTAAAAACCCGCGCACCTCTTTCTCTGTTTTAGGCGTCGGCATTTCTTGAATCGCTTTTATTTTAGCAGGATCGACCTCTATTCCTCTTTCGCTTACGATAAACCCCAGCAGTTTACCCGATCTCACCCCGAAGGTGCATTTATTAGGGTTCAGCCTCAGCCTGAACTTCCTAAGTCTTTTAAACAACTTCAGCAGATTCACCAGATGCTCTTCCTCCGTCTGGGATTTGGCAATCATATCGTCAACATAAACTTCGATCTCTTTATGCATCATGTCATGGAAAAGAGTCGTCATCGCACGCTGATATGTTGCCCCAGCATTTTTCAAACCAAAGGGCATCACTTTGTAGCAAAATGTTCCCCACGGCGTTATGAAAGTAGTCTTCTCCATATCCTCTGGCGCCATTTTAATTTGATTGTAGCCTGAAAAGCCATCCATGAAGGAGAATACGGAGTACTGGGCAGTATTATCAACTAACACGTCAATGTGAGGAAGTGGAAAATCGTCTTTTGGGCTTGCTTTATTCAAATCTCTATAATCCACGCACATTCGAACCTTGCCATCTTTCTTTGGCACTGGTACGATGTTGGCAACCCATGAAGGATACTTCGTCACAGCCAGGAACCCAGCGTCCCACTGTTTCTGCACCTCTTCTTTGATCTTCATTGCCATATCTGGTCGAGTTCTGCGAAGCTTTTGCTTGACTGGCGGGCAATCTTCTTTCAGTGGCAGGCGATGCACAACCATATCTGTATCGAGCCCCGGCATATCTTCATATGACCAAGCGAATACATCGCTATACTCTTGGAGCATTTCAACCAGTCTTCGCTTGATATCATTCTGCAGTGCGGCTCCGATACGAATATTCTTCTCAACCCCTTCCGACCCCAAATTGATAATTTCGATGACCTCGTCGTGAGGCAGAATGGCTCGTTCCTCTTGCTTTACTAACCAGGACAGTTCTTCAGGAACGTCGCTATCTTCGACAACCTCTTCTTCAGCCTGAAACACCGGGTGCTCAAAGTCGGGACGAGTCATAGGTGGTTCAAGGATGTCATCTGAAAATGTTATCCTGCAAAAAGAATGGTTAAGTGTTTCAAAATGCGTATAAAGCGAATAACCCCGTTGCCATTTTATTGAAAAATACAAAACAAGAAAGACAGGGATTACGGTATTTGCACATGAAGAAACGCCATTTATTTAATGATTAACACGCAATGTTTGTAACAACACAGCCCTAAGCAAATCCTGATGCCCCGGGCAAGACATCAGATTATTCAACAATTAATAAAGCAAAGCATTACTGTTTAAAAGTCACAGGAACAAGCTCCTGAATAGACCAGTTGCACAGTCCTTGTCCTGGCGTGCTTGGCTGAATCCAGGCATCCATATCACAGTCGCTGTCTCCTTCGTCGGACTCTGAAGCAGCATTGACAGTTTCATGACATACTCCACTGGCAGAGATGATAATCGGCTTTCTGAAACGGGGGGCCCCCACGGAAGGAGTTGATGACGACGGTTGGTACCCCAGCCCGAACCGGTCCATCTTCACAGGAATGTCCAGCACTTTGCCCCAGCCCTTTGCTTCTCCTGCTTCTACTAGAGCTTGAGCTTCCTTATACGATGAGACAGCTATCTCTGGCACTTTGCTCGGCCCGGGACCTTTGTCCTTGATGCGCAAACCTTCGAATGCCTGGCATGGTGTCTCGTGGATCTCCCCGTCGACTTCCACATATTTAAATGAAGATAGATGGCTGACCAGGATGTCCTCTTCTCCGCACACGGTGACTACACTGTCTCCGACCATATATTTTAACTTCTGATGCAGGGTAGACGTGACGGCCCCTGCCCCATGAATCCAGGGTCTTCCAAGCAAGCAGCTGTACGCAGGCTGTATATCCATGATATAAAACTCCGTTGCAAACACTTCCGGCCCCACTTGCAGAGGCAAGGTAATCGATCCGAAGACTGTTCTCCGCGTGCCGTCAAATTCTCTGACTACCAAATCACTGGGTGTACACAAAATCCCTCGAACATCCAGCTTCATCATCGCCTTCTTGGGCAGCACATTCAAAGATGATCCGGTGTCAACCAATACGTGCGACATTACTGATCCTCTACACTCAACAGATACGTGTAATGCCATATTATGATCTCTCCCTTTCGGAGTCAAGTCAAAATCGGTAAAACCCAAGCTGTGGCCTGCATTCACATGTGCCAATACTCCTTCTAGCTGATTTACGGAGACGTCTTGGGGTACAAAAGAGGTGTCCAAGACTTTCAGCAAAGCGTTTCTGTGAGCTTCCGAACACAACAGCAGTGATAGGATAGATATTTTGGACGGTGTCTGCTGCAGATGCTCCACAATCTTGTAATCACTTTTCCGAATTAAGCGCATGAACTCTTCTACATCCTTCGATGCTGCTTCTTTTTCACTTGCTTGTACCGGAACATTTTCAACCACTTTCCCTTTTCCTTTCGCTAGTCTTTCAGCCTCCACTTCAGGAGATATAAAGATCCTGCCACTCCTTGTCATGCCTCCTGAACCAACAACATTATCCACAATCTCCACTGGCTGCTTGTTAACATCAATTCTTATCCCGTCACAATATACTTCCAACCCGTATGACCATGGGACTGCTTTCGTGTTCTCGTACGGGATTGGCCCGGCCTTAGTTATGGTGATCGGTGGCCGTTGAGCTGGTGCTGCAATAGTGATCGTCTTCCGAGGAATCGTTACTGTGGCCACATCACTCCGATTATCCCCTACTGCCCCTGCAGGCTCGTCAGTTGCCGCTCGATCAAACTGCAATATACCTTCATCAATTAAAGCCTGAATGCCCTTCTTCAAATCATCACACCCTCCAGGTAGGGTCCAACAGTCTAAGCAATATTCGTTACATCCTGGGTAAACACCTCCTTGTAACAGTCGGCTCTTTATCTCGCTCAGCGGCGTCTTTAAATCTTCAACATTCATAATAAGATTCAGACCTTCCTCAGTCAGAACGGCGTTTGCCCCATGATTAGGCATGGGTTTCTGGACTATGTTCGGACCTGCCGTTCCGAAGTTGATAGTCTTGTTGTCTAAGAGATCCTGCACAACGTGCTTAAAAGTATGGCAACCTTCTATATCGTGACCCGGGGCCCCAGAATGAAACTCACAGTGCCTGCTTGCATCGTAGCCAAACGGGGGAGCTCCCGTTATCGGCGCCAGAGTTCTTTTCTCTACCAGATTCAATCCCAACAATGTCTGCAACAAATCGGCATATGTTGAGGGAGGCTTCTCAAACACTCTTCTCGGTTTACCACCCTGGAATCTTCGTTGAGCCTGCTGTGCCCCCTGCTGAGGCTGCTGCTGCTGTGGCATTGGCTGTTGCTGAACCGGTTGTTGTTGCTGGAGTGGTTGTTGTTGGTAGGGAATAGTAACACTCGACACCTGCTGCGGCTGACGATATTGACCTCGTCCCCTGCCTCGGCCTCGGCCTCGGCCTCCAAATACTGCGCTGGCTTCGCCCTGACGGCGCCCACCATAAGCTTTCCTATTATTGCCAGATGCAGTTGATTCCTCGACTTGGAACTTTCCTTGCTTAATATTACGTTCAATCTTTTCCCCCATCAGAATCAGGTCTGAAAAACTGGCCAGAGACGTATGAAACAGCATATCATGAAACAGACCTGTGAATGTGCCGACAAACATGTCATTCATTTCCTTATCTTCTACAGGAGGACGGACCCTAGCAGCCATATCGCGCCACCTTTGCGCGTACTCTTTAAAACTCTCCCCCTTCTTCTGCGACAGTCCCGCCAACTGGACCCGATTAGGCGCCAAGTCGCTGTTATACTTGTAATGGGCTACAAATGCCTCCGCCAATTGCTTCCATGTCTTGATATCAGTTGGCTCCAACCCCATGTACCACTCTAGGGAAGGGCCCGATAGACTATCCTGAAAGAAATGCATTAGCATTCTTTCATCAGTGGAATATGCAGACATCTTTCTGTAATAAGCTCGTACATGCACTTTTGGACATGTGTCTCCTTTATACTTATCGAACGCAGGAGCTTTGAATTTAATTGGCACCCTCAAGCCAGGTACCAAGCCCATTGTTGCCATGTCCAAGCCCACAGCACTTTGATTTAAGACTCCCTTCATCTGCTCTTCCAGCATTCTAATCTTTTGGGAATCATCCATCGGCCCTTCAAAACCTCCTCCGGAGAAGGCGTCCTCCTGCTGATCTTCTTGCCACATACCATTTCCAGCCCCGTACCCATCGTATCCATTATTACGTCCAGCTCTGATCTGATTCATCCCCGGACCTCGGCCTCTGTTGCCGTACCCTTGAACACCTCCAGCGGGACCAAAAGCCATAAATCCAGTACCGTTTCCGTTTCCAACGCCTCCGTAACCCTGATTGACCATACCATAACCATCTTGCCCAAAGCCTTGAGCATTAAAGCCATACTTCCCAGTGTTATCGAATCCCTGATCGTTGAATCCGAATCCAGTATTGACAAAGCCATTGCCTCCTAGATTATCTCCCAAATTGACATCACCCAGCCCAACATTATGGACAGCGGTCTCATTCCCCACTCCGACGTTACCATTCACAGCAGCGGTAGCGTTGTTGATATTAGCAGCAGGTGTATTGACTACAGGCGGAGCCACTGGCGTGGGAGTGCCGTCTCCATGAGCAGTATCAACCCGGACAGACTGATGATCTTCATTACCATGACCAGCGTTTCGGGCCAACAGAGGCTGTACCATGGCCTGCAAATTCTCTTGCCCTTTTGCTATAGCTTCCATGGTCTGCATGAAGAGAGCGAGCTTCTCGCGCACATCTTGCATCTCGTTCTGCATTTGGTCCATGATTTTTCGACAATTGGAGCGTGTAGAATAGCGGTGCGGATGTTGATCTGCAATCCTGTTAAGTACCTGGCACAGAGCAGGAAATAAGACACCATCCAAAGATTACCTGTAATGCAATATGAATATGAATGCAATGCAATGTGTCTGTGCATTAGGGAAGTTCATTCCCCCAGTTCTAGTGCGAAGGTGCCGGTGCAGTGACAGTGCTGACAATAGGAATATCGGAGCTGAATCATAGAAAGCCTCATATATTGCCGGGAGAATCGATAAGCCCAGGGTACAATATCACTGAGAGTACAAAGAAGGCATGACCTCTACCAACAATCCTGGTGATGGTCAGCACTATGCAAATAAAGCATACAAGTTACTACATGAAATGATCAAATCCTCCCAAAAGTCTGGTACTCCTCTATCAACTTCTTGGTCTCCGGATGGCTTGGTCGATCAAGCAGCCCTTCAACAAGCTGGTTTCTCCTCTTAAGGACACGGCGTACGTCTTCAGCAGTTTCTTCCCATGTTGCTTCTCCGAAGCAATCTTCTAACTTTCGCTTCTGAGACACTGCTTCATCTCTGGATTTGATTGCCTTGTTCAGTGCATGCTGGACACTATACCGGGTCATCACTTCCTCCTCGCACTTCTTGATGCTAGACTTCAACTGCTCTTCGAGGTCGGAGATTTGCTGCTTCAGCTTATCTTCCCTCTTCTTGTTATTGGTGAGTGTGGCGTTCCAAGTCTTATTGCAAGAGGAGATTTCTCGGTGTGCTGCGTCGAGCGCCTTCTTTTTGGCTTCCAGCATGTCATGGGAGCTTCTGAACTCTTGCCCCAGACGTTCACGCTTTTTCTTTTCCTCAGTCAACTCAGCCCCTAACCTGTTTAACAGCTCGATCTGTTGTTGGAAAGCATATACGGCCTTGTTTTTCTCGCTGCGTACCTGGGCTAACTCTTGCTCTAACCCTTCATTAATCTTCATCAAGGCTTCTTTTTCCTTCACAACTTGCTCGTAGGCCTCCCTAGAAACAGTAGTTGGCTCTTCTGACGGGATGGGAACAATGACGGGTGCAGCTGGAAATGGCATTAATAACTGACTTGCTCGTTCCTGGATCCAAACCCTGTAAGGTTCATAAGCCTGGCAATCGTTCTTACCTAACAGTGGCTTCCCTCTGCGGTTAATACGCGTCCAGGCATGTTGCAGCTTGGCTAATAACTCCCCCTTCAAATCCCCTGTGAAGTACAGAGATTCCTGTACTTCTTCCTCCTGAGGTGGATTCTTCAGTGCATATCCGAACTGGCGAATGAATAGAGAAGGGTTGTAATTGATACACCCTTTTCTTCCTATCAACGGCACATTAGGGTACCCAGAACAACTGAAGATGAGCTCAGATCCCAACAGATCTCTATCAAACCACTCCATATCTTCCGACGATAGCCTCATCAGGCGCTCCGGCCAACCAACTGGGACTGTAGTCTCTGCAACAGATCCTCTCTTAGGAAGGTGACTCTCAAACCACCTACTCAACAAGGGTACACACAGATGAACATTCTTCCCTCTTCCCTTCTCATTCTTGTAATGCAGTGAGTGGTATAGATCTCCGAGTAAGGTAGGTACAGGATTACCAGCGGCAAACAAATAGAAGGCATCGAAGTCCACAAAATCCGGTATGTTGGGGAACAGTACTATGCCATAAATGCACAAGGCCAACACAGCATTGAAAGCAACTCAGCACCCGCTCTTGGCATACTCTTGGGCTTTACCAACTAAGAATTGGAGTGAGAAGCCTGGAACTCCACGGGAGACAGTAGTCACAAGTTCAGAAGCATCAATATGCAAGGCTTTTTCCAAATCCTCCGGCTTGGGCTTGGCGTCATAATGAATGAATGGAACCTGGTTCTGCACGGGCAGCTCAACATACTCAGCGTATTCCTCCAAGGTTGGTCCCATAATAAAGTCAGAGAACGTAAAGCACCTCAAAGCAGGGTCGTAGAATTGCATCAAAGCATACAGCCCATCTAACTCTACCTCTGTAGGTTTACACACTAATCTCAGTAGTCTACCATAGCTCATCCGGAAACTCCTACAAATACCCTCATCAGCAAGAGAGATCAACCCAAGCAGAGGAACAATATCAGGCGTAGGCAATTTGTAAGCAACCGTTCTCCTTAAGCTAGTCATGATCAAAACTCAGAAGTCTGGGCACTAGAACTAGGGAAATGCAAATGCACCTGCAGCACAGACACACGTTAGTGAAATGCAAATGGTAATGGACATGCAGTGATGCAATGCAAGTAACATGCAACAGGGACCAAAGCTGTAGCTGAATAGCCTAAACCCAATCAAGAAAGGTCTCAGATAGACCATCCAGAAGTCCTCAAGCCCTGGTCTCAGATATACCTCAAACAAAGCTCCAATATTGGTCTCTGATGGACCCCATAATCATAACCTGAATGGTCTCTGGCAGACCTCAGATCATATCCCCCACTGGTCTCTGACAGACCTCAGAACACATCTCCAAATATTCCCTGACAGACCTCGGAACACACCAACTGGTCACTGACAGACCTTAGAACCCTCCATAAATATCCAAGATCCTGATCAAGAAACAAACCGGTGGTCTGAAGGTCTAGTTACCTGCATAACCCTGAATCCCCTCACAGGTGGGTGGCCCTATAACTGGCACAAGGTACGGCATCCTATGCGGTCGTCGGCGTCACAGACTTTCAGGGTTGATGATACGATTCCCAGAAGGAGTGGCATCATCAATTCCTGAAGAGGCCTCACTTAGCCAACTTCCAAATGATCGGTCCCCAGAGTCGACAATCCAACTAACCAGCAACCCACGCCAACCAAAGGAAGGGGCAGGAGGCCAACCAGAGGAACCTCGTCTGAGCGTAGATTTCATGGGACACCGAAGCAAGCAAAGCAAGCGGGCGCCCACTAATTTCTACTCTAATTCTAGGTGCACTCAAGCCCAGGTCCGGCTTCTCACTCAATATCAGGACACCCGTCACACCCCAGATACAGCAACAATAATCAATATATAAAGCTGAAAATACAAGGATTAGAAATATACAATAACTCCATACAAAATCCTCGACGGGAAAACAAGCGCTAGGATTGACTCGCTCAAAGGGACGTTGGATCCCAAATGCATAAGAACCATCGCAGTTCTTAGCAGCCAGGGGACGTTGGATCCCCAGCAGAGTCGCCAGCTGTCGCTACTGCGAAACTCGGCGCCGGCTGAACAGAAGAGTCGCCACCGTGCGTTATTTATCCCACGGGAGGGAAAGGAAACGCTCAGAGTAAACCTCGCACAATACGGGAAAGGTATGGTCATCGCAACCAAAACCTGGATTCGGGAGTCGGTTACGCAAGGGGAAGGTATTAGCACCCCTCACGTCCGTCGTACTCGACGGGATCCACGCTTGTTTTCGGGTATGGATTGTTATTCTATCTAAACTATAGGTCAAGGGTTAAAAAGAAAATAAAATGAAAATAAAAATGACTCGGCAAAGTATCGCACTTTATGCCTACGTATTCTCGCCTGGAACGAGAAATCAGAGTCAACGTAGTTCGCCTACCTACGGGAAAGGAGGGGAAGGTTGCTCGCTAGGATATCGCATCCTATGCCTACGTACTTTCATACAGCATGAAAGATCAGAGCAAACATAGTTCGGGCCACGTATGACACAAGTCTGTCCTTGATTGATTTTATTCCTTCTGAAAAAGGGTTTCTTGATTAGCAGTCCCGGCGGACAAAAATGACGTCTTGATGAGTTCACATTCTTTTACGGAAGAAGTGTCTTTTATTGTGTTTGAAATTTTTATGTGTTTTTCTGTTTGTTTTGAGGAAGAAGAGACAGAACTCTAACCTACGGTTGCGAAGGGAATCAAACTAACCTAATGTTATCATGCATGGGTTAAGACCTAGTGTCTATCATGCTCCTCTCTTGCACAGAGAGAAACAGAGATCCTACGGGATAGGCAGAAACAGAAACAATACCAGATATACAGTAAAACAGTAAAATGCATGAATGCAACAATACAAGCGAGGCAAGGGAGTCCCACTCAACCTTGAACCTAGAAAACAATAGGCAAAAGTGAACAGGCTTCACTTTCAACCCAGCAGGGTAAACAGCAAACAATACAGTCAGGAAAACCAATCAATACATCAAGAAATGAAATACAACAGCAAAAGAAACAACATCAGCAGCTCTGAATCAACATCTGGCTTCAAGTAATCTCCAATCAGCTACAGGCTTCAACAAGCATCAATCTCCATCTTCATGACCTTCAGGCAAGGGCTTTGATCATCAGTCTTCTATCTGCAATGGCTTTTCTTCAAGCTCAAACCTCCAGGATGAGGGATTAGTCACAAGAGTGAATTGGGTGTTAAGCAATCAGTTGACTACCAAGGGTGGTGAACAGACTGCTTCTAACACAAGAGACATTTTCTCTCAAGAGTTCTATCTCATAGACACTATCACCAAGCCTTCCAAAGGAAGGGGGTGAGTGTCTTAGAGAGACTCTGAATCACAGAGAAGAATGGATGCAGACAAGGCAATCCATGTTTGAGAAACAAACTTTCTAACCTAGAGCTCTGCCTAGCTCCTAAACCCTAGTTCCTCAGCATCTGCTAGCAAGAACCTCCTCTCCAACTCTGGCAGTTGATCTTCAATCTCTGGATCTCCAATGGTCTTCATCTCCTCAAGTCTTCAGCTCTCCCAAGTCCCCAGACAATCCCAATACCCAAGCAAGCAAGCAATAATCCCCAGAGGGCACACCACACCAGACAATCAGATATACACAGAGTATTAATAGCAGTAGGGGAATCCTGACTTTTTCTAAGGGATCTAATAACTACCCATAGCCCCTATAGTCCCATAACTAATCTAGTCAAACCCTAAGCCCTAAGGGAAATGAAATCAAACTTCTTAAGTCATCACCTAAAAAACCCTAATTTGTTCATGTTGTTCAAGCCTACATTAAGCACCTAAAACTAATTTCTAAAAATGGGAATTAAATTGTTTCTACAAGTTCAATATCTCATCTAAGCAACCTAAAAAAGAATGAGCAAAAAATATGAAAGCATCTAATAGAACAAAAATTGATAAAATCATGCATGAAATGAAACTATTTAAAATGTCATTTATTTAGAAAATATGGAAAAAATATCAAATAAAAATAAAAATGCAATTTTATTTAATGACAATTTTCTAGACAGAACCAAGAAAATATAGAAAAAACAACCACTAAAAAAGAGTTAATTTCCTATTTTTTATGATTTTTTTAAGTTGGTAAAAATTAAAATGAATTAAAAAAACTAAATCAATTAAAATGAGAGGGGGGGGTTTATTAAGCAAACACGCTCAGTTGATAATCCAGTGGGCCAGCAAACGGGGGGGTGGGCGTAGCAAGCTTGAATTAGGCCCAGAACCATTCAGAATTAATGAAAATAAAAAAACACGCAGGGGGTGCATTCAGAAATGGATTCACGTGCAAATGGAATTGGGCTCAGCATTGGGGGGTGGGGATATCAACAAAACACCTAGGCCCGCCCGTTTCATTAAATGAAACGGTGCGTTTAGGGCACCACTCTCTCCCTCCAAAATTCTGCTTTAAATGAGAGCCACAGGATTGCTTCTTTGGTCAAAGGTCTTGCAAGCAATGGACGGCCAGGATTATGTCTTCTACATTGGTTCATGAAAGCTAGGGTTTACACTCCATGGAAGCCATGCACGAGCCAACTTCAAGCTCTCGGTTCTCTCTCCACAGTGCACGAAACATCACGATCCAAACATGAAAATCACTCCAAATTTCTCCCTCTACAAGCCTATGGTCATAGTTTGCTTTGAAACTCAACAAATCACTCAAACCGATCGAGACAAGTTCTGACTCCATGAAAATACTCTGCAACTCATCCTCAAGATTCTCAACCAAACCTATACTAATCTCTTCTATACTTAATGGTGATCATTCTAAACTAACAAGCTAAGGTTATAATGCACTATGCCATGAGTTCTACATCCTAACAGTTCCAACAACCTGCTAACAATCATCACTAAACAGCACCAAACTCATCCTAATTGTTCTACTAACAACCTAGATCACATCTAAACTAATAAAACCATGTAAACCTATCTATATCAAGCTATGGGAGAGAAATTGAACCTGGTGCAAAAGCTTGGAGATGCTGATGGAACTCGTGGATCAGAGGCTTTTGATGCTTCAATCTGGATCTACTCTTGCTATACTTGATTCTGTATGCAACACCTTGATGAATTTAGCCTTGGATCTTGAGTTCCAATGGAAATTGCAATTTGGAGGTTCTTGATGGAAGTGCACGAAAATGAGCAAATTACACTATGTTCTTGGCTGAATCCTATGGCATGATGATGAATCAGTATGATGAAATTGATTTTGATGGTGATTGGTGAAGAATTTGAGAAATTGGGATGAAAATGCAATGAGAAAGAATGGAGAGAATTTGTGAGATTTTGGTGAAAAATGAATCCAACCCTTGCTCAATTCTGATTTCATGAATATATAGTGCTCAAGGGAAACTTCTAGATCCATCTTACAACTTCCCTTGCCTTCCAACTTTGATTGATTTTTGAAATGTTTCTTCAAATGCAAGTAACCATAGATAACTTTTCTTTTTCCTTCTAAACTCAAAAAAGTGCTTGAACCATTGTCTCTAAAATGTCTTTTGGACCCAAAATCATATATTGGAAGTCTCCATTTGGACTTATAAATCTCTCAAACCATTTTTCACTTTGACTTTCTTTAAGTTATAAGCCATTTTAGTTCAAATTTAACCAATCATGCAACTTCATGTTATGAGCTTTTCCAACAATTTGTGACCTTCTTTCTAGACTCAAAATGCCATTTGGAGCAAGTTTGATGTTGTAAGTTTTTCCATTTGAGGCCTCCTTGTATGAGTTTTGGACATGAGTTAAAATGACCTGTAATTCACAAATGACCAAAATACCCTTTGCTTGCCAAGACCATAAGTTGAGTTCCACACATCATATGAGGGCATGCTATACCATTCTAGAAAGCTAAGACAATGAGGAACAATTCTTATGTTGACCATAAATTCATTTGAAATTTCCTTGAGGGGTAAAAATTGCTTGGAAGTCAAGTCACTTTCACAGACAAAATTTCAGATACCTCAGATGACCTGTAACTTGCAAGGACCATAACTTGAGTTCTATAAATCTCCTTGATGTCTTCCACCACTCAAATTAAAGGTCTTGAGATCCTCTACAAGTTTCATGTTGGCCAAGAAGCCATTTGAAGCTAGCATTTTGACTTATCTTGCTTGGAAATTTGACCTAAACTAGGGGATTTTACACAGAAACCCTAATTTAGAAGCTCCTCTTCTCCTTGATTTCTCTTGAATTCTTCTTGGCATATCTCCATATCCTTCTTTATATGTCCAATGATGAACCCCACATCTCTCCACTAGACTTGAATGCCCCTTAAATCAGTCAATTGACCTAGGGTTGACCTAGGGTTGACCCAGATGAAACCCTAGTTGACTGCCTTCAGCTATAGCTCTTGTGCTCTCATCAATGACTTGTCTCCTTCTTTAAATGACTTTCTAAGTCTCTCATAATGTCTAGATACTCTCCATGCCTTCAACTCACAGCTTACAACCCTCTTGTTGACCCTCAGATACCCTCAGCTAGGAGATGGACTCAAGGCTTGATCTGCTGAACTCTTTGCTTTCAAATTCTTTCCTGATGACTTGAATGAGATTGAATTGGGATAATAACCTCTTGATAGGCTTCTAGAGATGAGAATAATGATTGGTCCCCTGTTGTATGCCTTGCTATGCTTATGCTATGCAGATGATTAGACTATGTACATGACTCTATATGCAAATGCTAATGATATTGAAACATAAACCAAGTGAATAAGGTTGAGCAAATTTTAGGGTGCAACACAAGGCAATGTTACATCCTAAGTGTCATTTGCGTGAAGGATTGGAACTCAGTCAATTCTTAACCAAATGAGGTGAAAAAATGTTAAAATTATGTATTTTTGAACAAGTAATTAAATGGTACCATTTGTTTTTCCATACCATACACTCACAAAAAAATTTGATAGCCTCAAGGTTTGGGCAAGTTTGGTGACAACTAAAAGCATGAACATGTGAACAGTTGTGTAGTGGTGTGCTTGGTGAAACAAGTGTACAAATAAGAAGTGTGGAATGATTATGGACAACTCCTATATGTAAAATATGAAGTGTTAGAGGTCCTAAAGCTCAAGGAAATGCAAGGGGTCAGTGGCTGCCCTTCAAAATGCAGAAAAGTCAAATAATGAGCTTTTGAGGGTTGACTTTTTGATTGGATGAGTTTCTGGCCAAGGTGAAATTTGGACAACTTTAACACATCATCTTTGAAGTGTTTGAAGCTTTGTTTGAATTTGAAAGTGTTTGGAAATGGTTTTAGGGGTGAAAATGCAAAACTAATTTTTGTGGTTTTGGAAATTTAGTGAGATTTTGCAAGAACTTTGCAAATGTGGAAAGGAGAGAGTTTCAGCTGGTTTTAAGCATGTAACTGGTGTGTTTGTGATGCAAGAGGTGAGTTATATTTATAGGAAAGTGCTTTGAACAAGAGGCATGGGCAGAATGGTGTAAAATGCCAACTTTAACCTTTGTAACTTTGAAAATCTTGGAGTTTTCAAATGCAATATTCATTTCTGACCTTGAGCCACCCTAACAAGAGCTTCTCCATGCCCTATAGGTCATTTTCTTCATGCTTGATAGGATAAGAGGTGACTGGTTGCAGCCAAGTTGGTAGTTTGATGATGGTAGCCACCATTTTTCTCTTTCCACACTATTCACTTTTGCAACTTAGATTAAATAATGTTTTTTTCATTTCTCAGGCCAATTTCGTGGGAGTTGATGCTAAACATGTTAGAAAACAATGTAAACATCAGAAATGAAGCTTAATCCTTGATTAGAGTTGATTTGGGGAGCTTTGGATTTGAAACAACCATGCTGAACTAGCTTTGCACAAGTGAGTTTTTGCCAACTTGTGGACCTTGGTTCTCTCTAACCATGAAGATTTATGAAACCCACTTGTAATTTTTGGAAATCTCGTTAGGTACTACAACATTTATGTTTGATGTAGGAACCCATTCCACTTGAAACTAGGTCAAAACCCCTTGTGAAAATGCTGAAAACTTGACTTACAAGTCAAGAAATCTTGAAATTTCTGTGTATTTTCCCCCTCTTGCCTTGTTTTTACTCATAACTCAAAATCCATGCATTACCTGCTCATGAGTGTGGATATCTCTTTTGAAGAAATCACTTAGACCTTTTCAACAATATTTGAACAACTCCATTTGGATGTGTGGTTAAGAAGTTATAGCCTGGCCCTTTTTAAAACCCTAATTTCTCGACTTTTCGATTACTTCTCAATTCTTGATCAATTGGTCACAAAAATTCATGAATAGATATCAAATGATCTTGGAAACAGAGTTGGCTTCAGTTTTTTTTTGTTAAAACCCTGTTGGTCAATGGGTTGACTTTTCAGTCAGACGAACCAAACAATCGAAAAACTCCTGAATCGATTGTTGGTGTTCTGGGTTCCCTGAGCCCTTGAAACTTCTTGTGTAGACTTATTTGGGTCATAAGAGCCTCATGGAACATGATTCAAGCTTTGGAACACCTTTTAGATCAAAATTCAAACTATAGTTGACTTTTCCAATCAGAAACCCTAATTAGGGTTCTTGTACTGCACTGTTCTTCTTTCTTGGGTAACAACCTCAAGTTGGATTCATTCTTAATCCAATGTGATATCCTTGATGACATGAATATTTGATATATGGAGTATCAATCCAAAACTTTGACTGATCAATCCCTTGAAACCCTGATTTCTAACTGTGAAATCCTCATTCATTTGTATCTTGCCAAAGATCAAACTTAAAATGGGTTATGGTTAGATTAATCAATGTTGATGCTCCTAGAATGATGAGAGGATCTAGGGGTCAAACTTTGGGGTATAACAGTTTCCCCTATTTGAATATCTTCACTGGATGGCTGTTGCGGTGAGAATCGTGATACCAAGCTATTGATTAACTTGAATCTTAATTCTTAAATTCACAATCGGACTTTAATTTATCCAAAAAGGAAAGGTTTAAAGAAAGAAAACCTAAAAAATACAAAGCAAAAAGCAAGGCTTAAAGCTAAGCAAAGAGAGATCTAAAGGTTCGGGGGTTGGTTATACCTAGGGAAGGTGTTAGCATCCTAAGTATCTGTAGTACTCTACAGGAACCTCTTGTTAATATTTGTGTTATGCTAAAGTTGCTTGCTAAGGAAAAGTGCTAAGGGTAAAGACATAAAGGTATATACACTAAAGTTGGTAAAGTATGCTCGCCAAGAAATTGCATCTCGTGCATACGTATCCTGACGGGAATGGAATCAGAGCAACCGTAGTTCCCCTAAATAGGGGTGAGGAACTCTTGACTGTGGTCAAGGTTCCAAGGGGATGTAAGAATTCATAGGGAAGTACTTACATGGAGTGCGGCGACTCCTGAATCTACGTTGAGATTATTATGGTAAAGAATGTCCACGGCGGGACGCTAAATATGAGTACGGCGACTCAGATCCTATGGTTAGGATAACTGGTAAAAGATGTCCACGGAAGGACGCTAAATATGAGTACAACGACTCAGATCCTAAGTGTAATACCCCAAATTTTACCCTTTCTTTTTTATTTTTATTTTAAATTCTGATTAACTTAATAAATTAACCTTTTTTTTTAAATCTTGTTTTTTTAACTAATAATAATTTAATTAAATTTTTTTATAACTTTACTAATGTTTTTTATTAACTTTTTTTCTTTTCTATTTAGTTTATTTATTTAAATCATTTTAAGCTCTTCTTACTAACTTTTAGGATTTAGATTAAAATTTAACTTTTTCTTTTCTTTTCTTTAAGAGTAAATTTTTTTTATAACCTTTTTTAAATTAATTTCTAACACAATTTTTTAATCAAATTCTATTACCTTTTTAAAATTAAATCTTTTTTCTAACTTTTTTAAAAGATAAATCCTTTTTCTAACTCTTTTTTAAAAGTTAAATCTTTTTCTAACTTTTTTAAAATTAAATCTTTTTTTCTAAAATTTTTTAAAAAAATCAAATCTTTTTTCTAACTCCTTTTTAAAAGTTAAATCTTTTTTTCTAACTTTTATAAAGTTAAATCTTTTTTTCTAACTTTTTTTAAAAAATTAAATTTTTTTTTTCTCTAACTTCTTTTTAAAATTAAATCTTTTTTTTTCTCTAACTTCTTTTTAAAATTAAATCTTTTTTTTCTCTAACTTCTTTTTAAAATTAAATCTTTTTTTCTAACTATTTTAAAAATTAAATCTAACCTTTTTTTTTATAAATTAAATCTATCCTTTTTTTTTTAAAATTAAATCTAAATCTTTTTTTGACACCTTTATTTTTCAAATTAAAATTCTAAATTCTTTTTAAAATTAAATTCTAACGCCCTTTTCTTTTTCTTTTTTTTTAAATTCTAAATTCCTTTTAAAATGAAATTCCAACCGTTTTTAAAATAATTCTAACACTTTTTTTAAATCAACATTCAAATGTTTTTTATTTTAAAATTCTAACTCATTTTTTTTTAAAACTCTAATTTTTATTTAACTTGAAACTCTAACTTTCTTTGCTAACATTTTAAATTTAAATCCCAATATTTTTTTTATCAAATCCAATCACAATGAATCACATGTGGAGCTAAATCAAATCAATCAGAGCATATCATCATCACCATCATTGAATCAAATCTGAAATCATCATAAAAATTCATTCAAATCAAATCAGAGATTGAAAAGGATTGAAATATTCAAATCAAATCTGAGATTGAAAAAGATTTAAAAATCAAGTATAAAAGGACCCTCAGAAGCAACAAAACGGGGGAATCGACAAACATCAAAAACTCTTACAGTCTTCATCAAAAGTAACTAACTCTTCTTTTTTTTAATTTCTAATCTTTTTTATATCTTTTTTTCAAAATTTCTACCATTTTTTCTTAATTAAAATTCTAACATTCTAACTCTTTTTTTATTAAAATTCTAACCTTTTCTCTTTTATTTTCAAACTTTTATTTTTATTTTCTAACCTTTTTTTTTAAAAACCAAATTTCGAAGTTCTAATTTTTTTTGCTAACTTTTAATTCTAACTTTTAATCTATTTTCTTTTTCTTAATCACATTAAAAACTCTAACTTTTCCAAATCTCACAAAAAAAAAACCTAATTCCATTCTAACTCTTTTCTTATTACCTAAATTCTCATCGTCTCAAAACGTTCATCACTTAACTTTTAATTATCGTCAATTCCAATTTTCATCCTTCATTCCTAACAGTATTATTGATTATCTATGAACCTGTTCACTAATATTTATTTATTTATTTTTGTATTTATTTTTATATTTGTACATAATCTGACATCATCATTGCTATTTCATATTCCATTATCACTTGTATATTATCATCATCTTCATTGCTTATCAACTTTTATTGTTTATTAATTTTTCGCTAACATCCTCATTTTAAGATCCAAATTTCTAATTTTTTTTCTTGTTTCGTTAAAATTATAATTTTCTACTTAAATTCCTAACATTCCCGTCTAATTTTTTGTCTAACCCCGTATAATAACAGTCTCGGTTTGTTTTAGTTTTTTGCAGCTGACTAAGTTCAATTGATTTTATTTTCAGTTTAAATATTCAATTATCATATTTGTAACTGCTTATGGGATGTAATTTTGCGAGACAATTGTCGCATTTCTCTTTCCGCACTTTATGTTCTGCCATTGTATGTTTATCGCGTCTTTACCAATAATCTCACTCCTCCGAAGGAATTAGGTCTAGCCGTTTGACCGCCGTGTCAATAGTCCTCACCTTCAACCCTTACACCTCTTACAAACCCTAATTTTCACAAATGCCTCGCCGCAGGCAAGATTACAATTTTACCCCTAGCTTTAGGTCAAAGAGTCGCCGCACTCATTTTAGGGTTTCCCGCCGTGGAATCCCTAACCTAACCTAACCCTAATTACAACTTAACAATTCAACGTAGAGATTTGGAGTTTCTACACTCCATGTAAGCGTGTCCCTAAGATACGTTTATTCCCCATTGAAACCTTGGCCACAGTCAAGACGTTTCTAACCTCCCTTTTGAGGGGAACTACGATTACTCTGATTCCACTCCCGTAAGGATACGTAGGCACAAGATGCGATGTCTTGCCGAGTAAACTTAGAATTAACCCCTTAGGTCTCTTTTCTCACTTTTAATTCCTTTGTACATATACCTTAAGCAAATAAATAAAGCAAATAGTAAACATTTGAACAAAAGGTTCCTGTAGAGTACTACAGAAGTTTAGGGTGCTAATACCTTCCCTAAATTTAACCAACCCCCGAACCCTAGATCTTTCCCCGCATTGTGTTTACGATGCAAAATAGGTTTTCCCTTTTTGACCTTTTCCTTCGGATAAATCAAAGAGCGGTTGTGAATTGAATTGCGATTCAAACTCATTAATAGTTTGTGATCCTATTTCCACCGCAACAGAAAATGGCGACTTCACTGGGGAATCTAATGCTTTTGAGGGTTACCCCTAATTTGTTCATATTTATTACTATTTGTTTTACTATCCATTTGCATGTATATATTGTACTTTGATTTTGGGATTGTTCCTTGTGTTGTGAGATAAGTCCTACGCCCGGACTAGTGACATTATTATAGGATGGGGATATATTCGATGAGGCTTATAGGGAGTTGAATCCCGACCAAGTTGATTCGAGAATCACCGCTCAGTTGAGACCTTTTCGAAAATGGTTCGGTTGAACGAGTAATCGTGAAAACTTTTTCCATGGTCGATTGGAGTCTGTGATATTGGGAACCGTAGTACCTTAACACCACCTTGGCCTTATTTAGGACGTAGTGCGGGAGCTATGTGGGAGTAATCCTACAACGGCTGCTACGCGATACTACACTCAAAAGAGGTTCTCTTGAGAATATTATTCACCCCCGAGTCAGTCGGAAGGTTGATAATATCCGAAAGATGGGCTGATGACTTTGGGCACTTTGTAGAACCTTGTTCGGCAGGTACAACTAACCTATAGTACACTCCTTTTGGGATGGGTAGACCTTGACTCCGCTCACGTTCCTTTAACCTAGGACTTTGTGTGTTTTCATGCATTGCATCCATAAAGCATCTCATTGCATTGTATTTCATGGAGTTCAAACATCATTTATGGATATCGCGGGATACCATAAATAAAAAAATAAAATGAAAGAAACAAGAAAAAGATTTCCTTGGTACCCCACGACATTCGTAAATGTTTTAATTCCATGAAATCTTCATTTGCATTCACATTTTAGCATCATACTTTTGCATTGCATGTGTCTCCCGATTTCTCATACTCGGTTCTCTCACCCTCCAGTTTTGTCACCCTGAGTTCTCTGCATCAATACGACCCTTCGAAAGGATGGAAGATCAAAACCAAGAGATCAACCGTGTCAGCCATGAACTCGAAGATCTTCGAGGAAGTGTAGGGCAGATTGTGGAGATGTTACGAGCTCTTAGTGTGAAGGTGGATGCTCAGTCTACTGTTGTTTCTGAGACTACTAATACCGTTATGGAACCTCAACCAGCTGTTACTGTCAAGAATGTACCTCCTCACGGTCTTCAATCCAGTTTGGTGCCTCCTAGTGCTCAACCAGTTCGACGAGCTACCCCTCCAAAGTGCAAAACTCCTAACTCCGACCATGGTAAAGGACCTGCACGTTCGAGGAACCGCAAAATGGCTACTCCTCAACCCTGGCAACATCAGCAGAGTTATGTTCAAGGTTATCAGTTTCCACATGTTCAGCAACCCTATGTAGCTACTGTTGCACCTCCTTTCGATCAGCAGTTTCCTACATACCAGCCTCTGCAGTCAGCTCCGGTATATCAAGCGCCGGTTCATCAACAACCTTCCGGTTATCCGCCCATGCAGGTTCCTCTCAACAGTCAACGAGTGCCCAACGCTCCTGTTCGCCAACAATCACAGGATCAGGTTCCTTATCCCCGTAAGAGGCAGTATAAGCCTTGTCCTCCAATTCCGATAACTTTCACTGAGTTATACCCTCATTTGGTACAACAAGGTCTGATTACCACCCGTGCTTTGGGTCCTCCGCCTAATCCGTTACCTGCAGATTACAACGCTGCCGCTCATTGTTTATTTCATGAGGGTGCGCCCGGCCATGATCTAGAGAATTGCTACGCTCTTAAGAAAGTTGTCAGAAATTTGCTAGAAACGAAGAAGTTGTCTTTTAACGATGCTCAGCCGAAGATCGAGACTCCTCTCGGGGTCCCTCACTTGTCGAGTTCGAATTCTACAAAGCATGCTACTCCTGTGGCAAATCAGCCAAATCCAGTAATTATTCAAAGGCCTAGCTCGCTTCATTTCAGTAACCCTCAAGATGATATGGCCAGGATCAACAAAGAATCTGGGAAATTTATTTTGAAGCAACGACTGAAAACTGTTGAAGATGTGACCAGCGTAACTGGGGCAAGCCATGACGACTCACAGTGATCATAAACCTGACGTCCTTTCCATTGAGGCTCCGCCAAAGGAAACTGTTACTCTTGAATGCAAGATTTCATAAACATTTAGAAGGATTTTTCCGACAGTTCATTTGTTTATTTACATGTATTTCTCTTTGATTGAGCATATTTAGCATGCATGAACTTGTTTATCCTTGATTAATTAATGCAACGCATATGTTTGTCTTGAATAAACCCATTCGTTTCACTCATTCAAAAAAAAAACGTTTTCATAAATCATAATGCCAACTTTACCCGATCTCTTGTTCTGATGGAGAATTAGGGGGAGGATGACGAACCCAAAACGTCAGATTTCTTGTCGTATGCTTTCGATTGAAACCCGCTGATGATGTAAGGCATTGTTTCAAATCCCAAACACTGGAGATATAAGGATGTTAATCCCTAGTCAACCCTTTGAGCCTTGAAGTAGGAGTTTTTCTTTCTTTTTAAGAACCTTCATCCTAACCTGGGGCAGGGTAGGTTTCAGTTAAACCGATCGAGCGCTTAGACTCTTAAAAAGGAAGAGCCAACCTTCGAGAATTTATCCTTAGCATCTTAAGAAGTCCAATACAATGGCTATCCCTCGGTTACCTAAGGAGTGGGGCAGTCACGAGCCTTTCGAAAGATTTACACGACTTGTGCATAAAAGAATATTCAAAAAAATAATAAAAGCCCGCTAAGTCAAAACCTATGAAGGAGACTTAGGCAAAACTGGGGCATCCCGCTGGACTCCAAAGTCAAATCAATAGACGTTGTCCAGGCAAAAGTTAGGGAATAAGAACACCAAACCAGTAGTTTTTTTATAATCCCTATTAAAGAACAAGGTCGTGTGATAGAAACGCCAAAAGAAATAGGTGAGTGACTGCCATGTCCAAAGCCTTGATAAGTTCTCGACCATAGCAAATCCGCTTGAGATATGAGCGTTCGTATCCGATTAACTGAATTAGGATTGGAGAACATCACGAAGAAGGGGTGGGTACAAATATAACTTTGAGCCTTTATATCTTTTGTTTCTTAAACCGTGAACCGAGCCACAATACAACCTTTAAAAGACCTAATTGAAGTAGGACTTCGGTTGAAAGCATACTTGACAAGACCACGTTTCCTGACTCCTACGAGCTATGCTCAAAAAAAAATTCATGTTGGCATTATAATTAAAACTTATATCCTGACTAGTGATTTCGGTCACAAGTTATTGCGATATCTTTTTCAAAACAAAAATTCAAGACAAATATATGTGTGCATTAACAAGCTCAGGATAGGCATTTCAGGCATGATGACTTTGCTTGATATCTTAGAGATTTACATATGGACATAACCCGTGGAACTTGAATATCCGGCTAAACAGGGGCAGGCAGTTTCCCAATTCGCTTACCAACGCGAGTCTGACGTTCTTAAGGAGCTATTTCTCAAAGATTTCGTCGTAACACGATTAATTTTGTGCCAGTTACGTCGAGACCTGACGAATCTCTCAAAGAGTTTGAAAACAGTGGGACAACCAGACTCCATGTTTCTCTATAAAATCCTCTTGAGATGACCATACCTCACAACACAAGTATTCTGGGGCACCATGTTTTGGAAGAAACAAATGGCGACTACTATAAGGTCCTTCAAGATCAAAACTATGTGGCTTCACAATTTTTTTCATGCACCCGATGGATTTTACTCGCAGCGGCCTTCATTCCCCAATGAATCTCAGTGTTGCAACAGGCTCCTAAACTATTGCCTCTTCATAGTCCCCAGAGAGACTATAAGCTGACAACTTTTTCTTGGGTAACTCAAAAGTGTCCCTCAGGTTTTCTTCTCCCCATGTGAAGACGTGATACTGTACACCCAAGCAGATTACTTTCTCCCTCAGAGAATTCAGAACACTTAAAACCAGATTTGGTTCCACCATTGATCCTTCTCAACCATGATTGACGTATTGGTTGCAGAGAACGCAGGGTATTTCCGTCGAGATGTTTATTTCATCTCTCGTCCCGTCTCTAGCCTGTTTCGTCAGCATACGCAAGGGCATAAGCATCACATGCCTATTTCATTACATATTCATTACATATTCATTACATATTCATTACATATTCATTACATATTCATTACATATTCATTACATACTCATTACATACTCATTACATACTCATTTCATAACATCTTGCATACATAAACATTAACATACATAGACATTAACATACATTCATATACATTCACATTAACATATGCATCAACATATGCGTTAGCATTCACAGGTTCATTGTGTCTCTATCATCGGTCGTTACCACCGAGTAACTGGGTTTGTCCATTCTCTCCAAATAGATTGTCAGCCCTAAGCATAAAATACATATGTGTTTCCAGTTTCCCCACAGAGCTCGATCCTCGTGGATGACGGTTACTTCAGCTATCTTTCCTCACTAGGATAAGATATCTACCCTTCGAGATCATTCCCTTGACGGAGTCTTGATTACCAGTCTTCTTTCTATCTCGATCCTAGATTGAATCTCAGTATTGTCGGTCGTCGAGCCCAACCGGACGTGCATTTATTTTGCACCATCTGAAGATTTTCACCATATCATGACAGATACGCGACTGTTCTCGCCCGAGAAGCTTATCACTGCACCCGGATGTGCATTTATTTTGCACTATCTTTCAAGAAAATCAACCACAGTCCTTTACAGATACACGCCAGTTCACGCCTGGAAAATCTATCAGTACAACACTTTACATCTTACAACATCGGTATACAACATTTCTCACCTAAGAAACCGATCCTATCTTCGTTATGACTCGCAGCAAATGGCCATCTCCATGGAGCAGTTGGGCTTCCATTTACCTGTCGTCTTGAAGTATGGGAGGTTTGAACCAAATCGTATTCAGGAGAGCACGATCTTGAAGTACGGGGAGGTTTGAGCCGAATCATATTCAGGAGAGCACGATTCTGAAGTATGAAGAATTTCATTTACAAGAAAGAGCCGAATCATATTCAGGAGAGCACGATTCTGAAGTATGAGGAAGTTCAGTTAGCCCTTTTCATATTCAGGAGAGCACGATTCTGAAGTATGAAGAATTTCATTTACACGAAAGAGCCGAATCATATTCAGGAGAGCACGATTCTGAAGTATGAGGAAGTTCAGTTAGCCCTTTTCATATTCAGGAGAGCACGATTCTGAAGTATGAAGAATTTCATTTACCCGAAAGAGCCGAATCATATTCAGGAGAGCACGATTCTGAAGTATGAGGAAGTTCAGTTAGCCCTTTTCATATTCAGGAGAGCACGATTCTGAAGTATGAAGAATTTCATTTACCCGAAAGAGCCGAGTCATATTCAGGAGAGCACGATTCTGAAGTATGAGGAAGTTCAGTTTACCCTTTTCATGTTCAGGAGAGCACGATCTTGAAGCATGAAGAAGTTTATTTATCCTTCAGTAAGAGAAGAATCAGAATCGTATTCCAGGCGCCGACCTTAAATGCGAGAAGATTTATTTATCAGATAAGCAGCAGCCTCTTTATTTGAGTGCTTATCCATTTTGGCACATAAGTCCCTTCCAACGATAAGTGACGGTTCTCCCTCGAGAAGTTTATCAGGGCATTTCCCATTAAAGTCCATTTATTTTGGCATACAGCCGGTCTTTACCCTGTATATTTGATACGGATTTCCGAAAAGTCCATTCGATCCCATCACGAAGGATAGTTTATAGAAGCTTGGATGTTATTCTTTGCTCAATGCTCCAGCAGTCTGTAATCGATCTTGCAAGCCGTGTAGATCCTGTTATTATTAGACATTCCCTATTGGAGGTCATCTCATAGGTGCCATCTCCATTTAAGGATCTTATTCTTAAAGTCCATTTATTTTGGCATACAGCCGGTTTTTACCCTGTATATTTGCTACGGATTCCCGAAAAGTCCGTTTGATCCTGTCACGAGGGATAGGTTACAGAAGCCTGGATGTTATTCTTTGCTCAATGCTCCAGCATTCTGTGACCGATCTTGCAGTCGTACATGATCCAGTTTTACTTTTAGATTCCCTAGTGGAGGCCGTCTCATAGGTGCCATCTCCATTTGAGAATCTCATCCCAGATCTAAAAATGACAATTGGTCGTATTCGCACCAGTTGACCATCATTTTAGAGTTCCCCAGTGTTGTACTGTGTCCCAGCGCGTCGTTTTCCCCAGTGTGTTCTTCTCGTAGCGTCTGTCCCTGTGTCGTCGCATTCGTCAGCATTTTCGCATTCATCATTCCAGCATACGCATCACATCATATTCACGGCATCATCTGCATTAATCTGTTCTCGCTTTGTCCATAGCATTGCATATCGCCGCATATAAGGGCAAAATTTTCGGTTATCTATATTTAAATCCCTCCACCATGATTCCTCGAGTCTCCGCCACTCAAATCATCCGGTGTAGTTATTTAAATAGGGGCAACTGTAATACCCCAAATTTTACCCTTTCTTTTTTATTTTTATTTTAAATTCTGATTAACTTAATAAATTAACCTTTTTTTTTAAATCTTGTTTTTTTAACTAATAATAATTTAATTAAATTTTTTTATAACTTTACTAATGTTTTTTATTAACTTTTTTTCTTTTCTATTTAGTTTATTTATTTAAATCATTTTAAGCTCTTCTTACTAACTTTTAGGATTTAGATTAAAATTTAACTTTTTCTTTTCTTTTCTTTAAGAGTAAATTTTTTTTATAACCTTTTTTAAATTAATTTCTAACACAATTTTTTAATCAAATTCTATTACCTTTTTAAAATTAAATCTTTTTTCTAACTTTTTTAAAAGATAAATCCTTTTTCTAACTCTTTTTTAAAAGTTAAATCTTTTTCTAACTTTTTTAAAATTAAATCTTTTTTTCTAAAATTTTTTAAAAAAATCAAATCTTTTTTCTAACTCCTTTTTAAAAGTTAAATCTTTTTTTCTAACTTTTATAAAGTTAAATCTTTTTTTCTAACTTTTTTTAAAAAATTAAATTTTTTTTTTCTCTAACTTCTTTTTAAAATTAAATCTTTTTTTTTCTCTAACTTCTTTTTAAAATTAAATCTTTTTTTTCTCTAACTTCTTTTTAAAATTAAATCTTTTTTTCTAACTATTTTAAAAATTAAATCTAACCTTTTTTTTTATAAATTAAATCTATCCTTTTTTTTTTAAAATTAAATCTAAATCTTTTTTTGACACCTTTATTTTTCAAATTAAAATTCTAAATTCTTTTTAAAATTAAATTCTAACGCCCTTTTCTTTTTCTTTTTTTTTAAATTCTAAATTCCTTTTAAAATGAAATTCCAACCGTTTTTAAAATAATTCTAACACTTTTTTTAAATCAACATTCAAATGTTTTTTATTTTAAAATTCTAACTCATTTTTTTTTAAAACTCTAATTTTTATTTAACTTGAAACTCTAACTTTCTTTGCTAACATTTTTAAATTTAAATCCCAATATTTTTTTTATCAAATCCAATCACAATGAATCACATGTGGAGCTAAATCAAATCAATCAGAGCATATCATCATCACCATCATTGAATCAAATCTGAAATCATCATAAAAATTCATTCAAATCAAATCAGAGATTGAAAAGGATTGAAATATTCAAATCAAATCTGAGATTGAAAAAGATTTAAAAATCAAGTATAAAAGGACCCTCAGAAGCAACAAAACGGGGGAATCGACAAACATCAAAAACTCTTACAGTCTTCATCAAAAGTAACTAACTCTTCTTTTTTTTAATTTCTAATCTTTTTTATATCTTTTTTTCAAAATTTCTACCATTTTTTCTTAATTAAAATTCTAACATTCTAACTCTTTTTTTATTAAAATTCTAACCTTTTCTCTTTTATTTTCAAACTTTTATTTTTATTTTCTAACCTTTTTTTTTAAAAACCAAATTTCGAAGTTCTAATTTTTTTTGCTAACTTTTAATTCTAACTTTTAATCTATTTTCTTTTTCTTAATCACATTAAAAACTCTAACTTTTCCAAATCTCACAAAAAAAAAACCTAATTCCATTCTAACTCTTTTCTTATTACCTAAATTCTCATCGTCTCAAAACGTTCATCACTTAACTTTTAATTATCGTCAATTCCAATTTTCATCCTTCATTCCTAACAGTATTATTGATTATCTATGAACCTGTTCACTAATATTTATTTATTTATTTTTGTATTTATTTTTATATTTGTACATAATCTGACATCATCATTGCTATTTCATATTCCATTATCACTTGTATATTATCATCATCTTCATTGCTTATCAACTTTTATTGTTTATTAATTTTTCGCTAACATCCTCATTTTAAGATCCAAATTTCTAATTTTTTTTCTTGTTTCGTTAAAATTATAATTTTCTACTTAAATTCCTAACATTCCCGTCTAATTTTTTGTCTAACCCCGTATAATAACAGTCTCGGTTTGTTTTAGTTTTTTGCAGCTGACTAAGTTCAATTGATTTTATTTTCAGTTTAAATATTCAATTATCATATTTGTAACTGCTTATGGGATGTAATTTTGCGAGACAATTGTCGCATTTCTCTTTCCGCACTTTATGTTCTGCCATTGTATGTTTATCGCGTCTTTACCAATAATCTCACTCCTCCGAAGGAATTAGGTCTAGCCGTTTGACCGCCGTGTCAATAGTCCTCACCTTCAACCCTTACACCTCTTACAAACCCTAATTTTCACAAATGCCTCGCCGCAGGCAAGATTACAATTTTACCCCTAGCTTTAGGTCAAAGAGTCGCCGCACTCATTTTAGGGTTTCCCGCCGTGGAATCCCTAACCTAACCTAACCCTAATTACAACTTAACAATTCAACGTAGAGATTTGGAGTTTCTACACTCCATGTAAGCGTGTCCCTAAGATACGTTTATTCCCCATTGAAACCTTGGCCACAGTCAAGACGTTTCTAACCTCCCTTTTGAGGGGAACTACGATTACTCTGATTCCACTCCCGTAAGGATACGTAGGCACAAGATGCGATGTCTTGCCGAGTAAACTTAGAATTAACCCCTTAGGTCTCTTTTCTCACTTTTAATTCCTTTGTACATATACCTTAAGCAAATAAATAAAGCAAATAGTAAACATTTGAACAAAAGGTTCCTGTAGAGTACTACAGAAGTTTAGGGTGCTAATACCTTCCCTAAATTTAACCAACCCCCGAACCCTAGATCTTTCCCCGCATTGTGTTTACGATGCAAAATAGGTTTTCCCTTTTTGACCTTTTCCTTCGGATAAATCAAAGAGCGGTTGTGAATTGAATTGCGATTCAAACTCATTAATAGTTTGTGATCCTATTTCCACCGCAACACTAAGGTTAGGATAAAGGGTAAAGGATGTCCACGGAAGGACGCTAAATATGAGCACGGAGACTCAAATCCTAAGGCTAGGATAATAGATAAAGGATGTCCACGGCGGGACGCTAAAAGTGAGCACGGAGACTCAAATCCTAAGGCTAGGATAATAGATAAAGGATGCCCACGGCGGGACGCTAAAAGTGAGCACGGAGACTCAAATCCTAAGGCTAGGATAATAGATAAATGGTGCAGGATATCATATGTAAAGACAATCTCACAAGATAGTTCAAGCATTAAAAAGGTTTCAACAAGAAACAAGGTAAACAACCTTAAAAGGGAACAATTTCAAGTGTGTGAAAAGTATTACAAACATTAACATCTTTGAAATATTTTCTCAACATGTGAAACTAGAAAAGATTTAGAGCATTTTGCAAAAAAGAACGGATCAAAAATAATGAAGCATGAGAAAGTTATGAAATTTTGAATTTTGTGAAGAAAATATAAACAAATGAGTGATAAAAATAAATGGAATGGTCAAGGAGAGTGTTAAACCCGCGCCCTCATGCTCACAAACTCAAAACTTAACCAAATCAGCCAACTGTGCGCGTGTTAACCAAATGGAAAAGGAGAAGAAAATGATAAAACAAGAAAAGAATCACAAATTTAATAAAAATGGCCTCACTGAGGCTCGAACACAGGTCTTGGCAGTGCAAGGTGACTTAAGGGCTAGTGTGTAACCACTTGGGTGACGATACATCCATGTATTATGCCACCTCAATAAAGATACATGCTTAAACAAAGCAAACTCCTGGGCAAAGAACAAGGCAAAGGCAAGGGAAATTCAACAATGCGTTTTGATCCTAACTTCGTCAAATCTTAACCAATTTTAGCAAAATAAAAGTCCATTCCACTTGAAATTTCATGAGGATCATGATGGTGCAGTTGGTTTTTCAAAATAATGTGCACATAGAAAAATTCGAAGACAAATGTATAATGAAGTTTAAAAATTCATTTTGAGTTCAAGTGGTCAAAACATATGAGTTTAAGATCCAACAAAAGTATGTACAGGCTTGAAATATAATACTCATGGATTAAACTCAAAAGATAATCTCAGCTTCTCACTAAATCCAAAGATGACCATCAAGTTGCAATTTTGATGAAATTGGTTTAAGGTGGACTTGGCATCTAAACAATGTTAAAACAAGTGACTTAATGACAATGCAATGTTTAATAACCCCAACTGCAACAGATCAAGAACTCAACATATAAGGTTGAGCCTGATGGCATCAGAGGTTATCAAGCCTTGGAAAGAAACTGACAGAACCAAAGCATAATGCCTTAAAAGGTTTGGCATAAAACACAGCTTAAACAGCAGCTAACACCCATCATACCAAACAATAACCTTAAAATAAGGTTCTGGTGACAGTCCTCATAGAGATGTACAACCATGAGGAATTGGTTCAGCCAACATGATTGAAAGTTTTCCAACACAAAAACACAGTTCAATAGTAAATGGAACCAGGTGAAATATATCAATCCTTCCAACAACAAACATTAACAAAACAGTCCATAATGCATATCATAAGCTAAGCAGTTTTGGTAGTAATTAAACATTCACAGAGGAATTCCACTTATAATCCAAAAGTAACAGTCAAGGCTTAAAAGTATTTTGGTGGGGCAACATAATTAATGAGGCTTGAAATGCATTTTGAAGATCCTAGATCAACCTAGATGTATACAATCAAGGGGTTGTTCCAATTCTAAATCCAAAACACTTGTGATGAGTTTCAAGGGAAAAGTTAGTTTTTCAAAAGAATCTTAACACAAGCTTTTGAATCAAAAGGCCAATGATATCACAAGCAAATCATAGAAGATCCACAATACATTGACAGTTACCAAAATGCTGGACGTAACCACAAATAAAAATGCTAACACAAACTGGTCCAGACATGGTCTTCCTCCACATCAAACATCATAGGATTCAATAAGGTTCTGGTGGGAAATCTTGGTTGGTCTGCCCCTCAACAAATTAGACAGTAAACTAAGTAAAAGAGCGAAGCACAATATTATCCACCCCTGAAACTTAGTCTTGTCACACTTGACAACAACCTTTCAATAAACTAAACCAGCAATGCGCATGCATAGAGACTTGCCTACACACTAAACTAAACCCTACCTAGACTACTTGAAAATTGTCCTCATGAATTAGCACACTCTGATGCATAATATTTCCAAGACTTGATGACACCAGTCTCATACCCTCTTGATCATCACCAAAACCAACTACATACTAAGGGACATGCTCCAAATGTGTGACATCCAATACAAAGAAATCTGAACAGACCTAAAAAAAACATGATCCAGGCCCAAGCAAACCACCTAAATCTATCAAATAACAATACTAAATACAAACAGGCCTTGGTAGACATCCATAGTAAAGATCCTTGACAGCACGTAAAACACTTGATCAAACAAAAGTCCAAAACCTGTCCTGAGTTAAACAGCCCCAACAGTGACAGTCCATGAAGCAAGCTCTAACTGACAGTCCTATGCATAAACTTTAAGGACAAAAACATAAACTCATCACCAAATGCTAGACCACTCCAAGTATTCATTAAGTTGAGTTCACAACAGAAAGCACACTTCTAAGATCAGAGAGCACCAAACCTAGGCCTGAAGTTAGCTTTAAGGATACCATCTAAACCCTAGGTGAAAGCAGAATCAGGCCTGCAGCATCTCAAGCAGAAGAGTCAGCAGACTCAAAGGTATGTCAATAAGGATTGACATGTTCACACACACAGCTAGCAGCAGCCTTAACAGAACTTTAAAATATAGTCATAATGCCAACCATGCTAAACAGGTCCATGTAAGGACAACATCTAAAATTCATAAATGTGAAATACCAAACATGACAATGTTTGAGTTTAAACCAATAAACATAGGCTTCCTATGTTTAACAGAGTTTTGGTATTCCAATCACTCAGTTGTTGATGAATTCAAAATAACATGTTTATATGCAACAAGTTCAACAAAACAGATGCAAACTTCACATGACAATATCAAACAATCAAGATTAATCCTATTTTTTCATGAGAGTTCCAACTCATCAAGCAAACATAAATCAAATTCAACATATTTCTAACCAATACATATCAGTTAGAGGGTTTGAAATAACTTACCTCTTACAGACCTCCAAAAGGAAGCTGGCAGCAAAAACAAGATGTTCTTCCCCTCCTTTGAGCAACCTTGTGAAGTTTCTTCTTCTTGAAGTAACAAGTGGTTTTCAAGGACAGTTTGAGTAAATGGACTTCCAACTGGTATTTGTGATCATGGATAGCTTTAATATCATGAACATGAGGTGTTGGGGGTGTTAAAGTGGTGGGAATGGCTCTAGGTAGTGATCTAGCATGGAATGTACCTAAAAGTCAAGCTATGGTAGTGTGAAAGTTGACTTTTTGATTCAAAGGTTTTTTTATGAAACTAATGGTGGGAACAACTTCAAATGATGATTTTAAGGGTGTGTGTATGGTCTTTGAAGTGTTTGAATGCTTGGAACAAGACCTGGTCTGAAAAATGCAAAGTGGTGAAAAGTGAAGATTTTGTGAATTTCTTCACTTTCAAGCCAAGGGGGAAAGAAAGAGAGCTATGAGTTTCCTTGGGTTTAGGATGGCTTTGGTGTTCCAAATTGTTGCACCCCAAAATTTGCTCAACCTTTTCTTGCCTGATTTATGTTTCTTTTCATTTCATTTGCATAGTTACATCATGTACATAGTTCAATCATTTGCATATCATAGCATAGCATGCATCCAGCAGGGGATCAAGGCATTCAGGTGGCTCCATGTGCAACTTTCGGTGCAAGAGGCTAAAACAACAAACATCAGAGGCTTCAACACTGGTTTTGCCCAGCGATCGAGCGACCGATTTTATTTTATTTTGCAGGGCATTTTTCATGTCAGAAGCAGCATTCAGGTTATGTACAGTGTTCCCAGGGTCAGAGCAATCAAGAAAGGCTTTCAGCAGCTAAACAGAGTTCAGAACGGCAGGAAACGGGCAAAGGGGCAGATTTCCCTCCAAAAGGCGCCAAATTCAAATTTTTGAATGTGTTAATCGATTAACACATAGGGTTAATCGATTAACCATTGGAAAATCAGTCCAGAATTGAATTTTTAGCAGTGTTAATCGGATAACCTATATGGTTAATCGATTAACCACAGCAGGTTTTGCCTTGCACGTGAATTTTCAAGTCCAACCACTTTTGGGGTCCAATTTTGGTTATTTAAATTGCATTTTCACAGTTGGGAAGGATCTAGAACACTATCAAATTTCATTTTCCCTCCAAATGCCAAAACCTCATTCTATACCACATTTTCCAAGCCATTTTCCAATCCTTGCTTTGGATCCAAACCAAGAGTGTATATATTTGATTCACTCCAAACCTCACAGGAAAAATCATAATAATTCACTCTCATTTTCAGAATTGCTCTCAATTTTCTCTCAATTCTCTCTCAATTTTCCAATCTCAAAAACCTCACCCAAAGCTCTTCTCCTTGAGATCATTGATTCTTCATTGGAATCATTGATTTCTAAGAGCTAAACCTCCATTAATTCACTCCATCAATTCCATTTCATCATCCAATTTTCGTGCACAAGCATATCTGAATTTTGAAGTGTTCTTGGAAGTGATTATTTGGCTTATTTTGAGTTGTTCTTGGTGGATCTACATTGCTACTACAAGAATTGGTGTGGATCTTGAAGGATTCTGGTTTTCTTTGCTTAGATCTACTCATTTACAGTTAAATCAACAATTACCGGATCAAGTCTCCGATCCGAAGGTTGGAATTCTGATCCGATTTTGTTTTCGAACTTATTTGCACAATTTGCATGTGGATCTTTGCATTTGATTGAATATGTTGATTTTGATCCATGATCTTGTTGTGTTATTGTGTTTACATGTTGTTTAAATCAATGTTTACTGGTTTAATTTCGTGCATGATCAATCACATGATAATTGGAGTGTTTGCTTAAGTGATAAGCTGCTGAAAAGTGATTCTGAACTGCTGTTTTTCATCTCTGGCACAGTGTTAATCAATTAACCTATATGGTTAATCGATTAACCAACTCAAATATTCAAAATTTCAAGCGTTTTTCACTGGTTAACTAATTAACCCCTGGCGTTAATCGATTAATACTGTAACAGAGGGTCTGTTTTGCTGTTTTGCTTGCTTGTTCGCATGCCGGTTCGATCCGAATCATCATAGATCATTGTGTTGCATTAGGATTGAATTATTTTGGATGTTTGTCACTGTTCTTGGCCGTTTAATCATGATCTTGTGTGCATTTTCCACTCGCATGTTTGCATTTGCATGTTGCTTGTTTTCTCTTCTTCTTTCGTAATTCTTCCCTCTGTTTGTTGATTTTTGTTCTAGTGATTAGAATAGAATTAGGAGGAGATCTTTTGCTGACTGTTAGAAGACATATTCATGTTCCCCTAGGAATTTTATTAGATTTTTTTCAACTTGATTTTCTATTTTTTTTGTATTTTGCAAATGGCTTGTGTTTATGATTTCCTCTCTTGAGTGCTTTGGTTTGTTTGGCTTGGTTGGCTACCTTGGAGTTGGTTTGAGCTTGAGTTATTTTTGTTGGAGCTTCTGGATTCATTGAAGATGCTTGAGATTGAGGATTGGAGCTTGGAGTTGAAGGTTTTTTTCCTCTTGTGGAGCTTTTTTAGGAGCTTAGGAAATTAGGGTTTTAGGAAGAGCATTAGACTAGTTTTGCTTCTTTCTTCAAACATGGAGTATATTGTCCATATCCATTCTATCCAATGATATGAAGTCCTCCTTGGGAAGCTCCATCTCTCCTTAGGAGGGATGAGTGGTATGCCCAAGTGAGTAGAACTTTGAGGATACCTTTCATTTGCAATGTTGAGTTCTTAGTGATTTCCCTTGGTTGTCATTAAGTCTTCTTAACATTTCAAATTGATATTGTTGAATGATTCTCCCTTGGAGGTGCTTGTTGAAGCTTGGTAAAGGAAAAGATGAGGTTGCTTGTTGAAGCTAGGGTTTTACTGCTTGTTGAAGTTGAAGCTGGGAGCTTGTTGAAGCCTGGTGCTTGTTGAAGATTGAAAGTTTATTGAAGCTTGAAGATGGGAGTTATTCATGAAGATGAAGGTTGTTGCTGTCAACTTTTTGCTGGTTAATCATCTGTTGCTGTCAGAGCTGCTGTTTGCTATAGGAGTTTGGTGTTGCTGTTTGGGCTGCCTCCTCTGCTTTGGGGTTTTATTTTCTGTATTGTTTGTTGGCTTGTGCATCTTGCCCCCTAGGTTTGAGGTGAATGTTGATTCACTTTGCCTGTTGTTTTCCCTTGCCTCGCTTGTATTGCTACATTGCATGCATTTTACTGTATTTGCTTGCTTTCTTTTCTGTTTATCCCCTAGGATCTCTGATTTCCTCTGTGCAGGAGGGAATTATGACAGACATTAGGATTCTTATCCATGCATGACAACATTAGGTTAGTTTTATTCCCCTTTCAACCCTAGGTTTTTTAGAGCTTCTTTCTCTTCTTATCTCAAAACAATTCAAAAATACAGTAATAAGGTTAATCGATGTTGTACGTTACGAGCCTTAAGCTATTTGAGAAAAGGTTGCTGGAGGGTCACTCTTCAGTAATCTGACTGCTTAGTATGGTACCCTTAGGGTGACATGCAACGTAGTCACTCTCTAATCATAGTCTCTAGTGCGTCAGAGATTGCAAACAAACTAAAAAACACTTCTTTCGTAAAAGATTCAAAACAAACATCAAAGTGTCATTTTTGTCCGCTTGGACTCTTAATCAAGAAAAACCCTTTTTGAAGGTAATAAAAAACAGTCAGACAAGCTTGTGTCTTCCCGCGAACTACGTTTACTCTGATCTTTCATGCTGTATGAAAGTACGTAGGCATAGGATGCCGTATCCTAGCGAGCAGCCTTCCCCTCCTTTCCCGTAGGTAGGTGAACTACGTTGACTCTGATTTCTCGTTCCAGACGGGAATACATAGGCATAAAGTGCGATATTTTGCCAAGTCATTTTCTTTTCTTTTGAAACCCGACCTTTAGAGTAGATAGAATAACACACCCTTAGATAGAAAACAAGCGTGGATCCCGTCGAGTACGAAGGACGTGAGGGGTGCTAATACCTTCCCCTTGCGTAACCGACTCCCGAATCCAGGATTTGGTTGCGATGACCATTCCTTTCCCTCTTTGCATTAGGTTTACTCTGAGCGTTTCCTTTCCCTCCTGTGGGATAAATAACGCACGGTGGCGACTCTTATGTCATAGTCGGCGCCGATTTTCGCAGTAGCGACATAAATGACATAGAGGGAGCCTCTATTTATAGGGAAATGGAGATTGAGGACAGATTTGAAGTTTGGCACTTTTGGAGGGATTTTGAAAAGGAAACCCTTGCTTGAGGGTTTGGTGCAGCTGCAAAATTCAAATCCCTGGCTCACTGATGCATTGTTCAAGTGGAAATGAATGACATGAGATGATTAGAGTGGCTAGGCAGATAGGGAACTGTAGCTGCAAGTGCAAGTGGCAAAAAGTTTCTCTTTCCTACTATATGAATAAGATACTCCCACTTGCTTGCAACTTGCAAGCTTTGCCAAATTTCTTCATTTGCTGCATTTCTCCTCTTCAAATCCTCTAAATATCAGATACAAACATGATCCAAGGGCTGAGAATAGCCCAAGTGGTCAAAGGATGAGTTTGTGAAAAATTGACAATGTGGGACTCAAGTGTTAAAAGCTCATCTTGCCAAATTCATAACTCTCAGCTCATAAGGGCTATGAAGGAGTTCTAACACAATTTGGAAAGCCCTCATGTAGGTCTACAACTTTCATGTTTTCATGAGTTTCATATTCCCAAAGGAACTTGGCCAAATGTCGTCTCAAAGTTGTTGAAAAACAAGCCTAAAAGTGAAATTTTCCTGTTATTTTCCCTTCTTGTAATGAATTTGATCATAACTCCAAATCTATGCATTTTCTGATCATGGACCACTTTGGGACTTTTGTAGTAATTGTTAAGAGCTTTCCAATGAGCTTTGAAACAACTCAATTGGATGTGTGGTTAAGGAGTTATGGTCTTGCCCCTTTCAAAACCCTAATTCCTGACTTTTGCGATTACTCCTCAACCCTTGATCCAATGGTCATGAAATTTTATGAGTAGATGCAATATGTCATTAGGAACATTCTTGATTCACATCTTGAGGTCAAGTTCCTTATGAGTGAATAGTTGACTTTTCGGTCAACCGAACGGTCGATCGGTGACTACCGAGTCGACTGATGATGCTCTGGACTTTTTGAGGCTTTGAAACTTCTTGAGGGGACTTGAACAGGTCATATGAGCTTTATGGACCATAATTCCACCATTGAAACACCTTTAAAATCTAAAGTCAAACCACATTTGACTTTCCTGATCAAAAACCCTAATCGGGGATTCTGAATTGCACTGTTCCTGATCTTTTTATGACAACTTCAAATTGGATTTTTGCTTGGCCCAGTGTAGTATCTTTGATGAAGTTGAGACTTGTTTTATGGAGAAATAATCCAACACCCTGATTGATTAAATCATTGAAACCTCGATTTCCGACTGTACAGAACCCTGATTCACCTGTAAGTTAACAAAGAAAAAAACTTGAAATGGGTTATGGTTAGATAATCATTGAATATGATCCTAAAATGATGATGAAGATCTAAGGGGTCAAAATTTGGGGTATGACAATGGCAATGAGAGATAACGATATCCATGGAATCATGGTGAAAGGTATTTAAATATAGCAAACCGATTTTTTTTCCCTTAGATACTATGGTATGCAAAAGGACAAATGATAACATGCAATGAGTTCTATACGATGCTTTATGATGTTTGGGTGCAAGAAAATGCTGACACACGAGCAAAAGAAAAGGACAACACAACAACGAGTAACCACTCACTAGAGACCGACACACTGGGAAAGATCCAAGGCATAACAATCAATAGTTCATACATCACAAATGAATGTACTCCAAGGGGATCTTCCATAGGTGATAGGAAACAGAAGTTCCACCTGGGGAAGGAAGGATTAAAATTTCAACGTGGAGACAAAATTTTGCTGGGGAAATCATATCTCCACTAGGGGAATACACATCCAACAGGGTATGCATCACAGAGGATAAACAAAGTCAACAGACTCAAAGTCCAACTGGGGACTCAAGAGACACGATCCCTTTTGGGAAACAAACCAATGGAATTCCCTTAACACGATGAGTTTGAGCGGGTTCTTCAGGGAGACACGGGAAACTAGACTAGGCTCACTGAGAATACTAGTAACTACTAGATCTCCAAGAGTTACTGGAGATATAGACAAATCATGGGTGTCTAAAGATATTGGTTACAACCATCTAAAACTTACCCAATAACCATCATACTTAACTAGGGATTGTTAACAACCAAACCACATACCAATACCCATTGGTTTTATCAATCAACACCAGCAACCACTGGACTTCTGCGAGGATTGGTAACAACCAAAAACTTATAATACCAGTAACCACCAGATCTTCAAACAAAACTTGGTAACCACTGGATCTTCAAACAGGAAGAACAAATATATCCCTCAAAACCTTAGGAACAAAAGCTAATATCCTTAAAGCATTAGGGTATAGCAGAGACACAACTCTCAACACATTAGGATTGGACGAAGAACCTCAAAACTTTAGGATCAAAAACTAATACCCTCAAAACATTAGGATATAGTAGAGACACAACCCTCAACACATTAATATATGGTAGAGACATAACCCTCAACACATTAGGATTGAAAGCTAATATCCTCAAAGCATTAGGTTATGGTAGAGACACAACCCTCAATACATTAGGATTAGAAAAAGACCCTCAAAACATTAGGATCAAAAACTAATATCCTCAAAACATTAGGATATAGTAGAGACACAACCCTCAATACATTAGGATTGGATAAATACCCTCAAAACTTTAGGATAAAAAACTAATACTCTCAAAACATTAGGATATAGAAGAGACACAACCCTCAACGCATTAGGATTGGATGAAGACCCTCAAAACATTAGGATAAAAAAACTAATATCCTCAAAACATTAGGATATAGTAGAGACACAACCCTTAAAACATTAGGATTGGATGAACACCCTTAAAACATTAGGATCAGATAGATAGATACAGTCTTCATGCAAATGCAAACATTCGAGTCTCTAGAAATTCCTGAACTCGGGATTCAAAGCGTACATCTCCAAATGTATAAAACCTGATCTTGGGATGGAAACAAACATGACTTAACTTGGATGGATAAACAACCAAATCGTCAATACCTGTCACCACTGGATTTTCTCAACGCCAATTACCAACTCACCTTACATGGAATATGATTGGTCACCACCAATTCATCAGTACCAGTCACAACTGGATTTCCTCAACGCCAATTACCAACTAGCCTTACATGGAATATGATTGGTCACCACTAATTCATCAGTACCAGTCACCACTAGATTTCCTCAATGCCAATATCCACTGGCCTTACATGGAATATGATTGGTCGCCACCAATTCATCGGTACCAGTCACCACTAGACTTTTAAGAAAGGATAAACATCCAAGCCTCTGGAAATTCCTAAAATGAAGAGATCAAACGGGATCTTCAAGAAACATCAGGAAAGATACAGGGTAATTAAACTCTACTATATGACAAACAATTGGACTTTACTAGGGATGTTTGTAACCACCAACAATCAAAAACACACCAGCGCTAGATGAAATTGCCAATAACCATTGGATCTAACGATGCCATTAATCACTAGACTTTCAATCCATGCTAGTACCCACTGGATCTGTCACCATGATTGGTAACCACCAAATCGACAATACTAGTAACCACTAGATTTCCTATGCGATGCCAGTAACCACTGCACTCTCCACCATGATTGGTAACCACCAAATTAACAATACCAATAACAACTGGATTTTCCAAAAGATGCCAGTAACCACTGGACATTCAACCAATGATTGGTAACCACCAAATTAATAATACCAGTAACCACTGGATTCTCCAAACGATGCCAGTAACCACTGGACCTTCAACCAAATCCAGTCACCACTAGATGTTTCAAACAATGCTGGTAACAACCGGACCTTAATGTCCCTAAGATAAGCTTCTTAAATAAGACGACCACTTATTTTCTTTGGGGAATTGCAAATAAGTTCTTCTTACAAGACATAGTGTAAAATAAATGCACATTCAAATTGGGTTCGGCAACCGCCTGCGGACCAAAGTTCGACCTAGGAACAAGCTAGAAAGAAAAGATCAAAACAAGACTCCAACCATTGAGGAATGAACTCGAATAGGGATGCATCTTATCCAAATATGGAAAAAGATAACTGAAGCAACCATCATCCACAAGGATTAAACTTTGTGGGGAATTGAGAAAGGATGGTCATTTTATGCTTAAAGGCTGACAACTCTATTGGAGAGAGACGACATACCCACTCGCTTGGGGAAAACACCAAAGTGAATCAAAACAGGTAACAACCAGAGATTGCAAAAATGCACATATGCTATGCATATGCTTATGCCATGCTTATGTTTATGCTAACAAAATAGGAAAAAAAACAAAACTGGAGATGAAATAAACATCTCGACAGGGATACCCAGCCAACATCACTAAATTGGACATCAACGGGGATGATCATGAAGAACATCAATTCCATTTCAAGGTTACAACCTTCTCTGGGAGAGAGTAATTTACTTAGGACACAACATTATGACTTCACTCGAATTGCCATCATGAGTTTGAATTCTTTGTTGGAGGAGGAAAATCACACAGGGAAATACCCAGATCAACCGAAGTAAGAACTTAATTGGGGAGCTGGAAAAAGGTATCATGAGAACAAAACATTTATGCCCCTCGATAGTATAATAATCATCTTCAAGTGAGCATAGGCTCTTGCGACAAACAGTCTTCAAACATTTTTTTTCCTAGATTACATGGTCTGTGAGAAGAAGCCATCAAGAGGCTTTTACAAAAGAGTTGGCATAAATTTGATTCAATGTCTTCAAACTCTTAGAGAGATTCACAAATATCGACGTGAATGCCCCAGTTTAACTGTATTTTCACAACAAAGTCCTTAGACTGTGGAAGTAACGACTGGGGAACAAACTTGCCCCTGCTAGCTGGTAAATGAAAAAGTGTTGCCCTAGACTAAACTGTTCTTTGAGAGATTCATCTGATCTTGACCTAATCGCTTCTGATTAGCTGAGTACTGTGACAAATGATTAACAAATCCTTTAAATTGGTTGCCCCAAGCTGAGCTTCCTTTACCAAGTCAAATTCCCTAGCTGGTAGCATTTGTTGGGATTCCTTTGATATTGGATCGTCTTGCACACAATTTTGTTCATTAAAAATTGGCAATTTTCAATGCAAAGTTCATGCAAACTTTTGAAAACGATTTTTTTTTATGAAACTCACACGGCGGAGTGATAAGTGATCAAAGTGAAAGGGATCCAATCATTTTACAAGTGTTTGATTAAGTGATTAACACACACAATTATCAAATATCATTAGAAGTCAGGTTATCCAACCTTGTTGTAATATGCTTTCAAAACAACCTTACCTCAATTAGGTCTTTTAAGGGTTGTAAGGTGACTCGGTTCACGGTTTATGAAACAAAGAATAAAAGCTTAAAGTTATTTTTTCCCACCCACTCTGATGAACTCCAATCCTACGTTCAGTTAACTCAAACTACACATTCAGGTTCTTACAGCCTTAGGAATTGAACTGGTGATAAGCTGGTGATGGTACACAAACCTAAAGTAGTCACTACTCCCTGACAGTATTTGATAGCTTTTTGCTATTGAAGACTTTCAGATTGAAAGATTTATTAATTCCTATTTTGATTGTTATACGAGCCTTTTTGTATAAGGCAAGGTTATGAGCTTCCCATCTTTCTTGGCTTTTTCTTTGAAGGGACTCAGCTCATTCTTCAAGTAGGTATTTCTTAATAGTACTTCCTTACATATTACTTTTGGAACAACTTGTACAACATTTATTCAATGGATTTAAGGGAGCTGACAGGTGTCTTGGTGAATTTCTTGCATTCGAAGGTATACCCAAGTTAAATTGAGAGCTACCCTGCTCCAGGTTTAAGATTTAAGGTTTTTTTTTTGTAATGAAAGAAACTCCTACTTATGGGCTTGAAGGGGTTAACGAGGGATTATCTTCCTTATTACTCCAGGGTTTAGTGATTGAAACAATGTCTTACATCATCGAAAAATGTAAATTGAAAGCATATCAACAGCAGTTATGGACATAGTTATCATCATCCTCCTCAATCTTTGCTTTAAACAACAGTTTGGTAAAGAAACGGAATTTTTGCATTTTTTTCGTTTTCTTATAACAATGGAAGGAAAGAGAAAGAGTGAAACAAACGGACTTAATCAAAAGATGCACAAACATTTCATTAATCTTGCCAATTCAAAATGAACAACAGCTTACAAGCAATACAAATGCAAAGAAAATACAACAAAATGCTGAAACAGTCTACAACTCCTAGCCTTAGGGGATTAAACTTCGAAAGACTTCAGATTTCAAGCCCAGACGAGGAAACACCTTCAACAACCACTTGCTCTTTGTGGTATAGTATTATGAGAGGTCTCGCGGGTGCTTTGCCTTTGGATTCAGGAATCGCGACACTGTCATTTGATTTATCCTCCTGAGGTTTCAGCAACTCTTGCAATTTCAGTTTAAAACCTTTACACTCTTCAACTAGGTGCCCTGTTGTCCCAGTACGGTATCCGCATTCAACTTTTGGGTGGTCTTTTTCGAGGATAAAGTCTTTGTCATTGATCAGCTCTCGCACAAGAAAACCTAATGCCAGGCATGCATCTAAGTTGTATCACTCTGCTCCTTTGTGAAATTCACAGGTCAGGTTCGCATTGTGCCATGGCCCTGGCACATGATTAAATAATCGCAGAGTCACTAGCGAGTTCTAAATCAATAGCGGGTAAAGTTTGCTTAGCGGTACTGGAATTGGTTTACCGCAAGTCCTATTTTTCCTGACATGATTCTTCTTGTTCAAGCTCTGGCTCTGAGAACCTTGAGGAGGAACAACCATTGAGTGGTGAGAGACTTTTCTGGTAATCGTCTGATATTTGGTCGCTTGGTCAGATACTAACTTGTGTGAAATTTCTCCTGGTGCACGTTCTTGCTGTGGAGGAGACATGAGAGATGGTGAAATTTTTTGACTTGAACACCTTGAGACGTGAAAGAGATCATTTTGGAGTCGAGAAATTTTTTACCCTCGTTTCTGAGTACTTTACAGTCTTCAGTTGAATGCCCATGTGCCCCAGCATGATAGCCGCATCTGGCGTTGGTATCAAAGCCTAAAGGGTAAGGAGGAATCACTAGTTTCAGCTCCTTTGGTATTATCAATCTGCCTTGGACCAAATCTGGCATTATCTGACTGTATGACATTGGAAACAGACTGAAATGTCTCTCTAGTTTTCTTGGTCTTTGTCGGGCGTGCTGACGCGATTGACGGTTATTTGGTCGTTGATACCATGGACGTCCTCGAGTTGGTGGTACCATCAGAGATAATGCAGCTCTAGTTGTTAGAACACAGATTGGTGTTTCTTATATCTCTATGTTTTGATGATAACTCTTATGGAATTTTGTATTAAGAAAATATATACTCTAAAATTTGTTCAAGTATTATTGTTTCAGGTATTAAATTAAATACTCTTAAAGAAGCAAAATACATAAGTACAAGCAACTATGCAAGGCCCTGAAGCATCAGATGCAAGACAATCAGAAGACTCTGAAGCGCTGCCAGAAGAATCTGAAGCAGAAGCTGCAGAATGATCTGAAGTGTTGCTGAAAGAATAGTTGAAAGCTTTGATCAAATCAGACTCTGAAGTTCACTTCACTGCAAGAACAGAGGATCTAATCATCAGACTCTAATCAAATAATATTCACGCTCAAAGCACTTACTGCAGCATACTCTGATGAAGACTCTGATCAAGATTGAGACTCTGATATATTAAGTTCTGATCATCCATCAAGCTCTGATCATCTCAAACATTTAGCTCTGATCATCTTAAGCATTCCATTCCTTTTAAGCTAGTTCCAAAATCTGAAGTGCAGATTATGAAGACTTCATCCTGAAGGAAGCTTGTTGAAGAAGTTGTAAACTTGATTGGACGTGGTGCTACTTCCAAAGTAACCAACGGCTATTTTTGTCCAATGAAGAGACGTGGTGCAAATTCCAAAGCTTCTACAACCATACTGTTACTGCAAAAAGCATGTCTCTGCCCATACCTTTTGGTGATGAAAAGTCTTATATTTCAAATATAATACTCAGATGCACATTACTCAAAGCAATTGAAAAAGCTATAAAAGGAGAACTTCTACATTTAGAAGTGGATAGTTCATTCAGAAAGAAATATTCATACACACGTTTGAAGCACCAAAGTGAAAACTCTCAAAGTTCATATACTTTTGTTATTTCATAAAACTGTATAGTTTTATTTGTACTTAATCTTAAGTGTAAATATCACAGTTGTGATACAGCTTATTAGAAGCATTTAAACACTTGTTTGTTTACATTAATTTTTAAGAAGTTCCTTGAGAAGACCAAGGTGTGGTCAGTTGTTCTTGAGAAGACTAAGACAGTTGTTCTTAGTGCTTACTATTGTAATCAGTTGATTAATAGTGGATTAAGTCCTTGGGGAGAAAAGCAAATCATCTTTGATAAGGTGGACTGGAGTAGTTGAGTTCAACGAACCAGGAAAAAATCTTGTGTTGTTTTTATTTCCATATTTCTTAAAACTCTTATTCAACCCCCCCCCCCCCCCCCCCCCGCCTTCTAAGTGTTTTTCTCACCTTTAGATGGCATCAGAGCTCCGGTTCTGTTCGTGCTATCACTTAACCGTGACAAGAAAAGATCTAGTGGGAAAAACTCTTGATATTCTTGGTTGATATACATTATGGCTGCTGAAACATCAACATCCAGCAACAACAAATATGAAGAAAGAGTCAGCACAAAACCTCCCATGTTTGATGGAGAGAAATTTGACTATTGGAAAGATAGACTAGAAAGTTTCTTTCTAGGATTTGATGCTGATCTTTGGGACTTAGTTATTGATGGATATGTTCATCCCACTGATGGGAATGGCAAGAAAATTGACAGAAAATCAATGACTGAGGCGCAAAAGAAGGAATTCAGAAATCATCACAAGGCTAGAACTATCTTGCTAAATGCTATATCTCATACTGAGTATGAGAAAATAACCAATAGAGAAACTGCCTTTGATATATTTGAATCCCTGAAGATGACTCTTGAAGGGAACATTCAAGTCAAAGAAACCAAGGCTCTGGCGCTAATCCAGAAGTATGAAGCTTTCAAAATGGAAGAATCTGAATCTATTGAAGCCATGTTTTCCAGATTCCAGATTCTCACTGCTGGCTTAAAGGTTCTGGAGAAGGGTTACTCTACAGCAGATCATGTTAAGAAAATAATCAGAAGCTTGTCAATCAGATGGAGACCCATGATCACTGCTCTGAAGCTGGCAAAGGATCTGAACAAGATTACGCTGGAGGAACTAATCAGTTCTCTGAGGAGTCATGAGATTGAACTAGAGGAAGATGAACCTCTAAAGAAAGGTAAGTCAATTGCTTTAAAATCTAATAAATTTGTTAAAGCATTGCAGGTAATTGAACAAAGCTCTGAAGAGTCCTCTTCTGAAGATGAAGAAGAACTATCCTTGCTGTCCAGAAGAATCAACAAACTCTAGAAGAATAAGCAAAGGAAGTTCAAGAACATCAGGAAACCAGATCAACACAAAGAATCTTCTGGACACAGAAGATCTGGAGAACCCTCTGGATACAGAAGATCTGGAGAATCCTCTAGACACAGACGATCTGGAAAAAGAGAGGTTGTTTGCTATGAATGCAAAGAACCTGGGAACTATATGAGTGAATGCCCAAAGCTTCAGAAGGAGAATCCAAAGAGAAAGTCAGATCATAAAAAGAAAGTTCTGATGGCTACCTGGGATGACTCAGATGCATCTAATTCGTCATCAGAGTCAGAAGAAGAATGTGCTAATGTAGCATTCATGGCTGACATAGAAGACAGTGCTGAATCATCTGGATCAGAATCAGAATCTAATTCTGAGGAGGTATTTGCTGAACTTTCTAGACAAGAACTTGTTGAAAATCTATCTGATATTCTTGAAAACTATAGAAAATTTAAACTCAAATACAAAAAGCTTCTAAAGCATATTGAATTTGAGAGTAAAAAGTTTGAATCAGAAATAGCTGAGCTAAAAGCTGAAAATCTTCAACTGAAAAATAATTTAGAATCTGCTCAACTAAACTCTGATCCAAAATCTGAACCATGCTCTAAATTTTTTTTACAAGAGTATGACTATAGCTTCAGGAAGTTTCTAACTAAAAGCCTAGATAGAAGCAAGATGGCTTCAATGATCTACGGTATTAGCAGAAACTATAGAAAAGGTGTTGGATATAAATCTTTTTCTTATGAGGATTCAAATCCAAAATCTGTAGATAAACTGGATATCAAGTATCCTCCTTTATATTCTCAGTTTACATTTGGTCACTTAAATGATATTAAACACACAAGTTCTAATCAGAACAAACCTGTGTTTAATAAATCTAAAGCTAATCAGAACAAGTCTTATGTTGAAAGACAGAAGTTCAGAAAAAGCTTTAAGGCAACTAACCAAAAAGGACCCAAGAAAATCTGGGTACCTAAGGATAAGATAATATATGTTGCAGACATCCTTAGCAGCGAAGTCAAGACTCCAGTCATGGTACCTGGACTCTGGATGCTCACGACATATGACGGGAAAAAGGTCTATGTTCCAAAGTCTGGAGCTTAGATCTGGAGGAGACGTCAAGTTTGGAGGGAATCGGAAGGGCAAGATAATTGGCTCTGGAACCATTGGCAATGGTAAACTTCCTTCCATAACTAATGACTTGCTTGTTGAAGGATTAGCTCATAATCTATTGTCCATAAGTCAAATAAGTGACAATGGTTATGACATAATCTTTAATCAAAAGTGTTGCAAAGCTGTCAGTCAAAAGGATGGCTCAATCCTCTTTAATGGTAAAAGGAAAAACAACATTTATAAAATTAGTCTTTTAGAACTTAAAGGTTCAGAATGTTAAATGCCTTATGTCTTTTAATGATGAGCAATGGGTCTGGCACAGAGGAATGGGTCATATTAATATGAGACGTATATCTCAGATTAATAAACTTAATCTGGTCAGAGGACTTCCTAATTTGAAGTTCAACTCAGATGCTCTTTGTGAAACATGTCAGAAAGGAAAATTTTCAAAATCATCTTTCAAATCCAAAAATGTTGTTTCAACTTCAAAACCATTAGAGTTACTTCACATTGATCTGTTTGGACCAGTGAAAACTGCATCCATCAGAGGCAAGAAGTATGGATTAGTCATTGTTGATGACTACAGCAGATGGACATGGGTAAAATTCCTAAAGCACAAGGATAAGTCACATTCTGTGTTCTTTGACTTCTGCAAACAAGTGCAAACTGAAAAAGATTTCAAAATTGTTAAAGTCAGAAGTGATCATGGTGGTGAATTTGAAAACAAACATTTTGAAAAATATTTTAATGAAAATGGCATTGCTCATGATTTCTCCTGTCCTAGAACTCCACAATAGAATGGAGTTGTAAAGAGGAAAAATAGAACATTGCAAGAGATGGCCAGAACCATGATCAATGAGACTAACATGGTAAAAAAATTTTGGGCAGAAGCAATTAACACAACATGTTACATTCAGAACAGAGTGTCTATTAGACCTCTTATGGAAAAGACTCCTTATGAATTGTGGAGGAATAGAAAGCCAAACATTTATTATTTCCATCCTTTTGGATGTATTTGTTTTATGCTGAACACTAAAGAGAATCTTAACAAGTTTGATTCTAAAGCATAAAAGTGTTTCATGCTTGGATATTCTGAACGCTCTAAAGGCTACAGAGTATACAATACTGAGATACAGATTGTGGAGGAATCTATACATGTTATATTTGATGATAAGCTTGGCAATCAAAAGCCAAAGCAGCTTGAAAACTCTACAGATGAAGAAGTTATTCTCACAGAATTTGAGAAACAAGATGTAGAGAAAGCTTAAGAAGAAGCTACGCCAGATGCAACTCCATTGGCTACTCAGATGAATAACATGAATATTTCTGAATAACCAACAGTTAAAGGATCATCCAGAATCAAAGCCTCTCACCTAGAAGAAATGATTATTGGAAAGAAAGATGATCCTATAAGAACAAGGTCGTTTATCAGATCATCTGGAACATCACTCCTTGGATTGGTGTCTATTATTGAACCAACATCTGTGGATGAGGCTCTGAGTGATAATGATTGGATACTTGCAATGCAAGATGAGCTTAATCAATTTACAAGAAATGATGTGTGGGATCTGGTTCCAAGACCAAAAGGTTTCAACATTATTGGAACAAAATGGGTATTCAGAAATAAACTAAATGAGCAAGGAGAAGTTGTTAGGAACAAAGCAAGGTTAGTAGCTCAAGGTTACAGTCAACAAGAAGGAATTGATTACACTGAGACTTATGCTCCAGTAGCAAGGTTAGAATCTATACGCCTTCTTATTTCATTTGCTGCACAACATAACATCACTCTATATCAGATGGATGTTAAGAGTGTCTTCTTAAATGGTATTATAGAAGAAGAAGTTTATGTCCATCAACCTCCTGGTTTTGAAAGTGATAAATTTCCAGATCATATTTTCAAACTCAAAAAATCTCTTTATGGTTTGAAACAAGCTCCCAGAGCTTGGTGTGAAAGATTAAGTAATTTTCTTCTGGAAAAGAATTTTATCAGAGGAAAAGTGGACACAACTCTTTTCTGTAAAACATTTAAGAAAGATTTACTAATTTGTCAAATTTATGTGGATGATATTATTTTTGGATCTCCCAATATTATGTTGGGAAAGGAGTTTGCTTTGTCTATGTAGGCTGAATTTGAAATGAGCATGGAACTTAGATTCTTTCTGGGAATCCAAGTAAATCAGACTCCAAAATGCACATATATCCACCAGACTAAATATGTCAAAGAGCTTCTGAAGAAGTTCAATCTGAATGAAAGCAAATTGGCAAAGACTCCAATGCATCCTACAAGCACACTTGGTAAGGAAGAGGTAAGTAAGAAAGTTGATCAAAAACTTTACAGAGGTATGATTGGATCTCTCTTATATTTGACTGCTTCTAGACCTGATATTTTACTCAGTGTTTGTCTGTGTGCTAGATTCCAATCAGATCCTAGAGAATCTCACTTAACAACTATTAAGAGGATTCTAAGGTATTTGAAAGGTACTACTAACGTGGGTCTGTGTTACAGAAGATCTGATGATTATAAATTAGTTGGATTCTGTGATGCTGACTATGCTAGAGATAGAGTAGAACGTAAAAGTACTTCTGGAAGCTGTCAGTTTCTTGGAAGTCATCTGATTTCATGGTTCAGCAAAAAGCAACCCACAATTGCACTTTCAACAATAGAGGCAGAATATATTGCTGCTGCTAGTTGTAGCACCCAGATGCTCTGGATGAAAAGTCAGTTGGAAGATTATCAGATTTTTGAGAGTAACATTTCTATCTTCTCTGATAATACTTCTGCTATAGGCTAATCTAAAAATCCCATTGTTGCACCCCAAATTTTGACCCCTTAGATTCTCATTATCATTTTAGGAGCATTCTCATGAATCATCTAACCTTAACCCAGTGCAAGTTTGTCTTTGTCAAATTACAGATGAATCAGGGTTTTGTACAAATCGAAGCTTCAGGGTTTGTGATTAATCCAAGTTTTGGGCTAATTCAATTATGAAACAAGGTCAAGGGTATCATATAATGTCAATTGAGAATCCAATTTGAGGTTCTTACCCCAGAATCAAGAACAGTGTATTTCAGGGCACCCGATTAGGGTTTTTGACTAGTAAAAGTCAACTGTAGTTTGACTTTGATGTTGGAAGGTGTTTTAATGGTGATATTATGATCCATTAATTTCATATAGCTTAATAAAGTTCATTCAAGAAGTTTCAAAGTCTCAGGAGGTCCAGAGTGTCAACAGACGACTCGGTAGTCGCCGATCGATCGTACGGTTGACCAAAAAGTCAACTCTTTAAATTTAAGGAATTGGACTTCAAAGTGTGATTCAAAAATGTTCCTTATATCATATTGCACTTGCCTATCAATTTTCATGACCATTGGATCAAGGATAAAGGAGTAATCGAAAAATCGAGAAATTAGGGTTTTGAAAGGGGCTAAACCATAACTCCTTAACCACACATCCAATTGAGTTGGTTCAAAGCTCATTTGAAAACTCTTGACAAACCCTACAAAAGTACCTAAGTGGTCCATGATCAGAAAATGCATAGATTTGGAGTTATGATCAAATTCATTTCTAGAAGGGAAAAAGAATTAGAAAATTTCACTTTTAAGTTCATTTTTTAGCAACTTTGAGAGACTTTTTGACCAAGTTCCTTTGGGAAATTGAAACTCATGAAAACATGAATGTTTTAGAGCTATTTGAGGGCTTTCTAAAAAGTACTAGCACATCTCAAAAGGATTTGTGAGCTGAAAGTTAGGGTTATGGCATGTTGGTGGTTTTTCACTTTAGTCCCACATTGTCAAATGTTCAAAAATCATTCTTTCCTCAAATATGACCAATCTCAGCTTGCGAAACATGTTTTGTCTGATGTATAGAGGGTTTGTAACTGAGAGAACAAGAGAAATGCATAAAATAGGAAGTTAGCCAAACTTGCAAGTGGCTTGCAAGTTGCAAGGCAACTTGCATTTAAAATAAACATGGTAAGCATGAGGTGGAAAGGAAGTTCTGCAAACAGCCATCAAGCTATGCCTCTAGCCTGCATTTAGCCCTTTAAAAATCATCATTTTGCTTGACTATTGGGCTTACCTATCATCCAAGGAAACCCCTTTGTGGAGGTTTGATCCAAAGGTGTAAAAGCTTTCTTTAATGTGAAGAAATCTCCACATCTGCCCCTTCTTTTCATTTGCCTATAAAAGGGAGCCCTCATCACTTCATTTGTCACACAAGTTTAATTCTAAAAACCATAGAAAAACAAAGCTCTCACTTTTTCACACCTTACTCCAAAAAATCACAAAATCACAAAATTGCCCAAAAGTTTCAAAAATCTGTCTTGGTACATTTGCTGCCAAACTCAGTTCTCTACATTCAAAAACCCCAACAATCATCCACACAATCTCTAAATATGATATATAAGGTGTCCAAGACCTTAAACCATTCAAAAACCTCACCATTCAAAAAGTCAACTTCCATACCAAGTTACTTTGACCAAAAGCCACAAAATCAGTCAAAACTTGTTCTAGGAATTTGCTTGATGTTCTAACTATTCAAACACCTCATAAATATCATATCTTAACTGTCCAAAGCATTGAGGATCATTGATAAAGCCTATTTCTCAAATTGTCACAAAATTTGCACATCGCTTCAAAAGGAAGGTTCAAAGCTAGGTGGTGAAGTGAAATCTCTGGTTTTCTTGTCTCTTTTGCTTGCTTGAAGTTGTCTACAAGAGGTATGTGCCATTGAACCTCACCTCATTCATTGGAGTATCATAAAACTCACATTGACATGTTTGTTAAGCAATTTGATTTACCACTGTTTTGTGCACCTATGCTAAATTTTGTGTTATTGGAGATATGGTTGATTTTGTTGTCCTAACATAGTTGTTATCCTGTATCTAACATGTATGTGTCTTTGATTGTCATGAAAATCACTCCACTCAAAAACAGCCCTGCTGTTGCATTATTAAGCCAACTATTTTTTGCATCAAATATGCCATTTTCAATTCAAGTGATTTTATAGGTGATCTTGGTGTCTAAAATCATTGGCTGACATATGGATGACCTGTGTGTGTGACTTGTTTAGTATAGTTGGGCATGAAACATGTTTTGAAATTCCAACTTTGCACCTCATATGTCAAATTGCACTCTAATTATCATTTTCACCACAAGTTGTTCTTACTCTGACTCAACATGTTTGCAATATGTGTGTTTGGTTTATTTTGATAAGAGTCTTACTGTCTACAAATGCACATCACTGCTGCCTCACCATTAGGATAAAACAGTTTGCATTTTACCCTCACAATATCAATTATGACTCATTTGGTAATCATACATTCAGTTTCATTCTTCTCTATACTTGTGATGTGTGCATAACCATATGACATCTAAAATGATCATCCACATACTCTAATCTTGCCTGTTAAATGTTTGTTTGATTAGTTGTTTATACAGTACTGTCATCTTTTCTACATGAGAATTTTGGGACCTTAAACTGATTGTGAAAATATGAACTGGTTTTAGGTGTTTTAGCATTGTCATGATTTCTTGCTGTTGAACTCTCCCTTATGTTACCAAAACTGTTTTGAAAGTTAATTTTGTCAAGTCATACATGCTGTCTCACTTGCATCTCACACTAAATTGTTGGTAGCTGTCATAGGAATGGATTAATATTTGGTTAATTTGCACATTGCAACACTTTGAACTCTTGGTTATGATGTTGAAGCTGTTGTTAAGTTTGCTCAACTTATACCATTTGCATTGCTTTGAAATATATGGTGCATTAAGTTTTATATGGCTATGTGAAGCATGATCATTTTTGTCTGAAAAACATTCTGCTTTTAACCAAGAATGCCTTTAAAATGTGATACCAAACTGAGTTTGTTGGTTCTGTTTCCAAAACCAAGCTTTTTTTTAACCATAGAAAGCTTATTGTCATTTTGAGTTGGAGCTCACTCACATGCTTTTTCTTTGATGATTTTCTTTTTGAATCTATGACTATTAGAACTTGATCTATGGTATAATTGAATCATGCATGTAGCTCTTTGAGTGCATTCATAGCAGTCTTGCTCACAAGATTCAAAGTGCATTTTTTAGGCATTGATTGCAATTAACATGTCACTTTTTGATCAAACCTGTTTTAGCATAAATTAGTGCATTGAAATCATTGGTTCATATGTTTATGATGTAAGCATTCCCCTTTCTATCATCAAATCCACCTGTTCTCTCCTTTTATTTCCCAAAAATGCATCATTCAAACTCAATGTGCCATCACTATGTTATTTTCAGTTTTGAAAGATGCATGCCTAATTTTTTAGCATAGGATCATCAGTTAGTATGTTTGAGATGTGTGTGCATCATTAGCATGACATGATTACACTCATTTTGAATTTTCCAAGTTGCATCACCAATGTTTCCCAAAACAGCTTCATCACACCAGTTTCTGTTTTAAGTAAAATATAATCAAGATTTGAGCATTAATTCATCTATTTCCATGTTTGTGATATGTGTGTATTTTGGGCATCACTTGATCCTACTGATTTCTGTCCTTCATTCCCTTAATGCATCATCAAATTCAGCAAGTTTAGCATCTTGCATTTCAAATACACAGCTGCACACACCATATCATCTTTCCTGATTGAAGCATTCTATGACCATAAGAGTATTGGTTGACCTGTTTGAAACTTGTGTAAAGTGTATGTATGAACTAAACCTTCATCTGCATATTTAACAGCCATCACACACACACTCATGCCATATTCACAGCATTAAACCAATTCTTGTTTCATTTGTTTGTGCTCTATCTTGAATTGTAGAAACATCATTTAGTTGGTTTATAACTTTTATGTGATGCATGCTTGATGTGAATATACTCAGAATCTGCCATGAGCTTCTTTATACATTTCAAAATGCCATGTTTGCAATTTGTGAACCAGTTGTTATTTTGTTTAACTTGTGCTCAAGTTTGGATTATAGGATCATCAATCCACATGTTTGTGACCTGTGTATGGTATATGTTTGACCTGTTTTTGCTCAGAACATGCTATGAATTCCATTATGCATTTCAAAAATGTCAATTTGCACTTACATTCGTGTTTTGATTTGTGGATGTTTTCTTAAGAAATTAATATCACCACTGTGTCCCTTATTAAAAAATACACAAGATTGACTTAAGTTTTACTAAATTCCATTAAGTTTTGGATGAGTTTGAACCTTCACGCCTTTGGTCTTTTTGACATGTTGATAATTGCCCAGAAATGCATGATTTCTTAGTATATGTATTTATGGGGTGACATTTACAAACAGATGTATAGCCACCCCAGTGGTAATCACATTTGCACAAAACACGCCTTTCACCATGCTTGCATGGGTTCGATCCGTGTGGAGGTCGAACCCTTTTGTGTTTTCATATTTTCCATTTTTTCTACCTACGCGCGTGTACCAAGTGGGCGTGGGTTCAAATCCCACCCCTTGTCATTTTATCTTTTTTTCTTTGTTAAATATTTTATTTTATATATATATTTTTCATAAACTTCATAAAATCACAACTCCTCCGTTTTTCATCATTTTTAGTTGATTCTTTTTGCAGTGTCTTAATTTTGAGGCCTAGTTTCATATAATATAAAAATATGGCACATTTTTATTAATTGTAATGGATTTTACCTATGGGGAAAAATGTTCATCTTTTTGAGATCATTATCTCGCTTATTGGTTGAATCCTCTGTACAATGTTGAATTTTTCTTGTGAGATCCTTGCTTCCTACGTTAGTTAACATGTTAGGATTTATTTTCCTTTGGTTATCACCATGATTTGTGTTTCCCTTCTTATTTATTTTAAGCTTGATCTGTTGTCACACTTCTTGCTTATTTATCTGTCATCAATACATATTTTTGTGGTTACGTTTGATACTTACTTTATATGGTTGTCACCATGATTTCATCTCCATCATGTCTATTACTTTGTTAAGTATCTTCTTTTCCCTCAAGTGATGAATCGGGTTAGCTCTCATCCAAGTTGCCTCTCCTGTCCCTTCCAAAGGAACAGTCTTTCCATTAACCCTGATGTTATGGATAACTCCTTTCCTTGACTTTGTTAAGTCACTTTAACCTTAGTTGAGAAACCATTAAACTTTGCTTCAAGTCTAAAAAATCCCACCTATACTAGGAGAGTTCTTCAACTAGAACCATATGATAGAGTTTGTCAACTCTATGTAAGGATCATCGTCATGATTTCTTACTTTCCCTTTTGAATATTACAACTTAGAATAGGGAGTTTTATCCAACTCCACACAAGCATTGTCATGTTTGTTCCCCCTTGAACATTGATCATAATCAAGAGTTCTTCATCCTTTGTGAGGTGAACTACGATTACTCTGATTCTATCCTAGTTAGGATACGTAGGCAGAAGATGCGATGTCTTTGCGAGCAAACTTAGAAAACCATCTAGGTCTCTATCTATCCCAAATCCATGTCCCAATCCATAGTACATATTTACAAACTTAGCAAACCATCAAATGAAAGGTTCCTATAGAGTACTACAGATGATTAAGGTGCTAACACCTTCCCTAGGTATAACCAACCCCCGATCCCCGAATCTCTTAAGCGTTGTCGTTACATCGCGAAAAAGGGTTTTTCTTTCTTTAGACCTTTCCTTTGGATAAAATAAAGTTCGGTTGTAAAAAGAATTAAGATTCAAGTTAATTTAATAGCTTGATATCCAATTTTCACCGCAACAGAAATGGCGACTTCACTGGGGAGTGCTTAGTTTTGAGGGTTTAACCTATCTTGTTTGATACTTGCTATATTTGTGAATACTTGTAAATATGTACATATGTGCCATGTTGGATCTTGGGAACTTTGAGTGGTGAGACAACACTATACCCGTGTTTGAGCGTACTTATGATAGGATGGTGGTATATTCAAGGAGACTTATAGGGAGTTGATTCCCGACCAAGTTAACTTGAGAAAACCTCCGCTCAGTAGAGGCCCTTCTGAGAGTTAGTATTGTTGATCGAGTATTTGTGAAAACAATGCTACTTTCTACATAGGACCCCGTGATACTGAGGACCTTTATATTACCTTTTCCCCACTATGGCTTTATTTGGATGTAGTGCGATGACTATAAGGAAGTAATTCCAAAATAGTTGATACGCGATACTACACTTGGACGAGACTCTCTTGAGAATATTATTGACCACCAAGTATTTGGGAAATTGATAATATCCGAAAGATGGGTCGAGGACTCTGGGAACTCTTTTAGAACCTTGTTCTACAGTTTTTGGAAAGCCTTAATACCTTTGGGGCGGGTAGACCTTGACTCCATACTCATGTTCTCCAAACCAAAACCTTTATCTGTTTACCCATGTGTATATGTGAATCTGTGCTTATCTGTGTTTTTGCATTCATGCATTCATGAACATCATATCATAAAAGGTTTCATGGAACTCAGATCTCTTGTTTGTAAACATTAGGATCATCATGGATAGTGGAAAAAAGAAAACTATGAAGTACACTTAAAAAAGTCCTAATTTGGATGATATAGAGAGGTTGAGCACTTTGATAACAGATCGAGAAGGATTCAAGAGCAGGTATGGGAACTTATTGTCATTGTTGAGGATAAAAAGGAAGATCGATCTGGGACTTCTCTCCACACTTCTCCAGTTTTATGATCTACTCTATCATTGTTTCACTTTTCCTGATTACCAGCTGGTACCTACACTTGAGGAATATTCTTGCTTGATTAGTTCGCCTATTCTTGAAGACTCTTCTTTTCCAATCATGGAGAAAGACCCTAAAGAGAAAGAAATTGCTAAAGCTACACGTTTGGGATTGGTGGATATTCAGAAAAATATGGTTACTAAAGGAGGAGTATTTGGTTTGACTGCCGAGTTCTTGGTTGGAAAAGCACAAAACTATGCTGATCATTTGAGTATGGATGCATTCGAGGCCATCTTTGCCTTGCTCATTTATGGGATCTTTTTGTTTCCAAGTTTTGATAATTTTGTGGATCTCAACGCCATTAAGATTTTCTTAAAGAAAAACCATGTGCCTACTTTATTAGCTGACGTATATCATTCTGTTCACTTAAGGAATCTTCATAAAGGAGGAATGGTTACCTGTTGTGTCCCTTTACTATACAAGTGGTTTATTTCTCACTTACCTAAAGCTCATGCTTTTTGGAAGGAAGGTTGGTGGTCTCAAAAGGTTATGGCTCTTACTCACTCTGATATTGATTGGTACAGTCGTAATTATGACGGGATGAAGATCATTGACAGTTGTGGGAGTTTTGGTAATATACCTCTTCTTGGTACAAATGGAGGAATCAGTTACAACCCTGTTTTCACTCACCGACAACTTGGATATCCTTTGAAGGACAAACCTAATAACGCTCATGTGGAGAATGTTTTCTTTAAAGGAGAATCAGAATTAAGAAAAGAGATCCTAAAAGCTTGGGGTCATGTGCATAAGAAAGGAAAGGAAGACTTAGGGAAACCTAATTGCGTCTCTCTCGAACCTTATCTCCAATGGGTCCGAAAGAGAGCTATTCAGCTGAAGATGCCTTATCCTCAGCAGAAACCCATGGTTTTAGAGGAGGAGCACCCAATGATTTTTATTTCTGAAGAGGAGAAGTTGAAGATTGCTTTGAGGAAATCACAACAAGCTGAAATAGCCTGGAGATACAAGTACCAAGTGGCCATGAAAGAGAATGATGAACTCCGTAGACAACTCCAGGCAAAGGATGAAGAGATGATTGCTTGTAAGAAGAGGAAGACACAGGAAGGATCATTTTCTTCCAACTCTCAGTCAACTCCATGGAAGCTGGTCGTGGACAAACTCATTCTTGAGAAGACTCAGATGGAAGAAGAAATCAAGAAGCTTAAAGCAAAAGAGGACTTTTATTTAGAATACTGTCAGCCTTATATTTAGGACTTTTGTAAAATGCACTAGATATTTTGTAATTCAAATCTTGAAAACCAATGAAATGAAATGATGTTTTGATCTAAGTTCCATGAAACCTTTGCATTTGCATTTACATTAAATAATCACTCAAGGAACTAAAGATTGTTTTGCAGATATTATAGGATGGATTCTGGAAAGAAAGCAGAGGTTGTGTTCCAAAGACCCAAATTGGAGAACTTGAAGAAACTGGGAAGTTTAGTAGAAGACCCCGAGGCATTCAGAGAGAAGTATGGAAATATGTTGTCTTTGCTAGAAGTTCAAGTGTATGAGGAGATGTTATCCGCACTCGTACAGTTCTATGATTCAACCTATCACTGTTTCACCTTTCCAGACTATCAGCTGCTGCCAACCTTGGAAGAATATTCCGCCCTGATGGGAGTAGGTGTCACTCCTAGACCATTTTCCGGAAGAGAAGGGAATCCTAACGAAAGAGCAGTTGCAGAGGCCGCGTATTTAGAGGTGGACGAGGTACGATCTCATATGATTGCTAAGGGAGGGTTGTATGGATTTCCAGCTATGTTCCTGTATGAAAAAGCTCAAAGCTATGCCTTGTCAAAGAATATTGAAGCATTTGAGGCCATCCTGGTTTTACTAATTTACGGACTGTTCCTGTTCCCGACTGCTAATGATTTTGTGGACGCAAATGCGATCAACCTTTTCTTAATCAAAAATCATGTACCTACCTTGTTGGCTGATATGTACTTTACCATCCACCGTAGGAACCGTTATAGAGTTGGACGGATTGAGTGTTGCACCGTTCTCCTGCACAAGTGGTTTATTTCACACTTGCCAAAAATCTCAGCCCTCTAGGATAAGCAAAATGGGCTCTCGTGGACAGAAAAGCTGCTATTACTTAAACACTCAGATATTAAGTGGTATGGCCCTATGTATGGAGGGATTGCCATGATCCAAAGCTGTGGAGATTTCCCGAATGTACCACTTATCAGCGTTAATGGTTGCATCAACTATAATCCTATTTTGGCTCGTCGACAGTTGGGGCACCCCTTGGAGGATGAACCAGACCCCGACTTTTTGAGAAGCTTTTACATTGAAGAGGGGAAGAATCCCGCTTACAAGGCTCGAATTGTGTATGCTTGGCGTCAGGTCCAGACGAGGGGAATAACTGCCTTAGGTTACCACGACACTACTGTTTCAGAATCTTACTTATCATGGGTAAAAGAAGCAGCGTTGAACATGTTCTATACTCGTTTTGAGCCTGACTCACCCAAACCTACTCTTGTAGAAGAATTGAAAGTTGCTTTAGCAAAAGCTGAAAAAGAAGGAAAGACTTGCAGAGATAAGTATTTCAAGGCTATGCAAGAGAAGGAAGAACTTCAAGAGTTAATCCGTCAAGGTGGAAGGAGAAGTCAGCCAGAAGACGAAGGGCCGTCGAACCAGAAGATCTGAAATCCTTTTATTTTCTGTTTTATTTCATCATGTATCTGTATTAAAGACTTGTATTTCAGTTTCAGAATCGTTATTGTAAAACTCTCAGTTATTGATCTACGAAGACTTTTGAATTTGCTTATTTCCCCATTGTTATAATGTTTGAAATATTTCTTTGGATTCCTTGAATGATTAATTTTTCATTTGTTGCATTTTGCATTCATAAGCATCGCATGTGCATGTTCTTGTGTTGTGTCTCATCTCGCTGTCTTGTCTCCAGAAAGAATCACATTGAATCCTCAACACCGATACAACACCTGAGCCCAAGCTCGCCTAAGAATGGAAGGATAGAATTTGGATGTAGACAGGATTGATAATGAACTTGGAGAGCTACGAGGAGGCATGGGGCAGATCATGGAAGCCCTACAAGTCATTCGTGCAAAATTGGACACTCAAGCCACTGTTGTTTCTGAAATCACTAGCATAGTTGCGGAGCCGATCCCAACGGTAGTCACTGTTGCAAATGTTCCACCATATGGGTTACCACCTGGTTTCGTACCTCCACCAGTAGTCAATCTACAAGCAGTTTCTCTAGGGCCAGAAGTTCCTCAAGCTATTCCTACTTACACTCAGCCTTCTGTTCAGATTCAAGCGCGCCCTGTTTTTCATAATCCTCCACAAGTGTACGAAGGTCCTGATGGGTATGAAGAAGAGAGTGGATGGCATGATAGGTTGAAAGAAAGTGTAGAGACTATCGACAGGAAAGTCAGAGCAATGGAAGGGAATGACATCTTTGGTACTGATGCCAGAGATATGTGCTTAGTGTCTGGGTTGGTAATTCCGCCGAAATTCAAAGTTCCCAATTTTAATCAGTATTCTGGGGCTACTTGCCCTCGGTCACATCTGATTATGTATTACCGAAGAATGGCCGCTCACGTGGAAGATGACAAGTTGATGATTCACTGTTTCCAAGATAGTTTGAAAGGAGCTCCTGCTAAATGGTATTTGGGTTTGGATCAGTCTCGTATTCATAATTTCCAAGACTTGGTCGATGCTTTTGTGAAACATTACAAGTACAACATGGATTTAGCCCCTGATAGAAGACAGTTACTGAGCATGTCATAGAAGATTTCGGAATCTTTCAAAGAGTATGCACAATGGTGGAGGGAAACCGCCTCTCAGGTGGAACCACCTTAGAGTGAAAAGGAGCTAACAGATTGGTTCGTCGATACAGTGAGGCCGAAGTTTTATGAGAAGATGGTCAGTAGTGTAACCGCAAGTTTTTCTGATATAGTAGCAGTGGGGGTGAGAGTGGAGTTAGGAATGAAGAATGGGAAGGTGGCTAGTGGTTCCAGCAGTTCTGGTAGCAACAATGTCAAGAAGCTCAGCAGTAACTTTCATAAAAAGAAGGAAGGGGAGACAAATGCAGTAATTGTGGAAAGAAAGAGTCGCACCTGGAGACCGCCCTACCAAAAGTATCAGCAGAGTTATGTTCAACAACCTCAGCAAGGCTTTGTTCAGCAGCCTCAAGCAAGTTATGTTCAGCAATCCCAGCAACAACGACCAATGTATCCGTTGCAGTATGCCCAACAACCATATGTAGCAGCTGTAACTCCGGCTTACAGCCATCCTATTCCCAGTTATCAGGCAGTGCCAGCACCTGTATATCAGCCAATTCAACAAGGGTATCAATGAGCGCCCAACGCTCCACCCTACCAGCAACATCATCAGCCTAGAGCTCAGGCAACCAGACAAAACTACCAGAATCGGAGGCCAGCAACAAAACCTCCACTTCCTCAGATACCGATGACTTACACGCAGTTGTACCCCTCCTTAGTACAGCAGGGATTGGTAACGACGCGACCAATAAATCCAGACACTACATCTCCTCACTATAATCCAAATGCTCATTGTGCCTTTCACGAAGGCGCTGCCGGTCATGATTTAGAAGGCTGTCTTGCTTTAAAACATCTTGTCAGGGAGTTGATGGAAAAGAAGATCTTGTCTTTTGATGATGTACCCTCAAATGTTAAAAGTAATCCATTACCGAACCATGGAGGGGTTAATGTTGTAGAAGAAGTTTCAGATGAAAGGGTAGTCCGAGGTGTGTCAGAGATCAAAACCCCGCTGAGGTTACTTCACGAGAAACTACTGAAAGCAGGATTGATAGAAGATACCCATAATGATTGTAAAGAATGTTCTAGTGATTCTAGAAGGTGTGACATAGTACGAGGAGATATACAAAGATTGATTAATAAGGGAATGTTACAAGTGTGTAGTAAGGCGAGGAAAGAAGAAGTTTCAGTAATTGAGCCTGTTTTTAATTTACCAAAGAAAGGTGAGAAAGTTCCGGTGTTCAAAACGACTAACAGAATTATGAAGCCTATTTTCAACAAGTCAGTTATTGATCAACCTCGACCAGTTATTATTCAGAAACCAAGACCGTTTCCTTTTGAAAGCACAAAGGTCGTTCCATGGAAGTATGACATGACTGTGATAGATCAAGGGTCTGGGAAGGTTAGTCAGAAAGAGATAGTAAAAGACGACCAAGTAGACGTGACAAACATTGTAGGTACAAGCAAAATGACCCGTAGTGGTCGAATCTATCAGCCAAAAATGACAGTAGCCGCCCCAAAAGAGGTTACCCCTGCTACGACAAAAGAAAAAGAAGTACCATGTACTGAAGAAGACGACGAAGAATTCTTAAGGATTATTCAGAAAAGTGATTACAGAATCATTAATCAGCTTCACCAAACCCCATCAAAGATATCGATCTTGTCTCTCTTGATGAACTCTCCAGCTCACAGAGAGGCTCTGCAAAAGGTATTGAAGCAGGCACATGTGACAAAAGACATAACTCTCGGACAATTCGATTCAGTAATAGCCAACATTATAGCCTGTAACACCCTGAGCTTTAGTGATGCAGAGTTGCCGAACGAAGGACGCAATCACAACCGCACATTGCACATATCTGTCAGGTGTCAGGTGTAACACCCCCTTTCTATACCCCCAAATAAATTAAATAAATCAATTAGGCACTTAGAAAATTCATTTCATCAGAGTTTAATTAAAACATGGTATAAAAGAGGCGCATCACATTATCATGAAATTAAACACATACGATACCTGCTCAAAATAGATATGCAACAATGGGTAACCCACATCTCAATATTTAGAATAAAAGCGGAAACATCCAAACATTGAATTGATCTCATTCATAAAAGTATATACAACCATCAGTTAATTCATGCTTTACAACATGTCCACAGCAGATACATACACATATGTATCACAAAAGAATCAAAACAAATGTAACTCCAAAAGAGTCAAAGGCTTCCTAACTACCCAGATGTTACATATCAGAGCCATTGACCAAAAGGAATGAAGACATCGCTTCACAAAAAGAACCTCCAGCTTCCTACTCTGCAATGCCTCATAGAGCATTATAAAACAGCAGAAGGGTGAGAAACAACATCATAACAGTTAATGCATAAAATTGTATATATACATATACTCACATTTGTACAAGTTATACTCAAATTATGTTCTCACCACATTAAGCATATACAAATAATCATGTCTCTACACATGCTTATGAACATTCACTATATTTTCCTCCAAACAATCATATATAACATACACAGTTATATTCACACAACTAATGCATCATACACAGATGACTCATGCAACTCATAGAGACCGACACACGACTCTATGCAGATGCAAATGCGGTACCGACTCATTCAACAGACTCTCTAAGGAATCGAGTATTCAGCAGATCCTCCACGGGATCAAGTACTCAGCAGATTCTCCACGGAATCAAATATTCATCAGATTCTCCACGGAATCGAATATTCAGCAGATCCTCCACGTGATCAAGTACTCAGCAGATTCTCCACGGAATCAAATACTCTAGCCAATCCTCCACGAGATTACATGTTATGACCGATTCTCCGAGGAATCACACAATGCAACCGATTCTCCAAGGAATCACACAATGCAACCGATTCTCCAAGGAATCACACAATGCAACCGATTCTCCAAGGAATCTAATATAACCATCGTATCATACGAGGTTCTGCAAATCCTCCGAGGGATCATTCAACACAAAAATGCATACTATGCTCACAAACATACTCATTGCATTTATCACATACATCGCATATATCTATCATGCATTCACATTATGCACCATTCCACACATGGTTTACACACATATCAGCCTATCAATGCGTTTCTTATTCAGTTCGAGCAAATACACAAGATTATCAAATATTCAAGATTCACCATTTACTCTACAATCTAGGATTCACGCCTTTCGGCCACCCACAGCCCGACATGTCAAAATAGTTCACACATCGATCATTCATATAGGCATTAATCATAATTGAATCAACCAAACATCATGCATTGAACAAACAGCAAAACAAAATAACACTGCCAGGTTTGCCAACCTTCGCCTGGCGAAGCCACGCAGCGAATGCTCGCTGACCTTCGCCTGGCGAACTTCCCAGCGAAGTCCACTGGGAGTAATTCTGGAATTACTCGCTGAGGCTCGCTACCCACTCGCCTGGCGAACCCTCGCCAACTAACCTCGCCTGGCGAACTTGCCAGCGAATACAGGGTGTTAGCTTCTGACTTGCTTCGCTACAGCTCGCTGGGCTTCGCCTGGCGAAGCTTCGCTGCCTTTCGCCTGGCGAACTCGCGAAGACAGAACTTCCATGGCTGTCTTAAAGCCCAAACTCCACACAACCAACCGATTAAATCCAAACCAGTCACAGTAGCACAACCCAACCATCACCCGACTAAACTACATCGTCTAATCCGAGTTCTAACCGATTGAAACCTCATTCTACTCACAAAACCAACTTCTAACCTAAGTGGAAAAAGAGTAGAAACTCTACAAAATCCACACACATACACATACAATCATATACATTAAAGAGATGATGGAGTTTCACACCCTTACCGATCGATTGCAAGCTTTGGTGATGATCCCTTGATGATTCTAGGTTTTCCTCTCCCCTTTCTCTTCTTTTTCTCTTCTCCTCTTTTCTTTCTCTTGGTTTCTTCTTATCTTACTATATTTCTTTCTTCCCTCTCTTATTCTATTTCTATCTCTATTTCTTTCCTCTCAAATTCTTTCCAACACTTACCAAACAATTCTCACACTAAATTGCTAAATGTCTAAAATGCCCTTTTTACTCTAATTCCCCGAAAACTCTCCGAATCGGTAAAATAGATAAAATAAGCAAAACACCACATAGCAATATATAATTTCTCAATTTAAACAAACATCAATTAAATAAATTAAAAGACTCAACAATTAATGGGAATTCAGAATCGGGGCGTTACAACTCTCCCCCACTTTAGAAATTTTCGTCCTTGAAAATATTACCTTATTCAAACAACTCCGGATGCGACTCTCGCATCTTGCTCTCCAATTCCCAAGTCATGTTGCCTTCCGCGGCACCTCCCCAGGACACTTTCACAAGCGCAATATCCTTGCCTCTTAGTTTCTTAACTTCGCGGTCCAAAATACTAACCGGTAAAACTTCAACTGTAAGGTTATCTCTTACTTTCACTTCATCCATTGGAATAACATGTGACGGATCCGGAACATACTTCCGAAGTTGCGAGACATGGAATACATCATGCAAATTCGAAAGATTCGGAGGCAACGCCACACGATAAGCCACAGCACCAACTCGTGCGACAACCTGATACGGACCAATAAAACGAGAAGTCAACTTTCTCGACTTCAAAGCACGACCCACACCCGCAACCGGTGTAACTCTCAAAAACACATGGTCGCCCTCTAGAAACTCGAGATCCTTTCTCCTTTTATCATGATAACTTTTCTGTCTACTCTGAGAAGCTCCCATCTTTTCCCGAATAAATTTCACCTTTTCCGTCGTTTGCTGTACCATTTCCGGACCAACTACCGACTTTTCACCTGTCTCATGCCAACACAGAGGTGTTCGACATCTCCGACCATATAAAGCCTCAAATGGCGCCATACCAATACTCGAATGGAAACTGTTATTATAGGTGAACTCAATCAACGCTAAATAATCGTCCCACGCACCACCTTGTTCAAGCACACAAGCACGCAACAAATCTTCTAACGATTGAATCGTCCTCTCGGTTTGACCATCTGTTTGCGGATGATATGCCGAACTCAATCTCAACTTAGAACCCAAGGCACCTTGCAAACTCTCCCAAAATCTTGAAGTAAATCTAGGATCTCTATCCGACACAATACTCTTAGGAACTCCATGAAGCTTCACAATAGTGCCAACATAAATCTCGGCCAACCTTTCCAAAGAATAAGTAATATCAATCGGAATAAAGTGAGCCGATTTAGTAAGCCTATCAACAATCACCCAAATAGCATTATGTCCTCTTTGCGTATTCGGCAATCCCGTAACAAAATCCATCGATATACTATCCCATTTCCATTCCGGAATATCCAACGGTTGCATCAATCCACTAGGCTTCTGATGCTCCACCTTAGACTTCTGGCAAGTCAAACACGAGTACACAAAACGAGCAACATCGCTTTTCAATCCAGACCACCAAAAGATCTTCTTCAAATCCTGATACATCTTATTCGCTCCCGGATGAATACTTAAGTTACTCCGATGTCCCTCTTCCAATATCATCTTTTTCAAATCCGCATCATCAGGAATACAAATACGACCTCGAAACCTCAAAACTCCTAATTCATCAACTTTGAAATCTTCATTTCCATTCGTCATCAAATCCACAAATTTCAAATCCAACTTTTGCTTTTCACACACCGTAGTAAGGAAATCATTCATGACATGCAACATACCAAGCTTCACACTACTCGGCGTTAACTCACAAACCAAACTCAAATCTCTAAAGTTCTCCAAAAGTTCCCACTCTCTAACCATCAAAGTAGACACGTGCAACGACTTCCGACTTAAGGCATCGGCTACCACATTCGCCTTACCCGAATGATAATTTAAACCAAAATCATAGTCCTTCAAAAGTTCTAGCCATCTCCTTTGCCTCATATTCAATTCTTTTTGATCAAACAAATACTTCAAACTCTTGTGATCGCTAAAAACCTCAAATCTTGCACCATAAAGATAGTGCCTCCAAATTTTCAAAACGAACACTACGGCCGCTAACTCCAAATCATGAGTAGGATAATTCTTTTCATGTACTCTCAACTGTCTAGAAGCATACGCCACGACCTTCCCATCTTGCATCAATACACCACCCAATCCTGACAAAGAAGCATCGCAATAAACCACAAAAGGTTCCGTAGGATTCGGCAAAATCAAAACTGGCGCTGTTGTTAACCTTCTCTTTAATTCCATGAAACTCTCTTCACAATTAACATCCCAAATAAAAGCCTTTCCTTTACAAGTCAACTGCGTTAACGGAAGTGCCAACTTTGAAAATCCTTCGATAAACCTCCGGTAGTAACCGGCCAAGCCCAAAAAGCTTCGAATTTCCGTAACCGATCTTGGAGTCTCCCATTGCATTACCACATCGATCTTGGATGGATCCACACTAATACCATTGCCGGAAATAATATGTCCAAGAAAACTCACCTTCGACAACCAAAACTCACACTTAGACAACTTTGCGTACAACTTCTTCTCTTTCAAAATCCGCAACACAATCCTTAAATGTTCTTCGTGTTCCTCTCGAGACTTAGAATAAATCAAAATGTCATCGATAAACACTACCACAAAACGATCCAACTGCTCGTGGAAGATACGGTTCATATATTCCATGAAAACACTCGGCGCATTAGAAACTCCGAATGGCATCACCGTATACTCGTAGTGACCATATCGTGTTCTAAAAGCCGTCTTCGAAATATCTTCTTCCTTAACCCGAATCTGGTGATAACCGGATCTCAAATCAATCTTACTAAAAACACGAGCTCCAACCAATTGATCCATCAAATCATCAATTCTTGGAAGCGGATACTTGTTCTTAATTGTCACCTTATTCAACTGCCGATAATCAATACACAATCGCATACTACCATCCTTCTTCTTTACCAACAATACCGGCGCACCCCAAGGAGAAACACTTGGTCTTACAAATCTCTTATCCAACAAATCATTCAACTGCTTCTTTAATTCCACCAACTCCGATGCCGACATCTGATACGGGGCCATCGAAATCGGTCTAGTACCCGGAACTAGATCAATAGAAAATTCAACCTCTCTCTTTGGCGGCACATCCGCAACATCTTCCGGAAACACTTCAGGAAATTCACAAATCACAGGAAACACGTCGAGCTCAACTTTGCTCTCCACCGACAACGATGCAAACAAACCAAACAACTGAGCTTCGTCCGCTAAAAGTTTCTTCAACTCTTTAGTGGAAAGAAAACTCTCGTTTTCGCCATCTTCCAAAGAAGGAAACCTTACTAACTTGTGATAGCAATCCAGATGAACTCTATTAAATTGCAACCAGTTCATACCCAAGATTACGTCCAAATCTTCCAACGGCAAACACACTAAATCCATAACGAAGTCCTTACCATACATTGTCAAAGGACAACTTGCACACACCAAAGAAGTAGTTACCGACCCCGAAGCGGGAGTCCCAATAACCATACCACTACTCAAAGAAACCATACACAAATCCAACCGCTTAGCACACGCAAGAGAAATGAACGAGTGAGTCACTCCAGTATCAATAATAGCAACTAAAGGCATATCATTAATAAAGCATGTACCTTTAATCAAACGATCCGCCGCATTAGTAGCGTCTGAACCTGCTAATGCGAATACTTTTCCTCCCGCCGGAGCTTGCTTCGGTTTGGTACAATTCGAGCTAATGTGACCCACCTCGCCACAATTAAAACACTTCACAGCATTCTTTCTACACTCTGCTGCATCATGTCCAAGGAGCCCACAGTTGGAACACTTCGCCTTGAACTTTCCACAATCATAAGACTTGTGGCCCATCACGCCACACTTAAAACATTTGATTGCACCGGAACCTCCTCCGGGTCTCCTATCAAAGTTTCCCCTATGTTTGCCCTTCTCAGCAGGCGTCACATAAGGTCCGCTTCGTACTTGCTGCTTCCCTCTCCTCTCACTCAAACCCCTATAATGAGTAGAACGAGCTCTACTGTCTTCTTCATAAATCCTACAGCACTCGGTCAAATCCGAAAATCTTCGTATCCTTTGATAACCCACCGCTTGCTTTATCTCAGGACGCAAGCCATTCTCATACTTGATACATTTGGAAAATTCCGCCGTAACCGCATCATAGTGAGGGTGAAACTTCACTAACTCAGTAAACTTAGCGGTGTAGTCCACCACCGACATATTACCTTGTTTCAACTCCAGAAATTCCATTTCTCTCTTCCCTTTAACACTTTCGGGATAATACTTCCTTAGAAACTCAGTACGAAATAAATCCCACGTAATCTCCTCATCGTCGACCTCAAGAACTTGCCTCACGCTGACCCACCAGTCATCAGCCTCTTCTCTCAGCATGTGAGTCCCTAGTCTCACCTTGTTCCCTTCAGCACAATCCATCACCCTAAAGATCCTCTCAATTTCCTTTAACCATATCTGAGCACCATCCGGATCAAATCTCCCTTTGAACACCGGTGGTTGGTTCTTCCTGAACTCATCATTCGCATTCACGTTAGGTGCACCCTGCACAGCTCTGGCCATAGCCTCTAACGCCGCTGCCATAGCATTGTCATTACGACCTGCCATATTCTGAGGATTCCCAAAAATAACAACAAGGTTAAACAACCGTTCAACCAACACAACAACAAGACAGACACGACTGACTCAACACTGGCTCTGATACCACTTAATGTAACACCCCCTTTCTATACCCCCAAATAAATTAAATAAATCAATTAGGCACTTAGAAAATTCATTTCATCAAAGTTTAATTAAAACATGGTATAAAAGAGGCGCATCACATTATCATGAAATTAAACACATACGATACCTGCTCAAAATAGATATGCAACAATGGGTAACCCACATCTCAACATTTAGAATAAAAGCGGAAACATCCAAATATTGAATTGATCTCATTCATAAAAGTATATACAACCATCAGTTAATTCATGCTTTACAACATGTCCACAGCAGATACATACACATATGTATTACAAAAGAATCAAAACAAATGTAACTCCAAAAGAGTCAAAGGCTTCCTAACTACCCAGATGTTACATATCAGAGCCATTGAGCAAAAGGAGTGAAGACATCACTTCACAAAAAGAACCTCCAGCTTCCTACTCTGCAATGCCTCATAGAGCATTATAAAACAGCAGAAGGGTGAGAAACAACATCATAACAGTTAATTCATAAAATTGTATATATACATATACTCACATTTGTACAAGTTATACTCAAATTATGTTCTCACCACATTAAGCATATACAAATAATCATGTCTCTACACATGCTTATGAACATTCATTATATTTTCCTCCAAACAATCATATATAACATACACAGTTATATTCACACAACTAATGCATCATACACAGATGACTCATGCAACTCATAGAGACCGACACACGACTCTATGCAGATGCAAATGCGGTACCGACTCATTCAACAGACTCTCTAAGGAATCGAGTATTCAGCAGGTCCTCCACGGGATCAAGTACTCAGCAGATTCTCCATGGAACCAAATATTCATCAGATTCTCCACGGAATCGAATATTCAGCAGATCCTCCACGGGATCAAGTACTCAGCAGATTCTCCACGGAATCAAATACTCTAGCCAATCCTCCACGGGATTACATGTTATGACCGATTCTCCGAGGAATCACACAATGCAACCGATTCTCCAAGGAATCACACAATGCAACCGATTCTCCAAGGAATCACACAATGCAACCGATTCTCCAAGGAATCTAATATAACCATCGTATCATACGAGGTTCTGCAAATCCTCTGAGGGATCATTCAACACAAAAATGCATACTATGCTCACAAACATACTCATTGCATTTATCACATACATCGCATATATCTATCATGCATTCACATTATGCACCATTCCACACATGGTTTACACACATATCAGCCTATCAATGCGTTTCTTATTCAGTTCGAGCAAATACACAAGATTATCAAATATTCAAGATTCACCATTTACTCTACAATCTAGGATTCACGCCTTTCGGCCACCCACAGCGCGACATGTCAAAATAGTTCACACATCGATCATTCATATAGGCATTAATCATAATTGAATCAACCAAACATCATGCATTGAACAAACAGCAAAACAAAATAACACTGCCAGGTTCGCCAACCTTCGCCTGGCGAAGCCATGCAGCGAATGCTCGTTGACCTTCGCCTGGCGAACTTCCCAGCGAAGTCCACTGGGAGTAATTCTAGAATTACTCGCTGAGGCTCGCTACCCACTCGCCTGGCGAACCCTCGCCAACTAACCTCGCCTGGCGAACTTGCCAGTGAATACAGGGTGTTAGCTTCTGACTTGCTTCGCTACAGCTCGCTGGGCTTCGCCTGGCGAAGCTTCGCTGCCTTTTGCCTGGCGAACTCGCGAAGACAGAACTTCCATGGCTGTCTCAAAGCCCAAACTCCACACAACCAACCGATTAAATCCAAACCAGTTACAGTAGCACAACCCAACCATCACCCGACTAAACTACATCGTCTAATCCGAGTTCTAACCGATTGAAACCTCATTCTACTCACAAAACCAACTTCTAACCTAAGTGGAAAAAGAGTAGAAACTCTACAAAATCCACACACATACACATACAATCATATACATTAAAGAGATGATGGAGTTTCACACCCTTACCGATCGATTGCAAGCTTTGGTGATGATCCCTTGATGATTCTAGGTTTTCCTCTCCCCTTTCTCTTCTTTTTCTCTTCTCCTCTTTTCTTTCTCTTGTTTTCTTCTTATCTTACTATCTTTCTTTCTTCCCTCTCTTATTCTATTTCTATCTCTATTTCTTTCCTCTCAAATTCTTTCCAACACTTACCAAACAATTCTCACACTAAATTGCTAAATGTCTAAAATGCCCTTTTTACTCTAATTCCCCGAAAACTCTCAGAATCGGTAAAATAGATAAAATAAGCAAAACACCACATAGCAATATATAATTTCTCAATTTAAACAAACATCAATTAAATAAATTAAAAGACTCAACAATTAATGGGAATTCAGAATCGGGGCGTTACACTAGGAAGACACAATGGCACGAGTTTTAGTCGATACTGGATCCTCATTGAATGTATTGCCCGCCAGGTCGCTCGCAAGGTTAGCATATGCAGGGGCAGAAATGAAACCAACGTATTTGATTGTAAAAGCTTTTGATGGTTCAAGAAGAACGGTTGTTGGAGAGGTAGAATTGCCAATCATGATCGGACCTCATGTGTTCGATATTACATTCCAAGTCATGGACATTAAACCAGCTTATAGTTGTTTGTTGGGACGACCGTGGATTCACGCCGCTGGGGCAGTGACTTCCACATTGCATCAGAGAATGAAATTTGTTGTGAATGATAAATTAGTGATTGTACACGGTGAAAAGGACCTAATGGTGAGCAATCTGTCATCATTCAGGTATATTGAAGCAGATGAGGGCGCATTAGAAACTTCCTTTCAGGCACTCGAGATAGCTAATGCGGTGATGTTGGAAGAAACAGTGGCTAAGAGTGGTCCGTCTTTTGCATCCGCTCGGAGCATCAAGTCTACACTGGAAGAAGGCACTCCTGCAGGTTGGGGAGAGATTATCGAAGTAAAACCAAAAATGGATCGCCAAGGGTTAGGTTACAAACCAACTCACGATGAAGCGCCGACACATGATAAAGAATGCCCAAAGACTATACAAGAAATATTCATCAGTGGAGGTTTCCAAATCAGTACTGTAGAGGAAGATTCCAAAGATGAAGACCTTGAACAGTTAGTGTATCATTGCAACGCTGCCTTGAGCAACTGGGAAGCTATTGAGATTCATTTGGTTGTTCCTGAGTTAAAGTAATTTGTTTGTCTTTCTTTTCTTGTTTTTGTTTTGAATCTCCGTAGCCATGCCCAAGGCTATAGGAATGTTTTGTAAGGGCCCCGAGCTTTCAAGAAAATCAATGAAAAATGAACTATTTTGTTAATTTCCTTGTGTTATTTCCTTTACTGCTTTTGCTTTCATTTTAAAAAAAGAAAAATGGCAATCTTAAAAAACCAAAACAATTTTCTCTTTTGTGTGCTGCATTTGTCTTTGTGTGTTTTAATAAATTAAGCCATTCCAACGTGCAGTGATGTTCTAAAACCCTTTGAATCCTATGACTTTGCATCCCCTCCTGACTTTGATTCACCAATATACCAAGGTGAAGATGAGGATGAAGATTTCGAAATCCCTGATGAACTGGTAAAATTGTCACACCATGAGTATGCAGAGCTTCAACCCTACAAAGAACAGGTAGAAGTCATTAATCTTGGCACCGAAGAAAACAAGAAAGAAGTCAAGATTGGGGCAGCTCTAGGGGCAGAAGACAAGCAGCGACTAGAAGAACTTTTGAAAGAGTACGTGGATGTATTTGCTTGGTCGTATCAGGATATGCCGGGTCTAGACACTGACATAGTGGTTCATAAGTTACCGCTTCGACCAGAATGCCCACCGGTTAAACAAAAGCTCCGAAGAACAAGACCTGACATGGCTCTCAAGATTCGAGATGAGGTGAAGAAACAGATTAACGTCGGGTTCTTAGCAGTGTCCAAATACCCCGAATGGGTAGCCAATATTGTACCTGTGCCGAAAAAGGATGGGAAAGTCAGAATGTGTGTGGATTACAGGGATCTAAACAAGGTCAGTCCGAAGGACAATTTCCCTTTGCCACATATCGATACTTTGGTGGATAATACGACTCGTTTTGCACTTTTCTCGTTTATGGATGGTTTTTCCGGTTACAATCAGATTAAGATGGATCCCGATGACATGGAAAAAACTACTTTCATTACTCCATGGGGGACTTACTGTTACAAAGTTATGCCTTTCGGTCTAAAGAACGCAGGTGCTACTTATCAAAGGGCCATGGTAACTTTATTTCATGATATGATGCATAAGGAGATAGAGGTATATGTTGATGACATGATAGCCAAATCTCAAAGCGAAGAGGACCATTTAGAACATCTCTTAAAATTATTTAAAAGACTCAAAAAATATCAGTTGAGACTGAATCCAGCCAAGTGTACCTTTGGAGTAAGATCTGGGAAGTTACTCGGTTTCATTGTCAGTCACCGAGGGATTGAGGTAGATCCAGATAAAGTCTGAGCCATTCAAGACATGTCAGCTCCACAAACAGAAAAGCAAGTCAGAGGCTTTCTTGGAAGACTGAACTACATATCCAGATTTATTTCCAATATGACTCCTACTTGCAAGCCCATCTTCAAATTATTATGCAAGGACCAGACGGTTGTTTGGAATTCAGATTGTCAGCAAGCATTTGATAAGATTAAGGGCTATCTTCAAGAGCCTCCTATCTTAATACCTCCGGTTCCGGGAAAACCTCTCTTCATGTATTTGACAGTGCTTGAGAATTCAATGGGTTGTGTGTTAGGTCAGCAGATGAGTCTGGATGAAAAGAACATGCTATCTATTATTTGAGTAAGAAGTTTACTGATTGTGAAAGCCGATATTCACTTCTGGAGAAAACTTGTTGTGCTTTGGCATGGGCTGCCAGACGTTTGAGGCAGTACATGATTTGTCATACCACTTTGTTAATTTCAAAAATGGATCCAATAAAGTATATTTTTAAGAAGCCTGCTCAGACTGGAAGACTCGCCCGTTGGCATATGTTATTATCAGAATACGACATCCAGTATGTAGCCCAGAAGTCTATCAAGGGTAGTGTTTTGTCAGAATATCTTGCAGATCAACCAGTGGAAGATTATGAGTCTCTCAAATTTGATTTCCCAGATGAAGCCATTATGTAGGTAAAAGATTGTGAAGAGCCAGGTCTTGATGAGGGTCCGCAGGAAGGTCTTTGGTGGAAAATGATGTTTGATGGTTCCTCCAACTACAGTGGGCATGGCGTAGGCGCCGTTTTAATGAGTCTGGAAGGTGGTTACACTCCATTCACAACCAGGTTGGATTTTGACTGCACAAACAATATCGCCGAATATGAAGCATGCATTCTCGGCCTCGAGGCAGCTATTGACCTCAAAATCAAACTTCTTGAAGTCAGTGGGGATTCAACTTTGGTTATCTATCAGGTTACGGGTGAATGGGAAACTAGACATGAGAATTTGATTCCTTATAGAACCTACATCGTCAAGATGATGGAATATTTCGATGAAATCACTTTCAAACATGTTCTGAGATCTGAGAATCACATTGCCGATGCCCTAGCCATGTTAGCCTCAATGTGGAGAATCAAGGATGTCAATAATGCCACTCTCATTCGAATTGAACGCAAGACCGAGCCCGCCTACTGTCAGATGGTTGAAGATGAAACTGATGACAAGCCATGGTTCCATGACATAAAGAATTACCTGTCCAAACAAGAGTATCCAGCAGATGCTACCTCACTTGACAAGAAAACTCTAAGACGATTAGCATCCAAGTTCTTTCTCAGCAATGATGTGCTTTACAAAAGAAACCATGATATGGTCTTGCTTAGGTGTGTCGACAGACGAGAAGCAGAGTTGTTAATGCAAGATGTTCACGAAGGATTGTTTGGTACTCATGCCAATGGATATGCTATGTCTAAAAAGATTTTGAGGGCTGGTTATTACTGGTTGACTTTGGAAACTGACTGTATTCAATATGCCAGGAAATGTCACAAGTGTCAGATTTATGCGGACAAGATGCACGTACCACCAACATTTCTAAATGTGTTGTCATCACCATGGCCTTTCTCTATGTGGGGCATCGATATGATTGGGGCAATTGAACCAAAAGCTTCTAACAGACACCGATTTATTCTGGTTGCAATTGATTATTTCACAAAGTGGGTTGAAGCCGCATCCTACACTAATGTTACTCGGCAAGTGGTGGCCCGTTTTATCAAAAAGGAGATTATCTATCGTTACGGAATTCCAAGCAGGATCATAACGGACAATGGTACCAACTTGAACAACAAAATCATGAAGGAGTTGTGCGATGATTTCAAAATTGAACATCACAATTCTTCTCCTTATCGTCCCAAGATGAATGGAGCTGTAGAAGCTGCGAATAAAAACATCAAAAAGATTTTACAAAAAATGGTGAAAACTTACAAAGATTGGCATGAGATGCTACCGTTCGCCTTGCATGGGTACATAACGTCCGTACGCACTTCAACAGGGGTAACCCCTTTTTCTTTGGTATATGGAATGGATGCGGTACTTCCTATTGAGGTCGAGATACCTTCTTTGAGAGTCATAATGGAAACCAAGCTTGAAGAAGCAGAATGGGTGAGAGAAAGATTTGATCAGTTGAATCTTATCGATGAAAAGCGCATGTCTGCAATGTGTCATGGTCAGTTATATCAGAAGAGGATTAAGAGAGCTTTCGACAAGAAAGTTCGCGTCCGAGAGTTCCGAGAAGGGGAGCTTGTACTCAAGAAGATTTTACCAGTTCATAAAGACGCACGAGGAAAGTGGATGCCTAACTATGACGACCCGTTTATTGTGAAAACCGTCTTCTCAAGAGGCTCATTAATTCTCACCACCATGGATGGAGATCAACTTACTCATCCAGTGAATTCTGATGCAGTACGAAAATATTACGCCTAAAAGAACCCGATAAGCCGAAAACTCAAAGGAACGACTTATGCAAAAGTTAGGGTTGAAGAAAAAGAAAAGAAAAGAGAAAAAAGAGAAGAAAAAAAAGAAAAACTAAGAGCTCACTAAGTTGAAAACCCGAAAGGGCGGCTTAGCCAAATATGAGTGTCCTGGTGGATTGAAAACCCGAAAGGGCGGTCCAGGCAAAAGTTAGGGACAAAGGTGTTTCACTGCATCAGATGAGTTGTCACTAACGCAGAAGGTCGTACAAGAATTCACTCCAACCGCTCTCGTCAGAAGCAAGGATTTTGGGGGATTTTGGTCTTTAGGGATAGTTTGGTCATGGGATTCGATATAACCTTATCCACGTTGCCATTTTTCACTTGTAAACTTCTATGGAATTTTGTCATTTGCAAGATTTCATCCTTAAATAAAATCAGTTTTGAGCCATTCTTTCTTTTGCAAAATTATCATTTCCTTTATTTTCTTTGCTATGCAAAATATTGTTCGTTGATCAACGATAATTTTGAAAGCATTAGGGTCAGATTATTGAATAAAAACTTGAAAAGATTAACAAACGTAAAAAACTTCAACTCATGAAAAAGAATCGAGGAAAATCATACTTCCCCGAAACCTCAGGGTTGCGGAAACTTTGATACGCAAGCCTATCGTACTCCCTGGTGAAGTATAAGCACGTTGAACTGCTGAGTCTCCTTTGGTCATGTGTGAGTATCAAGTTGGAAGACTATCTCCTTATGATGAGGAGAAGACTCGTCCTAGTAGAAGATGTCTGAGCATTTGTTTGAATTTACTGTGTCATCTCTGACTAGTTGGTTTAAAAGCTCTGTTCCCCTGTTAAGATTGGGTTTATCTTCAAGACTACATACACCTTTCAGCCTGGGTTCAGTGTGATTCATTTTGTCTCTCGGGGTCAGTGTGCTATTTGTTGATTCCCCGTGAATGTCTAATCACTGCTAGTGAATTTCTATTTAAAGTCCAATTGTAACTGGCATTGTTTTAGAAGCCAATCGTTATTAGTATTCTTTTGGTCGTCACCATATTTCTTGTTAAGACCATTCGTAACTGGAATTGTCTTAATTCCACTCGTTTGTATCTGTTGATTCGGTCGTCACCACTTTTTTCCTTTAAAGTCCAGTCGTAACTGGCAGTGTTCGAAATCCAATCGTCATTGGTATTCTTTTGGTCGTCACCATATTTTCCTTTGAAGTTTAGTCGTAACCGGCATTGTCTTAACTTTACTCGTTATTATCTTTTGGTTTGGTCATTACCAACCTCTTCCCTCTGAAGTCTAGTCGTCACTAGCAAATCCCCTGTAAAGTCTGGTTGTTACTAGTTGATTTTCCGTTTAAGCCCAGTTGTAACTGGCAGGTGTTCGAAATCCAATTGTCATTGGTGTCTTGTTGGACGTTACCAACCTTCCCCATGAAGCCCAGTCGTAACTGGCGTCATTTGAAATCCAATCGTTAATGGTATCTTTTGGTTTGGTCGTTACCAACCTCCCTAGCTAAAGCCTAGTAGCTTGATGGCATTCTCATAACCACATGGGTTGGTATACCCTGATTTGGTCGTCACCATGTTTCTTTTAAAGTCCAGTTGTAACTGGCATTACTTGAAACCCAATCATCATTGGTACCCGGGCTTGGTCGTTACTAATCTCCTTTAAGTCCAGTAGTTACTGGCATTGCTTGAAATTTGGTCATAACCAATTTCCCCAGTCGAAATCTTGTGTGTTATCAATTGGATTTGAGAAATCTCATTTGTTATTAACCCAGGTTGGTCGTTACCATTACCTGCGAAAAGTCTAGTGGTTACTAGCACTGCCTGAACCATCTGTTAAAACTGGGTGACATCATTACCCCCAGTGAAATCTTCCTCCCTGTCGTACACCCCAGTGAAATCTTCCTCCCTGTCGTACCTCGAAAAATACGATCCTCGCGATGGCCGTGGAAAAATACTGTTCGAAACAGAGTCGCCACCGAACTTTATTCATTCCAAGAATGGAATAGGAAAATATCGATAAAACCTTTAAGAGGGATAAGAACATGGTCACCGCAACCAATATTCTAGGTTCGGGAGTCGGTTACGCAGAGGGAAGGTATTAGCACCCTCTATGTCCGTTGTACTCAACGGGAACCTCTTGATCGATTCGAGAGTAAAGTTAACTATGCTTGTTTGTTTTCTTCTAAGGTTTCTCCTATGGGGGAATGGGTGGTTATAAGATAGGGTGCTCGCCAAGATCATCGCGATCTTGTGCCTACGTATTCTCATTGATAAATGAGAAATCAGAGCAGTCGTAGTTCGGTTGACTACGGTAAAAAGGTTTGGAAACGAACGAGTGTTTAGGTCGCATTCTAACTGCTAAATGTTGGCTTGTCTGCTCACTAGGGGAGGCTGAAGCACGAGTTTGTTATGCACGGAAAAAGGGACTAAACAATGTTCTTTGAGAAGAGTTGTTTGAGTTGTAGGGATCGTGCAACGGCGAGGGATTAGGTTTATCGTATTGGATGTTTTTGGTTAGAGAATATATTTGAATAGGTTTAAGGTCTCGATTGCATGGGGGCAAGAAATAGGAGTTTGGTTAGGTAATTTGATGGAGAATGACAACTATTCGATAAACGAGACGTCGGCCTCACAATCAATTAATCGGGATATTATTGGAATGCTGGATCCCAATAACATGTTTTCATTCGAATAATTACGAAATATGTTTGAGAAAGTTTCAATCGCACGGGGGCGAGAGAAAAGAGTTGGATTGAATATCTTAAGGGAGAATGACGACTACTCGATAAACGAGACGTCAGTCTCGCAACCAATTAATCGGGGCATTATTGGAATGCTAGATTCCAATGATACCTTTTTCACTCAATTAATTGTGAAAGTGTATTTGAATGGACAATAACGATATTTGTCAAAGTAGTTAGGGCACGTATCTTATATACGAAAAGGTCGAGTAATCCACAACCTAGAGCGTACGCTCCAAGAGTAGTTTACTCAGGAATTCAAGGAATGCGAAACTCCAAGAACTCCATTCTTTCGCAATCTTAATTAGGAAAATAGTTTGGATTTGACGTATGGTTTAGAAACATACTAGGGTTTAGAATCGATCGCACAAAGGGGAGGAACAAGATTAGAGAGGTTGTATGTTTAAGAGGAATGACGACTATTTGATAAGCAAGACATCGGCCTCACAACCAATTAGTCAGGATATCGTTGGAATGCTAGATCCCAACGACAATCTTTTTCATCCCATTAATTATGAAATAATGTTTGTTGGACAGTGAATGTACTTGTCCAAATAATTAAAGGAGGTATTTTAGAAACGAAAATTCGAACGACACACCATTCAAGGCGTACGCCTCAATAGTAGTCCCTCTCGAATTCGAGGAATGCGCGACTCCAAGAACTCAATTATTTCGTGATTTAATTATGAAAATAAGTTGAAAATATTAGCGTACTCGGACTAGGCGCGCTAGATATTCCAGAAAATAAGATCGGGAGGGTCACAACTCAAGGTGTGCACCTCGAGAGCGGTTGCTTAAAAATTCAAGGAAGGCGAGATCCAAGAATTTAATTGTTTTGAAATTTGATTAAGGAAATAGTTTAATTTAAATAAGAAAAATAGTCTTAATTTTTATAGAATTAAATAATCAATTGTAAAGTTTTGATTTGGGAAAAGTTTAATATTTTAGAAAAGTTTTAACTCAATTAATAAAGTATAGCTTTTTAATACTTAAAATACTATTATATTTTATTGTTTTGAAAAAGTTAATATCTTTAAGAAGAAATAGGTTTTAAATAAAGTATATTTTTTGAAAAGTTTATTATTTAAAAATATTAATTTGGTAATAATTTTGAAATGTATTTTATTTTAAAAGAATGAATATTTGGAATTTATTATAAAAATATCTAATTGATAAAGATTATTTTTAAAATATCTTTTTAGAAATTTCAATTAAATTGAATAAAAACAGGCTTTGAAAATCGAAAAAAGGAACAACCACAACTCAAGAGCGTGCGCCTCAAGAGCAGTTGTTCAAAAATCCAAGAGGTGCTAGACCTCAAGAATCCATTACTTTTGTGATTTAATTAGAAAAATAAAATTAGAGTTAATACATTATGTTATTAGAAAATACAAAACATTTTTAACAACTACATAATCATATATTGTCTTTATTAAAACAAACCATTCAAATATGTTGTGCCATGTTCATCAGCCATGAAGTAATGGCATTTGTACATAGTAACTCTTTTGACCATCCATACAAGATGAGGAACAAAACACAGTCAATAAAATATGAAATTAAATTTCGCAAAACCGAAACCGGAACAGTGTAGTCAATTTAAACAATATTGCACGAGCAACAATCGAATTAATTCTGAGACACAAATTTGAATAACAAACAGTATACTACAGAAGTTCAATTTTGAATCGTTACCGTAAACAAATCACTGTTTGGTGTTAAGCTGAACTTAACGTCAATGCTGCTGCGGAGTCGAGTAAGTGAAATCTTTGAGTTGTTTGGATTTGCTGGACTGCTCGGTGTTGTTGTCGGACAAAGGCCATAATGCTGTTGTTTACTTCAAACTCTTCTCGCGTAACCGAAATGATGTCGCCATCCATGGATCAAAATAGAAATGGATGCCGCAATCTAGTATTTATCAATCAAAAACATAACAGGAACCAGAACAAACTCGTATAAACCGAGCAAATAGAATTAGCATCAGTTTATTTCTAACATCTATTCCACAAATCATCACATTAATCCAAGCAATTCATAAATTCAGTATGATTCACTAGAATTTAACATTAGCTAATTGAGATATCAACAATAATTTGAAAAAAAAACTAATGTACTTGAATCTCAATTGAGGCGACACAAAATCAGATGCATGCTATTCATATCATTCTCAAAGCTTACATCACAAAGAAATTATTGCAATAAATTCAGAAGCTCAAAAGCTAGGACCAAATTGAGAAACAGCAATAATAGAGTTCCAAAGCTCATTCACGACTCAAAACAGAGAGCGGTGATAACAGTTTAAACTAAAAATGAAACAGAATCAAAATTGGTATTGAAGGCAAACCAGAAACGAAATAAAGTCATGTAGTGGCACCGAGTTAGCTTTTCCTGAGGTTGAATCCACAAGGTCCGTGGCGATCCAGCATGATTGATTTTAAGTTTTGTGGTGCGAGTTGATGCAGCTGCGGTTGCTGGGAAATCTTCGCTAAAATTGAGTTGCCGCTAAGACGATCCAAAGCTAAATTGTCATCGCGTATTGCTTCAATGTTTTTGTGGTGACAGATGCCTTGAGGATGATGCAATTATCTTCGAAAACCTGCATCAGACTTGATACCTGCACAACAAACAAAAAGAATCCCCATTTTTTGCGCGAATGATAACATGGTAACATCCGCGACGGTTGTTGATTGTAGCCACTCGACTTTCCCTGCATTAAAATGTTTGGTTGCATTTTTTGTGTCGAAAGCTGAACTAGCAGAATTTCATCATTGTGTGGCCGAAACTTGGTGATGTCGCAACCTGTCAAAAAAAAAAAAAGAACAAAACAAGCAATATCCAACAGCAGCGTTGTCCTGATTTATTATTGTGAAGCCAAATTGTGATGACGCCAGGAGATTATCATCGTTATGGCTGCAGTGTTGTAGAATTTGAGGGTTACTGCTGCTATATATATCTAGGTTGCCGCTGTGGTGTGGGAATCGAAACTCAACGGTGTTTGTGTTTAGACTTGAACTGTGAATGGGGTTCACGACCTGCACAGAAATTAGCAGCAACCCAAAACAACAGGCAATTCTTTTTGAATACAAACAACAACATTGATTTGAATAAATCAGCAGCAACATATTAAAATGCACATATAAATTAGGAAGTTCTACGAAAACCCGAATCATTGCGGCAGGACAACCAACCATAACCGAAACAACTGAATGCAAAGCGACACAATAGACACGATACGATGAGCCAGAAACTTCAATCAAATCTGAACTGAAACAGAATGAGTTTTGAACATAAAAGAATCAAAATTGAAAGACCATCGACGCGAGCTTATATGAATTAAATCTACACCGCCGAATCAAAATCACATACAAAATTTAAAGCACTTCCACCTAAACATCGCATCGATAACAACATGTTCAAAATTGCTTTTAAGGCCAAAATCTCCAGTTTATTCAATTTTTACCAAACATAAAACTCACCGTAGAACAAAACACAAAAACCGGAAACAACAACTGTAATTGGTTGCGGCAATGAACATAACCAACAACATACCAGTAGAAATATATTTACCACAGAGAAAACAAGAGGAATTATATTTGGTTTTCATGACATTTATCACAGTAGAAGGTTTAGCAGGTCAAACAAAAAGCTACATCATATGAAATCGAGTTGGAAACTATAAGCAGCAAGAATCATTAAGTTATGCAGAACTTGACCTATTCAAAATATTACCAGAAGCGAAAATGCCTGCTGCTACGAGCTGAATCACGACATTGCTGCAAAATGGATACATGTGAGAGTTTTTGCCGCTCTGTTTCGTTGCTGCTAGCGCTCGCTGTTGCTAGCCGTGAGTGAATTCACGTCGAAATTAAAGTTACTTTGGATGCGGCTGCGGTTCTGTCTTGATAGAAACGAGAAAACATCGCCCCACCCTTGTCATCAACCTTCTTTCCATTCAAAGCCTCAACAGCTTTAGCAGCATCATCTGGACTTTCAAAATTTACAAAACAAAAACACTTCGACCTACCATCTACATCTCTCATCAAAACAGCACTAGTAATGGTCCCATATTCACCAAATGTAACCCTCAAGTCTTCTTCAGAAAATGATTCTGATAGGTTCTTCACATAGACATTGTTAAATCTTGTCTTGCTAAGAACATTATCTCTATCCTGCTTACGTAGGGAATGACCCACATACACCTGCTTATCATTGATCAGCATTCCATTTAACTTATCAATTGCATTCTGAGCCGACTCAGAATTCTCGAATTGGACCAAAACCATAACCTTTAGACTGGCCAGAACCATCAGTAGCTATTTTGCAAGACAAAATATGTCCAAGAGTAGAAAAAGTATCGTGCAAAGCTTTGTGATCAATTGTCTTGTCCAAATTCTTGATAAAAATATTAGCAGTGCCACTCTTCCGAATACTAGGATCACGGTGAGAATACATAAACCTAATAGATTTGTTGTTCAGTGGAGTAAAATTCAACACATCCAATGCCCTGCCCGCATCCTGATTAAACAGATCGTAGAGTTGTGAATCGCTGACATTCAGTTCTAGGTCACCAACGCACAACGACATCGTAACAAACTGGTTCGCGTTCGGTGTGGCAATGACGCCGTTCGAAGGTGCTGGAACGGCCTGCTGAACCTGAATCGAAACTGAAGATCCACAGAGTCTTTATTGTTGCTGCATTCGCTATGGCTTCGTATTCCTGCTGTCAAAAATTCGACGAAATCGCAACCAAGATTGAACATGGCCATGCCAAGTCTTGCATCTGATAATATAGAAATAGACTTTCCTATGATAAGAGGCATTTCAATATTCCACCTGAATGAAACTAGTGACCAAGTTAAGCCTATAATGCTGGAATATGTGTTTGGATTTCTGATAAGTTTTCTCCAAACCATTATCAATATTAGCCTTGTCATTACGCTTGCTGGTGGCATAGCTTTTGAGTTTCCCTTTCCACCTTCTTCATTCCTAGACTCATCCATGTACTCCTCTTCACCCTCCACTAGAGAAGAGAAACCAAAATCAAAAACCAAGACCATGAGTCGGGAAATTACTAAACTCTACCATGGACTGATAGTATTGCAGCGGAAACAAAGGGATCAAAAATCCAATTGGAACTTGCTGAAATTGAATACATTAATCAACTTTCATACAGAAACTCCCATATATTGATGAGCTTGAGGTGGATGTTGCTGAATGTCGCCCAACCTGGTTATTATGCTTCAAAAACGGAAATCAACGACATCGAAGCCGCGGCGATCCACGCGAGCTATTGTTGAACAAAATCTTTAGTACCTTCTCTTCCTATGAATCGTAGCAAAAATCTATGTTGGACAAACTCTTATGGTCAGAAAATAGTTTTGAATCGCGGGTCCACGATCGAGACGAGTGGGGTGGAGTAGAAGCGGTAGTAGCATTTAGTTATTAGAGAGGATGATAAATTTCAAGTCGGAGGACGATTTAGGGAAGAAAGTGGGTCAAATCGTGACGGTGTTGTGAGTGTTTCACGGTGTAGGAGTTTGAAGTGTTTTTACAGGGGAGATTGAAGAAAAGGAATGAGAAAGTGGTGGAGCGGAAGGGGTTAGGAAGAAGATGGTGAAATAGGGTTTGGCGGCCGTTTAGGGTTTCTAAAAAGGGTGGGTGGCCCAAGTTAGGGCTTGATGAACAGTAACGCCCTAATTCCTTAGGGTATGTTGCCCTTTTATATCCAACCACAAATCAACCGTGTTTTCTCACTTAACTCTTTTTCTATTTATTTTTGTTTTTTTCTTTTAATTAATTAATAATTCTTTTTATTATGTTTTCTAATTATCATATCAACTATTACTAACTTAAATTCTAATCTAATTAATTAATAATCTATTATAATTTAAAAAATTAAAATAAAATAAAAAAAACTAATCTAAATATAATTTAAAATTCTAAATCTTAAAATAAAATATATATATATATATAAGAAATAAAAAAAAATAACAAATAAAAAGATGCCACGTGGCATGCTCTTATTGGGCTAAAAGGTAAAAATGCTCGTTTTTGCTGAAAAATACGCTACGCTGTATAAGCGAGGTAAATTAAAAACAAAGTCGGGCAAATGAGAATTTTGAAAAAAGGTAGGACAAATTTGGGGTATGACAGATGCCCCTATCTAATTGCCTTGAACTTGAGAGAATGAACAGCTGCATGGCGTTCATTTTCAGGGTGGAAGTCAATTAGATACAAAAAGACCCCGAAATTTGTCCGACAAGCAAGTAAAAATGCAAAGAGATGGGATACACCAGAACGGGATGACAGGATGCAAAAATAGATGAACGAGATAACCTGATATTCCCTGGGTGGTCGAAGTAGTCCCTTATTTAATAAGGTTCTTCGCGGTACCAGAGTGGTATAAATGATCCTCTTTGGGTGGTCGAAAGCAGTGCCTTATCCATTAAGGCTCTTCGATGATACCAAAGCAGTATCTCGAGCAAAACTTGAGATTCTTCAGGTGGTCGAAGCAGTACCTTATCCATTAAGGTTCTTCGATGATACCAAAGCAATATCTCGAACAAAACTCGAGATTCTTCGGGTGGTCGAAGCAGCACCTTATCCATTAAGGCTCTTCGATGATACCAAAGCAGTATCTCGCACCAAAACTTGACATTCTTCGGGTGGTCGAAGCAGTAACTTATCCATTAAGGCTCTTCGATGATACCAAAGCAGTATCTCGAACAAAACTTGAGATTCTTCGGGCGGTCGAAGCAGTACCTTATCCATTAAGGTTCTTCGATGATACCAAAGCAGTATCTTGAACAAAACTCGAGATTCTTCGGGTGGTCGAAGCAGCACCTTATCCATTAAGGCTCTTCGATGATACCAAAGCAGTATCTCGCACCAAAACTCGAGATTCTTTGGGTGGTCGAAGCAGTACCTTATCCATTAAGGCTCTTCGATGATACCAAAGCAGTATCTCGAACAAAACTTGAGATTCTTCGGGTGATCGAAGGAGTACCTTATCCATTAAGGCTCTTCGATGATGCCAAAGCAGTATCTCGAACAAAACATGAGATTCTTTGGGTGGTCGAAGCAGTACCTTATCCATTAAGGCTCTTCGATGATACCAAAGCAGTATCTCGAGCAAAACTTAAGATTCTTTGGGTGGTCGAAGCAGTACCCTATCCATAAGGTTCTTTGATGATACCAAAGCAGTATCTCTGATCAAAACTTGAGATTCTTCGGGTGGTCGAAGCAGTACCTTATCCATTAAGGCTCTTCGATGATACCAAAGCAGTATCTCGATTAAAACTTGAGACTCTTTGGGTGGTCGAAGCAGTACCTTATCCAATAAGGTTCTTCGATGATACCAAAGCAGTATCTCGAGTGATAATTTTGCTGAGGAATAGTTGAGCTAAAATCCTTATTAGAGGAGCAACCTTGTGCAAAACTCTGCAGGGGGGAAATCTTCAACAAACTCTCTAAGATGACCTCTGCCTGGGGAGCCATCGGAGCAATAGTTGCTGAGGATTATCATCATCAACTGCATGGTTGAAGAATGACTTGCTGGGGAGTAGAATTCCCTAAACTCGTGGGGTCTTAACTCTTTTCAGAGTCATACTGCCAACTTCAATGGAGGACTGACCAAGATGCTTGCGAACTGATCCTGGATCCTGCTACGTTGCTATGCAATGTAACGTTTTATGATGCCCAAACATGCAACTAAGGTGCAAATGCTAGGGAGTGCACGATGCGAATGCGAAGGATATGCTTGTGCTTGATATGATTATGATATGAGGTTGTATGTCGTGCTTATGATAATGCAGCGACCAGGTATGCCGGGGATAAAATCCTGTCGGGGACATCACTAGGGATTGGATTTGGTAGTTGCCAAATGGTTTGGACTTTGGTTATTGAGGATGCCAACGAGGGTGGACTTTGATAGTTGCCAAATAGATTGGACTTTAGTTTCATGAGGGTGCCAACAGGGTGGACTTTGGTAGTTGCCAAAATGGATTGGACATTGGTTATTCAGGATGCCAACGAGGGTGGACTTTTAGTGGTTGCCAATAAAAGGTTGGACTTTAGTTATTGAGGATGCCAACGAGGGTGGACTTTTAGTGGTTGCCAATAAAAGGTTGGACTTTATGTGGTTGCCAAATGGATTGGACTTTTAGGATGATTTGCCAGACGAGAACTGGACTTTGAAAGATTTGTTTCGGTTACAAAGCTCTGACAGGTATCAGGTCCAGGCCGTGGGGGTGAAACCCAATGACAGAGAGGCTCTTTCAGGAGGTTAAGGTTATTTGGTGGGGTGATGGCATGATTCCCCGACACTCAACTTTTGCTTACGAGAATAAACTTGCTTGAGTAACTGCCCCAATGTTGTTCAACTTGCCCCAGTTTGGGTCTATGAAGGAGTTTTCCTTGAACGGAAATTGGAAACAATCATACCATGAGACGAATCTCGAGATGGCTTGCCCCAACATTCCAAGTCGTGGAAGGAAGTTGGAAACAATTGTACCATGAGATGAACTCGAGATGGCTTGCCCCAGCATTCCACATCGTGAAAGGTAGTTGGAAGCAGTTGTACCATGAGATGAACTCGAGATGGTTTGTTCCAAAACTCCAAGTCATGAAAGGAATTCGGACGCAAATATACCATGAGACGATCTCGAGATGGTTTGTTGCAAATTTTATTCAGGAAAGGGTTTTGACCTTGATTAACTGACCCTTGGGGTAATTGGCTTCAAATTATTCTTTAGGTAGTCTGCTCAAGAATGAGCGTTGAAGCGACATGACTTGTGCTGATTGAGCGTTAGAGTGACTCTCCCTTAATCAAATGAAACTCGGGGTAGCCTGCCCCTTGTTGGATCCTTTGCAGAAGTGGTATACTCGTTCTGGTAAGAACCTAGCTTCTAGCTGATATATCATGACAACTCACAAACGTTGAGCGTAGCGACTTATCCAAAGCATTCTAACTGTGCGAGCGTAGAGACTTAACTAACGCGTGTTAATCGTACGAGCGTAGTGATTTAACCAATTCATATGGATTGCGTGAGCGTAGTGACTTAACCAATGCGTTTGGATTGCGCGAGCGTAGCGACTTAACCAATGCGTACTAGTCGTGCCTTCGCTCTGCCACAAGGCCTTTGCCGCTGGTTGACCTCAACCATCAGCTAGTTTGCCCCAAGTTCAACCAGTTTGCCCCAGTCTGCCGGGTGTCTGAAGGACTTTCTTCTGGGATGAGAACTTTGGCGATGATTATACCAGGATATGGCTTGAACCCATTTGCCCCATTGTCTGGGCCTTGCAATGGTCTGCCCCGGTTTAAACCTCAGAAGGACTTGCCCCAGATTCGTAGGGTTAGGAGAAAGTCTTAATTCAGGTCAACGCCTATGAGTGATCAAGTTCCTCTTCGATTGCACTTTGTTGGAATTTCCATTATGCCAATTACTAATTTGCCATTAAAATTGTTTATTCAAAAATGGTAATTTTAACGCGACATTCATGCAAGTTATGAAAATATCATTTATTGGGAATGATGTGAAAATGTGTGACGAGTGGACTGTTAATCCAAACGCAATGCTGATTTAATTGGTGTGAAAGATATAGCAAGAATATGACACCAATGCATAAGATTAGCAAATATGTAGGAGTCAGTTTACGCAACCTTGCTGTAGTTATACTTTCAGAATAAAACCCGCCTCAATTAGGTCTTTTGAGGGTTGTAACGTGGTATGGTTCACGGTTATAGAAATAAAGGATATTAGGCTCAAAGTATTATTTGTACCCACCCCTTCTTCGTAATGATCTCCATACCTACGTTCAATTAATTTTGCACCTGCTTGACGGTGTAAACTTGATGGTTCAAAGTTTGCTTGAAATGGCAGCCACCTTATTTTGATAGATGTCAGCAACCCCTTGATTTGGGTGGGCACTGAATCTTATTTGTTTTTTTTGTCGAGGGTTTGAGGACCTCTTTTTGGTTTTGTTTTTTTGATCCCTAACTTTTTCCAGGACTGATCTTGTTTTTCGAGTCCATCGGGATTGCCTTTATTTTTGCCTAAGTCTCCTTTTGAGGTGTTCGACTTAGCAAGCTTTTTATTTCTTTTATTCGTTGGAGGATTTGTGACTGCCAAGTCATTGGTCATAGATGAACAACCGTCATGTCTTTTGGATGTTGTCTCGTGATTCGAGTGCGTAATCAGGTTAACTGGACACTACCCATTCCCTCGGTTAAATGTAAGGGTTTATAGATCCGAAGGAAACTCCTACTTCTAGGCTCGAAGTGGTTGACTAGGGACTAACTCCTTATCTCTCCAGTGTCTGGGGGTTCGAAACAATGCCTGTACATCATTAGCGAGATTTTATCCAAAAGCATACTATCAGCAATTATGGGTATTTCGTTTTCGTCATCCTCCCTCAAATCTTTGCTAAACAGCAGTGCGATGAAGGAAGTGGAATGAGATTTTTTTGTGATTTTGGCGATAAGTGAGAAAACATGAGTGGATACGAATGGATTTGATCAAAAGCATGTATAATCATCACATTAACAATACCATTAATAAGAAACAATGTCTAAAAGCAAGTAGCACTTAACATAAAGGAAACTACAAATGCACAAAAATGATAAGGAAACTGCCAGTATTGAGGAACTGAGCTCTTCTTCCTTGCTTCACAGTTGGGCTAACTTTTGGCAGCTGTTTCATATTGCCTTTTGCGTTGTTCTTGTCTTTTCTTAGCTCAACTTGATTCTGTCTCAAGTGTTCCATGGTCTTCCATCACTAAGTCAAGTTCATTACTGGTGTCGGGAAATCAACCGCGGATTATAGATAAATGGTGGATAGGCTTTTTTGGTTTTGGAATATGATATGCGATGCAAATGAAACGCAGATGCAGTGATATGCAAATGCAATGCAGGTGCACACAAGATCCAGGATAACATAAGCAGGTCAAAGCGCCCTAGCCGGTAGACTATACAAGGCAAGTTCTAGATCCTTTACCCATATACCCACTCACGGGATAGCTTCTATGTTGACGGATAAGGTTCCTAGGATCACGGACACCAATCGCATCAACATTATGCAACAGGCTAGCTGTATTATAATGAGAGTACGATAGGGTCTCTCCTGAGCGGAGTCCTCATGCTAGGCACACGAGGAGCGAGTCCTCAGAGACTAACACTACACGATCACCAATATAGAAACTGGTTCTAAGAGTGGTTCCCAGAGTCATGGACCCTTCATGAATCAAATCGTGCAACAGGCTAGCTGCGTTACAATAGGGTCTACGAAAAGGTCTATTCTGGAGGAGCTTTCATGCTAGGCACACAAGGAGCGAGTCCTTGGGGACTAACACTAATTACTACCAATTCTAAACTATGTTTTCTCTCTTCTTTTTCCAAAGCTCGGGTGTAGAGCTTTACTTGCAATGCTATCCCCGAATCCAGCAGGCAGATATAATAAACAACATACGATAGAAAGAGAAAACAAGAGATAAACAATAGGAGAAAAATAAACATAAAGAAAACAGTTAAGCAAAAGGTTGGTACTCTTGAATCGAGTCAAGTTAGGATTGACTCTCTCTTGCATAGGGCAATGCGTATTCCCCAGCAGAGTCGCCATCTGTCGTACCTCGAAAAATACGATCCTCGCGATGGCCGTGGAAAAATACTGTTCGAAACAGAGTCGCCACCGAACTTTATTCATTCCAAGAATGGAATAGGAAAATATCGATAAAACCTTTAAGAGGGATAAGAACATGGTCACCGCAACCAATATTCTAGGTTCGGGAGTCGGTTACGCATAGGGAAGGTATTAGCACCCTCTACGTCCGTTGTACTCAACGGGAACCTCTTGATCGATTCGAGAGTAAAGTTAACTATGCTTGTTTGTTTTCTTCTAAGGTTTCTCCTATGGGGGAATGGGTGGTTATAATATAGGGTGCTCGCCAAGGATTGGGGCCCTTGTGCCTACGTATCTTCACTTGTAAGAAGTGGAAAATCAGAGCATTTGTAGTTCGTGGACTACGGGAAAAAGAGGGGATTGTGGGGAATGTGCTCGCCAAGATCATCGCGATCTTGTGCCTACGTATTCTCATTGATAAATGAGAAATCAGAGCAGCCGTAGTTCGGCTGACTACGGTAAAAAGGTTTGGAAACAAACGAGTGTTTAGGTCGCATTCTAACTGCTAAACATTGGCTTGTCTGCTCACTAGGGGAGGCTGAAGCACGAGTTTGTTATGCGCCGAAGAAGGGACTAAACAATGTTCTTTGAGAAGAGTTTTTTGAGTTGTAGGGATCGCGCAAGGGCGAGGGATTAGGTTTATCGTATTGGATGTTTTTGGTTAGAGAATATATTTGTATAGGTTTAAGGTCTCGATTGCATGGGGGCAAGAAATAGGAGTTTGGTTAGGTAATTTGATGGAGAATGACGACTATTCGATAAACGAGACGTCGGCCTCGCAATCAATTAATCGGGATATTATTGGAATGCTGGATCCCAATAACATGTTTTCATTCGAATAATTACGAAATATGTTTGAGAAAGTTTCAATCGCACGGGGGCGAGAGAAAAGAGTTGGATTGAATATCTTAAGGGAGAATGACGACTACTCGATAAACGAGACGTCAGTCTCGCAACCAATTAATCGGGGCATTATTGGAATGCTAGATTCCAATGATACCTTTTTCACTCAATTAATTGTGAAAGTGTATTTGAATGGACAATAACGATATTTGTCAAAGTAGTTAGGGCACGTATCTTATATACGAAAAGGTCGAGTAATCCACAACCTAGAGCGTACGCTCCAAGAGTAGTTTACTCAGGAATTCAAGGAATGCGAAACTCCAAGAACTCCATTCTTTCGCAATCTTAATTAGGAAAATAGTTTGGATTTGACGTATGGTTTAGAAACATACTAGGGTTTAGAATCGATCGCACAAAGGGGAGGAACAAGATTATAGAGGTTGTATGTTTAAGAGGAATGACGACTATTTGATAAGCAAGACGTCGGCCTCACAACCAATTAGTCCGGATATCGTTGGAATGCTAGATCCCAACGACAATCTTTTTCATCCCATTAATTATGAAATAATGTTTGTTGGACAGTGAAAGTACTTGTCCAAATAATTGAAGGAGGTATTTTAGAAACGAAAATTCGAACGACACACCATTCAAGGCGTACGCCTCAATAGTAGTCCCTCTCGAATTCGAGGAATGCGCGACTCCAAGAACTCAATTATTTCGTGATTTAATTATGAAAATAAGTTGAAAATATTAGCGTACTCGGACTAGGCGCGCTAGATATTCCAGAAAATAAGATCGGGAGGGTCACAACTCAAGGTGTGCACCTCGAGAGCGGTTGCTTAAAAATTCAAGGAAGGCGAGATCCAAGAATTTAATTGTTTTGAAATTTGATTAAGGAAATAGTTTAATTTAAATAAGAAAAATAGTCTTAATTTTTATAGAATTAAATAATCAATTGTAAAGTTTTGATTTGGGAAAAGTTTAATATTTTAGAAAAGTTTTAACTCAATTAATAAAGTATAGCTTTTTAATACTTAAAATACTATTATATTTTATTGTTTTGAAAAAGTTAATATCTTTAAGAAGAAATAGGTTTTAAATAAAGTATATTTTTTGAAAAGTTTATTATTTAAAAATATTAATTTGGTAATAATTTTGAAATGTATTTTATTTTAAAAGAATGAATATTTGGAATTTATTATAAAAATATCTAATTGATAAAGATTATTTTTAAAATATCTTTTTAGAAATTTCAATTAAATTGAATAAAAACAGGCTTTGAAAATCGAAAAAAGGAACAACCACAACTCAAGAGCGTGCGCCTCAAGAGCAGTTGTTCAAAAATCCAAGAGGTGCTAGACCTCAAGAATCCATTACTTTTGTGATTTAATTAGAAAAATAAAATTAGAGTTAATACATTATGTTATTAGAAAATACAAAACATTTTTAACAACTACATAATCATATATTGTCTTTATTAAAACAAACCATTCAAATATGTTGTGCCATGTTCATCAGCCATGAAGTAATGGCATTTGTACATAGTAACTCTTTTGACCATCCATACAAGATGAGGAACAAAACACAGTCAATAAAATATGAAATTAAATTTCGCAAAACCGAAACCGGAACAGTGTAGTCAATTTAAACAATATTGCACGAGCAACAATCGAATTAATTCTGAGACACAAATTTGAATAATAAACAGTATACTACAGAAGTTCAATTTTGATTTGTTACCGTAAACAAATCAGTGTTTGGTGTTAAGCTGAACTTAACGTCAATGCTGCTGCGGAGTCGAGTAAGTGAAATCTTTGAGTTGTTTGGATTTGCTGGACTGCTCGGTGTTGTTGTCGGACGAAGGCCATAATGCTGTTGTTTACTTCAAACTCTTCTCGCGTAACCGAAATGATGTCGCCATCCATGGATCGAAACAGAAATGGATGCCGCAATCTAGTATTTATCAATAAAAAACATAACAGGAACCAGAACAAACTCGTATAAACCGAGCAAATAGAATTAGCATCAGTTTATTTCTAACATCTATTCCACAAATCATCACATTAATCCAAGCAATTCATAAATTCAGTATGATTCACTAGAATTTAACATTAGCTAATTGAGATATCAGCAATAATTTGAAAAAAAACTAATGTACTTGAATCTCAATTGAGGCGACACAAAATCAGCTGCATAGTATTCATATCATTCTCAAAGCTTACATCACAAAGAAATTATTGCAATAAATTCAGAAGCTCAAAAGCTAGGACCAAATTGAGAAACAGCAATAATAGAGTTCCAAAGCTCATTCACGACTCAAAACAGAGAGCGGTGATAACAGTTTAAACTAAAAGTGAAACAGAATCAAAATTGGTATTGAAGGCAAACCGGAAACGAAATAAAGTCATGTAGTGGCACCGAGTTAGCTTTTCCTGAGGTTGAATCCACAAGGTCCGTGGCGATCCAGCATGATTGATTTTAAGTTTTGTGGTGCGAGTTGATGCAGTTGCGGTTGCTGGGAAATCTTCGCTAAAATTGAGTTGCCGCTAAGACGATCCAAAGCTAAATTATCATCGCGTATTGCTTCAATGTTTTTGTGGTGACAGATGCCTTGAGGATGATGCAATTATCTTCGAAAACCTGCATCAGACTTGATACCTCACAACAAACAAAAAGAATCCCCATTTTTTACGCGAATGATAACATGGTAACATCCGCGGCGGTTGTTGATTGTAGCCACTCGACTTTCCCTGCATTAAAATGTTTGGTTGCATTTTTTGTGTCGAAAGCTGAACTAGCAGAATTTCACCATTGTGTGGCCGAAACTTGGTGATGTCGCAACCTGTCCAAAAAAAAGGAGAACAAAACAAGCAATATCCAACAGCAGCATTGTCCTGATTTATTGTTGTGAAGCCAATTTGTGATGACGCCAGGAGATTATCATCGTTATGGCTGCGGCGTTGTAGAATTTGAGGGTTACTGCTGCTATATATATCTCGGTTGCCGCTGTGGTGTGGGAATCGAAACTCAACGGCGTTTGTGTTTAGACTTGAACTGTGAATGGGGTTCACGACCTACACATAAATTAGCAGCAACCCAAAACAACAGGCAATTCTTTTTGAATACAAACAACAACATTGATTTGAATAAATCAGCAGCAACATATTAAAATGCACATATAAATTAGGAAGTGCTACGAAAACCCGAATCATTGCGGCCGGACAACCAACCATAACCGAAATAACTGAATGCAAAGCGACACAATAGACACGATACGACGAGCCAGAAACATCAATCAAATCTGAACTGAAACAGAATGAGTTTTGAACATAAAAGAATCAAAATTGAAAGACCATCGACGCGAGCTTATATGAATTAAATCTAGACCGCCGAATCAAAATCACATACAAAATTTAAAGCACTTCCACCTAAACATCGCATCGATAACAACATGTTCAAAATTGCTTTTAAGGCCAAAATCTCCAGTTTATTCAATTTTTACCAAACATAAAACTCACTGCAGAACAAAACACAAAAACCGGAAATAACAACTGTAATTGGTTGCGGCAATGAACATAACCAACAACATACCAGTAGAAATATATTTACCACAGAGAAAACAAGAGGAATTATATTTGGTTTTCATGACATTTATCACAGTAGAAGGTTTAGCAGGTCAAACAAAAAGCTACATCATATGAAGTCGAGTTGGAAACTATAAGCAGCAAGAATCATTAAGTTATGCAGAACTTGACCTGTTCAAAATATTACTAGAAGCGAAAACGCCTGCTGCTACGAGCTGAATCACGACATTGCTGCGAAATGGATACATGTGAGAGTTGTCGCCGCTCTGTTTCGTTGCTGCTAGCGCTTGCTGTTGCTAGCCGTGAGTGAATTCACGTCGAAATTAAAGTTACTTTGGATGCGGCTGCGGTTCTGTCTTGATAGAAACGAGAAAACATCGCCCCACCCTTGTCATCAACCTTCTTTCCATTCAAAGCCTCAACAACTTTAGCAGCATCATCTGGACTTTCAAAATTTACAAAACAAAAACACTTCGACCTACCATCTGCATCTCTCATCAAAACAGCACTAGTAATGGTCCCATATTCACCAAATGTAACCCTCAAGTCTTCTTCAGAAAATGATTCTGATAGGTTCTTCACATAGACATTGTTAAATCTTGTCTTGCTAAGAACATTATCTCTATCCTGCTTACGTAGGGAATGACCCACATACACCTGCTTATCATTGACCAGCATTCCATTTAACTTATCAATTGCATTCTGAGCCGACTCAGAATTCTCGAATTGGACCAAAACCATAACCTTTAGACTAGCCAGAACCATCAGTAGCTATTTTGCAAGACAGAATATGTCCAAAAGTAGAAAAAGTATCGTGCAAAGCTTTGTGATCAATTGTCTTGTCCAAATTCTTGATAAAAATATTAGCAGTGCCACTCTTCCGAATACTAGGATCACGGTGAGAATACATAACCCTAATAGATTTGTTGTTCAGTGGAGTAAAATTCAGCACATCCAATGTCCTGGCCGCATCCTGATTAAACAGATCGTAGAGTTGCGAATCGCTGACATTCAGTTCTAGGTCACCAACGCACAACGACGTCGTAACAAAGTGGTTCGCGTTCGGAGTGGCAATGACGCCGTTCGAAGGTGCCGGAACGGCCTGCTGAACCTGAATCGAAATTGAAGATCCACAGAGTCTTTATTGTTGCTGCATTCGCTCTGGCTTCGTATTCCTGCTGTCAAAAACTCGACGAAATCGCAACCAAGACTGAACATGGCCATGCCAAGTCCTGCATCTGATAATATAGAAATAGACTTTCCTATGATAAGAGGCATTTCAATATTCCACCTGAATGAAACTAGTGACCAAGTTAAGCCTATAATGCTGGAATATGTGTTTGGATTTCTGATAAGTTTTCTCCAAACCATTATCAATATTAGCCTTGTCATTACGCTTGCTGGTGTCATAGCTTTTGAGTTTACCTTTCCATCTTCTTCATTCCTAGACTCATCCATGTACTCCTTTTCACCCTCCACTAGAGAAGAGAAACCAAAATCAAAAACCAAGACCATGAGTCGGGAAATTATTAAACTCTACCATGGACTGGTAGTATTGCAGCGGAAACAAAGGGATCAAAAATCCAATTGGAACTTGCTGAAATTGAATACATTGATCAACTTTCATACAGAAACTCCCATATATTGATTAGCTTGAGGTGGATGTTGCTGAATGTCGCCCAACCTGGTTATTATGCTTCAAAAACGGAAATCAACGACATCGAAGCCGCGGCGATCCACGCGAGCTATTGTTGAGCAAAATTTTTAGTACCTTCTCTTCCTATGAATCGTAGCAAAAATCTATGTTGGACAAACTCTTATGGTCAAAAAATAGTTTTGAATCGTGGGTCCGCGATCGAGACGAGTGGGGTGGAGTAGAAGCGGTAGTAGCATTTAGTTATTAGAGAGGATGATAAATTTCAAGTCGAAGGACGATTTAGGGAAGAAAGTGGGTCAAATCGTGACGGTGTTGTGAGTGTTTCACGGTGTAGGAGTTTGAAGTGTTTTTACAGGGGAGATTGAAGAAAAGGTATGAGAAAGAGGTGGAGCGGAAGGGGTTAGGAAGAAGATGGTGACAATAGGGTTTGGCGGCCGTTTAGGGTTTCTGAAAAGGGTGGGTGACCCTAGTTAGGGCCTGATGATTAGTAACGCCCTAATTCCTTACGGTATGTTGCCCTTTTATATCCAACCACAAATCAACTGTGTTTTCTCACTTAACTCTTTTGCTATTTATTTTTTTTCTTTTAATTAATTAATAATTCTTTTTATTATGTTTTCTAATTATCATATCAACTATTACTAACTTAAATTCTAATCTAATTAATTAATAATCTATTCTAATTTAAAAAATTAAAATAAAATAAAAAAACTAATCTAAATATAATTTAAAATTCTAAATCTTAAAATAAAATATATATAAGAAATAAAAAAAATAACAAATAAAAAGATGCCACGTGGCATGCTCTTATTGGGCTAAAAGGTAAAAATGCTCGTTTTTGCTGAAAAATACGCTACGCTGTATAAGCGAGGTAAATTAAAAACAAAGTCGGGCAAATGAGAATTTTGAAAAAAGGTAGGACAAATTTGGGGTATGACACTCCCCAGACAAGTCTCAGAGATCTAGTCGTCAATAGTATTCCCAATATGTTTTGTCTTTGTTTCTAGTCCATTCCTGAAGATCCCGTTTGAACTCTTCGCTATAGGAAGTTCCTCGTCGGATCATCCCCAGTGAGGTTCGTGTTTTAGTTCTTCACTTCCCCAGTAGAAAGTTGCTCTTTACCCGGGTGGAAGTCTACCTCTTTCCCCAGTGGAGTGGTTGCTCTTCCCCAGTGAGATTGCCATCTTCATTGGACTTTGTGCATCCTTATGTGAAATTTTCCTCTCAGTTATCACTAGTCATGGTTGAATTATTGATTGTTATATCGCAGTTGTCCACAGTGTCGGATCCACAAAATCAAATCCCGTGAGTAGTTACTCGTTGTTTTGTTTTTCTGTCTTCTGCATATGTCTTGCATCCAAGCATCATGAAGCATCATTTAGAATTCATGGCATATCATGGCCTGTCCTGTCGCATATCATCGGATCTAAGGGACAATTTTTTTGGCTTTCTATATTTAAATACCTTTCACTGCGATTCTACGAGGATTGTTATCTCCCAGTTCCATCTGGTGAAGATATTTAAATAGGGGCAACTGTTGCACCCCAAATTTTGACCCCTTAGATTCTCATTATCATTTTAGGAGCATTCTCATGAATCATCTAACCTTAACCCAGTGCAAGTTTGTCTTTGTCAAATTACAGATGAATCAACGTTTTGTACAAATCGAAGCTTCAGGGTTTGTGATTAATCCAAGTTTTGGGCTAATTCAATTATGAAACAAGGTCAAGGGTATCATATAATTTCAATTGAGAATCCAATTTGAGGTTGTTACCCCAGAATCAAGAATAGTGTATTTCAGGGCACCCGATTAGGGTTTTTGACTAGTAAAAGTCATTTGTAGTTTGACTTTGATGTTGGAAGGTGTTTTAATGGTGAGATTATGATCCATGAAGTTCATAGAGCTTAATAAAGTTCATTCAAGAAGTTTCAAAGTCTCAGGAGGTCCAGAGTGTCAACAGACGACTCGGTAGTTGCCGATCAATCGTACGGTTGACAAAAAAGTCAACTCTTCAAATTTAAGGAATTGGAATTCAATGTGTGAATAAAAAATGTTCCTTATATCATATTGCACTTTCATATCAATTTTCATGACCATTGGATCAAGGATGAAGGAGTAATCGAAAAATCGGGAAATTAGGGTTTTGAAAGGGGCTAAACCATAACTCCTTAACCACACATCCAATTGAGTTGGTTCAAAGCTCATTTGAAAGCTCTTGACAAACCCTACAAAAGTCCCTAAGTGGTCCATGGTCATAAAATGCATAGATTTGGAGTTATGATCAAATTCATTTCTAGAAGGGAAAAAGACAGAAAAATTTCACTTTTAAGTTCATTTTTTAGCAACTTTGAGAGACTTTTTGACCAAGTTCCTTTGGGAAATTGAAACTCATGAAAGCATGAATGTTTTAGAGCTATTTGAGGGCTTTCTAAAAAGTACTAGCACATCTCAAAAGGATTTGTGAGCTGAAAGTTAGGGTTATGGCAAGTTGGTGGTTTTTCACTTTAGTCCCACATTGTCAAATGTTCAAAAATCATTCTTTCCTCAAATATGACCAATATCAGCTTGTGAAACATGTTTTGTCTGATGTATAGAGGGTTTGTAACATGAGAGAACAAGAGAAATGCAGAAAATAGGAAGATAGCCAAACTTGCAAGTGGCTTGAGGTGAAGGTGGAAAGTAAGTTATGCAAACACCCATCAAGCTATGCCTCTAGCCTGCATTTAGCCCTTTAAAAATCATCATTTTGCTTGACTATTGGGCTTACCTATCAGCCAAGGAAACCCCTTTGTGGAGGTTTGATCCAAAGGTGTAAAACCTTTCTTTAATGTGAAGAAATCTCCACATCTGCCCCTTCTTTTCATTTGCTTATAAAAGGGGGCCCTCATCACTTCATTTTACACACAATATTAATTCTAAAAACCATAGAAAAACAAAGCTCTCACTTTTTCACACCTTACTCCAAAAAATCACAAAATCACAAAATTACGCAAAAGTTTCAAAAATCTGTCTTGGTACATTTGCTGCCAAACTCAGTTCTCTACATTCAAACACCCCAACAATCATCCACACAATCTCTAAATATGATATAGAAGGTGTCCAAGACCTTAAACCATTCAAAAAGTCAACTTCCATACCAAGTTACATTGACCAAAAGCCACAAAATCAGTCAAAACTTGTTCTAGGCATTTGCTTGATGTTCTAACCATTCAAACACCTCATAAATATCATATCTAAACTGTCCAAAGCATTGAGGATCATTGATAAAGCCTATTTCTCAAATTGTCACAAAATTTGCACATTGCTTCAAAAGGAAGGTTCAAAGCTAGGTGGTGAAGTGAAATCTCTGGTTTTCTTGTCTCTTTTGCTTGCTTGAAGTTGTCTACAAGAGGTATGTGCCATTGAACTTCACCTCATGCATTGGAATATCATAAAACTCACATTGAAATGTTTATTAAGAAATTTGATTTACCACTGTTTTGTGCACCTATGCTAAATTTTGTGTTATTGGAGATATGGTTGATTTTGTTGTCCTAACATAGTTGTTATCCTGTATCTAACATGTATGTGTCTTTGATTGTCATGAAAATCACTCCACTCAAAAACAGCCCTGCTGTTGCATCATTAAGCCAACTATTTTTTGCATCAAATATGCCATTTTCAATTCAAGTGATTTTATAGGTGATCTTGGTGTCTAAAATCATTGGCTGACATATGGATGACCTGTGTGTGTGACTTATTTAGTATAGTTGGGCATGAAACATGTCTTGAAATTCCAACTTTGCACCTCATATGTCAAATTGCACTCTAATTATCATTTTCACCACATGTTGTTCTTACTCTGACTAAACATGTTTGCAATATGTGTGTTTGGTTTATTTTGATAAGAGTCTTACTGTCTACAAATGCACATCACTGCTGCCTCACCATTAGGATAAAACAGTTTGCATTTTACCCTCACAATATCAATTATGACTCATTTGGAAATCATACATTCAGTTTCATTCTTCTATATACTTGTGATGTGTGCATAACCATATGACACCTAAAATGATCATCCACATACCCTGATGCATTACCACCAAACTTGTTGCATTTCTTGCTAAAACTTGCCATGCCTTATCTTGCCTGTTAAATGTTTGTTTGATTAGTTGTTTATACAGTACTGTCATCTTTTCTACATGAGAATTTTGGGACCTTAAACTGATTGTGAAAATATGAACTGGTTTTAGGTGTTTTAGCATTGTCATGATTTTCTTGCTGTTGAACTCTCCCTTATGTTACCAAAACTGTTTTGAAAATTGATTTTGTCAAGTCATACTTGCTGTCTCACTTGCATCTCACACTAAATTGTTGGTAGCTGTCATAGGAATGGATTAATATTTGGTTAATTTGCACATTGCAACACTTTGAACTCTTGGTTATGATGTTGAAGTTGTTATTAAGTTTGCTCAACTTATACCATTTGCATTGCTTTGAAATATATGGTGCATTAAGTTTGATATGGCTATCTGAAGCATGATCATTTTTGTCTGAAAAACATTCTGCTTTTAACCAAGAATGCCTTTAAAATGTGATACCAAACTGAGTTTGTTGGTTCTGTTTCCAAAACCAAGCTTTTTTTAACCATAGAAAGCTTATGGTCATTTTGAGTTGGAGCTCACTCACATTCTTTTTCTTTGATGATTTTCTTTTTGAATCTATGACTATTAGAACTTGATCTATGGTATAATTGAATCATGCATATGGCTCTTTGAGTTCATTCATAGCAGTCTTGTTCACAAGATTCAAAGTGCATTTTTTAGGCATTGATTGCAATTAACATGTCACTTTTTGATCAAACCTGTTTTAGCATAAATTGGTGCATTGAAATCATTGGTTCATATGTTTATGATGTAAGCATTCCCCTTTCTGTCATCAAATCTGCCTGTTCTCTCCTTTTATTTCCCAAAAATGCATCATTCAAACTCAATGTGCCATCACTATGTTATTTTCAGTTTTGAAAGATGCATGCCTAATGTTTTAGCATAGGATCATCAGTTAGTATGTTTGAGATGTGTGTGCATCATTAGCATGACATGATTTCACTCATTTTGAATTTTCTAAGTTGCATCACCAATTTTTCCCAAAACAACTTCATCACACCAGTTTCTGTTTTAAGTAAAATATAATCAAGATTTGAGCATTAATTCATCTATTTCCAAGTTTGTGATATGTGTGTATTTTGTGCATCACTTGATCCTACTGATTTCTATCCTTCATTCCCTTAATGCATCATCAAATTCAGCAAGTTTAGCATCTTGCATTTCAAATACACAGCTGCACACACCATATCATATTTCTTGATTGAAACATTCTATGACCATAAGAGTATTGGTTGACCTGTTTGAAACTTGTGTAAAGTGTATGTAAGAACTAAACCTTCATCTGCATATTTAACAACCATCACACACACACTCATGCCATATTCACAAGCATTAAACCAATTCTTGTTTCATTTGTTTGTGCTCTATCTTGAATTGTAGAAACATCATTTAGTTGGTTTATAACTTGTATGTGATGCATGCTTGATGTGAATATACTCAGAATCTGCCATGAGCTTCTTTATGCATTTCAAAATGCCATGTTTGCAATTTGTGAACCAGTTGTTATTTTGTTTAACTTGTGCTCAAGTTTGGATTATAGGATCATCAATCAACATGTTTGTGACCTGTGTATGGTATATGTTTGACCTGTTTTTGCTCAAAACATGCTATGAATTCCATTATGCATTTCAAAAATGTCAATTTGCACTTACATTCGTGTTTTGATTTGTGGATGTTTTCTCAAGAAATTAATATCACCAATGTGTCCCTTATTAAAAAATACACAAGATTGACTTAAGTTTCACTAAATTCCATTAAGTTTTGGATGAGTTTGAACCTTCACGCCTTTGGTCTTTTTGACATGTTGATAATTGCTCAGAAATGCATGATTTCTTAGTATATGTATTTATGGGGTGGCATTTACAAACGGATGTATAGCCACCCCAGTGGTAATCACCTTTGCACAAAACACGCCTTTCACCATGCTTGCATGGGTTCGATCCGTGTGGAGGTCGAACCCTTTTGTGTTTTCATATTTTCCATTTTTCTACCTGCGTGCGTGTACCAAGAGGGCGTGGGTTCAAATCCCACCCCTTGTCATTTTATCTTTTTTGCTTTGTTAAATATTTTATTTTATATATATTTTTCATAAACTTCATAAAATCACAACTCCTCCGTTTTTCATCATTTTTAGTTGATTCTTTTTTGCAGTGTGTTAATTTTGAGGCCTAGTTTCCTATAATATAAAAATATGGCACATTTTTATTAATTGTAATGGCTTTTACCTATGGGGAAAAATGTTCATCTTTTTTAGATCATTATCTCGCTTATTGGTTGAATCCTCTGTACAATGTTGAATTTTTCTTGTGAGATCCTTGCTTCCTACGTTAGTTAACATGTTAGGATTTGTTTTCCTTTGGTTATCACCATGATTTGTGTTTCCCTTCTTATTTATTTTAAGCTTGATTTGTCGTCACACTTCTTGCTTGTTTATCTGTCATCAATACATATTTTTGTGGTTACGTTTGATACTTACTTTATATGGTTGTCACCATGATTTTATCTTCATCATGTCTATTACTTTGTTAAGTATCTTCTTTTCCCTCAAGTGATGAATCTGGTTAGCTCTCATGCAAGTTGCCTCTCCTGTCCCTTCCAAAGGAACAGTCTTTCCATTAACCCTGATGTTATGGATAACTCCTTTCCTTGACTTTGTTAAGTCACTTTAACCTTAGTTGAGAAACCATTAAACTTTGCTTCAAGTCTAAAAAAACCCACCTGTACTAGGAGAGTTCTTCAACTAGAACCCTAGGATAGAGTTTGTCAACTCTATGTAAGGATCATCGTCATGATTTCTTACTTTCCCTTTTGAATATTACAACTTAGAATAGGGAGTTTTGTCAAACTCCACACAAGCATTGTCATGTTTGTTCCCCCTTGAACCTTGATCATAATCAAGTGTTCTTCATCCTTTGTGAGATGAACTACGATTGCTCTGATTCTATCCTAGTTAGGATACTTAGGCAGAAGATGCGATGTCTTTGCGAGCAAACTTAGAAAACCATCTAGGTCTTTATCTATCCCAAATCCATGTCCCAATCCATAGTACATATTTACAAACTTAGCAAACCATCAAATGAAAGGTTCCTGTAGAGTACTACAGATGCTTAGGGTGCTAACACCTTCCATAGGTATAACCAACCCACGATCCCCGAATCTCTTAAGCATTGTCGTTACATCGCGAAAAAGGGTTTTTCTTTCTTTAGACCTTTCCTTTGGATAAAATAAAGTTTGGTTGTAAAACGAATTAAGATTCAAGTTAATTTAATAGCTTGATATCCAATTTTCACCGCAACACCCATTTTACACTCTAAAGCTAAGCATATAGAGATTAAACATCATTTCATCAGAGACTATGTTCAGAAGGGAATTATCAATTTAAACTTTGTGGATACAGATCATCAGTGGGCTGATATCTTTACAAAACCCCTTGCTGAAGATAGATTTAAATTTATTCTGAAAAATATAAGTATGGACTTCTGTCCAGAATAAAATATTCATCAGATGAAATTTCTACTCAGATGATAAATGTCTAAACTCTGAAGTATTTCTCCATTTCAATTCTGTGTTTATTTATTTGTGTGTAAATCTGAACTAACAAGGCTCAGAGGATCTGAGCGTTGCCTAACGTTTCATTTCTCAAGAAGTTTCAGAGGCACATGCAAGCAAACACGTGTATCTCAGAATCTGGAAAGATAGAGTGCACCATACTGAATTGACGTTTGAGGTATTGCTTTGAAAATCCAAAATCTCTTAATTTTCGCCCCTTCTGTCAGAATCTTAAATGCTTGAAATGATTTTATTCTTTGCATTAATTGCTTGATATGATTATGTTTCACTTCATTAATTGCTTAAGTGTACGCGTGAGATTTTGTGTGTCGCTTGCTTGCCCTAAATTGTTCTATATATTCTCACACCACTTCACAATTCACACTTTACACTATCTATCACATTTCTCATATGCATTTCTATCTTCTTTATTGCTTCCATCTCATTTCAAAACCAAAAACCTCACGTACACCCAGACGTATCTCAAGAACATCAATGGCATCATCATCTTCAACATTTGCTCAGATGCAAACCTCTACTGCTGCTGCATCATCTCTAAATGCTGCTGCATCATCTCCAACTGCTGTTGTGTACAAGGAACCAGTGAGAACTCTTCTCACTCCAATCAAGGATCTTGAGGTTCTGTGTGAAAACTTTGTGGATTTTGCTTCCATTGAAGAAAATGGTTTTGATCTCAACCCAACCATTAAGACTCAAAACTGGGCAAAGTACTTTGATAGGTTAATGGGTCCTGTTTATCCAACATTGGTGAAGGAGATCTGGATACACGCCCAAGTTTGCCCTAAGTTCATTCATTCTTCTGTTCTTGGAAAGGAAATTGTTATTACTGAGAAATTAATCAGACAGCTGATTGAGTACAAAGAAACTGATGGAATCACAAGTATGGCAACTGCTCGTGTGGAATTGGCTGATATTTTTCAAGAAGTTTGTGTTTCTGGGGAACCATCCAACAAAGTCAGAGATCTAAAGCTTGTTTACAGAATCTGGGCTAAGATTTTCATGAGCTCCATTTTTCATAGAAAATCTTCAAACTCTCCAGATTATGTCAACTCAGAACAACTATACTTCATGTTCTGTATGAGTAAAGGCAAGAAGGTGGATCTGCCTTATCTTCTGTTCAGTCATCTTCTGAACCACATAAAGGAAACAAGAGAAGAAGTTAGAGTTAAGGCTGGAAAGATCAGAAATTGGATCCCTATGGGAAGGCTTACATTGTAGGATCTGTCATCAATGGGAATACTCTAAAAAGGATGAAGGTCATCTCAGAGCTTGCTGGCAAACCTAAGAAGTTTGACTCTGAAGAAGTTAGCAGAAGAAGGATTCCTTTAGCAGATTTTCTTATGTTCAGTGCTGATGAACCTAGGAACATCATTCTGACATTCATTGCTGATTGTTTGAAGAATGGTATTCCTCTGCCTGCTAACATAGTACAGAAGGAAGGAGAAGTATTGCCAAATCTTCTGAGAGAAAGGAGCAAGAAGAGGAAAGCTGAGGAAGGATCTGTTGCACAACCTAAGAGGAAAGCCTCTGATGTTGCTGACAAGCCTGAGAAGGACAAGAAGCTGAAGGAAACTCCTCCAGAAGCTAGCTTGGAAGAAATAAGAGAAACAATTCAACAGGTATTAACATCTGATCCAAAACCATCTGTCCTTTCACCCTCACCTTCACCTCCTCCATCTCCTCCACAACCATCTGTAAATCATTCATCTAAACCAATTTCATCTCCTTATACATATTCTCAACCATCTTCTATTCCTCAATCATCTGAACCCTCTCAACAAACAACATTTGAACCACAACACCAAAAACAATATGAACCACCCTCTTCTACTCAACCACCAGAAGAACCAACCATCCCAAATCCTAAACCCTCTATTCCACAACCATCTCAAGACATTCTGGATGTGCAACCCATTGCAACCATGTATGTCTTATCTTCCACTTCATTTCATTCAACTGAATCATCTGATTCTGATGAATCTGAAGTTCCCTCACCAACTTGTTTACAAATTCCTGACCCTTTTAAACCATTACCATCTGACCTACCTGCTTCTAAACAACACCTTCATCACCTTGCTCTTCGCTCCAAATTTAACTTCACAGACTTTATACCATCTTCATATGATGTTGTTACATCAACTCCATCTGATGTTGATACTTCTACTCCTTATCTCACCATACCACAACCATCTGAATGACAACCATCTGAACATCCACCATCTATGATCAAACACCTCCCGAACAAACCCAAACCAGTCCTGAACCTTCAGAAAAAGTCGCCCTATAAGACTTTCTGAACCTCAAACCCAGATCAGGTGTTTCTACTTTGTTTAAGAATTTCAAGAAGGAAATGCGTATGGGGATTGATTCTGTAGAAAAAGCATGTTTGTCTAGTATGGATCCTGCTGAATCTGAAGCTTCTTGGAACAGATTCATCTCAAAGTTCAACACTGCTGCCTCTGATATCAGAACAATCTGTGCTGATGATGCAAAGGCAAAGTTTGCTATAATGGTCAGACAGACTCTGCTGAGCATTCTCACAACACCAGTGCTACTTCTGGAAGATGCTCCTACTGAAGATACTGCAGCAATGATAGAAGATACTCATGCATCTGACATGGAGATTGATCATCCTATGGCAACTGCATCTGCTTCGGCACCCTCTGCATCGGAGATGAAGACTGAGACTCCAGATGTTGTCCAAGAAGTTAAGGAAATCAGATCATGGATGATAAAACAGGAATAGACTACTGAAGAGATTAAAACTTGGATGGCTAAGCAAGAAGAGTCTACTGCAAAGATTACTGATCTTCTGACCCTGATTGCATCTCGCCAACCCTAGTTTTCTTTTCCATGTTTTTGCATTCTTGTTTGCACCTATTTTTCTGTTTTCTGTTGTTTATTTTTTATTTTCTGGTGTTTTGTCCTTTGTCTGAACATCTTATCTTTTATTTTGTTTGGATCTGAATGAATTTTGGTTGTTTTGTTTTTCATTTATGTGTTTTTCTTTTCTTCTGATATCTTTTCTGTCTCTTAAAATCTTTTTGATTATGACAAAAAGGGGGAGAAAAAGAATCTGATTGTTCAATCCATAAGCAATTCTAAAATGAAAATTCAGACATGGTATTAACTAACATTGAATTTTAAGACTTTCAGATTTTATTGTTTCATCTGACAAAAATTCTTTGAAGTTACCCTGAGAATTACCCAACTAGGCTCTGATCCTTGAAGCATATTTGACTCTGACTCTGGAAGTTAAACAAGACTCTTTATTTGAAAGAATTCATCAGGCTCTAATATTGGAAAGCATCCAAGCTCTAATTCCATATTCTAACAAGGATTCCTACCAGGTTCTGAAATAGACTCAAGCAAAAAGGGAAGTATTCTCTTCTATTAGAGCATTTATTTCAGGGGGAGATTCTTAATCTCAGGGGGAGTTATATATTTTAGTCTCCTTATTGAACAAAATTTCCTATGTTTTGTCATCATCAAAAAGGGGGAGATTGTTAGAACACAAATTGGTGTTTCTTATATCTCTATGTTTTGATGATAACTCTTATGGAATTTTGTATTAAGAAAATATATACTCTAAAATTTGTTCAAGTATTATTGTTTCAGGTATTAAATTAAATACTCTTAAAGAAGCAAAATACATAAGTACAAGCAACTATGCAAGGCTCTGAAGCATCAGATGCAACACAATCAGAAGACTCTGAAGCAAAAGCTGCAGAATGATCTGAAGTGTTGCTGAAAGAATAGTTGAAAGCTTTGATCAAATCAGACTCTAAAGTTCACTTCACTGCAAGAACAAAGGCTCTGATCATCAGACTCTAATCAAATAATATTCATGCTCAAAGCACTTACTGCTGCATACTCTGATGAAGACTCTGATCAAGATTGAGACTCTGATATATTAAGTTCTGATCATCCATCAAGCTCTGATCATCTCAAACATTTAGCTCTGATCATCTTAAGCATTCCATTCCTTTTAAGCTAGTTCCAAAATCTGAAGTGCAGATTATGAAGACTTCATCCTGAAGGAAGCTTGTTGAAGAAGCTGTAAACTTGATTGGACGTGGTGCTACTTCCAAAGTAACCAACGACTATTTTTGTCCAATGAAGAGACATGGTGCAAATCCCAAAGCTTCTACAACCATACTGTTACTGCAAAAAGCATGTCTCTGCCCATACCTTTTGGTGATGAAAAGTCTTATATTTCAAATATAATACTCAGCTGCACATTACTCAAAGCAATTGAAAAAGCTATAAAAGGAGAACTTCTACAACATTTAGAAGTGGCTAGTTCATTCAGAAAGAAATATTCATACACACGTTTGAAGCACCAAAGTGAAAACTCTCAAAGTTCATATACTTTTGTTCTTTCATAAAACTGTATAGTTTTATTTGTACTTAATCTTAAGTGTAAATATCACAGTTGTGATACAGCTTATTAGAAGCATTTAAACACTTGTTTGTTTACATTAATTTGTAAGAAGTTCCTTGAGAAGACCAAGGTGTGGTCAGTTGTTCTTGAGAAGACTAAGACAGTTGTTCTTAGTGCTTACTATTGTAATCAGTTGATTAATAATGGATTAAGTCCTTGTGGAGAAAGGCAAATCATCTTTGATAAGGTGGACTGGAGTATTTGAGTTCAACGAACTAGGATAAAAATCTTGAGTTGCTTTTATTGCCATATTTCTTAAAACTCTTATTCAACCCCCTCTAAGTGTTTTTCTCACCTTCACTAGTTTCTATGGAAGCAACATGGTGAGAGTGACCTTCTTTCTTCATCATGTTCTGCAATGTCTCTAGAACCCAATTCATCTGACACTTGAGAATTATGATATCTCCTTTCAGAGTTTCTTGAGTCTTAAAAGTTTGTCCATTGTTGCCATTTGTCCTGGATATGTGCTAGGTATCCTCTCTCTCTCTCTCTCTCTCTCTCTCTCTCTCTCTCTCTCTCTCTCTCTCTCTCTCTCTCTCTCTCTCTCTCTCTCTCCTCTCTCTCTCTCTCTCTCTCTCCTCTCTCCTCTCTCTCTCTCTCTCTCTCTCTCTCTTCTCTCTCTCTCTCTCTTCTCTCTCTCTCTCTCTCTCTCTCTCTCTAAACGCAAGGCTGAGAAATGCAAATGTAACAATACGCGCATGCAATGTAGAATGCAAGCCCAAATGGTTTCAAGGAACTCAAGGGGAAGTTGCGAACGTTTTGAAGAAAATTGAAAAGTTTTGATTCAAAGATCCAATACCTCTATTGATTTTTGAAAAGGAATAAAACAACAGGGTTCCTTGAAACCATTAGGCTATGCATGAATGAGGAATATGATACAAATGCAAAGCACAAACACAAGAACATAGGTATTCATAGACATACACAAATAGGCACGTGGACAAGTATTCACAAATACAATGCACACATCAAGGGATCTCCATAGAATCAAAAGTCACAACATGAAGCCAAAAGTTCTACCCATCCCCAAGGATTTGTACTATAGGTTGATTGTACCTGCCGGACGGGTTCTAATAAAGTTCCTGGAGTCATAGATAAATCCCTCAGATATTACCACCAACATGACTACTCATGCGGGTCAAAAATATTCTCAGGATAAACTCGTCTAAGTGTAGCATCGCATAATAACTTTTTCGGGACTACTCCCTCATAGTCTCCGCACTACGTTCTAAAAAGGCCTGGTGGGGGTAAGTGGGTAACTAAAGGTCCTCAGTTTCACGGACTCTCAGGTTGAAACAATTGACGAAGGTATGACTACTCATACACCATCAATTATCTCAAGGAGGTCTCCACTAAGTGTGGTTACATCATATGTCAGACATGTTGGGACTACTCCCAACAGCCGACTATTGATCTTACCACGTCCTATCAAATGTGTCACTCAAGTTCGGGTTAGGACTTATCTCACTGCTCATAATTCCCAATGTTTACAGCATATAATACAAATATGTTGAAAAATACACATGTAAGCAAACACTGAAAAATATAGCATACAATCACACAAAATAGGCTAAACCCTCAAGTTTTAAGTTTTGTTTTCCCAGTGAAGTCGCCATTTCTATTACGGTGAGAATCGAATGTGAAGCTATTGATTAACTTGAATATGAATTCATTAAATTCACAACCGGACTTTGATTTATCCAAAGGAAAGGTTAAAGAAAGAAAAACCTTTTGTGCGATGTAACAATAACACTAAGAGATTCGGGGATCGACGGTTGGTTGTGCCTAAGGTAGTATTTCACATCCTAAACATCTGTAGTACTCTACAGGAGCCTTTTTTGTGTGTGTATGATAAAATTTCTAATGGTTATGTTGTGGATTGAGATTAGGGTTTGGGGGTAAGGACCTAGAGTTGATGTTTCTAAATTTGCTCGCAAATATATCACATATTCTGCCTACGTATCCTAACTAGGATAGACTCAGAGCAATTGTAGTTCACCTCACCGAGAATTTAAAAGTACTTGATTATGGTCAAGACTCTAGGGGAACAAACATAACAATGCTTGTGTAGCGTTTAACTAAACTCTCTAGATCTATATTGAACACTCAAGAATGGGGAGTAAGTAATCATCACCATGATTCTTACATAGAGTTAACCAACTCTACCTAATTCTATATTGTAAGACCAATTGATTTTATCCAGACCAAAAGGAGGGAGAAGGCTCTATCAAGGCCTATAAGGATTAACTTTGACCGTGTCAGGGGTGTGCTCATCAAGATAACGTACCTTATGCCTACGTATTCCCATTAACCAATGAGAAATCAGAGCGTCCGTAGTTCAGACATGACTAAAGAATAAGAACTCTAAACCTAAGTTCTAATGGGTAATGATCTCTCTATGACGCAGAGGTCAATAGAGAGACTTTCCTTTGGACACAAGGGATACAGACAACTTAATGTGAACTAAAATGTTCCATCACTGAGGAATAACTTGAAAAAGTTGAAGAAATAAAGTAAGAGCATGTAAACTATCATGATAACAATCAAGATCAACATTTAACATCTTAAAAAAGATCAAAAGACATAGAGGTAATAACCAACAATGTAAGCAAAGAACATGTGTAACAACAATAAGTTCATCTATGACATTCATATGAAATTGATGCAAACAAGTTACAACTTGAAGCAAGCATGTAATAAGAATGAAACAAGATCAAATGTAACAACATAAGACCAATCAAACATGTATTAAGGACAACCAATCAAGCAAAACAAAAGAGATGTTACAACAGTTCAAGTGTAAGTTCATAACTTCATGGAGAAAACCATACAAGTTTTATGGTAAAAACCAAGACAACAATCAAATCCTATAATTTTATGGTTCTAACAAGACACATAACCAAGTAGAATAAGACATGATAAGCACATTCAAGAAGTCACAACATCAAGAATTATGTCAAAGTTCACAGATGAAATTCAAGGTATACCATTCATATTCAAGCATTCACAAAGGCATGAAACAAACCTTAAACATTTTATGGTTCTAAAAATACACATAAAAAATTAAAATGAGGTGTAATAGACATATTCAAGAAGTTACAACATCAAGAATCATGGCAAAGTTCACAAATGAAGCTCAACAGACCATTTTCACATGTAGGCATTCACAAAAGCAAGTATAAACATGGTAAGGAAATGAATCAAACATGTTTGAACATTTAAATATGTTAAGAAACATATATGAATCATACAAGATCAATATCACAAGAAAAATCAAGTTACAAGTTTAAAAAAGTTTAAGAACATCAAGCTAAAATCCCTAAAAACACATGTTTTTCAAGTGGATCAAAGTCTTTCTAGGATAAAAATCCTTGAATTATTTTTTCACTCAATGAAAATAGATATTATGAGGATTAGTTTTCAAAAATAATGGCATCAATAGCACAAAAAATGAGCAAGTTATGATCATTTAAAGTTGGTGCACCAAGAGGGGGAAAACTAGGGCAAGGCAAAGTTACTACCTAAGGGTCATTTGCGTGAAGGATTGGAACTCCGTGAATTCTTAACCAAATGAGGTGAAACAAAAGTGAAAATTGTGTATTTTTGAACAAGGAATTCAATGGTACCATTTTTTTTCCTACCATACTCTCACAAAAAAATTTGATAGCCTCAAGGTTTAGGCAAGTTTGGTGATAACCAAAAGCATGAACATGTGAGCAACATTGTGTAGTGGTGTGCTTGGTGAAACAAGTGTAAAAACATCACATATACATCATATATAGAGGTTGGCACAAGATAAATCAAGAAATGCACACATGATTTGGCAGATTGGATGCAAAATGCAAAAGTGACTAGGTTGGTCCTAGTTTGTGACATACTTTGTGACCAGAATTTGACAGTTCAAAAACTAGATGTTTTGATGCAAGAAATGGTTCATACATGACACATAACATACATAAGACGTGTTTAAACAATGTACAACACCAAATCATAGTTAAAAGTCATAGTAGCATGTGAAATGCAAGTGAAAATTTCATGTTTTTGTGTTTTAGGCTTACCTCTTGAAGCAAGCTTGCACAATAAGAAAATCAGAGACTTTGAGTGCTCCTCCAAGGTCTAAAAATGCTCCAAGGATGATGAGTGAGTGCTCCAAATGAACTCCAAGCAAGTTGTCTGGCATAATGCCTTGTAAATGAAGAAAAACCTCCAAAATCCAATGATTTTCAAATACAACTCCTTCAATCCTTATTACAGAAGTATGGATTAATTATGGAAAGGTTCTATATGTCAAATATGAAGTTTTAGATGTCCTAAAGCTCAAGAAAATGCAAGTGTTCAGTGGTTTCCCTTCAAAATACAGAAAAGTCAAAGAATGAGCTTTTGAGGGTTGACTTTTTGATTGGATGTGTTTTTGCCCAATGTGAAGGTTTGGACAACTTTAACACATCATTTGTGCAGTGTTTGAAGCTTTGTTTGAGTTTGAAAGTGTTTGGAAATGGTTTTAGGGGTGAAAATGCAAAATATATTTTTGTGGTTTTGGAAATTTAGTGAGATTTTGCAAGAACTTTGTCAATGTGGAAAGGAGAGAGTTTCAGTTGGTTTCAAGCATGTAACTAGTGTGTTTATGATGCAAGAGGTGATTTCTATTTATAGGCAAGTGCTTTGAACAAAAGGCATGGGCAGAATGATGTAAAATGCCAACTTTAGCGTTTGTAACTTTGAAAATCTTGGAGTTTTCCAATGCAATCTTCATTTCTGATCTTGAGCCACCCTAACAAGAGCTTTTCCATGCCATATAGGTCATTTGGATCATGCTTGAGGGGATAGGAGGTGACTGGTTGCAGTCAAGTGTCATACCTCAAATTTGTCCTACCTATATATTTCTTCATCTGCACATCTATCCGCCAATTATCATTCAAAGAAATCAAAAGATAGACTGCTTCAGCTCAATGTGCTGCTAGGGCAATCAAATTTAAAGTAAGATTGTCAAGTCAGATGTTATGTGGCATAAATTGAGGTTGTATTTCAAGGTTGTTGGATTTTCGTGCCTAGTGCATTTGCATATCCAAGTTGCTTCATGTTCTCAAGATTAATTTAAGGATTATTATGATTGAGTCCTTAGTGCATCTATGGATTTAATTCAAGTTTGGTGTTGGATTGATTAAGTTCAGTCAAGGTGGGCGGTTGTGATTTCTTAAGTTGGGAATTCATTTGAATGATTCAAGTCCATTATCCATTCTCTTTTATTCATTATCCAAATATTCATTTCAATATCCATTTCACAATCACTTGTATCCAATCCCAAACCATCCATTTAAATCCAATTTCCCTACATTTCCATATGTCATTTTACAAAGCTTGTAATAGAATCCCAAAATCATAAACATTCCAAGCCCATTTGCTGTTTTTTTATATTTTATTTTACAAAAGCCCATTACCCCAAAATACCAAAAAAAAAACAAATAATGAAATAAAGAAGATATATTTTCAATACATAAGGATGACATGGTCCGCATGGGGTTGGTATATCAGTACAAGAAGTAATCCCTCTCCTTATCACTATGCACACAGACCTAAAGGATCTTCACGTGAGACCGTCACGAGAGGGGGGGTCCGATGAAAATAAAGAGAGGTTCCCAATCTCCATGAAAGAAGAGGGACCCTTATTCCATTATGCACCTTGTTGCACCCCAAAATTGGCCCAACATTTCTTTACCTAGCTTATGTTTCATCTCATTCACATTAGCATTATCATTTGCATTTCATTGACATGTATGCAGGAGATCAAGAGGTATGATTACCCATTAAGAGCTATACAAGAGTTTGAAGCTAGCTAAGAAGGTTATTCAGGTGTTCAAGGGTTGATATCCTTGTCAGAGAAGTTGAAAGATCCTCAGAGAGAGTGGTTGAAACCAAGAGTGTGTGCCTCCTAACTTGAGAATGGAGGGGAGCCATCAGATGATTCTGAGATCATGAAGTTAGACTAGAGGTCTTGAGAGAGCTCATGAGAAGTGTTGAAGATCACTTTGAGGCCTAGACAGGTCATTGTGCAAGATTAAGAAGACTCAGCCATGAGTGGTGCAATTAGGGTTTCACTAGGTCAACCCTAGGTCAACTGATGATTTGGACAAGGTTGAGACCTAATCCAAGAGCCATGTGATCATGGATTGATACATTGAGATGTTATAAGGATGATTCCAAGTTCAAATCATCATGATTGAAGAGTTTGAGAAGTTTCAAGCTAGGGTTTCTAAGGCTTGACAGTGTAAAATCCCCTAGTTTGACCCCTATCTTCAAGGCAGTTTAGCTCAAGATGTGATTGTCATCTCATCTTACCCCCAACATGAATGTTGTAGAGCATGGTCTTAGCTTTAATTTGAGTACCAGAAGTACTTGATAGGATTTGTAGAACTCAAGTTATGACTTTGACAAGTTATAGGTCATCTGAGGTATGTGAATTTGGGGGCTTGAAAGTTGCCCAACTTGCATGAAACTTTTGCCCTAGAAGGATGATTCCTATGAACTTTTGGTCAACATGAATGTTGTTCCTTATCCTCTTAGATTTCTAGAAAGTACTAGAAGTCCTTGATAGGATTTTTAGAACTCAAGTTATGGTTTTGACAAGTCAAGGGCATTTTGGTCATTTGGAGATTACAGGTCATTTCAACCATAAGGCCATAACTCCCATTTCCAAGCTTCAAATTGGAAAATGTTCAACATCAAACTTGTTCAAAATGATGTTTTAAGGCTAGAAAAGAGGTCATGAGGTGTTGGATTTTCTTGTAGCTCAAAGTTGCAAAAATAACCTAAAATAAGGGTATAAGTTAAATGAACCAAAGTTGGAAATTGATACTTTTGATCTACACATCCAAACCAAGGCATGTAATAGGTCATTTTGACTCTAAAAAGCATTTTGAGAACATTGGTTTAGCCACATTTTTTAATTGAGGTCTAATTTGTGGACTTGCTTTGCAAAGTAGTTACTTACATCTTAAGTAACATTTGCAAAACTCAAATTCAAGGCATGATCAAGATCCCTTGCAAGCCAAACACTTCCAAAATGTCATGAGGGGAGAAATTGGAATGGAATGGGATTGATTTCAAGTTGTTTGCAGAGTTGTGCACACCATGGCATATAAGTGAACTTCTCATGTCATGAGAGATTGGATTTCTCATTAGAAGGATCTAGAGGGTTCTAGATCATCCACACATGTTCTATATATTGAGTAGAAGAGGTTCAGATGAAAGGTTGGTGATGATTGAAGGAGAGAGCAGAGATTGAGTTTGGAAAATTCTTGCTTGTAACTGAATTCGGTTTCACCAATTTCTTCACTTTCCATCCATTTTCTTGATTGCAACCTCTTCCATGGATGCTAGGGATTGATTCCAGATCATAATCAAGAGGAATTCGTGGCTGATTGGTGTTCTGGAGCTCAGATTTCTCCACCTGCAACTCAGAGTTGGTACCAAGAATTGAGGCCATTTCAATCAGTTCTATTGCATACAGAAGCTTGGAAGTGATTCACTAAAGGGGTCTGGAGCATTTGAAGGCTTGATTTGAGGTCTTGCTACTTCTGTGCACACGAATTTTTTAGGTTGGTAACCTTTGATCTCTGGCTTGTTTTAGGTAGAATCAATACGAATTAGGATGTTAGATGCATTGTAGAATGGTGTAGGAAGGTTTTCAGATAGTTAATTTGAGAATTAGTGACCAATTAGGGATGTTGCCATTTTCGGTTGAGAATTGGTTATTGTGAATCTTGAGGTTTCAGAGGAAATAAAGGGCATGAATGAATTCGTGAGGAAATTTGGGACAAGTTTCATGTATAGACCACTTGCAATGGAGGATCCTAGAGAGAGTTAGGGTTGGGGACGATGACCGGAGCACCACCGGTGGTGGCCGGAGATGTGCGCGAGGTTCAGAGATTCAAAAGGTTGAAGATGACTTCAGAGCCCTTGGATCAGGGTAGGACCTTTGACTGGAGAGAAGATCCAACGGCCACGCGTGTGTTTCATTTTGTGAAGGATCTGAGTTTTAATGAAACACATCGTTTCATTTAGTTGCTGATTCTGGGCTTAGTGAATTGGTTGATACCTGCACCCCCCTGATGGCCCAATCCATGATATGAACTGGATGTTATTTCTATCTGCACCGTGCATTTATTATTTCTCTTGGATTTTCTTTAATTTTTCATTTTATACATGGCTCATGATTAAATCATAAAAAATTGAAAAACAATCCAATTGACCCCATTCTTTTTGCATTAGATTCATGATTGAATCTAGTATTTTTTATATAAAAAATATTTTTATTTCATGTATTTTCTGATTTTATGGGAATTTTCACATTTTAATTGATATTAAAATAGTTATGTTTGATACTTGATTTTGTGGAATTTTGTGTGATCATGTGATGATGATTTTGATCTTGATTTTTTGTGAGTAGTTAGAATAGATATCCATGCTCCCCATAGATTTTTCTCACATTTTTGTGACGAACCTAGGTGGTAATTTAGGTTGAAACCTTTAGAAGCTCCATTTTTAGGGTTTATGGTTGATACCTTTGGATTTAGGACTTAATTTTAGGACTTAATAGATGATTTAGTCCCTGGTTTTTGTATGAGGCATTCTTAATTGAATTAGGATCCCTTAGGAATTTTTGTAGAAATTTATAGTATAGTTTACTATTTTTGATTGATTTTAGTTTAGATACTAACTTTAGATGATTCTAAGGCACTAACTCAACTAGATTAACATCTTTAGTTCCCTTAGATTAGGGTTTTGCTTTGCTTGTTCTTGGATGATGATGAAGACAAGTTGTAGATGCATTGGATTTCTTGAAGAGGCTTGGATTTGAAGATCTTCCCTTCTTGTGGTGTAGTTTTGATTAGGTTAAGATTAGGGTTTTGTAGGCAGAGCTTCTAGATAGTTCTCTTCCTTCATAAGCATGGAAAATGTTGATCAATTCCATTCTTCCCTATGATGTAAGGTCCCTTGTAAAGGCCTCATCCCTCCTTTGGTAGGATGTGTGGCTCTTTGCAAATTGGTAGAACCTTTGAGGGTCCCTTTATCTGATGACAGGATGCTTAGTGGTGACCTTTGGTCTTCACTCTGCTACCAACCATCCAAACTTTACTCTTGATAGATGCATCTTTCTCCCTTGTTAGAGGATGTAGTTCCTTGCTTAAAGAAGATTGAAGGATGAAGTTGATACTTCTGTGTGTTTGAAGATTACTCTGAGAAGCTGAAGCTTGTAGAAGCAAGAAGAACAAGTTGATACTTATGAAGAGGATTCAATTGAGATTGAGTGAAGAGCTGAGGCTTGAGGAATAAAGGACAAGTTGACACTTACATTGATGCATTGAGAGCCTGAGGGAATCAAGTTGATACTTGTAGTTAGGAGTAAAGCTTGCAGGTGGAAATTACTGAAGAGCTGAGGCTTGAGGAAGAAAGAATAAGTGGATACTTATGTTTGATGGGTTGAAACCTTGGAGAAGCAAGTTGATGATAGCCTTGAAGGGTGATTGAAGTCTGAAGACTGGATTGCTGTCAGAAGAGCTGAAGCTTGAATTTGAAAGAGGGGTTGATCTGCTTCCTTTCCTGTCTGTTTTCTTTTCTGTATTGATGTGCCTTGTTTGATTTGCTTGATGCATTAGAGTAAGTTCATATCTAGACTGATGTAAGCTAGGAGCATGATTCCACTAGAGGTTGAGTTGCTCCATCTGCTTGTATTTTTACTGTATGGCTTTGCTTGCGGGTATTCGGTAGAGCCCTGCTCCCTTGCCTATATGGTCTGTTGTGTTTGCTTGATAGCAGTTTACTTCTTTTGTATGATTACAGTCACTCATATGTTGTTTGATAGCTTGTTATTTCCTCTGTATGATTACAGTTATTCATATTTGGCTTGAGGTCGAGACGAGCTTGTGGAGGTTGCTGCCCCACACACATTTCCTCCCTCACTTGCATTGCATGCATTTTACTGTCTACTGTTTACTGTTAAAGCTGATGCTTTATCTGTTTCTGTTTATCATTGACATGATCCCTTAGGACTCTCATTTCCTTTGATAAGGAAGTGATGATTAGAACTTTAGGTTGAAACCTATGCATGATAACGTCTAGGAGTTCCCTGTTTCAAACCTCAATCATAGGATGAATCCTTGGCATGACAACATTAGGACTTGATAGTCTCCCCCTAGTTGAACATGTTCGTTCTCTCTTCTCATCTCAAAACAAATTAAAATACAGTAATAAAGGTTAACTGACGTCGTACGTTACGAGCCTTAAGCTACTTGAGAAAGGGTTGTTGGAGAGTTTCTTTTCAACAGTCTGGATGTTTAGTATGGCACCCTTTGGGTGACATGCGACACATTCACTCTCAGGTCATAGTCTCTATTGCGATATTAGTTGCAAACATCCATGAAAAAACAGTTCTTCCGTAAAAGACAGAAAACAAACTTCAAACCTTTTTGCCCCGTGGGCCCATAAGTCAAAGGAAGCTTTTCTGAAGAAAAGAGTGTCGTTAACTCCCAGTTCTACCGCAAACGGTAACGCCTGAGCCTCCAAAGGTCGAGCTGCGTACACCAAACTGCTGGAACTGTTTGTTAACCCTACTCGAAAAAACAGATGAATCTGAATTTCCTTAATCCGTATTATCCCGAACTACGTAAGCTCTGATCTCTCAAGCCTGTTGAGAGTACGTAGGCACAATACTGACGTATTGGCGAGCCACCTTCCCCGTAACCCGTAGTTAGCCGAACTACGTTGACTCTGATTTCTCATTCTCTGATGAGAATACGTAGGCATAAAGTGCGACGCTTTGCCGAGTCATTTTCTTTTCTTTTTTAAGCCAGCCTTGATAGGTAGATAGTTAAAACAACCCGTCAGATAAACACAACAAGCGTGGATCCCATCGAGTACGATGGACGTGAGGGGTGCTAATACCTTCCCCTTGCGTAACCGACTCCCGAATCCAGACAACGGTTGCGATGACCTTGTCTTATACCTTTTCGTCAGGTTTTTCCGATCATTTCCTTTCCCGCTCTGAGGGATAAATAACGAAAGGTGGCGACTCTTCTGTTTTGCTGGCACCTTATTTTCGCGGTAGCGACACACCTAAAAACAAAACCTCCCATTAATCCTCTTCAACACTTCGCAACCTTAACTTTACATGAAAAATAGAGCCCCTTTCTTCTCCGAATTCTCTTCATCCAACCTTCGAACTCAAAACCTGCTCAAGTCCCAAATAACCACAAATCATTACCAGAAATGGATCTGGAAAGAGAAGAAACTTGAGGCAAAATTTAACCCAAAGCAAAACCAGGATAATCAACAGAGAGAATAGGGAGAAGAGGATAAACAGAAAATGAAATTAAAGTAATGAACCTGAGTTACGACACGATTTCAGATTGGAAAAGGTAAAGGGTTGTGATGTAGATCGAAAGGGAGAAAGCTAGGTCGCATTCCTCGTGTTTGTGTTTCGAATCTTCTTCCATATTTTTGCGAGGTTGATGAGCAATTTAAGTGCAGTTTTTATTTTTGTTTTGGGTTTTGAGAAGAAGATGATGTTGAAAATGACTTAGATGCTCTTTTTTTTACTGGAAATGACGGAGGCGATCAAAGTGAGATCAGAGAAGGTTGAGTTTGAACGTCGTCGTTTTTGCTTGTCTTCTTTGCTCCTATGGGTTTAAGCTATTTTTACACAGATGGTGGTGATGATGGCGATTTTTTTATTCCCCCATGAACTGTGTTCTGTGCTTTTTTTTTTCCTTTTATTGTTTTGATTGATAATGTTTTAAATAAAAAACCTGGTAATGATATTGGGCCTGAGAGCCCACGAGAACCACACCCTATTGTTTCTTTCCATGTACCCCATCCGGGTTTAAGGAGGGTGATGGGCTTTGCCCAAGGCATCCCTCTCATTTATTTTTTTTGGTGTAGTTAAACACCCTCATTGGTGTTCAAACCCCTCTCTTGTTTTTAGAATTTTTTTTTATATTTTCATTTTATTATTTTAAATTGGTTTATAAACAATTGTAGAGTTACACTTTTCTAAACAAGATTGTTTTTTAGAATTGTTAATTTAATATTTTTTCTAAATAAATTTTTAGAACCCTTTTTCATGTTTTTCTAATTTAAGTTTTTAGAAGTTTTTAATATTTTTTCTCTAAAACTAGATTTTGGTATTCTTATTTATCTTTGAGGTTTTATTTTTGTATATTTTCGTTTCGGTTGACGAAGAGACCTCAAAGTTGTAGTTTGTCAAATTATTGATGAATAGCAACAAGTCCGAGACCAAATTTCTTTTCAACTCCTCGTTTTCCGATTATATTTCATTTTTATCTTTTTCCGGTCGATGACGAGACTTCCGTAAAACGTTACTAGTCAAACTATTGATAAATAATGATGGACCCTAGACCACCATCTTCTTTCTCTCCTCGTTTCTTCTTCATTTTTTATTTTTTTTAAAATTCTTTCGATCTATGATGTCTTTCAATTCGTAAGCTCCATTTTATCGAAGTTGATAACCTTCTCAATTTCAAATCTATGGAAAATGACCATTTGGGTCATTTTCTTTACTTTGGGATCGTGATAGGCTACCTTCGATTAATCGACATAATGTTTGCGATTAAGACGATATCCCACCTCTTTTGGTCCGTGTGACCTGATTAAATCAGAGAATGATCCTCAATATCATTTCTCTATCGTGTCCATAGCACGAATATCGATTTACGCGACCTCCTATAGCTCGACTTCCATCATAAGTCGAGCTACGACGGTTTAGCGTCACATTCCGTCCTGATTCAATTCATTAACAAACTAACCACTAACTTTACTTTCTATCAAATATCAACTGCTTTAAATTCAGTCATAATATTCTTGTACATATTATTATATATTATGTATATTACCTTTATCTTGTATATGTTCAAGCTTACTTGTACATTCTTTCAAAACAATTAATCAATATCGAGACCATAAAACCTAAATTGGTGGACTGTTGGTTATATATCCTGTATATATTCGTATTCATTTCCTATCTTTTCACAACTTCTTTTCGAAACTTTTCTTCTAAAAGCCTCGATCCCGTACCGAGTGCATTTTCAAACTCTTTTCACATTAAAACTTGAATGGTTGTGGTGTGGTTAGGCATAGGCCTTCTCCTATCCCGATTGCTTGACATTACCGTTAGGGTTCACTGTCACGAAGCACTTACCATTCAAGATCAAAAACATTTTAATAAGAGAATGAAGTTCTCTTTGTGTTGAACTAAAGAGAGAGGATTGAGTGTAGACTTCTTCCTCTCTGAGTATCAGGATACTCACTGTAGGGTGTGTGGTCCCGATACTCGTCTTTCAATACGAAGACGCTTGTATTCGCCACACCATTTTCATAACTAAACTTTGAGATAAAGAATTGGGTACTACCCGCAAGGGGTTACTATCCGATGACATATTTCACCCCTAAAAACAACTTCGACAAATCAAACGTGACATCTTGCCTCGAATGGCGGAAATTAATCTTTCAAAAAGGATATGTTACGTTCATTCTACCGCAAACAGGTAGCGCCTAAGTCTCCAACGAGCGAGCAACAGTACACCTAAAATACTAGAATGCGTACGTTAGCATCATCCACAAAAACACGAGTTACCAATAGTAGGCCGAACTACGACTGCTCTGATTTCTCATGCCAGATGAGAATACGTAGGCACAACACGACAATGTCTTGGCGAGCACTCTTCTTTCTTTTCCACCTTTTCCCCGAAAGGACATGCTACGTCCTTTCTACCGCAAACAGGTAACGCCTAAGTCTCCAACGAGCGAGTAGCAATACACCTAAACTTCTAGAATGCGTATGCTAGCATCGTCTACCAGAACTTCCCTGTAAATCATAGACCGAACTACGGTTGCTCTAATTCTTTACTTATTTCAAGTAAAGATAAGTAGGCACAAGGGCCCCAATCCTTTTCGAGCACACGTTCCCATCTTTTTACCTGTGGTTCTCTGAACTACGTTGACTCTGACATTCTCATATTTGTAGAGAATACGTAGGCCTAGGACCGCGAAGTCCTATCGATTCTTCTTCCCCCGTCACCTTTCCTTTCTCTGTTTCTAAACCTTTCTCTCTATCTTTTGGAATACACTTATATAGCAATATATTTTAGCAGATACCTTCACATATAGACAAACAAATGGTTCCCATCGAGTACGATGGATGCAAAGGGTGCTAATACCCTCCCTTCGCATAACCGGCTTCCGAACCCATTCTTTGGTCGCGAGACCATCTTATCCGTTTCTTTTCTTAAGGTTTTTCTCGATATTTTCCTTTCCCCTCATGGGATAAATAAAGTTCGGTGGCGACTCTTCTGTCTTTCGTTCTTGCCTTTCCCCACTATTCACTTTTGCAACTTGCATTAGACAATGATTTTTTTCATTTCTCAAGCCAAGTTAGTGGGAGTTGATGCTAAACATGTTAACAAACAATGTAAACATCAGAAATGAAGGTTAATCCTTGATTAGAGTTGATTTGGGGAGCTTTGGAGTTGAAATAACCATGCTGAACTAGCTTTGCACAAGTGAGTTTTTGCCAACTTATGGACCTTGGTTCTCTCTAACCATGAAGAGTTATGGAACCCACTTGTACTTTTTTGAAATCCCTCATTAGGTACTACAACATTGATGTTTGATGTAGGAACTCATTCCACTTGAAACTAGGTCAAAACCCCTTGTGAAAATGCTGAAAACTTGACTTACAAGTCAAGAAATCTTGAAATTTCTAAGTGTATTTTTCCCCTCTTGCATTGTTTTTGCTCATAACTCAAAATCCATGCATTTTCTACTCATGAGTGTGGATATCACGTTTGAAGAAATCATCGAGACTTTTCCAACAAGATTTGAACCACTCCGTTTGGAATTATGGTTAAGAAGTTATGGCCTGACCCTTTTCAAAACCCTAATTTCCCGACTTTTCGATTACTTTTCAATTCTTGATCAATTAGTCACAAAAATTCATGAATAGATATCAAATGATCTTGGGAACATAGTTGGCTTCAATTTTTGGTTAAAACCATGTTGGTCATTGGGTTGACTTTTCAGTTTGACGAACCGAACGATCGAAAAACTCCTGAATTGACTGTTGGTGTTATGGGTTCCCCGAGGCCTTAAAACTTCTTGTGTAGACTTATTTAGGTCACACGAGCCTCATGGAACATGATTCAAGCTTTGGAACACCTTTTAGATCAAAATTTAAACTACAGTTGACTTTTCCAATCAGAAACCCTAATTAGGGTTCTTGTACTAGACTGTTCTTTTTTCTTGGGTGACAACCTCAAGTTGGATTCATTCTTAATCCAATGTGATATCCTTGATAACGTGAAGATTTGATATATGGAGGATCAATTCAAAACTTTGACTGATCAATCCCTTAAAACCCTGATTTCTGACTGTGAAACCCTAATTCATCTGTATCTTAACAAAGATCAAACTTGAAATTGGTTATGGTTAGAATAATCAATGTTGATGCTCCTAGAACGATGAGAGAATCTAGGGGTCAAAGTTTGGGGTATAACACATGAAATAACTAGATGTAAGCTAAGTTAGGTTGAAAAAGAAAAATAAGGTCAAAGAAGAGAAGCATGATCTTTCCTTGAAAGCTTTATCATTAAATACAAAGAAATTCAAGGATGTAAGTGATAATTGTAATGAAGTCTCTTCTAAAGAATAAGATATGGGGTTATTCGTGAAGCACTACAATTAATATATGAAGAAACATAAGCATGAACATTCCAAAAATAATTTTGATCAATTTAAAGAAGTTTCATCCGCACAAAAAGGAACATAAGAAAAATGAAGAAGACGTCACTTACTTTGAATGCAGAAATTCAGGTCTTTACCTAACTGCATTTTTTAGTCTCAACAAGCACCATATGAAAAAGGATAAGGACTAATATAAGACAAAGGGAAAACATGCAAAAGGTTGTAGGGCCTATATTTCTGGGGAAGAAGAAGATGATGTTAAACAAGTGACTTCAAGCACAAGAGGGGGTGACTTATGGTATTTAAAATTCATGATTAGTTTTATAACTTTCTTGATTAATATTATATTAATATTTTTGGTTTAGTGATTTGTAGCAGAAATAAAACACTGAGAGTAAATTGTAGAAATTAAAAAGATATTGTTAGAGTAACCGCACCAGATGTTTATACAGGTTTGACCAAATGTTGTCTTAGTCTTGTCCCCAAGAGGTGTTCTTGAGAGTTTGACTATAAACTTTGAGCTTTTGAAGATTATGCCACAAACCTTAATACAATATGATCTTGAGGTTTTTACAGGCTTATCCCCAACCAATGACAACTTTTACCATAAGCTAAGATAACAAACCATTTAGAGATTTATGGCTTATCTCACTAACCAAAAAAATATCTCTCAAAGCTTAAGAAACCAACCACTGAGATTTTATGGCAGGTTTATCTCACGAACCAAACTCAATCTCTTAAGAGTATTACACTCTTAAGAATTTAAACAACCAGCACGACCACTTACAAATATTTCTTTTGTGGAACCTTGTTTTGTAGGTGATATACTTTTAACAAGGACAAGAACTTTTGATGATGACAACTAATATTTATTGATAACATCTAACATCTTTTGACAAGTTAAGTATAAGTGGTTAAGCAAATAAAGATGCAAACCTAAGTATTAGGGTTTGATAGACTTGACTATTTGATTATAGAAATAAAATGGAATACAAACTCAAGCCTCATCTCAAGTGAAATCAAGCAAGTGTCTATAAGACATAAAGCATTTGACAAAGTCTTAAAATACAAGAAAGGCCTACCTTGTTTAGTCTAAGTGAATACTTTGTAAATCATGAAGCGTTCTCCTAAAGTTCATGGCTAAATCACACACACACACACACATTCATTTTTTAAACTGATCTTTCCCAAGAAAATATTTTCTAAAATGCTTTGAGGTCATCCTAGATGAGTTGGAAGCTGTGTGAAAAGCTCAGGTCAATTTTTTGTCTTTGCCAATCGATTGGAACCTTACCTCAATCGATTGAGAGAGTTTAAAAATGCACTCTAAACAATTAGGACATCCTCTTAATGATGTAAAATGACTAGATATTTTTTATTTCCTTTTTTGAACTTAATAATCGATTATTTTAGGGTATCTAATCGATAGGAAATATGTGTTAATCGATTAGCAAGTCTTAGAATGCATTAAGAAAATTTCCTTTTTGATCCAACCTCTAGCCTATAAATAGAGGTCCCTTCCCTCATTTTAAATCATCTAGAACCGAGTTTCATTTCATACTTCTCTTTCTCTCTCTAAATTTTTCTTTTACTTTCTCTCACTAAGTCTTTAGCCAAAGTGCTTTTTGAGAAAGTCCTTTTTGAAAGAAAGAAGTTGAAATTCTAGAAGGGTAGATTTGTAAGTTCATAAAAGAAGTTTATTTTACACCTTGGTTGAACATTATATCATTGTCGCTACCGCGAAAATAAGGTGCCGGCAAATCAGAAGAGTCGCCACCTTTCGTTATTTATCCCACAGAAAGGGAAAGGAAACGATCGGAAAACCTGACGAAGAGGTATAAGACAAGGTCATCGCAACCAATGTCTGGATTCGGGAGTCGGTTACGCAAGGGGAGGGTATTAGCACCCCTCACGTCCATCGTACTCGATGGGAGCCATGCTTGTTGTGTTTATCTGACGGGTTGATTTATCTATCTATCTAAAATTCTGGTCTGAAAAGAAAAGAAAAGTACACGGCAGAACACAGCAGCTCTATGCCTACGTATTCCCGTCTGGAACGAGAAATCAGAGTCAATGTAGTTCGCCTAACTACGGGTTACAGGGGGAAGGTTGCTCGCCGAGATATCGCAACTTGTGCCTACGTACTTTCACACGGCGTGAAAGATCAGAGCAAACGTAGTTTGGGCTACTACGGATTACGGGAGGGGTCAAATTCCTCTGTTTTTCCGAGTAGGGTTAACAAACAGTTCTAGCAGTTTGGTGTATGCAGCTCGACCTTTGGAGACTTAGGCATTACCGTTTGCGGTAGAACTGGGAGTTAACGTCACTCTTTACTTCAGAAAAGCTTTCCTTGAGTTATGGGCCCACAGGGCAAAAGGTTTGAAGTTTGTTTTCTGTCTTTTACGGAAGAAGTGTTTTTTATAGTTGTTTGTAGTTTGTACAACACCAGAGACTATGACTTAGGAGCGAATGCGTCGCATATCGTCCAAAGGACATATACTATGCACTCTAGATGATTGAGAGGAGACCGCTAAATTATCACTTCCCAAGTAGCTTAAGGCTCGTAACGCGCTTGTACTAACTTGCCTTTATTACGTTTTTTACTGTTGTTTTGAGATAAGAAGAGAACGAACTCTATGGGGAAACTGTCAAGTCCTAATGTTGTCATGCAAAATTGATCCTATGATTGAGGTTAGGAGGGAGCTAGCTAATGTTATCATGCATGGTTAGAACCCTAATGTTTGTCATAACTTCTCTTTGAACAAGAGAAGTCAGAGATCCTAAGGGAACATGGCAATGACAAGCAACAACAAAAGCAATAACTGTAAGTAAAATGCATGGAATGCAACAATACAAGCAGAAGGAGACAAACTCAACGTCTTAGCAATCAAACAAAAAGAAAACAGTCAAAACAGACAAGTAGAGGGAGACATACTCAACCTCTATATGCAAATACGTCAATTAGAAAAAGAAAAACAACATACAAGCAAGGGGAGAACCACCTCAACCCTTAAGGCAAACAAGCAGAGGGAGACCCACTCAACCTCTTAATGCAAATATGCACCTACACTTAGACTATCCTAAACATGCACTATCCTAATGCAACACACCACTCAATCATGAATGAGGACAAGGATTGATGACAGATAAGGAATCCATTCCACAGGTAAACAAACAAGGCTTCTATCCTAGGGAAATGAATTGCAAGTTGGGAGGCCAATGTAAGGTCCACAGGAACTTATCCCAGGCACTCAACTAACTAAAAGGGACTTGGGAGAATCCTAGAGGCTTTTCTCCTTCAAGAGATGTGCAAAATTCCCACCACAGGAGGGACTGTGCTACCCTAAGAAGGTTCCTAAAAAATGAATGGAGAGGATTAGGAGAATGAAGATGGGAAGCAAGGTATGGTCCACAGGAACTTACCACAGGCACTCAACCAACTCCACTTCCTTAGGAAGCTTGCATAGACTCAACTCCTTTATGATATTGCAATGAATTCCTCCACAGGACGAAACATGCTCACAAGGAGGATTCCAATTAAGAAAGGAAAATGTGAGGGAAACTGACCCTATAGGAAGAATCATCCACCTACTTGAACTTCTAAGAACCTCAAAGATTACCTCCTAAGGACCACCTACACTAAAGGTTCAAAACTCTAAGGAAGCATCTGTAAGAGCACAGATTGTGTCTTAGTAATACCTCTATGTTTTGATGATAACATTAATGATAGTTTGTATACAAGAATTATACTCTCTAAATTTGTTCTAAACTGTTTTCTACAGGCACAAAAGATTTTAATCTTAAAGAGCAAATTTGAAGTGAACAATGAATTCTGAATGGCTCAAGAGCATCTGAAGATTAGAAGAATCTGAAGTATAAGAGCTTAGTCATCAGAGCTTAGTCATCAAGATTCTGAAGATACAACACGCTGCATGCATTATCATGAATCTGAATGAAAGAAGACTCTGAGTGAAGAGACTCTGAATGAGAGAAGACTCTGATCTGAGTGAAGACTCTGATCTAAGAGCATGTTACGCTTCAAGCACACAGCTGCACCAGACTCTGATTCATCAACATCTGAAGAACATCTTAGGCTCTGAAGTTTCCAGAAGGTTCTGAAGACTGAAGACTCTGATATTGATTGTTGATCTGAACTATCTGAAGAATTATTTGAAGAAGATTATTTTAATATATCCGTTGGAATATGCCAGCAAATCTTTCCTTAATTGGGATAGACAAAATTCTCTGCAAGAATATTATTCCTCTGGTACATTCTACATATGGAAAAATCACAGCTCAGCAGACAATTGCTACACCCACATTTTGTGCGCCGTCTCTCTGCTGTAATAGTACAAAGGACAGTACTATTTTGATATTGGAAATATCTTCCCCAACGGTAAAATATTCTCTCCAATATTCAAGTGGCTATATAAAGGATATCATAGCTCATTCTTCAAGTGCCGAATTAAGACGATATTGACGAACTTATTGCAAGAACTCTCTCACGCTAAAAGCTCTCATATTCTTCACTGTTCATACATTGTTCTAAACTTAGAGAAATAACACAGTTGTGTTTATAGCTTTCATAGAAGCATTTCTTACTCTTTCATTGTATTACATTAATTTGTAAAGGAAGTTTTCCTTAAGAGGATCTAGGTTAGATCAGTAGCTCTTAAGAAGACTAAGAACAGTTGTTCTTAGGTGTGCTATTTGTAATCAGTTGATTTGAATAGTGGATTAAGTCCTTGTTGAGAAAGGCAAATCACTCTTGAAAAGGGTGGACTGGAGTAGTTGAGTTCAACGAACCAGGATAAAAATACTTGTGTTTTTATCTTTGATTATTTTCTGTCATACTTATTCAACCCCCCCTTCTAAGTATTTTCTCACCTTCAGTTGGCATCAGAGCTCCGGTTCTGAGTGTGCATTCGCTTAACCGTGACAGATAAAGATCCAGTGAGAAAAATACTCTGTTATTTATTTGGTTGCGAATATGGGTGATATTCCTACATCAAGCAACAAATATGAAGGAGACAGAATCAGCACCAAACCTCCAATGTTTGATGGAGAAAAATTTGATTATTGGAAAGATAGACTGGAAAGTTTTTTCTTGGGGTATGATGCTGATCTCTGGGATTTAGTCATTGATGGGTATGAACATCCTACTAAGGATGGCAAAAAGATTGATAGAAAATCAATGACTGAGGAGCAGAAGAAAGAATTCAAGAATCATCACAAAGCCAGAACCATACTTCTGAATGCAATCTCTCATACAGAGTATGAAAAGATTACCAACAGAGAAACTGCTCATGATATGTTTGAGTCTCTCAAAATGACTCATGAGGGAAATTCTCAGGTGAAAGAAACAAAGGCTCTGGCGCTGATACAGAAGTATGAAGCGTTCAAAATGGAAGAATCTGAGAACATTGAGACTATGTTTTCCAGATTTCAGATTCTAACAGCTGGGTTGAAAGTTCTGGACAAGGGCTATTCAACATCTGATCATGTCAAGAAGATCATCAGAAGTCTTCCTACCAGATGGAGACCTATGGTGACTGCATTGAAGCTGGCCAAGGATCTGAACAAAATCTCATTAGAAGAACTCATCAGTTCTTTGAGAAGTCATGAGATTGAGCTGGAGGAAGATGAACCCCAGAAGAAAGATAAAGGTAAATCCTTAGCTTTTAAATCTAACAAATCTGTTAAAGCCTTGCAGGTTAATGAAGAAAGCTCTGAGGAATCTTCTTCTGAAGAAGAAGATGAACTATCTATGCTGTCCAGAAGGATCAACAAACTCTGGAAGCACAAAGGGAAGAAGTTCAACAACTTCAGAAGATCTGATCAAAAGAAAGAATCTTCTGGACACAGAAGATCTGGCAAGAAAGAGATCACTTGCTTTGAATGTAAAGAACCTGGACACTACAAGAGTGAATGTCCCAAACTTCAAAAGGAAAAACCCAAAAGGAAGTTTGATAAAAAGAAAAAGGTTCTGATGGCTACATGGGATGACTCAGATGAATCTGAATCATCTTCTGAATCTGAGGAAGAATGTGCAAATGTTGCGCTGATGGCCAACACAGATGATCAAGATGAAGGAACGTCATCATCTGAATCTGAGTCAGAATCAGACTCTGACTCTGAAGAGGTATTTTCTGAACTCTCCAGAGCTGAACTTGTTGAAAGTTTATCTGACATGTTGGAAAGCTACAGCAAGATTAAACTCAAATACAAGAAGCTGAAAAGCAATCTTGAATCTGAGATTGATCTTCTGAGAACAGAACTTGTTGAGCAGAAAGAAATAAATTTAAAACTCAAAAATGATTTAGAAACAACTCAACAAGAATCTGATACTGAAACAGAGTCAAGTGAAAATATTTTAGAAAAATATGACTCCAGTTTTAGAAGATTCCTCACTAAAAGCATAGACAGAAGCAAAATGGCTTCTATGATCTATGGTGTTAGTGGGAACAACAGAAGAGGCATTGGATGTGAGTCCTCCTCTGGAAGCAATCCAAAGTCTGTTGATAAACTCTTCATCAAGAAGACTCCTCTATATTCTCATTTCAAGTTTGGTCATCTGAATGATATTAAACATACAAGCTCTGAAAAGAGTACTTATGTGTTTAAGCCAAGGGTTAGCCAGAATAAACACTATGTTGAAAAACAGAAGTTTAGGCAAAACCACAGAACATCTAACCCCAAAGGACCCAAGAAAATCTGGGTACCTAAAAGTCAAATAATACCTGTTGCAGATGTTCTTAGCAGCAAAATCCAGACACCAATCATGGTACCTGGACTCTGGATGCTCACGACATATGACGGGCGAAAGGTCTATGTTCCAAAGCCTGGAACTTAGATCTGGAGGGGACGTGAAATTTGGAGGGAACCAGAGGGGCAAGATCATTGGCTCTGGTACAATAGGTAATGGTAACCTACCCTCTATTTCTAATGTTCTGTTAGTTGAAGGATTGAAACATAATCTATTGTCCATAAGTCAATTAAGTGACAATGGTTATGATATCATCTTTAATCAAAAATGTTGCAAAGCTGTTTGTCAAAAGAATGGCTCAACCTTATTCAGTGGAAAGAGGAAAAACAACATTTACAAAATTAACCTTTCAGAACTTAAAGTTCAAAATGTAAAATGCCTTTTATCTGTGAATGATGAGCAATGGGTCTGGCATAGAAGATTGGGACATATTAATATGAGACGTATATCTCAGATTAATAAACTCAATCTGGTCAGAGGACTCCCTAATCTGAAGTTCAATTCAGATGCTCTGTGTGGCGCATGTCAAAAGGGTAAATTTTCAAAATCTCATTTTAAACCAAAAAATGTTGTTTCCACCTCTAGACCATTGGAATTACTTCACATTGATCTGTTTGGACCAGTGAAAACTGCATCCATCAGAGGCAAGAAGTATGGGTTAGTCATTGTAGATGACTACAGCAGATGGACATGGGTAAAGTTTCTAAAACACAAGGATGAGTCTCATTCTGTGTTCATTGACTTCTGCAATCAAGTCCAGACTGAAAAAGAATGCAAAATTATTAAAGTCAGAAGTGATCATGGTGGCGAATTTGAAAACAAATATTTTGAAAAATATTTTTCTGAAAAAGGAATTGCACATGATTTCTCCTGTCCTAGAACTCCACAACAAAATGGAGTTGTAGAGAGGAAAAATAGAACATTGCAAGAAATGGCCAGAACCATGATCAACGAGACAAATCTGGCAAAACATTTTTGGGCAGAAGCAATAAATACAGCATGTTATATTCAGAACAGAGTGTCTGTAAGACCTCTTCTGGAAAAGACTCCCTATGAATTGTGGAGAAACAGAAAGCCCAACATTGCTTATTTTCATCCATTTGGATGTGTTTGTTATATGCTTAACACTAAAGATCATCTGAACAAGTTTGATTCCAAAGCACAGAAGTGTTTCATGCTTGGTTATTCTGAACGCTCTAAAGGCTACAGAGTATTCAATACTGAAACACAGATTGTGGAAGAATCTATTCATGTTAAATTTGATGATAAGCTTGGCTCTGAAAAGCCAAAGCAAGTTGAAAGTTTTGCAGATAGAGAAGTTATTCTCACAGACTCTGAAGGCTCAGAGGCAAACAAGACTAAAGACAAAGACTCTGAAGAAAACCCAGATGCTACGCCTCTAACTTCCCAACTTGACAATCTGCATATTTCTGAAAGACCAACAGTCAGAGGATCTTCTTCCAGAATGAAAGCTTCTCATCCAGAGGATGTGATAATTGGAAAGAAAGATGATCCAATAAGGACAAGAGCATTTCTCAGAACTTCTGAATCTTCCTTCTGTGGCTTAGTGTCAATTATAGAACCATCATCTGTTGATGAGGCTCTGGAAGATAATGAATGGATTTTAGCTATGCAAGAGGAGCTGAATCAATTCACAAGGAATGAAGTCTGGGATCTGGTTCCAAGACCTAAAGGTTTCAATGTCATTGGAACAAAATGGGTTTTCAGAAATAAACTGAATGAAAAAGGAGAAGTTGAAAGGAACAAAGCAAGACTGGTTGCTCAAGGCTACAGTCAACAAGAAGGCATAGACTACACAGAAACATATGCTCCTGTTGCAAGGTTAGAGTCTATACGCTTGCTTATTTCATTTGCTGCACAACATAACATCACTCTTTATCAGATGGATGTTAAAAGTGCTTTTCTTAATGGAATTATAGAAGAGGAAGTGTATGTCCACCAACCTCCTGGTTTTGAAAATGAAAATTTTCCAGATCATGTTTACAAACTAAAAAAATCTCTTTATGGACTAAAACAAGCTCCCAGAGCTTGGTATGAGAGGTTGAGTAATTTTCTTCTGAAGAAAAATTTCATCAGAGGAAAAGTGGATACCACACTATTTTGTAAAACCATTAAGAAAGATTTGTTGATTTGTCAAATTTATGTAGATGATATTATTTTTGGATCAACAAATATTATGCTTGGAAAGGAGTTTGCTAAATGTATGCAGGAAGAATTTGAGATGAGCATGATGGGAGAACTGAAATTCTTTCTGGGAATCCAAGTAAATCAGACTCCAGAGTGCACCTACATACATCAGACCAAGTATGTTAAAGAGCTTCTGAAGAAGTTTAACATGCTGGATAGCAAAATGGCAAAGACTCCAATGCATCCTACAAGCACTCTAGGTAAGGAAGAGGTAAGTAAGAAGGTAGATCAGAAACTCTACAGAGGTATGATAGGATCTCTTCTTTATTTGACTGCTTCTAGACCAGACATTCTGTTTAGTGTTTGTTTATGTGCTAGATTCCAATCAGATCCTAGAGAATCACACTTAACTGCTGTTAAGAGGATTCTAAGGTATCTGAAAGGTACTACTAATGTTGGTTTGTGTTACAGAAGATCTGACAAATATTCACTAGTTGGATTCTGTGATGCTGACTATGCTGGAGATAGAGTTGAGCGCAAAAGTACTTCTGGAAGCTGTCAGTTTCTTGGAAGTCATCTGATCTCGTGGTACAGCAAGAAGCAACCAACAATTGCACTATCAACCACAGAGGCAGAATACATTGCTGCTGCTGGGTGTTCCACTCAGATGCTCTGGATGAAGAGTCAACTAGAAGATTATCAAATCTATGAGAGTAATCTTTCTATCTTCTGTGACAATACTTCAGCTATATGTTTATCCAAAAATCCAATTTTACACTCTAAGGCTAAACATATAGAGATTAAACATCATTTCATCAGAGACTATGTTCAGAAGGGTGTAATAAATTTAGCCTTTGTTGATACAGATCATCAATGGGCAGATATTTTCACAAAACCCCTTGCTGAAGATAGGTTTAAGTTTATTCTGAAAAATATTTGTATGGATTTTTGTCCAGAGTAATATTTCTCAGAGTCAACTTCTCAGATGCTAAGTGTTTAACACTCTGAAGTATTTCACCGTTTTGCTTGCTTATTTTATCTGTGATTTATTGTTTGTGAAACTCTGTACTGACCATCTCAGAGGATCTGAAAGTTGAAAACGTTTCATTTCTTAAGAGTTACAGAATCACATGCAAAGCAAACACGTGTCACTCAGAATCTGAAAAGATGGAGTACACCTACTGATTATGACGTTTAAGGTATTGCTTTGAAAATCTCAATCTGTCTTGATTTCCCCCCCAAATGTCATATCATAATTAAACATGATTACTTTTCATTAAATGCAAACGTGCGTATGTGTCCTATGTATGTCTGTTGTGTTTCCCATGCGTGTTTTATTTTTCTATATAAACCACTCTCTTAACACATTCACACTTTTCACATTCTCAACACATATGCGCTTTTGTCTGTTGTTCTCTCTCTTTTCAAACCCTAAACGAACCCAGAAACCTTCATCTCCTTCTTCATCATCAACAATGGCATCCACTTCAAAAGCAGTTACCACCAAAGATGCTACCACTATCATTGAACCAGTACGCACTCTCCTGACTCCTGTTGATTCTCTAGAAGTGTTATGTGAAAGTTTCGTGGATTTGGAAGACCTTGCTGAAAATGGGTTTGATCTGATTCCGTCAATCAAAGCACAAGGCTGGGACGGTTACTTTGATAGACTTATGGGTCCTGTGTATCCAAAGTTAGTGAAGGAGTTTTGGATCCATGCATTCGCTACTCCAAAGTTCGTTCATTCTTCTGTGCTGGGTAAGAAGATTGTTATCACTGAAAATCTGATCAGGAAACTCACAGGTTTCAAGGCAACTGATGGAGTAACCTCTCTATCTTCTGCGCGTGAAGATCTGAAAGATGTTTGTCAAGAAATCTGCACTACTGGTGAACCTTGTAAGAAGGTTAAGTTTTTGAAACCCACTTACAAGTTATGGGCTAAGATTTTCATGAACACCATCTTTCATAGACCCTCCTCAAACTCATCTGATTATGTTAATGCTGAACAACTGTACTTCATGTATTGTTTACATCAAAACATTCAGATTGATCTTCCTTATCTGTTGTTTAATCATCTGGTATCTCACGTCAAGGAGACAAGGGAAACTGCCAGAGATAAAACTGGAAGAGTCAGAACATGGATCCCTATGGGAAGACTGATTTCAGATATTCTGATAGAAAACCAACTTGTGGCGCATCTGCAAGAGGCTGGGTTAACAGAAGATCTGAACTTTATCATTGGCTCTGAAATAAATGGTCTAACTCTGAGAAGAATGAAATTGGTTGAAGATTTATCTGAGAAACCAAGGAAAACTAACTCTGAAGAAGTTAGGGGAAGAAGGATTCCTGTTGAGGATTTTCCTTTATTCACCTCAGATGAACCCAGAGAACTTATTGCTGAGTATGTTGCTTGCTGCATCAGAGATGGTGTTGAGATTCCTGCCAATCTTGTGCAGAAGGAAGGCCAAGTTCTTCCTGATCTAACAAGGGAAAGAAGACGCAAGAGAAAAGCTGATAAAGAAGGTCATCAGAAGAAAAGAAAGCACTCAGATGCTGAGAAGAAGAAGAAAAGAAAGAAGCTGAAGAAGGTTCAACAAAATCCTCCTGCAGCAACTTTTGAAGAGATAAGAGATACTCTGAAACAGGTATTTAACACTGATTCTAATCCTGTTCATCATTCTGCTACCCCCACACCATCTGACTCACCCCTCATATTTAAAAGATCTAGACCATCTGAGACTCATACACCACAACCAACAAACATTCTAACACCACAATCCAAACAAACTCAACAAACAACACCACAACCACAAAACACCATCCCAGAATCTACCATTCCAGAGGATGTTCACCCTGAACATTCTGACCAACCTGAAAATCTCATTAATCCTAATGAGATATTAGATATCACACCCTTAAACCGTTCTATCATTTTATCTTCAACTTCTGAAAAATCTAACCAATCTGATACATCATCTGATGATGAATCATCTGGTTTCATTAATGAATGCTTGAATGATCTCAAACAACCTCGTACTGAGAGTGTTTGGAAACAACTGTTTAAATCTCCCACTTCTGAACATCCACCCTCTCCACAAAACTCCCCAACTCAAACTCTCACTCCACAACCCACTGAAATCCAAAACACACCACAACCAACATCTGAACCACAACCAACATCTGAACCACAACCAACATCTGAACCACAAACCACCCAACAAACATCTGAACCACAAAACAACCAACCATCATCTGAACATCCATCTTCACAACCTCAACCTTCTAAACAAACACCCCAAACACAACCAACCCAACCCAGAATCCCTGATGAAGCAGAATTGGGATCAAGTGTTTATACTATGTTAAAAGATTTTGACAAGGATAATGTCTCAGACTTTGCTGACATCATGGATGTGTGCATGACTACTATGGACAAAGAGGCTGCTAATGCTGTTTGGAAGAAATATCTTTACAGACTGAATAGGGAGGCTTTGAAAATCAGGACTCAATGTCTTAGATTGTCAAAAGTAAGGTTTGCTGCTTATCAGAAACGGATTAAGAGAAATCCTCCTCCTATTCTTCTTCTAGAAGCTCCTCCACCTCCAGAAATTCCTGCACCTGATGTTGCTCAGATTGTTTCAGAATCCACTGCTCCAGAATCTTCTATTTCAGTATCTACAGATCTTCAGAAGGATGTCAAGGAACTAAAGGATTTTATGGTTGATCAAAAGAAGACAAATGAAGAAATGAAAACTTGGATGGCTAAGCAAGATGAGAATTCAGAAAGGATTACAGCACTGCTGCAACTCATTGCTTCTCAACAAGCCTCATCTGCCAAACCTTCTTGATGTTTTTGCACAAGTTTTTCATGTTTTGTTTTGTTCTTGATTGTCTTCTGATATGTTTTGCTTGCTTCTTTCTGAATCTGGATGTTATCTTAATGAAAATGATCTTTTGCTTATCTGGATATGTGTTTCTTCTGCATCTTTACTGTCTTTTAAAATTCTTTTTGATTATGACAAAAAGGGGGAGAAACAAAATGGAATCTGATTGTTCAAATCTATAAGCAATTATCTGAACTAAGTCAGACATGTTACTAACATTCTTTGAATCTAACCAGACTCTGACAAATTTATCTAACCAGACTCTGACAAAATTCATTGAAGTTTTTCCTGAGATCTATCTTTTCAGAACCTGATCAAAAATAGCTAAATCTGAGTAGACCAGACTCTGATATCTAACCTTGAGTACCATGATCTGAAAGATAACTCAAGACAGGATATGGCAAGATAAACAACCAGGTGTTCTGAAGTTGTTCATCTGTCATCAAGCTTCAATATGACATCAAACTTTGGCATCAAGCCTTAATATGGCATCAAGCTTTGACTCTAGAAGTCAAACATATGTCAACCAGGATTTGTCAACCAGGCTTCAAATCAGGATGTTAATCAGGCTCTGAATCTGAAATTCAATCAGGCTCTGAATCTGAAATGTAATCAGGCTCTGAATCTGAAATGTACTCAACCAGAAAGGGAAGTATCTAATTCCATTAGAGTATTCATTTCAGGGGGAGATTGTTAATCTCAGGGGGAGTAATTTTAATTCATTTTTATTGAACAAATTGCTCATGTTTTGTCATCATCAAAAAGGGGGAGATTGTAAGAGCACAGATTGTGTCTTAGTAATACCTCTATGTTTTGATGATAACATTAATGATAGTTTGTATACAAGAATTATACTCTCTAAATTTGTTCTAAACTGTTTTCTACAGGCACAAAAGATTTTAATCTTAAAGAGCAAATTTGAAGTGAACAATGAATTCTGAATGGCTCAAGAGCATCTGAAGATTAGAAGAATCTGAAGTATAAGAGCTTAGTCATCAGAGCTTAGTCATCAAGATTCTGAAGATACAACACGCTGCATGCATTATCATGAATCTGAATGAAAGAAGACTCTGAGTGAAGAGACTCTGAATGAGAGAAGACTCTGATCTGAGTGAAGACTCTGATCTAAGAGCATGTTACGCTTCAAGCACACATCTGCACCAGACTCTGATTCATCAACATCTGAAGAACATCTTAGGCTCTGAAGTTTCCAGAAGGTTCTGAAGACTGAAGACTCTGATATTGATTGTTGATCTGAACTATCTGAAGAATTATTTGAAGAAGATTATTTTAATATATCCGTTGGAATATGCCAGCAAATCTTTCCTTAATTGGGATAGACAAAATTCTCTGCAAGAATATTATTCCTCTGGTACATTCTACATATGGAAAAATCACAGCTCAGCAGACAATTGCTACACCCACATTTTGTGCGCCGTCTCTCTGCTGTAATAGTACAAAGGACAGTACTATTTTGATATTGGAAATATCTTCCCCAACGGTAAAATATTCTCTCCAATATTCAAGTGGCTATATAAAGGATATCATAGCTCATTCTTCAAGTGCCGAATTAAGACGATATTGACGAACTTATTGCAAGAACTCTCTCACGCTAAAAGCTCTCATATTCTTCACTGTTCATACATTGTTCTAAACTTAGAGAAATAACACAGTTGTGTTTATAGCTTTCATAGAAGCATTTCTTACTCTTTCATTGTATTACATTAATTTGTAAAGGAAGTTTTCCTTAAGAGGATCTAGGTTAGATCAGTAGCTCTTAAGAAGACTAAGAACAGTTGTTCTTAGGTGTGCTATTTGTAATCAGTTGATTTGAATAGTGGATTAAGTCCTTGTTGAGAAAGGCAAATCACTCTTGAAAAGGGTGGACTGGAGTAGTTGAGTTCAACGAACCAGGATAAAAATACTTGTGTTTTTATCTTTGATTATTTTCTGTCATACTTATTCAACCCCCCCTTCTAAGTATTTTCTCACCTTCAGCATCTATCTAAGCACCATTATATCAAGAAAGGATATGAGACTTAGAATCATCTAATGGTCATTATTGAGGTCATTCTAAAGGAAAGGCCATGTTAGAAGCACCACAAAACTAGTCTAATTGTTAATTCTAAGAAATATATGAAATCAAGTCCTAAAATTCTAGGGAATTTTCTAAGGGATCCTAAAAGGGTTAGGGACTTATGGTATAAAATCCAGGGATTAAATCTAAAGGGAAAGTCACCTAAGAATTTCTAAACCTAAAGTTATCAAAGGGGAACCCTAAAATGGAGGGTCATGGGAACCTAATCCAAAAACAGTCCTATTGTCATCTAAAAATTATGAAATAAATCCTAGGGGATCATGCACATCTATACTAACAGCCAACCAAATCTCAATTCTAAACTCTATACCGATTAATCATACAAAAATCAGCAAAAACATGAGGAATTATGCCAAAATTAAAGAAATAACCAAAATAGAAAAATGCAAAATAAATGGAAAATTGCACAAAAATGAAATATAAAAGCATCAAAAAATCAAGAATCACCAGAGGATCACCACCATATATTTTTTTATAATTTTCTGATCAAAAATGAAATTATTATGATTTTTGCAATGAAAATGAGTTAAAGAAAAAAGAAATGAATTAAAATGAATTATAAAAACAATTAAGCTTCAGAAAAAAACGTGACCACATGATTGGTATACAAGTTAACAGATCCAACGTGCACAGGGGGACGTCATTTAATGAAACGGCCACGTTTTGGTCAAGTCATTGTGGTTCGTTAGATCAGCTTACAAAGTCAATCTTCCAGGCTAATCCAAGGGCTATCGCTCATCTTCTTCAGTTAAATCCTGAAAGGGAGGGAAGGCTGGGACGGTGGTTCCGGTGGCTGAGCCACCGTCTTCTCCAGCGAAGGTGCAATTACAGGTGATTAATTCAAATCAAGCCCTATACCACTCTCTCTGTTTTTTCATGCTGAGTTCAAATCTGTCATCCATTTGTCTTGATTCTTCATGGATTGTGAGATTCGAAAGCAAACAGAAAACACACCAACTTCTTGATCATCACCAAACTTCACTCTAAAGCCATGGATCTTCTCCTCATCTCTCAAGGATCTCAATGATTGGTTCAGTTTTCACTATCTCTCCCTAAACATCCATATATAACCTCAAACAGAAAGTGCATCACACCTTGGATCATCACGAAACTTCCAAATTTCTAGCCTAAAACGATCTAGTCATCTTCCTAAACCTTAACCATAGTCTAAATCATGCAAGATCATCATAAAACTAGAGTAATTGTGAGAGATAGAAACCTAGAATATAGCTTGAAATTGAGACAGTTGTGGTGTGATTCTTGCTCTAATCTTGTGCAGATTTCTTCAATGATCAATGTTGAAGATGATAGAATCCAAGAATTGCCTTGATTTGCTCTAGAATTGAAATTCGATTTCTCACTTTTGCTCTTGAAACTCAACTTCCAATCTCTGGTTCTAGCTGCAAATGATCACCAAACCTGATCTGAATTCGTTTATGAACTTAAATAGAAGTGAAAGGAAGGTTCTAGAGGCCCATGGAAAGCCCAAACTATGATATCCCATTTCCACTTTTCCTTCAAAATCTCAACTATGGCATACACGGTTTAGCTCTGTTTCAGCCTTCAAAATCCTTCACATGACTTGCTTGTGGCCTGGTGAGAACGTAGGGATCAGATTCCACCCTTGTTTGCATCCTAAGGCCAAGATTGAATGTGTTACTTATCCATGAAGTAACAAGTTGAAACACCATTAAATAAACCTCAAATTGAAATTCCATTAATGCCAAAGTGTTCCAAATGATTTTTCTGATCAAGATGAGTACTCATTTGCCATTCCTTGATCACTCATGATTTAATTTGAATTTTTCGTCTTTAATGCCTTTTAATTTCCCCTTTGTCAAATTTCTTCAAACCAATTCTTGCCCTAAGCTAAATCGAAGCCTCATGGATATATGGTTGAAGTTAAAATCCCATTTTGAGCAAGTTTTGTGTTGGACAAAACATCATTTGAAGTGTGCAAGATAGTGAAAATGACCTATAATGCCAAATGACCTATAATCTTACTTTCCCAAAATACCCCTGACTTGTAAACCTCATAACTTGAGTTCTACAAATCAGATGAAAGACTTCTAGTACAGTTTGGAAAGCTACGACCAAGACCTACAACTTTCATGTTGGTCAAAAGTTGAGGTGAAACATACTTCTAGGTCAAAAGTTCCTTGGAAGTTGGTTGACTTTTGTAGACAAATTTCACATTCATCTGATGACCTGTAACTTGTCTGGATCATAACTTGAGTTCTATAAATTCAATCAAGGACTTCTAGTACTCAAATTAAATCTAAGAACATGCTCTACAAGTTTCATGTTTGCCAAAAGTTGAGATGAAATTTGTATCTTGAGATAAGTCGTCTTGAAGTCAGGCACTAAATAGGGGATTTTACCCTGAGAACCCTAGTTTAGCAACTCCTCACACTTTGAACTTTTCTTGGATTGATCTTGGAATAACACCTCATGTATCTTAACACAACTTTCTATTAACACCATGACTTAAAATTGAGTCTTAATCTCCTCCAATTGTACAATTGACTCAAGGTTGACCAGATGAAAACCCTAATTGTAACACCTTCAACTGTGGCTCTTCACACTTAGCATAATGACCTGACTGAGCTCCACCATGACCCTCAAGGCACTCCATGAGCTCTATCCACATACCCTATCCATGATCAAGGCTTCACAACCCACTGATGGTCTTCAATTGGTCCTCAGGTTAGGAGATGAACCCTATACAAGCAACCAAACTTCTCAAGAACACAACCCTCTTCCTAATGACTTTGGTGACCTCTCAAGCTTGAATAAGACCTCTAGATAGGCTCCTCTTGATATAAACCACACTTTATCCCCTGCTAAATGAATAATGCTATGTTATGCAAATGCTAGACCAATGCAATGCTAATGCAATGAAACATAAAGCCAAGTAAGAAAAAGGTTAGGCAAATTTTGGGGTGCAACAATCATATTAGGGATTGTTTGTTTGAGTTAGAAGCTAAACCCGTAAAAAGCTTTGGTTTGGGGATTGTGTGATCAAATCCATGTTTAGAGTTTTTTAATCCTCCAAACCCTTATACCCCCGCTAGTTTTGACTTTTACAATTCTAAGGGGAAAGGGTTGGTCGAAATCAACTTTTCCTTTACTTCAATTAACTCTTCTAATTTTTCCTTGGACACTTTGTATCATAAAACAATTTGTGCCAAATAATTGGCCTCCTGGTTTTTGACTCAAGGGACATGTTAAATGTCAACTTCATCAAATCTTCTAAACAACAATTTGCCCTTCACAAAATACATAAGTAAATTCTCCTTGATGCAATTAAGGCTTCATACTCAACCTCTTTATTGGAGCAACAACCTTTGATTTTAAATTTGAACTTAGTTGGAATTAATTGAGCAACTTGACCATCTAGATCTTTAGGCTTGGAACAATATTTGCACTTATATAAGTTGGTTTATTGATTGTTCCATCTCCTAAATCAACCTGTTTTAGTGGATCTTGAGTTTGTATCCTCTTATCTGAGAGTAATGAATCTTTCTCGAAACCTAAAGGCTCATCATTGTAAATACAATCAAGCCTCTGGCCGACTGAAATTGGATTCTCACAAATCACACATGTTTTATTAGTCTCAATTATGTTAGATTCAACAACCATTCTTTGTTGGGAATCTGCCTCTAAGGTCACCTTTATTCAATTTTAGCCATTTAGGCCAAAACTCGAGCAAGTGTGCTCGACTCAGTCATCGCTATCATCATTTTCTGACCATCTAGTACCTATGATGGTCTCATACTCCCACATGAACCCATGTATGGGATATAACTTCATTTAATATAATACATCTCCTTACAGGTAAAACCATGCTCCAGCAGACATACATGGCAAAATCATCGCTAGTTGTCTCTCAATGTTTTTCTTATTTATATGTTTAACTTTAGTTAAGAAAAAACTTTAATTTTCCTCAATGTTTTCTAAAATTCCATCAGGTCTCCAAATCAAGATCCTCTGGTATAGTTTCAAAGAGACTGCTCTTACACCATGGATCCATTCCCTACCAAGCAATATGTTATATTTTCCTTGGTCTAAATGACCACAAATTATGTTGGTCTTGTAATGGTACCTACAATAATGTCAACTTGTATGAATCTTAAAGCTTTGCTTGTTTTTCCTTCATATTTGGCTAGAACCATGTTATGAGGTCTTAAGTTTGTGTCATATTTTTCAATCTTCTTTAATAAAGAACGTGGAATTAGGTTAAATGATTCTCCTTCAACTACTAGTGTTGTACCCCAAATTTTGATGTTTATATATTCATCATCATTCTAGGAGCATCATCATTTTTTTATCTAACCTTAACCTATTTCAAGTGTGTCTTTGTCAAGATGCAGATGAATTAGGGCTCATTATAGCCCGAAATCGGGGTTTCGATGGTTTGATCAGTCAATATCTTGGATTTATTCTCCATGAAACAAATCTCCACATCATCAAGAATACTATATTGTATCAAGTATAAATCCAATTTGAGGTTGTCACCCATAGTTCAAGAGCAGTGCAGTCCAGGAGTCCCGATTAGGGTTTCTGATCAGGAAAAGTCAATTGTAGTTTGACTTTTGATTTAAATGGTATTCCAATGATGGAATCATTGTCCATGGAGATTTTATGACTTATTGAAGTCCACCCAAGAAGTTTCAAGACCTCAGAAGACCCAGAACATCAAGAGTCGATTCAAGGTTTTTCGATCGATCGGTTTGTTTGACTGAAAAGTCAACTCTTTGACCAAAAGGAATTTTACCCCCAAAATTGAAAGAAAATATGTTTCTAATTTCATATTACATATATTCATGAAGTTTTGTGACCATTGGATCAAGGATTGAGGAGTAATCGAAAAAGTCGGGAATTAGGGTTTTAAAAGGGACAAGACCATAACTTTTTAACCACACACCCAAATGAGGTGGTTCAAAGCTTGTTGGAAAGGTCTTGACAAGCCCTACAAAAGTGTAAAAGTGACCCATATGCAAAAAATGAATGGATTTGGATTTATAGTCAAAATCATCACAAGAGGAGAAAAGCACTTAGTGAAATTCTAAGTTTTGGCACTTTTAAGACATGTTTTTAGCCAACTTCAAGAGGTTTTTTGACATAGTTCCACTTAGAATTTGAAAATCCCAAAGACATGAAAATTGTATAGAATAATGAGGGCTTTCCAAAAAGTACAAGAACTTCTCCATAGCCCTTGTGAGTTGAGAGTTTTGAAGGAGACAAGTTGGGTCCAAACACTTGATTGTCATCATGTCCAAACTCAGCACAAACTTGCTTTCCAACTATCCACTTGATTTATAACCATGGATTTACATATGATATGATACTAGAGAGTGTATAATGAACTATATCAGAAGAATCTTCAATCAAATTCAAAGTTTGGCCCAGAGGACCATTGTTTAATGAAGAAAAGTACAAAAGCACACTAGGAGAGAGATGATTTGTGGGTGTAGCATGGGCGGGCTTTCCTTTCTACCTCTATGTTCACTTCTTATAGCTAAAGATTATCTATTTTTAGAGGCTAAACATCCTTGAAAACAAGCACCATCTGCAGAGGAAAATCACACTTAGATTTGCTAGGATCTTTCATCCAAAACCACCACTTGCAAACCAGTTGTGCAAATTTGTCCTCACTTTTGCTTTGCCTATAAATAGAGGTTTCCTCTATGACAATCCACACACCAGAGCACTCTAAACCCAATAGAAAACCAAGCTCTCTCCTCTTGCCTTGCTTTGCTTGTAATTGAAGAAAAAGTTCCAAAACACCAAAAAATATGACTTGTCCAAATTTTATACCACCATCCTTTCCAACCATTCAATCACCTTAAAAATCATCCACACAATCTCAAAATCATCATTAGAAGGTGTTCCAACCTTTATTTTGGCCCAAAATACCATAACACCAAAATTCAACTTCTCACACCCTAAAGTTTGTCTTTTCTGCACAAAATGATAAAACTCATTGCCTAGAACAGTTGGGACCTCTTTGACACCTTGAACACCCTACTTTTATGTTGTACCAACTGTCCAAGTCCTTGAAAAACAACTGGAACATCATTTGCTAGGAATGTCATCACTTGCCATTCATTGCTTCAAGAGGAAGAAACTTCAAGGCTTGCATCAAATGAGGGGTATCTTGCTGCTAGTTTACTTTGGGAAGTCTACAAGAGGTAGGTGTTTTCAAATTCCCTCTTTTATATGCATGAGTTGAAATATCATTAGAACATGTTGAACTTGTTTGTGCTTATTGTCATGAGGTTGTGACCATAATGAGAAATATACATTGAGTTGTTTGGTTGATGCTTGACATTATCATGTGAAATTTGCCTCTGTTCTTGTTTGAATTTAGTTTTATGCTTGGATTGCTTATGCTTGTTGTCATGAGGTATGTAGAATCATATGAAGTATGTAATGAGTTATCTGTTGGATGTTTTAACATTGTTATGGTTAAACTTGCAACTATACTATTGGACTTATGGTTAAACTTGCAACTATGTTGTTGGAGCTGTCTTTGAGTTGAGTTTATTAACTCATGTTTGCCTACATTGGATTGATGACTCATTGTTTGAATGAACATTTGTTTGATTTGGCATTGTAATGCCAAAGTTTGTTACTATTCTGTTTTAAACAAGATTGTATTGATTATGGTTTGTGTTATTGAAAAAGTTGTAGATCATGTCTAGGCATATTAACTTATAAGTTGATGTCTAGATCAGTTCGAGAGCTTTGTATGTGTGTTTACTTTTGTAAAAGTATGATTGTTGGAGCTCTATGTATAGGCTGTTAAAGCAAGTGTTTACATGATACAATACTTGTTGTCCAGGTTTATTTTGAGGTTTTTCAATCTATGTTCTTATCAGAACTTCAGTGTGGTTTTTAGAATCCATGTGTGTTTAAGTGCATCTCATAGCTGCGGTTTAGATTAGGTTGTTGGAACTGTGAAATTTATGTGTTGCTTTAGCATTGCTGTTGATACCACTGGTGAATGATATTGATGCATTGGTCTGCTGTTTAGGTTATGTTTGACGTTTGTCAACCTATCAAATTTCATGTCTAAATCTTTAAAAATCATTGACTGCCTAAGTGTATGCTATGCTAGAGTTCAAAATCAAGGAACATTGTTGATGTTGTGAATGATGTTGAACCATTTGAAGTGTGATACATCACAACTGTTTTTGAAAAAACACCCTTTTGCAAGTTATGAGCTTTTGCTGCAACTCATGTGTGACATGTTGATTTAAGTTAAACTTGGATCCTCTTAGCATTTGAATACAATGAACATCATATTTGGAGTATGTGCAGGTCTTTGATTAGTGATAAACACCTCTATTTTGAACCTTGACATTGGAAATGCATTTCAAAACCTCCACTTGCAGTTATAGTCGTGTTTTAATTTGTGTGTTCTATTTTGAAAATATAATGTGACCATTGTGATCCTCTTCAAATTTCAAGTGGATTCGAGTCTTAGTTTGTGAAAATTGGTTATGTTTTGTTTAAGTTTGAGTTGAAACTGTTTCTTGAAATCATGCCTTGATCTTGCTTTAATTTTCCCAGAATACTTGACTAGTAGGGTTATATGTTATTAGGGTGGCTTGATACAATGGATGTATCACCAACCCAGTAGTTATGCCTTGCGTATTCATGTATCTTCTTTCCTAGCCGTCCTGAGTTCGATCCCTGCAGGACGACTCTTTTGGTTGTTTTCTGATTTTTTTCACGTTTTGGTATTTTGTCCATCTTTTCCATTGGTTTTCAACTGCGTGCTTTAGTTGGTGTGGTATAGGTTTTAAACTATAACCCACAATACACGAGTTCAATCCTTGGTTAAGACACTCCCTTCTTTTTATTACTAAATTCTTTGATTTTTCTTCAAATTTCAAATTAGTGGTTCTTTTTGCAAATGTCTCTTATTTTTTCCTATTTTCATATGGTAATAAAAGAATTCAAGAACTTGTATTCTAGAAACACTTTATGGCATGTGAAAATCTTGTATTTGCTTTAGGGTTTTTACCTTCCTTTCCTTCAATCTTTTCAAAACTTCTTTGATTCAATTTCATGAGTTTGATTTGCTCTTGATGAGTACATGTTTGTTAACTCTTTTATGTGTGTTGAATATGTTACTTGAACCAAAACTTATTTACATTCAAAGCCTCGCTTGTACGCATCTATCTGATTATCATTGTGAATCATGTTTGAGAGCCATGCTACCCCTAGACGTTATAACTTCTTGAGTACACTTTTCATGTCTTCCCTCACCCCTCTAGAAGTATCGTTAGAACTCTATCATGATAAGATTTGTTTCATTTGTGGTTGTTACCATGAACTTATGAATTTCCCCATGAAATGATGAACCTCTTACTTGAACTGTTGTAACATTCGTTGTATGCTTACTTGTACTTGATTGTCATCAATGCATTGATTTGTTAGTCTCATGATTCTTACATTTGACATCTTTTAACCCTGTGACATGCTAGCCTCAAGTTGTTGCTTGCCTGCATTAAAACTTGTTTGAAATTACATGTTATTGTCTTGATGGTTGTTACCTCATTTCCCTTTATTTTTGTTAAGATGGTTCAAGTTGGTTTTTACCTTGTATGATTGGTCTTGTAAGAACCTCTACCATGTTCCCTACTAGATATTGTGATATCTCTTTTTGGTTGTAACCATTTAACTTGATTGTAATCTTTGCTTGGTGTTGTCACATGCTTGTATGCCTTTGGTTATTACCATATTTTGTATGTTCATCATGTTTAATGAATGCTTTGTTAAGTTATTCCCCAAATGATGGAACTTGTTAGTTCTCATCCAGTTGCCTCCTCTTTTCCCCATTCCAAAGGAAAGTCTCTCTATTGACCCTTGGGTCATAGATAGCTCATTACCCTCCCTCTAACTTTGTTAAGTCACTTTGAATCATAACTTTGTTAAGCTAGAACCTACAAGCCATTAGACTTTGATTTAAGTCTAGAAGACGTACCCCTTGTTAGGTGTATCTTTTCAACTAGAACTTTAAAGATAGAGTTTGTTAACTCTATGTAAGAATTATGGTGATGATTACTTACTCCCCTCTTGGTTTTTGTGAAAGTCAATATTCTTGAGTGTTCAATATAGATCTAGAGAGTTTGGTTAAACTCTATACAAGCATTGTTATGTTTGTTCCCCTAGAGTGTTGACCATAGTCAAGTACTTTTTAATCCCTAGTGAGGTGAACTACGGTTGCTCTGATTTTATGCTAGTTAGGATACCTAAGCAGAGGATGCGATGTCTTTGCGAGCAAACTTAGAAACTATTCTTAGGTCTTTACCTACAACTTTTACCCTATACCCAAATCCCAAACCATAGCAAACATTTAGCAAGCATAGCATACAAACAAACAAAAGGTTCCTGTAGAGTGCTATAGATGTTTAGGATGTGAAATACCTACCCTAGGCATAACCAGCCCCCGATCACCGATCTTTTAGCGTTGTTGTTACATCGCGCAAAGGGTTTTTCTTTCTTTAAACCTTTCATTTGGATAAATTAAAGTCCGGTTGTGAATTTAATGAATTAAGATTCAAGTTAATAAATAGCTTGACATCATGATTCTCACCGCAGTAGAAATGGCGACTTCATTAGGGAAAAGGGCTTAAACTTGAGGGTTTAGCCTATTTTGTTTATTTGTATGCTATTTGTGAATATTTGCTTACATGTATATTTGTCAATATATCTGTATTATGGACATTGGGTGCTTTGATTGGTGAGATAAATCCTAACCCGGATTTGAGTGACACATGAGATAGGTTTGTGATAGGATCAATAGTTTGGCTATTGGGAGTAGTCCCAATATGTCTGACATATGATGTAATCACGCTCCTTGAGATGGTTAGTAATGCATGAGTAGTTGTGTATTCACTAATTGTTTCAATCTGAGAGTCTGCGAAGCTGAGGACCATTAGTAACACTTTTATCCCACTTGGCCTTTTTAGGACGTAGCGCGGAAATTGTTAGAGAGTAGTCCCTTAATAGTTGTCACACAATGCTACACTCAGACGAGTTTATCTTGAGAATATTGTCGACTCACGTAAGTAGTTGCGTTAGTTGGCAATATCCAAAGGATTTACTATGACTCTGGGAACTTTGATAGAACTCGTTCGACAGGTACAAAATAACTCATAGTACAAATCCTTGGGGATGGTTAGACCTTTTGACTCCATGCTTTGGCCTTAAGCCTAGGGAGCCTTGTGTATGCATGTGCATTGTATTTGTGATTACTTGCCTTTGTGTTGTGTGTGCATCATCTTATCATCTCATCATAGCATTTCATGTTGCGACTGGTTTTGTAAGACTCAGTTGATCTCTTTGTGCAAAATCCTAGAGAGATATCATGGATATTGGAACACGAAACACCAAGAGATACATTTTCAAGAAGCCTGATACATCCGAGTTGAGAAAGCTAGGAACCATGGTGTCAGAAGAGTTTGAAAAAAGATATGGAAATATTTTGAGCCTAGTTAGGATAGGGATCGAAGAATGGATTCTCAGTACTTTGGTTCAATTCTACGATCCATTGTACCATTGCTTCACTTTATTCGACTACCAGTTGATGCTGACTTTGGAAGAGTACTCCTATTATATGGGAGTTCCTGTGAAGGATGAGAAACCATACAGCGGATTGGAAAATATACCTTCGCCGAAAGAAATAGCAGACGCTCTTCACCTTGAAGCATCTGAAATTAAAGCTCATCGTGCAACCAAAAAAGGAGTAGCAGGTTTTCATTCAGATTTCTTAGTCAAGAAAGCTGTCTATCTTGCCAATGAAGGGAGCATGGATGCATTTGAAGCAGTGCTAGCTCTATTAATCTATGGACTAATATTGTTTCCCGAGGTAGAGGAATTCATCAATTTCCATTCCATTACCATATTTTTAAGTGGCAACCCTGTGCCTACCTTGTTAGGAGATGTTTATCATTCAATTCATCATCGGACACATTAAAGAAAATGAGCTTTCTTCTATTGTGCACCTTTGCTATACAAATGGTTCTTCAACCATTTGCCAAAAACCGATGCTTTGAAGGAGAATCCCAATGGTTGAAGATGGTCCCAAAGGATAATCTCTTTAACGCAAGCTGATATTCATTGGTACAATCCCGCATACGACAGAGGAGTTTATTTTGATCATTGCAGAAGCTTCCCAAATATACCGCTCATTGGAGTAAGAGGAAGAATCAACTACAATCCGGCCTTGGCTAGACGACAGTTTGGTTTTCCAATGAAGGATAAACCCAACAATGTGCTCTTATCCGGCTTCTTTTATATCAACAATGAGGTAGCAGAAAATACAAGAAGTAGTATAATTGTTGTTTGGGAAAACATCCAGAAAAAGACAAAAACATACCTAGGGAAAAGAAATTGCATAGCTTTAGAACCATTTACTCAATGGGTTCAATCTAGAACAAGATAATTGAAGATGTCGTATCTCTCTAAAAAGAACACACAGATCGTCATCACGTCATCATCCTCCGCCATTCCCATTGAGAAGATGGAAGAGTACCAAGAGTTACTTGCAAGAGCGCAACGTGAAAGAGACACTTGGGAAGGAAAGTATTGTCGCTACTGCGAAAATAAGGTGCCGGAAAAACAGAAGAGTCGCCACCTTTCGTTATTTATCCCACAGAAAGGGAAAGGAAACGATCGGAAAAACCTGACGAAAAGGTATAAGACAAGGTCATCGCAACCAATGTCTGGGTTCTGGAGTCGGTTACGCAAGGGGAAGGTATTATCACCCCTCACGTCCGTCGTACTCGACAGGATCCACGCTTGTTGTGTTTATCTGACGAGTTGGTTTAACTATCTACCTATCTAGGCTGGTCTGAAAAGAAAAGCAAAATGACTCGGCAGAACACATCAGTTCTATGCCTACGTATTCCCGTCTGGAATGAGAAATCAGAGTCAATGTAGTTCGCCTAACTACGGGTGAAAGGGGGGAAGGTTGCTCACTGAGATATCGCATCTCGTGCCTACGTACTTTCACACGGCATGAAAGATCAGAGCAAACGTAGTTTGTCTAACAAGACCACAGGCTGGTTCAAAATGTTTTACCCGAGTAGGGTTAACAAACGGTTCTAGCAGTTGGTGTATGCAGCTCGACCCTTGGAGACTTAGGCGTTACCGTTTGCGGTAGAACCGAGAGCTAACAAAACTCTCCTTATGAAAATGGTTTCTAAGGATTAAAGGTCCCAGAGGACAAAAAGAAGTTTGATCTTTGTTTTTGAAGTCTTTTAAAGAAGAAGTGTTTTGAGTTTTGTTTGTAACTCATGTTGCACTAAAGACTTGGACTTAAGAGTGAATGTGTCGCATGTCACCCAAAGGGTACCACACTAAACACCCAAGATATTGAAGAGAAACTCTCCAACAACCCTTTCTCAAGTGCTTAAGGCTCGTAGCGTACAACACGTGTTATCCTTTATTAAGTGTTTTAAAGATGTTTGAAGATGAGAAGAGAAAGGACGCACTAAAGGGGAACTAATCCGATCCTAAAGTTATCATGCAAAGTTGATCCTATGATTGAGGTTAGGAGGGAGCTACCTAATGTTATCATGCATGGTTAGAAACCTAATGTCTATTATAACTTCTCTTGAACAAGCAAAGTTAGAGTCCCTAAGAGAACATGGCAAATGAAAGCAACAGCAATAGAAATAGTCTGAAAGAAATAACTGTAAGTAAAATGCATGCAATGCAGCAATACAAGCAGAAGGAGACAAACTCAACTTCTAGAGCAAACAAACAAAAGATCACAATACATAGGCAAGGGAGACAAACTCAACCTTCATCCAACAAGCAAAGCCAAACAGTAACAGACATGCCGAGGGAGACAGACTCAACCTCTGATGCAAACAAGCAAAGGGAGGCAAGCTCAACCTTTCAATGCACTTAGGCCTAAACCAAATACATGAAGCCCTATTCTAATGCAACACACCAATCAAATAGTCACACAAATACAGTCAATCAACAAGAATACAACAAACAAAACAGCAAACCAGCAGCTCAACAACAAAGCAGTCTTCTAGCAGTAAAGCAGCCCAACAGTCTGTAGTTGTCTTCATGTCCAATTTATCCATCAAGAGAAAAGGGAATAATGCCTTCACCTTCAAGATTCAACTTGCTCCATCAAGAGATGGTATGAATTAACACAAAGATCATTGCAGGATGAGGGGAAGCATGATGGAAACCAAAGGAATCCATCATGGCACTCAACCACTCATCTAAGATTGGTATCCTCAAAGGTTTTACCTTTTATGGTAGGCCTTTAGTCATTCCAAAGGAGGGACTAGGCTCCCCCAAAGGAACCTTGCATCATTGGATAGGAAATGGAATGCAAACCAACGCAAACCAAAATTATGAAAAAGGAAGAAACTCTTAAAGGCTCTAAAAACCCTAATTCTACAATCTCTAAAAACAACTCTCTAAAGGGAACTAATGTACCAAATTAAACCTTAAGATTAAGTCTACAGAAGCATCAACATGTCTACTAAACCATCAGAAAAGATTTGGAAACTTATCATGGGCTAATGGCCACCATTGAGGTTCAACTAGGGGAAGCACTATGTTAGAAGCACCCTAAAAACAGCCTAAGTATTAAATCTAATTAAAATACTAAATCAAATTCTAAAAATCTATGAATTTTTCTAATGGATCCTAAATGTGCTAAGAACCTATGGTAAAAGGATCAGAGCCTAAATCAATGTTGAAAGGCACTAAAGAAATTCTAAAGCAAAAGGTGTCAAATGAAGGTTCAAGTGGGGAAAGCTCTAAAAACCTACTCCAAAACAAAACTTAGAGTTATCTAAAATATGAATAAAATTCTTATAACCTCATCAATGTATCTACTACCAGCCAGCCAAAAATCAACTTTTAGTTCTATACCAAAAAAGAATACAAAAATTAGCAAGTAACAAGCCCAAAATGCCAAATTAAATGAATTAAATAAAATGGAAAAATGGAGAATAAATTGGAAATTCAGCCAAAATAAAATCTAAGAGCATCAAAAAATCGGAAATTGAACAAGGATCAGGAACATATTTTTTCCACATTTTTCTGACCAATATTCAATTTATTATGAATTTTAGAAGATTAAAGAAATTAAAGAAAATGAAAAAAAGAAATAAAGAAAATAAAAAGCCAGGAAAATGACCACATCCCTTGGATGAGAGGACCCGTCTACATATCTAATGGACATGCGCGCGCCACCTCATTAAGTGAAGCGCAGCGTTTTAGTCATTGCTTTGGTGTGGTTCAGTTGACTCCATCATATGGTAGGGCCTAATCAGAAGCGTTCATTGCAAAAGTATGAGGATCCTAAGGTTTTCAAGTGGACACATCACCTGGTCAAAGTCCTAACTTCCAAGAGCGAATCTGGCACACAGGATCTGGTGACTTAGTCAAATAAAGACCTAGATCTAATGACTCTCCTTTGTCTTCCTCATTCAAATCTAAGAAAATGAAAGGGAACAGGGACGGTGGCCGGAGAAGACCTTCGGTTGTCTTCTCCGACGAGGCTCTACAGTGCTAATCATCAAAACACAGCCAAACTCAACGAAACCGGTACCGTTCTTCTCGATTTTTCACAAGGATCATGAATATAATCTCCATCTGCTCTAAATCTCCATGAATCTCTAGTTTTGAAGGCCAACAAAAAATTCACCAATTCCTAAATCATCTCTAAACCTCAAGATTATGATCCTAAAACGACCTATGTTCTTCCCTAAGTCTAGCCACATGTTCAATTCTATCTAAAACAACCTAGAATAGGAGTAAATTCGAAGGATGAAACCTGTAATGAAGCTTGAAATTGGAGTGGTTTCAGCTTGAATCTTGCTTCCAACTCGTGCAGAATTCTTCACTGAAGCTTGCTAGAGCTATTGTAATCCACAACTCCTCTTGAAATGGCCTGGATTGCAAATACGATTTCTGGTTTTTTGAAGCTTCAATCTCTAACCGCTGTAACCGTTTTCTTCACCAAATGCCACTAAACCTGCTCTGAACTGGATCAGGAACTTATATATGATGTGTTTGGTCAGTTACCAGGCCCATTGGAAGCCCAATTTAAGATATCCAAAATTCAATTTTCCTTCAAAAATGTGATCATGGCATCCACGAATTTGCTCTGTTCCTAGCTTCAACAAGCTTCAAACTCAATGCAAATGACCTGTTGAGTATGAATGGCTCAGATTGCACCTTCAATTTCATCCCATGGTGGATCTTTGATGTGTAGCTTCACCATGAAGTAACAAAAGGAAAATCCATGAAATATGCATCAAACTTATTTTCTACCAATGCTAATATACTCAAAATGTTATTTCCAATCAAAATATGCACTCATTTGTCATTTTTTGAACACTTGTGAATTACTTTGGATTTTTTTCTCTCTTAATGCCTTTAATAATCCCCTTTGTCAAATTTCCTTTAATCAAATCTTGTTATAAGCCAAATCAAAGCATCCTTGATACTTGGTTAAACTTAAAATCCCTTTTTGAGAAAGTTTCATGTTGGACAAAACTTCATTTGAGGTTCACAAGATAGTGAAAATGACCTATAATCCAAAATGGCCTGTAATCTCACTTTCCCAAAATACCCCTAACTTGTAAACCTCATAACTTGAGCTCTACAAATCAGATGAAAGACTTCTAGTACATTTTGGAAATCTAAGACCAAGACCTACAACTTTCATGTTGGCCAAAAGTTGATGAGAAACATTATTCTAGGTCAGAAGTGCCTTGGAAGTTGTGGACTTTCACAAAATTCCCATTCATCTGATGACCTGTAACTTGCCTGGATCATAACATGAGTTCTATAAATCCAATCAAGGACTTCTAGTACTCAAATTAAAGCTAAGAACATGCTCTACAAGTTACATGTTTGTCAAAAGTTGAGATGAAACTTGTATCTTGAGATAAGTGGTCTTGAAGTTAGGCACTAAGTAGGGGATTTTACCCTAAGAACCCTAATTTAGCAACTCCTCACACTTTGAATTCTTCTTGAATTGATCTTGGAATGACATCTCAAATGCCTCAACACAACATCCCCTGACTACAAAGACTTAGAATTGAGTCTTAATCTCCTTTAATAGCACAACTCAAGGTTGACCAGATGAAAACCCTAATTGCAACACCTTCAACTGTGACTTTCCACACTTGCCATGAACACTAGACTGAACTCCACCATGACCCTCAAGGCCTCCAATGAGCTTTAATGACAATCTCTACCCCTAACCATGGGCTTATGCTCCCCAGATGATCCTCAGATAGGCCCCTAGACACGAGATGTACCACATTCACTTGCTTGCCTTTCTTCAAGGACTTTGACTTATTTCTGATGATGATAACCACTTGATGACTGGAACATAATCTCTTGATTAGGCCTTGAACCTTTGAAGACCTCAATTGACTAAGCCCACCTTTCCTGATCCCCTGTAAAATGCAACATGACTATGCAATGTGAATGCTAGAACAATGACATGCTAATGCAATGAAACATAAACCAAGTAAGAAAAAAGGTTAGGCAAATTTTGGGGTACAACAAGTATCACGCACTTTCTTCCGAAACAATAAGACTCATCAGAGAGGTGCAAGAAAAGGATGAACTAATAGATTGGCTCAAACGACGAGTGATTGATGGGGAAGCAACAAAGGAGAAATTATTTTTCTCTAGTATCAAGCCCACTCAAAGCATTCATAAATACTCAAATATCCCTCCAACCTTTGGAGCCTGGAAAGGGATAGTGGACAAATTAGTGATGGAGAATGCAATTCTAAAGAAGTTGAAGAGACCTCACGTCTGAAGTCCTTAGTTTAGGCTATGGAACCTAGTTTCTTGGTGTAACTTAGACTTCTTGTATTGTATTTCAAAAGTTGTAACTTTTACCAATAATGAATGAAATGAGGATTTGGCACAAATTAATCTTCTGAGTTTTGTAAAACCAGTCGCATTTGCATTTTACTAACCATTCAAGGAAACTCACATTTTTCTTTGCAGACATCAACATGGAACGACGAAGCAGGTTTCCAATTCCAAATTTAAGATTGAGCAATCTTAGGATCTTGGCTTGCCTTGTTAGGAACCCCGCCGCTTTCATTGCAAAGTATGTAGATCTCCTGCCCTTACTTAATAGTCGAGTCAACAAGGACATGTTGCAGGCACTCGTCGAGTTTTACGATCCAATATATCATTGCTTCATCTTCCCATAATTCTAGTTGTTTCCAACCATAGAAGAATATTCTGCTTACCTAAAGCTTCCTTTGACCTTCACGACTGCTTATGAGAAACCAAGGAGAAGAGACCTTCCTAAAGCATTACACATCAGGCCAACTAAATTGCCTGCTGATTTGGCAGCTAGGAGTGGTTTCCGCGGAATGGAGGCAAGACCATTTATGGAGACGGCTGAATTCCGTTAGGACAATAGAAATTTGGGTATCTTTGAGGCAATCCTGGCATTCTTGATCTATGGCTTGTACCTTTTCCCATGTTGTGATGAGTTCATCAGCGAGGAGGCCATTCGACTCTTCATCATCAAAAATCCTGTGAATACTTTACTAGCAGATACCTACATTGTTATCCATCGCCAGACATTGTATGATCTCGGACAGTTCTCATGTTGTACAACTTTACTTAACAACTGGTTTGCTTCTCACTTGCCCAAGACTCATATTCTATGGAAACTTCCCGACAAAAAAGCATGGGTCGAGAAATTAGTAACTCTCAAGCACTATGATGTCAATTGGTATGATACCAAAATCATTGGTGTTCCCATGATCCAAAGTTGTGGGGACTTCCCTAACATACCTCTCATCGGTACAAAAGGAGTCATCAGCTATAACCCAATCCTTGCTCACCATCAGCATGGATATACAACCGGGCCAGAGCCAGAGCCAGAGATGTTAAAAGCCTGTTTTTGTGAAAAAGGTAGTAACGAAGAACTTGAAACCCAAGCTAGCCATGCTTGGTGGTGTTCTCACATGCAAGGGATGACCGCAGAAGAAAACATAAGATGTCTGACTACTAGAGCTTATCTACTTTGGTCAAAGGAGATAGCTCTGTCAATGTTCTACACTCGTGACTATGAGATCACGATGGAGCCCGAAGTTACTATGCTTAGGGAAGATATGAGGTATGTTTTAGTCAAAGCTCAGTGTGAGAATGAAGAACTATGGGAGATTATTCGTCAGAATCAAGCTCATCCCAGGTCTCAAGAAGGAGAAGGATCGTCTAGTTAGAACGATCGACGCTTCGCCATTTCCTGCTTTCCTTAAGATTGTAATCTTATGTTGTGTTTGCTTTCATTGTAAGAAAGGCCTTGCCTGTTAGCAAGGGCTATCTATTGTAATGGATCTCAACTTATCAATGAAATTTGCTTTTAAAGCACGTTGTTACGTGTGTTCCTAATTTTGTTTGTAAACAAAACTTGCTTTTTCCTTGAATGGTTGGTCTTGCATGTGCATGTGCATTCGCATATCATTCCACATTGGTCTTGCATTGGGTTCCGCAGCTCATATGTTGTTCTTGTTTGCCAGAAAGAGGAGAGTCACTCTGAGTTTCTCACGGATACAACACCGGAGCTCAAGCTCAAAGAAGGATGGCAGGCAACGATCAGAGAATTGACCAGATAGACAATGACATCGAAGGAATCAAAGATAATGTCAGTCAGATCATGGAGGTTCTTAATGTGATAAAAGCGAAGATGGATACACAGGTTACAGCGGTTTCTGAAGTCGCTACAGCAGCAACAACAAACCTTCCAACACCTCCGGCTATGACCACTGAGTTACCATTTGGCATGTCTAAGGATTTCCTACCGTCGATCAGCAATCCTCAACCGTTCAGCTTGCAACCACAAGTTGATCCAATGACGATGAATCTTATCTTCACTCAGGCCGGGGGGCCAATTCATATTCGACATGTTTTCAACAATTACCAGTCAATCTTTGATATACCAGATGTTTCTAAAGTCGAAGACGAGAAGCACGAAAAGCTAAGGGTAGAGATGGATATTATGGCCAAATGAATGCGATCTATTAAGGGGAGTAATGTTTTTGGATCAAATGCCAAAGACATGTGTCTGGTATCAGGACTGATATTTCCACCAAAATTCAAAATGCCTGTGTTTGACAAATATGAGGGAACTACTTGTCCCAAAGTCCACTTAATCATGTATTGCAAGCGGATGGCTCCGTATATTGAAAATAATAAGTTATTGGTGCATTGCTTCTAAGACAGCCTCAAAGGGGCATCTTCCAAATGGTACTTAAGCTTAGACCAGGCAAAGATCCATAGTTTCCAAGATCTATCAGACGCATTTATTCAGCAGTACATATATAACATGGATTTGGCCCCGAATCTTCGCTAGCTTCTCAGTATGACGCAGAAGAACACAGAATCTTTCAAAGAATATGCGCAAAGATAGCGCGGGACCGTAACTCAAGTCGAGCCGCCCCTCATAGAAAAAGAGCTAGTCGACTGGTTCGTGGACACAATCAGGCCATAATTCTACAAAAGGTTAATTAGCAGTGTCACAACCAATTTCTTCGACATTGTTGCTATAGGAGTAAAGGTTGAAGCAGGCCTGAGAAGTGGTAAAGTAACAACTTCAACTGCTAATTCTAGCACCAGTGCTACCAAAAAGTCGGTTAGTAACTTGCACAAAAAGAAGGAGAGTGAAGTAAGTGTCGTAACCTATGGAAGAAGGGCACAAAATCCAAAGAACCAACGACAACAATATCAACAACCACCCTATGTAGCAGTAGTGACGCATATCTTTCAGCAACAACAAGTTCATCAGGGTCCTCAACAAGGGGCACCCAACCAATATCAACCATACAACAACCAGCAAGTGCAACAGCCTCAGGCTCAAGCTCCAAGGACTAATTACCGAAGTAATAAGCCAAGGATATAGCCTATTCCTATGAGCTACACTGAATTGTTCCCCATGCTGTTGGAAAGAGGGCTGGTCAGAATAAGGAAATTAGGTGCTCTGCCTAATCCTCTGCCATACTACTACAATGCCAATGCACATTGTCTGTTCCATAAAAACGCCCTCGGGCACGACTTGGAAGGATGGTTCACGCTCCAACACATTATTTGAGAGTTGATCGAAAAGAAGATTTTTTTCCTTTGAAGATAATCACCCAAATGTGAAGGATAACCCTCTATCGAACCATGGTGGAGTGAACGCCATCACCGAAGAAGGGGAAGGATCTGAGACAAAGACTATCATAACTACCGATGAAGTAAAAGTACCATGGGTAGAATTGCACAAAAGGCTCACTCGAACCTGGGTGCTCAAGAGTTCCCATGAGAACAGTGAGCAATGCATGCTAAACCCACAAGGTTGTGACCTTGTACAAAAATATATTCGAGCACTCATTGATCAAGGGATGCTAGAGATTGGTAGCAGGAAGAAAAAGGAAGATGTAGCAGTAATTGAGCCAGTATTTAATATACCCGAAGAACCCAACAAGAGGGCTATCTTCAGAAATAACAATAATAATACCACCAGGAACAAAGCAGTCCGGCCAGTGTTCCATGACAATGTGGCACCCAATTTTGGGAGAGATCAACCTTGGTTCGAGCCAAGGAGGGTCGTAACACTGAAGGACGATTATTCATGGTATGATGAAATTTTCAAGGAGAGGAGACATGGAAATGTCGCCAACATTTCCGGAGGAAGCAGAATGACCCGAAGCAGTCATGTATATCAACCCCGAACAAATCCTGCAGTTTCTCAACCAACGGTTCCTATTCCTAAAGCTGATGTCGCTGCTCTGAAGGAAGCCATTCAGAAAGATACAGTTTCTAAGGAATTTACCTGCAAAGGAAAAGAGTCCCTTAAAGATGATGAGGAAGAGTTCTTATGAATTATCCGCCGAAGTAACTACCGAGTGGTAGATCAACTAAATCAAACACCGTCTAATATTTCCATTATGTCTCTACTATTAAGCTGTGCTGCACATCGTCAAGCTTTGCTGAAAATATTTACGCAAGCTCATGTGACGAAGGACATAACAGTAGCACAAATTAATTCAGTTGTTGCCAACATCACAACATGCAACACTCTGAGCTTTAATGATAATGATCTGACAACCGAGAAGCCCAAGCACAATCATGCATTATATGTATCGATCAAATGCGAATAGGATACATTAGCCAGAGTACTTGTTGACACATGATCTGCACTCAATGTGATGCCCAAGAGGACACTAGCTAAACTTGCTTACCAGGGAGCGGAAATGAGACCTACTTCCCTAGTAGTGAAAGCTTTTGATGGCTCAAGGAGGACCATGATAGGGTAAGTTGATTTGCCAATCATGATAGGCCCTCGGTTGCACCCAAACCTTTCCCAACATTTCTTTACCTAGCTTGTGTTTCATTTCATTCACATTAGCATTATCATTTGCATTTCATTGACAGGTATGCAGGAGAGCAAGAGGTATGATTACCAATCAAGGGCTATACAAGACTATGAGGCTAGCTAAGAAGGTCATTCAAGTATTCAAGGGTTGATATCCTTGTCAGAGAAGTTAAAAGAACCTTAGAGAGAGTGATTGAAGCCAAGTGTGTAGGTCTCCTAACCTGAAAGTTGTGGAAAGCCATCAGATGATTCTGAAGCCATGAAGTTGGACTTGAGGTCTTGAGAGATCTCATGAGAAGTGTTGAAGATCACTTTGAGGCCTAGACAGGTCATTGTGCAAGAATAAGAAGCCTCAGCCATGAATGGTGCAGCTAGGGTTTGACTGGGTCAACCCTAAGTCAACTGATGATTTGAAGAAGGTTGAGACCTAATCCAAGAACCATGTGATCATGGATTGATACATTGAGATGTTATAAGGATTATTCCAATGTTAACTCATCATGATTGAAGAGTTTGAGAAGTTTCAAGCTAGGGTTTCTAAGGCTTGACAGTGTAAAATCCCCTAGTTTGACCCCTATCTTCAAGGCAATTTAGCTCAAGATGTGATTGTCGTCTCATCTTACCCCCAACATTATTGTTGTAGATAATGATCTTAGCTATAATTTGAGTGCTAGAAGTCCTTGATAGGATTTGTAGAACTCAAGTTATGGCTTTGACAAGTTACAAGTCATCTGAGGAATGTGAATTTGGAGCTTGGAAGTTACCCAAATTTGCATGAAACTTTTGCCCTAGAAGGATGATTCCTATGAACTTTTGGTCAACATGAATGTTGTTCCTTATCCTCTTAGATTTCTAGAGAGTACTAGAAGTCCTTGATAGGATTTGTAGAACTCAAGTTATGGCTTTGACAAGTCAAGGGTATTTTGGACATTTGGTGATTATAGGTCATTTGTGATCATAGGCCATTTTCACCAACTTAGAGGCTTCAAATGAAGTTTTGTTCAACTAGAAAGTTGCTCAAAATGGGGTTTTAACCTTGACCATGCATGAATGAGGCATTGAAATGGCTCAAGGAGAGACTTGGTTCAAGAAATTTTGAAAAAAGGAAGAATTAAAAGGATTTAATGGTAAAAAATTCAAATAATTCATTTGGTGACCAAATGAGACAAGCTTATAGGTCATTTTGATTGGAAAATACATTTTAAAGACAACAGCAATGTTGGTTTTTTCATTTGAGGCCCAATTCAAAGGTTTGCATTTGGTAGCTTATGATGTAAGTTACATATGCCAAACTATGCACAAGATCAAAACCAAGGTTCCAATCCATCCCAACACAATCAAAATGTCATTTGAGGAGAATTTGGGTGAGAATGAGGGGCTGAAACAAGCTAAAGCAGAGATGTCATGGATAAGCATGAGATGAGAAATTCAAGAGCAAGAGATATTGGATATCTCATATAGATGGTTCTAGGAACTTCTAGATCATTCCTACTGGTTCTATATAAGCTCTAGAACTGGATCAAGGCCAAGGTTGGTGGAAATTGAGAGATAATAGAGAGATTGCAAACTGAATTTTCTTCTTGCAAATCAAATTCAGTTACACAGTTTTGATCCATTTTAGTCCAAATTCTTGCTTTCAACATCTTCCTCTTGAGTGTATGAGTGATTCCAGATAGAATTCAAGCCAAGATCATAGCAAAATCGTGAGAGAGCACCTTGAGTTCATAGCTTGCAAGTCAAAATCGAATTCAAGGATTCAGAGAGTTTCAACCTAATTTGTTGCATACAGAAGCTTCCTTTGGTGTTAGTGAAGGTATCTGGAGAGTCTTGGAGGTTGATTTGAAGGTTTCAGTGCTCTGTGCATTCAAGTTTTGCAGGTATGTAATTCTCATCGTGTAGCATGATCCATGTAATTTGGCTAGGTTTTGATATGTTAGAATCATTGTAGATCATTGCAAGAAGCTTTCTGGATAATTAATTTGAAGATTAGTGACAATTTAGGGATGATGCCATTTTCGGTTGAGATGGATATTTTTTGATCCTGGCGTTTTTAGCATGATTGGTTAGTATAGTTGGATTCCTGGTGAAATTTAGGGCAAGATTCATGTAGAAATCGTGAAAAATGGTGGTCTGTAGAGGGAGTTAGGGTTGCTTGATGGTGACCGAAAAAGCCACCGGCGGTGACCTTCGCGCGGCAGGTTGGAAGGTCTCAGAAATTTGAATTGAGGAAGACATAATCTAGAGCGTTCATTCATGAAGAAGGCTTTGACTCAGACCTGGATCCAAGGCTCCTCGTTGCGCCACATACCCCCTCCCCTTAAACGCCCCGTTTTGATAAGTTGAAAGTCCCAGGTTTGTTTCTTCGCTGCATATGCCAAGGGTGCACGAGTTCAAGTCCTCGCGTGTGCATTTTTATTTATTTGTGAATTGAACGTGAGGAACTCAAGCGTGTGGGCTTGGGTTGTAGTTGCTATCCCCACCCTTCTTTCCAGGCCCAATGAGATTTACAACATGAAATCCTTACTCAATGCACCCTCCCCTGGTTTTATTCTTGTGACTAAGTTGAAATTCAGATGGGCCTCGCGCCCAGTTGCTATGCGCACCCCCAAGATTAAGGGCCCAAGCGAAGCTGGTGGGAATTGTTTGCTGATCACACCCTCTGGCCATATTCTCCATTTATTTTCTTTAGTTTTCTTCATTTTCATGTGACTTAGTAAATAATTCATAAAAAATTGAAGACTAACTCAATTAATTCCATTCTTTTTTCCATTAATTCATGATTGAATCTAGTTTTTTTTAGATAAGAAATATTAATAATTCATGAATTTTTGGTTTTATTTGCATTTGTTGAATATTAATTGATATTAAGATAACCATGGTTGATACCTTGTTTTGATGAATTTGGTTTGAGCATTGGGTTATGATTCTTGCCTTTATTTTTTGTGTATAGCTAGCATATATATGCATGTTCCCCTTAGATTTTTCTCACATTTTTGTGATGAATGTAGGTGGTAGTTTTGAGTTGAAACTTTAGGAGCTCCATTTTTAGCGTTTATGGTTAGTACCTTATGATTTAGGTTTTATTTCTAAGACTTGGTGGATGATTCAACCTCTGAGTTTTGTATGGTAGATTCATGATTGAATTAGGGTCCCTTAGGAATTTTTGTAGGAATTTATAATGTGGTTTACTATTTTAGTTTGATTTTAGTTTAGGTGCTAACTTTATATGATTCTGATGCACTAATTTGACTAGATTAACCCCTGAGGCTCCCTTAGAGTAAGCTTGTGTTGTTTTTACCCTTGGTGGAGATGAAGGCAAGTTGAGGATGCAATGGAATGCTTGAAGAAGTTTGGATGTGAAGATCTTCCCTTCTTTTGGTGTAGTGTTGATTAGGTGTTAAGATTAGGGTTTGTAGGCAGAGCTTCTAGATAGATTCTTTGCCTTCATAAACATGGAAGATGTTGATCACTTCCATTCTTCCCTATGATGTAAGGTCCCCTTGTGAAGGCCTCATCCCTCCTTTGGTAGGATGTGTGGCTCTTTACAAGTTGGTAGAACCTTTGAGGGTCCCTTTCTCTGATGATAGGATGCTTAGTGGTGACCTTTGGTCTTCACTCTGCTGTCAATCATCCAAACCTTGCTCTTGTTAGATGAATCTTTCTACCTTGCTAGAGGATGGAGTTCCTTGTTAGAAGATTGGAGAGGCTAGAAGTTGCTATTTCTCTGTGTTTGAAGACTGCCATTGGAGCTGAAGCTTGAAGATCAAGAGGAGTAAGTTGACACTTGTGGGAAGAAGATCAGGAAGAGAAAGTTGATACTTGTGAAGAAGAAAGAGCTGAAGCTTGAAGAAGATGAAGAACAAGTTGATACATGTGAGAGGAATCCATTGGAGATTGAATGAAGAAGCTGAAGCTTGAGGTTGGAAAGCAAGTTGATACTTGTGAGTTTAATGTATTGAGAGCTTGAAGAAGCAAGTTGATACTTGCTATTGAAGATGAAAAGACTTGAGAAGCAGTTGAAGGCTGAGGACTGAATTGCTGTCAGAGGAGAGATAAGTTGTGGAAGCTGTTGATCTGCTTTTTTTCTTGTCTATTTGCTTTCTGTGAAAAATGTATTGATGTGACTTGTTTGATTTGCTTGATGCATTAGAATAAGTTCATGTTTAGATTCTTTTAAGCTAGGAGCATGATTGCATTAGAGGTTGAGTTCCTCCCTCTGCTTGTACTTTTACTGTATGGCTTTGCTTGCGGGTATTCGGTATAGCCCTGCTCCCTTGCCTATGTGGTCTGTTATTGTGGTTTGCTTGATGGCATTTTATTTTCCTTTATGATTGCAGTTATTCATATCTGGCTTGAGGTTGAGATGAGCTTGTGGAGGCTAATGCCCCACACACCTTTCCTCCCTCACTTGCATTGCATGCATTTTACAGTCGTTTACTATTTACTGTTAAGCTGATGCTTTATCTGTTTCTGTTTATCATTGACATGATCCCCTAGGAATCTCATTTCCTTTGATAAGGAAGTGATGATTAGAACTTTAGGTTGAATCCTATGCATGATAACTTCTAGAAGTTCCCTGTTTCAAACCTCAACCATAGGATGAATCCTTGGCATGACAACATTAGGACTTGATAGTCTTCCCCTTAGTTGAGCATGTTCTCTTCTCATCTCCAAAAAAATTAAAACACAGTAATAAAGGTAAACTGACGTCGTACGTTACGAGCCTTAACCTATCTGAGAAAGGGTTGTCGGAGAGTTTCTTTTCGACAGCTTGGATGTTTAGTATGGTACCCTTTGGGTGACATGCGGTGCATTCACTCTCAGGTCATAGTCTCTAGTGCGATATTGGTTGCAAACATCCATAAAAAACAGTTCTTTCGTAAAAGACAGAAAACAAACTTCGAACCTTTTTGACCCGTGGGCCCATAATTCAAAGGAAGCTTTTCTGAAGAAAAGAGTGTCGTTAACTCCCAGTTCTACCGCAAACGGTAACGCATAAGTCTCCAAGGGTCGAGCTGCATACACCAAACTGCTGGAACTGTTTGTTAACCCTACTCGAAAAAACAGATGAATCTGAATTCCCGTAATCTGTATTATCCTGAACTAAGTAAGCTCTGATCTCTCAAGCCTATTGAGAGTACCTAGGCACAATACTGATGTATTGGTGAGCCACCTTCCCTGTAACCCGTAGTTAGCCAAACTACGTTGACTCTGATTTCTCATTCTCTGATGAGAATACGTAGGCATAAAGTGCAACGCTTTGCCGAGTCATTTTCTTTTCTTTTCAGACCGGCCTTGATAGGTAGATAGTAAACCAACCCATCAGATAAACACAACATGCGTAGATCCCATCGAGTACGATGGACGTGAGGGGTGCTAATACCTTTCCCTTGCGTAACCGACTCCCGAACCCAGGCAACGGTTGCGATGACCTTGTCTTATACCTTTTCGTCAGGTTTTTCCGATCCTTTCCTTTCCTGCTCTGAGGGATAAATAACGAAAGGTGGCGACTCTTCTGTTTTGCCGGCACCTTATTTTCGCGGTAGCGACAGTTGGAGACTCTGCTAGGGACTTGATAGTTTCCTGGGATCCAACGTCCCGTATGCGAGTCAGTTTGGGGATCCAACGTCCCCTGCGAGAGTCAATCCTAGCGCTTGTATGATTACTTGTTGGGTTGTGTTTGTTTATCTCATTTTATTTCCCGCACTTTATTTTCAGTATGATATGATTATCTGTGCTGTTGTGGGAGGGGCATTCTGATGAGTGAGAAGCCAGACCCAGGCTTGAGTGTACCTAGCATTAGTTGTGGAAATTAGTGGGCGCGTGCTTGCTTTGCAGACACTAGTGTCTCATGAAATCCACGCTCAGACGAGGTTCTCCCGGTTGACTTCTTTTTCAACCCTTTGGGTTGAGGGGGTTGTTGGTTTGGAGGATTGTCGACTCTGGGGACCGATCATTTGGAATTTAGCTGAGTGAGGCCGCTTCAGGAGATGGTGATGCCACACCTTCTGGGTATCGTATCACCCCTCTTGAATGTCTGTGACGCTGATGATCGCATAGGATGCAGAACTTGTGTCAGTTTAGGTCCATACCTGTGAGCAGGGTCGGGTTTGTTGCAGGAAACCTTAACCTTCAGTCTACCTGGTTTTCTTGATAGTGAATCAGTTTTGGTTAGTATCATAGGTTCTCATCATCAGATGTGTGTTTGTTCTTGACAGAGCAGAGTTATGGTCCTGTATCAGAGGTCCTCATCTTCAGCAATGTATTTGTTCTTGACAGAGCAGAATTATAGTCTGACATCAGAGGTTTCTCCTCATCATCAGATATATGTGTGTTCTTGACTGAGCAGGTTTATGGTCCGATACCAGGGTTTTCTTCTCATCAGAGATAGGGTTATTCTTGACAGAGCAGAATTGTGGTTTTGTTGATACAGAACCTTCATCTCTTCAACAACACAGTTGTCTTGATCTCCTGCTGCATGATTGCATTTTACATTGCTTTGCATACTCATTTGCATTTCATTAACGTGTGTCTGTGTTGCAGGTACCGTTTCCCCCGATTCAGGTTTTCTTGCCTTCTATTGTGCTGTCATGGGTTCTCTGAGGAAGACTATGGCCTACAAGCTCCCCACTCCTGATGTTGTTCAGCTGACTGGTTTGATTGCTTTGGCAGATGATTCTGTGAGAGGTGAATTCAGAAAGGCTTATGGGAAACTGCTCAGCCTGGTTCGTAAACCTTCTGTGTTTGAGTTGAATGGGTTGCACGCCTTGCTGCAGTTCTACGATCCTCCTTTGAGATGCTTTACTTTCCCGGATTTTGTTCTCGCACCTACACTAGAGGAGTATGCTGATTTGTTAGGTGTGCCTATCAAGAGTCAGATGCCCTTTGGTCACATGGATGCTGAGCCTAATCTGGCTAGTCTAGCTCCTTCACTTCACCTGGATGCCTCCGAGTTGGTCTTGTCTAGTTGGAACAGGGTTCCCGGTTTCTCCTTGCAGTTCTTAGTGGGAAAGGCCCAGCAGTGTGCCAAAGACGGATGTTGGATCGTGTTCAACGCCATCCTTGCTCTGTGCATATATGGCATCATTATGTTCCCCAATATGCCTGACTTTGTAAACTTCGACGCCTTTCACATCTTTGCATCAGGGAATCCAGTCCCTACCTTGATAGGAGATGTCTATCATTCCGTCCACTACAAAAACGAGAATAGAAGGGGCAAGAATGTCTCGTGCTGTGTGCCCGTACTCAATAGATGGCTTGATAGTCACCTACCCAAGAAGGGTCCCTTTGCTTCGTCTGCAGCCACAGCTGAGTGGTCTGAGCATTTGATGAGTCTATCAGTGGAGGATATTGCCTGGTTTGATAGAGATAGGTTGGGTACTGAGATTATCTTCAGCTGCAGTGGGTTTCCGAATGTGCCTCTGATAGGCAGGAAGGGTTGTATCAACTATAATCCATCCCTGTTGGTTCGACAGTTTGCTTATGCTTTGAGAGCTCCACCGAAGGATGAAGAGGTGCAGGAATCTCTGTACCTCACTGGTCTTCTAGAAGGGGACATGTTGTCTAAGCTTCAGCACGCTTGGAATGGTATCAGTAAGCGGGGAAAACCATTGTTGGGAAAAAGTAATAGCCAAGCCTACGCTCCGTATGTGACCTGGATCAGAGCCAGAGTAGAGATCATAGGGATGCCGTTTCCTCCTGCCAAGCTAGAAATCCCTCCAATGATTGAAGAGCCTACTACCGTGCCTATTCAGCAGCATAATCAGGTGTTAGCTGAGCGAGATGAGATGAAGAAGGCAAATGAAGAACTGGAGAAAGAATTGGCTCAACTCAGAAGCGAGAAAAGTGAAGCCGTCCATTCCTTCAAGAGGCAGACAGAGCTGGTAAACCAGTTAGGGACGGATTTAACTAAGCAGATGGCTGAGCGTGAGCGCTTGGGTCGGGACTTCAAAGCCGTCAATGACGTACTTGCCACTAAGAAGCAGCACTTGGATGAAGCGTACCGGAGAATACCCAAGTTTAATCAGCATTGGAAGGCCACCTTAGCCAATGACAAAGAACGGGAGGATAAACTGAAGCAGCAGATCTCCAAGTTGAAAGCCCAGGTGAAGGCTAATGAGAAAAGGTTTGATGAAGAAACCGCTCGCAGATATGCCGCTGAAGGACTGCTCAACAAAGCTCTTGCTAACCTGAAAGAGCATAAACTGACGTTTGAATCCAAGAAGCGGAAGCTAGAAGATTGTTTCGGCGAAGGAGCATGGGAAGACTCAGTTGAAGGTCTTCAGTACACTATTATGCAGAGGGAGTTACTCGTCGAAGGGTTGCTCACTCGGCCTAATCATGCAGAAACGAGGAATCTGTTAGAAGAGTTCCGCGCCCGTGGCCGTGCTTGACTATGTTTGTAATCCTTTTGTTTTAATCATTGCTGTATGCTGACCATCACCAAGCTTGTTGGTCGAGGTCACGCTATTGATTTTGCTTGTACTCATTGACATTGTGTACTATTTTGATAGGCTTTCTTTATATATATGAGATGTTATTTCCATGACTGGACTTAGACTTCTTATTATCAGCACTGGCACTCAGGCACTAGGATCGGGGGAAATCTCCCTAACGCACAGACATACATTTGCATTTGCATGAAGCATCTGCATAACGAGCACATTGTCATTTTTCTAACCCTTTGTGTATGCAGGTTGTTCCAGGATTGATCGAAGGCCAGTCCACCGCTATCCGACTAGAGAAAATCGAGCTAGAGCAATGGAGCAAGTGCAGACTGACGTTCAGGAGCTCTGAGAGAGGATGGACCGCTTCATGGAGCTCATGCAAGTGGTTGCCAACGGCCAAGACCAGCTCAGAACATTGGTCCAGCCTCTGATTTCAAGGGTTGACAGCAATGGTGTACTCCATGGTGGGACTGTTCCAACCCTTCCACCTGTTGAAACTCCCCAGAATGGCATCCCCGTGACCGGGGGGAATGGTAGTGCCAACGGCAACGTGATCGCTAACATGGGGCTCAATGGTAATACGACTGGCGTTGGTAATGGGAATTTTGAGACTAATGTCAATGTTGGACTGGGCAATGGCAACGCAGGTGTTGGAAATCTGTATGGGCCTTAGCCATGGTTAGAAGACCGTCAAGACGATTTGTTCTCACAGAAGGGTGCTGAAGGAGAGCTGACTGCTGAAGCACGTATGAGGTTTAAGGCACTCGAGGACAAGATGAGGAGTTTCAAAAACCTGAACACTATGGGTGTTGACATGTCCATGTTGGGACTGATTGCTGATTTCAAGGTGCCTCCTAAATTCAAGGTACCCGACTTTGAGAAATACAAGGGCACCACCTGCCCTCGTGTCCACTTAAGGTCATACTACCTGTCGCTACTCGAAAAATACGCACAACGACGGGGAGGGCGAAAAGAAAAAGGACAGAAGAGTCGCCACCGAATTTTATTTATCCCATGAGGGGAAAGGAAAATATCCAGAAAACCTCAAGAAAAGAACGGATAAGATGGTCTCGCAACCAAGAACAGGTTCGGAAGCCAGTTATGCGAAGGGAAGGTATTAGCACCCCTCGCATCCATCGTACTCGATGGGAACCATTTGTTTGTCGTGTGTGATTTATTTGCTTAAAAATTATGCTATAAAAGAGTGTTCCAAAGGATAGAGGGAAAGGTTAGAAATTGGGAAAAGAGAGATAACAGGGGAAGGAAGAGAAAGAACGGACTCGGTAGGACTTCGCGGTCCTAGGCCTACGTATTCTCGATAGACATGAGAAAATCAGAGTCGACGTAGTTCGGGGAACTACAGATATAAGGGGGAATGTGCTCGACAAGGATTGTGGCCCTTGTGCCTACATATCTTTACTTTGAAAGAAGTAAAGAATCAGAGCAGCCGTAGTTCGGCATACGATTTGTTGATGTTTTTATGGATGATGCTATCGTACGCATTCTAGCAGTTAGGTGTATTGTTGCTCGCTCATTGGAGACTTAGGCATTACCTGTTTGCGGTAGAACGGACGTATCATATCCTTTTTGAAAGATTAGTTTTCGCCATGCGAGGCAAGATGTCACATTTGATTTGTTGAATTGTTTTTTTTAGGGGCGAGATAAGTCCTCAGATAGTAACCCCTACGGGTAGTACCCAATTCTTTATCTCAAAGTTTTTTTTATGAAAGGGTGTGGAGAACATAGCGTATTCGTATTGAAAGACGAGTATCAAAACCACACACACTACAGTGAGCATCTCGATACTCGGAGAGGAAGAAGTCTACACTTAATCCTCTCTTTTTAGTTCAATACAAAGAGAACTTCATTCTCTTATTAAAGTGTTTTTGGTTTTGAATGGTAAGTGCTTTTGCGACAGAGAACCCTACGGTAAACGTCAGTACTCGGGATAGGAGAAGGCCTACGCCTAACCACTCCACGACCATTCAAATTTTTGTTATGAAAAGAGTTTAAAAATGCGCTCGGTACGGGACCGAGGTTTTTAGGTGACAAAGGTTACGGAAAGAAGTTGTAGAGGGAGATAGGTGGCGGATAAAGTCACGTCTTCGTATTGAAAGACGAGTATCGAGACCATCCACACTACAGTGAATATCCCAACACTCGGAGAGGAAGAAGTCTACACTCAATCCTCTCTCTTTAGTTCAATACAAAGAGAATCGATTTATTTATTGAATATGGTGAGTTGGCTTAACAATCGTTTGAGAAAATACGCTTGACGTTGGGTCAAGGGTTTAATTGCTTAAAAAGGCTTGAGGTGAAGCAAGCAAGGTCGATGGCGACGCACAAGGCAATCGGCTTACAAGGTCAAAAATGGCTCGATGAGAATCGAGAGTTTTTTTTCTTGAAAATAGTTTTTTAGGAACACAAGGTAAAAACAATGACCAACAATAAATATGCACAAAAACCATACCAAACACAACGGGTTAATCGGCTCAAAAAAACGAAACACAACAAAAAATGGCACGAAGTGCCATCAAGGAGTTCGCCGTGCGAACTCCTTGAGAAATTTTTTTTTGAGGTAAAACAGTCGAAAAAATGTGAAAAACAGGGGTCTGACACGGGCGGCCGTGTTGTGTGACACGGCCCGTGTCACAGTTTCAGGAAACTTAGGTTTTTTTGAGGCAAGCAGCGGCGTGACACGGGTGGCCGTGTTGTGTGACACGGCCCGTGTCACAAGGTCTGGGAGAAAAAGTGATTTTTTAGGGCAAACAGAAGTGTGACACGGGTGGCCGTGTTGTGTGACACGGCCCGTGTCAGGGGTCATGGGGATTTTACACATTTGAAACCTCAAACAGAGGTACAACACGGGTGGCCGTGTTGTGTGACACGACCCGTGTTTTGTGACACGAGTGGCCGTGTTGTGTGACACGGCCCGTGTTGTGAGCCCTGGGCATTTTGCACTTTGAAAAGCCACACAGAGATGCAACACGGCCCGTGTTGGGCTACCAGATGAAAAATCCAAACTTTTCTCTTGTTTTTTGCTTCTTTTTGTGGTTCTAAAAAAATGGTTTCTTGGTCCCTTTGGAATCTTACGTGTTAGACTCAACACAAGAACACTCAAACAAATGATAAATGCACAATATAAAAGAAGAGAAGAGTTTGAAGAAATGGATACCCAAGAGTTGTTTCCCTCCTTGCAAAGCCTCCACTGATTTTGGCTAGGTGTTCACTTCTCTTCACTCTATGCTTTGATGGCTCTCCTTCTCAATGGCTCCCTTGTATTTCTCTTTCACTCTCTAAATCTTTTGCTGGTTTTTTGCTCTCTCTATTTTTTCTGGTTTTCTCTCTTGCTCTTTGCTCTCAATATCTCTATCTCCAAAATGTGTGAATGATGAATGTCTTGTGAATGTGTTATGAATACAATCCTTTTGTTGACAGCCCTCCTTCCCTTCTCATCTCACTTTTCTGTCACCTTTTTCTGCTGTACCAAAGCAATAGCTTTTGCACAAGCTTCAACTTTCAGAATTTCCATTCTTGGCAACAATTATGGCCACTTTCTTGGTGCAGCCCTGCTTTTTTCCACTTCTAGTATGCTGCTTTTGCTGTATTTCTTCTGCAGCACTCTATATTGCCTTCCAACCTTGTACCCATTGGTTGGTTGATTTGTTTGGACATACTCATGTAGTCAATGCACTACCTTTTGGACATCATTTTCAAATTCTGATTTTTTGATGTGTAGATGTATCAACATAAGCTTATAGCCTTGGTTTTGTGACATAAATGATTTTGTAATATGACACACATTGCCACTTCTTGCATGGGGCTGTTTTGGACCATATTCAAATTGCCCATGAATGTATGCATAGCCTTGATCTTGAGATATTCCAACATTGAATTAGCTCTTAAATATTTTCCTTGCATGTTTGTAAGCACAAAGAGGACCATGTGGACTTGATGAGGCATGGGGGATACCATGGCATGAAGTTATTTTTAGAAACTTGAATTAAGACTAGAAATAGCCTAATTTCCTAAGCATTACCACGAGTTTGGATTTTGTAACAAATGTGACATTCTCGCAAATGTCATGAAATTTTTCTTTGTAATATTCTTGAATCTAGCCTCAAATTCATGAACCTTGAATTTGGAATGATGGGCCTCCCTTATGTCATTGAATTTGAAAGAAATGAAGAAATGAGTCAAGCCTTGAAAGAGGGAAAATTTTGGGGTGCAACACTACCGAAAGATGTCCGCTCACTCTGAGGACGAGAAGCTGCTGATGCACTTCTTTCAGGATAGCTTGTCCGAGCTGTCCCTGGAATGGTACATGAGTCTGGAACCTACCAGTGTGCGCACGTGGAAGGAACTTGCTGAAGCATTCGTGCACCATTATCAATATAACAGTGACTTGGCTCCGAACCGGGTTCAACTGCAGAATTTGTCGCAGAGGAACAACGAAGGATTCAAGGAGTACACCCAGCGGTGGCGTGAATTGGCAGCTAGAGTTCAGCCGCCGATGGTTGAGCGGGAGCTTGTTGAAATGTTTGTAGCCACCCTCCCAGGGGTTTACTACGAGAAATTGGTCAGCAGTATGTCTGGAAGCTTCTCAGATCTCATCATCACCGGCGAGCACGTTGAAATTGGGATCAAACTGGGGAAAATTCAAGGTGATCTATCCTCAGCTGGAGGAGGAAAGAAACCGTATGGTGGCAAAAGACGGGAAGGAGAGACGAGCGCCGTATCCAACGCTCGAAGGAAAGGTAAAGGCCAGCACCAGCAGGTGGCTAGCATAACCATCCTAGCAGTCCAACAACCCCATCCACAGCAGCAGCAGCAGCCGAATCAGCAAGGGTATAGAAAGTATTAGAACGGGGCACCTCTATCAAGCCGTCACCTCGAGACGCCGCCCATGTATTATGCTCAGCTGTTACAGACTCTGCTTCAGTTACAGCTAATCCAGAAGAGAACCCTGGCTCCCTTGACAGGGGCACCTCTGCCAGGTTATGACGCGAATGCAACATGTGAGTTTCACTCGAGGGCACCCGGCCATACGATAGAAAACTGCAAAGCCTTCAAGCACAAGGTGCAGGATATGGTGGATGCCAAGATCATCAATTTCTCAGATAATGTGCCAAATGTCACGAAGAACCTTATTCCGAATCATAGGGGAGGTGGGGTAAATGCCATTATTGAAGACGAGAATTTGGATCTACTGACTGACGTCAAGGAGCTGAAGACGCCGCTCAGCTTCGTTAAAGCCAAGCTGATGAAGAGAGGTTTCTTCCCAGGATATGGAGAACTGTGTATGGGCTGTGCGACTAGTTCTGATGGATGCGAACAATTGATATAGGGGATTCAGAGTCCGATGACCGAAGGAATCTTGCAGTTTAGTCGAAGGGCCGAATGTGGATTTGGAGAGGTAATGCTGAAGCAAGATGAGGAGGTTGCTACCATCACCATCCCTCGCCGGACGATAACCATTTCTGCACCCAGACCGCCCACGATTACCATCACCAAGGCTGGGCCGATACCTTTTGAAAGCACCAACGTTGTCCCGTGGCATTATGGCGCAGACGTCTACTGTAATGGACAGAAGTTAGAATTGGAACCATCTGGGTCGGCTGTGGATAACCTAGTGGGCATTGGCGGAATCACTCGCAGCGGAAGAGTATTTGCTCCACCTGAGATTGTGGCGGACAAAGCGGACAAAACTAAAGTAACCGATAAGGGAAAGAGTAAAGTCATTGAGGAAACCCCTCGTGTGGTAGAAAAGGACTTACTTGTTAAGGACGCTGAAGAGTTTATGAGGTTGATTAAGAAGAGTGACTACAAGATCGTGGATCACCTTCATCAAACACCCTCGAAAATTTCCATCCTGAATTTGTTGCTGTGTTCTGAGGCACATCGCAACATGCTGCTAAAGGTTTTGAATACCACGTATGTACCGCAGGAAATATCGGTCAACCAGTTGGAAGGGGTCGTAGCCCACGTAAATGCTGGGAACGGGATAGGGTTCACTGACCTGGAGCTGACGCCGAAGGGAAGAAACCACAACAGCGCCCTGCACATCTCGATAGAGTGTAGGGGGACGATTATGTCTCACGTGTTGGTGGAAACGGGGTCGTCACTCAATGTTCTTCCGAAGAAAGCATTGATGAGGTTGGATACTCGAGGATTGATTTGCACACCCAGTGATCTGGTTGTGAAAGCGTTCGATGGAACCAAACGTCATGTTTTCGGGGAGGTGACGCTACCAATCCAAGTTGGGCCAGAAACATTCGACGCAGTCTTCTACATCATGGACATCATGCCTGCCTACAGTTGTCTCTTAGGCCGACCATGGATCCACTCTGCTGGCGCCGTGACCTCCACGTTGCACCAAAAGCTCAAGTATGCTGTTGGAGGTAGCATCGTGACTGTATGTGGCGAGGAAGACATAATGGTGAGCCATTTGTCGTCCTTCAAATACGTTGAGATGGATGGGGAAATCCACGAAACCCTATGTCAGGCGTTCGAAGCCGTTAAGGTCAAGAACGTGGCTCCTGTAATGACCGAGAAACCAGAGATGACTCTCTCTTCCTTCAAGGAAGTCCGAGCCGTTGTTCAAGCCGGATCTACCCCAGGGTGGGGGCGAATTCTGGAAATACCTAACAAATAGGACAAGTTCGGGTTGGGATACTCTCCTACGGCTGAAGCCTCTTCTTCTCACAGTACGTCGCGAGGTAAAGGGCCGATCCAGTTTACCAGTGGCGGGGTGATATTCGAAAGTGTCAACGCGGTGTCTGAAGACGGTGAAGACAACGACTGCGATCTGGACTCTTGGATCCAGCCAAGCAAACCAGGCGAGAGCCTCAACAACTGGTCCATCAGGGATACCATCCAAGTGACAGGCAAAGAGTAATGATTTACTTTCTCCAATCATTGTACAACCCTATGTCCTACCCGGGGCATAGTGGTTTTATTGTCAGGGCCTTGTTTGATTTTGTACATGCATTTTACCAATAAATCAAAAGGCGTTTTTCTTCGTATGCAAATGTTGTGATCTCTGTTATTCCTGTTTTATATTTGTTTTGAAAAACAATAAAATGGCAATGGGGTTTGTGCTGACCTGCATATCCTTGTCTTAAGCTTAACCCTTGTTATTGCAGGATCCACATAGCAGATGACATCGACTCTGGACCTTCTACGACTCACTTCGACTTCGATTGCCCGATCTATCAAGCCGAAGAAGAGATTCATGAAGACGAAAACCTTCCCGAAGAGTTGGCCCGCTTGTTGAAACAAGAAGAGAAAGTTATTCTGCCTCACGAAGAAGAGATTGAGATTGTGAATCTGGGTTCTGAAGAACTTGTCAGGAACGTCAGGATAGGGGCTGCATTGCAGAGTGATGTCAAGCAGAGATTGGTCGAGATGCTGAGAGAGTATAGTGACATCTTTGCTTGGTCATACGAAGATATGCCCGGACTTGATACTGACATTGTGGTCCATCACTTGCCGCTGCGAGAAGATTGTCCTCCCGTCAAGCAGAAGCTTAGGAGGACACGACCAGATATGTCTGTTAAGATCAAAGAAGAAGTGCAAAAGCAGCTTGATGCTGGCTTCTTAGCGGTCACTACTTACCCCCCGTGGGTCGCCAACATAGTGCTTGTACCGAAGAAGGACGGTAAGGTACGAATGTGCGTCGATTATCGGGACTTGAACAGGGCGAGCCCTAAAGATGACTTCCCGCTCCCACATATTGATGTGTTGGTCGACAAGACAGCTCAGTTCTCCGTGTTTTCATTCATGGATGGCTTCTCCGGTTACAATCAGATCAAGATGGCACCGGAAGACATGGAGAAAACTACGTTTATTACACCTTGGGGGACATTTTGCTACAAGGTAATGCCTTTCGGTCTGAAGAACGCAGGGGCCACTTACCAACGAGCAATGGTCACTTTGTTTCATGATATGATTCATCATGAGATTGAAGTCTATGTTGATGACATGATTGCGAAGTCCCAAATGGAGGAAGGACATCTGGTCAATTTGCTGAAGCTTTTTGAGAGGCTTAGGAAGTTCAGGTTGAGGCTGAATCCTAACAAGTGTACTTTCGGAGTACGGTCTGGAAAACTACTGGGGTTTATTGTGAGCGAAAGAGGCATTGAGGTTGATCCTGCGAAGATAAAAGCGATACAAGAAATGCCAGTGCCAAAAACAGAAAAAGAAGTTTGTGGTTTCTTGGGCAGAATAAACTACATTGCAAGGTTTATTTCTTAGCTCACGGCCACGTGTGAACCGATGTTCAAACTGCTAAAGAAAAATCAGGCGATTATCTGGAACGAGGATTGCCAAAAGGCATTTGATAAGATAAAACAGTATCTACAGGAACCTCCAATCTTGATACCTCCAGTGGCCGGAAGACCCTTAATCATGTACTTGACAGTTCTTGAGAATAGTATGGGGTGTGTTCTCGGTCAGCACGACGAGACGGGCAGAAAGGAGCATGCCATCTATTATTTGAGTAAAAAGTTCACAGATTGTGAATCTCGTTACTCGATGCTGGAGAAAACGTGTTGTGCACTAGCCTGGGCTGCCAAACGTTTACGACAGTACATGCTCAATCACACAACCATGCTAATTTCGAAGATGGATCCGATTAAGTACGTCTTCGAGAAACAAGCGCTTTCGGGCAGGATTGCCAGATGGCAAATGGTGTTGACAGAATATGACATTCATTATGTTTCCCAGAAGGCCATCAAGGGAAGCGTATTGTCTGAGTACCTAGTCGAACAGCCAATGGAAGATTAGCAGCCGATGATATTTGAATTCCCTGATGAGGATATCATGTTTCTTAAAGCGAAAGATTGCGATGAACCGTTGCCCGGCGAGGGGCCAGATAGGAAATCCCAATGGAAATTGATATTTGACGGGGCGGTTAATTCTTACGGAAGTGGCATTGGAGCGATTATCACGACTCCCCACGGATCCCATATCCCGTTCAATGCGAGACTGACGTTTCCGGTCACCAATAACGAAGCGGAGTACGAAGCATGCATCATGGGTCTAGAAGAAGCAATTGATTTAAGAATCAAGAACCTAGATGTATATGGTGACTCGACACTTGTGATTAACCAGATTAAAGGGGAGTGGGAGACTCGTCAATCAAATTTGGTGTCGTACATGAACTATGCCAAAAGGCTGCTTCCATTCTTTGATCGAGTGGAACTCCATCATGTGTCCAGAGCAGAAAACCAGATGGCTGATGCCTTAGCCACGTTGGCTTCGATGTATAAAGTCAATTTTTGGAATGAAGCTCCAAGGATTGTTCTTTCTCGTCTTGATAGACCTGCATTCGTCTTTGCAATCGAGGAAGCCTCCGACGTTAAGCCATGGTTCCATGATATCCAGACTTTCCTTATAACTAAGGAGTATCCTGCGAGAGCGTCAACCCAGGATAAGAAGACTCTAAGGAGGCTGTCTGGAAATTTTTATCTCAACCCTGATGGAATTTTGTATAAAAGAAACCACGATCTCGTGCTACTTAGATGTGTAGATGAGAAAGAGGCGAGTTTGCTCATGGAAGAAGTCCATGAAGGCACATTTGGTACGCACGCCGGCGGGCATGCTATGACTAGAAAGATCCTGAGAGCAGGATACTACTGCCTGAGGATGGAGTCTGATTGCTTCAGATTCACGAAGAGATGTCATAAATGCCAGATTTATGCTGATAAGATTCACGTGCCGCCGTGCCCGTTAAATGTCATGTCCTCCCCGTGGCCGTTCTCCATGTGGGGCATCGACATGATAGGCAAGATCGAGCCCACTGCATCTAACGGTCATCGCTTCATTCTAGTAGCTATCGACTACTTCACCAAGTGGGTGGAGGCAGCCTCATACGCTAATGTGACTAAGCAGGTGGTGGCTAAATTCATAAAGAGGGACATCATCTGTCGTTACGGAATTCCCGAGCGGATCATTACTGATAATGGTTCGAATCTGAATAACAAGATGATGAAGGAGCTGTGCCAGAGTTTCAAGATTGAACACCACAACTCATCTCCTTACCGGCCGAAGATGAATGGCGCTGTTGAAGCGGACAATAAGAACATTAAGAAGATTGTACAGAATATGGTCATGACCTACAAGGACTGGCACGAGATGTTGCCCTTTGCACTGCACGGTTATCGTACAATGGTGCGTACATCAACCGCGGCAACTCCTTTCTCACTGGTATATGGTATGGAAGATGTCCTACCGTTAGAAGTTGAGATTCCTTCTTTACGAGTTTTGGTTGACGTGAAACTCGATGAGGCAGAATGGATTAAGAACCGACTAAACCAACTCAGCCTGATGGACGAGAAGAGGTTAGCATCGATTGCATATGGTCGTCTGTACCAAAGACGAATGAAGAAAGCTTATGATAAGAAGGTGCGCCCTAGAAGCTTTCAGACGGGTGATCTCGTTCTGAAGAAGATTCTTCCTCCACACTCCGATTACCGGGGCAAGTGGACTCCTAATTACGAAGGTCCGTACGTTGTCAGCAAGGTCTTCTCGGGAGGAGCCTTGTTGTTATCCACGATGGATGGCGAAGATTTTGCATCCCCGGTGAACACGGACGCAGTTAAAAAATACTTTGCTTAAAAAATGACCCGCTGGAAAGAAAAAGAATATCCAGGCAAAAATGGGGCATCCCGGCGAACCATAAAAAAGGAAAAAGGTTTAAGCAAAAATTAGGGATATAAAAGAAAAGAATGTACACCCGCAAAGTCGAAAACCTGGAAGGGCAACTTTGGCAAAAAAGGGTATCCCGGTGAATCGAAAACCCGAAAGGGCGATTCAGGCAAAAGTTAGGGATTTGAAAAAGAAAATGATTGCGTTCCGCATGTGAACTTTCATTGTTTAGTGGTTTTGAAGACCTGAGGGCCGTTTATCTGAATCAATCTCTTCTGAAGCTGAAGCGTCGGAGAAGTATCGAAGTCAAGTGGGTCATAGAGGGATCAACTCATGGTGTTCGTCTACGCCTCATTGTCGACATTTGTGTATATACCGATGTATATTTATGTTTTTATGTTTGCGCAGCTTCCTCATTCCAGGAGCTTGCATCTGTTGTAAAACATTTTTACCCATTCACGGGTTCGCTATCAATAAAATGTATACTATTCAGCAATTCTGTTTGTTTGTTTAGCATATATCTGTTTTGTTTGCGAAAAAGAACGCCGATGTTTTTGATAAAATGCACATACATAAACTTACTGGCTTAGGCCACTGATTGTTGAAACAATGAATTACTTGAACATTGTCACAAGATGATAACCTTGATAGGTCCCTTTGAGAAGGGTATCTTCTCTGTTTGTTTGTGTCATTGCAGGTATAGCATATTCCAAGCAGTGCGCCGTATGCGTCCCCAAGCAGGATGATTCCTCCTCCTCCAGTAAGGTTCAGCAGCACCTCCCCGTGGAGTTTGAAAATGAGATCGTAAGCATTGATATGTTTCCCCAAGCAGAGAAGATTCTCTCCCCAATCAGATGCATCCTGAAGGAATGTCATCTCCCCAGCTGAGTCATACACTGAGGTGTGCAGCGCTTGATAGTACAGACTGAAGTCTCTAGTGGAATTGAAATTCCCCACAAAGTCGTACTCTCCCCAGTAAGCAGGATGATTCCTTCTTCCCCAGCCGAGTTTGCGAATCCCCAAGAGAGTCGAGTACGTGGAAGCCGCTCAGGCCATGATTGGTTTTCCCCAGTAGAGTGCTGAATAGCCGATGCTGTATTTCCCCATCGGAGTCGCTGTCTCCAGAAAAGTTTTGTCACGAAGGTTGTGCGGTTTATTTCTGCGATTGGCATCGTTTTCCTCGACAGTTTGTGGTTTGAATACCTGGTTGAGCAGGTTTAGGTTCTCGTAGAACTTGGTTCCCCTGCAGCAGTCGACTGAAGTTCGTTTCCCCAGGCGGAGTCCAATTGAGATTGGTATGATTTCTTCTCCTCGGCAGGATGATTCCTCCTCCCTCCACCAGAGTGGTTTCTTCTCCTTGACAGGAGGATTCTCCCTTCAGAATTTATTTTGCTGATGGGGTCGTAGCATTTTGCATGATTGCATAGCATGTACCCTGAAAACGCGTAGCATTTCCACCGTGTGGAGCATTGCGCCATTGTCAAACATATGCATATGAAACATGAGCTAGGTCGTTACCGTTCTTATTTTGCAGGTGTTCCTCCGCAAAATGGTTTGCTCGAGATGATTCTTGAATTCCCCAGCAAAGTCGCTTGATGATTCTTGAATTCCTCAGTGAAGTTGTGTGTTTAAGATGATTCTTAAAATCCCTAGTGAATTCGCTAGAGTTGGTTGCTCAAGTTGTGCTTAGAGTCCCCGGCGGAGTGTTTGCTCAGGGTGATTCCTGAAATCTCCAGCAGAGTTATTGGTTCAGGATAATTCTTGAAGTCCCCGGCGGAGTTATTTGTCCAAGATGATTCTTGAAGTCCTCAGCAGAGTTGATTCATCCAGAATGATTTCTGAAGCCCCGAAGCAGAGTTACTTGATAGTTCTCCAGAATCCCCAGCGGAGATGTGTCATCTCCAGCAGGTTTGAACAGAGAAGTTGATACTTCCCTTGAAGACTTGATGATTGAAGTCCGGCAGCGGTGCCAAAACCCCTGACTTATTGATGAAGTTTAACTGCAAGGTCAAAGCAGTTCTCCCAGCTGACGCGGAGTGCCTGACGACAAAAGAATGTATATCCTTGGTGGTTGCTGATTGATTAAGGATTCCATTTGAATACTTACTGACGAAGTCCAACGATGATGTCGAAGCAGTTCCCTCAGCTAATGCGGAATGCCTGATGGCAGAAGTTTGGATATCCCTGTTCGGTTCATGATTGGCCGAGGATTCTATCTCCAACTTACTGACGAAGTCTGGCTGACGCCCAAAAATTTCTTTGAATGCCCGACGACATAATTAACTTGATTGTTAAAAAGTTCCTAATCACCTGATGAGTCCCGAGGAATTCTTCTGTCGCGGAATGCCTGACGGCAATACCAGCCATGTATCACCGGTTACCGAGTGACCAGTGACCCCTTGATGACTTGAGGATGAAGACCTACAGCAAAATCAAATGATCATCCTGACTGAGATTTGAGATTAGACCTTTCGCCGGTTACCGTGTGACCAATTCCCCAGCAAGTTGCCGTGGAACTGTCATGCTCAGTTTTGAAGATGTTCCTACCAATCGGAGTATCGTTTACGAATCATTAGTTACTGTGCAACCGGTGATCCCTTGATGATTTGAGGACGCAATGATATCAGATAAATCAGAGAATCATCCTGAAGGAGATTCAGATTAGTATTTCTCCAGCTAGTTGCCGTGCAACTATCGTTTCAGTTTCCGAAGATTTGTCCCCATCAGAGTATCGTGTATTTGTGCAGTTGGCAAATTTCCGGGTTTGTTGGTATTCAATCATCTTTTACCTTAATTGTTTGAGAGCCGTTCGCTTCTCACCCAGTCAGGTCCAAGCCGTTTGAATAGGGGCAGCTATTGCACCCAAAATTTGCCCAACATTTCTTTACCTAGCTTGTGTTTCATTTTATTCACATTAGCATTATCATTTGCATTTCATTGACAGGTATGCAGGAGATCAAGAGGTATGATTACCAATCAAGGGCTATACAAGACTATAAGGCTAGCTAAGAAGGTCATTCAAGTATTCAAGGGTTGATATCCTTGTCAGAGAAGTTAAACGATCCTCAGAGAGAGTGATTGAAGCCAAGTGTGTAGGTCTCCTAACCTGAAAGTTGTGGAAAGCCATCAGATGATTCTGAAGCCATGAAGTTGGACTTGAGGTCTTGAGAGAGCTCATGAGAAGTTTTGAAGATCACTTTGAGGCCTAGACAGGTCATTGTGCAGGAATAAGAAGCCTCAGCCATGAATGGTGCAACTAGGGTTTAACTGGGTCAACCCTAAGTCAACTGATGATTTGAAGAAGGTTGAGACCTAATCCAAGAACCATGTGATCATGGATTGATACATTGAGATGTTATAAGGATGATTCCAAGGTTAACTCATCATGATTGAAGAGTTTGAGAAGTTTCAAGCTAGGGTTTCTAAGGCTTGACAATGTAAAATCCCCTAGTTTGACCCGTATCTTCAAGGCAATTTAGCTCAAGATGTGATTGTCATCTCATCTTACCCCCAACATGATTGTTGTAGAGCATGATCTTAATTAATTTGAGTGCAAGAAGTCCTTGATAGGATTTGTAGAACTCAAGTTATGGCTTTGACAAGTTACAAGTCATCTGAGGAATGTGAATTTGGAGCTTGAAAGTTACCCAACTTGCATGAAACCTTTGCCCTAGAAGGATGATTCCTATGAACTTTTGGTCAACATGAATGTTGTTCCTTATCCTATTATCTTTCAAGAGAGTACTAGAAGTCCTTGATAGGATTTGTAGAACTCAAGTTATGGCTTTGACAAGTCAAGGGTGTTTTGGACATTTGGTGATTATAGGTCATTTGTGATCATAGGCCATTTTCACCAACTTAGAGGCTTCAAATGAAGTTTTGTTCAACTAAAAAGTTTCTCAAAATGGGGTTTTAACCTTTACCATGCATCAATGAGGCATTGAAATGGCTCAAGGAGAGACTTGGTTCAAGAAATTTTGAAAAAAGGAAGAATTAAAAGGATTTAATGGTCAAAAATTCAAATAGTTCATTTGGTGACCAAATGAGACAAACTTATAGGTCATTTTTATTGGAAAATACATTTTAAAGACAATGGCAATGTTGGTTTTTTCATTTGAGGCCCAATTCAAAGGTTTGCATTTGGTAGCTTATGATGTAAGTTACATATGCCAAACTATGCACAAGATCAAAACCAAGGTTCCAATCCATCCTAACACATTCAAAATTTCATTTGAGGAGAATTTGGGTGAGAATGAGGGGCTGCAACAAGCCAAAGCAGAGCTGTCATGGATGAGCATGAGATGAGAAATTCCAGAGCAAGAGATATTGGATATCTCATATAGATGGTTCTAGGAACTTCTAGATCATTCCTACTGGTTCTATATAAGCTCTAGAACTGGATCAAGGCCAAGGTTGGTGGAAATTGAGAGAGAATAGAGAGATTGCAAACTTAATTTTCTTCTTGCAAATCAAATTCAGTTACACGGTTTTGATCCATTTCAGTCCAAATTCTTGCTTTCAACATCTTCCTCTTGAGTGTATGAGTGATTCCAGATAGAATGCAAGCCAAGATCATAGCAAAATCGTGAGAGAGAACCTTGATTTCATAGCTTGCAAGTCAAAATCGAATTCAAGGATTCAGAGAGTTTCAACCCAATTTGTTGCATACAGAAGCTTCCTTTGGTGTTAGTGAAGGTATCTGGAGAGTCTTGGAGGTTGATTTGAAGGTTTCAGTGCTCTGTGCATCCAAGTTTTGCAGGTATGTAATTCTCATCGTGTAGCATGATCCATGTAATTTGGCTAGGTTTTGATATGTTAGAATCATTATAGATCATTGCTAGAAGCTTTCTGGATAATTAATTTGAAGATTAGTGACAATTTAGGGATGATACCATTTTCGGTTGAGATGGATATTTTTTGATCCTGGCGTTTTTAGCACGATTGGTTAGTATAGTTAGATTCCTGGTGAAATTTAGGGCAAGATTCATGTAGAAATCGTGTGAAATGGTGGTATGTAGAGGGAGTTAGGGTTGCTTGATGGTGACCGGAAAAGCCACCGGCGGTGACCTTCGCGCGCGCAGGTTGGATGGTTTCAGAAATTTGAATTGAGGAAGACATAATCTAGAGCATTCATTCCTAAAGAAGACTTTGACTCAGACCTGGATCCAAGGCTCCTCGTTGCGCCACATACCCCCTCCCCTTAAACGCCCCGTTTTGATAAGTTAAAAGTCCCAGGTTTGTTTCTTCGCTGCATATGCCAAGGGTGCACGAGTTCAAGTCCTCGCGTGTGCATTTTTATTTATTTGTGAATTGAACAAGAGGAACTCAGGCGTGTGGGCTTGGGTTGTAGTTGCTATCCCCACCCCTCTTTCCAGGCCCAATGAGATTTACAACATGAAATCCTTACTCAATGCACCCTCCCCTGGTTTTATTCTTGTGACTGAGTTGAAATTCAGATGGGCCTCACGCCCAGTTGCTATGTGCACCCCCAGGATTAAGGGCCCAAGCGAAGCTGGTGGTAATTGTTTGCTGATCACACCCTCTGGCCATATTCTCCATTTATTTTCTTTAGTTTTCTTCATTTTCATGTGACTTAGTAAATAATTCATAAAAAATTGAAGACTAACTCAATTAATTCCATTCTTTTTTCCATTAATTCATGATTGAATCTAGTTTTTTTTAGATAAAAAATATTAATAATTCATGCATTTTTGGTTTTATTTGCATTTGTTGAATATTAATTGATATTAAGATAACCATGGTTGATACCTTGTTTTGATGAATTTGGTTTTAGCATTGGGTGATGATTCTTGCCTTGATTTTTTGTGTATAGCTATCATAGATATGCATGTTCCCCTTATATTTTTCTCACATTTTTGTGATGAATGTAGGTGGTAGTTTGGAGTTGAAACTTTAGGAGCTCCATTTTTAGGGTTTATGGTTAGTACCTTATGATTTAGGTTTTATTTCTAAAACTTGGTGGATGATTCAACCTCTGAGTTTTGTATGGTAGATTCATGATTGAATTACGGTCCCTTAGGAATTTTTGTAGGAATTTATAATGTGGTTTACTATTTTAGTTTGATTTTAGTTTAGGTGCTAACTTTAGATGATTCTGATGCACTAATTTGACTAGATTAACCCCTGAGGCTCCCTTAGAGTAAGCTTGTGTTGTTTTTACCCTTGGTGAAGATGAAGGCAAGTTGAGGATGCAATGGAATGCTTGAAGAAGTTTGGATGTGAAGATCTTCCCTTCTTTTGGTGTAGTGTTGATTAGGTGTTAAGATTAGGGTTTGTAGGCAGAGCTTCTAGATAGATTCTTTGCCTTCATAAACATGGAAGATGTTGATCACTTCCATTCTTCCCTATGATGTAAGGTCCCCTTGTGAAGGCCTCATCCCTCCTTTGGTAGGATGTGTGGCTCTTTACAAGTTGGTAGAACCTTTGAGGGTCCCTTTCTCTGATGATAGGATGCTTAGTGGTGACCTTTGGTCTTCACTCTGCTGTCAATCATCCAAACCTTGCTCTTGTTAGATGAATCGTTCTCCCTTGATAGAGGATGGAGTTCCTTGTTAGAAGATTGGAGAGGCTAGAAGTTGCTATTTCTCTGTGTTTGAAGACTGCCATTGGAGCTGAAGCTTGAAGATCAAGAGGAGTAAGTTGACACTTGTGGGAAGAAGATCAGGAAGAGCAAGTTGATACTTGTGAAGAAGAAAGAGCTGAAGCTTGAAGAAGATGAAGAACAAGTTGATACATGTGAGAGGAATCCATTGGAGATTGAATGAAGAAGCTGAAGCTTGAGGTTGGAAAGCAAGTTGGTACTTGTGAGTTTAATGTATTGAGAGCTTGAAGAACCAAGTTGATACTTGCTATTGAAGATGAAAAGACTTGAGAAGCAGTTGAAGGCTGAGGACTGAATTGCTGTCAGAGGAGAGCTAAGTTGTGGTAGCTGTTGAACTGCTTTCTTTCTTGTCTGTTTGCTTTCTGTGAAAAATTTATTGATGTGACTTGTTTGATTTGCTTGATGCATTAGAATAAGTTCATGTTTAGATTCTTTTAAGCTAGGAGCATGATTGCATTAGAGGTTGAGTTCCTCCCTCTGCTTGTACTTTTACTGTATGGCTTTACTTGCGGGTATTCGGTAGAGCTCTGCTCCCTTGCCTATGTGGTCTGTTATTGTGATTTGCTTGATGGCATTTTATTTTCCTTTATGATTGCAGTTATTCATATCTGGCTTGAGGTTGAGATGAGCTTGTGGAGGTTGATGCCCCACACACCTTTCCTCCCTCACTTGCATTGCATGCATTTTATAGTCGTTTACTATTTACTGTTAAGCTGATGCTTTATCTGTTTCTGTTTATCATTGACATGATCCCCTAAGAATCTCATTTCCTTTGATAAGGAAGTGATGATTAGAACTTTAGGTTGAATCCTATGCATGATAACTTCTAGGAGTTCCCTGTTTCAAACCTCAACCATAGGATGAATCCTTGGCATGACAACATTAGGACTTGATAGTCTTCCCCTTAGTTGAGTCTGTTCTCTTCTCATCTCAAAACAAATTAAAACACAGTAATAAAGGTAAACTGACGTCGTACGTTACGAGCCTTAAGCTATCTGAGAAAGGGTTGTCGGAGAGTTTCTTTTCGACAGCTTGGATGTTTAGTATGGTACCCTTTGGGTGACATGCGATGCATTCACTCTCAGGTCATAGTCTCTAGTGCGATATTGGTTGCAAACATCCATAAAAAACAGTTCTTTCGTAAAAGACAGAAAACAAACTTCGAACCTTTTTGCCTCGTGGGCCCATAATTCAAAGGAATCTTTTCTGAAGAAAAGAGTGTCGTTAACTCCTAGTTCTACCGCAAACGGTAACGCATAAGTCTCCAAGGGTCGAGCTGCGTACACCAAACTGCTGGAGCTGTTTGTTAACCCTACTCGAAAAAACAGATGAATCTGAATTCCCGTAATCCGTATTATCCTGAACTACGTAAGCTCTGATCTCTCAAGCCTGTTGAGAGTACCTAGGCACAATACTGATGTATTGGCGAGCCACCTTCCCCGTAACCCGTAGTTAGTCGAACTACGTTGACTCTGATTTCTCATTCTCTGATGAGAATACGTAGGCATAAAGTGCGACGCTTTGCCGAGTCATTTTCTTTTCTTTTTCAGACCAGCCTTGATAGGTAGATAGCAAACCAACCCATCAGATAAACACAACATGCATGGATCCCATCGAGTACGATGGACGTGATGGGTGCTAATACCTTCCCCTTGCGTAACCGACTCCCGAACCCAGACAACGGTTGCGATGACCTTGTCTTATACCTTTTCGTCAGGTTTTTCCGATCGTTTCCTTTCCCGCTCTGAGGGATAAATAACAAAAGGTGGCGACTCTTCTGTTTTTCCGGCACCTTATTTTCACGGTAGCGACACCCTCAAATCTTCGAAATTACTTTTCAAGTAATGGATATTAATCCAGTATATAGTTGTCTGTTGGGAAGGCCATGGATACATATAGCAGGCGTTGTCACCTCGACTCTGCACCAAAAGATGAAATTCGTTGTCAATGACCAGTTGGTCATCATTCATGGAGAGGAAGACTTGATGGTGAGTAACCTGTCCTCCTTCAGATATATTGGAGCAGATGAAGACGTGTTTGAAACCGCCTTTTAAGCTATGGAAATAGCCCATGCTGTTCTAATTGATGAGTCAGCTATAACCTGTGGTCCATCTTTTGCTTCTGTTCAAAGCATCAAAGCTGCATTAAAGACTAGACTCCCTTTGGGATGTGGGGAGATTATCGAAGTCAACGCTCGAGCGAAGAATGACCGACAAGGGTTGGGTTACAAACCAACTCTAGAAGATGCGTCAGAAGACAGTGTCATGAAGAAGAAATCCTTGAAGGAAATATTCACAAGCGGTGGGACGCAAGTAAACGCCATCATAGCTGAAGAAGAAGAAGATGGTGATCTTGGAAGCCTGGTGATCTGAGGCGGAGCAGCTCTGTGCAATTGGGAGACTATGGAGATCCCTGTCTTTTTACCCTTATAGTAATTCATTTGCTTGTAAGCTTTGTTTCTCTTAAATAATTCCTGGTCTTTCCCAAGGCCTGTGAATTATTTTGTATGGGCCACTTTGCAATTTGAAAAATCTATGAATGAAAAGTGTTCTTGTTAAAACTCTTGTTTTTTTTTTGTTTATCATTTTCACTCTTTTTGTTAAAAGGAAAAATGGCAACTTCTTTTGAAAACTTAAAATCAACCGTTCATCTGCATGTCTGTGTGTAAGTTTGATCAGTCTCAAAACTGTAAAAACATGCAGAACACCTCCACCACCCATAGAATCCCAGGATCATACGATTCCTTCTAGTAGTGGTTCATCTGTCTTCCAAGCCAAAGAAGAGAGTGATGAAGATTCAGAGATCCCTGAAGAATTGAAGAGGATGACTGAATATGAAGATGTTTATCTTTAGCCATACAAGGAACAGATTGACATCATGAACTTGGGCTCCGAAGAAGAGAAGAGAGAAGTCAAGATTGGATCATCGTTGGGGTCAGAAGTCATGAGCAAACTGACAGCACTCCTCAAAGATTATGTTGATATATTCGCTTGGTCTTATCAAGATATGCCAGGGCTAGACACTGATATTGTTATGCACAAACTCCCCGTGAAGCCAGAGTGTCCTCCAGTCAAGTAGAATCTTCGAAGATCTAGACCTGACATGGCTCTCAAGATCCAAGGCGAAGTCAAGAAGCAAATTGATGCAGGCTTTTTAGTGGTATCCAAAATCTAGAATGGGGGGCTAACATTGTGCTGGTCCCAAAGAAAGATGGAAAAGTCAGAATGGGCGTGGACTATATAGATTTGAATAAAGCTAGTCCGAAGGACGATTTTCCTCTTCCACATATCGACACTCTGGTGGACAACACGGCAAGTTTTGCAGTATTTTCATTCATGGACAGATTTTTCGGCTACAATCAAATAACGATGGATTCGGTCGACATGGAGAAAACAACTTTCATTACACCCTAGGGAACCTATTGTTATAAGGTCATGCCCTTTGGTTTAAAGAACGCAGGAGCAACCTATTAACAAGCTATGGTCGCGCTCTTCCATGATATGATGCATCAGGAAATTGAAGTATATGTAGACGACATGATTGCAAAGTCTCAAAGTGAAGAAGACCATTTGGGTCATTTGTTGAAGTTGTTTGAGAGACTCTGAAAGTATCAACTAAGGCTAAATCAAGCTAAGTGCACATTTGGGTTTCGTCCAGGCAAACTACTTGGTTTCATTGTTAGTCAACAAGGAATTGAAGTAGATGTTGATAAAGTTTGAGCAATTCAAGAAATGTCGGCTCCTCAAACAGAGAAACAAGTGAGAGGTTTCCTTGGACGGATAAATTATATCTCCAAGTTCATTGCTAAGCTAACACCTACCTGCACACCGATCTTCAAGTTGTTATAAAAGATCAAACGGTGGTATGGAATGAAAACTGCCAGTCGACATTTGAGAAAATCAAGTATCTATAAGAGCCTCTGATATTGATTCCTCCAGTACCAGGAAAACCATTGTTCATGTACATGCTAGTACTAGAAGATTCAATGGGTTGCGTCTTAGGCCAAACTGATGATCAGGCAAGAAATAGCACGCGATCTACTATCTGAGCAAGAAGTTCACAGATTGCGAGAGTCGTTATTCCCCCTAGAGAAATCCTATTGTGCCTTAGCCTGGGCTGCCAAGATTATGAGGCAATATATGATTTGTCATACCACTATGCTGATCTCTAATATGGACCTAATAAAGTACATCTTCGAAAAGCCATCTCAGATCGGAAGGTTATCCAGATGGCACATGCTCTTTTTCAGAGTATGATATTCAATATGTTGCTCAAAAGTCCATCAAAGGTAGTGTCTTGTCAAAAGACCTTGCTGAGCATTCTGTGGAGGATTATCAATCATTCAAGTTTGAGTTTCCCAATGAAGATATAATGTATATTCAACGTATAAAGCCGGAACCCGGTCCTGAAGAAGGTCCTGAACCTGGATCCCAATGGGAAATGATGTTTGATGGAGCGTCTAACAAAAATGGACATGGTATTGGAGCTGTTTTAAAAAATCCAACCGGAGGGTATACTACCGTCACAACCCGGCTTTGTTTCTCTTGTGCTAACCATATGGCCGAGTACGAAGCCTGCATCCTCGGTTTGGAAGCTATTATTGATCTCCGTATCAAAATCTTGGAAGTAATCGACGATTCTGCGTTAGTAATCTATCAACTCAAAGAAGAATGGGAGACCCGAGATGAAATATTAATCCCCTACAAAGATCACATTCTAGAGATGATTGAATATTTCGATGAAATTACTTTCAAGCATGTGCCTAGAGCAGAGAATCATATTATTGATGCTTTAGCTATGTTAGCATCGATGTGGAAGGTCCAGTTTGTTAACGAGGCACCTCTGATTTGCATTGAAAGAATAACTGTACCATCATATGTCATGATGGTAGAAGAAGAGGATGATAAGAAACCTTGGTTTCACGACGTCAAGAATTTTCTCCAAAATCAGGAATATCTAAATGACGCGTCTAGAATCGACAAAAGAGCCATATGAAGGTTATCATCCAAGTTCTTCGTTAGCAATGGCATCCTATACAAGAGAAACCATGACATGGTTCTACTAAGATGTGTTGATAAAAAAGAAGCATATCTACTAATGACTGAAGTGCACAAAGGAACATTCGGCACCCATGCCAACGACCACGCCATGGCGAAAAAGATCTTAAGGACTGGTTATTTCTGGTTGAGCTTAGAGACATACTGCATTCTCTTTGCCCGAAAGTGCCACAAATGTCAAGTCTGTGGTGACAAGGTGTATGTTCCTCCATATCCTCTCAATGTAATGACATCGCCATGGATATTCGCAATGTGGGGCATAGACATGATTGGGGAAATAGAGCCAAAAGCTTCCAACGACCATCGATTCATCCTCGTTGCAGTTGATTACTTCACCAAATGGGTAGAAGCAGCATCGTGTCGCTACTGCGAAAATTGGCGCCGGCTATGACAGAAGAGTCGCCACCGTGCGTTATTTATCCCAACGGAGGGAAAGGAAACGCTCAGAGTAAATCTAACGCAAAACGGGAAAGGAATGGTCATCGCAACCAAGTCCTGGATTCGGGAGTCGATTACGCAAGGGGAAGGTGTTAGCACCCCTCACGTCCGCCGTACTCGACGGGATCCACGCTTGTTTTCTAGTACGGATTGTTATTCTATCTACTCTACAGGTCTGGGTTAAAAAGAAAAGAAAATGACTCGGCAAAGTGTTGCACTTTATGCCTACGTATTCCCGCCTGGAATGAGAAATCAGAGTCAACGTAGTTCGCCTACCTACGGGTTAAGGGGGGAAGGTATCTCGCTAGGATACGACATCCTATGCCTACATACTTTCATACAGCATGAAAGATCAGAGCAAACGTAGTTCGGGCTACGGAGGACACAAGCTTGTCTGACTGTTTCTTTATTACCTTATGAAAGGGTTTTTCTTGATTAAGAGTCCAAGCGGACAAAAATGACACTTTGATGTTTGTTTTGAATCTTTTATGAAAGAAGTGTTTTTTAGTTTGTATGCAATCTCTGACATACTAGAGACTATGATTTGAGAGTGACTATGTCGCATGTCACCCAAGATTTGTCACACTAAGCACCCAGACTACTAGAAAGAAGCTCCCCAGCAACCCTTTCACAAATAGCTTAAGGCTCGTGACGTACAACATCGATTAACCTTATTACTGTATTTTTGAGTTGTTTTGAGATAAGAAGAGAAAGAAGCTCTAAAAAGACTAGGGTTGAAAAGGGAATAAAAACTAACCTAATGTTGTCATGCATGGATAAGAATCCTAATGTCTGTCATAATTCCCTCCTGCACAGAGGAAATCAGAGATCCTAGGGGATAAACGAAAAAGAAAGCAAGCAAAATACAGTAAAATGCATGCAATGCAGCAATACAAGTGAGGCAAGGGAGTCCCACTCAACCTCGAACCTGGGAAAACAACGGGAAAAGTGAATCAACATTCACTTCAAACCTAGGGGGCAAGCTACACAAGCCAACAAACAATACAGAAAACAAAACCCAAAGCAGATGAGGCAGCCCAAACAGCAACACCAAACTCCTATAGCAGACAGCAGCTCTGACAGCAACAGTTGACTAAACAACAAAGAGTTGACAGCAACAACCCTCATCTTCATGAATAGCTCATATCTTCAAGCTCCATTGAACCTTTAATCTTCAACAAGCACAAAGCTTCACCAAGATTCCCTCTTTAACAAGCTCAAACCCAAACCAGTAACCAACTTCAACAAGCTCCTGACTTCATCTTCAATCAAGCAGTAAAACCCTAGCTTCAACAAGCAACCAACTTCAACAAGTAGCAAAACCCTAGCTTCAACAAGCAACCAGCTTCAATAAGCCCACTACTAGCTTCAACAAGCTCCTAAACTTTCTCTTTACCAGGCTCCAACAAGCACCTCCAAGGGAGAACCATTCAATAAGATCAAGTTGAAATGTTAAGAAGCTCAATCAGAACCAAGGGAAGTCACTGAGAACTTAACATTATGAGAGACTGGCATCCTCAAAGTTCTACTCTTAAAGCATGCCACTCATCCCTCCAAAGGAGAGATATGACTTCTTTAAGAGGACTTTATGTCATTGTATTGAATGGAGATGAACAATATACTCCATGTTTGAAGAAACAAGCAAAACTAATCTAATGCTCTTCCTGAAACCCTAGTTTTCCTAAACTCATGACAAGCCTCCACAAGATGAGAAAATCTTCAACTCCAAGCTCCTTCAAGCTCTCCAAAGCACCTTCAATTTGTCTCCAACTTCATCCAAGCTCAAAAGCAACACCACCCTAATCTAAGGGGAACTATTGAATTAAACTAGGCAAGTTAGTTCATCAGAAACACCTAGAAGTTAGTCTCAAAACTAATTCTACTTAAAATACCAAAAGGGATTGTAAAATCCTACAAAAATTAATAAGGGTTCCTAAACCTCTTAAGAATCACTCCATACAAAAACCAGGCGGTTAACCGTTCATTTGGACCTAAAACTATGCCCTAAACCTAAGGGTATTATCCTAAAACCCTAATTCTACAACACCTAAAGTTCAATGTTCAAACTAGCCTAAACCTCTCTCACAAAAATATGAGAAAATTAATATGGGGACATGCATATCTAAGCTATCTAGCCCAAAAAGAATCAACTCAAAATCATCCACCAATCATCCACAATAAAATCAACAAAATCATGTATCAACCATATTGAAAATAAAACCAATTAAAGTACCAAAACTGAAAATTAATTCCAAAATGCATGAATTAGTTATTTTTCAATCCTATTAAATTCTAGACCCTTTCAAGAGTCAGGGGAAAAAAATCTAGATTAAAAAGCCTAATTTTCCTAATTATGGTGAATTATTTCCTAAACTATATGAAAATATAAAAATAAAAGAAAAACAATGAAAAATAATAAAAGCGCGTGCCAGATAGCAATAAAATCCAGTTAAAATATGTTGCGCCCTAAAATTTGCCCAACTTTTCTTTACCTAGCTTATGTTTCATTTCATTCACATTAGCATTATCATTTGCATTTCATTGACATGTATGCAGGAGATCAAGAGGTATGATTACCAATCAAGAGCTACACAAGACTATGAAGCTAGCTAAGAAGGTTATTCAAGTGTTCAAAGGTTGATATCCTTGTCAGAGAAGTTAAAAGATCCTCAGAGAGAGTGATTGAAACCAATAAGGTAGGTCTCCTAACTTTAGAGTTATGGGAAGATCATCAGATGATTCTGAAGCCATGAAGTTGGACTTGAGGTCTTGAGAGAACTCATGAGGAGTGTTGAAGATCACTTTGGGGCCTAGACAGGTCATTGTGCAAGATTAAGAAGGCTCAGCCATGAGTGGTGCAGCTAGGGTTTGACTGGGTCAACCCTAAGTAAACTGATGACTTGGAGAGGGTTGAGACTTAATTCAAGAGCCATGTTATCATGGGTTGATACATTTAGATGTTATAAGGATTATTCCAAGGTCAACTCATCATGATTGAAGAGTTTGAGAAGTTTCAAGCTTGGGTTTCTAAGGCTTGACAGTGTAAAATCCCCTAGTTTGATCTCTATCTTCAAGGCATTTTAGCTCAATATGTGATTGTCATCTCATCTTGCCCCTAACATGAATGTTGTATAGCATGGTATTAGCTTTAATTTGAGTGCTAGAAGTCCTTGATAGGATTTGTAGAACTCAAGTTATGACTTTGACAAGTTACAGGTCATCTGAGGTATGTGAATTTGGGAGCTTGTAAGTTGTCCAACTTGCATGAAACGTTTGCCCTAGAAGGACGATTCCTATGAACTTTTGGTCAACATGAATGTTGTTCCTTATCCTCTTAGATTTCTAGAGACTACTAGAAGTCCTTGATAGGATTTGTAGAACTCAAGTTATGGCTTTGACAAGTCAAGGGCATTTTGGTCATTTGGAGATTATAGGTCATTTCAACCATAAGGCCATAACTCCTATTTCCAAGCTTCAAATGGGAAAATGTTCAACATAAAACTTGTTCAAAATGATGTTTTAAGGCTAACCAAGAGGTCATGAGAGGTTGGAATTGCTTGTAGCTCAAAGTTGCAAAAATGACCTAAAATAAGGAGGATTTTCAAATGAACCAAAGATGGAAATTGGTATTCTTGATCTACATGTCCAAAACAAGGCATGTAATATGTCATTTTGACTCTAAAACACATTTTAAGAACATTGGTTTAGCCACAATTTTGAATTGAAGTTTAATTTGTGGACTTGCTTTGAAAAGTAGTTACTTACATCTTAAGTAACATTTGCCAAACCAAAATTCAAGGCATAATCAAAGTCCCTTTCAATCCAAACACATCCAAAATGTCATTAGGAGAGAAATTGGAAGGGAATGAGGGTGATTACAAGCTGCTAACAGAATTGTGCATACCATGGCATGTGATTGAACTTCTCATGACATGAGAGATTGAATTTCTCACTAGAAGGATCTAGAGGTTTCTAGATCATCCACACATGTTCTATATATGATAATGAGGTGATCCAAGGCCAAGGTTGGTGATGATTAAGAGAGAAAACTGAGATTGCACTTTGAGATTTCACATTGCAAATCAAGATCGGTTACAAGGTTTGAAGCCATTTCAATCCAAGATTTCAATCTCAGAAGCTTGCTCTAGCATTGGTGGATGAATCCAGATGGAGAGTTGAGCAAGATTGGTGGAGAATCGTGTGGGAGCCATTGAAGAAATTCCTCTGCAACTCAGAATCGAATCCAAGAATTGAAGCCATTTCAATCAATTCTATTGCATACAGAAGCTTGGAAGTGATTCACTGAAGGAGTCTGGAGCATTTGAGGGCTTGATTTGAAGGCTTGCTACTTCTGTGCACACGAAATTTTCAGGTTGGTAACTTTCAATCTCCAGCTTGTATTAGTTAGAATTAAGAGGAATTAGGATGTTAGATGCATTGAGGATTGCTGTAGGAAGGTTTTCAGATCATTAATTTGAGAATTAGTGACCAATTAGGGTTGTTGCCATTTTCGGGTGAGATGTGGTTCTTGCGAATCTTGAGGTTTCAGAGTGAATTAATGGTATGATTGAGTTCCTTGTGAAATTTGGGACAAGTTTGATCAAGGGATCGTGGCCTATGGTGGACTCTATGGCAAACTAGGGTTGTGGAATGGTGATCGGAAAATGTCACCGGCGGTGACTTTGGGCGCGCAGGTGGCCTGAGTTGCAGGGATTCAAAATGAAGAAGATGACTTGATAGCCATCACATTGTGGTTGGACTTTGACTGGGAACCTCATCCAACGGCCACGCGTGCTTCTTTTTTGTGAAGGACTCTGAACTTAATGAAACGATGTGTTTCATTAATCAGCTGGTTTTGGGCTTTGTGAAATAAGTGATACCTACACCCCCTTTATGGCCCAAATGTTAAAATGAACTGATTTCTATTGCTTTCCACACCACGGATTTATCATTTTATTTGGATTTCCATATTATTTTTCATTTTATTCATGGATATTGATTAATTCATAAAAAATGGAAAAATGAGGCAATTAATCCCATTCTTTTAGCATTGGATTCATGATAGGATCTAGTATTGTTTTAGACAAAAAATATTATTATTTCATGCATTTTCTGATTTTATGGGAATTTTAACATTTTAATTGATATTAAAATAGTCATGTTTGATGCTTGATATTGGTGAATTTGGTTTGATCATGTGATGATGATTTTGACCTTGATTTTTTGTGAGTAGTTAGCATAGATATGCATGCTCCCCATAGAATTTTCTCACATTTTTGTGATGAATATAAGTGGTAGTTTAGGTTGAAACCTTTAGAAGCTCCATTTTTAGGGTTTATGGTTGATACCTTGTGGTTTAGACTTTATTTATAGTACTAAGTGGATGATTCAACCTCTGATTTTTGTAGGATAGATTCATGATTGAATTAGGATCCCTTAGGAATTTTTGTAGGAATCTACAATGAAGTTTTCGATTTTTGTTTGATTTTAGTTTAGATACTAACTTTAGATGATTCTAATGCACTAACTCAACTAGATTAACTTCTTTAGTTCCCTTAGATTAGGGTTTTGCTTTGCTTGTTCTTAGGTGATGATGATGGCAAGTTGAAGATGAATTGGATTGCTTGAAAAGGCTTGGATGTGAGGATATTCCCTTCTTTTGGTGTAGTTTTGTTTAGGTGTTGAGATTAGGGTTTTGTAGGCAGAGCTTCTAGATAGATTCACTTCCTTCATAAACATGGAAGATGTTGATCACTTCCATTCTTCCCTATGATGTAAGGTCCCCTTGTAAAGGCCGCATCCCTCCTTTGGTAGGATGTGTGGATCTTTGCAAATTGGTAGAACCTTTGAGGGTCCCTTTCTCTGATGACAGGATGCTTAGTGGTGACCTTTGGTCTTCACTCTGCTACCAATCATCCAAACTTTGCTCTTGATAGATGAATCTTTCTCCCTTGTTAGAGGATGGAGTTCCTTGCTTGAAGAAGATTGAAGGATGGAGTTGATACTTCTTGGTGTTTGAAGATTACTCTGAGAAGCTGAGGCTTGTAGATGAAGAAAGACAAGTTGATACTTGAAAGGAGGAGAGGGCTGAAGCCTGAAGGTCAAGAAGAGCAAATGACACTTGTGAAGGAGATCAAATTGAGATTGAGTGAAGAGCTAAGGCTTGAGGAATATAGGATAAGTTGATACTTATGTTGATGCACTGAGAGCCTGAGGGAGCCAAGTTGATACTTGACATAGGGTTGAAGTCTGAAGGTGGAATTGACTGAAGAGCTGAGGCTTGAGGATGAAGGATAAGTTGATACTTATGTTTGATGTGTTAGAAGCTTGTAGAAGCAAGTTGATACTTACTATTGAAGATGATAGCCTTGAAGGGTGGTTGAAGTCTGATGACTGAACTGCTGTCAGAAGATTGCTTTGCTGTGAAGCTGGGGAAGCTGTTGATCTGCTTTCTTTCCTGTCTGTATGCTTGTTGTGCAACTGTATTGATGTGGCTTGCTTGATGCATTAGAGTAAGATCATATTTAGATTGACTTGAGCTAGGAGCATGATTGCACTAGAGGTTGAGTTACTCCCTCTGCTTGTATTGTTACTGTATGGCTTTGCTTGCGGGTATTCGGTAGAGCCCAGCTCCCTTGCCTATGTGGTTTGTGTTTGCTTGATAGCATTTTACTTCTTCTGTATGATTATAGTCACTCATATTTTGCTTGATAGCTTGTTATTTACTCTGTATGATTACAGTTATTCATATATAGCTTGAGGTTGAGATGAGCTTGTGGAGGTTGATGCCCCACACACATTTCCTCCCTCACTTGCATTGCATGCATTTTGCAGTCGTTTACTGTTTACTGTTTAAGCTAATGCTTTATCTGTTTCTGTTTACCATTGACATGATCCCCTAGGAAACTCACTTCCTTTGATAAGGAAGTGATGATTAGAACTTTAGGTTGAAACCTATGCATGATAACTTCTAGGAATTTCCTGTTTCAAACTTCTACCATAGGATGAATCCTTAGCATGACAACATTAGGACTTGATAGTCTCCCCTTAGTTGAACCTTTTCGTTCTCTCTTCTCATCTCAAAACAAATTAAATTACAGTAATAAAGGTTAACTGATGTTGTACGTTACGAGCCTTAAGTTGTCTGAGAAAGGGTTGTCGGAGAGTTTCTTTTCGAAAGCTTGGATGTTTAGTATGGCACCCTTTGGGTGACATGCGACGCATTCACTCTCAGATCATAGTCTCTAGTGGGATATTGGTTGAAAACATCCATAAAAAACAGTTCTTTCGTAAAAGACAGAAAACAAACTTCAAACCTTTTTGCCCCGTGGGCCCATAAGTCAAAGGAAGCTTTTCTGAAGAAAAGATTGTCATTAACTCCCAGTTCTACCGCAAACGGTAATGCCTAAGTCTCCAAGGGTCGAGCTACGTACGCCAAACTGCTGGAACTGTTTGTTAACCCTACTCGAAAAAACAACAGATGAATCTGAATTCCCGTAATTCGTATTATCCCGAACTACGTAAGCTCTGATCTCTCATGCCTGTTGAGAGTACGTAGGCACAATACTGACGTATTGGCGAGCCACCTTCCCCGTAACCCGTAGTTAGTCGAACTACGTTGACTCTGATTTCTCATTCTCTGATGAGAATACGTAGGCATAAAGCGCGACGCTTTGCCGAGTTATTTTCTTTTCTTTTTAGACCAGCCTTGATAGGTAGATAGATAAAACCAACCCGTCCAGTAAACACAACAAGCGTGGATCCCATCGAGTACGATGGACGTGAGGGGTGCTAATATCTTCCCCTTGCGTAACCGACTCCCGAACCCAGACAATGGTTGCGATGACCTTATCTTATACCTTTTTCGTCAGGTTTCTCCGATCGTTTCCTTTCCCGCTCTGACGGATAAATAACGAAAGGTGGCGACTCTTCTGTTTTGCCGGCACCTTATTTTCGCGGTAGCGACAGCTGGTGACTCTGCTGGGGACTTGATAGTTTCCTTGGATCCAACGTCCCTTACACGAGTCAGTTTAGGGATCCAACGTCCCCTGCAAGAGTCAATCCTAGCGCTTGTATGATTACTTGTTGGGTTGTGTTTATTTATCGCACTTTATTTCCAGCATTCTATTTTCAGTATGATATGATTATCTGTGCTGTTGTGGGAGGGGCATTCTGATGAGTGAGAAGCCAGACCCAGGCTTGAGTGTACTTAGCATTAGTTGTGGAAATTAGTGGGCGCGTGCTTGCTTTGCAGGCACTAGTGTCTCATGAAATCCACGCTCAGACGAGGTTCTCCCGGTTGACTTCTTTTTCAACCCTTTGGGTTGAGTGGGTTGTTGGTTTGGAGGATTGTCGACTCTGGGGACCGATCATTTGGAATTCAGCTGAGTGAGGCCGCTTCAGGAGCTGGTGATGCCACACCTTCTGGGTATCGTATCACCCCTCTTGAATGTTTGTGACGCTGATGACCGTATAGGATGCCGAACTTGTGTTAGTTTAGGTCCATACCTATGAGCAGGGTCGGGTTTGTTGCAAGAAACCTTAACCTTCAGACTACCTGGTTTTCTTGATAGTGAATCAGTTTTTTTGGTACCGGAGGTTCTCATCATCAGATGTATGTGTTCTTGACATAGCAGGTTTATGATTGGGGTCAGAGGATCTCATCAGCAGATGTGTATTTGTTCTTGACAGAGCAGGTTTATGATTGAGATCAGAGGATCTCATTATCAGATATGTATGTGTTCTTGATAGAGCAGAGTTATGGTTCTGTATCAGAGGTCCTTATTATCAGATGTGTATTTGTTCTTGACAGAGCAGGTTCATGATTGGGGTCAGAGGATCTCATCAGCAGATGTGTATTTGTTCTTGACAGAGCAGGTTTATGATTGGGATCAGAGGATCTCATCAGCAGATGTGTTTGTTCTTGACAGAGCAAATTTATGGTCTCGTATCAGAGGTCACTATTATCAGATGTGTGTTTGTTCCTGATAGAGCAGATTTATGGCCCGATACCGTAGTTTTCTTCTTATCAGAGATAATGGTGGTTCTTGACAGAGCAGTATTGTGGTTTTGTTGATATAGAACCTTCATATCTTCGACAGCACAGTTGTCTTGATCTCCTGCTGCATGATTGCATTTTGCATTACTTTGCATACCCATTTACATTTCATTAACGTGTGTCTGTGTTGCAGGTACCGTTTCCCCCGATTCAGGTTTTCCGGCCTTCTATTGTGCTACTATGGGTTCTCTGAGGAAGACCGTGGCTTACAAGCTCCCCACTCCTGATGTTGTTCAGCTGACTGGTTTGATTGCTTTGGCAGATGATTCTGTGAGAGATGAATTCAGAAAGTCTTACGGTAAACTGCTCAGTTTGGTTCGTAAACCCTCTGTGTTTGAGTTGAATGGGTTGCACGCCCTGCTGCAGTTCTACGATCCTCCGTTGAGATGCTTTACCTTCCAGGACTTTATTCTCGCACCCACGCTCGAGGAGTATGTTGATTTGTTAGGTGTGCCTATCAAGAGTCAGATGCCCTTTGTTCATATGGATGTCGAGCCTAATCTGGCTAGTCTAGCTCCCTCACTTCATCTGGATGCCTCCGAGTTGGTCTTGTCTAGTTGGAACAAGGTCCCCGGTTTCTCCTTACAGTTCTTAGTGGGAAAAGCTCAGCAGTGCGCCAAAGATGGATGTTGGGTCGTGTTCAACGCCATTCTCGCTTTGTGCATATATGGCATCATTCTGTTCCCCAATATTCCTGACTTTGTGGACTTCGACGCCTTCCACATCTTTGCATCAGGGAATCCAGTCCCTACCTTGATAGGGGATGTCTACCATTCCATCCACTACAAAAACGAGAACAGAAGGGGAAAGAATGTCCTGTGTTGTGTACCCCTGCTCTATAGATGGCTTGATAGTCACCTACCCAAGAGGGGTCCCTTGGCTTCGTCTGCAGCCACAGCTGAGTGGCCCGAGCGTTTGATGAGTCTGTCAGCGGAGGATATTGACTGGTTTGATAGAGACAGGTTGGGTACTGAAATTATCTTCAGCTGCAGCGGATTTCCAAATGTGCCTTTGATAGGCAGGAAGGGTTGTATCAACTATAATCCATCTCTGCTGGTCCGACAGTTTGCTTATGCTTTGAGAGCTCCGTCGAAGGGTGAAGAGGTGCAGGAATCCTTGTACCTCACTGGTCTTCTAGAGGGGGATATGTTATCTAAGCTTCACCACGCTTGGAATGGTATCAGTAAGCGGGGAAAACCATTGCTGGGAAAAAGTAATAGCCAAGCCTACGCTCCGTATGTGACTTGGATCAGAGCCAGAGCAGATGCTGTAGGGATGTCGTTTCCTCCTGCCAAGCTAGAAAGCCCTCCAATGATTGAAGGGCCTACCACCATTCCTATTCAGCAACATAATCAGGTGTTAGCTGAGAGAGATGAGCTGAAGAAGGCGAATGAAGAACTGGAGAAAGAATTGGCTCAACTCAGAAGCGAGAGAAGCGAGGCCGTTCATTCCTTCAGAAGCAAGACAGAGCTGGTGAACCAGCTGGGGATAGATTTGACTAAGCAGATGGCTGAGCGCGAGCGCATGGGTCGAGACTTCAAAGCCGTCAACGATGTACTGGCCACGAAGAAGCAGCACTTTGACGAAGCGTATCGGAGGATATCCAAGTTTAACCAGCATTGGAAGGCCACCCTAGCCAACGGGAAAGAACGGGAGGACAAGCTGAAGCAACAGATCTCCAAGTTGAAAGCCCAGGTGAAGGCCAGTGAGAAAAGGTTTGATGAAGAAACCGCTCGGAGATATGCCGCTGAAGGCCAGCTCAGCAAGGCTCTTGCTAACCTGAAGGAGTGCAAACTGACGTTTGAGTCCAAGAAGCGGAAGTTAGAAGATTGTTTCGGCGAAGGAGCATGGGAAGATTCGGTCGAAGGTCTTCAATACACCGTTATGCAGAGGGAGTTACTCGTCGAAGGGTTGCTCAATCGGCCTGATCATTCAGAAACGAGGAATTTGTTAGAAGAGTTTCGCGCCCGTGGCCGTGCTTGACTATTTGTAATCCTTTTGTGTTGATCATTGTTGTATGCTGACCATCACCAGGCTTGTTGGTCGAGGTCATGCTATTGATTCTGCTTGTACTCAGTGATGTTATGTACTGCCTTGATGGGCTTTCTTTATATATGAGATGTTATTTCCATGACTGGACTCGGACTTCTTATTATGATCACTGGCACTCAGGCACTAGGATCGGGGGATACCTCCTTAACGCACAGACACACGTTTGCATTTGCATGAAGCATTTGCATAACGAGCATTTTGTCGTTTTTCTAACCCCTTTGTGTATACAAGTTGTTTCAGGTTGTTCCAGGATTGATCAGAGACCTATCCACCGCTATCCGACCAGAGCAAATCAAACCAGAATCATGGAGCAAATGCAAACTGACGTTCAGGAACTCCGAGAAAGGATGGACCGCTTCATGGAGCTCATGCAAGCGGTCTCCAACGGCCAGGATCAACTCAGAACCTTGGTTCAGCCTCTGATTTCAAGGGTCGACAGCAATGGCGTACTCCATGGTGGGACTGTTCCAACCCCTCCACCTGTCGAAACTCCTCAGAATGGCGTCCCCGTGACCGGGGGGAATGGCAGTGCCAACGGCAATGTGATAGCTAACATGGGACTCAGTGGTAATACGGCGGGCGTCGGTAATGGAAATTTTGAAGCTAACGTCAATGTTGGGCTGGGCAACAGCAATGCAGGTGATGGAAATCTGTTTGGGCCTCAACCATGGTTAGAAGACCGTCAAGACGATGTGTTCTCTCAGAGAGGTGCTGAAGGGGAGCTGACTGCTGAAGCACGGCTAAGATTTAAGGAACTCGAGGACAAGATGATTAATATTGAGAATCAGAACACCATGGGTGTTGATATGTCCAAGTTGGGACTGATTTCCAATTTCAAGGTGCCTCCCAAGTTCAAGGTACCTGACTTCGAAAAGTACAAGGGCACCACTTGCCCTCGCGCCCACCTGAGATCATATTACCGGAAAATGTCTGCTCATTCTGAGGACGAGAAATTGCTGATGCACTTCTTTCAGGACAGCCTGTCCGGGCCCTCCCTCGAATGGTACATGGGTCTGGAACCTGCCAGTGTATGCACGTGGAAGGAACTTGCTGAAGCATTCGTGCACCACTACCAATATAACAGCGACTTGGCTCCGAACCGAGTCCAATTGCAGAATCTGTCGCAGAGGAACAACGAAGGGTTCAAGGAATACGCCCAGCGGTAGCGTGAATTGGTAGCCAGGGTTCAGCCGCCGATGGTTGAACGCGAGCTTGTGGAAATGTTCGTAGCCACCCTCCCAGGGGTTTATTATGAGAAATTGGTCAGCAGTATGTCTGGAAGCTTCTCAGATCTCATTATCACGGGTGAGCACGTTGAGAATGGGATCAAACTGGGGAAAATTCAAGGTGATATGTCCTCGGCTGGAGGAGGAAAGAAACCTTATAGCGGCAAAAGGAGGGAAGGGGAGACGAGCGCCGTGTCCAACGCTCGAAGGAAAGGCAAGGTCCAGCACCAGCAGGTGGCCAGCATAACTATCCCGGCAGTCCAACATCAGCAGCAGCCGAATCAACAAGGGTACAGAAAGTATTAGAACCGGGCACCTCTGTCGATCCGTCACCTCGAGACACCGCCCATGTCGTATGCGCAGCTGTTACAGACTCTGCTCCAGTTACAGTTGATCCAAAAGAGAACCTTGGCTCCCTTGACAGGGGCACCTCCGCCGGGTTATGATGCGAATGCAACTTGTGAGTTTCACTCAGGGGCACCAGGCCACGCGATAGAGAATTGCAAAGCCTTCATGCACAAGGTGCAAGATATGGTGGACGCTAAGATCATCAACTTCTCAGATAATGTGCCAAACGTCACGAAGAACCCTATGCCAAATCATGGGGGAGGTGGAGTAAATGCCATTATTGAAGACGAGAGCTTAGATTTGTTGACTGATGTCAAGGATCTGAAGACACCGCTTAGCTTCAGTAAAGCTAAGCTGATGAAAAGGGGTTTCTTTCCGGGCTGCGGGGAGCTGTGTATGGGCTGTGCGACTAGTCCTGATGGATGCGAACAGTTGATAGAGGGGATCCAGAGTCTGATGACTGAAGGGATCTTACAGTTTAGCCGAAGGGCCGAATGTGGATCTGGAGAGGTAATGCTGAAGCAAGAGGATGAGGTTGCCACCATCACCATCCCTCGTCGGACGATAACTATTTCTGCACCCAGGACGCCCACGATTACCATTACCAAAGCTAGGCCGATACCTTTCGAAAGCACCAATGTCGTCCCATGGCATTACGGGGCAGAGGTCTACTGCAACGGACAGAAGTTGGAATTGGAACCCTCAGGGTCATGTGCGGAGAACCTAGCGGGCGTTAGCGGAATTACTCGCAGCGGAAGAGTATTTGCACCACCTGAGGTCGTGGCGGACAAAGCGGACGGAGCTGGCGCAACTGATAAAGGTAAGAGTAAAGTCGTTGAAGAGATCCCTCGTGGGGTAGAAAAAGACTTACTTGTTAAAGACGCCGAAGAATTTATGAGATTGATTAAAAAGAGTGACTACAAGATCGTGGATCATCTCCATCAAACACCCTCGAATATTTCCATCCTGAATTTGTTGTTGTGTTCTGAGGCACATCGCAACGCACTACTGAAGGTGCTAAATGCCACATATGTACCGCAGGAAATATCGGTAAACCAGTTGGAAGGGGTCGTAGCCCACGTGAATACTGGAAATGGGTTAGGGTTCACTGACCTAGAGCTGACGCCGAAGGGGAGGAACCACAATAGCGCCCTACACATCTCGATAGAGTGCAGAGGAACGATTATGTCTCACGTGTTGGTAGACACGGGGTCATCACTCAATGTTCTTCCGAAGAAAGCATTGATGAAGTTAGATACTCGCGGATTGATTTGCACACCCAGTGATCTGGTTGTGAAAGCATTCGATGGAACCAAACGCCATGTTTTCGGGGAAGTGACGTTGCCAATCCAAGTCGGGCCGGAAACATTCGGCGCGGTCTTTTACATTATGGACATCATGCCTGCCTACAGCTGTCTCTTAGGCCGGCCATGGATCCATTCTACGGGTGCCGTAACCTCCACGTTGCACCAAAAGCTCAAGTATGCTGTCGGAGGTAGCATCGTGACTGTATGTGGCGAGGAAGACATAATGGTGAGCCATTTGTTGTTCTTCAAGTATGTTGAGATGGATGGGGAAATCCACGAAACCCTATGTCAAGCGTTCGAAGCTATTAAAGTCAAGAACGTAGCTCCTGTGATCACCGAGAAACCAGAGATGACTCTCTCTTCCTTCAAGGAAGCCCGAGCCGTTGTTCAAGCCGAATCTACCCCAGGCTGGGGGCGAATTCTGGAGATACCTAACAAGCAAGACAAGTTTGGGTTGGGATATTCTCCTGCGGCCGAAGCCTCCCCTTCTAGCAGTGCGTCGCGAGGTAAAGGGCCGATCCAGTTTACCAGTGGCAGGGTGATATTTGAAAGCGTCAACGCGGTGTCTGAAGACAGCGGAGACAGCGACTGCGATCTGGACTCTTGGATCCAGCCAAGCAAATCAGGCGAGAGCCTCAACAACTGGTCCGTCAGGGATATCATCCAAATGACAAGCAAAGAGTAATGATTTACTTTTTCCAATCATTGTACAACCCTATGTCCTACCCGGGGCATAGTGGTTTTATTGTCAGGGCCTTGTTTGATTATGTACATGCATTTTACCAATAAATCAAAAGGCGTTTTTCTTCGTATTCAAATATTGTGATCTCTGTTATTCCTGTTTTATATTTTGTTTTGAAAAACAATAAAATGGCAATGGGATTTGTGATAACCTGCATATCCTTGTTTTAAGCTTAACCCTTGTTATTGCAGGATCCACATAGCAGATGACATCGACTCTGGACCTTCTACGACTCACTTCGACTTCGATTTCCTGATCTATCAAGCCGAAGAAGAGATTGATGAAGACGAAGACCTTCCCGAAGAGTTGGCCCGCTTGTTGAAACAAGAAGAGAAAGTTATTCTGCCTCACGAAGAAGAGATCGAGATCGTGAATCTGGGTTCTGAAGAACTTTTCAGGAACGTCAGGATAGGGGCTACGTTGCAGAGTGATGTCAAGCAGAGACTGGTCGAGATGCTAAGAGAATATAGTGACGTCTTTGCTTGGTCATACGAAGACATGCCCGGACTTGACACTGACATCGTGGTCCATCACTTGCCGCTGCGAGAAGACTGTCCTCCCGTTAAGCAGAAGCTTAGAAGGACGCGACCAGATATGACCGTTAAGATCAAAGAAGAAGTGCAGAAGCAGCTTGATGCTGGCTTTTTAGCGGTCACTACTTACCCTCCGTGGATCGCCAACATAGTGCCTGTACCGAAGAAGGACGGTAAGGTACAAATGTGCGTCGATTATCGGGATTTGAATAGGGCGAGCCCTAAAGATGATTTCCCGCTGCCCCATATTGATGTGTTGGTCGACAATACAGCTCAGTTCTCCGTGTTTTCGTTCATGGATGGCTTCTTCGGTTACAATCAGATCAAGATGGCGCCGGAGGACATGGAGAAAACTACGTTTATTACACCTTGGGGAACATTTTGCTACAAGGTAATGCCTTTCGGTCTGAAGAATGCAGGGGCCACTTACCAACGAGCAATGGTTACTTTGTTTCATGACATGATTCATCATGAGATTGAAGTCTATGTTGATGACATGATTGCGAAGTCCCAAACGGAGGAGGGACATCTGGTCAATTTGCTGAAGCTTTTTGAGAGGGTTAGGAAGTTCAGGTTGAGGCTGAATCCTAACAAGTGTACTTTCGGAGTACGGTCCGGAAAACTACTGGGGTTTATCGTGAGTGAAAGAGGCATCGAGGTTGATCCTGCGAAAATAAAAGCGATACAAGAAATGCCAGCGCCAAAAACTGAAAAAGAAGTTTGTGGTTTCCTGGGCAGAATAAACTACATCGCCAGGTTTATTTCTCAGCTCACAGCCACGTGCGAACCGATGTTCAAACTACTGAAGAAAGATCAGGCGATTATCTGGAACGAAGATTGCCAAAAGGCATTTGATAAGATAAAACAGTATCTGCAGGAACCTCCGATCTTGATACCCCCAGTGGTCGGACGACCCTTAATCATGTACTTGACAGTTCTTGAGAATAGTATGGGGTGTGTTCTCGGTCAGCACGACGAGACGGGCAGAAAGGAGCATGCCATTTACTATTTGAGTAAAAAGTTCACAGATTGTGAATCTCGTTACTCGATGCTGGGGAAAACATGTTGTGCACTAGCCTGGGCTGCCAAACATTTACGACAGTACATGCTCAATCACACGACCATGCTAATTTTGAAGATGGATTCGATCAAGTATGTCTTCGAGAAGCAAGCGCTTTCGGGCAGGATTGCCATATGGCAAATGGTGTTGACGGAATATGACATTCAGTATGTTACCAGAAGGCCATCAAGGGAAGCGTATTGTCTGAATACCTGGCCGAACAGCCGATCGAAGATTATCAGCCGATGAAATTTGAATTCCCTAATGAGGATATCATGTTTCTCAAAGCGAAGGATTGTGATGAACCGTTGCCCGACGAGGGGCCAGACAGGAAATCCCAGTGGAAATTGATATTTGACGGGGCGGTTAATTCTTACGGAAGTGGCATTGGGGCGATCATCACGACTCCCCACGGATCCCACATCCCGTTCACTGCGAGACTGACGTTTCCAGTCACCAATAATGAAGCGGAGTACGAAGCATGCATCATGGGCCTGGAAGAAGCGATTGATTTGAGAATCAAGAACCTAGATGTATATGGTGACTCGGCGCTTGTGATTAACCAGATTAAAGGGGAGTGGGAGACTCATCAATCGAATTTGGTACCGTACATGAACTATGCCAGAAGGCTGCTTCCGTTCTTTGATCGAGTGGAACTCCATCACGTGCCCAGAGCAGAAAATCAGATGGCTGATGCCTTAGCCACGTTGGCTTCGATGTATAAAGTCAATTTTTGGAATGAAGCTCCAAGAATTGTCCTTTCTCGTCTTGATAGACCTATATTTGTCTTTGCGATCGAGGAAGCCTCCGACGGCAAGCCATGGTTCCATGATATCCAGACCTTCCTTATGACTAAGGAGTATCCGGTGGGAGCGTCAACCCAGGATAAGAAGACTCTGAGGAGGCTGTCTGGAAACTTTTATCTCAATCCTGATGGAGTTTTGTATAAAAGAAACCACGATCTCGTGCTACTCAGATGTGTAGATGAGAAAGAGGCAAGTAGGCTCATGGAAGAAGTCCATGAAGGCACATTTGGTACGCACGCCGGCGGGCATGCTATGACAAGAAAGATCCTGAGAGCAGGATATTACTGGCTGACGATGGAGTCAGATTGCTTCAAATTCGCGAAGAGATGTCATAAATGCCAAATTTATGCTGATAAGATTCACGTGTCGTCGTACCCGTTGAATGTCATGTCCTACCCGTGGCCGTTCTCCATGTGGGGCATCGACATGAGAGGCAAGATCGAGCCCACTGCATCTAACGGTCATCGCTTCATTCTAGTAGCTATCGACTACTTCACCAAGTGGGTAGAGGCAGCCTCGTATGCTAATGTGACCAAGCAGGTGGTGGCTAAATTCATAAAGAGGGACATCATCTGTCGTTACAGAACTCCCGAGCGGATCATTACTGATAATGGTTCGAATTTGAATAACAAGATGATGAAGGAGCTGTGCCAGAGTTTCAATATTGAACACCACAACTCATCTCCTTACCGGTCGAAGATGAATGGCGCCGTTGAAGCGGCTAATAAAAACATCAAGAAGATTGTACAGAAGATGGTTGTGACCTACAAGGATTTGCACGAGATGCTGCCATTTGCATTGCACGGTTATCGTACAACGGTACGTACATCAACCGGGGCAACTCCTTTCTCCTTAGTGTACGGTATGGAAGCTGTCCTATCGTTAGAAGTGGAGATCCCTTCTTTGCGAGTTTCGGTTGACGTAAAACACGATGAGGCAGAATGGATTAAGAACCGACTAAACCAACTCATCCTGATGGACGAGAAGAGGTTAGCATCGATTGCACATGGTCGTATGTGCCAAATCCGAATGAAGAAAGCTTATGATTAGAAGGTGCGCCCCAGAAGCTTTCAGACGGGTGATCTCGTCCTGAAGAAGATTCTTCCTCTACACTCTGATCACTGGGGCAAGTGGACTCCCAATTACGAAGGCTCGTACATCATCAGCAAGGTCTTCTCGGGAGGAGCCTTGTTGTTATCCACAATGGATGGCGAAGATTTTGCATCCCCGGTGAACGCGGACACAATTAAAAAATACTTTGCTTAAAAAATGACTCGCTGGAAAGAAAAAGAATATCCAGGTAAAAATGGGGCATCCCGGCGAACCATAAAAAAGGAAAAAGGTTCGGGCAAAAATTAGGGATATAAAGAAAAGAATGTACACCCGCAAAGTCGAAAACTTAGAAGGGCGACTTTGGTAAAAAAGGGTATCCCGGTGAATCGAAAACCCGAAAGGGCGATTCAGGCAAAAGTTAGGGATTTGAAAAAGCAAATGACTGCGTTCCGCGTGTGGACTTTCATTATTTAGTGGTTTGGAAGACCTGAGGGTCGTTTATCTGAATCAATCTCTCCCGAAGCTGAAGCGTCGGAGAAGTATCAAAGTTGAGTGGGTCATAGAGGGATTAACTCATGGTGTTCGTCTACGCCTCATTGCTGACATTTGTGTATATACTGATGTATATTTATGTTTTATATTTGTGCGGCTTCCTCATTCCAGGAGCTTGCATCTGTTGTAAAACATTTTTACCCATTCAGGGGTCCGTTATCAATAAAATGTATACTATTCAGCAATTTTGTTTGCCTGTTTAGCATTTATCTGTTTTGTTTGCGAAAAAGAACGCCGATGTTTTTGATAAAATGCGCATACATAAACCTACTGGCCTAGGCTACTGATTGTTGAAACAATGAATTACTTGAACATTGTCACAAGATGATAACCTTGATAGGTCCCTTTGAGAAGGGTATCTTGTCTGTTTGTTTTTGTTGTTGCAGGTTCCAGGCAGTACACCGTATGCGTCCCCAGGCAGGATGATTCCTTCTCCTCCAGCAAAGTTCAGCAGCCTCTCCCCACAGAGTCTGAACATGAGATCGTAAGCATTGATATGTCTCCCCAGGCAGAGAAGATTCTCCCCCCAATCAGATGTATCCTGAAGGAATGTCATCTTCCCAACTGAGTCATACACTGAAGTGTACAACACTCGATAGTCCAGACTGAAGTCTCCGGCGGAATTGAAAGTCCCCCACAGAGTCGTACTCTCCCCTGTAAGCAGGACGATTCCTTCTTCCCCAACCGAGTTTGTAGATCCCCAAGAGAGCCGAGTCCTTGGAAGCCGTTTGGGCCATGATTGGTTTTCTCCAATAGAGTGTTGAATAGCTGATGTCGTATTTCCCCACCGGAGTCGTTATCTCCAGGAAGGTTTTGCCGCGAAGCTCGTGCCGTTTATTTCTGCGATTGATATCGTTTCCTCGACAGGTTGTGGTTTGAATACCTGGTTGATCGGGTTCAGGTTCTTGTAGAACTTTATTCCCCTGCAGCAGTCAACTGAAGTTCGTCTGCCCGGGCGGAGTCCAATTGAGATTGGCGTGACTTTTTCTCCTTGGCAGGATGAGTCCTTCCTCCACCAGAGTGGTTCTTTCTCCTCGACAGGAGAATCTTCCCTTCAGCATTTATTTTGCTGATGGGGCCATAGCATTTTGCATGATTGCATAGCATTTATCCTAAACGCGTAGCATTTCCACTGTGTGGAGCATTGCGCCATTGTCAATCATATGCATATGAAACATGAGCTAGGTCGTTACCGTTCTTGTTTTGCAGGTATTCCCCGGCAGGGTGTCCGCTCAGGATGATTCTTGAAATCTCAGAAGACTTGCGTGGCTCAGGACGATTGTTGAACTACCCAGCAAAGTTGATTGCTTAAGATGATTCTTAAAATCCCCAGTGAAGTCTCCAGAGAGGGTTACCCAAGTTGATGCTTAGAGTCCCTGGCAGAGTGGTTGCTCAGGATGATTCCTGAAATCTCTCGCGGAGTCATTGCTTCAGAATGATTCTTGAAGTCCCCGACGGAATTACTTGTCCAAGATGAGTCTTGAAGTCCTCAACAGAGTTGATTCACCTAGAACGATTTCTGGATCTCCGAAGCAGAGTTACTTGATAGTTCTCTAGAATTTCCCAGCGGAGACGCGTCATCCCCAGCAGGTTGCTGAACAGCGAAGTTGAAACTTCCCCTAAAGACTTGATGATTGAAGTCCAACCGTATTAACGAAGCAGTTCTCTCAGCTGATGCGGAGTGCCTGATGGCAGAAGTTTGGATATCCCCAATTGGTTCATGATTGACTGAGAATTCTATTCCCGACTTACTGATGAAGTCCGGCTGACGCCCAAAAATTTCTTTGAATGCCCGATGGCATGATTAACTAGATTGTTGATCTGATGAGTCCCGAGGAATCTTGATGCCTGACAGCATGATCGACCATGTATCACCGGTTACCGTGTGACCAATTCTCCAGCTAGTTGCCGTGCAGCTAATATCTCAGTTTTCGAAGATTTGTCCCATCAGAGTACCATGTACTTGTGCAGTTGGCAAATTTTCGGGTTTATTGGTATTCAACCGCCTTTTACCTTGATTGTTTGAGAGCCGTTCGCTTCTCACCCAGTCAGGTCCAAGCCGTTTGAATAGGGGCAGCTGTTGCACCCTAAAATTTGCCCAACTTTTCTTTACCTAGCTTATGTTTCATTTCATTCACATTAGCATTATCATTTGCATTTCATTGACATGTATGCAGGAGATCAAGAGGTATGATTACCAATAAAGAGCTACACAAGACTATGAAGCTAGCTAAGAAAGTTATTCAAGTGTTCAAAGGTTGATATCCTTGTCAGAGAAGTTAAAAGATCCTCAGAGAGAGTGATTGAAACCAAGAAGGTAGGTCTCCTAACTTGAGAGTTATGGGAAGATCATCAGATGACTCTAAAGCCATGAAGTTGGACTTGAGGTCTTGGGAGAATTCATGAGGAGTGTTGAAGATCACTTTGGGACCTAGACAGGTCATTGTGCAAGATTAAGAAGGCTCAGCCATGAGTGGTGCAGCTAGGGTTTGACTGGGTCAACCCTAAGTCAACTGATGACTTGGAGAGGGTTGAGACTTGATTCAAGAGCCATGTGATCATGGGTTGATACATTGATATGTTATACGGATGATTCCAAGGTCAACTCATCATGATTGAAGAGTTTAAGAAGTTTCAAGCTAGGGTTTCTAAGGCTTGACAGTGTAAAATCCCCTAGTTTGACCCGTATCTTCAAGGCAATTTAGCTCAAGATGTGATTGTCATCTCATCTTTCCCCCAACATGAATGTTGTAGATCATGGTCTTAGCTTTAATTTGAGTGCTAGAAGTACTTTATAGGATTTGTAGAACTCAAGTTATGACTTTGACAAGTTACAGGTCATCTGAGGTATGTGAATTTGGGAGCTTGAAAGTTGTCCAACTTGGATGAAACGTTTTCCTTAGAAGGATGATTCCTATGAACTTTTGGTCAACATGAATGTTGTTCCTTATCCTCTTAGCTTCCTAGAGAGTACTATAAGTCCTTGATAGGATTTGTAGAACTCAAGTTATGGCTTTGACAAGTCAAGGGCATTTTGGTCATTTGGAGATTATAGGTCATTTCAACCATAAGGCCATAACTCCTATTTCCAAGCTTCAAATGGGAAAATGTTCAACATCAAACTTGTTAAAAATGATGTTTTAAGGCTAACCAAGAGGTCTTGAGAGGTTGGAATTGCTTGTAGCTCAAAGTTGCAAAAATGACCTAAAATAAGGAGGATTTTCAAATGAACCAAAGATGGAAATTGGTATTCTTGATCTACATGTCCAAACCAAGGCATGTAATATGTCATTTTGACTCTAAAACACATTTTAAGAATGTTGGTTTAGCCACAATTTTGAATTGAAGTTTAATTTGTGGACTTGCTTTGAAAAGTAGTTACTTACATCTTAAGTAACATTTGCCAAACCAAAATTCAAGGCATAATCAAAGTCACTTTCAATCGAAACACATCCAAAATGTCATTAGGAGAGAAATTGGAAGGGAATGAGGGTGATTACAAGCTGCTAACAGAATTGTGCATACCATGGCATGTGATTGAACTTCTCATGACATGAGAGATTGAATTTCTCACTAGAAGGATCTAGAGGTTTCTAGATCATCCACACATGTTCTATATATGATAATGAGGTGATCCAAGGCCAAGGTTGGTGAAGATTAAGAGAGAAAACTGAGATTGCACTTTGAGATTTTACATTGCAAATCAAGATCGGTTACAAGGTTTGAAGCCATTTCAATCCAAGATTTCAATCTCAGAAGCTTGCTCTAGCATTGGTGGATGAATCCAGATGGAGAATTGAGCAAGATTGGTGGAGAATCCTGTGGGAGCCATTGAAGAAATTCCTCTGCAACTCAGAATCGAATCCAAGAATTGAAGCCATTTCAATCAATTCTATTGCATACAGAAGCTTGGAAGTGATTCACTGAAGGAGTCTGGAGCATTTGAGGGCTTGATTTGAAGGCTTGCTACTTCTGTGCACATGAAATTTTCAGGTTGGTAACTTTCAATCTCCAGCTTGTATTAGTTAGAATTAAGAGGAATTAGGATGTTAGATGCATTGAGGATTGCTGTAGGAAGGTTTTCAGATCATTAATTTGAGAATTAGTGACCAATTAGGGTTGTTGCCATTTTCGGGTGAGATGTGGTTCTTGCGAATCTTGAGGTTTCAGAGTGAATTAATGGTATGATTGAGTTCCTTGTGAAATTTGGGACAAGTTTGATCAAGGGATCGTGGCCTATGGTGGACTCTATGGCAAACTAGGGTTGTGGAATGGTGATCGGAAAATGTCACCGGCGGTGACTTTGGGCGCGCAGGTGGCCTGAGTTGTAGGGATTCAAAATGAAGAAGATGACTTGATAGCCATCAAATTGTGGTTGGACTTTGACTGGGAACCTCATCCAACGGCCACGCGTGCTTCTTTTTTGTGAAGGACTCTGAACTTAATGAAACGATGCGTTTCATTAATCAGCTGGTTTTGGGCTTTGTGAAATAAGTGATACCTACACCCCTTTTGTGGCCCAAATGTTAAAATGAACTGATTTCTATTGCTTTCCACACCACGCATTTATCATTTTATTTGGATTACCATATTATTTTTCATTTTATTCATGGATATTGATTAATTCATAAAAAATGGAAAAATGATGCAATTAATCCCATTCTTTTTGCATTGGATTCATGATAGGATCTAGTAAAAATATTAATTGATATTAATTCATAAAAATATTATTATTTCATGCATTTTCTGATTTTATGGGAATTTTTACATTTTAATTGATATTAAAATAGTCATGTTTGATGCTTGATATTGGTGAATTTGGTTTGATCATGTGATGATGATTTTGACCTTGATTTTTTGTGAGTAGTTAGCATAGATATGCATGCTCCCCATATAATTTTCTCACATTTTTGTGATGAATATAAGTGGTAGTTTAGGTTGAAACCTTTAGAAGCTCCATTTTTAGGGTTTATGGTTGATACCTTGTGGTTTAGACTTTATTTTTAGTACTAGGTGGATGATTCAACCTCTGATTTTTGTAGGATAGATTCATGATTGAATCAGGATCCCTTAGGAATTTTTGTAGGAATCTACAATGAAGTTTTCTATTTTTGTTTGATTTTAGTTTAGATACTAACTTTAGATGATTCTAATGCACTAACTCAACTAGATTAACTTCTTTAGTTCCCTTAGATTAGGGTTTTCCTTTGCTTGTTCTTAGGTGATGATGAGGGCAAGTTGAAGATGCATTGGATTGCTTGAAAAGGCTTGGATGTGAGGATCTTCCCTTCTTTTGGTGTAGTTTTGTTTAGGTGTTGAGATTAGGGTTTTGTAGGCAGAGCTTCTAGATAGATTCACTTCCTTCATAAACATGGAAGATGTTGATCACTTCCATTCTTCCCTATGATGTAAGGTCCCCTTGTAAAGGCCACATCCCTCCTTTGGTAGGATGTGTGGATCTTTGCAAATTGGTAGAACCTTTGAGGGTCCCTTTCTTTGATGACAGGATGCTTAGTGGTGACCTTTGGTCTACACTCTGCTACCAATCATCCAAACTTTGCTCTTGATAGATGAATCTTTCTCCCTTGTTATAGGATGGAGTTCCTTTCTTGAAGAATATTGAAGGATGGAGTTGATACTTCTTGGTGTTTGAATATTACTCTGAGAAGCTGAGGCTTGTAGATGAAGAAAGACAAGTTGATACTTGTAAGGAGGAGAGGGCTGAAGCCTGAAGGTCAAGAAGAGCAAATGAAACTTGTGAAGGAGATCAAATTGAGATTGAGTGAAGAGCTGAGGCTTGAGGAATAAAGGATAATTTGATACTTATGTTGATGCACTGAGAGCCTGAGGGAGCCAAGTTGATACTTGACATAGGGTTGAAGCCTGAAGGTGGAATTGACTGAAGAGTTGAGGCTTGAGGATGAAGGATGAGTTGATACTTATGTTTGATGTGTTAGAAGCTTGTAGAAGCAAGTTGATACTTGCTATTGAAGATGATAGCCTTGAAGGGTGGTTGAAGTCTGATGAATGAACTGCTGTCAGAAGATTGCTTTGCTGTGAAGCTGGGGAAGCTGTTGATCTGCTTTCTTTCATGTCTGCTTACTTGCTGTGCAACTGTATTGATGTGGCTTGCTTGATGCATTAGAATAAGATCATATTTAGATTGACTTGATCTAGGAGCATGATTGCACTAGAGGTTGAGTTGCTCCCTCTGCTTGTATTGTTACTGTATGACTTTGCTTGCGGGTATTCGGTAGAGCCCATCTCCCTTGCCTATGTGGTTTGTGTTTGCTTGATACTAGTTTACTTCTTCTGTATGATTACAGTCACTCATATTTTGCTTGATAGCTTGTTATTTCCTCTGTATGATTACAGTTATTCATATATGGCTTGAGGTTGAGATGAGCTTTGTGGAGGTTGATGCCCCAAACACATTTCCTCCCTCACTTGCATTGCATGCATTTTGCAGTCGTTTACTGTTTACTGTTTAAGCTGATGCTTTATCTGTTTCTGTTTACCATTGACATGATCCCCTAGGAATCTCACTTCCTTGGATAAGGAAGTGATGATTAGAACTTTAGGTTGAAACCTATGCATGATAACTTCTAGGAATTCCCTGTTTCAAACTTCTACCATAGGATGAATCCTTAGCATGACAACATAAGGACTTGATAGTCTCCCCTTAGTTGAACCTGTTCGTTCTCTCTTCTCATCTCAAAACAAATTAAAATACAGTAATAAAGGTTAACTGATGTCGTACGTTACGAGCCTTAAGCTGTCTGAGAAAGGGTTGTTGGAGAGTTTCTTTTTGAAAGCTTGGATGTTTAGTATGGCACCCTTTGGGTGACATGCGACGCATTCACTCTCAGATCATAGTCTCTAGTGCGATATTGGTTGCAAACATCCATAAAAAACAGTTCTTTCGTAAGAGACAGAAAACAAACTTCAAACCTTTTTGCCCCGTGGGCCCATAAGTCAAAGGAAGCTTTTCTAAAGAAAAGAGTGTCGTTAACTCCTAGTTCTACCGCAAACGGTAACGCCTAAGTCTCCAAGGGTCGAGCTGCGTACGCCAAACTGCTGGAACTGTTTGTTAACCCTACTAAAAAAAAACAAATGAATCTGAATTCCCGTAATCCGTATTATCCCGAACTACGTAAGATCTGATCTCTCATGCCTGTTGAGAGTACGTAGGCACAATACTGACGTATTGGCGAGCCACCTTCCCCGTAACCCGTAGTTAGTCGAACTACGTTGACTCTGATTTCTCATTCTCTGATGAGAATATGTAGGCATAAAGCGCGACGCTTTGCCGAGTCATTTTCTTTTCTTTTCAGACCAACCTTGATAGGTAGATAGATAAAACCAACCTGTCCAGTAAACACAACAAGCGTGATTCCCATCGAGTACGATGGACGTGAGGGGTGCTAATACCTTCCCCTTGCGTAATCGACTCCTGAACCCAGACAATGGTTGCGATGACCTTGTCTTATACCTTTTTCGTCAGGTTTCTCCGATCGTTTCCTTTCCTGCTCTGAGGGATAAATAACGAAAGGTGGCGACTCTTCTGTTTTGTCGGCACCTTATTTTGGCGGTAGCGACAAAACCCAAACCTGGGCCCAAGAGGGGGTGTTGGTACCAAGCGAGTACTAAGCCCATCCAACTCAGAAAATAAATGGAAAATAGTATGGAAATTGGGAAACTTGTGTGTCAAATAGCAACTAATTCACGTTATAAATCCAACTTGGGCCTGAATGGAGGTGTGAAAAGCAAGCAAGTCACTAAGCCCACCCAAAATCAATTAATGAAACGCAGAGTTTTGAGGGAAACTCAAAACTCTCTTCAGAATTCGTCATGCAATTGTGGCCATTGGATTTGGTTTGAGTCAAGGGTCAAAGCATCATCTGAGGGCCCTCAGTCATCTTCTCCAAAACATTCAAACTTGGGAGGGAAAACTCAGACGGTGGCCTGGGCTTTGCGCCACCGTCTTCTCCGGCGTGGCACATCTAAAAATGCATCAATCAGGCCAACTGAATACCCTATCTCACTTGAAATTCCATCCTGAGTCCAAAAATGACTTCCATTTCCATTGATTCTAACCCTAAAGCCAAACCCGATCCAAGTTGCAGAGATTCATCCAATTCTTGATCACCACTAAACTTAAAATTAAAGCTCCTAAACTCATCTACACGCATCAGGCTTCAATTCTATTTATTCAAACATGCTTGAAACCTCAAGAATCATGAGATATTCCTCTCAACAGAATTCTGATCACAACCTAAAGTATCTCTAATCATCCCAAATTTGTGCCTAGCAACATCTATAACTTAACCACATATCAAATGCTAATCAATTTCCCCTAATCTAAGCTAAAAAATGAATGTTACAAACCTGGAAAAACTGGATGAACAGAAGGTGCAAATGCTCGATTCAAGCTCCAATCTTTTGTAGAATCACTCAAGAACCACTTCCCAAGCTTTTCCAATCACCAATTTGCCTTGAATCCCCTTCAATCTCCAAAACCGATTCTGAGATGCAGTTGAGAAAATGAAGTTGCTCTCTCTGATTCCTTGCTTAATCCTTGCCAAAAAAACTATCTGAATCAGTTGCATACAATATATAGAGTGTGATGGAAACCTCTAGAACTTTCTGTAACAACCACAATGAGATTTTGAATTTCTCATATCCCTTGAAAATATCATATGTGGAAATCATGCCTTGCTCTGTTCTAGCTCTCACACTCACTTGAATTTCTCTCCTCCTGACATTTTGAATTGAAAGGGAATGATATCTTCCTTGTTTTTGACCCAAAGGTATGTAATTCAAATGTTGCTTCCATCTTAAGTAACAAAAGGGAACCATGTGAAATTGGCCTCAAATCCAAAAAGTAATATTTCCATCCTTTCCAAAATATGTTTTCTGATCAATTTGGTATATAACATTGCTTGGTTTGGGCATAAATCAAGAATTCCACAATTTTGGCCTTTTAATCACTTTAATTTCTTCATTTCAAAGCCATTTCAAACCAACTTCTCCTATGTGCCAATTCAAAGCCTCCTTGATGCATGGTCAAGGTTAAAACCCTATTTTGATAAACTTTCTAGTTGAACAATTTTCCATTTGAGGACTCTAAGTTGGAGATTTTGACCCATGCTTGAGAATGACCTATAATCACCAATACCCAAAATACCCCTGGATTGCAAAGACCATAACTTGAGTTCTACAAATCCTCTTGAGGACTTATAGTACTCTATGGAAATCTAAGATCAAGATATACAACTCTCTTGTTGGACAAGAATCCATTTGAAAGATACTTGAAGGGCAAAAGATGCTTGGAAGTCAAATGACTTTCACAGATAAATTTCAGTGTCCTCTGATGACTTGTAATTTGCAAGAACCATAACTTGAGTTCTATAAATCCCCTTGAAGACTTCTAGTACTAAAATTAAAGGTATTGAGATGATATACAAGTTTCATGTTGGCCAAAGATCCATTTGAAACTTGTATTTTGACTTATGTGGCTTTGAAGTTAGGCACTAAATAGGGGATTTTACACTAAAACCCTAATTTAGCAACTTCCCACATAATTGATATTTCTTTGCTTAACCTTGGAACAACACCACACATGTATCAATATACCAAACCATGAATCCCATGACCTCAAGGTAGGCTTTGATGCTCTCCAATTTGCACAATTGATCTAGGGTTGACCTAAATGAAACCCTAGTTGACTGCACCTCAACTGTGGCTCTCATACTTGAATCAATGACTTGTCTCAACTTCAATATGGCCCTCTAGGCACCCCATGAGATCCATACACACCTCACATTCCCACTCCATGTTTCAAATCCCACTGATGATTCTCAATATCCCCCAAAATAGGAGCAAAACCCACATGTAGACACCCAAATTTCTCAAGATTTCAAATCACTTCTTGATGGCTTGGATGATCTCTCAAACTTGGATAACACCTCTTGCTAGGCTCTTCTCTTGATAGACACCCTTGATCCCTTGTTGGATGAGTGATTATGCTATGATATGCTATGATATGCCAATGATTAGACTATGTACATGATGTAACTATGCAAATGAAATGCAATGAAACATAAATCAGGCAAGAAAAGGTTGAGCAAATTTTGGGGTGCAACAGCTGCCCCTATTCAAACGGCTTGGATCCGACTGGGTGAAGAGCGAACAACCTTCAAGCAATCGAGGTACGAGACAGTTGGATACCAAGGAACCCGGAAATTTGCCAACCGCAGAAATAAACTGCACAACTGCTTGGGGAACGATATCCCTTATCTGAATCTGGTTGTTACGGCAACAACTGATCCAACGTCTGATAGTAACTCTGATTTCAACTTCAACCACCTAGGTAACGCCACAGGTACTGAACCATTTTTGCAAAAACACCTCTGTCCACAACTGGACTAACCTTGTCAACACAAGAAAGGAAACAAATTCGTCAACACGAATAGAGATTCTGTCGTCACAGGAGTAACCTTGTCCACATCTGGACCCAAATTTCGTCAACCCGAAGAAATCTTAATAACACAGGAATAGAACTTTGTCCATGTTAGGACGCTTGTTTCATCAACACGAAGCAATCCTATCATAAACGTGTCCACGTTAGGACCCCATATTCCGTCAACACGAAGAAACCCTATCATCAAGAGCAAAACTTTGTCCATGTTAGGACGCACACTTCGTCAACACGAACAAATCCCATCATAAACTTGTCCACGTTAGGAATCAAACTCCGTCAACCCGAAGAAATCCTATCGTCATAGGAATAAAACTTGTCCTCATCAAGACTCCACATTCCGTTAGCACGAAGAAATCCCGGCGACTTCGCTGGGGATGAATTTTCCGCATCTCGTCGACACGAGGAGATCCTATCAACATAGGCAATAAAATCTTATTTGCGTCTCGTCAACACGAGGAACTCCTATCAACATAGGACTAAATTTTTCACGTCAGGACTCACATCTCGTCAACACGAGGAACTCCTATCAACATAGGACTAAATTGTTCACGTCAGGACTCACATCTCGTCAACACGAGGAAAAATAGATTCGTCAACACGAATAAATCCTATCATCATAGGAATACCATTCTTGTACATATCTGAACTCAAATTTCGTCAACACGAAGAAATCCTATCCATCATAGGAATAACACTTGTCCTCATCAGGAGTCCATATCCCGTCGACACGGAGAAATCATCTCGTTAACTCGAAGAAAAATCATATCATCCCAGGAGTAAAACTTGTCCTCATCAGGACCCCACATTCCATCAACATGGAGAAATCATTTCGTCAACACGAAGAAATCCTATCATCATAGGAATAAAACTCGTCCTCATCAGGACTCCGCATTCCGTCAACACAGAGAAATCAATTCGTCAACACGAAGAAATCCTATTATCATAGGAATAAAACTCATCCTCATCAGAACTCCACATTCCGTCAACACGGAGAAAGGTAAATTTGTCCTCATCAGGACTCCACATTCCGTCAACACGGAGAAAGGTATCTGCTGGGGATAAATGGTCCACATCAGGACACCATTTCGTCAACACGAAGAGTAATCAATTTTGTCCACGTCAGGACTCCCCATTCCATCAATCACGGAGAACTCAAATATGTCCACGTTAGGACTAGCATATCTCGTCAACACGAGGAAATAAATTTGTCCACGTTAGGACTCACACTTCACCCATGCGAAGAAATCCCGTTAATACAGGAATAAATCGTCCACGTCAGGACTCATATCTCGTCAACACGAGGAACTCCTATCAACATAGGCAATAAAATTTTGGCGACCTCCAAGGAAATACTTCTGTTTATCCATATGGGAAGATACTCTGAATACTGTTTCTCTACTTATTTCTGCAGTAGCTAACTCCATTGGTCCCGACCCACAAACCTTTTAGCACTGACGTGACAGCGACTTTGAGGCGGACTCTACTGGGATATTTGGAAACCAAACTGTCGGACGCCTGTTTCGATAACCGGCGGCAGCTTTTGAAATTTTGATTCATGAAACCCTTTGATGCTGACATAACAACAAATTTGAAGAAAATAATCCGCTGGCCGGATAAGAGAAACTTCAACAAGCAAATTATTTTCTTCAAATTTGCTTGTTGAAGTTTCTCTTATCCGGCCAGCTAAGTTTCTCTTTGTCCCCGAGCAGGGTTATTTGTTTAAAGAACAAACCACCCTGCTGGTGAACCAACTCATCTGGGGAAAGAAGCGACACTTCTAGGAAAAACACACTATCTGGGCACAGTTTACACATTCAGAGTTACCACTCTGCTGAGGATCAGCATCTTGTCAACGACATGATGACATGCGGGGAGCAAGAAAACCCATTCCTCGCGGATATAAACCTTTCAAACCAACAACTTGGTTAACTATTGCGGGAATCTCCCATGCTGGAGATTGAACGTGCACGTCTTCGATTCGCTGGGGAGCGCACCCTTTGCAGGGGACATTGATTTTGACTTGCTGAGGTTAATCCTATGGACGGCTTTCCATGAGGATACTCTCCTGGGGAAAATGATTCCCTCCTTCGGGAAGAGATAAATGTCATTTCAACTCTCTGGGATAAGCAGCGACTAGCTGAGGAATGACATCAACTGGAGTCAGGTCTTACGTCAAGCGACCTTGGCTGGGGAATACAATTCCTGACCATTTGCTCCAAAGGTAAGAATCCTGCAAAACACAAACGAGACAAAACAGGCCTATACAATAGAATCTATCCGGGTTAGCATCTGTGACATTACTTCAGTCAATTCGAAGTTTTAGCAATTATTGGCAAGGGCCAGCAAGATTATGTAAGTGCAAGTTTATCAAAAACATTAGTGTCTTTCACAAACAAAATAGTAAAAAACAAGCATCAATTACTGAATAACATGTTTTATTGATAACCGGCCTCTGAATAGGCAAAGTTTTGTACACTGGATGCAACTCCTGAAAAGAGGAAGTTACGCACGAACACGCATAAATATATGCACAAGAAGCATAAAGAAAAATACAAAACAATATTTGTATATATGTCGGCATCGTGGTATAGACAAACACCATGAGCTGATCCTCCTATGACTCGCCTGACTCTGCGCTTTCCCGGTACTCGATTTTCAGAAGAGATTTTTTTTGGATAGACGGCCCCCAGGTACTCCCAAACCACTAAGCAATGCTGTATCAAATCCGGACCGCAGTCATTTTCTTTTTCAATCCCTAACTTTTGCGTGAACCGCCCTTTGCGGGTTTTCAATTCACCGGGATACCCTTTTTTGTCGAAGTCTCCCTTTTCAGGTTTTCGACTTCGCGGGTGTACATCTTTTCAATTTTATCCCTAACTTTTGCCCGAACCTTTTATTCATTTTTTTATGGTTCGCCGGGATGCCCCATTTTTGCCTGGACTCTCTTTTTACTGTCCAGCGGGTCACTTTCAAGCAAAGTATTTTTTAACTGCGTCCGAATTCACGGGAGACGTAAAGTCTTCACCATCCATGGTGGATAGTAACAAGGCTCATCCAGAGAAGACTTTTCTGACAACGTAGGGACCTTCGTAATTGGGAGTCCACTTGCCCCTGTGATCTGATTGTGGTGGGAGAATCTTTTTCAAAACAAGATCGCCCGTCTGAAGGCTTCGAGGGCACACCTTCTTGTCGTAAGCTTTCTTCATCTGGCTCTGATATAACCGACCGTATGCTAGAGAAGCCAGTCTCTTCTCATCCATTAAGCTGAGCTGATTCAGTCTATCTTTAATACATTCTGCCTCGTCGAGTTGGACATCACGTAAAACCCTCAGGGAAGGAATCTCGACCTCCAACGGTAACACCGCCTCCATCCCGTACACCAATGAGAAACGGGTTTCCCCGGTTGATGTGTGTACCGTCGTACAATAACCGTGCAAAGCGAAAGGTAACATCTCGTGCCAGTCCTTATATGTCACAACCATCTTTTGAACAATCTTCTTTATGTTCTTATTGGCCGCTTCGACAACGCCATTCATCTTGGGCCGGTAAGGAGAAGAGTTGTGATGCTCAATCTTAAAGTTCTGACACAACTCTTTCATCATTTTATTATTCAAATTTAAACCGTTGTCGGTGATAATCCGCTCAGGGATTCCATATATGCAGATAATATCTCGTTTGATAAATCTGGCTACCACTTGTTTGGTCACATTGGCATATGATGCTGCTTCCACCCATTTGGTGAAGTAATCGATTGCCACCAAAATGAACCTGTGTCCGTTTGATGCCGTGGGCTCAATCTTGCCAATCATATCAATCCCCCACATCGAGAAAGGCCACGGTGATGACATCACATTCAGAGGACTCGGGGGCACACAAATTTTATCTGCGTAAATCTGGCATTTATGACACCTTTTTGCAAACTTGAAACAGTCTGTTTCCATAATTAGCCATAATAACTTTCCCGCAACAGTTTTCTTGTCATAGCATGCCCACCAGCATGTGTACCAAATGTACCCTCATGTATCTCTTCCATGAGCAACTTCGCCTCTTTCTCATCTACACAGCGTAGCTGCACCAAATCGTGGTTTCTTTTGTACAGGACCCCGTCCGGGTTCAGATAGAAATTGCCAACCAATCTCTTGAGAGTCTTCTGATCTCGACTGGATGCCCCAGCCGGATACTCCTTGTTCTTCAGGAAATTCTAGATGTCAAAGTACCAGGGTTTACCATCGGGAGCCTCGTCAATGGCAAATATGAATGCAGGCCTATCAAGCTGAGAGATAACAATCTGGGGAGCCTCATTCCAGAAGTTAACTTTATACATTGAAGACAATGTCGCCAGGGCGTCAGCCATTTGATTTTCTGCTCGTGGCACGTGATGCAATTCCACCTTGTCAAAGAAAGGCAACAATCTCCTTGCATAATTTATATAGGGTATCAAATTGGGCTGGCATGTCTCCCATTCTCCTTTAATCTGATTCACCACTAGAGCTGAGTCTCCATATACATCCAGGTTCTTGATTCGCAAATCAATGGCTTCTTCCAGACCCATGAAGCAAGCCTCATATTCCACCTCGTTATTGGTAACAGGAAAAGTCAATCGGGCAGCAAATGGGATGTGCGACCCATGAGGAGTAGTGATAATTGCACCTATTCCGCTACCATAGGAATTAACTGCTCCGTCAAATATCAACTTCCATTTGGAACCCAACTCTGGTCCTTCGTCCGACAACGGTTCTTCATAATCTTTCATTTTCAGGTACATGATATCCTCGTCAGGAAAATCAAACCTCATCGATTGGTAGTCCTCAACCGGCTGCTCAGCGAGGTACTCTGATAGAACGCTACCTTTAATAGCCTTTTGCGAGCCATATTGGATATCGTATTCTGTTAGCACCATCTGCCATCGGGCAATTCTTCCGGAGAGTGCTTGCTTCTCAAACACATATTTGATTGGATCCATCTTTGAAATTAGCATGGTTGTATGATTTAGCATGTATTGCCTCAAACGTTTGGCGGCCCAGGCTAGCGCGCAACACGTCTTCTCGAGCATTGAGTATCTGAACTCACAGTCGGTAAACTTCTTACTCAAATAGTAGATCGCATGCTCTTTACGTACGGTCTCGTCGTGTTGACCGAGAACATAACCCATACTTTCCTCAAGAACCGTCAAATACATAATCAAAGGTCTCCCGGCCACTGGGGGTATCAAAACAGGAGGTTCCTGCAAGTATTCATTTATCTTGTCGAACGCCTTTTGACAATTTTCATTCCAGGTCAACACTTGATCCTTTTTCAACAACTTGAATAACGGCTCGCATGTCGCAGTTAGGTGAGATATGAATCGAGATATGTAGTTCAACCTCCCTAAAAACCCACGCACTTCTTTTTCTGTTTTAGGCGTCGGCATTTCTTGTATAGCTTTTATCTTTGCAGGGTCAACCTCTATCCCCTTTTCGCTCACAATAAACCCCAGCAGTTTACCCGATCTCACCCCAAAGGTGCACTTGTTAGGGTTCAGTCTCAACCTGAACTTCCTAAGTCTTTTGAACAGTTTCAGCAGATTAACCAAATGCTCCTCCTCCGTCTGGGATTTGGCAATCATATCATCAACATAAACCTCGATCTCTTTATGCATCATGTCATGAAAGAGAGTCGTCATAGCCCGTTGATATGTTGCCCCAGCAGTGTTATCAACCAGCACATCAATGTGAGGAAGTGGAAAGTCGTCTTTTGGGCTCGCCCTATTCAAATCACGGTATTCTACACACATTCGCACTTTACCGTCTTTCTTCAGCACTGGTACTATATTAGCGACCCATGACGGATAAGTTGTAATGTCTAGGAAACCAGCATCCCACTGTTTTTGAACTTCCCCTTTGATTTTCACAGCCATGTCCGGTCTGGTTCTCCTGAGTTTCTGTTTAACAGGTAGACATTCCTCTCGCAACGAAAGACGGTGCACAACCATGTCTGTATCCAACCTAGGCATATCCTCGTACGACCAAGCAAATATATCACTATACTCTCGCAATATCTCAATCATCCTTTGCTTGATGTCGCTCTGCAGCACAGCCCCTATACGGATATTTCTCACAACTTCTTCTGACCCCAAGTTGATAATCTCAATTTCCTCCTGATGAGACAGAATGATTCTCTCTTCCTGTTTCAACAAACGAGTCAGCTCCTCTAGCAAGTCGCTATCCTTAACAATCTCTTCCTCTGCTTGGAATACCGGGTGCTCGAAGTCGAAATGAGTCATAGGCGGTTCGTAGAAGATGTCATCTGAAATATTAGTCCTGCAAAGGAAATGGTTAAATGCTTCAACACACAAACAAAGCAAATAACCATGTTGCCATTTATTGTTAAAGTAAAAACAAGAAAAACAGGGATCACAATATTCGTATATGAAAAACGCCTTTATTTCATGATTAAAACAGTGCAATACACATAATCAAGTAGCCCTAAGGTAAAATCACTATGCCCCGGGTAGGACATAGGATTATTCAACAATTGACAAAACAAATCATTACTGTTTAAGAGTCACTGGGACAGTTTCCAGGATGGACCAGTTGCAGAGACTTTGTCCTGGCACGCTTGGCTTGATCCACGCGTCCATATCGCAGTCGCTATCTCCGTCTTCAGCATCGGAAACAGCGTTGATTGTCTCAAAGCACACCCCGCTTGGCGTAATCGTGACCGGTCCTTTGAACCTGGGCGCTCCTGAAGATGACGCTGACAACGTCGGTCGATACCCTAGCCCAAACTTGTCATTCTTCACGGGAATCTCCAGAACCTGCCCCCCAGCCTTTAGTCTCACCAGTCTGCACTAAAGCCTGAGCCTCTTTGTAGGATGACACTACCATATCTGATATTTTGCTGGGACTCTGAGCTTTGTCTTTAATCCGTAACCCTTCGAAGGCTTGACAAGGTGTCTCGTGTATTTCTCCGTCGACCTCAACATATCTGAACGATGACAGGTGACTGATCAAAATGTCCTCCTCCCCACAAACGGTAACAACACTATCACCCACCATGTACTTCAACTTCTGATGCAATGTGGATGTTACGGCCCCTGCAGCGTGGATCCATGGGCGCCCAAGAAGGCAGCTATAAGCTGGATAGATATCCATGATGTAGAATTCGGTATCAAAAATTTCTGGCCCCACCTGAAGCGGTAATGTTATTGACCCAAACACTGATCTTTTCGTCCCGTCAAACGCCCTCACAACCAAATCGCTAGGCGTGCAAATAATTCCACGTATGTCCAATTTCATCATGGCTTTCTTTGGAAATACGTTCAACGACGACCCCGTATCCACCAATACACGCGACATTACGGTGCCCCGACATTCCACCGATATATGCAAAGCCATGTTATGCTCTCGACCCCTGGGTGTTAGATCAAAATCTGTGAAACCAAGGCTATGTCCAGCATTGACATGCGCCATTACCCCCTCTAACTGATTTACAGAAACTTCTTGAGGCACAAATGACGTATCCAGAATCTTTAGCAAGGCGTTCCGGTTGTCCTCGGAACATAATAACAACGACAAGATAGAAATCTTCGACGGCGACTGCTGTAGATGTTCAACAATTTTGTAGTCGCTTTTGCGGATCAGTCTCATGAACTCCTCTACGTCCTTGAGCGACGTATCCTTTTCTTTCGACTGAGTAGGCCCGCTTTCATTTACTTTGGCTTTGCCTTTGGCCAACCTCTCTGCTTCTATTTCAGGTGAGGTAAAGATCCTTCCGCTACGGGTCATGCCCCCCGTTCCAACGACATTATCAACAGCCCCAGCTGGCTGGTTATTCACCACAATCTTTTCACCAGTGCAATATGCTTCTAATCCGTATGTCCACGGGACAGCTTTCGTACTCTCAAAGGGAACAGGCCCTGCTTTGGTAATTATAATAGTTGGCCGCTGGGCGGGCGCCGTTATCGTTATAGTCTTCCTCAGGATCGTCACCGTTGTAATATCATTCTGCTCATCACATAATGCCTCCACAGGCTTCTCAACCGCAGTTCGATCAAATTGCAAGGTCCCTTCGTCGATCATGGCCTGAATGCCCCGCTTCAAATCAGTACAACCCTCAGGCTGGGTCCAACACTCTAAACAATATTTGTCACAACCAGGGAATACTCCCCTTCTGAGCAACCTGCTTTTCACTTCACTCAATGGTGTCTTCAGTTCGTTAACGTCCATCACCAAGTTCAGGTTTTCTTTCGTCAAGATGGCATTTGCCCCATGATTAGGCATAGGCTGCTATACAATATTGGGCCCAGCCTGGCCAAAGTTGATGGCTTTGCTGTCCAACAAGTCTTGAACTTTATGCTTGAAAGCGTGACAAGATTCTACATCATGTCCGGGCACCCCGAAATAGAATTCGCAATGCTTACTAGCGTCATACCCATAAGGAAGTGTCGGTCCTGTAGGCGGTTCCAACATTCTCTTCTCAACCAAATTCAGACCCAGCAGTGTTTGAAGAAGCTCTGCATATGTCGACGGAGGCTTATCAAATACCCTCTTCGGCTTCGCATTCTGAAACCTTCTCTGACCCTGATTCTGCCTTTGCTGCTGCTACGGTTGTTGCTGCTGCTGCTGTTGTTGTTGAGGAATTGGAATAGTAACACTGGCTATTTGTTGAGGTTGAACGTACTGATTTCTACCTCTGCCCCGACCTCTACCACCAAATACAGCGCTTGTATCACCCTGTCGTCTTCCGCCGAACGCTTTTCTCGCACCCCCAGCTGAAGTAGATTCACCTGCCTGAATCTTCCCAATTTTAATTCCATTTTCGATCCTTTCTCCCATAAGGATCATATCTGAGAAGCTACCCATGGAGACATTGAGTAACTTGTCATAGTACATTCCTGTAAATGTCCCCACAAACATATCATTCATCTCCCTTTCAACCAAAGGAGGGTGCACCCGAGCTGCCATATCGCGCCACCGCTGCGCATACTCTTTGAAACTTTCACCACTTTTCTGCGACAGACTCTGCAACTGAACTCTATTTGGCGCCAAATCACTGTTGTATTTGTAATGCATAACGAAAGCATCAGCCAACTGCTTCCAGCTTCTAATCTGAGTGGGCTCCAGCCCCATGTACCATTCCAATGATGGTCCCGATAAGCTATCCTGAAAGAAATGCATGAGCATCCTTTCGTCATTGGAATATGCAGACATCCTTCTATAATAAGAACGTACATGAACCTTTGGGCAGGTATCCCCTTTGTATTTGTCGAATGTTGGAGCCTTGAATTTTAATGGCACCCTCAGCCCTAGTACCAACCCCATAGTAGTCATATCTAACCCAGCGGAGATCTAATCAACCACACCTTTCATCTGCTCTTCTAACAATCTGATCCTCTAAACAGGGTCAATGGGGCCTTCAGGTTCCATACCTCTTCCCGAAAAAGCGTCGTCCTGGTGATCCACATTCCAGTCATTGCCATACCCATTGTAACCCATGTTACGGCCAAATCCTTGCTAATTGAACACAGGACCATGTCCTCGGTTGCCGAATCCTTGATTGACCCCAGTTGATCCAAAACCATTGTTGAAAGGAAATGTTCCAACGCCGTTGTTATTCACATTACCGAATCCACCATTACCATGGCCATACCCCTGATTGTTGCCGTAACCGTCATTACCAAAGCCTTGGTTGTTGAACCCGAAGTTCCCGTCCTGATTGACATTGCCATACCCATTGTTTCCAAAGCCATCGTTGTCACCGTATCTTTGATCGGCATCCACAGTGTTGCCTCTGTTGTTAACAACATGCCCATCACCACCATTTCTAGTATTGCCATTACCAGCGCCGGCACATGCACCAGTACTAGTGTTTCCGTTGACAGTCACAACAGGCGGAGTAATTACCGGTATCTCATCCTCCTGGTGAGGAGTTCCAATAGAATTGTGGTCAGTATTGCCATTTCCGTTTGTCCGCGTCAGCAGCGGCTGCACCAAGGTCTGAAGATTCTCTTGGCCCTTGGCCATGCTCTCCATAGCTTACATGAACAGAGTCAGCTTCTCACGGATTTCCTGCATCTCGACTTGAACTTGATCCATTGCTTTCTTACAGTTGTTTCTGGTTGAGTAGCGGTGGATTCTTTGGTCGTCAATCTTGAAAAACCTGTGAGATGCAGGAAATAAGATACAAATTTAACACGTAACTGGAAATGCGAAATGAATATGCAGATGCAATATGTATCTGTGCGTTAGGGAAATCAACCCATGATTCTAGTGCCAAAGTGCCAATGCAGTGACAGTGATAGTGATAAGAAGCTTGGATCCATTCACGGAGAAAACATCTCATATATTGCTGAAAAGCCCATCAAGGCAGAAATACAATATCACTGAGTGTACAGTAACAAGAAGGCATGACCTCAACCAACAATCCTGGTGATGGCCAGCACAATGCAAATAAAGCATATACAACAGTGCATAAGGTAATCAAGTGCGCCCATATGCCCGATACTCCTCTAACAATTTATTAGTCTTGGGATGATCCGGCTGGGAAAGCAACCTTTCAACGAGCGAGTCTCTTTTCCTGATAACACGCTGGAGATCCCCAATGGATTCCTCCCAAACACCTTCTCCAAAGCACTCCTCTAGTTTCCGCTTCTGGGCTGCGGACTCTTTCTTACGCTTAATAACTTTGTTCAACGAATTCTGAACGTCGTATCTCCGCATAACCTCTTGTTCAAACTTTTTCTGGCTAGCTTTCAACTGATCTTCCAGTTCAGAGATCTGCTGCTTCATTTTGTCTTCTCTTTCTTTGTTATTGGCCAGCGTAGCGTTCCAGGTTTTATTGAATGTGGAGATCTCCCGGTAGGCTATATCAAGTGCTTTCTTCTTAGACTCCAGCATGTCATGAGAGCTCTTGAAATCTATCCCCAAATGTTCGCGCTTCTTTCATTATTCAGTCAGTTCTATGCCTAACTGGTTCACCAGCTTTGTTTGCTGCTCGAAGGAATATACGGCTTCATTCCTTTCACTCCTTAGTTGCACTAACTCTTCTTCCAACTTCTCATTGGCTTTCATCATCTCTTCTTTCTCCTTCACAACCTGTTCATATCTCTTAACAGACACAGTAGTTGGCTCCTCAACCACGAGGGGAGCAGGAGGTAATACTGCAGGAAACGACATTAGCGCCTGCTTTGCCCTATCTTGGATCCAGACTTGATACGGAGGATAGGCTTGACTATCATTCTTACCCAACAACGACTTCCCTTTCTTGCGGATGTTATTCCAAGCATGCTGAAGCTTGGATAACAATTCTCCACTCAGATCACCTGTGAAGTACAGAGATTCCTGCACTTCCTCCTCTTTTGGCGGGCTTCTCAAAGCATAACCGAATTGCCTGATCAACAATGACGGATTGTAGTTAATGCACCCTTTCCTCCCAATCAGAGGAACGTTAGGATATCCTGTGCAGCTGTAGATAATCTCAGATCCTAGTAAATCCCTATCAAACCAGACAACATCTTCTGAAGAAAGCCCCATCAGACGCTTAGACCATTCCATCGTAGCTGCAGACTCAGCAAAGATACCCTTCTTGGGTAGGTGACTATCAAACCACATATACAACAAAGGCACACAACAAGAGATGTTCTTTCCCCTCCTATTCTCGTTCTTATAATGCAGAGAGTGATAGAAGTCTCCAATCAGTGTAGGCACAGGATTGCCTGAAGCAAATATATGGAATGCATACAAATCAACAGAGTCAGGCATGTTCGGGAACAGTACAATACCATAGATACACAAAGCAAGGATAGCATTAAACACAATCCAACAACCACTCTTGGCATACTCTTGTGCTTTCCCAACCAAGAACTTGAGAGAGAAACCAGAAACTCCATTCCACGAGGTTAACAGCAACTCTGAGGAGTCTAAATGCAAAGCAACAACCAAATCCTCCAGCTTGGGTTCAGCACCCATATGAACGAAGGGTACCCTGTTCTGAATGGTTAACTCCAAGATCTCAGCATATTCTTCCATGGTCGGAGCCAGAATGAAGTCAGGGAAAGTAAAACACCTCAGCGGGGGATCATAAAACTGCATAAGCGCGTACAATCCGTTCAGCTCATACGTGGATGGTTTGCAAACCAACCTAAGCAGTTTCCCATAACTCTTCCTGAAGCTTCTCTTCACATCATCATCAGCTAAAGACATCAACCCAAGCAAATAAGTAATATCTGGAGTAGGTAACTTGTATGCCACAGTCTTCTTCAAAGTATCCATAATAGCAGTAGACAGAAATCCGAGCAACTAGAATCAGAGGGTATGAAATGCACCTGCAGCACAGACACACGTTAATGATATGCAAAATGAGTATGCAACAATGCAATATGAAAACATGCAACAGGGATCAAGTGATATATTGCTGAAGAGATCCATCCATAATATCTGTCTCAACAGACCCACAATACTGCTCAACCCTGGTCTCAATAGACCCATAACAATGCTCCACCCTGGTCTCAACAGACCTATAACACTGTCCTGATGGAGAACCCCAAGTAACCACACATACTGATCCAATATTAAGAAAAACGGGTAGTCTGGAGGTCAAGTTTCCTGCATGTCCCAATCCCTCTCACAGGTAGGTGTCCTATCAACTGACACAAGGTACGACATCCTATGCACTCGTCGGTGTCACAGACTTTCAATACTGATGATACGATACCCGGAAGGTGTGGCATCATCATGTCCTGAAGAGGCCTCACTTAGCCAACTTCCAATTGATCGGTCCCCAGAGTCGACAATCCAACTAACCAACAACCCCCTCAACCCAAAGGGTTAAAAAAGAAGTCAACCAGAAGAACCTCGTCTGAGCGTGAATTTTGCGGGACACTAGTACATGCAAAGCATGCACGCGCCCACTACTTTACACAACTAATTCTAGGTGCACTAAAGCCCAGGTCCGACTTATCTCTCAATCTGACCCCTACCCAGCATAACAAAAATAATATAATGCTGAAAGTAACTACAGAAAGGTAAATCCATACAAAACCCACGACGGGAAAACAAGCGCTAGGATTGACTCGCGTAGGGAACCGTTAGAGTCCCCAGCAGAGTCGCCAGTTGTCGCTACTGCGAAAATCGGCGCCGGCTATGACAGAAGAGTCGCCACCGTGCTTTATTTATCCCAATGGAGGGAAAGGAAACGCTCAGAGTAAACCTAACGCAAAACGGGAAAGGAATGGTCATCGCAACCAAGTCCTGGATTCGGGAGTCGATTACGCAAGGGGAAGGTATTAGCACCCCTCACGTCCGCCGTACTCGACGGGATCCACGCTTGTTTTCTAGTACGGATTGTTATTCTATCTACTCTACAGGTCTGGGTTAAAAAGAAACGAAAATGACTCGGCAAAGTGTCGCACTTTATGCCTACGTATTCTCGTCTGGAACGGGAAATCAGAGTCAACGGAGTTCGCCTACCTACGGGTTAAGGGGGGAGGGTTGCTCGCTAGGATACGGCATCCTATGCCTACGTACTTTCATACAGCATGAAAGATCAGAGCAAACGTAGTTCGGGCTACGGAGGACACAAGCTTGTCTGACTGTTTCTTTATTACCTTATGAAAGGGTTTTTCTTGATTAAGAGTCCAAGCGGACAAGAATGACACTTTGATGTTTGTTTTGAATCTTTTACGAAAGAAGTGTTTTTTAGTTTGTGTGCAATCTCTGACGTACTAGAGACTATGATTTGAGAGTGACTACGTCGCATGTCACCCAAAGGGTGCCACACTAAGTAGCCAGACTACTGAAAAGAAGCTCCCCAGCAACCCTTTCACAAATAGCTTAAGGCTCGTGACGTACAACATCGATTAACCTTATTACTATATTTTTGAGTTGTTTTGAGATAAGGAGAAAGAAGCTCTAAAAAGCCTAGGGTTGAAAAGGGAATAAAAACTAACCTAATGTTGTCATGCATGGATAAGAATCCTAATGTCTGTCATAATTCCCTCCTGCACAGAGGAAATCAGAGATCCTAGGGGATAAACGGAAAAGAAAGCTAGCAAAATACAGTAAAATGCATGCAATGCAGCAATACAAGCGAGGCAAGGGAGTCCCACTCAACCTCGAACCTGGGAAAACTACAGGAAAAGTGAATCAAAATTCACTTCAAACCTAGGGGGAAAGCTACACAAGCCAACAAACAATACAGAAAACAAAACCCAAAGCAGAGGAGGCAGCCCAAACAGCAACACCAAACTCCTACAGCAGACAGCAGCTCTGACAGCAGCTCTGACAGCAACAGTTGACTAAACAGCAAAGAGTTGACAGCAACAACCCTCATCTTCATGAATAGCTCCTATCTTCAAGCTCCATTGAACCTTTAATCTTCAACAAGCACCAAGCTTCACCAAGCTTCCCTCTTTAACAAGCTCAAACCCTAACCAGTAACCAGCTTCAACAAGCTCCTGACTTCATCTTCAATCAAGCAGTAAAACCCTAGCTTCAACAAGCAACCAACTTCAACAAGCAGCAAAACCCTAGCTTTAACAAGCAACCAGCTTCAACAAGCCCACTCCTAGCTTCAACAAGCTCCTAAACTTTCTCTTTACCAGGATCCAACAAGCAGCTCCAAGGGAGAACCATTCAATAAGATCAAGTTGAAATGTTAAGAAGCTCAATGACAACCAAGGGAAGTCACTGAGAACTTAACATTATGAGAGACTGGCATCCTCAAAGTTCTACTCTTAAAGCATGCCACTCATCCCTCCAAAGGAGATATGTGACTTCTTTAAGAGGACTTTATGTCATTGGATTGAATGGAGATGAACAATATACTCCATGTTTGAAGAAACAAGCAAAACTTATCTAATGCTCTTCCTGAAACCCTAGTTTTCTTAAACTCCTGACAAGCCTCCACAAGATGAGAAAATCTTCAACTCCAAGCTCCTTCAAGCTCTCCAAAGCACCTTCAATTGGTCTCCAACTTCATCCAATCTCAAAAGCAACACCACCCTAATCTAAGGGGAACTATTGAATTAAACTAGGCAAGTTAGTTCATAAGAAACACCTAGAAGTTAGTCTCAAAACTAATTCTACTTAAAATACCAAAAGGGATTGTAAAATCCTACAAAAATTACTAAGGGTTCCTAAACCTCTTAAGAATCACTCCATACAAAAACCAGGGGGTTAACCGTTCATTTGGACCTAAAACTATTCCCTAAACCTAAGGGTATTATCCTAAAACCCTAATTCTACAACACCTAAAGTTCAATGTTCAAACTAGCCTAAAATTCTCTCACAAAAATATGAGAAAATTACTATGGGGACATGCATATCTAGGCTATCTAGCCCAAAAAGAATCAACTAAAAATCATACACCAATCATCCACAATAAAATCAACAAAATCATGTATCAACCATATTGAAAAAAATCTAGATTAAAAAGCCTAATTTTCCTAATTATGGTGAATTATTTCCTAAACTATATGAAAATATAAAAAGAAAAGAAAAACAATGAAAAATAATAAAAGTGCGTGCCAGATAGCAATAAAATCCAGTTAAAATCCAAACCTGGGCCCAAGAGGGGGTGTTGGTAGCAAGCGAATACTAAGCCCATCAAACTCAGAAAATAAATGGAAAATAGTATGGAAATTGGGAAACTTGTGTGTCAAATAGCAACTAATTCACGTTATAAATCCAACTTGGGCCTGAATGGAGGTGTGAAAAGCAAGCAAGTCACTAAGCCCACCCAAAATCAATTAATGAAACGCAGAGTTTTGAGGGAAACTCAAAACTCTCTTAAGAATTCGTCATGCAATCGTGGCCATTGGATTTGGTTTGAGTCAAGGGTCAAAGCATCACCTGAGGGCCCTCAGTCATCTTCTCCAAAACATTCAAACTTGGGAGGGAAAACTCAGACGGTGGCCAACTGAATACCCTATCTCACTTGAAATTCCATCCTGAGTCCAAAAATGACCTCCATTTCCATTGATTCTAACCCTAAAGCCAAACCCGATCCAAGTTGCAGAGATTCATCCATTTCTTGATCACCACTAAACTTAAAATTAAAGCTCCTAAACTCATCTACACGCATCAGGCTTCAATTCTATCTATTCAAACATGCTTGAAACCTCAAGAATCATGAGATATTCCTCTCAACAGAATTCTGATCACAACCTAAAGTATCTCTAATCATCCCAAATTTGTGCCTAGCAACATCTATAACTTAACCACATATCAAATGCTAATCAATTTCCCCTAATCTAAGCTAAAAAATGAAATTTATTGTCGCTTACGCGAAAATAAGGTGCCGGCAAAACAGAAGAGTCGCCACCTTTCGTTATTTATCCCTCAGAGCGGGAAAGGAAACGATCGGAAAAACCTAACGAAAAAGGGTAAGACAAGGTCGTCGCAACCATTGTCTGGGTTCGGGAGTCGGTTACGCAAGGGGAAGGTATTAGCACCCCTCACGTCCGTCGTACTCGACGGGATCCACGCTTGCTTGGCTTGTCTACGGGTGAAAAACAATCTATCTACGGCTTCTAAATCTAAACGGGAAAGAAATTGACTGGATAGAGCGTCGCACTTTATGCCTACGTATTCTCATCAGAGAATGAGAAATCAGAGTCGACGTAGTTCGGGAAACTACGGGGGAGGTTGCTCGGCAAGACGTCGCGTCTTGGGCCTACGTATTCTCTTCAGAGAAATCAGAGCATGACGTAGTTCAGGCTAACTACGACTAGACAGGGTGTTCTTGGTCACACGGGGGTGAGAGATTAAGTTGACGATACTAGCGTACGCATTCTAGCAGTTAGGTGGACGCTGCTCGACCATTGGAGACTTAGGCGTACCTGTTTGCGGTAGAACGGACGTAGTATGTCGAGTTTCGAGGTATGGGAACCTACGGGAACTAGAACTACGGTCTGGTCTCAAATGCACTCGGGAAAGAGAAAAGGATAACGTCAGTCGTCAGCGGGAAAGTCTCGATCGCACAGCAGCGAGAGAACAAAAGGTTAGTTGTTAGTGTGCTCGCTAGGATATCGCATCCTATGCCTACACATTCTCTTCAGAGAAAATCAGAGCAGCTGTAGTTCGGCTTAACTACGGGTAGAACGGGGACCACAACACAAATCTCATTTTAGTAATATTCTAAAAGAGTACAATGATTGAGTACAGAAAAATAAACTCCTAAAAATCTTATCCATCTATCATGGAAAATCTAATGGAAAATAGTCCCCTAACAAGTGGACATTTAAATCTACTTCTAAAAGAAAAGTGTAAAAATAAACTCTATGTAGAAATTATATCCTAAAAAGAAAAATAGTAAAATACTATCATTTTTTATATCACTATATTTTCTATTACATATTTTTGTATCACATATTCTTTTCTTTTAAAAAAATCTAAACAAATGAATATAAAAGAAAATAATAAAAATATAAGAGGAAAAACAAAGGGGGTGCAAACTGCAGCTTGGGGTACACCCAGCAAAACAGAACAGCATTGGGGCCCATCCCAATAAGTAAATTCTGAAAAGAAAATAAAAAACAGGGGGGTGAATGGCCAAAAACGGAGGGTGTGCTCAGTAGGACGTACAGGGCCCAGCCCATTTACCAAGCACACACACAAACGGGGGGTGTGAAAAAAGAAACGGAGAGTGTATGTCCAGAACGTTGGGTCTAGCCCAATCAACCAAACCACAACAAAAAACAAAAAAAACGGAGGGTGAATCGTCCAAAACGGAGGGTGAATGGACGAAAGAAGCCAATAGGCCCAGCCCAATTCATTGCCATCCCTCTCACCTTGTTCAAGCCCTCAGAAACCCTAATCTCAATTGTAGAATACTGTTCATCTGCATGCGCCGTTTCTCCCTTTCTCTCGTTCAGCTCTCTCTCTCAAAAAAAAATTATCACAAAACGCTTCACCAATCAACTCCTATTCCACTTCACCTTAATCCTCCAAATTACTTTGCCATCATCGGAGAACAGGATAAAGATCTGTGAGGTTTTGCTGATAGGGAGAAAAGCCCATTCGCGGTTGAATCCATGGATCATTCACACACTGATGGTTCTTACTCGAAAATCTTTCTGGAAAATCAAAACACGAAGGTTGGTGAAAGAACGTCTTACGAATGTTATTGAAGATCGCTGGGAAAGGTTGAAGGTTGATGAACGTCGAGGGGGATCTCTGGAAAAACATTGAAGTTCTTGAAGTGTGGACGAAAAACACGGTTGGTGTTCTTGAAGCGATCTGGAAAAGAGAGTTGAAGATTTATGGATCTTGTTCGTGAACGGAGATGTTGAGGTTGGTGATGATTGATGAAGATCATAGGATGAATTTCTGGAAAACTCAGAAATGGAGATGGACGAAGGTTCTCGTTGAATGTCACAAACCTTGAACAGATCTCTGGAGAGTTTTGGATCTGAATCTTCTTGATGCACCACGAGCAGATTTGGAGACGATGATGAATCCATAAATGTCTTCGATGATTCTTTGAATTTCTAGAGGGATGTTGGTAGATCTTGGACGAATCTGGGCAGGGAAGATGAGGAATGGATGAACACGGTGGATCTGGGAGATTCTTGATGCAGTTTCCGGCGAGGAGTTGGATTTTCCCGTGAGACTGGGTGAAGGGTGGATGAAGAGGATGAATCTGGAAAAACGCATGAACGTCAGTGAAGGTTGGATGAGGATTCCGGCGTGAGATGCAGTTTCTGGTGGAGTTTTGGCCGTGGGGACCGCCGTGTGATTTCACCGGCGAGGAACTCCGGCGTTTGCATGGACTCCGGCGAGGTCTCCGGTGATGGCGTGATGAGTGGGACACGTGTGGAGGCGGAAGGGAGAAGGAGAGGCACGTGGCCACATGCAGAAGGAGGTAGTGGCTTCTGCAGGTGAAACGTGGCAATGAAGAGATGGGGTGGCCAGTTCTGTGAGTGAAACGTGGCGAATGGAGGAGAGAGAGGAATGGGAAACGTGGCGTAATGGAGGAAGAAAACGTGGATGAGGTGGGTCCATCTGAGAATGCACGCGTGGCCTTTTATAGAGATGACACCTGGACTGGGGTTGTGGGCCTCCAAAGCTGACACACGGCCCATTAAATGAGACTCTGATTAATACTTAATTAATACCAAATGAAGACCTAATTAATACTGATTAAAATGCTAACTAAGACTTAAAACTACAATTAAGACTAATCCGAAAATTAAAACAGTAATTAACCTAAATGAAAATTAAAACAAATCTAATCCTAATTAATTATGATAACCTCAATTAAAATCTAATTAAGACCCTAATTAACTTTACCAATTAATATTCTAAAAACCTTTAATATCTATTAAACTTCTAAAAACCCTATTATACTCTAAAAACAATATATTCTAAAACACTAATTAAAATCTATTTAAAAATCTATCTAACACCTATGAATTTCTATTAATTCTAATTAATGAAAACTCTACTTAATATCTAAAAAAATATGATTTATTCTAAAATCTATTTAAAAACAATTTAATATCTATTAAGACTATATAACTATCTAATATCTAGAAAAATGAATTAAATCCATTAAATTCTAGAAAATAAAGGAAAAAACCTAAAAATACCGAGGAAGCCGATTAAATCGATTAACGACTACATCGAAATAAACGGTAAAAAACTCGGACACCGAGATGTCCTCAAAAACAACAGCGAGAGCTGAAAACACCGGGACGAGCACCGATTCTCAAAATATGTCCTCGTATTGGCCTGAAGTGACTGAAGCGCGATCAGAGGGCTGTAATCCCGATAAATTCAATCTGACTGGAAAAAATGCAATGTACGTGGTATGCTAATGCAAAATGAAATGAGTCGAAACACGAGTCAAATTGCGATAAGTAGTTTGTCAAATTTTGGGGTGCAACAGCTGCCCCTATTCAAACGGCTTGGACCTGAAGGGTTGAAGAGCGAACGACTTTCAAACATTCAAAGGTAGAAGACGGTTGAATACCAAAGAACCCGGAAATTTGCCAACTACACAAGTACGCGGTACTCTGATGAGAACAAATCTTCGGAAGCTGAAATCACAGCTGCACGGCAGCTGGCTGGAGAAATACTGATCTAAACCTCCTTCAGGATGATTCTCTGATTTATCTGATATCCTCGCGTCCTCAAATCATCGAGAGATCACTAGTTACACGGTAACCGGCAATACCTGGTTGATTATGCCATCAGGCATTTTGCGTCATAGCAGAAGAATTCCTTGGGACCCATCGGGTCAACAATCATGTTGATCATGCCATCAGGCATTCAAAGAAAACTGTCAGGCATCGACCGGACTTCATCAGGTCAACAATCATGTTGATCATGTCATCAGGCATTCAAAGAAATTGTCGGGCATCAGCCGGACTTCAACCATCAGGTTGATCATGCCATCAGGCATCCAAAGAAACTGTCGGGCATCAGCCGGACTTCAACCATCAGGTTGATCATGCCATCAGGCATCCAAAGAGTGACCCTCCAACAACCTTTCTCAAATAGCTTAAGGATCGTAATGCACGACGTCGATTATCCTTATTATTGTGTTTTGAATTGTTCTGAGATAGAAGAGAAGGAAGTTCTAAAAAACCTAGGGTTTGAAAGGGGGATCAAAACTACCCTAATGTTATCATGCATGGATTACAACCTAATGTCTGTCATATTTCTCTCTTGCACAGAGAAAAACAAAGATCCTAGGGGATAAACGGAAAAGAAACAGCAGATATACAGTAAACAATAATATGCATGAGATGCAGCAGTATAAGAGAGGCAAGAGAGAAAATAATAGGCAAGAGGAGACAAGCTCCACCTCAAACCTAAGGGGCAAGCTAAACAAGCCAACAAACAATACAGAACAAGAAATAAAATCCAGCACCAGCTCTAACAGCAACACCAGCTCCTACAGCAAGTGGTTCAAACAACACCAGCTCTGACAGCTACAGTTGATTAACAGCACAAGGTTGACAGTAACAACTTCAAGCAAGCTCCCATATTTACTCTTCAATGATCTTCAAGCTTTAGATAAGCTTCTATCTCCAATAATCTTCAGCTTTAGCAAGCACTGAACCCCAACAAACAGACAACTTCAATCAGCAACAAAACCCTAATTTCACAGTTAACCAGCTTTGACAGGTACAAGCTTCATCTTCTCTAGTCATCAATGAGCTTCATCTTCAATATGCTTCCATCTTCAATGCAAACACTCACAGGAGAGAATCAACTAATATATGAAGTTGGAATGTTGAGAGGCTTAATGATAACCCAGGGAAATCATTAAGATCTTATCATAGCAAATGAGAGGTATCCTCAAGGTTCTACCCAATCAAATCATGCTCTACATCCCTCCTAAGGAGAGATGGAACTTCTTTGTGGGACCTTATGTCATAGGATGGAATAGAGGCACAAGAAGCTCTCTATGTTTGACAGAAAAAGTCAGTCTACTCTAAAGCTCTTCCTATATCTCCTACCTCCTAAGTCTTCACAAAGCATCTTCAAGCACAAGAAACTTCAAGCTCCAAGCATAATTATTTGTCTTCAATCATCTACAAGGTCTTCATTAGCTTCATCAAGCAAAGCTTAAGCCCCAACACCCAAAGAAAAGGCCCAAAACCCAACAAACAAAACAACATCCCAAGAGGGAAACAACCAATATCAACTCACTTGCAAAAAATCAAATAAAATGGAAATACTCCTCATAAAATCCTAGATTAATTTCTAAGGGATCCTAACTAGGTAACCTATACCCCATATAAACTCCAAGACCTACACCAAATTAAAACCCCAAAAACTATGTGTTGAAATGCACCTATGTTAAGGTAAAACCCTAATCCTAGCACCCTAAAGTTTATGGTTCAAAACTAACTAAAATTAAATCACAAAAATGTAATAAATTTCCAGGGGGAACCTAATACTCTATACTAACTATAGCAAAAAGAAATACACCAAAAATCAAAGTGAAATGATCATACTAAATTCAGCAAGTTGGATATACACAATGGAAGTAAAACAAAAAGCAATTAAATGTAAAATAAACTAAAAAATGAAAAATGAATGAAATTCTATTTTTATTTTTCTATAATTTCCTTGAAGCCTTCATGAACCTAGGGAAAAAATTCCCATCTAAAAATGAGGAGTTTTCAATTTATTATGAATTTTCAAAGCAACCTATATGAAATGAAAAATTAAAATGAAAAATAAAAGAAAATGAGAAGCAGGCGTGTCAAATAGCAACGAAAACTAGTTCAGATCCAGAGATGGGCCCATAAGGGGGTGGGGATAGAAGCGCGTACATTAGGCCCAAACTAATCAGAAATTAAAGTGAAAATAGAATGAAAAATAGGAAAATCCGTGGTATGAATAGCAATTGAGATCAGTGTAATTTCAAGTGGGCCTCTAAAGTAGGGTGTTGGTATCAAGTTTTGCACTAAGCCCAACCAAATACATTAAGTGAAACGGAGCGTTTCACTAATGTCTCAGATCCTTCACAAAATGGTATGCACTCGTGGCCGTTAGATCTTCCCTTGGTCAATGGTCTTACTCGGATCCTAGGGCTCTAAGGTTATCTTCAACCTTTGAATAATTCTGGAGGGAAAAAGCCATGGAAGAACAGAACAACAACTTCATCTTCCTTAATTCGTACATGCCATGAATCCTCACCAAAAATCTCAACTAAGAACCCTAACTCACTCCATTCTTTACACTGAATTCAACCATGTGCCTCATGAACATTGAAACATCTTTTTCCTCAAAACACGATTGGAATCCCAGAAATTGACCAAGAACCAAATCTCACCAAACCTAAAATTGGATAGTCTAATCTCATCACCATGTTTCACTGAATATTTCTAGCTATCAAACTAAGGTTATATCATCAAGAACACCAAGATATGATCAAGAACATAATTTATGTCATTCAACATATTGTCTCTAAATCAACCCTAATGCTACCAGAAAGCTCCTAACCATCATCTACAATGAGTCTAACCTAACAAAACCTAAAGAAACTACATGGATTATGCTGTAGGATGATATTTACATACCTGCAAATTCTTGATGAACAGAACGACAAAACCTCCAAATTAAGCTCTAAGATTCTCCAGATACAATCTATGAATGGTAATCAAACTTCTGTATGCATCAAATTTGGTTGAATCCCTCTGAATCCTTGAATTCGATTTTCAGTTGCAAGTGATGAACTCCAAGTGCCAACTCACGATTCTTCAGTGTTCTTGCTATGGATTCTATCTGAAATCATCCACCAATGCTAGAGCAAGCTTCTGAGATCAAAAGAATGGATTGAAAGTGGTTGAAGCTGTGTAACAGAATTTGGTTTGCAAGAAGAAAGTTGAAAATGCAATCTCTCAAATCTCTCTCAATTCTCACCAAAACAAGCTTTGGATCACTTCACAAGTATATATAGAATGTGTTTGAGAGTTCTGGAAACTTCTGGATCAATCTTATGAGAAGATCAAATTCTCTTGTCATGAAAATCTCCTTTCATGCTATGTTCATATCAGCTCATGTAGCAGCTTGCAATTCACCTTGTTTCTGATTCAAATTGTCCTCTAATGAGATTTTGAATGTGCTTGGATTGAATGGAGCCTTGCATTGGCCTTGAAGAGTGGTTTTGCAATTGTGCCTTATGATGCAAGTAACCAATTTACAAAGCAAGTCATAAAAATATCCCTCAAATCAAAAATGTGGTAATGTCAATGCTCTCAAAATGTGTTTTACAATCAAATTGGTATGTCATATTGCTTGGTTTGGATTTGTAGATCAAAAACCCCAATTTTCATCCTTGATTCATTTAAAATTTACCCTTATTTTAGGCCATTTTTGTCATTTTGTGAAGCAAGCCATTCCAAACTCTCATGACCTCTTATCTTGCCTAAAAACATCATTTTGAACACATCTCATGTTGAACATTTTTCCATTTGATGAGTGGAAGATAGAGATTTTGACCTATGTTGGAAAATGACTTGTAATTCAACTTTCCCAAAATACCCTTGGGTTGCCAAGACCATAACTTGAGTTCTACAAATCCTCTTGAGGACTTATGGTACTCAAATTAAATCTAAGATCAAGATATACAACACGTAAGTTGGCCAAGAATCCATTTGAAAATTCCTTCATGGGAAAAAGTTGCTTGGAAGTCAAGTGACTTTCACAGATAAATTTCAGTGTCCTCTAATGACCCATAACTTGCAAGAACCATAACTTGAGTTCTACAAATCTTCTTGAAGACTTCTAGTACTAAAATTAAAGCTATTGAGAAGCTCTACAAGTTTAATGTTGACCAAGAATCCATTTGGAACTTGCATTTTGACTTATCTAGCTTGGAAGTGAGGCCTAAATTAGGGGATTTTACACTAAAACCCTAATTTAGTAACTCCTCCTACTCTTGATTCTCTTTGATTTATTTTTGGCACAACACCACACTTGTATCAACATATCAATTCATGAATCCCACATCCTTCAACTAAGCCTTGATGCTCTTCAATCACTCAGTTGGCCTAGGGTTGACCTAGGGTTGACCTAGATGAAACCCTAGTTGACTGTACTTCAATTCTGGCTCTTGTACTTGTATCAATGACTTGTCTCATCTTCAAAATGACCCTCTATGTCTTCCGTGATCTTTGTGCACATTCCATACCCTCAATTCATAGTTCATACTCCATTAATGATACTCAATATACCTCATATTAGGAGAGAAATCCACTGGTTGACCTTCAAACTTCTCAAAGCCTCAAACCTTTCTTGATGACTTGGATAGTCTTGAGCTTGAATAAAAAACCCTTATCTAGGCTTCTTCTCTTGGTAGACACCTTGATCCCTTGTTGGAGGCATGCTATGCTATGATATGCAAATGATTGGACTATGTACATGACTTATTAGGCAAATGACAATGCAATTGAAACATAAACCAGGTGAAATAGGTTGAGCAAATTTTAGGGTGCAACAGCTGCCCCTATTAAAACGGCTTGGACCCGACTGGGTGAAGAGCGAATGACCTTCAAACATTCGAGGTACGAGACGGTTGAATACCAAGAACCCGGAAATTTGCCAACCGCAGAGATAAACTGCACCACTGTTTGGGGAACCCCATCCATCAATTGTACCTGATTGTTACGGTAACAACCGATCAACCACCTGATACAGATCTGATTTCAACACTAACCGCCTGTGCAACACCAAACTTGTCAATATAGGAATAACCTGGATGACTTCACTGGGGAAGTACTTCTGTCAACAAAACATGACTCTGCCAACGATATAGGAAAATAACTCCGCCATCACTACGGGAAATAACTCCGCCACCACTACGGGAAATAACTCCGCCACCACTACGGGAAATAACTCCGCCACCACTACGGGAAATAACTCTGCCACCACTACGGGAAATAACTCCGCCACCACTACGGGAAATAACTCCGCCACCACTACGGGTAATACTCTGTCATCACTACAGGAAAATAACATCGCCATCGCTACGGGTAATACTCTGTCACCACTACAGGAAAATAACACCGCCATCGCTACGGGAAATAACTCCGCCACCACTACGGGAAATAACTCCGCCACCACTACGGGAAATACTCTGTCATCACTACAGGAAAATAGCACCGCCATCGCTATGGGTAATACTCTGTCACCACTACAGGAAAATAACACCGCCACCGCTACGGGTAATACCCTGTCACCACTACAAGAAAATAACACCGCCATCGCTACGGGTAATACTCTGTCACCACTACAGGACAATAACACCGCCATCGCTACGGGTAATACTCTGTCACCACTACAGGAAAATAACACCGCCATCACTACGGGTAATACTCTAAATGAAGCTCCTCTGCCTATCTTTGCAGTAGCTAACTCCATCAATCAAATGGGTAACAAATACTGGTCCAATCTTCAAACTTTTAACGCGGACATGGCAGCAAATCTGAGAAGGACTCTACTGGGGATTTTCTGAACCCAAACTGCCAGACACCTACTTCGACATAGACGGCAACTTCCAAAAATTGATTCACGAAATCTTTTGATAAAGACATAACAACAATCTTGAAGAAATACTCCGCTGGAGGGGTAAGAGAAACTTAAACAAGAAACTCTGTGGGGAATAATGACAAGACGAACATTATCATCCCATGTCTCATGCTGAGACTTTTAATATTTGGTAATTGATCTGAGCAAGAGCTCCATCCACCTGCAAGGGAAACAACACTTGAAAACCAAAGGTTAACCAACCTGGCTTATGTTTCAAAATGCACATGTTTGAGAATGGCGTAATGCTCCGTACAACACGGATAAACTACGCGTTTTTGGGTAAATGCAACTATGATAATGTATGCAAATGCAAATGCAAGTTCACGTTGCTGGGGAAATTCTGACAAGCTTGCTTCAACACGACTATTGAGAGCAAATACCACTATGTTGGGGATGAACGAGTATCATAAAGTCCTCCGGCAAAATAAATGTCGGACATACAACCAACTCCACCGGGGAGATTAAACTTCAATTTCCACTGGGAGGAAAGAACATCCTCGGTTGGGGAGAGTAACTCAGCTGGGGAAGAAACGACTCGGCCGGGGAAAGATGAACCTTCCAGGGAAACGCACTGTCTGGGCACAGCTTACAAACTCGGAGCTACCACTCCGCTGAGGATAATCCTTTTGAACCAACTATGACTTGGTTAAGCACTGCGGGAATTCTCCCAGCTGGGGATTGATCATTCACATACTCGACTCTCTAGGGAGTGCAACCTCTGCAGGGGATCTTGATTTTGACTGGCTGGGGATATCCTCTGGGACAGCTTCCCTAAGAATACTCTTCTGGGGGAAATAATCCTTCCTTCGGTAAGGGATAACATCATCTCAACCTCTGGGGATGAGGTACGACCTGCGAGGGGATTAGCATCGCACAAAGTCAAGTCTTTCACCACGAGTCTCCGACTGGGGCCACAATTTCTGATTGTCCGCTTCAAGGGCGAGAACCCTGCAAAACACAAACGAGACAAAACAAATCTATACAACCAAATCTATTCGGGTTAGTGTCCGTGACATTACTTCAGTCAATTCGAAGTTTTATCAATCATTGGCAAGGGCAAGCAAAGTTATGCACATGCAAGTTCATCGGGACATTGGCGTTTTCCACATACAAAACAGTAAAGCACAGTCATCAAATACTGAATAACATGTTTTATTAATAACAGGCCTCTGAATAGGCACAGTTTTGTACATCGGGTGCAACTCCTGAAAAGAGGAAGTTACGCACACACACATATATATATGCACAAAAAGCATAAAAATACAAATACAACTCGAATTTGTACACATGTCGGCAACGTGGTGCAGACAAACATCGTGAGCTGATCCTCCTATGACTCGCTTGACTCTGGCGCTTTCCCGATATTCAATTTTTGGAAGAGATTTTGTTGGATAAACGAACCCTCAGGTGCTCCCAAACCACTAAGCAATGCAGTATCAGACCCGGACCGCAGTCATTTGCTTTTTCAATCCCTAACTTTTGCGTGAATCGCCCTTTGCAGGTTTTCAATTCACCGGGATACCCTTTTTTGCCGAAGTTGCCCAATGCAGGTTTTCGACTTTGCGGGTGTACATCTTTTCAATTTTATCCCTAACTTTTTCCCGAACCTTTTATTCATTTTTTTTATGGTTCGCCGGGATGCCCCATTTTTGCCTGGACTCTCTTTTTACTGTCCAGCGAGTCTCTTTCAAGCAAAGTATTTTTTAACTGCGTCCGAATTCACAGGAGACGAAAAGTCTTCACCATCCATGGTAGATAGTAGCAAGGCTCCTCCAGAGAAGACTTTTTTGACAACGTATGGACCTTCATAGTTCGGCGTCCATTTGCCCCTGTGATCTGTTTGTGGCGGGAGAATCCTTTTCAGCACAAGGTCGCCCGTTTGAAAGCTTCGCGGACATATCTTCTTATCGTATGCTTTCTTCATCCGACTTTGATACAACCGACCGTATGCGAGAGAAGCTAGCCTCTTCTCATCCATTAAACTCAGCTGATTCAACCTGTCTTTTACCCATTCTGCCTCATCAAGTTGGACATCTCGTAAAACCCTCAAGGAAGGAATGTCGACTTCCAACGGTAGCACTGCCTCCATTCCGTATACCAATGAAAAAGGGGTTGCCCCGGTTGATGTGCGTACCATCGTACGATAACCGTGAAAAGCAAAAGGTAGCATCTCGTGCCAGTCCTTATACGTCACAACCATATTTTGAACAATCTTCTTTATGTTCTTATTGGCCGCTTCAACAGCGCCATTCATCTTGGGTCGGTAAGGAGAAGAGTTGTGATGCTCAATCTTGAAATTCTGACACAACTCTTTCATCATCTTGTTATTCAAATTTGAACCGTTGTCGGTGATAATCCGCTCAGGGATTCCATATCTGCAGATAATATCTCGTTTGATAAATCTGGCGACCACTTGTTTGGTGACATTGGAATATGATGCTGCTTCCACCCACTTGGTGAAGTAATCGATTGCCACCAAGATGAACCTGTGTCCGTTTGATACCGTAGGCTCGATCTTTCCAATCATATCAATTCCCCACATCGAGAATGGCTGATGGGCTAAAGACGTGTCTACTTATGCGTCTAGCGGTATCTTACTGCAAGTGCACAGCCTATCGAAGTAATATTTAAGATTATCGATCCACAGGGATTCTATGGTTACTTAGTGCTAGATGAACTTCTAGTTTAGCTAAGGCGAATGGTTGTCACGATTTTTTGTTGATTTTTAAGACTATTAAAGGCGGAATTAAATTTAAGTTTTAATAAAGTAATACTAAGGCGGTCGGTATGTAATTATACTAACTTAGGTGGGTCAATCTAACCTAGGCTTATAAAGGTGTTCACTTAATCTATTCGGTAGAGATTACCAGTTTAAATACCCTCAACTCACACTCTCGTGGTCTTATATCAGATCTTATCCCTAAAGCCCTATGCCTGCTCTCGCTAGCCCATAAGTGTTTAGAGGTAATTTTTGGAAACTAAGTAATTCTAATTTATCTTAAAGCGCTCTCGCTGTGTTTAATTTAAATGCCTAACTTTAGCTATCTGGTTAAAATCTCACACTCTCGTGGTCTTGACCTAACCTAATACTCTTTTCTTACTCTCGTAACAAAAAGGTCTATTTCAATTAAAAAGTATCAGCCAGAATGTTAAGTGATTAATTATTTTTAGCCTATGGTTATATTTTACCGGTTAAGTTTGTTATAACTACATACCGCCCTAAGGTGTTTAGCTACTCATCGATGTTGAACCAGACAGAGACAGAAAATTTAATAATAACGTACTCATGGCAGAAAAATAAATAAACATTATAATTAAATTAAATTGCAATATAATGAAAAACCTGGTTAACAAATATTCGAGCAGACTCCTTCTTCCACAGACCGGAAAGCTTGGAGTTGGCGGAAATTGAAAATAAACGAATGCTGAAGGTTTAGAACAAATAAATGTATAACAATTTCCTGATGTTGCAAATTGTTATATGGCGGGTTTTGATACAATAAAAAACGAAACAGAAAACTAAAAATAATGCAGGAATAGAAAGGCTGGTTCGTAATACAGTTCGGCAGAGCTTCCGCAGGAATTTGAATAAAAAAATGCTCCGTCCATTGTTCATAGAACTTGTACTATTTATAGAATCCTTAATGGGCTGGATTTTTGAACCTTTGTTGCATGGGCCTTGCTGAATTTGTGGAAGGAATGCAGGAACGTGGCAACAAAATAGGAGAAATGGTCTTCACGTAATGCCTTGACGTAGTCTGAGTCAAAAACCTAATTTTACCCTTGTCACGGTTGTGACAAGGTCTTCACGTTCGTAACTTGTGGTTTTTAAGTGTCACGGTCGTGACCACTCTCTTACGGTCGTGATGGCTCAAATTGGGGTGTCACGGTCGTGACACCCTTGTGACGGCCGTGACTGCAACAAATTATGCAGTCTTTTGCAGGCTTCTTCATTTCTTCATCTCTTTATGGTTTCTTTTGTTCCTTTTGCTCTTAATTCATGATTTAGCTCCATATAATGATGTACCTGCAAAATGGTAAGAAAAACTCGAGAAATCGAGTGTTAAAACGGTGAATATGCGATAAAACGTTAATGAAACCTAGCAATATAATCGATGCGTTTTCTCGTTATCAAACTTCCCCAAACTTAAACCTTTGCTTGTCCTCAAGCAAATAGTCGGTTGAAAATCGGCGGACAAGATTTTATTCACGCATACTCATAACAAACCGTACGAGGGATCGTTTTGTCGGATAATCCGGTACTTTGATAGAACACTACTGATACACTAATGACACAAGCAACAAGCTATGTCGTCGACTTCCCGTTAAACGAAACAATCGGCAATTACATTACGATTTCACCTGGAGTTTTTCGATCTTATTTCGCCCGGTTTCATTCTAGCGCAATCACATTAAGCCCTTTGCCTTAGCACGCACGTAGTGGAGTAGCCGGTTAGCGACTTTGATCCTTTTTGAGCACGGGGTCTGGTACACGAGTGTGGTAACCCTACATATTTTATCCGATTTGGAGGTTGTGGGGGATCGAGCCGTAGCACGCCCTACCGAGTTCAGAACCAGTACCTCTGAACCAACTTGCAATGGACTCCTTCTCATATTTCTCGTTTCTTATATGCGACCGTGTACTTTGGTGCAATTTCTTTTCATTTTGCATCGAGATATGAAGGATCATTATTGATTAGGCATCAAACGCTTATATTCATCGGCTCCCCACGTGGTTTGTGTTCAGACGGTGCTGACTGCTAGTATAAACTACTAGGGGTTACTTTTGAACTGAAACTAAAAGTGTACTCGTAATGGTAATCGGGATGGAATTGCTTAAGTAGGGAGTCAAAGATGTCAAGATTGTATTGGTCTTGTTTAATCGTTCTCAGCTTCCTAATTACGATTCCGTAGGTAAGTCGGGTAATGCGAATAATTAAAGATTTTTTCTGGTATAGCTAAATAATCGGGGAAAGTTCGAAATTAAAGAAAATAGCACAAAGATTTGCTCATTTCATTAACTTGCGAAAAGAAATACAACGGAATTGAAAATACAACGAAATGGAAAAGTGCGAAAAAGGGAAAATGCGGAAATGAAAGGTACCTCTCCCACACTATATCAGACATTGTCCTCAATGTTGTGATATAAATGCGGTAAAAGTACAGTACAACGACAAAAACGAAAAACAAACATAAGCAAACTAAAACTATGGCTGCTGAGGACCGCGGGCTCGGCTTCTGGTGCGGGAGCGGCGTCTGGAAGGAGTCGCTTCAGGATCAGAACCGGTGCCGGAGGCAGCAGTGATGTTAATGCGGAGGGCTTCTAGCTCGCTGAAAATTTCTCCAAACTTCTCATTAGTAGCTTCCTGGTTTGCTGCAATAGTGCTGAGTAAAGCATCATACTGCTCCTTCTGCCTTCGCTCCAGTGCGGCGTTCATCTGGTTCTGCTGATGAATCGCACAGAGGACTTCCTCAAGTGTGATTTCGGGAGCAGGGGGCTGTCGGGTAGATGTCTCTGGTATATCCTGGACAGGCTCAACTGCATCCATAGCGTCCTACATCTCATCCGCTGGAGGATCTGCCTGATCATCATGAATAGGGACGTAATCGGCAGCAACAGGTAAAACAAAGAGCCAGTTGGCTCGGCTGGATGGATCGATGCGGTCACGGGACGGCAGAATGATATGATGGAAAATGGTGCCATGGACAACAGGGCTATAGCTGCCATCCTCTTGCTGCGCAATCAGGTGAGCGGACCTGCAATAACTCTTGGTGAGGAATTCTGCAGCTAGGTGAGGCTGATTAACGACCAAGTCACCAAGCCCCAACTGAATGGCGAGGGTGGTGACAATGCCGCCTATGAAGAACGGGGTGGAGCCTCTGTGTGCAATGGCCTGGATATGATAAAGCATGAAAGGGGCAGCGTTGATCGGCTCGTCATTAAGAGCGCAGTGTAAGACTAGAAGCTCCTTGGAGTTGAGCTTATGGTTGCTTTCTCGAGCGAAGATGGTGTTGCATATGACACGATGGAAATAGCGGATTGCCGGGTTGTGAATGTGCGTAGCATTGAGGCTTTGGAAGGCTGATGCACGGGTGTTGGTTAAGTCGTGCCATAGAGTGAAAGCTTGTTCACTAAAATTATCGGGCACGCGACGGTGAGCTTCAGTTCCGTGATCGAAGCCTAACAACTCGGCTATCCTGTCTTGCGGAATGTTGAACTCTTGGCCATGCAATCTGAATTTGGCGACACCGGTGAGCTGACTCTGAGAACAGGTACCGGTGATGTAACTGAATGAGCTTAAGAACTCTAGTGTCAGAAGCTCGAATGTGAGCTGAGGTTGACTGCAAAGATCCCACAGACCGACTTTTTGAAGCAGGCTTGTAACACTGGCAAGCATTCCGAGTTCCCTCAAACAGACAGTGTCAATGTAACGTGTAGGTTGCACACCGCGGTTTTGGAATCGGAGAAAACGTTCTCTCTGAGTTTCTCCAGCATCACCTTCTCTAAAAGTAATAGAATCCATTGCATGCAAGAGCTTAGAGTGAAGAATGAAGATTTTTGATGTTTTGTGAAAAAATGGTAAAATGAAAGAAATATTGATTCGGGATAAATAATGGAGAGTGAGAATGTGATAGGTTATGATAATGGGGGGTTAATGAGGTTTAAAGTTGGTAATGGGGAGGTTACGGAGGTTATGGAGAAAATGGGCAGTTTTGAGGAAGTTATGGAGGAAGAAGAAGAAGAGGCACGAAGAGAAACAGTTTTGTTTCTCACGATTCCTGTAATAGGGGTTGTCACGGTCGTGACAGGGGTGTGACGGTCGTGACACGCTATTTAAGCACGTCACGATCGTGAGATGGGTATGACGACCGTGAGGGCACGCTTCGTTGAATAATTTCCAGAAAAACATTTTCTCACTTAATTCACATATTTTATAATAATGTATTTTCTTCACTAACACTCATATTAAATTATAAACACCATATAGTATATAATTTCAACACAGTACTATACTAACTTGCATGGCATGAGAGATTGTATATAATATGAAATAATGCAAGCATAACAGTACATAGAATGAAAAATATATAAATTGCTAAAAATGGAGAAATTTTGGAATTAAAGGTGCATTGCATAAAGTAATTGAAAATGAAGTTACATAAACGGAAATTACGGTATGAAATTGTTGCGAAAAATAAATCTAACTAGAAACGAAAACAATGAGAAAAATAAACTAAATCACTTATAGCATTTTCAAAAGCGTTTCTTCAAGTCTTCGATGGCGGAGTTCAAGTGATAGAATTGTTCGCAGGTTATGTCAGTCAATCCTATAATGTCCAATCGCATGCTCTTAATGTCTTCTTTAAATAAATTAATGTCAGTTTGGTAAGCATTGAGAGTGTTCATGATGTTTTGTAAGTTGTTAGCATAATCTCCTTGATTCACTTCAGGGGTTTCATGTACTTCTTCAGTGTGGTCAATGTCATGGTAACCAGGAGGTGTCTCAGGGTCAGTTTCGACATCGGTCATTATATCATCTTTTATCTTGTAAGACTGAGGCGTTTCAGGAGTAGATAGATAATCAGGTGGGTTTAACTCATAAAGCCAGTTATCCTTATTGTGAACACTTACTCTAGCATGGTTAGGCAATGTGAACAGGGTTACTACTTCGTTCCGGATTAGGTACTCAAAAGGTGGATGTCCTAAATTCCTTATGATATGTCTATTGAAGCAGAAATTAAGATTCATAGGACGGATTGTTCCTAGACGGTTGCACCTGTGCAGTTGGTACCTAAGTCCTATGGCATCAGCAATCATGGTTACAAGACCTCCTACTAATATAGGTAATTCAGGTTCTTCTTGGATACGGGTGAAGGTTTGCATCATGAAAGGTACACCATTAACAGGCTGTCCATTAGTGAAACATGACATAATAAATATTTCATCTTTAGAAACTCCGGTAATGTTTTCTTCTTTTCCAAAGAAGGTGTGGGCAAGGAATTTATGGAAGTAACGGAGAGCAGGATTATGGATCTCATCATTATTCATGTTATTTGGTTCAGGGTGGTAGTTTCCGGTTAAAGTTCCCCAAAAGAAATCTAGCTCAATATCCATCAATTCTACCTGTGTGGTAGTAAAAGCAAATGGTCCACTAGGGAATCCTAACAAGTCAGCTAGTTCTTTATGGTTAAAGTCATATTCTATTCCAAATAGGCGGAAACTAATAAATCCTTTCCTAAATCCAAAACCGCGCTCAGGTAGGTAAATTAAGGAGCTAAGGAACTCAAGGGTGAGCTCGCGGTAAGTCACAAACTTATGTTGGATCAATGCATTCTCCCATCCGAGTCGGTTTAACAAGTACATGACACTATCATGTATACCTAGGGTTTCCATAGTCTTATCATCCGGGTACAGGGTCAAATCCATTTGCCTCTGTGATAACTCTTCAAACTTCATTCTTTGGTTCCTACCTCTAAATTTGGTTTCCATATGGTTAATTGGTTGGTTAGCCATGGTCAGTGCAAATATGGGGGAAACAAATCAGGGGAAGAAGGAAAGTGGAAAAGACTTTAGAAAATCTGTAAAAAGTGATTTAAGATAAAAATAAGAAAATGAAATGCATAATGTAATGGCAATAATAGTAATATAAAATAAAACTATAAAATGACAAAACAATTAAACAATTAGTAAAACGATAAATGACAATATGCTAAAAGAAAAGAATAGTTTAAATAATTAAATAAGTAAATGGGTTGCCTCCCACTAAGCGCTGTTTTTATCGTCAAAAGCCTGACGTAATGCTTAGGTTTAGATTAATCAGGGGAATTAGTGGACAATGCTAAAAGTTTTAGATTATTCGCATAATCTCTATTTTCAACTTTATGATAATGTTTTAAACGTTGTCCGTTTACTATGAATGGTTCACTATTCCTACCCTTAATTTCTATTGCTCCACTCGGGAATACTTTAGTTATTTCAAAGGGTCCTGACCATCTAGATTTTAATTTTCCAGGAAAGAGCCTAAGTCTTGAATTAAAGAGGAGTACAACGTCTCCCACACTAAATTCTTTCCTAGCTAGGCGTTTATCATGCCATCGCTTAGTTCTTTCTTTATATATCTTAGCATTCTCATATGCATCTAACCTTAATTCTTCTAATTCGTTAATGTCTAGGATTCGCTTTTCTCCTGCAGCATTATAGTTTATATTGAGAGTTTTGATCGCCCAATAAGCTTTGTGTTCTAGTTCTACTGGGAGGTGACAAGATTTTCCATAAACTAGTTTGAAAGGTGTAGTACCTATGGGTGTCTTGTAAGCGGTCCTATAAGCCCATAAAGCTTCATTAAGTTTAGATGACCAATCTTTCCGAGATATGGCGACAGTCTTTTCTAAGATTTGTTTAATTTCTCTGTTTGAGACTTCGACTTGTCCACTTGTTTGTGGGTGATATGGTGTAGCCACACGGTGTCTTACTCCATATTTAGATAGTAATTTGTCAAAGATTTTTGAAATGAAGTGCGAGCCACCGTCACTTATGACGAGTCTAGGCACACCAAATCTGGGAAAGATTATATTTTTGAAAAGCTTTATTACTACTCGTGTATCGTTTGTAGGAGAAGCTATGGCTTCAATCCATTTCGAAACATAATCAACAGCTACGAGTATGTAATTATTACCGAAAGATGATGGGAATGGTCCCATGAAATCTATTCCCCAGACATCAAAGATTTCTACTTCTAAAATTCCTTTTTGAGGCATTTCATCTCTTCTTGAAATATTGCCAGTGCGTTGACACCGATCGCAATTTATAACAGCGATGTGGACATCCTTCCATAGATTAGGCCAGAATAAGCCGGCTTGCAAGATTTTTGCACAAGTCTTGGAAGTGCTTGCATGTCCACCATAAGGAGATGAATGGCATTGAGCAATGACATCTTCTATTTCTTCTTCGGGAATACATCGGCGAAAGATTCCATCTGGTCCTCTTTTGAACAATAATGGTTCATCCCAATAGTAATGTTTCAGATTATGAAAGAATTTCTTTTTCTGCTGATAGGTTAGATCGGGTGGAAGAGCTCCTGCGACTAGGTAGTTGACAATGTCAGCGTACCATGGCAGTCCTACAGTTGTCTGGATTGTTTCCACGGATTCTGGTTCATTTATATCTAACTGAGCTAGGTCGCTTCCTATTTGTGCTATCAGCTGTTCATACGGAAAATCATCGTTAATCGGCACTTGTTCGGGTTTAATACCTTCTATTCTAGATAAATGGTCCGCTACGACGTTCTCAGTACCTTTCTTATCTTTTATTTCTAGATCAAACTCTTGTAAGAGTAAAATCCATCTTAAGAGTCTTAGTTTAGCATCTTTCTTAGTTAATAGATATCGGATAGCAGCATGGTCTGTGTAAATGATTATTTTCGCTCCAACTAGGTAAGAACGGAATTTGTCAAGCGCAAAGACAACTGCTAACAATTCTTTTTCGGTAGTAGCGTAGTTCATCTGGGAAGAATCTAAGGTTCTACTGGCATAGTAAATCGCATGAAGTTTCTTTTCCTTTCTCTGGCCTAGAACTGCGCCTACAGCATAGTCACTCGCATCGCACATGATTTCAAAAGGTAATCTCCAGTCAGGGGGTTGCATGATTGGTGCGGTGATGAGGGCTGTTTTTAGAGTTTCAAATGCTTTAAGACACTCTTCATTGAATATGAACTCAGCGTCTTTCATTAATAAACCAGTAAGAGGTTTAGTGATTTTCGAGAAATCTTTGATGAATCGTCGGCAAAAACCGGCGTGTCCTAAAAAGCTTCGTATTTCTCGAACGGTTTTAGGGGGTTGAAGATCTTTTATTACTTCAATCTTAGCTTTATCAACTTCAATTCCCTTGTCGGATATTACATGACCTAATACTATTCCTTCGTTGACCATAAAATGACATTTCTCCCAGTTAAGCACGAGATTTACTTTTACACATCTTTCTAACACCATTTCTAAGTTCGATAAGCATCCTTCAAAACTTTGCCCGCATACAGAGAAGTCGTCCATGAACACTTCCATGATGTTGTCTATAAAATCTGCGAAGATTGACATCATACGTCTTTGAAAGGTTGCAGGAGCGTTGCATAATCCAAAGGGCATTCGCCTATAAGCGAACGTTCCATAAGGACATGTGAATGTAGTCTTCTCTTGATCATCAGGATGGATAGGGATTTGGAAAAATCCTGAGTAACCGTCAAGATAACAGAAGTAAGAATGCTTGGCTAATCGTTCTAACATTTGATCTATGAAAGGTAGTGGGAAATGATCTTTTCGAGTGGCTTTGTTTAGTTTACGATAATCTATGCACACTCTATATCCCGTCACTACTCTTTGCGATATCGATTCGCCTTGAGCGTTTTTCACAACAGTGATACCTCCTTTCTTTGGCACTACATGTATTGGACTAACCCATTCACTATCAGAGATTGGATATATTATCCCGGCATCTAATAATTTCTTAACTTCTTCTTTTACTACAGTGCTAAGGGTTGGGTTAATTCTTCTTTGAGATTCTCTGGAGGTTCTGCAATCTTCTTCTAGCAGAATACGATGCATACAAACGGAAGGACATATTCCTTTGAGATCAGATATGTTATATCCTAATGCAGTTGGATATTTCTTCAAGACATCTAAAAGTTTCTTTGTTTCTATAGTTCCTAAACTGGAATTTACTATAACTGGTCTTTTACATTCAACGTCTAAGAATTCGTACCTTAGGTTATGAGGTAAAGTTTTTAATCCTAATGTAGGTTTATCTTTACTTAGCATGGGATCCGGTGTAAGTGCTAAACTTTCGCTTAGACTATCATCCTGATACGGTTTTTGCCAATTATCATCTTCGAAAATCGGAGGGATTTGAATTTTCATTATTTCAGAATAAGTGGTCTCTTTCAGTTCCATTTCTCTTACACATTCGTCAATTACGTCCAATAGATAGCATGTATCCTCTATAGCTGGTGATTGTAAGAATTGTGTTAAAATAAATTCAACTTTCTCTTCACCTACTTCAAAGGTTAGCTTTCCTCTTTTTACGTCTATTATAGCTCCGACGGTAGCTAAGAATGGTCTTCCTAGTATGATAGGTGTAGTGGAGTCTTCAGAGATGTCCATGATTATAAAATCAGTAGGGATGTAGAATTGTCCTATACGTACTGGGACGTTTTCTAGTATGCCTACAGGATATTTAACAGAGCGATCGGCTAGTTGAACAGACATTTTAGTTGGTCTTAGGTGTCCCATGTCTAGCCTTTTGCAAATCGTTAAGGGCATAACACTGATACTGGCTCCTAAATCGCATAGAGCTTTGTCAATGACGAATTTTCCTATTACACAGGGTATAGAGAAACTTCCTGGATCTTTTAGCTTAGGAGGCATTTTATTCTGAATTATGGCGCTACACTCGGCAGTAAGTGTAACTGTTCCGTTATCCTCTATCTTTTTCTTATTGGATAAGATTTCTTTTAAAAACTTAGCATACGAGGGTATTTGGGTAATTGCTTTTGTAAACGGAATAGTAATATTCAACTGTTTCAGAAGTTCGACAAATTTCTTAAATTGACCCGTCGTCTTGGAATTTATTAATCTTTGAGGGTACGGAATTGGTGGTTTATAGCGTGGTGGAGGCACATAAGGTTGTTCTTTCTCCACTACCTCTCGATTGTCATCTTCCTTTTCTTCTGGATCATTCACCACTTCAGTCGGTTTAACCGGTTTTTGGTACATGGATGGATTGTCAAGTCTTGGATCGGTAGGTCCGTCAAGTTCCTTGCCACTTCTTAATATTACAGCGTTAGCATGTCCTTTCGGATTAGGTTGAGGTTGTCCAGGGAATACTCCAGCTGGTGCAGCAGTAGGTGCTTGTTGTTGAGCTACTTGTGAAATATGAGTTTCAAGCATTTTGTTATGTGTAGCTAATGCATCTACTTTGCTCACTAATTGTTTAATCTGCTCACTAGTGTGAATGTTTTGGTTTAAGAAGTCCTTGTTTGTTTGAGATTGGTTAGCTATAAAGTTCTCCATCATCAATTCAAGGTTCGATTTTCTAGGGATATTAGGAGCAGTCTTTTGATATCCTGGTGATGTAGCTGGTGCTTGACCTGGTGCGTAATAAGCATTGTTATTCTTATAGGAGAAGTTCGGATGATTCTTCCAACCTGGGTTGTATGTGTTTGAGTAAGGGTTTCCTTGAGCATAATTCACTTTGTCAGTGGGAGTTCCTGCCAATAGTTGACAATCAGAAACTTCGTGTCCTGGGACTCCACATAACTCACAGTTAGGTGTTACTGCAGCCACGGTGGCTGTAGGTGTTATGGCCAAGTTATCGATCTTTTGGCTTAGTTGGTCAAACTTCGCATTGACTTGGTCCATACTACTTACTTCGTACATACCTCCCTTTGTTGGTTTCTCAGTTGCGACTCTCTCGCTTCCCCAAAGGTAATGATTTTGAGCCATACTTTCGATAAGTGCATAGGCATCATTATATTCTTTGTCCATCAATGCACCACCCGCGGCAGCGTCAATTGTCATTCTTGTATTGTACAAGAGTCCATTATAGAAGGTATGGATGACCATCCATTCTATTAATCCATGATGTGGACAAAGTCTCAGTAGATCCTTATAGCGTTCCCAAGCTTCGAATAATGATTCACTTTCTCTTTGCTTAAATCCGTTGATCTGAGCTCTCAGCATAGCTGTCTTGCTAGGTGGAAAATACCTATTCAAGAAAACTCTCTTAAGTTCTTCCCACGTAGTTACTGAGTTCGAAGGCAGAGATTGAAGCCAAGCTCTTGCTCTGTCTCGAAGCGAAAAAGGAAATAAACGTAGTCTAATAGCTTCTTGGGTAACTCCATTGGCTTTTACGGTATCTGCATATTGCACAAAGATCGAAAGATGAAGATTCGGATCCTCGGTAGGATTTCTGGCGAATTGATTTTGTTGCACGACTGATATCAACGAAGGTTTTAGTTCGAAATCATTTCGGTTGATAGCCGGCGCTGCAATGCTTGAATGCAGTTCAGCTTGCGAAGGATTAGCGTAATACTTGAGTGGATGAGTCTGTTCTTCAGCCATCTCTGTGTCCTTTGATTTTACGACTGGTTTAGGCGGATCTAATTGAAGATCTGGAATATTGTAATTATTTTCGAAATCGAATATACGTCTTCTTACGTGTAAGAAGCGTTCCGATTCAGGGATTAGAGGTTGCAAGTCTTCGCTTTTAGAGCGAGTACTTGGCATACACTCGGAGATTAGATTAAATTAAATAGTTGATACCTTAGTCTAGACAATGCTACCTAAATGCACTAGTAACTAAATTAAGGAATCCCCGGTAACGGCGCCAAAAACTTGATGGGCTAAAGACGTGTCTACTTATGCGTCTAGCGGTATCTTACTGCAAGTGCACAGCCTATCGAAGTAATATTTAAGATTATCGATCCACAGGGATTCTATGGTTACTTAGTGCTAGATGAACTTCTAGTTTAGCTAAGGCGAATGGTTGTCATGATTTTTTGTTGATTTTTAAGACTATTAAAGGCGGAATTAAATTTAAGTTTTAATAAAGTAATACTAAGGCGGTCGGTATGTAATTATACTAACTTAGGTGGGTCAATCTAACCTAGGCTTATAAAGGTGTTCACTTAATCTATTCGGTAGAGATTACCAGTTTAAATACCCTCAACTCACACTCTCGTGGTCTTATATCAGATCTTATCCCTAAAGCCCTATGCCTGCTCTCGCTAGCCCATAAGTGTTTAGAGGTAATTTTTGGAAACTAAGTAATTCTAATTTATCTTAAAGCGCTCTCGCTGTGTTTAATTTAAATGCCTAACTTTAGCTATCTGGTTAAAATCTCACACTCTCGTGGTCTTGACCTAACCTAATACTCTTTTCTTACTCTCGTAACGAAAAGGTCTATTTCAATTAAAAAGTATCAGCCAGAATGTTAAGTGATTAATTATTTTTAGCCTATGGTTATATTTTACCGGTTAAGTTTGTTATAACTACATACCGCCCTAAGGTGTTTAGCTACTCATCGATGTTGAACCAGACAGAGACAGAAAATTTAATAATAACGTACTCATGGCAGAAAAATAAATAAACATTATAATTAAATTAAATTGCAATATAATGAAAAACCTGGTTAACAAATATTCGAGCAGACTCCTTCCACAGACCGGAAAGCTTGGAGTTGGCGGAAATTGAAAATAAACGAATGCTGAAGGTTTAGAACAAATAAATGTATAACAATTTCCTGATGTTGCAAATTGTTATATGGCGGGTTTGGATACAATAAAAAACGAAACAAAAAACTAAAAATAATGCAGGAATAGAAAGGCTGGTTCGTAATACAGTTCGGCAGAGCTTCCGCAGGAATTTGAATAAAAAAATGCTCCGTCCATTGTTCATAGAACTTGTACTCTTTATAGAATCCTTAATGGGCTGGATTTTTGGACCTTTGTTGCATGGGCCTTGCTGAATTTGTGGAAGGAATGCAGGAACGTGGCAACAAAATAGGACAAATGGTCTTCACGTAATGCCTTGACGTAGTCTGAGTCAAAAACCTAATTTTACCCTTGTCACGGTCGTGACAAGGTCTTCACGTTCGTAACTTGTGGTTTTTAAGTGTCACGGTCGTGACCACTCTCTTACGGTCGTGATGGCTCAAATTGGGGTGTCACGGTCGTGACACCCTTGTGACGGTCGTGACTGCAACAAATTATGCAGTCTTTTGCAGGCTTCTTCATTTCTTCATCTCTTTATGGTTTCTTTTGTTCCTTTTGCTCTTAATTCATGATTTAGCTCCATATAATGATGTACCTGCAAAATGGTAAGAAAACTCGAGAAATCGAGTGTTAAAACGGTGAATATGCGATAAAACGTTAATGAAACCTAGCAATATAATCGATGCGTTTTCTCGTTATCAATGGCCACGGTGATGACATCACATTCAGAGGACTTGGGGGTACATGGACCTTGTCCGCATAAATCTGGCATTTATGACACCTCTTTGCAAACTTGAAACAGTCTGTCTCCATAGTTAGCCAGTAATAACCTGCCCGCAGCAATTTTCTCGTCATAGCATGCCCACCAGCATGTGTACCAAACGTACCCTCATGTATCTCTTCCATGCGCAACTTTGCTTCTTTCTCATCTACACAACGTAGCAACACCAAGTCGTGGTTTCTTTTGTATAGGACACCATCAGGATTCAAATAGAAATTGCCAGCCAATCTCCTTAGAGTCTTCTGATCTCGACTGGATGCCCCAGCCGGATACTCCTTGTTCTTCAGAAAATTTTGGATGTCATAGTACCAGGGTTTATCATCAGATGCTTCGTCAATAGAAAATATGAACGCAGGCCTATCAATCCGAGAGATAACAATCCGGGGAGCCTCGTTCCAGAAGTTAACTTTATACATGGAAGACAATGTCGCCAGGGCGTCAGCCATTTAATTTTCCGCTCGCGGCACATGATGCAATTCCACCTTATCAAAGAAAGGCAATAATCTCCTTGCATAATTCATATATGGTAACAAATTGGGCTGTCGTGTCTCCCATTCTCCTTTTATCTGATTCACCACTAGAGCTGAGTCTCCGTATACATCCAGATGTTTGATTCGCAAATCAATGGCTTCTTCAAGACCCATGATGCAAGCCTCATATTCAGCTTCATTATTGGTAACCGAAAAGGTCAATCGAGCAGTAAATGGGATGTGCGACCCATGGGGAGTGGTAATGATTTCCCCTATCCCGCTACCATAGGAATTCACAGCTCCATCAAATATTAACTGCCATTTGGAACCCAATTCTGGTCCTTCATCCGGCAACGGTTCTTCACAATCCTTCATTTTCAGGTACATGATATCCTCGTCAGGAAAATCAAACCTCATCGATTGGTAGTCCTCAACAGGATGCTCCGCAAGGTACTCTGACAAGACGCTACCTTTAATAGCCTTTTGCGAGACATACTGAATATCATATTCGGTTAACACCATCTGCCATCGGGCAATTCTTCCGGAGAGTGCTTGCTTCTCAAACACGTATTTGATTGGATCCATCTTTGAAATTAGTAGGGTTGTATGATTTAGCATGTATTCCCTCAAACGTTTGGCGGCCCAGGCTAGCACACAACATGTTTTCTCGAGCATTGAGTATCTGGACTCACAGTCAGTAAACTTCTTACTCAAAGAGTAGATCGCATGCTCTTTACATCCTGTCTCGTCGTGTTGACTGAGAACACAACCCATACTTTCCTCAAGAACTGTCAAATACATAATCAACGGTCTCCCGGCCACTGGGGGTATCAAAATAGGAGGTTCCTGCAAGTATTCTTTTATCTTGTCGAACGCCTTTTGACAATTTTCATTCCAGGTCACAACCTGGTCTTTTTTCAACAACTTGAATAACGGTTCGCATGTCGCAGTTAAGTGAGATATGAACCGAGCGATGTAGTTCAACCTCCCTAAAAACCCACGCACTTCTTTTTCTGTTTTAGGCGTCGGCATTTCTTGTATTGCTTTTATTTTCGCAGGATCAACCTCTATTCCTTTTTCGCTCATGATAAACCCCAGTAGTTTACCTGATCTTACCCCGAAGGTGCACTTGTTAGGGTTCAGTCTCAACCTGAACTTCCTAAGCCTCTTGAACAATTTCAGCAGATTAACCAAATGTTCTTCCTCCGTCTGGGATTTGGCAATCATATCACTAACATAAACCTCGATCTCTTTATGCATCATGTCATGAAAGAGAGTCGTCATAGCCCGTTGATATGTTACCCCAGCATTCTTTAACCCGAACGGCATCACTTTGTAGCAAAATGTTCCCCAGGGAGTAATAAAGGTAGTCTTTTCCATGTCTTCTGGCGCCATTTTGATCTGATTATAGCCCGAGAAGCCATCCATGAAGGAGAATACGGAGAATTGAGCAGTGTTATCAACCAGCACATCAATGTGAGGAAGTGGAAAGTCATCTTTCGGGCTCGCCCTATTCAAATCACGGTAGTCTACACACATTCGCACTTTACCGTCTTTCTTTGGCACTGGCACAATATTAGCGACCCATGAGGGATATTTTGTAACAGCTAGGAAACCGGCATCCCACTGTTTTTGCACTTCCTCCTTGATCTTCACAGCCATGTCCGGTCTGGTTCTCCTGAGTTTCTGTTTAACAGGCGGACATTCTTCTCGCAATGGCAAACGGTGAACAACCATATCCGTATCCAACCCAAGCATATCCTCGTACGACCAAGCAAATATATCACTGTACTCTTTGAGCATCTCAACCAACCTTCGCTTGATGTCGCTTTGCAGCGCAGCCCGTATACGGATGTTTCTCACAACCTCTTCTGACCCCAAATTGATAATCTCAATGACTTCCTCATGAGACAGAATGATTCTTTCTTATTGTTTCAACAACCAGGTCAGCTCTTCTGGTACGTCGCCATCTTTGACAATCTCTTCCTCATCCTGAAATACCGGGTGCTCGAAGTCGAAATGAGTCATAGGCGGTTCATAGATGTCATCTGAAATAGTAATCCTGCAAAGGAAATGGTGAAATGCTTTAAAACGCGTACAAAGCAAGTAGCCACGTTGCCATTTTATTGTAAAAGATAAAAACAGGAAAAACAAGGATCACAATATTTGTTATATGAAAAACGCCTTTATTCATGATTAAACAACGTAATGTACATAACCAAATGGCCCTAAGCAAAATCACTATGCCCCGGGTAGGGCACAGGATTATTCAACAATTAAGAAAACAAATCATTACTGTTTAGTTGTCACAGGAACAGTTTCCCGGATAGACCAATTGCAGAGACTTTGTCCTGGTACGCTTGGCTTGATCCATGCGTCCATATCACAGTCGCTGTTTCCTTCTTCAGAATCAGACACAACATTGATAGTCTCGAAGCTCACCCCGCTTGGTGTAATGGTTATCGGCCCTCTGAACTTGGGCGCTCCTGAAGAGGATGCTGATGGCGAAGGATGATATCCAAGCCCGAACATGTCATTCTTCACGGGAATCTCCAACACCTGCCCCTAGCCCTTGGTTTTGCATGTCTGCACCAGAGCTTAAGCTTCCTTATAAGAGGACACTGCCACATCTGATATCTTGGGTACTGGAGCTTTGTCTTTAATCTTTAGCCCTTCAAATGCTTGACAGGGTGTCTCGTGGATTTCGCTGTCGACCTCCACATATCTGAATGAAGACAGATGGCTAACCAGAATATCTTCTTCTCCACAAATAGTGACGACACTATCTCCCACCATATACTTCAACTTTTGGTGCAACATGGATGTGACTGCCCCAGCAGCATGAATCCATGGGCGCCCAAGAAGACAACTATACGCTGGCTGGATGTCCATTATATAGAATTCAGTTTCAAAAATTTCCGGCCCCACTTGCAACGGTAATGTTATTGATCCGAAAACCGACCTCCTCGTTCCATCGAATGCTCTCACCTCTAAGTCACTGGGTGTGCAGATAATCCCCCTGATATCTAACTTCATCATTTTCTTCGGTAGCACATTCAGGGAAGACCCAATATCCACTAAAACATGGGACATAACCGTGCCCCGGCATTCCACTGATACATGCAGCGCCATGTTGTGCTCTTGCCCTCTCGGAGTCAAATCAAAATCTGTAAAGCCTAAACTGTACCCTGCATTAACATGCGCCATCACCCCTTCTAACTGATTAACCGAAACGTCTTGAGGAACAAATGACGTGTCTAGGATCTTCAGCAAAGCATTCCGATGGGCCTCGGAACATAATAGCAGTGACAAGATCGAGATCTTTGATGGCGTTTGCTGGAGGTGCTCCACAATTTTGTAATCACTTTTACGAATGAGCCTCATAAACTCCTCCACATCCTTAAGTGATGTTTCCTTTTCCTTTATCTACGAGGGGCCATTCTCGTCTACCTTGGCTTTCCCCTTTGCCAATCTTTCTGCCGTTACCTCAGGCGATATGAAGATTCTCCCACTTCTAGTCATACCTCCTGTTCCGACAACATTATCTACGACCCCAGCTGGTTGTCTATCTACTTCAATTTTCTCACCGTCACAATATACCTCCAACCCGTAAGTCCATGACACTGCTTTAGTACTCTCGAAAGGAATTGGTCCTGCTTTGGTGATTGTGATCGTCGGCCGCCTGGAGGGCGCCGTTATCGTTATTATTTTCCTTGGAATCGTCACCATTGCAACATCGTTCTGCTTATCACATGACGCCTTTACAGGCTCTTCAACCGCGGTTCTATCAAATTGCAAAGTTCCTTCGTCCATCATAGCCTGAATACCCTGTTTTAACTCATTACAACCCTCTGGCTGTATCCAACAATCCAAGCAAAATTCGTCACACCCCGAGAATACACCCCCTTTTAACAACCTGCTTTTGATCTCTCCGAACGGTGTCTTCAGCTCATTGACATCCGTCACTAGATTCAAATTTTCCTCGGTCAGGATGGCGTTTTCCCCATGATTGGGCATAGGCTGTTGTACTATATTTGGACCCGCCTGCCCAAAGTTGATAGCTTTGCTATCCAACAAGTCTTGGACTTTATGTTTAAACGCATGACAGCCTTCAATATCATGTCCGGGTGCCCCGGAGTGAAACTCACAGTGTTTACCAACATCATAGCCAAATGGAGGAGTTCCTGTTAACGGCGCCATGGTCCTTTTCTCGACCAATTTCAACCCTAGCAGTGTTTGAAGCAGTTCGGCGTATGTTGAAGAAGGCGTTTCAAATACTCTCCTTGGCTTGCCCTCTAGGATTCTGCGTTGGGCGGGGTGTTGCCTGTGTTGTTGCTGCTGCCGTGGCTGCTGTTGCTGTTGTTGTTGTGGAAAAGGGATGGTAACACTAGCGACCTGTTGATGCTGAGCATACTGACTTCGTCCTCTGCCCCGGCCCCTGCCTCCAAACACGGCACTAGAATCACCTTGTCGTCTACCACCGAACGTTTTTCTTGTACCTCCTGCAGGGGTAGACTCACCTGCTTGGAATCTTCCAACCTTAATCCCGTCTTCGACCATCTCACCCATAAGAATCAAATCTGAAAAAATGCTCAACGAAACATTAAACAATTTTTCGTAATATATCCCTGTAAATGTCCCAATGAACATACTATTCATTTCTCTTTCAGCTAACGGAGGATGTACTCTTGCTGCCATATCGCGCCATCTCTGCGCATACTCTTTAAAGCTTTCCCCGTTCTTCTGCGACAAACCTTGCAATTGAACTCGGTTCGGTGCCAGATCATTGTTATACTTATAATGCATGACGAAAGCATCCGCCAATTGCTTCCAGGTTTTGATTTGAGCGGGCTCCAACCCCATATACCATTCGAGTGACGGTCCTGACAGGCTGTCTTGAAAGAAATGCATAAGCATCCTTTCATCATCTGAATACGCAGACATCCTTCTGTAATAAGCGCGGACATGCACCTTAGGGCAAGTGTCCCCCTTATATTTGTCGAAAGTGGGAGCTTTGAATTTCAGCGGTACCCTCAGCCCAGGCACCAAGCCCATAGTAGTCATGTCTAATCCGGTAGAATTCTGATTAGCCATACCCTTTACCTGTTCTTCAAGCATTTTAATCCTCTGAGTATTGTCAACGGGTCCCTCAAATCCCATGCCTCTTCCAGAAAAGGCGTCCTCTTGACAATCTTCGCCCCAGTTCACATTTTCATTTCCGTACCCGTTATAACCAGTGTTGCGACCAAACCCTTGCTGATTAGTCATGGGACCTCGTCCCCCATTACCATAACCTTGATTGACCCCAACATGCCCGAAACCAGTGTTGACAGGAATCAATCCAGCACCATTTCCACCATAACCCTGGTTAGCGTTACCAAAACCATCATAGCCGAAACTCTGAGTGTTGAAGCCGAACTTTCCTCCCTGATTGCCGTACTCAAACCCCTGGTCATTATAGCCGAACCCATTGTTACCAAAACCATTACCGCCATTGTAGTTACCACCGCCCAGATTGGCATCTCCAAATCCAACATTGTTAACAACAGTCTCATTTCCATTCCCTGTGTTACCATTGCCAGCGCCAGCGTCATTGTTCACAACGACAACAGGTGGGGTCACCACAGGAGGAACCACAGGCGTAGGGGGCCCATCCTCTGGAATAGTCTCAACATGCGCAGAGTTGTGGTCATTGTTGCCATTCCCATTAGCCCGCGTCAGCAGCGGCTGTACCAAAGTCTGGAGGCTCTCCTGGCCCTTAGCAATGTTCTCCATTGCCTGCAAGAACAGATTCAACTTCTCGCGAATTTCCTGCATCTCCACTTGGACTTGATCCATGATTCTCTTGCAGTTGTTTCGGGTTGAGTAGCGGTGGACTCTTTGTTCGTCAATCCTGAAAACCTGAAGACGCAGGAAATGAGATACAGATTCGAGAATACTGGTCATGCAATATGAATGTAGATGCAATTATGTAAATATGTTACAGGTTATATTCCCCCCGATTCTAGTTTCGGAGAGAATGCCATCACGACAATGGAGTCCCTTTTTAAGCAAGCAAGGAATCGAAAAACCCTCATATATAACCAAATGCCAAGAGGCTGAGTACAAGAGTACAACTGAATACAACTGAAGAGACCTCGGCCAACAAGTCTGGCGATGGTCCAGGTACGAATACAAATAACAAAGGCAAGGCAAAGATAAATCAGGCCAAATGGCGTGCTCTGGCGTCTTCCAATATCCTCAACGTCTCCGAGTGCCCCAATCGGGAGATCAACTCCTGTATCAGTAAAGCATGCCGCTCGGTAGTGGATCTCAGCTTTTTGGCGTCATCCTGGTAGGTTCCTTCGCCAGAACTCTCGTCAAATCTGTACCTCTTGGAACCGGCCTTCTCTTCATAACCTCTCGGCTTCTCGTCAACGTCACTTACTCTAAGTTCAGCAGCGCTCCTAAGTGATGTCTCTTCAGCAATCTTTGCGTCTTGGGCTCTAATATGTGCCTCTAGTGTGGCAATCTGCAGCTTCAGTTCGTCTTCGCGCTCCTTCCACTTGGTAAGCGTGGCATTCCACAAAGCTTCCCACTTGTTGAGACGGGAATAAGCTTTGCTTAGAAGTTACTTCTTGGAAGTAAGCACCTTGCTAACACCGTTCAAGGCTATTCCCACTTTTTCTTTCTTGTTGGTCTCTTCCGTCAGCTCCGATCCCAACCTGTTAATCAATTCAGTCTGTTCCTTCACAGTGAAGGTGGCTTCATTCTTCTCACGACGTAACTGGAAGACCTCCTTCTCTAACTCCTCATTGGATTTCTTCAATTCTTCGTTTTCAGCCAACAACTTGTTATACTTCTCACTTTCTTCTGAAGTAGGTACCTCAGTCAACGGAAGATACAGGGATTCCACAGCAGGGTATGACATCAAGGAAGTACTGGCTTTCTCGCGGATCCACGCCAAATAAGGATCATAAGCTCTGTTGTTGCTCTTACCGAGCAAAGCTTTCCCTCTCCTATGGATGTTAGCCCATGCATGTCTCAATCTGATCAAAACAGCTGTGTCTAATGACCCTGTGAGATACAAAGATTCTTGTATCTCCTTCTCAATAGGAGCGTCCCTCAAAGCATAACCGAACTGTCTTACCAGCAGTGCAGGGTTATAGTTGATACAGCCTTTCCGTCCGACTAAGGGGACGTTCGGAAAGCCACCGCAACTATATAATATCAGTACCAAGCATGCTCCGATCAAACCAAATGACGTTCTCATCGGACAGCCCCGTCAACCGGGCAGACCAATCCAAAGTATCAACAGCATCAACAAAAGGTCCTGTCTTCGGAAGGTGCCCCTGGAGCCACTTGTACAGGAGAGGAAGACAACAGGAAACATTCTTGCCACGACGTTTCTCATTCTTGTAGTGAATAGAATGATAAACATCGCCCAAGAGAGTAGGAACTGGATTCTTCGAGGCAAGAATCAGGAAGGCGTCTGAGTCGACAAAATCTGGCACATTAGGAAACAAGACAATTTCGTAGATGTAGACAGCTAGAATGGCACTGAAGGCAACCCAACATCCACTCTTCGCGCACTGTGTAGCCTTCTCAACCAGGACAGACAGGTGAAAACCATAAGCTCCGTTCAACTTAACCCAACCTCCAGGAAACTCAGAAGCGACTAAGCTGACAATCTAAGTGAGTGTAGCTAACTCAGGCTCAACATCAGCATGTACAAAGGGCATCTGGTCTAACACAGGAACTCCTAACATCGCAGAATACTCCTCCAAAGTGGGTGCCAGAACATAGTCAGGAAATAAGAAACATCTCAGTTGCGGCTCATAAAACTGCATCAAAGTATACACCCCAGTCGTCTCAAGTGCTGAAGGTCTATACAACAAGCTAAGCAATCTCCCATAAGATACCCTGAACTCAGCCCTCACTCTCTCATCTGCTAGAGCGACTAAACCCAGCAAGGAACTGATATCTGGCGAATGCAACCGGTAAGTAACTGTCTTCTTCAGGGACTCCATGTCTGGCTAGAAGATACACTAGAATTAGAGGGGAATGATCACCTGCAACATAAATACATGTTAATGAAATGCAATCATGAAAATGCACATGCATATGCAAACAAGGGACCAAGTGCAATGCTGATAGACTGGGCTGCTCTGTACTGAAGCCTGAGAACCATCCAATCTTCATCTCAAACCAAACCAACCACTCAAATGAACCTTGTAACCATATCTCACTGACAGAGATAAACCAGGTATTCTGAGGTTAAAGGTTTCCTGCAAACAACCCTACCTACCCCTCACAGGTGTGTACTTAACTCGCAGACGAGGTACGACATCCTATGCGGGATCAACGTCACAGACTCTCAAGAGCGATGATACGATGCCCAGAAGGTGTGGCATCCTCATCCCTTGAAGCGGCCTCACTTAGTTGAATCCCAATTGATAGGTTCCCAGAGTCGACAATCCTCGGGTCAGAGAACTTGTCGAGCCCTAAGGGCCAGGCAAGAAGCATCAAAAAGAATCTCGCCCGAGCGTAAATTTCGTGGCTAGCTGGTGCGAGCTAAGCGAGCAGGCTAACCACTACTCTCTACTTCTAAGTCTATGTGTAACCTCAAGCCCAGGTCCGGCTTATCTCTCAACAGATTACCCCTTCCCACAACAGCAATAATAATATAAGGCTAATAATAAAAGGCGGAAAGTAAAGACAGAAATGTAAATCTATACAACACCCATAACGGGAAAACAAGCGCTAGGATTGACTCGCATAGGGGATATCCCTGTCCCCAGCAGAGTCGCTAGTTGTCGCTACTGCGAAAATCGGCGCCGGCTAAACAGAAGAGTCGCCACCGTGCGTTATTTATCCCAAAGGAGGGAAAGGAAACGCTCAGAGTAAACCTACCGCAAAGACGGGAAAGGAATGGTCATCGCAACCAAATCCTGGATTCGGGAGTCGGTTACGCAAGGGGAAGGTATTAGCACCCCTCACGTCCGTCGTACTCGACGGGATCCACGCTTGTTTTCTAGTACAGATTGTTATTCTATCTATTCTGTAGGTCTGGGGTTAAAAGAAAAGAAAATCACTCGGCAAAGTATCGCACTTTATGCCTACGTATTCCCGTCTGGAACGAGAAATCAGAGTCAACTTAGTTCGCCTACCTACGGGAAAGGAGGGGAAGGTTTCTCGCTAGGATACGGCATCCTATGCCTACGTACTTTCATACAGCATGAAAGATCAGAGCAAACGTAGTTCGGGCCACGGAAGACACAAGCTTTTCTGAATGTTTTTTTTTATCTCCTTATGAAAGGGTTTTCTCATGATTATGGGTCCAAGCGGACAAAAATGACACTTTGATGTTTGTTTTCAGTCTTTTACGCAAGAAATGTCTTTTATGATGTTTGCAATCTCTGACGCACTAGAGAATATGATTTGAGAGTGACTACGTCGTATGTCACCCTAAGGGTAACACACCAAGCAATCATATTACTGAAGAGTGACCCTCCAGCAACCTTTCTCAAATAGCTTAAGGCTCGTAACGCACGATGTCGATTATCCTTATTACTGTGTTTTGAATTATTCTGAGATAGAAGAGAAGGAAGTTCTAAAAAACCTAGGGTTTGAAAGGGGGATCAAAACTACCCTAATGTTATCATGCATGGATTACAACCTAATGTCTGTCATATTTCTCTCTTGCACAGAGAAAAACAGAGATCCTAGGGGATAAACGGAAAAGAAACAGCAGATATACAATAAACAATAATATGCATGAGATGAAGCAGTATAAGAGAGGCAAGAGAGAAAATAATAGGCAAGAGGAGACAAGCTCCACCTCAAACCTAAGGGGAAAGCTAAACAAGCCAACAAACAATACAGAACAAGAAATAAAATCCAACATCAGCTCTAACAGCAACACCAGCTCTAACAGCAAGTGGTTCAAACAGCACCAGCTCTGACAGCTACAGTTGATTAACAGCACAAGGTTGACAGTAACAACTTCAAGCAAGCTCCCATCTTTACTCTCCAATGATCTTCAAGCTTTAGATAAGCTTCTATCTCCAATAATCTTCAGCTTTAGCAAGCACTGAACCCCAACAAACAGACAGCTTCAATCAGCAACAAAACCCTAATTTCACAGTTAACCAGCTTTGACAGGTACAAGCTTCATCTTCTCTAGTCATCAATGAGCTTCATCTTCAATATGCTTCCATCTTCAATGCAAACACTCACAGGAGAGAATCAACTAATAAATGAAGTTGGAATGTTGAGAGGCTTAATGATAACCCAGGGAAATCATTAAGATCTTATCATAGCAAATGAGAGGTATCCTCAAGGTTCTACCCAATCAAAGCATGCTCTACATCCCTCCTAAGGAGAGATGGAATTTCTTTGGGGGACCTTATGTCATAGGATGTAATAGAGGCACAAGAAGCTCTATATGTTTGACAGAAAAAATCAGTCTACTCTAAAGCTCTTCCTATATCTCCTACCTCCTAAGTCTTCACAAAGCATCTTCAAGCACAAGAAACTTCAAGCTCCAAGCATCATTATTTGTCTTCAATCATCTCCAAGGTCTTCATTAGCTTCATCAAGCAAAGCTCAAGCCCCAACACCCAAAGAAAAGGCCCAAAACCCAACAAACAAAACAACATCCCAAGAGGGAAACAACCAATATCAACTCACTTGCAAAAAATCAAATAAAATGGAAATAATCCTCATAAAATCCTAGATTAATTTCTAAGGGATCCTAACTAGGTACCCTATACCCCATATAAACCCCAAGACCTAAACCAAACTAAAAACCCAAAAACTATGTGTTGAAATGCACCTATGTTAAGGTAAAACCCTAATCCTAGCACCCTAAAGTTTATGGTTCAAAACGAACTAAAATTAAATCACAAAAATGTGATAAAATTCTAGGGGGAACCTAATACTCTATACTAACTATATCAAAAAGAAATACACCAAAAATCAAAGTGAAATGATCATACTAAATTCAGCAAGTTGGATATACACAATGGAAGTAAAACAAAAAGCAATTAAATGTAAAATAAACTAAAAAATGAAAAATGAATGAAATTCTATTTTTATTTTTCTATAATTTCCTTGAAGCCTTCATGAACATAGGGAAAAATTTCCCATCTAAAAATGAGGAGTTTTCAATTTATTATGAATTTTCAAAGCAACCTATATGAAATGAAAAATTAAAGAAAATGAGAAGCAGGCGTGTCAAATAGCAACTAAAACTAGTTCAGATCCAGAGATGGGCCCATAAGGGGGTGGGGATAGAAGCGCGTGCATTAGGCCCAAAATAATCAGAAATTAAAGTGAAAATAGAATGAAAAATAGGAAAATCCGTGGTATGAATAGCAATTGAGATCAGTGTAATTTCAAGTGGGCCTCTAAAGTAGGGTGTTGGTATCAAGTTTTGCACTACGCCCATCCAAATACATTAAGTGAAACGGAGCGTTTCACTAATGTCTCAGATCCTTCACAAAATGGTATGCACTCGTGGCCGTTAGATCTTCCCTTGGTCAATGGTCTTACTCGGATCCTAGGGCTCTAAGGTTATCTTCAACCTTTGAATAATTCTGGAGGGAAAAAGCCATGGAAGAACAGAACAACAACTTCATCTTCCTCAATTCGTACATGCCATGAATCCTCACCAAAAATCTCAACTAAGCACCCTAACTCACTCCATTCATTACACTGAATTCAACCATGTGCCTCATGAACATTGAAACATCTTCTTCCTTAAAACACGATTGGAATCCCAGAAATTGACCAAGAACCATATCTCACCAAACCTAAAATTGGATAGTCTAATCTCATCACCATGTTTCACTGAATATTTCTAGCAATCAAACTAAGGTTATATCATCAAGAACACCAAGATATGATCAAGAATAGAATTTATGTCATTCAACTTATTGTCTCTAAATCAACCCTAATGCTACCAGAAAGCTCCTAATCATCATCTACAATGAGTCTAACCTAACAAAACCTAAAGAAACTACATGGATTATGCTGTAGGATGATATTTACATACCTGCAAATTCTTGATGAACAGAACGACAAAACCTCCAAATTAAGCTCTAAGATTCTCCAGATACAATCTATGAATGGTAATCAAACTTCTGTATGCATCAAATCTGGTTGAATCCCTCTGAATCCTTGAATTCGATTTTCAGTTGCAAGTGATGAACTCCAAGTGCCAACTCACGATTCTTCAGTGTTCTTGCTATGGATTCTATCTGAAATCATCCACCAATGCTAGAGCAAGCTTCTGAGATCAAAAGAATGGATTGAAAGTGGTTGAAACTGTGTAATAGAATTTGGTTTGCAAGAAGAAAGTTGAAAATGCAATCTCTCAAATCTCTCTCAATTCTCACCAAAACAAGCTTTGGATCACTTCACAAGTATATATAGAATGTGTTTGAGAGTTCTGGAAACTTCTGGATCAATCTTATGAGAAGATCAAATTCTCATGTCATGAAAATCTCCTTTCATGCCATGTTCATATCAGCTCATGTAGCAGCTTGCAATTCACTTTGTTTCTGATTCAAATTGTCCTCTAATGAGATTTTGAGTGTGCTTGGATTGAATGGAGCCTTGCATTTGCCTTGAAGAGTGGTTTTGCAATTGTGCCTTATGATGCAAGTAACCAATTTACAAAGCAAGTCATAAAAATATCCCTCAACTCAAAAATGTGGCAATGTCAATGTTCTCAGAATGTGTTTTACAATCAAATTGGTATGTCATATGGCTTGGTTTGGATTTGTAGATCAAAAACCCCAATTTTCATCCTTGATTCATTTAAAATTTACCCTTATTTTAGGCCATTTTTGTGATTTTGTGAAGCAAGCCATTCGAAACTCTCATGACCTCTCATCTAGCCTAAAAACATCATTTTGAACACATCTCATGTTGAACATTTTTCCATTTGATGAGTGGAAGATAGAGATTTTGACCTATGTTGGAAAATGACCTGTAATTCAACTTTCCCAAAATTCCCTTGGGTTGCCAAGACCATAACTTGAGTTCTACGAATCCTCTTGAGGACTTCTAGTACTCAAATTAAAGCTAAGATCAAGATCTGCAACTCTTATGTTGGCCATGAATCCATTTGAAAACTCCTTCATGGGCAAAAGTTGCTTGGAAGTCAAGTGACTTTCATAGATAAATTTCAGTGTCCTCTGATGACCCATAACTTGCAAGAACCATAACTTGAGTTATACAAATCTTCTTGAAGACTTCTAGTACTCAAATTAAATCTATTGAGAAGCTCTACAAGTTTCATGTTGACCAAGAATCCATTTGGAACTTGCATTTTGACTTATTTGGCTTGGAAGTGAGGCCTAAATTAGGGGATTTTACACTAAAACCCTAATTTGGTAACTCCTCCTACTCTTGATTCTCTTTGATTTATTTTTGGCAAAACACCACACTTGTATCAACATATCAATTCATGAATCTCACATCCTTCAACTAAGCCTTGATGCTCTTCAATCACTCAGTTGGCCTAGGGTTGACCCAGATGAAACCCTAGTTGACTGTACTTCAATTCTGGCTCTTGTACTTGTATCAATGACTTGTCTCATCTTCAAAATGACCCTCTAGGTCTTCCATGATCTTTGTGCACATTCCATACCCTCAATTCATAGTTCATACTCCACTGATGATACTCAATATACCTCAAATTAGGAGACAAATCCACTGGTTGACCTTCAAACTTCTCAAAGCCTCAAACCTTTCTTGATGACTTGGATAGTCTTGAACTTGAATAAAAAACCCTTAGCTAGGCTTCTTCTCTTGGTAGAAACCTTGATCCCTTGTTGGAGGCATGCTATGCTATGATATGCAAATGATTAGACTATGTACATGACTTATTATGCAAATGACAATGCAATTGAAACATAAACCAGGTGAAATAGGTTGAGAAAATTTTAGGGTGCAACACCAAGCCAAAAGCACCCCCAAAATAGCCCCACACAAATACAACCAAACCAACTATCCAATGGAGAAATCCACAATCACCACACAAGTTGCAGAAATCAAATAAAATGCTAAAGCTGATCATAAAATCCTAATTAAATTTCTAAGGGGACCTTAGCCTATACCCAATGCCCCATATAAACCCCAAGGCCTAAATCAAACCCTAAGTCCCCAAACTATGCCCTAAACTACAACTAGTTGGTTTGAAACCCTAATTCTAACACCTCTCCTATTCACCTCTCGAACTAACCTAAATTTTATTCACAAAATTGTGATAAAATTTCTAAGGGTACATGCTTCCCTAATGTAATCATTCCAACAAGAATCAGCTCAAAATTCTTCACCAATTAGTCACAATAAAATCCACAAAATCATGTAGCAAATGTACAAAATTAAAGAAAATAATAAAATGGAGAAAATCAAATTAAATTGAAAAATGGATGAAAATGAGATTTATTAATTTCATAAAATCACAAATAAATCCAAGATCATGGAGGTATTTTTAAAATATTTTTTTGATCAATATTGGATTTATTATGAATTTTAGAAATCAAATGGATTAAAAATAAAAGAAAATCAAATAAAAGAAATTAAAATGCTGAATTAAATGGGAGCCATTGGATCAATTGACTGGTAAGCGCATATGAGGCTTCAAAACATGTCCACGCGTGCATCCCAGTCACACACTGACTGGGATTAGTGAAACGGTGCGTATTGAATTAATGGAGGCAATCTCAGTTTGAATCATGGCCGCACGATCGGCATAACAAGTCTCCTCTTCAAGATGATCCAAAGGTGAAGACTTCATCTTCTCCAAACAAGCTCAGGTGAAGGTCAAATCTCATATGGTGGTCCGGTGGTCCAACCACCGTCTTCTCCGGTGAAGCAAACCCTAAACCTCACCAATCAAGTCAAATAAAAACCCTAATCCACTCCAAATTTCACCCTGAACTCAAATCCACCATCCAAAATCATTGACTCACCCTCAAAAACCAAACCCGATCAAAGTTGCAGAGAAATCACAAAGTCTCGATGGTTACTATTCTTAAAATTAAAGGTACTAACCTGAACTACATGTTACACTGATCAATTATCATCATCCAAACACCATTAATCCTCCAAGAATCACGAGAACCAAGCTCTAACAGAAATTGCCACGCCTAAGGTTTTGTCTCTAATCATCAAATTTCTCTACCAGAAACGACCTAGCCATGATCTACATTGCATCTAACCGTTTAAAACCTAACAATTCTACCTATATCAAGCTACACGATGAAGTTTACTAACCTGCAAAAATCTGATGAACAGAGCAATGAAACCTTCAAATCTCCCTTCAATCTCTTCCAGATACGATCAATGATTGATTATCAAGCTTCTGTATGCATCAATTTGTGTTGAATCTCTCTGAATCCTCAAATTCGATTTTGAGTTGCAAGGGATAAACTCAATATGCTATCTCTCAATTCTTCAGCAATCTTGGCCAGAAATCTATCCAAACTCACTCACAAACTCAAGATGAAGCTACTGAGTTCAAAAGCTTTCTTTGAAATGGCTCAAATTCGTGTAACCGATTCTGTTTTGCAAGGTGCAAAATCAGAACTCTATCTCTCAATTCTCTCTTAATCTTCTCCAACCAATGCCCTGAATCAGTCATAAACCTTATATAGAACCTATAGGAATGCTCTAGAAACTTCTGGAATGATCTATGTGAGATATCCAATATCTCTTGCACTTGAAATTATCATGAGAAGTTCATACATGACAGCTGAGTTTTAGCTTGCTTCAATACCTTGATTCTGATCCAATTTCTCTCCATATGATATTTTGAATGTGTTAAGAATGGTTAGATCCTTGGTTTTGATCCCATGAATGGTTTGGCATATGTAACTTATATGTGAAGCTACCAAATGCAAATGTGTTCAAATGACCTCAAATGGGAAAATTGGCATTGCCATCATCTTTAAAACCTCATTTCTGATCAAATTGATATGTCATATGCCCCATTTTGACCTTAAAACAAAAAATCACAAATTTGACTTTTTAAATGACTTTAATTCTTCCTTTTTTTAGGCCATTTTTGCAATTTTGTGAAGCAAACCAATTCAATTCAACATGACTTCATATCTTACCTAGAAACATCATTTTAAGCACATATTATGTTGGACACTTTTTCATTTGAGGAGTGGAAGATAGAGATTTTGACCTATGTTGAAAAATGACCTATAATTCAATTTCCCAAAATACCCCTGGATTGCCAAGATCATAACTTGAGTTCTACAAATCTTCTTGAGGATTTATAGTACTATATGGAAAGCTAAGATCAAGATACACAACTCTTATGTTGGCCAAGAATCCATTTGAAAACTCCTTGAAGGGCAAAAGTGGCTTGGAAGTCAAGTGATTTTCATAGATAAATTTCAGTGTCCTCTGGTGACCTGTAACTTGCAAGAACCATAACTTGAGTTCCACAAATCTTCTTGAAGACCTCTAGTACTCAAATTAAAGCTATTGAGAAGTTCTACAAGTTTCATGTTGGCCAAGAATCTATTTGAAACTTGCATTTTGAATTATGTGGCTTGGAAGTCTAGTGCTATACAGGGGATTTTACCCTAGGAACCCTGTCTCAAACACCTCCAACCACTCTTGATTCTCTTGAACTTGATCTTGACTCATCCATACACATGCCTTAACACATCAACCCATGACTTCCATGACCTAGAGCTAGGTCTTGATGCCCTTTCTTTACTCTTCTTGACCTAGGGTTACCCAGATGAAACCCTACTTGCACACACCTCAACCATGGCTCTTGAACTTGAATCAATGGCTTGCCTCAGCTTCAATAATGCCCTCTAGACACCCCATGAGATCCATACACACCTCATATCCATAATTCCATGTTGATGATCTTCAATACACCTCAAACTAGGAGAGAAATCCACCTGTGGGCACTCAAACTTCTCAAGACTTCAAATCACTCCTTGATGACTTGGATGGCCTCTTAGGCTCATATAACACCTCTAGATAGGCTTCTTCTTTTGACAGACACCTTGATCCCTTGTTAGAGGCATGCTATGCTATGATGTGCAAATGATTAGACTATGTATATGATGTAACTATGCAAATGATTATGCAATTAAAACATAAACCAGGTGAAATAGGTTGAGCAAATTTTAGGGTGCAACAGCTGCCCCTATTCAAACGGCTTGGACCCGACTGGGTGAAGAGCGAACGGCCTTCAAACAATCGAGGTACGAGACGGTTGAATACTAAGAACCCGGAAATTTACCAACCGCAGAAATAAACTGCACAAACTGCTTGGAGAACAATATCCACCAACTGAATCCGGTTGTTATTGTTAGAACACAGATTGGTTCTTAATAATTACTCTTTGTTTTGATGATAACTGTTAGGAAATTTATATTTAAGAATTATATACTCTAAAATTTGTTTGAGAGTTTTATTGCAGATTAATATTATATTAACTCTCTAGAAGCAAATCTGCCTTGAATACAAGAAGTTATTCTGACTCTGAAGCGCCAGATGCACCTTATAGAAGAATCTGTTTGCTCCTTACAGAAGATCCTGAGTGTAGCCTCCAGAAGGATCTGAAGAAAGAAGCTCCAGAACATTCTGAGTCAGAAGCATCTGAAGATAATCAGAAGCATCTGAAGCTGAAGCATCAGAAGTATAGAAGAATATTGATTGAAGAGTTTCTCAAAGCATTAGTCTACAGAAGTTTCTGAAAGTACCTACGCTGCCAAGTACTGAAGTTCTGTGTCAAAATGCTCTGATGATAAACACGCTAGAAGCACACACGCTGCAGAAGACTCTGATACAACACAGTTCTGAAACTCATCAGAAGACTCTAATCCATTCAGACTCTGAAGAACTTGCTGAAACTGAAGAAGTGTTTTCAAGAATGTATCCGTTGGAACTATTCAACGTCTCTTTCCTTATTTGTGCTAGACACTCTTACACAGACAAAAAGGATTTTTCTGTGCCATCTATTTCAAGGAAAGGTCAGTGCATGTGAAGACAAAAAGGCTCAGACCTTTTGGACTCTCTTTTCAATGTTCAGCTTGCATGATTCAGCTGCCTATAAAAGGAGATCTTCACTTCATTCTTTAGTGCTACTCTCTTGCTGAAAAGAAATCAAAATATTCTATAAGCTTTCATTCTTAAATTCTTCATAGAATCTCATTGTACTTAAACTTAAGAGAAAAATCACTGTTGTGATTATAGCTTTATAGAAGCATTAAAAACTCTTGTATTTAATTTACATTGATTGTAAAGGATATTCCTTAAGAGGATTCAGTAAGAATCAGTAGCTCTTGAGAAGACTAAGAACTGTTGTTCTTAGGTGGTACTATTGTAATCAGTTTGATTTAATAGTGGATTAAGTCCTTGTTGAGAAAGGCAAATCACTCTGGAAGGGTGGACTGGAGTAGTTATTTAACGAACCAGGATAAAAATAATTGTGTGATTATTTTCAAGTATTAATTTTCCATACTTATTCAATCCCCCCCCCCCCCCCTTTCTAAGTATTATCTCACCTTCAGTTGGCATCAGAGCTCCGGTTCTGAGTGTGCTACCACTTAACAAGTGTCAGTAAAGATCCAGCGAGATATACTTTGATCAACATATTTATTTGTTATCATGGCTGATAATTCAATGTCAAATATTAACAATAAATATGAAGAGAGGGATAGGATCAGCACCAAACCTCCAATGTTTGATGGAGAAAAATTTGACTATTGGAAAGATAGAATAGAAAGTTTTTTTCTTGGGTATGATGCTGATCTGTGGGATTTGGTCATTGATGGATATGAACATCCTACTAGTGAGGATGGCAAAAAGATTGATAGAAAATCAATGACTGAAGTGCAGAAAAGAGATTTCAAGAATCACCACAAATCCAGAACTATATTGCTTAATGCAATCTCTCATACTGAGTATGAGAAGATTACTAACAGAGATACTGCTCATGACATGTTTGAGTCACTCAAAATGACCAATGAGGGAAATTCTCAAGTTAAGGAGACAAAAGCTCTGGCTCTGATCCAGAAGTATGAGGCTTTCAAAATGGAAGACTCAGAATCTGTTGAAGCCATGTTCTCCAGATTCCAGATACTCACTGCTGGGCTGAAAGTTCTGGACAAGGGATATTCCACGTCAGATCATGTAAAGAAAATCATCAGAAGTCTGCCCATCAGATGGAGACCAATGGTGACTGCCCTGAAGATGGCCAAAGATCTGAACAAGATCTCTCTAGAAGAACTCATCAGTTCATTGAGGAGCCATGAGATTGAGCTGGAGGAAGATGAACCCCAGAAGAAAGATAAAGGTAAATCCATAGCTTTAAAATCTAACAAAACTGCTAAAGCTTTGCAGGTCATTCAAGAAAGCTCTGAAGAATTTTCTTCTGAAGAAGAAGATGAGCTATCCATGTTGTCCAGAAGGATTAACAAACTCTGGAAGCACAAGGGAAAGAAGTTTAACAACTTCAGAAGATCTGACAACAGAAAGGAATCTTCTAGCCACAGAAGATCTGCCAAGAAAGAAGTGGTGTGCTATGAGTGCAAAGAACCTGGGCACTACAAGAATGACTGCCCTAAACTTCTGAAAGAAAAACCTAAGAAGTTCAACAAGAAGAAGAAGGTTCTGATGGCAACATGGGATGACTCAGATGAGTGTGAGTCATCTTCTGAATCAGAAGAAGAATGTGCAAACGTTGCACTGATGGCCAGGACAGAGGATCAAGAGGAAGGTACCTCTGGATATGAATCAGAATCTGAATCTGATGATGATGCAGAAGAGGTAATGGCTAAACTTACCAAAGAAGAACTCATTAAAGTTGTTACAGAAGTTCTTAAAAGTTATAACAACATCAAACTCAAATACAAGAAGCTGAAAAGCAATCTTGAATCTGAGATTGATCTTTTGAAAACAGAACTTGTTGAGCAGAAAGAAATAAATTTAAAAATCAAAAATGACTTTGATAGAACTCAACAAGAATCTGATTCTGAGACTAAGTCTAGTGAAAATATTTTAGAAAAATATGACTCTAGTTTTCAGAGGTTTCTCACTAAGAGCATAGACAGAAGCAAGATGGCTTCCATGATCTATGGTGTTAGTGGAAACAACAGAAGAGGCATTCGATATGAGTCTTCATCTGGAAGCAATCCAAAACCTGTTGACAAACTTTTCATCAGAAAGACACCTCTGTATTCTAAATTCAAATTTGGTCATCTGAATGACATTAAACACACAAGCTCTGAGAAGAGTACTTATGTGTTTAAACCAAAGGCAAGTCAGAATAAACATTATGTTGTAAAACAGAAGTTTAGACAAACCTGCAAACCAACTAACCCCAAAGGACCCAAGAAGATCTGGGTACCTAAAAACAAAATAATTCCTGTTGCAGATGTTCTTAGCAGCAAGGTCAGGACACCAATCATGGTACCTGGACTCTGGATGCTCACGACACATGACAGGAGAAAGGTCTATGTTCCAAAGCCTGGAACTTAGATCTGGAGGGGACGTGAAGTTTGGAGGAAACCAGAAGGGCAAGATCATTGGATCTGGCACTATTGGAAATGGTAAACTTCCCTCTACTACTAATGTTCTATTAGTTGAAGGATTGAAACATAATCTATTGTCCATAAGTCAATTAAGTGATAATGGTTATGATATAATATTTAATCAAAAATGTTGCAAAGCTGTATGTCAAAAGGATGGCTCTATCCTATTCAGTGGAAAGAGGAAACACAACATTTATAAAATTAACCTTTCAGAACTTAAAGTTCAAAATGTAAAATGCCTCTTATCTGTGAATGATGAGCAATGGGTCTGGCATAGAAGATTGGAGCATATTAATATGAGACGTATATCTCAGATTAATAAACTCAATCTGGTCAGAGGACTTCCTAAGTTGAAGTTCAACTCAGATGCTCTGTGTGAAGCATGTCAAAGAGGTAAATTTTCAAAATCTCATTTTAAATCAAAAAATGTTGTTTCTACCTCCAGACCATTGGAATTACTTCACATTGATCTATTTGGACCAGTGAAAACTGCATCCATCAGAGGCAAGAAGTATGGGTTAGTCATTGTAGATGACTACAGCAGATGGACATGGGTAAAGTTTCTAAAACACAAGGATGAGTCTCATTCTGTGTTCTTTGACTTCTGCAATCAAGTCCAGACTGAAAAAGATTCCAAAATTATTAAAGTCAGAAGTGATCATGGTGGAGAATTTGAAAATAAACATTTTGAAAAATATTTTTCTGAAAAAGGCATTGCACATGATTTCTCCTGCCCTAGAACTCCACAACAAAATGGAGTTGTAGAGAGGAAAAATAGAACATTGCAAGAGATGGCCAGAACCATGATCAATGAAACAAATCTGGCAAAACATTTTTGGGCAGAAGCAATTAACACAGCTTGTTATATTCAGAACAGAGTGTCTGTAAGACCTCTTCTGGAAAAGACTCCCTATGAATTGTGGAGAAATAGAAAGCCTAACATTTCTTATTTTCATCCTTTTGGATGTATTTGTTATATGCTTAATACTAAAGATAATCTGAACAAGTTTGATTCCAAAGCACAGAAGTGTTTCATGCTTGGTTATTCTGAACGCTCTAAAGGCTACAGAGTATTCAATACTGAAACACAGATTGTTGAAGAATCTATTCATGTTAGATTTGATGATAAGCTTGGCTCTGAAAAGCCAAAGCAGTTTGAAAGTTCTGCAGATAGAGAAGTGATTCTCACAGACTCTGAAGCCTCAGAGGAAGAAAAGGCAAAGATCAAAGAATCTGAAGCAACCCCAGATGCTACACCTTTGACCTCCCAACTAGACAACCTGCATATTTCTGAAAGACCAACTGTCAGAGGATCTTCTTCCAAAATCAAAGCTTTTCATCCAGAAGATGTGATAATTGGAAAGAAAGATGATCCAATAAGGACAAGATCATTTCTCAGAACTTCTGAATCTTCTTTATTTGGCTTAGTGTCAATAATAGAACCAACATCTGTAGATGAGGCTCTGGAAGATAATGAATGGATTATAGCTATGCAAGAAGAGCTGAATCAATTCACCAGAAATGAAGTTTGGGATCTGGTTCCTAGACCTAAAGGATTCAATATTATTGGAACAAAATGGGTCTTCAGGAATAAGCTGAATGAAAAGGGAGAAGTAGAAAGGAATAAGGCAAGGCTGGTTGCTCAAGGATACAGTCAGCAAGAAGGTATTGATTACACTGAGACATATGCTCCAGTGGCAAGGTTAGAATCTATACGCCTTCTTATTTCTTTTGCTGCACAGAATAACATCACTCTGTATCAGATGGATGTTAAAAGTGCTTTTCTTAATGGTATTATAGAAGAAGAAGTATATGACCACCAACCTCCTAGTTTTGAAAGTGAAAACTTTCCAGATCATGTTTTCAAATTAAAGAAATCCCTTTATGGATTAAAACAAGCTCCCAGAGCTTGGTATGAGAGGTTGAGCAACTTCCTTCTGAAGAAAAATTTTATCAGAGGAAAAGTGGATACAACTTTATTCTGTAAAACTGTTAAGAAAGATCTGTTGATTTGTCAAATTTATGTAGATGACATTATTTTTGGATCAACAAATATTACGCTTGGAAAGGAGTTTTCTAAATGTATGCAGGAAGAATTTGAAATGAGCATGATGGGAGAATTGAGATTCTTCTTGGGAATCCAAGTCAACCAGACTCCAGAATGCACCTACATACATCAAACCAAATATGTTAAAGAGCTTCTGAAGAAGTTCAACATGGTTGATAGCAAAATGGCAAAGACTCCAATGCATCCTACAAGCACTCTAGGTAAGGAAGAGGTAAGTAAGAAGGTAGATCAAAAACTCTATAGAGGTATGATAGGATCTCTTCTATACTTGACTGCTTCTAGACCAGATATTCTGTTTAGTGTCTGCTTATGTGCTAGATTCCAATCAGATCCTAGAGAATCACACTTAACAGCTGTTAAGAGGATTCTAAGGTATCTGAAAGGTACTGCTAACATGGGTTTGTGTTACAGAAGATCTGATGAATTTTCATTAGTTGGATTCTGTGATGCTGACTATGCTGGAGACAGAGTTGAACGTAAAAGCACTTCTGGAAGCTGTCAGTTTCTTGGAAGTCATCTGATCTCATGGTACAGCAAGAAGCAACCTACCATTGCACTATCAACTACAGAGGCAGAATACATTGCTGCTGCTGGATGTTGTACTCAGATGCTCTGGATGAAGAGTCAATTAGAAGATTATCAAATCTATGAGAGTAATCTTTCTATCTTTTGTGATAATACTTCTGCTATATGTTTGTCAAAAAATCCAATCTTGCATTCTAAGGCAAAACATATAGAAATTAAACATCACTTCATCAGAGACTATGTTAAGAAGGGTGTAATTAATTTAGCTTTTGTTGATACAGATCATCAATGGGCTGATATTTTCACAAAACCCCTTGCTGAAGATAGATTTAAGTTCATTCTGAAAAATATTTGTATGGATTTTTGTCCAGAGTAATATTTATCAGAGGCAACCTCTCAGATGCAAAATGTTTAATGATCTGAAGTATTTTTTCTGTTCATTTATTCTATTCTGATTATTATTTCTGATGTGAAAATCTGAACTAACCATCTTTAGAAGATCTGAACGTGGCTAACGTTTCATTTCTTGAGAGAATTCAGAACAACATGCAAGCAAACACGTGTCCCACAAAATCTGAAGAGGTGGCGTGTGGACAACTGAAAAGACGTTTGAGGTGAAATTTGAATAGTAAATATCTTGGTTTTCCCCCCAAATCTGTCAGAAGCATTTATTATTTGAAATGATTTTATTCTCTTCATTTAATGCTGCTCAAACGTGCGTTATTTCTGTCTCTTGGTGTGCCTATGTGATTAGTATAAATACTTGATGTGTATTCACTTTCACACTTTTCACTCTCAGAATTTTTATGCATTTTCATCTTTTGTTCTCTCTGCATAAAAACTCAAAACCTAAGTGTTCTAAAAAGCATTCTTCAATGGCGTCTTCTTCATCAACAACTGCACAGTTTCAATCAACAATGGTTGCTGTGACTTCAGATAACCTAGGTGCTGCTCCATATACTCCTCCACAGAGAACTCTTCTCACACCTGTTGATAAGTTAGAAGTATTGTGTGAATCTATGGTGGAATTTGATTCTTTGGCTGACAATGGGTTTGATTTTCGCTCCATTGTTAGAGCTCAAGGATGGGTGAAATACTTTGATAGATTGTTTGGACCAGTTTACCCTCTACTTGTTAAGGAATTTTGGATTCATGCATCTGTGTATCCAAAGTTTATTCTATCATCTGTGCTGGGAAAGGAAATCATCATCACAGAGGATCTGATTAGAAGACTAATTGGTTATGAAGAAACTGATGGGGGGGTTTCACATCTGCCAGCTGGGCGTGTTGATATGGATGAAGTTTATGAGGAGGTCATGACTGCTGGACAAGCCTCTAACATATTCAAAGATCTGAAGCCTGACTACAAGATCTGGGCCAAGATCTTCATGGGATGCATACATCACAGAAAGTCAACAAATTCCCCAGATTATGTCAACAATGAACAAATCTATTTTATGTACTGCCTTAGTCAGAGTAATAAGGTAGATCTTCCTTACTTATTGTTCATGCATCTGTGGAATCACATCAATGCATCTAGAGAATCTGTCAAAGAAAAGGGCCAGAAGATCAGGACTTGGATACCTTTTGGAAGGCTGCTATCAGATCTTCTCACTGAAAATGGTTTAGTGGCTGCTCTGTATGATGCTGGTGTTACAGAGGAACTAGAGTTCATTATGGGAAAGCCTCTGAACGCTAAAAGCCTTCTGAGACTTAAGATTGTAGATGAACTTACTACTGCTCCAAAGAGGTTAAATATGGCTGATTTGAATAAGAGAATTCTTGTATCAGATTTTCCTCTATTCTTTGCTGAAGAACCAAGACACATTGTTCTGATGAATATAGAGGAATGCAAAAGGGAAGGAGTGCCTGTTCCAGCCAATGTATTTCAACTTGTCAAGCAACCACTGATAGATGCAGGAGAAGAAGAAGAAGAAGAAGTTCCACTTCAAAGGAAAAGATCTCAGCCTGCAGCAGAATCTGAACCTGTCCAGAAGAAGGCAAAGATTGCTGAGAAATCCAAGGATCTTCTGAAGAGAAAGGACTCTGGAGAAGCTGCCTCTGCATCTGCTAAGAGGATTAAACTCAAAGGTACTAAAGCTTCTGTTACTTCTAAAAATGTTGTTATTAATGATTCATCTATTAAGTCTGTACCCAAACCCCCTATCACTCAAACAACATCTGTTGCTGCCCCAAGTTCTGTTTCACCTCAGAAACAACCAACTGCTTCTGTATCAAAACCACCTCAACCTAAAATACACATCAAACACTTCACTCCACGACCTTCACCAACTGTTCCACAACCAACAGAATCACAACAAACTGTTCCACAACAAACAGAACCACAACCATCAGAACTACCACAAAATTCTGATACACAAAACTCTGCTCAACCACAAACAGAAAATCATCCAGAAAAACAAACCACAGAAGATCAACCAGTAAAAGACTCTGTTATTCAACCATCAACAATTCCATCTTCTGAACCTGTAGCACCTGTTACTTCTGAACCCACTCAAGTAACTTCTGCTCCTGTTTCATCTGAACCACCTACTCAACAACCTGATATTCCTTCAGAACCATCTCATATCCCTGAGACAGAAGTTCTTGACATCACTCCATTAAAAACAGTGTTTCAAGTTTCTTCTATCTCTTGTACACCTGAAACATCTTCCAATTCATCTGAATCAGAAATTCATCCTGATTTTCTGATTAATCCATCTGACAAATATCCTATCCATGACACTGAACCTGAATCAACCTTCACTGCTAAATCTACCATTCCAGACCCTATGCCTCCACCAGCAACATCATCTGAGATGATTGTTCCCTCTACAAATCCATCATCATCTGGAATATCTTGTGCCCAAGTGTCTTCTCTTTATCATAATTTATCTTATGGTTTCAAACTAAAAGATTTTTATGATAGAGTTGAGCCTTCTGAACCTTTGGAACCTCTGAAACCAAAGCTCACTCAGGCCCTTCCATCTGTTATCCTTTCATATATTCAATCTATGAACAATGAAGGATCATTAGCCACCATATCTGCTACATCTGGTAAAGCTGCTGTTTCAGCTCTGCATCCTGCATCTGATAACACAGTTGCATCTGATAAGCAATCAAACTCTGCATTCGTACCATACTCCAATGCATCTTTTGATATTGTTTACCCATGCACAAGACCTCAACCAACTCTGCTTAATGCATTAAACAGATCTTTACCTCAGAAACCAGAAATTCCATTCTTTCCATATGTCCCCCCTCCTCTGATTTCCATTCCAAAATCACTGATACCACCAACTCCAAAACCTAAATAGATGACTCTGGAAACCTTGCTTAAACCACCACCCAGACTTAATATTGATCATTTATTTCAAACGTTTTTGCAAGAAATACAGCTGTCTTTAGGTACCGTTCAGAGGAGATGCTCTGAAACTATGGATGCAAATGAGACTGACATCATCTGGAAAGGTTTTATCAAGAGATTCAATACAGTAGCTTCTAATCTGAAGAACATCTGTTCTGATGATGCAAAGCTCAGAGCTGAAAGAACTCAATTTTGGATTGTAAACAAGACTGAACCTCTGCTTTGTTTGGATGCTCCTCCTCCTCCTCCACCAGAACCAACTGCCAATGAATTGACTATGACTCTGGTAGAACCCTCTTCAGGATCTCCAGAACATATGGCAATTGACTCTGTTCAGGATACAGAACCTCCATCATCAGAGATAAAGACAGAAAATCCAGATTTGGGAGACAAGATTGCTGCTCTGGAAGCTGGTCAATCTGAAATCAGATCTTGGATGGCGAAGCAAGACAAGAAATCTGAAGACATGTCAGAGTGGATGTCTAAACAAGATGAGAAGAATGAGACAATAACTAAGTTCATGTCAAAGCAAGAGCAATCACAATCTGAGATCACAGACCTATTGAAGATGCTTCTATCAAAACACTCTTAGATTTTGTTTCTCATATTTATGCATCTGTTGTTGTTTTGCATCTGAATGTTCTTGATTATATGTACTTTTGCTCTGTTATGATTAAATGAATCAGTTTGTTATTCTCCATTGAATTATCTGCTATTGTTCCTTTTATTTGTCTTTATTAAAATTTTTTACTTTTTGCTTATGACAAAAAAGGGGGAGAAAATAAAGATCTGAACTATTTAATATAATTTCACTAGAACGAATCTTCAGACATATCTACTCTTTCTAATATCTAAATTGACTATTTAAGAACTTTTGATAAGAACACTCTATAAAAGAATCTCTGAGTTTCTCAGATCATTTATATTTTATCAAACTCTGAATCTCATATCTGCAAGATAGTCTGATCCTTGATTATTACAAAGACAAACAAGATCTGACTCTGAAGATTACTCAAGATAAAAAGGGAAGTTTCTATTCCTTTTTCATATTTAACTCAAGGGGAGATTCATCATCTCAGGGGGAGTTATAATTCTTTATGTTCAATTAAATAAAATTTCTGATACTTTTTGTCATCATCAAAAAGGGGGAGATTGTTAGAACACAGATTGGTTCTTAATAATTACTCTTTGTTTTGATGATAACTGTTAGGAAATTTATATTTAAGAATTATATACTCTAAAATTTGTTTGAGAGTTTTATTGCAGATTAATATTATATTAACTCTCTAGAAGCAAATCTGCCTTGAATACAAGAAGTTATTCTGACTCTGAAGCGCCAGATGCACCTTACAGAAGAATTTGTTTGCTCCTTACAAAAGATCCTGAGTGTGGCCTCCATAAGGATCTGAAGAAAGAAGCTCCAGAACATTCTGAGTCAGAAGCATCTGAAGATAATCAGAAGCATCTGAAGCTGAAGCATCAGAAGTATAGAAGAATATTGATTGAAGAGTTTCTCAAAGCATTAGTCTACAGAAGTTTCTGAAAGTACCTACGCTGCCAAGTACTGAAGTTCTGTGTCAAAATGCTCTGATGATAAACACGCTAGAAGCACACACGCTGCAGAAGACTCTGATACAGCACAATTCTGAAACTCATCAGAAGACTCTGATCCATTCAGACTCTAAAGAACTTGCTGAAACTGAAGAAGTGTTTTCAAGAATGTATCCGTTGGAACTATTCAACGTATCTTTCCTTATTTGTGCTAGACACTCTTACACAGACAAAAAGGATTTTTCTGTGCCATCTATTTCAAGGAAAGGTCAGTGCATGTGAAGACAAAAAGGCTCAGACCTTTTGGACTCTCTTTTCAATGTTCAGCTTGCATGATTCAGCTGCCTATAAAAGGAGATCTTCACTTCATTCTTTAGTGCTACTCTCTTACTGAAAAGAAATCAAAATATTCTATAAGCTCTCATTCTTAAATTCTTCATAGAATATCATTGTACTTAAACTTAAGAGAAAAATCACTGTTGTGATTATAGCTTTATAGAAGCATTAAAAACTCTTGTATTTAATTTACATTGATTGTAAAGGATATTCCTTAAGAGGATTCAGTAAGAATCAGTAGCTCTTGAGAAGACTAAGAACTGTTGTTCTTAGGTGGTACTATTGTAATCAGTTTGATTTAATAGTGGATTAAGTCCTTGTTGAGAAAGGCAAATCACTCTGGAAGGGTGGACTGGAGTAGTTGTTTAACGAACCAGGATAAAAATAATTGTGTGATTATTTTCAAGTATTAATTTTCCATACTTATTCAATCCCCCCCCCCCTTTCTAAGTATTATCTCACCTTCAGTTATGGCAACCAATTGATCAATCACCTGATGTCAAAATCTGATTTCAATGTCAACCGCCTGGGTAACGCCCCAGGCTTTGAACTCCCTTTTATCAAAACACCCCGCCTTTTGTCTATGTTAAAACTCCACCGTTTGTTAATACGGAGAAAACAAATTAGCGACCATGCTGGGGATCATTTTTATCGACCCGAAAAAGATTCTATCACCGCAGGGATAGAACTTTGTCCACGTTAGGACGCTATATTCCGTCAACACAGAAAAATCCCGACGACTTCGCTGGGGAAACATTTTTGTCTAATCACATGAGACTCTGCTTATCTCTGCCTTAACTAACTCCGTTGGGCCCAACCCACAAACGACTGGGGATAGGAATATTTTGTCAACACGAGGAAATCACAGTGACTTCCTTGGGGAAAATACTTTTGTCAAATATCTGGACACAACTCACATACTCTGTCTATCACGGGAGAATCATCTATCTGGATACCGGAAAGTTCATCCGTCTGCTTCATACGGGAACACACATCCGCCTGGTTCATATAGGAAAAAGTCGTCTGCCTGCTTCATGCGGGAAAATCCATCTGCCTGATTCTTACAGGAACATTCATCCGCCTGCTTCATACGGGAAAACACATCTGCCTGGTTCTTACAGGAACATTCATCCGCCTGCTTCATACGGGAAAACACATCTGCCTGGTTCTTACAGGAACATTCATCCGCCTGCTTCATACGGGAAAACACATCTACCTGATTCTTATAGGAACATTCATCTGCCTGCTTCATACGGGAAAACACATCTGCCTGGTTCTTACAGGAACATTCATCCTCCTGCTTCATACGGGAAAACACATCTACCTGATTCTTATAGGAACATTCATCCGCCTGCTTCATACGGGAAAGCACATCTGCTTGGTTCTTACAGGAACATTCATCGGCCTGCTTCATACGGGAAAACACATCTGCCTGGTTCTTATAGGAACATTCATCCGCCTGCTTCATACGGGAAAACACATCTACCTGATTCTTATAGGAAAGTTCATCCGCCTGCTTCATACGGGAAAACACATCTGCCTGATTCTTACAGGAAAATTCATCCGCCTGCTTCATACGGGAAAACACATCTGCCTGATTCTTACAGGATAATTCATCCGCCAGCTTCATACGGGAAAACACATCTGCCTGATTCTTACAGGAAAATTCATTCGCCTGCTTCATACGGGAAAGTTAACTTGGATATAACTTCTTTGCCTATTCTTTGCAGTAGCTAACTCCACTGGGGATATTCTGAAAATAACTACCCGACACCCATTTCGATAACAAGTGACCACTTCTGAAATCTTGATTCATGAAACCCTGAAATGCTGTCGCGACAGCAAACCTGAAGAAAAGCACTCCGCTGGTCGGATAAGAGAAATTTCCACCAGTAACTCTGTGGGGAATGATGATAAGAACTGTATCATCACATGTCTCACGGCGGGACCTCGATCGTCTGGTAATAGGTTTGAGCTATAACTCCATACTCCTGCTGAGAAACACACCTGAAATCAAAAGGTTAACCAACCTGATTTATGTTCAAAATGCGTATGTTTGACAATGGCGTAATGCTCCATACGGCATGGAAATGCTACGCGTTTCTGGGTAGATGCAAACATGATAATATATGCAAATGCAAATGCATGTTCAGGCTGCTAGGGGAGTCTCTGACAAGCTTGCTTCAACACGGCTGTCGAGGACAAATACCACCCTGTTGGGTATGAACGGGTATCGCAACGTATTCCGGCAAAATAAATGTCGGAAACACAACCAAACTCTGTCGAGGAGAGATTAAACATCGATTTCCGCTGGGAGGAAAGAACAACACCTGCTGGGAAGATTAACTCATCTGGGGAAGAAGCGACCCTTCTGGGAGACAACTGTTTGGGTACAGTTTACAAACTCGGAGCTACCACTCCGCTGGGGATAATCATCCTGACGAAAGCATGACGACCTGTGGGGAGAAAGAAAACCATCCTCGTTGGGGATAATCCTTCTGAACCTACTATGACTTGGTTATGTGTCGCAGAAATCCTCCCAGCTGGGGATTGAACGCGCACATCTTCGACTCTCTGGGGAGTATAACCTCTGCATGGGACACTGATTTTGTCTTGCTGGGGATATCCTGTGGACAACTTCCATGAGGATACTCTTCTGGGGAAAATAATCCCTCCTTCGGTAAAGGATAACATCCTCTCAACCTCTAGGGATGAGGTGCGACATGCTGGGAAATAGCGTCAAGTAGGGTCAAGTCCTTCATCCAGAGCCTCTGGCTGGGGGATACAATTTTCTGACTGTCTGCTCCAAGGGTGAGAACCCTGCAAAACACAAACGCGACAAAACAAATCTATACAACCAAATCTATTTGGGTGAATACCCATGATATCCCCTCAGTCAATTCGAAGTTTTATCAATCATTGGCAAGGGCCAGCAAAGTTATGCAAATGCGAGTTTATCAAAACATCGGCGTTTTTCACATACAAAACAGTAAAGCACAAACATCAAATACTGAATAACATGTTTTATTGATTTAGCCTGTAAATAGGCGAAACTTTGTACATCGGATGCAACTCCTGAAAAGAGGAAGTTACGCACAAACAAATATACAAACATGCACAATAATCATTAATACAAATACAAATCAAATTTGTACACATGTCGGCAATGTGGTACAGACAAATATCATGAGTTGATCCTCCTATGACTCGCCTGACTCTGGCGCTTTCCCGGTATTCAATTTTCGGAAGAGATTGTATTGGATACACGAACCCCCAGGTACTCCCAAACCACTAAGCAATGTAGTATCAAATCCGGACCGCAGTCATTTTCTCTTTCAATCCCTAACTTTTGCGTGAACCGCCCTTTGCGGGTTTTCAATTCACCGGTATACCCTTTTTTTCCGAAGTCGCCCTCTGCAGATTTTCAACTTCGCGGGTGTACATCTTTTCAATTTTATCCCTAACTTTTTCCCGAACCTTTTATTCATTTTTACGGTTCGCCAGGATGCCCCATTTTTTCCTGGACTCTCTTTTTACTGTCCAGCGGGTCACTTTCAAGCAAAGTATTTTTTAACTGCGTCCGAATTCACAGGAGACGTAAAGTCTTCACCGTCCATGGTGGACAATAACAAAGCTCCTCCGGAAAAGAATTTTCTAACAACATATGGACCTTCGTAGTTCGGCGTCCATTTGCCCCTGTGATCTGTTTGTGGCGGGAGAATCCTTTTCAGCACAAGGTCGCCCGTCTGAAAGCTTCGCGGACATATCTTTTTATCGTACGCTTTCTTCATCCGGCTCTGATACAACCGACCGTATGCTAGAGAAGCTAGCCTCTTCTCATCCATTAAACTGAGCTGATTCAGTCTATCCTTAACCCATTCTGCCTCGTCGAGTTGGACATCACGTAAAACCCTCAGGGAAGGAATCTCGACCTCTAATGGTAACACTGCCTCCATTCTGTATACCAACGAGAAAGGGGTTGCCCTAGTTGATGTGTGTATCATCGTATGATAACCGTGCAAAGCGAAAGGTAGCATCTCGTGCCAGTCCTTATATGTCACAACCATCTTCTGGACAATCTTCTTTATGTTCTTATTGGCTGCTTCGACTGCGCCATTCATCTTGGGTCGGTAAGGAGAAGAGTTGTGGTGCTCAATCTTGAAATTCTGACACAGCTCTTTCATCATCTTGTTATTCAAATTCGAACCGTTGCCGGTGATAATCCGCTCAGGGATTCCATATCTGCAGATAATATCTCGTTTGATAAATCTGGCCACCACTTGTTTGGTCACGTTGGCATATGACGCTGCTTCCACCCATTTGGTGAAATAATCAATCGCCACCAAGATGAACCGGTGTCCATTGGATGTCGTAGGCTCGATCTTTCCAATCATATCAATTCCTCACATCGAGAATGGCCACGGTGATGACATCACATTCAGAGGACTTGGAGGCACATGGACTTTGTTCGCATAAATTTGGCATTTATGACACCTCTTTGCAAACTTGAAACAGTCTGTTTCCATAGTTAGCCAATAGTAACCTGCTCGCAGCAGTTTTCTCGTCATAGCATGTCCGCCAGCATGTGTACCAAATGTACCCTCATGTATCTCTTCCATGAGCAACTTCGCCTCTTTCTCATCTACACAGCGTAGCAACACCAAGTCGTGGTTTCTTTTGTATAGAACACCGTCCGGGTTCAAATAGAAATTGCCAGCCAATCTCCTGAGAGTCTTCTGATCTCGACTGGATGCCCCACCCGGATACTCCTTATTCTTCAGGAAATTCTGGATGTCAAAATACCAGGGTTGACCATCGGGAGCCTCGTCAATGGCAAATATGAATGCCGGCCTATCGAGCCGAGAGATAACAATCCGGGGAGCCTCGTTCCAGAAGTTAACTTTATACATTAAAAACAATGTCGCCAGGGCGTCAGCCATTTGATTTTCTGCTCGCGGCACATGATGCAATTCCACCTTATCAAAGAAAGGCAACAATCTTCGTGCATAGTTCATATATGGTATCAAATTGGGCTAACGTGTCTCCCATTCTCCTTTAATCTGATTCACCACTAGAGCTGAGTCTCCGTATACATCCAGGTTCTTGATTCGCAAATCAATGGCTTCTTCCAGACCCATGATGCAAGCCTCATATTCAGCCTCATTATTAGTAACGGGAAAGGTCAATCGGGAAGTAAAGGGGATGTGCGACCCCTGAGGAGTAGTAATAATTGCACCTATTCCGCTACCATAGGAATTTACAGCTCCGTCAAATATCAACTGCCATTTGGAACCCAACTCTGGTCCTTCGTCCGGCAACGGTTCTTCACAATCTTTCATCTTCAGGTACATGATATCCTCGTCAGGAAAATCAAACCTCATCGATTGGTAGTCCTCAACAGGCTGCTCTGCATGGTACTCTGACAGAACGCTACCTTTAATAGCCTTTTGCGAGACATATTGGATATCGTATTCGGTTAACACCATCTGCCATCGGGCAATTCTTCTGGAGAGTGCTTGCTTCTCAAACACATATTTGATTGGGTCCATCTTTGAAATTAGCATGGTTGTATGATTTAGCATGTATTTCCTCAAACGTTTGGCGGCCCAGGCTAGCGCGCAACACGTTTTCTCGAGCATTGAGTATCTAGACTCACAGTCAGTAAACTTTTTACTCAAGTAGTAAATCGCATGCTCTTTACGTCCGGTCCTGTCGTGTTGACCGAGAACACAACCCATACTTTCCTCAAGAACCGTCAAATACATAATCAAAGGTCTCCCGGCCACTGGGGGTATCAAAACAGGAGGTTCCTGTAGGTATTCTTTTATCTTGTCGAACGCCTTTTGACAATTTTCATTCCAGGTCAACACCTGATCCTTTTTCAACAACTTGAATAACGGCTCGTATGTCGCAGTTAGGTGAGATATGAACCGGGCGATATAGTTCAACCTCCCAAAAATCCCACGCACTTCTTTTTCTGTTTTAGGCATCGGCATTTCTTGTATCGCTTTTATTTTCGCAGGATCAACCTCTATTCCCTTTTCGCTCACAATAAACCCCAGCAGTTTACCCGATCTTACCCCGAAGGTGCACTTGTTAGGGTTTAGTCTCAACCTGAACTTCCTAAGCCTCTTGAACAGTTTCAGCAGATTAACCAAATGCTCCTCCTCCGTCTGGGATTTGGCAATCATATCATCAACATAAACCTCGATCTCTTTGTGCATCATGTCATGAAAGAGAGTCGTCATAGCACGTTGATATGTTGCCCCAGCGTTCTTCAATCCGAAGGGCATCACTTTGTAACAAAATGTCCCCCAGGGAGTAATGAAAGTAGTCTTCTCCATGTCTTCTGGCGCCATTTTGATCTGATTGTAACCCGAGAAGCCATCCATGATGGAGAATACGGAGAACTGAGCAGTGTTATCAACCAGCACATCAATGTGAGGCAGTGGAAAGTTGTCTTTCGGGCTTGCTTTGTTCAAATCACGGTAGTCTACACACATTCATACTTTACCGTCTTTCTTCGGCACTGGTACTATATTAGCGACCCGTGACGGATAAGTTGTAACAGCTAAGAAACCAGCATCCCACTGTTTTTGAATTTCCTCCTTGATTTTCACAACCATGTCCGGTCTGGTTCTCATGAGCTTCTGTTTAACAGGCGGACATTCCTCTCGCAATGGCAGACGGTGTACAACCATGTCCGTATCCAACCCAGGCATATCCTTGTACGACCAAGCAAATATATCACTGTACTCTTTGAGCATCTCAACCAACCTTTGCTTGATGTCGCTCTGCAGCGCAGCCCCTATACGGATGTTTCTCACAACCTCTTCCCACCCCAAATTGAGAATCTCAATGACTTCCTCGTGAGGCAGAATGATTCTTTCTTCTTGTTTCAATAACCAGGTCAGCTGTTCTGGTACGTCGCCATCTTCAACAATCTCTTCCTCTGCTTGGAATACCGGGTGCTCGAAGTCGAAATGAGTCATAGGCGGTTCATATATGTCATCTGAAATAATAATCCTGCAAAGGAAATGGTTAAATGCTTCAAAACACAGACAAAGCAAATAACCACATTGCCATTTTATTGTTAAAAACAAAAACAGGAAAAACAGGGATCACAATATTTGTATATGAAAAACGCCTTTATTTCATGATTAAACAATGTAATGTACATAACCAAATGGCCCTAAGCAAAATCACTATGCCCCGGGTAGGACACATGATTATTCAACAATTAAGAAAACAAATCATTACTGTTTAGTTGTCACAGGAACAGTTTCCCGGATAGACCAATTGCAGAGACTTTGTCCTGGCATGCTTGGCTTGATCCACGCGTCCATATCACAGTCGCTATCTCCGTCTTCAGCATCGGAAACAGCATTGATAGTCTCATGGCATACTCCATTTGGTGTAATTGTTATCGGCCCTCTGAACTTGGGTGTTCCTGAAGAGGATGCTGATGACGAAGGATGATATCCAAGCCCGAATCTATCCATTTTTACCGGAATCTCCACCACTTGCCCCCAGCCTTTAGTCTTACCTGTCCGCACTAAAGCTTGAGCTTCCTTATAAGATGACACGGCCACATCTGGCATTTTACTTGGCACTGGAACTTTGTCTTTAATTCGCAACCCCTCGAAGGCTTGACAGGGTGTTTCGTGTATTTCGCCGTCGACCTCGACATTTTTGAACGAAGACAAATGGCTAACCAGAATATCTTCCTCTCCACAAACAGTGACGACACTATCCCCAACCATATACTTCAGCTTTTGGTGCAACGTGGATGTGACAGCCCCGGCAGCATGAATCCATGGGCGCCCAAGAAGGCAACTATACGCTGGATGGATGTCCATTATATAGAATTCAGTTTCAAATATTTTAGGCCCCACCTGCAACGGTAATGTTATTGATCCGAAAACCGACCTCCTCGTTCCATCGAACGCTCTCACCACTAAATCACTGGGCGTGCAGATAATTCCCCTGATATCCAATTTCATCATGGCTTTCTTCGGTAGCACATTCAGGGAAGATCCAGTGTCTACTAAAACATGGGACATGACTGTGCCCTGGCATTCTACTGACACATGCAATGCCATATTGTGCTCTCGCCCTCTCGGAGTCAAATCAAAGTCTGTGAAGCCCAAACTGTGCCCCGCATTGACATGCGCCATCACCCCTTCTAACTGATTAACAGAAACTTCTTGAGGAATGAACGACGTGTCTAGAATCTTCAGCAAAGCGTTCCGATGGGCCTTGGAACATAACAACAATGATAGGATGGAAATTTTTGACGGCGTTTGCTAGAGGTGCTCAACGATTTTGTAATCACTTTTACGAATGAGCCTCATAAACTCCTCCACATCTTTGAGTGACGTTTCCTTTTCGTTCGACCGAGAAGGACCACTCTCAGTTACCTTGGCTTTACCCTTGGCTAATCTTTCTGCCTCTACCTCGGGTGACGTGAAGATTCTTCTGCTTCTGGTCATACCCCCTGTTCCGACAACATTATCTACAACACCAGCTAGTTGTCCATTGACGTCAATTTTATCACCGTCACAATATACCTCCAATCCGTAAGCCCACGACACTGTTTTAGTACTCTCAAAAGGGACTGGCCCTGCTTTGGTAATTATGATCGTCGACCGCCTGGCGGGCGTCGTTATCGTTATCGTTTTCCTCGGAATCGTCATCGTCGCAACATCGTTCTGCTCATCACATAACGCCTCTACAGGCTCTTCAACCGTGGTTCGATCGAATTGCAAGGTACCTTCATCCATCATAGCCTGAATGCCCTGCTTCAACTCATTACAACCCTCTGGCTGGGTCCAACAGTCCAAGCAAAATTCATCACACCCCGGGAATACACCCCCTTTTAACAACCTGCTTTTAATCTCACCCAATGGTGTCTTCAGCTCATTGACATCCATCACTAGATTCAAATTCTCTTCTGTCAAGATGGCATTTGCCCCATGATTGGGCATAGGATGTTGTACGATATTTGGACCCACCTGTCCAAAGTTGATAGCTTTGCTATCCAACAAATCCTGAACTTTGTGTTTAAATGCCTGACAAGCTTCTACATCATGCCCGGGTGCCCCAGAATGGAATTCGCAATGTTTATTAGCATCATAACCGTAAGGAAGTACCGACCCCGTAGGCGGTGCCAAAGTCCTCTTTTCAACCAAGTTCAACCCTAGCAGGGTCTGGAGGAGTTCTGCATACGTGGAAGGAGGTGCGTCGAACACTCTTTTCGGTCTCGCATTTTGTACCCTTCTCTGGCCGGGATTCTGTCCTTGCTGTTGCTGTGGTTGTTGTTGTTGTTGTTGAGGCTGCCCTTGTTGAGGAAAAGGGATAATGACACTAGCTATCAGTTGAGGCTGAACATACTGATTTCTTCCTCTGCCCCTGCCCCTGCCACCAAACACGACACTAGTATCACCCTGTCGTCTACCACCAAATTCTTTTCTTGTGCCTCCTGCTGAGGTAGACTCACCTGCTTGGAACCTTCCAACTTTAATCCCGTTCTCGATCATCTCCCCCATAAGAATCAAATATGAGAAACTGCTCAATGAGACACTAAACAATTTTTCGTAGAACACCCTCGTAAATGTCCCAATGAACATGTCATTCATCTCCCTTTCAATTAAAGGAGGATGCACCCTCGCTGCCATATCGCGCCACCTTTGCGCATACTCTTTAAAACTTTCACGATTCTTCTGTGACAAACCCTGCAATTGGACCATGTTTAACGCCAGATCGCTGTTATATTTGTAATGTGTCACGAAAGCATCAGCCAACTGCTTCCAGGTTTTGATCTGGGTGGGCTCCAGCCCCATATACCATTCAAGTGAAGGTCCTGACAAGCTATCCTGAAAGAAATGCATGAGCATCCTTTCATCATCTGAATACGCGGACATCCTCTTGTAATAAGAGCGGACATGGACCTTAGGGCAGGTGTCCCCCTTGTATTTGTCAAAAGTGGGAGCCTTGAACTTCAATGGCACCCTCAGCCCTGGTACCAAGCCCATTGTAGTCATATCCAAACCAGTGGAGTTCTGATTCACTACCCCCTTCATCTGTTCTTCAAGCATTCTGATCCTCTAGACAGGATCAACAGGTCCTTCAAATCCCATGCCTCTTCTAGAAAAGGCGTCCTCCTGGCGGTCTTCACCCCAATTCACATTTTCATTTCCATATCCGTCGTAACCAGTGTTGGGACCAAACCCTTGCTGATTGATCATGGCACCTCGTCCCCTGTTACCGAAACCTTGATTGACCCCAACAGGCCCAAACCCAGTGTTGACAGGAATCACCCCAGCACCATTCATATTACAAAATCCACCATACCCCTGGTTAGCGTTACCAAAACCGTCGTAACCGAAACCCTGAGTGTGGAAGCCGAATTTCCCGTCTTGATTGACGTAATCGAATCCCTGATCATTGTAGCCGAAACCATTGTTGCCAAAACCATTACCGCCATTGTTGTTACCACCGCCTTGGTTGGCGTCCCCAAATCCAACATTGTTAACAACAGTCTCATTTCCATTCCCTGTGTTGCCATTGCCAGCGCCAGCACCATCGTTTACAACCACAACAGGTGGGGTCACTACAGGTGGAACCACGGGCGTAGGTGTCATACCCCAAATTTGTCCTACCCGTGTGTATTTTTCATTATCTTTCAGATGTGTGTGTTGGTTTCCAATTGACTAAGCTCAGTTGTCGCAATGATGATTCTAGTCCATATGGTTGTAACTTAACTTTAGTCGGACATGCTTATTGCAAGATTCAGGCCGGGGTGCATTAATTCAGGAGATGTGTGGCTGAGGTTTCAGTTAGATCAATCGTGTGTGAATCAGGTTACGATGGGATAAGTACTCCACAAAGGATCAGTTCATGTCAATTAAGGTTTTATGGAGTATATTTTTATCCACGTGACATGTCATTTCAATGCATTTTGTTGCTCATATGTTTTGTATGAAAGATTCATTTTATCAGTGCAATATGCAAAATCCAAGGATTGATACAACGGTAGATTCATTTTAAGGCGAGATTCAGATCACTTCGAATTTAAGAAGGATTCATGTGGTGTTTACCAAGGATCTACCTGAATTATTTCCTTATCATGTGAGGAAGGCAAGTTTCTTTGAATTTTATTGGGAGGATAAGTTGTTAATGAGTTTACTCAAGAAATTCAAAGTTGGTATTGGGTGTAGGCTTGTATTTGGAGTATGAAAAATTAATGCCATTTAAAAGTCCCAATCCATTATCAAAATTCTGCAAAAAATATTTATACAAAAAAGATGTGTATTGGATCATGAACCTATCACTCCTTTACAGGCCCATCTTCACACAGAAAATTTTCTGCCTAGGTTTCCCTCCTTCCCGGCAGTGAATACGTAGCAAGAAACGATGAGCGTGGAGGATTTTCCGCTAAAGGAGGCGAACGTGCTCGCCGCCAGGTTCAACTCCGACGGGACAACTCCAAGTTATGTTCCTGTAGTGGAGATAGGCAAGTTTTCTATTGGGATGTTGCTACTGGCCGTGTAATAGGAAAGTTTCGTGGCCATGTTGGTGAGGTAAATGGTGTAAAGTTCAACAAATATTCATCTGTTGTAGCCTCAGCAGGCTATGATCAATCATTGCGCGCTTGGGACTGCAGATCCCACAGCACTGAGCCAATACAGGTTATTGACACATTTGCAGACAGTGTAATGTCTGTTTGTTTAAAACTGAAATTATCGGAGGAAGTGTTGACGGAACTGTTCGAACATTTATTATTCGTATTGGCAGAGAAATATCTGATTGCTTAGGGCAACCTGTCAACTGTATATCGATGTCAAATGATGGCAACTGCATCCTAGCCGGTTGCTTAGACTCTACTGTGCGTCTTTTGGACAGAACCACAAGTGAATTATTACAAGAATATAAAGGACACACTAATAAGTCATACAAATTGGATTGCTGCCTCACTAATACGGATGCTCATGTAACTGGTGGCTTCGAGGATGGCTTCGTCTATTTCTGGGATCTTGTAGATGCATCTGTTGTGTCAAAATTCAGGGCCCATGCCTCAGTGGTTACAAGTGTAAGTTATCACCCAAAGGGAAACTCCATGATAACTTCATCGGTAGATGGCACTATTCGGGTATGGAAGACATGAAAAACACACAAGACCTGCTACACTGCCCTGTACTCCACAAATTAATCCATGTTACCTGCATAAAACTTCATAAGTCGCCTTTGTTGCTCGACCATAACCTGCATTAAATAACAAGACAGTCATTTTGGCATTTGGTATGTGAAAAAAGTTAGTCAAAAGAAAGTCCAATAAAGGCTGTAAGGATGACTCTATTGTATGTAGGGAAGGAACTATTAAACCCACACCAAGTGCAAAGAAAAAAGCAGAAGAATAGAAGGAAAAAAGAAGAGACAGTGCGAGATGATACTCTGAAAGAAAGTGATGCTTCTGTTGTTGTGCCAGCTCAGCAAGATATTGTAGTCCTAGCCAACTCTTCAGAGCCTGCACAGGGTGATTATAGTGCAACAGACAGTCTGACTGTCAACGTTGACGCTAAAACAAATGAATTGGCACCGGTATCAACTTCTTCAGAATCGGAACAGATTGGTTATGCTGCAACAGACAATCTGACTGGGAGCGTCGATGCCGAAACAAATGAATTGGTGCTGGTATCCACTACTTTAGAGTCTGAACAATTTGATTTTAGTGAAACAAACAACCTGAATGACAGTGTTGATACCGAGTTAAGTGAATTCATGCCATTACCCACTTCTCCAGAACCTGCAGCAGCCTTTGCACAAATCAATTTTGCACAGACAAGTTCTGCACATAAAACCAAAAAGACAATTGTATAACAGCGTTTAAGAAAATATTAATGACAGACATTGTAAGAATTATGTAAATACCTCATAAAACACTTCAGTATCTTGCTTTGACCATTTTCCCCTAGGTGCCTTGTCCATGAAAGACTGGTAATTCAATAAGGGGGCAGTTGATGTAAACTTTTCATTTACCTGATCATCATCATCAGGGTCTCTATATTCATCATCTGAACCAAAAAAACTCTTCATTATTAACATCAACCTCGTGAAGAAAATGCCCATCACTGCATATAAACATTTTGAGAAGTGAATTCCATACAGAATACTAACAGAGACAGTAACAAGTAACAACAGCCAGTGGATAGTATGAAGTGAATTTTACACCTGTTTCCCTTTTCAATTTTGTTCAGTACTACTGAGGAGAGGGAGTTGTGGTCTGAATGCATGAAGTGCCTTGATGAATGCCAAAACTAGGGCCTTCCATTTATCTTACATTTTACTACCCACTAACTCTCATAATAGACTTGAGTTTCTCAAAATTTGAGAAATGTGATTGGGTCAGAAACAAAATGATGTGCTGTTCACCAAAGGACTCTGATAAAGATTTAGAATCTATACTAGAGTGGCTACTTTAACCAATGAAGCACTGACCCAATACCATGTTGGTTAAGCAATTGGTAACCGTGAAAAATAAAGAGGGTGCATGGAGAGGGGAAGGTAAAAGAGGAAAATAGGTTATGAATAAGTTGTTTTCGGCAAATTACTGATCTTGGCCGAGGTTTAGTTGGAGAAAATAAATCTCGGTTCTGTGTTGCTATAGACTCGCTAAGTGAACTGTTGAGACATGCATCTTTGCAGTCAGTTGCAGGCCTAGGACAGATATTTGTATCAATCTTCCTGCCCTTCGCAAACTTGATAACATGCTACTCGAAATATTAGAGAGCTTCACAGCTACAGAATTTTGGTATGTTGATCAAGGAATTGTAGCTGCTGATGCAGATGGTTCGGCCTCTTTTTGCAAGTCAATTCAGCGGCAAGAAGAGAAGTGGTGGCTCCCGGTACCCCGTGTCCCCCTCAGTGAGAACTCAAGAAAGAAGTTGAATCATTCTAGAGAAAGTGCTAGTCAAATTCTCAAAGCAGCCATGTCTATCAACAGCATTGCGTTGGCCGAAATGGAAGTTCCCGAGTCATATTTGGAAACCCTCCCTAAGAACGGAAGAGCTTGCCTCGGAGATTTTATTTACCGATACATCACATCAGATCAATTCTCTTCAGAGTGCTTACTTGATTGCTTAGAAATATTTTCTGAACATATTACACTCAAAATTTCCAGCAATGTGAAGCTTGTGCTAGTACGTAGAGTTGGGGTCCCACAGCCGTCCTTTTGAAAACTGCAAAAAAAGACACCAGCAGGCCATGACAATAAGTTGATAAACTTGTACATAGCTATACAGACCAACTTGTGTTATTTCATAAACCTTGTAAGAAGAAGAGACAAGTTACTGTACCATCTTCTCCAAACGAACACACCATGCTCCCGCAAGGACAGGTTATTTACCGCAAAACCGTCATAGAAGGAGATTCGAGATTCATACTGATTTGAGGCAAAAGAGAATCGCAGCGGAAGACCAGTTCAAAGCGAAACGGATCGATTACAACGGGAACACCGCGAAGCCAGTTGTTATCACGGAAATCCTCTTTCAAACAATAGCAGTGCAAACTTCAGGCCTGCAAGACATACACACACCAAACCGTATCAGCTTGCATAATTGGTACCAAGTGAGGACAAAAACGTGTAAATACAATACTACTCAAAACCAACAACCGTACACCACAAGCAGCCAAAAACTGCTACACACCACTCCAACTTTCATAACACATCAGACAACAACCTGCCATTGCAAATCCACACTAGACAAACTGTGCATAAACGGTACAAAAACCTGCAACCTGCAGTATCAAGCCTCCCACTCCTAACTTACAACAACAACAACTAATAGCCAGCATCAGGGGGAGATAAAAGGGGGGAGATACTCACGATCACAGGGGGGGCCTCCAAAAAACCCTAGCAGCCACAGCTTGGAAACCATCTCCTTCAACATCAGAATCACAAACCCAATCTTCTTCTTCTGAAAAAACCATTCTCAAACTTGAAAGCCACCACTACAATACCAAACATTCATCTTGATAACCGCACAAACCTCCAAATCCCTAAATCAAAGAAAAATCCCAAACCTCTAAACACGATTTTTTCTTATCCGATCTCCAAATCCTCTCACTAAAACAACAACAACCAAAACCAAGAGACTCATCTTCATACATTTCATCAACCTCCTTCAACCTCACATTTCTTCAAATCTTCAAAGAATCCTTCATCAATCTTCTGTAACCCAACCTTACGAAACAAAGCCAACCACACTCCCAAACCTTTCACCCACCTCATCTTCATCCACACACAATCAGAAGTTCTCTAACATACCCAAATGAACATGCTAAAACCCCAACCAGAGAACAGAACAGAGAATCAAAGTAGAAGAAGAGAAAAATGAGACGAATACAAACCCAGACGCGAAAAAGAACACCAAACAAACAAACCTGAGTGAATCATACAGAGAACCTGAAACTGAATCGAGTACGAGCGAGAGACGAAGAACAATAGGTCAAAAGGAGATTCGTGTAAGAAGGTTGAAATCGAACTTACATCAGTGTTCCAAGCGTTTTGGTTTTCGATAGAGTGTTTTTTTTTCTTCCTTACTGATTTCGATCTGCCATGGCCTATGTTTCTCATATGCCTTGCTTGTGGTGTTTGACTTGGTTTTGCCATGAAGAAATAGAAGGCCACGTTGTTTTAAGTTGCCAAGTTTTATTTTATTTTTTTATTTTATTTTATCTATTTATTAAAAAACTAAAAAGAGGATGTCTGGAACGGATTTCTTCTTTGAAGTCCATTTGGTTTCACTTTTCATGTTGGTAGCACTTACAACAAGTTGTTAATGTTACGGTGGGCTCCCAGGCCCACGTTGAACTCTTGATAGTCCCCATCTCACGATATCCCCCCTTTATTTTAATTTTCTTGAGTTTTTTTCTTTTATAATTAATTCTTAAGGATTAAGTATTGTTTCATTTTGAGCTTTAAATTTTGTTTTCTTTTCAAATTTATTTTCTGTTTGGGTCGATGACGATACCCTGAGTTATAGTTTGTCACATTATTGACAGATAATAACAAACCCGAGACCATTTTTTTGTCAAAACTTTCATTTCCCTTTTGTTTATTATTCTGTAGTCATTGATGACTTTAATGATCATTATCGGTCAAATTATTTTAGTCAAAACTATGTCATTTTCGCTTCAAATCATTTAAAACTCCAAAAGAGGGAGATTCTTGAAATCTAGCATTTCTTGGATCTTCGAGTGAATAATTCTCGAGGCAAGCTCTTGAGTTGTTATTCATTCAATCTTTTGATTTTCTCAAACTTATTCTCAACGTCTTTTTGATCAAAACCCCGAAAGAAAGAGGCACTTGGAATCTAGCATTCCTTGTGTCTTCGAGTGAATAATTCTTGAGGCACGCCTTTGAGTTGTTATTCGTTCAACTTTTCGACTCTTTCAAAATTCAATCATTTTCAAACATTCTCCTAAGTCGAATGCTCGTCCGCATTCGCAACCCATTTCTTTCACAACTCCTCGTAGTTTTTGATATCAGGGGCACCCTCAGGGACTAATATCATTTCTCACAACCCTAACACTTGACACGTTGTCAAGTCGGTTCCATTTTCAAACAAAATCCTCAACACGTCGTTGAGCTATTCCAAACCAACTTCCTTTTGGCCACGCATGCCATTCTTCGATTCGATCCTTTCACAAACTTTTTTTAAAACTAACAAAAGAGAGATATTCTTAGAATCTAGCATTCTTTGAATATTTGAATGAGTAACTCTCGAGGCGCGCCCTTGAGTTGTTATTAGTTCATTCTTTCGATTTCAAAACATCCAACTCTTTATCTTCGACTTATTCAGTCAATTCCCGAAAGGACCGAGTTCTTGGAGTCTCGCATTCCTTGAATTCTTGAGTGACAAGCTCTTGAGCCGTGCTCTTGAGTTGCTTGTCAGTCACTCTTTCGTCTCTTTTCTCAAACTCCCAACTTTTTTCAACCTCACCTTTTCGTGGTCGTCTCCACGAACTACGACCGCTCTGATTCTTTATTCATCCTTGAATATAAGATACGTAGGCACAAGATTGCGATGATCTTGGCGAGCACAATCCCCTCCATCTTCCATTTCCCCTATTCTTTTCCCGTAGTCGAACTACGAAGCTCTGATTCCTCATTCTCGTCCGAATGAGCATACGTAGGCACAAGGGCTCCAATCCTTGGCGAGCACCCTATCCTCTAATCTCCCATCTCTCCTTAGCGTCTTTAACATTTTATCCTACCAATTCTACCTTTATCAGCGAGAAGAAAACAAGTAAACCTAAACAACACTCCCCGCAATTAACTTAAAAGGTTCCCGTCGAGTACGACGGACGTGAGGGGTGCTAATACCTTCCCCTCACGTAACCGACTCCCGAACCCGGAACATGGTTGCGACAACCCTGTTCCTATCCTTTCGTTTTAAGAGGTTTTCTCGATATTTTCCTCTCCCGTTTATCCGGGAAAAATAAAGTTCGGTGGCAACTCTATCGAACCGCATTTCCGCGCCTTTCGCGTGAGGGTCGTATGTTCGAATGATTTTTCGAGGTGCGACAGCTGGCGACTCTGCTAGGGAAAATTTTTGCTCCATGCAAAGAGAGAGTCGAGCCTATCTTTTGGTTTGTGAGGAGTGTTTGTTTTTTATTTGTTTTCTTTTTATATTTGTTCTCTTGTAGATTTTATTTGTGCTTTGTCGCCTGTTGGTTCTTGGGATGACATCATGAGTAAAGCTCTACACCCGAGCTTTGGTAAAAGCAGAGAGAACACTTAGTTTAGAATTGGTAGTCGAGTAGTGTTAGTCACCAAGGATTCGCTCCTTGTGTGCCTAGCATGAAAGCTCCTCCAGAGGAGACCTATTCGTAGATCTTGTTGTAACACAGCTAGCCTGTTACACGACTTGATTAATGAAGGGTTCGTGATTCTGGGAACCTTTTGTTAGCACCAGTTCCGATATTGGTGGTCGTGTAGTGTTAGTCTCCAAGGACTCGCTCCTTGTGCACCTAGCACGAGGAGCCCGCTCAGGAGAGACCTTATCGTCATTATCGTCGTAATACAGCCAGCCTGTTGCGTGACGCTAATACGACTAGTGTCCGTGATCCTGGGAACCAAACGTAGAAACCATCCCGTAAGTGGGTTTATGGGTAGAATATTTAGATCTTCCCGCATAGGTCGTACCTGTCAATGTTCATTGAGCAGGAATTATGTTTACAGTTACCAGCTTCAGGAGCTGTTCGAAATATGATCTTGGGATCCTGGATCTTGTATCTTGCATTGCATCTTGCATATCATTCGCATTGCATTTCATATGTTGTGCATTTTGCATTTCCAGTCCTTCAACAGAATCTTATGTCTTCGTTCCTTCCTCTCCAGTAAATCAAGCTGATTCCCCGACACCAGTACGCAACTAGAGCCAATACCAGACGAATGATGGAGCAGATTCAACAGGAGCAAGTCGCCTTCAGGGAAGAATTGGATTCCATGAAAGGAAAGATCGACCAGATCCTCGAAGCCATCCTCGCAGCCAGGAGAGAGGAAGAACAGCGTGAAGCCGCTGCTATCGTCAACAATGGTCAAGGACAAGGGTCTACTGCCATCCCTTTGGTTCCAATTCCAAATTCTCATGGGATGCCGTTGAACTTCAACAACGCAGTCGAGGGAAACACTTCTCAGCCAATCCCAGCGCCTGGAGTTACCGTTGGAGTTATCCCGCACGCCCAACCTACTGCTGTGCAAATCCCAGCTCCCCATATCGAAGATACTCTGATGGATCAGTATGACGATGTTCAGAACTATCATGCTGCTATCCCCATTGCCAGTCCTGTTGCCGCTCAGGATTCTGAAGCCATGAAGATGTGCCGAGATCTAGCCGAGAAACTCCAAGCCATGGAGGGGCACAATTCAAATTCTTTCAGTGCTTTGGAATTATGCTTGGTGCCTGATGTTGTCATCCCTCCCAAGTTCAAGGTGCCCGAATTTTCGAAGTACAAAGGTCTCAGTTGCCCAAACGTTCATTTGAAGATGTACTGTCGCAAGATGGCTGCCTATCCCAGAGATGAAAAACTCATGATCCATTGCTTCCAAGACAGCTTGTCTGGGGCATCACTTGAATGGTATATGCAGCTGGAACGTAACAGTGTGCGCACTTGGGCCGAGCTAGCCGATGCATTTCTCAAGCAGTATAAGTACAACACTGACCTTGCTCCTAACCGTACTCAGCTTCAGAGTATGACTCAGAAGGACAACGAATCCTTCAAGGAGTACGCGCAGCGATGGAGGGAGCTAGCCGCAAGGGTGCATCCACCTCTTGTTGACCGTGAATTGATTGACATCTTCATGGGTACCTTGCAAGGCCAGTACTACGAAAAGCTGATCGGTAGTGTCTCCGCTGGATTCTCTGACTTGGTGATCGTCGGTGAGAGAATTGAAGAAGGGCTGAAGAGTGGAAAGATCTCGGGAGGTTCTAACAACCAGGCCAATGCCAAGAAGCCTTTCAACAGATACAAGAAGAAAGAGGGCGAAACAAATGCCATCTTTGTGCAGAAAGGGCAAGCTTCTCAACAAGCTCCTGCTCCTATGCCTTATCAAGTTCCCTATTACCAGTATCCGTATGTTGCTGTTGCGCAATATGCTCCAATGCCTTATCAGCCAGCTGTTCAAGCAGTGGAAGCTCAGATGCCACGGCAACAGGCTCCTCAGCAACAGGCCTACAACCAGCAAGGATATCAGTATCCTCCTCAGCAACAACAGATGCAAGCTACTCAGCAACGACAAGGTACTCGCCCGCAGCGTCCGCAGAGAACATGGAGACCAGATAGAGTCTTTGACCGTCTACCAATGTCATATGCCAAAATATTTGCTCAGTTGATGGAGAAAAAGGCTATTGTTCCAAGAGATTTGGCTCCCCCAACTGTCATTCCTGCCGATTACGATGCAAATGCTCATTGTGAGTTTCATAAGGGCGCTCCAGGTCACACCATTGAGGACTGCAGGGCTTTCAAGCACATAATTCAAGACATGATCGACAAGGATGCTATCAATTTCAATGGGAAGTCTCCGAATATCATCAACAATCCGATGCCACCAGTCAACTAGTGCCAACATCAGATCGATTCCAGTCAAGTTCATTCTTCAAGGCCGTCATGCTGCCATTTCATATTTCTCATTTCCTATGTTTTGTCTTTGCTTATTTAAGTACTGTATGCTTTGAACAATTGCCATTCGTATTTGGTTTTCATTAATGTATCGTTTATGCGTGTTTTGAATTAGTTATGTCGTATTCACTCATTTTCACTTATCACCGACACATTTATTCATTTCACTCTATTCACTGTTGTTTAACATGATTTGAGGGAGGATGATGAAAACGAGATACCCATAATTGCAAATCGTATGCTTTCAGATCGAATCTCGTCAATGATGTACAGGCATTGCTTCAATTCCCCAAACACTGGAGATATAAGGAGTTGACCCCTAGTAAACCACTTCGAGCCTAGAAGTAGTAGTTTCCTTCGGATATTCAAACCTTTACACTCAACCTGGGGCAGGGTAGTGTTCAGCTAATTCAAATCCGCACTTGAATCCACAAGCAATGACTCATGCTATGGCAGTCACAACCTTCCAACAAAATAAAAAAAAAATCAATCAAAAGCCTGCTAAGTCAAACACCTCAGAGGGGACTTAGGCAAAATCAAGGCAATCCCGATGGATCCGACAAGCAAGGTCAATCCATGCAAAAGTTAGGGACCAAAAACAAAAGCAAAAGAGGCCCTCGAAACCCTCAACAAAAACAAAAAAAGATTCAGTGGCCACCCAAATCAAAGGGGCACTGGCATCCATCAAAATAAAGTGACTGCCACGTCGAGCAAACCTTGAACCTTCAAGCTTACACCGTCGAGACAAGTGTAGGATTAACTGAGCGTAGGACTGGAGATCATTAAGAAGAAGGGGTGGGGACGAATCATACTTTGAGCCTAACATCCTTTGTTTCACAACCGTGAACCAGACCACGTTATAGCTCTCGAAAGACCTAATTGAGGCGAGGTTTATTCTGAAAGCATATTATTGCGAGGTTGCGTAACCTGACTCCTCATATGATTGATAATCATCAGCATTGGTGTCATTTCTCTCGATATATTTTCGCACCAATCAAACAACACAACGTTTGAGATAATTCGTCTCACTACCACGACACTCTCAATAAATAACACTTTTTCAAACTTGCATCGAACTTTGCATTAATATTACCATTTGTGAATGTACAATGTTAATTGCGAATCAGTGCTAGGTATTCAAGGACATCTCAACAATAGACCACCGAGGAGGAACTTGACTTTCAGTGGCGTACACGAGGCAAGATCATTTTCAGAACCCACAGGCTGGGGCAACTCATTCAGCAGCTCGAGCAGGGGAAAACTATTAACAAGTTCCGACTGAGGCAAGACCAGGTCATCCTGACCATCAAGGAGAGTGGCAACCTTCTGTGAAGGAAGTTCACGACAAACCACAAAGTACCCAGACTCGGGGCATCCAGAGCATCATCTTCTGCTTCAATCATGGCATCTTCAGTAAACTGCGTGTCGAGGAAGTCAACCCCTCCCACCACCCGAAGTTCAATCCGCATTGGCAATTACCCAAAGACCACCAAGATGGCGTCTCCACCTGCATTTTCAATTACCCGTCTGCAATCATATACATCACGCGCATTACATTCACTATTATAAGCATATTGCATCATATGCATACCTAACCATATCATACTTCCCCAATTCTGGCATCTCCGCGCGTCAGCATTTGCATTTGCACGTCCACTCATATGGAATATTATTTATCATCCAGCATTCATATATGCAAGTCAAGGTCCAGGATCAATCCCGAGGATTTCCAAGACCATTGGTAGCCCAGTCAGGGGCATCTTCCGCAAGATGGTGGGTTTGTCCCACGATTTTCAAGGGCTTCAAAGCAGTCATCAGCCCAGTCAGGGGCAATCTTCTGCAATTGTCGGTTTCTCCCATAAAATTTGAAGTTATTCAAAGCAAGATTCAGCCCAGTCAGGGGCATCTTTTTCAAGACCATGGGCGTTTCCCATGACGTATTTCAACCGCGTGGTTGATCAAATATGCAAATCAACATTCAGCCCAGTCAGGGGCATACCATTCAAGACCGTGGGCGTTCCCCACGAAGTTGTTCAACCTTTTGTTGGGCAAATCCAAGAAGTTCAATGCAAGATCTAACCCGAGCATGGGCATCTTCAGCAAAACCGTGAGCGTTCCCCACGAAGTTGTTCAAACCTTTTGTTGAGCAAACCAAGACATCAAGACAAATTCAGCCCAGTCAGGGGCATCCTCTTCAGAATTCATGGGCGTAACCATGAAACCATTTCAGCAAAGCTATGATCTCCAAACAAAGACGGTGGGCGTACCCCGTTGACTCATTTCAATTCAATCTTCTTCTCGGGGGTTCCCCAATGAGTTGTACCCAGCAAGCGTGACCGTTGTCAATTGCCTTACTATCATCCTTTTGGTGATAGTCGAACTTCGTCAGTTCAACCTAGCCTGCATCCTTGTGGTGTTGGTAAATTTCAAATCTGTGTTGTCCTATCATCCTTTTGGTGATAGCGACCTGTGTGTTGTGTTTCGCTCTGCCATCCTTTTGGTGGTGGGTCTGGCATTTCGTCGATGTCAGATTGTGCGATATTGTGTTTTGTGCTTCGCTCCGTCATCCTTTTGGTGGGGGGTCTATCATGGTCATTAATGATAGATTGTGCGATATTGTTTGGCGTGTGTTTCGCTCCGTCATCCTTTTGGTGGGGGGTCTATCATGGTCATTAATGATAGATTGTGCGATGTGTTTATTTGTGTTTCGCTCCGTCATCCTTTTGGTGGGGGGTCTATCATGGTCATTAATGATAGATTGTGCGATGTGTTTATTTGTGTTTCGCTCTGTCATCCTTTTGGTGGGGGGTCTATCATGGTCATTAATGATAGATTGTGCGATGTGTTTATTTGTGTTTCGCTCCGTCATCCTTTTGGTGGGGGGTCTATCATGGTCATTAATGATAGATTGTGCGATGTGTTTATTTGTGTTTCGCCCCGTCATCCTTTTTGTGGGGAGTCTGTCATAGTCATTAATGTCAGATTGTGCGATTGTGTTTTGCTCTACCATCCTTTTAGTGGTAGTAGCTATGTGTGTTTCATCCCATCATCCTTTTGGTGATGACAACCTTTTGCTTATTATTCACAGTCTACTTATAGGTACCTCATCCATCATTTTCAATTCCCAGGATTTACTTTCTTTTTTGGACAAATTCAGGGTCTTCTTTATATCTGATTGTCTTCTACCTCAAAAGAATGAAAGCCGCGGCATTTCGTCTTACTCGGTTTAAGCCAATTAGATAGGGGCATCTGTCATACCCCAAATTTGTCCTACCCGTGTGTATTTTTCATTATCTTTCAGATGTGTGTGTTGGTTTCCAATTGACTAAGCTCAGTTGTCGCAATGATGATTCTAGTCCATATGGTTGTAACTTAACTTTAGTCGGACATGCTTATTGCAAGATCCAGGCCGGGGCGCATTAATTCAGGAGATGTGTGGCTGAGGTTTCAGTTAGATCAATCATGTGTGAATCAGGTTACGATGGGATAAGTACTCCACAAAGGATCAGTTCATGTCAATTAAGGTTTTATGGAGTATATTTTTATCCACGTGACATGTCATTTCAATGCATTTTGTTGCTAATATGTTTTGTATGAAAGATTCATTTTATCAGTGCAATATGCAAAATCCGAGGATTGATACAACGGTAGATTCATTTTAAGGCGAGATTCGGATCACTTCGAATTTAAGAAGGATTCATGTGGTGTTTACCAAGGATCTACCTGAATTATTTCCTTATCAAGTGAGGAAGGCAAGTTTCTTTGAATTTTATTGGGAGGATAAGTTGTTAATGAGTTTACTCAAGAAATTCAAAGTTGGTATTGGGTGTAGGCTTGTATTTGGAGTATGAAAAATTAATGCCATTTAAAAGTCCCAATCCATTATCAAAATTCTGCAAAAAATATTTATACAAAAAAGATGTGTATTGGATCATGAACCTATCACTCCTTTACAGGCCCATCTTCAAACAGAAAATTTTCTGCCTAGGTTTCCCTCCTTCCCGGCAGTGAATACGTAGCAAGAAACGATGAGCGTGGAGGATTTTCCGCTAAAGGAGGCGAACGTGCTCGCCGCCAAGTTCAACTCCGACGGGACAACTCCAAGTTATGTTCCTGTAGTGGAGATAGGCAAGTTTTCTATTGGGATGTTGCTACTGGCCGTGTAATAGGAAAGTTTCGTGGCCATGTTGGTGAGGTAAATGGTGTAAAGTTCAACGAATATTCATCTGTTGTAGCCTCAGCAGGCTATGATCAATCATTGCGCGCTTGGGACTGCAGATCCCACAGCACTGAGCCAATACAGGTTATTGACACATTTGCAGACAGTGTAATGTCTGTTTGTTTAAAACTGAAATTATCGGAGGAAGTGTTGACGGAACTGTTCGAACATTTATTATTCGTATTGGTAGAGAAATATCTGATAGCTTAGGGAAACCTGTCAACTGTATATCGATGTCAAATGATGGCAACTACATCATAGCCGGTTGCTTAGACTCTACTGTGCTTCTTTTGGACAGAACCACAGGTGAATTGTTACAAGAATATAAAGGACACACTAATAAGTCATACAAATTGGATTGCTGCCTCACTAATACGGATGCTCATGTAACTGGTGGCTTCGAGGATGGCTTCGTCTATTTCTGGGATCTTGTAGATGCATCTGTTGTGTCAAAATTCAGGGCCCATGCCTCAGTGGTTACAAGTGTAAGTTATCACCCAAAGGAAAACTCCATGATAACTTCATCGGTAGATGGCACTATTCGGGTATGGAAGACATGAAAAACACACAAGACCTGCTACACTGCCCTGTACTCCACAAATTAATCCATGTTACCTGCATAAAACTTCATAAGTCGCCTTTGTTGCTCGACCATAACCTGCATTAAATAACAAGACAATCATTTTGGCATTTGGTATGTGAAAAAAGTTAGTCAAAAGAAAGTCCAATAAAGGCAGTAAGGATGACTCTATTGTATGTAGGGAAGGAACTATTAAACCCACACCAAGTGTAAAGAAAAAAGCAGAAGAATAGAAGGAAAAAAGAAGAGACAGTGCGAGATGATACTCTGAAAGAAAGTGATGCTTCTGTTGTTGTGCCAGCTCAGCAAGATATTGTAGTCCTAGACAACTCTTCAGAGCCTGCACAGGGTGATTATAGTGCAACAGACAGTCTGACTGTCAACGTTGACGCTGAAACAAATGAATTGGCGCCGGTATCAACTTCTTCAGAATCGGAACAAATTGGTTATGCTGCAACAGACAATCTGACTGGGAGCGTCGATGCCGAAACAAATGAATTGGTGCTGGTATCCACTACTTTAGAGTCTGAACAATTTGATTTTAGTGAAACAAACAACCTGAATGACAGTGTTGATACCGAGTTAAGTGAATTCATGCCATTACCCACTTCTCCAGAACCTGCAGCAGCCTTTGCACAAATCAATTTTACACAGACAAGTTCTGCACATAAAACCAAAAAGACAATTGTATAACAGCGTTTAAGAAAATATTAATGACATACATTGTAAGAATTATGTAAATACCTCATAAAACACTTCAGTATCTTGCTTTGACCATTTTCCCCTAGGTGCCTTGTCCATGAAAGACTGGTAATTCAATAAGGGGGCAGTTGATGTAAACTTTTCATTCACCTGATCATCATCATCAGGGTCTCTATATTCATCATCTGAACCAAAAAAACTCTTCATTATTAACATCAGCCTCGTGAAGAAAATCCCCATCACTGCATATAAACATTTTGAGAAGTGAATTCCATACAGAATACTAACAGAGACAGTAACAAGTAACAACAGCCAGTGGATAGTATGAAGTGAATTTTACACCTGTTTCCCTTTTCCATTTTGTTCAGTACTACTGAGGAGAGGGAGTTGTGGTCTGAATGCATGAAGTGCCTTGATGAATGCCAAAACTAGGGCCTTCCATTTATCTTACATTTTACTACCCACTAACTCTCATAATAGGCTTGAGTTTCTCAAAATTTGAGAAATGTGATTGGGTCAGAAACAAAATGATGTGTTGTTCACCAAAGGACTCTGATAAAGATTTAGAATCTATACTAGAGTGGCTACTTTAACCAATGAAGCACTGACCCAATACCATGTTGGTTAAGCAATTGGTAACCGTGAAAAATAAAGAGGGTGCATGGAGAGGGGAAGGTAAAAGAGGAAAATAGGTTATGAATAAGTTGTTTTCGGTAAATTACTGATCTTGGCCGAGGTTTAGTTGGAGAAAATAAATCCCGGTTCTGTGTTGCTATAGACTCGCTAAGTGAACTGTTGAGACATGCATCTTTGCAGTCAGTTGCAGGCCTAGGACAGATATTTGTATCAATCTTCCCGCCCTTCGCAAACTTGATAACATGCTACTCGAAATATTAGAGAGCTTCACAGCTACAAAATTTTGGTATGTTGATCAAGGAATTGTAGCTGCTGATGCAGATGGTTCGGCCTCTTTTCGTAAGTCAATTCAGCGGCAAGAAGAGAAGTGGTGGCTCCCAGTACCCCGTGTCCCCCTGCAGGTCTCAGTGAGAACTCAAGAAAGAAGTTGAATCATTCTAGAGAAAGTGCTAGTCAAATTCTCAAAGCAGCCATGTCTATCAACAGCATTGCGTTGGCCGAAATGGAAGTTCCCGAGTCATATTTGGAAACCCTCCCTAAGAACGGAAGAGCTTGCCTCAGAGATTTTATTTACCGATACATCACATCAGATCAATTCTCTTCAGAGTGCTTACTTGATTGCTTAGACATATTTTCTGAACATATTACACTCAAAATTTCCAGCAATGTGAAGCTTGTGCTAGTACGTAGAGTTGGGGTCCCACAACCGTCCTTTTGAAAACTGCAAAAAAGACACCAGCAGGCCATGACAATAAGTTGATAAACTTGTACATAGCCATACAAACCAACTTGTGTTATTTCATAAACCTTGTAAGAAGAAGAGACAAGTTACTGCACCATCTTCTCCAAACGAACACACCAAGCTCCCGCAAGGACAGGTTATTTACCGCAAAACCGTCATAGAAGGAGATTCAAGATTCATACTGATTTAAGGCAAAAGAGAATCGCAACGGAAGACCAGTTCAAAGCGAAACGGATCGATTACAACGGGAACACCGCGAAGCCAGTTGTTATCACGAAAATCCTCTTTCGAACCATAGCAGCGCAAACTTCAGGCCTGCAAGACATACACACACCAAACCGTATCAGCTTGCATAATTGGTACCAAGTGAGGACAAAAACGTGTAAATACAATACTACTCAAAACCAACAACCGTACACCACAAGCAGCCAAAAACTGCTACACACCACTCCAACTTTCATAACACATCAGACAACAACCTGCCATTGCAAATCCACACCAGACAAACTCTGCATAAACGGTACAAAAACCTGCAACCTGCAGTATCAAGCCTCCCACTCCTAACATACAACAACAACAACTAATAGCCAGCATCAGGGGGAGATAAAAGGGGGGAGATACTCACGATCACAGGGGGGGCCTCCAAAAAACCTAGCAGCCACAGCTTGGAAAAAACCATTCTCAAACTTGAAAGCCACCACTACAATACCAAACATTCATCTTGATAACCGCACAAACCTCCAAATCCCTAAATCAAAGAAAAATCCCAAACCTCTAAACACGATTTTTTCTTATCCGATTTCCAAATCCTCTCACTAAAACAACAACAACCAAAACCAAGAGACACATCTTCATACATTTCATCAACCTCCTTCAACCTCATGTTTCTTCAAATCTTCAAAGAATCCTTCATCAATCTTCTGTAACCCAACCTTACGAAACAAAGCCAACCACACTCCCAAACCTTTCACCCACCTCATCTTCATCCACACACAATCAAAAGTTCTCTAACACACCCAAATGAACATGCTAAAACCCCAACCAGAGAACAGAACAGAGAATCAGAGTAGAAGAAGAGAAAAATGAGACGAATACAAACCCAGACGCGAAAAAGAACACCAAACAAACAAACCTGAGTGAATCATACAGAGAACCTGAAACTTAATCGAGTACGAGCGAGAGACGAAGAACAATAGGTCGAAAGGAGATTCGTGTAAGAAGGTTGAAATCGAACTTACATCAGTGTTCCAAGCGTTTTGGTTTTCGATAGAGTGTTTTTTTTCTTCCTTACTGATTTCGATCTGCCATGGCCTATGTTTTTCATATGCCTTGCTTGTGGTGTTTGACTTGGTTTTGCCATGAAGAAATAGAACGCCACGTTGTTTTAAGTTGCCAAGTTTTATTTTATTTTTTTATTTTATTTTATCTATTTATTAAAAAACTAAAAAGAGGATGTCTGGAACGGATTTCTTCTTTGAAGTCCATTTGGTTTCACTTTTCATGTTGGTAGCACTTACAACAAGTTGTTAATGTTACGGTGGGCTCCCAGGCCCACGTTGAACTCTTGATAGTCCCCATCTCACGATATCCCCCCTTTATTTTAATTTTCTTGAGTTTTTTTTCTTTTATAATTAATTCTTAAGGATTAAGTATTGTTTCATTTTGAGCTTTAAATTTTGTTTTCTTTTCAAATTTATTTTCTGTTTGGGTCGATGACGATACCCTGAGTTATAGTTTGTCACATTATTGACAGATAATAACAAACCCGAGACCATTTTTTTGTCAAAACTTTCATTTCCCTTTTGTTTATTATTCTGTACTCATTGATGACTTTAATGATCATTATTGGTCAAATTATTTTAGTCAAAACTATGTCATTTTCGCTTCAAATCATTTAAAACTTCAAAAGAGGGAGATTCTTGAAATCTAGCATTTCTTGGATCTTCGAGTGAATAATTCTCGAGGCAAGCTCTTGAGTTGTTATTTATTCAATCTTTTGATTTTCTCAAACTTATTCTCAACGTCTTTTTGATCAAAACCCCGAAAGAAAGAGGCACTTGGAATCTAGCATTCCTTGTGTCTTCGAGTGAATAATTCTTGAGGCACGCCTTTGAGTTGTTATTCGCTCAACCTTTCGACTCTTTCAAAATTCAATCATTTTCAAACATTCTCCTAAGTCGAATGCTCGTCCGCATTCGCAACCCATTTCTTTCACAACTCCTCGTGGTTTTTGATATCAGGGGCACCCTCAGGGACTAATATCATTTCTCACAACCCTAACACTTGACACGTCGTCAAGTCGGTTCCATTTTCAAACAAAATCCTCAACACGTCGTTGAGCTATTCCAAACCAACTTCCTTTTGGCCACGCATGCCATTCTTCGATTCGATCCTTTCACAAACTTTTTTTAAAACTTACGAAAGAGAGATATTCTTAGAATCTAGCATTCTTTGAATATTTGAATGAGTAACTCTCGAGGCGCGCCCTTGAGTTGTTATTAGTTCATTCTTTCGATTTCAAAACATCCAACTCTTTATCTTCGACTTATTCAGTCAATTCCCGAAAGGACCGAGTTCTTGGAGTCTCGCATTCCTTGAATTCTTGAGTGACAAGCTCTTGAGTCGTGCTCTTGAGTTGCTTGTCAGTCACTCTTTCGTCTCTTTTCTCAAACTCCCAACTTTTTTCAACCTCACCTTTTCGTGGTCGTCTCCACGAACTACGACCGCTCTGATTCTTTATTCATCCTTGAATATAAGATACGTAGGCACAAGATTGCGATGATCTTGGCGAGCACAATCCCCTCCATCTTCCATTTCCCCTATCCTTTTCCCGTAGTCGAACTACGAAGCTCTGATTCCTCATTCTCGTCCGAATGAGCATACGTAGGCACAAGGGCCCCAATCCTTGGCGAGCACCCTATCCTCTAATCACCCATCTCTCCTTAGCGTCTTTAACATTTTATCCTACCAATTCTACCTTTATCAGCGAGAAGAAAATAAGTAAACCTAAACAACACTCCCCGCAATTACCTTAAGAGGTTCCCGTCGAGTACGACGGACGTGAGGGGTGCTAATACCTTCCCCTCACGTAACCGACTCCCGAACCCGGAACATGGTTGCGACAACCCTGTTCCTATCCTTTCGTTTCAAGAGGTTTTCTCGATATTTTCCTCTCCCGTTTATCCGGGAAAAATAAAGTTCGGTGGCGACTCTGTCGAACCTCATTTCCGCGCCTTTCGCGCGAGGGTCGTATGTTCGAATGATTTTTCGAGGTGCGACAGTAGGGGTTCCATCCTCCGGAATAGTCTCAACGTGCACAAAATTGTGGTCATTGTTGCCATTCCCATTATTCCGTGTCAGCAGCGGCTGTACCAAAGTCTGGAGGCTCTCCTGGCCCTTAGCAATGTTCTCCATTGCTTGCATGAACAAATTCAGCTTCTCGCGGATTTCCTGCATCTCAACTTGAACTTGATCCATGATTCTCTTGCAGTTGTTTCTGGTTGAGTAGCGGTGGACTCTTTGTTCATCAATCCTGAAAAACCTAAAGATGCAGGAAATAAGATACAGATTCAAGAATACCGGTCATGCAATATGAATGCAGATGCAATTGTGTAAATATGCTACAGGTTATATTCCCCTCCGATTCTAGTTTCGGAGAGAAGGCCATCACGACAATGGAGTCCCCATCAAGCAAGCAAGGAATCAAGAAACCCTCATATATAAACGAATGCCACGAGGCTGAGTACAAGAGTACAACTGAATACAACTGAAGAGACCTCGGCCAACAAGCCTGGCGATGGTCAAAATACAAGTACAGGCAACAAAAGCGAGGCAAAGATAACTTAGGCCAAGTGGCGCTCTCTGACATCTTCCAATATCCTCAACGTCTCTGAACGACCCAGTCTGGAGATTAGCTCTTGTATCAGTAAGGCATGCCGCTCGGCAGTGGATATCAGCTTTTTGGCGTCGTCCTTGCAGGTTCCTTCGTCAACACACTCGTCGGGCCTGCATCTCTTGGAGTCGGCCTTCACTTCATAACCTCTCAGCTTCTCGTCAAGGTCACTTACTCTAAGCTCAACAGCGCTCCTAAGTGATGTCTCTTTAGCAATCTTTGCATCCTGGGCTCTAATCTACGCCTCTAGCGTGGCAATTTGCAGCTTCAGTTCATCTTCACGCTCCTTCCGCTTGGTAAGCGTGGCATTCCACAATGCTTCCCACTTGCTGAGGCGGGAATAAGCTTTGCTTAAAAGTTCCTTCTTGGAAGTAAGCACCTTGCTAACACCATTCAAGGCTATTCCCACTTTTTCTTTCTTGTTGGTCTCTTCCGTCAACTCTGAACCCAACCTATTAATGAATTCAGTTTGTTCCCTCACAGTGAAGGTAGCTTCATTCTTCTCATGACGCAACTGGAAGATCTCTTTCTATAACTCATCATTGGCTTTCTTCAGTTCTTCGTTTTCGGCCAACAATTTGTTATACTTTTCAAGCTCTATCAAAGTAGGTGCCTCAATCACTGGAAGATACAGATGTTCCACAGCAGGATAAGGCATCAAGGAAATACTAGCTCTCTCGCGGATTCAAGCCAAATAAGGATCATAAGCTTTGTTGTTGCTCTTACCAAGCAAAGCTTTCCCTCTCCTATGGACGTTATCCCATGCATGTCTCAATCTGATCAAAACAGTCGCGTCTAATAAGCCCGTGAGATACAGAGATTCCTGTATCTCCTCCTCAATAAGAGCGTCCCTCAAAGCATAACCAAACTGTCTCACCAACAGCGAATGGTTATAGTTAATACAGCCTTTCCGTCCAATCAAGGGGACATTCAGAAAGCCACTGCAACTATATATAATATCGGTGCCAAGCATGCTCCACTCAAACCAAACGATGTTCTCAGCAGACAGTCCCATTAACCGGGAAGACCAATCCAAAGTAATAACAGCATCAACAAACGGCCCTGTCTTCGAAAGATGTCCATGGAACCACCTGTACAAAAGAGGAAGACAGCAAGAAACATTCTTGCCATGATGTTTCTCATTCTTGTAGTGAATGGAATTATAAACATCGCCCAAGAGAGTAGGAACAGGATTCTTCGAGGCAAGAATCAAGAAGGAATCTGAGTCGACAAAATCTGGCACATTAGGAAACAAGACAATCCCGTAGATGCAGACAGCTAGAATGGCGCTAAAGGCAACCCAACATCCGTTCTTCGCGCATTGTGTAGCCTTCTCAACCAGGACAGACAAGTGAAAACCATAAGCTCCGTTCAGCTTGACCAACCCTTCAGGGAACTCAGAAGCGTCCAAACTGACAATCTCAGCAAGTGTAGCCAAATTAGGCTCGGCATCAACATTTATAAAGGGCATCTGGTCTATCATGGGAACTCCCAACATAGCAGAATACTCCTCCAAAGTGGGTGCCAGAATATAGTCGGGAAATAAGAAACATCTCAGTTGCGGCTCATAAAACTGCATCAAAGTATACACCCCAATCGTTTCAAATGCGGAAGGGTTGTACAACAAACTAAGCAATCTCCCATAGGATACTCTGAACTCAGACCTCACTCTCTCATCTGCTAGAGCAACCAATCCTAGCAAGGAACTGATATCAGGCGAATGCAACCGGTAAGCAACTGTCCTCTTTGTGGACTCCATGTCTGGCCAGAAGATATACTAGAATCAGAGGGGAATGAACACACCTGCAACATAAATACACGTTAATGATATGCAAAATGAGTATGCAACAATGCAATATGCAAAATAATGCAACAGGGATCAAGTGATATATTGCTGAGGGGATCCATCCATAATATCTTTCTCCTTAGACCCACAATACTGTTCAAACCTGGTCTCGACAGACCCATAACAATGCTCCAGCCTGGTCTCAACAGACCCATAACAAAGCTCTGATGAAGAAACCCAGGTAACCACACATACTGACCCAATATCAAGAACACCGGGAAGTCTGGAGGTCCAGTTTCCTGCATGCCCCAACCCCTCTCACAGGTAGATGTCCTATCAACTGACACAAGGTATGGCATCCTATACGGTCGTTGGCGTCACAGACTTTCAAGACCGATGATACGATACCCAGAAGGTGTGGCATCATCATGTCCTGAAGAGGCCCTCCTCAGCCAACTTCCAATTGATCGGTCCCCAGAGTCGACAATCCTCGGGTCATACAACTTGTCGAGCCCTAAGGGCCAGGCAAGAAGCATCAAAGAGAATCTCGTCCGAGCGCAGATTTCGTGGCTAGCCGGTGTGAGCTAAGCAAGCAGGCTAACCACTACTCTCTACTTCTAAGTCTAGGTGTAACCTCAAGCTCAGGTCCGGCTTATCTCTCAACAGATCACCCCTCCCCACAACAGCAATAACAATATAAAGCTGACAATAAAATGCGGAAAGTAAAGACAGAAATGTAAATCCATACAACACCCACGACGGGAAAACAAGCGCTAGGATTGAATTGCGTAGGGAACCATTGGAGTCCCCAGCAGTGTCGCCAGCTGTCGCTACTGCGAAAATCGGCGCCAGCTATGACAGAAGAGTCGCCACCGTGCGTTATTTATCCCACAAGAGGGAAAGGAAACGCTCAGAGTAAACCTAACGCAAAGAGGGAAAGGAATGGTCATCGCAACCAAATCCTGGATTCGGGAGTCAGTTACGCAAGGGGAAGGTATTAGCACCCCTCACGTCCGTCGTACTCGACGGGATCCACTCTTGTTTTCTAGTACGGATTGTTATTCTATCTACTCTAAAGGGTCAAGGGTTAAAAGAAAAGAAAATGACTCGGCAAAGTATCACACTTTATGCCTACGTATTCCCGTCTGGAACGAGAAATCAGAGTCAACGTAGTTTGCCTACCTACGGGAAAGGAGGGGAAGGTTGCTCGCTAGGATACGACATCCTATGCCTACGTACTTTCATACAGCATGAAAGATCAGAGCAAACGTAGTTCGGGATACGGAAGACACAGATTTGTCTGACTGTTTTTTAGATCTTTCTGAAAAGGTTTTCTTCTGATTAGGAGTCCAAGCGGACAAAAATGACACTTTGATGTTTGTTGGAATCTTTTACGAAAGAAGTATTTTTTTTAGTGTGTTTGCAATATCTGACGCACTAGAGATTATGATTTGAGAGTGACTACGTCGTATGTCACCCTAAGGGTAACACACTAAGCAGTCAGACTACTGGAAAGAAGCTCTCCAGCAACCCTTTCTCAAATAGCTTAAGGCTCGTAACGTACGACATCGATTATCCTTATTACTGTGTTTTGGATTGTTTTGAGATAGAAGAGAAAGAAGCTCTAAAAAGCCTAGGGTTGAAAGGGGGATCAAAACTACCCTAAAGTTGTCTTGCATGGATAAAAACCTATTGTCTGTCATGTTTCTCTCTTGCACAGAGAGAAACAGAGATCCTAGGGGATAAACAGAAAAGAAAGCAAGCAAATACAGTAAAATGCATGCAATGCAGCAATACAAGCGAGGCAAGGGAGTCCCGCTCAACCTCGAACCTGGGAAAACAATAGGCAAAGTGAAACAACATTCACTTCAAACCTAGGGGGCAAGCTGCACAAGCCAACAAACAATACAGAAAAAAGAAAACAGCACCAGCTCTGACAGCAACAAACCAACTTCTACAGTAAGCAACACAAGCAGCGACAACTCTGACAGCTACAGTTGATTAACAGCAAATGGGAATGACAGCAACAACTTCAAGCAAGATCCCATCTTCAATCTTCAATGACCTTCAAATTTTAGGTAAACTCCTATCTTCAGAAAAATATCCCAGCTTTAGCAAGCATGAACCTCAACCAGTCAACAGCTTCAACAAAAAGCAGCATAACCCTAGCTTCAACAGACAACCAGCTTTGACAGGCACAAGCTTCATCTTCACCAATCTTCAATGAACTTCATCTTCAATAGGTTTCCATCTTCAATGCAATCACTCTAGAAGAGAATCAATTAATAGATGAAGTTGAAATGTTAAGAGGCTTAGTGACAACCCAAGGAAATCACTAAGATCTTAACATGGCAAATGAAAGGTACCCTCAAGGTTCTACCCAATCAAAGCATGCTCTACATCCCTCTTAAGGAGAGATGGAACTTCTTTGGGGGACCTTGTGTCATGGGATGGAATAGAGGCACAAGAAGCTCTCTATGTTTGAAAGAATAAACAAGACTACTCTAATGCTCTTCCTATGTATCCTAATCCCTAAGCCTCTGACAAGCACTCCAATAAATGAGAAATCTTCAACTCCAAGCTTCTTCAAGCCATCCCAAGCAACTTCATTTGATCTTCAAGTCATCCAAACAAATCCCAAGCCAAAAGCACCCCCAAAATAGCCCCACACAAATACAACCAAACCAACTATCCAATGGAGAAACCCACAATCACCACACAAGTTGCAGAAATCAAATAAAATGCTAAAGCTGATCATAAAATCCTAATTAAATTTATAAGGGGACCTAAGCCTATACCCAATGCCCCATATAAACCCCAAGGCCTAAATCAAACCCTAAGTCCCCAAACTATGCCCTAAACTACAACTAGTTGGTTTGAAACCCTGATTCTAACACCTCTCCTATTCACCTCTCCAACTAACCTAAATTGTATTCACAAAATTGTGATAAAATTTCTAAGGGTACATGCTTCCCTAATCTAATCAGTCCAACAAGAATCAGCTCAAAATTCTTCACCAATTAGTCACAATAAAATCCACAAAATCATGTAGCAAATGTACAAAATTAAAGAAAATAATAAAATGGAGAAAATCAAATTAAATTGAAAAATGGATGAAAATGAGATTTATTAATTTCATAAAATCACAAATAAATCCAAGATCATGGAGGTATTTTTAAAATATTTTTTTGATCAATATTGGATTTATTATGAATTTTAGAAATCAAATGGATTAAAAATAAAAGAAAATCAAATAAAAGAAATTAAAATGCTGAATTAAATGGGAGCCATTGGATCAATTGACTGGTAAGCGCATCTGAGGCTTCAGAACGTGTCCACGCGTGCATCCCAGTCACACGCTGACTGGGATTAGTGAAACGGTGCGTATTGAATTAATGGAGGCAATCTCAGTTTGAATCTTGGCCGCACGATCAGCATAACAAGTCTCCTTTTCAAGATGATCCAAAGGTGAAGACTTCATCTTCTCCAAACGAGCTCAGGTGAAGGTCAAATCTCAGACGGTGGTCCGGTGGTCCAACCACCGTCTTCTCCGGTGAAGCAAACCCTAAACCTCACCAATCAAGTCAAATAAAAACCCTAATCCACTCCAAATTTCACTCTGAACTCAAATCCATCATCCAAAATCATTGACTCACCCTCAAAAACCAAACCCGATCAAAGTTGCAGAGAAATCACCAAGTCTCGATGGTCACTATTCTTAAAATTAAAGGTACTAACATGAACTACATGTTACACTGATCAATTATCATCATCCAAACACCATTAATCCTCCAAGAATCACGAGAACCAAGCTCTAACAGAAATTGCCACGCCTAAGGTTTTGTCTCTAATCATCAAATTTCTCTACCAGAAACGACCTAGCCATGATCTACATTGCATCTAACCATTTAAAACCTAACAATTCTACCTATATCAAGCTACACGATGAAGTTTACTAACCTACAAAAATCTGATGAACAGAGCAATGAAACCTTCAAATCTCCCTTCAATCTCTTCCAGATACGATCAATGATTGATTATCAAGCTTCTGTATGCATCAATTTGTGTTGAATCTCTCTGAATCCTCAAATTTTATTTTGAGTTGCAAGGGATGAACTTAATATGCTATCTCTCAATTCTTCAGCAATCTTGGCCAGAAATCTATCCAAACTCACTCACAAACTCAAGATGAAGCTACTGAGTGCAAAAGCTTTCTTTGAAATGGCTCAAATTCGTGTAACCGATTCTGTTTTGCAAGGTGAAAAATCAGAACTCTATCTCTCAATTCTCTCTTAATCTTCCCCAACCAATGCCCTGAATATGTCATAAACCTTATATAGAACCTATAGGAATGCTCTAGAAACTTCTGGAATGATCTATGTGAGATATCCAATATCTCTTACACTTGAAATTATCATGAGAAGTTCATACATGACAGTTGAGTTTTAGCTTGCTTCAATACCTTGATTCTGATCCAATTTCTCTCCATATGATATTTTGAATGTGTTAAGAATGGTTAGATCCTTGGTTTTGATCCCATGAATGGTTTGGCATATGTAACTTATATGTGAAGCTACCAAATGCAAATGTGTTCAAATGACCTCAAATGGGAAAATTGGCATTGCCATCATCTTTAAAACTTCATTTCTGATCAAATTGATATGTCATATGCCCCACTTTGACCTTAAAACAAAAAATCACAAATTTGACTTTTTAAATGACTATAATTCTTCCTTTTTTAGGCCATTTTTGCAATTTTGTGAAGCAAACCAATTCAATTCAACATGATTTCATATCTGACCTAGAAACATCATTTTAAGCACATCTTATGTTGGACACTTTTTCATTTGAGGAGTGGAAGATAGAGATTTTGACCTATGTTGAAAAATGACCTATAATTCAACATTCCCAAAATACCCCTGGATTGCCAAGATCATAACTTGAGTTCTACAAATCTTCTTGAGGACTTATAGTACTATATGGAAAGCTAAGATCAATATATATAACTCTTATGTTGGCCAAGAATCCATTTGAAAACTCCTTGAGGGGCAAAAGTGGCTTGGAAGTCAAGTGATTTTCACAGATAAATTTCAGTGTCCTCTGGTGACCTGTAACTTGCAAGAACCATAACTTGAGTTCCACAAATCTTCTTGAAGACTTCTAGTACTAAAATTAAAGCTATTGAGAAGTTCTACAAGTTTCATGTTGGCCAAGAATCTATTTGAAACTTGCATTTTGACTTATGTGGCTTGGAAGTCTAGTGCTATACAGGGGATTTTACCCTAGGAACCCTGTCTCAAACACCTCCGACCACTCTTGATTCTCATGAACTTGATCTTGAATCATCCATACACATGCCTTAACACATCAACCCATGACTTCCATGACCTAGAGCTAGGTATTGATGCCCTTTCTTTACTCTTCTTGACCTAGGGTTACCCAGATGAAACCCTACTTGCACACACCTCAACCATGGCTCTTGAACTTGAATCAATGGCTTGCCTCAGCTTCAATAATGCCCTCTAAACACCCCATGAGATCCATACACACCTCATATCCATAATTTCATGTTGATGATCTTTAATACACCTCAAGCTAGGAGAGAAATCCACCTGTGGGCACTCAAACTTCTCAAGACTTCAAATCATTCCTTGATGACTTGGATGGCCTCTTAGGCTCATATAACACCTCTAGATAGGCTTCTTCTTTTGACAGACACCTTGATCCCTTGTTGGAGGCATGTTATGCTATGATGTGCAAATGATTAGACTATGTATATGATGTAACTATGCAAATGATAAGCAATTAAAACATAAACCAGGTGAAATAGGTTGAGCAAATTTTAGGGTGCAACAATCACCGGTGAAGCTCACCAGAGAAGACGACCGAAGCTAGGGCTCTGGCGTCTGAGGTCAATGTTGAGGTGGCCTTGAGTTGGCTGGTTGACTTGCGTGCGTGAAGGCTTTGACCCTAAGGTGCCATGCCATTTGGATTAATGAAATGAGTCGTTTCATTAAATCTGAGGTTTTCCTGGATTGGGCTTAGGCCAATTTGATATCCACACCCCCAGATTTAAGCCCATCTGCGCGTTTGAACATTAGATCAGTTCAATACAGATTTACTTCCACACCCCCTTTGCATTCTATTTTTATTTTATTTTATTTTTCTTCTATTTTCATTTTAATTCCATTAAAAATAGTTTTGATTATCACAAAAATCACCAAAAATACTTTTGTGATATTTCAATGTGTTGAGATATTTTTCCTTATTTTTATTTTATTTTTCAATTATTTTTACTATTTTTAATCAGTTTTATTTGTGAAGTGGTTTCATGGCTTGTTCATTTATCTTAGGCTTGATCTTTGAACCTATTTGAACACCTCCTTTGACCAATTTTCCTCTCACATTTAGGTGTTTGATTGAGGTTTATTTGAGGGATGGTTTGGTGTCTTGATGATCATTTCTTAATTTTTTTCATTGGATTTTTTTGGACCATCGATGCATGCTCGATAAGTTGAGTACTTTGTCTTAATTGACACAATTGGTGATGCTCTCATGCAATTCCTGCCATGATCTTTTGCACACTGGTTTTTGGTAGACTTGACTTGAGTTTTCTATTTTATTTGGACTCATTTATTTTTTTGGTTGATGCCTCAAAACCTCATTGTTTTAACTATGTGTGTGTGCATATCTTGACCTAATTTTGGGATATGATATTGTGTGATCCCTTGGGTGCTTGAGGAATCATGTTGGGTCTTATTAACATGTTTGAGATTCTGATCTTCATGATTAGAGGTCCTTTTAATGTGTGTTTCATTTCACATGCTTTGTTTGATCTTGTTTTCCACTTATGTTTGAATTGTGAGATGTTTGCTTGGACGTTGGTCCTCCTATTTTAGTGTGATTCTTCTTGACCTTATTGGATAACTTGAATTTGAACTTGATGCATAATGTTTGACTTTGTTTCTGACTTTGATGGATGGATACTTGATCTTGATGTTTTTGTGGCATGTATCTCACTTTGAGAATGATTTGAGTGTATGGACTTATTATGAGTTGTTTGAGTGCTTTCTTGGGATTGATCATGGATGAATGTTTGATTGTGATGATCATGATGTGGTTGCTTCCCCACTCTATTTCTCCCCCTATTTCTTTGATTGAGGTTCATTGTTTAGCATCTTTCTTCTTAAGTTGTTTGTGGCATTTGGTTTTGTGTGTTTGCCTTATTTGTTTTTGTGTTCTAACTCCCATATTTGTGACTTGTGGGTGTCATTGGTGTGTGTGTGTTTGCATATTCATTGTTGTTTGTATTTTCTCTCATCTCTTTTCATCTTTCATGACTTGTTTAAGTATTTCTTTCTATTTTCATTTGTGATTTATTGGTGATGTATTTACTTGTGTTTACTCACATAATCTCTTAGGATTCTTAGTCCCTCTGTTTAAGATGGGAGTAGGAGAGACATTAGGCTTTTAATCCTTTGTATGATAACATTCGGTAGCACCCTTTCATCCCAACTTTAGGACCACTTTGCATGACAACATTAGAGTTATCAGCTCCCTTTAGTGTCCTTGTGTCTTCTCTTCTCATCTCAAACTCCTCTAAAACTCTTAATAAAGAATGACAAGTGTTGTACGCTACGAGCCTTAAGTACACGAGGAATGATAAGTGGGGAGGTCTCTCTTCACTTGTCTAGAGTGTTTAGTGTCCCTTTGGGCGATATGCGACGCATTCGCTCTTGTGTCATGGTCTTTAGTGCAACACAAGTCTCAAATCAATTCAATCCACTTCTTCTAAAACTCACAAACAAAATTCAAACCTTTTCATCCTTCGGGATTGTTTCAAATTTCATTTTCAGAAAGAGCACGTTATCTTTCTGTTCTACTGCAAACAGGCATCATCCCTAACTGCTGGAATTGAAATTTAGCGTTGCTCATAAAAAATACTTAACTAATCTTGTCCCTTAGTTACTCGAACTACGTTTGCTCTGATTTCTCATACCAGATGAGGATACGTAGGCACATGACGATGATGTCTTGGTGATACCAAGTTTAATTTACAACTGAACTTTAATTTATCCAAAGGAAATGTTAAAGAAAGAAAAACCCTTTGCACAATGTAACAACAACGCTAAAAGATTCGGGGATCGGGGGTTGGTTATGCCTAGGGTAGGTATTTCACATCCTAAACATCTGTAGTACTCTACATGAACCTTTTGTATGTTTGTATGCTATACTTGCTAAATGTTTGTTATGTCTTGGGATTGGGTAAAAAAGTGTAGGTTGTAGGTAAAAACCTAGGGATAGTTTCTAAGTTTGCTCGCAAAGATATTGCATCTTCTGCCTATGTATCCTAACTAGGATAGAATCAGAGCAACTGTAGTTTACCTCACCGAGGATTAAAAAGTACTTGGCTATTGTCAAGACTCTGGGGGAACAAATATAACAATGCTTGTGTAGAGTTTAACTAAACTCTCTAGATCTATATTGAACACTGGGGAGCAGGTAATCATCACCATGATTCTTACTTAGAGTTAACAAACTCTATCTAGTTCTACGTTGCAATACCAATTGGTTATAGCCAAAAGGAAGAAGGGGGTTATGCTCGTCAGGATATCGCATCTTGTACCTACGTATTATTATTAATAAATAAGAAATCAGAGCGTCCGTAGTTTGGACATGAACTAAGGAATGACTTTAACAAAAGTCAAAAGGGGGAGGTAAGATATCATCATTATGATTCTTACATAGAGTTTAACAAAACTCTATCTTAAAGTTCTATTTGAGAATACTCCTAACAAGGGGTAGGTCTTTTAGACTTAAAGAAAAGTCTAATGGCTAGGTTCTAACTTAACTACGTTATGGTTCGAAATGACTTAACAAAGTCAAAGGGAGTGTTATGAGCTATCTATGACCTCGAGGGTCAATAGAGAGACTTTCCTTTGGAATGGAAAAGATGAGACAACTTGGATGAGAACTAAAGAGTTCCATCACTTGGGGAAATAACTTAACAAAGCATAAACATTCAAACATGATGTATACAAGAGGTATGATTACAACCAAGAAAATGCAAGCATATTACAATATCAAGTAATGATTTCAATCAAGATAAATGGTTACAACCAAAGCAAACATCAAGATATTACAATATCATGAAGGGGTTCTCACAAGACTTAAGCACAAGAGGTCAAAACCAAATGACATATCTTATCAAAGATGAAGGTAACAACCATGAAATATCTTAACAAAGATGAAAGTATATCTTACCAAAGATGAAATCATATCTTAACAAAGATGAAAGTATATCTTAACAAAGATGGAAGTAACAACCATAAAAGGTATAAATGCAAACAAGTCATAACTTGAGGTAAGCATGTTATAGGTTTAAAGATATCATATGTAACTACATAAGCAAACACCACACATTTGATAACAATCAAGCATAGACAATCAAACAATGTCACAACAAAGTAAGTAAGAAGTTCAATACTTCATGGGGAAACTTTCAAGTTTTAAAGATGAATCACCTAGATGCTTACAAGCAAGATTTTGAAATTCAAACTCAAATATACAAGGAAGCTAACAAGCCAATCCTATATCAATTTCAAATTAAACTCAAAGGGAATGAAATCCAAGTTTCAAATGAAAAATGGGAGATAGGAGGGTGAAAACCCTAAAATGAATTACAATTTTCTCATATTGTAAAGTGTTTCTAAAATATGAATTTTAGAATTCTTTAAATATTATATGAAATTATACATTAATACAAGAATTTAGCAAAACAAATCAACTAAAAATGATTAAAATTGAGAAAGTTATGCTACTTTGAAGATTTAATAAAAATTAAATAAACAAAGTATTAAAAAGATGGAAATGTCTCACCCAAGGCTTGAATTCAAGACCTTGGGGTCATAGACTATAAATATTACCAATCTAACCATTTCACGCGTGTGGAAACTAAATGGAGAGGGAAGAAAAAAATAATGAAAACATGGAAAAAATCATGAAATAGAGCAAAAGTGCCCTCACTGAGGGTCGAATCTGGTTCTCAATGCATGACAAGGTACTTATGGGCAAGGTTATAACCACTAGGGTGGCGATACATGCATTGTATCAAGCCACCCCAATTGCATATGTACCTAACAAGGCGCATGCTGGGCAACTCTCAAGGCAAAATCAAGGTGAAAAACATGAAAACAAATTCATCCTAACTTCTTCAAATCTTGATCATTTTTAATGAAATTTGAGTCTAAATCACTTGTTTTTTCAAGAGGAATATGATGGTACTATTCATTTTTTGAGAAAATGCACACAATTGGGAACACAATGGCTCATTCATAATGAAGCTTGAAATGCATTTTGCAACTTATGGATTAAAACAAGTGCGAACAAGATTAACGGAAGACAAGAACCTGCTTCAGATATGCTTATCATGGGTAAAATTAAAGAAGAAAAAACAAATTATGTCATGGATTAGAAGATGGTCATCAATTTGCATGTTTGGTGAAATGTCTTTAAAAAGATCATGTATTATCAATTCACAATGGTGGCAACCAATTCTTAATCAAAAATGCCATATAGAGATGCACTTAAAATCCACCAGTGCAACAGCTAAAACAGGCCAAATAGAGATTGATCTAATCCTTAAGACAAAAGGCTGATCAACAACCTGCTCATCACTGACTTTCCAACCACTCAAAGTAGAGGTAAAAGTTCCTCCATCATAACAGATGAGTCAAATCCAACGGAGTTCCTAGAGGTATAAAGCAACTGATGATAAACTAAGTTAAAGATCTTAAAAGTATTTGGACAGCAGGCACAATAGAAGTACAACAGGTTTACTAATTGAAACTAATCTGTTCTAAATTGATTTAACAGTAACAACCCTCTCCTCATACCTTAATGCCAACAGAGAGAACAATATCAAGTCCTACACTAACATATATATTAGTGGCCACAACAGCAAGAGTTCTACAAAAAAAAAACCATACTAAACTTCTTAATAGCCAACCAAGCAATCTGCCCCTCGAGGGCCCAATCAGAATTGAGGTACATGACAGCTCTCAAAGCCCTCATGACATCACCAAGTTGGTTACCTACTAAGTACCATCAACTAACCTCTCCTAGACTATCTAAGACTTGCCTCCATTGATTAACCAAACCTGATATACCATAGGTCCAAGACCTAATGACACCAGTCAATCCTACTATCTCATGACAGTACCAGCTTTGACCATCACAAAACCAATCACACACTAAGTCCAAAAAGTTTTAGATGAAAGATCTTAATCTTGTTAAAACAATTACAACCAATTCTAGCATGAACAACAAATTTAAGCAGCTAGCAATCAAGGGTTGAGAAGCTCATACTTCAATAGTACAATTGTGAATCCAATCAATGACGAAGGACATGTTTAAGGCTAAAAGCAACCTTGATGTAAGACTTATGAAAGTAGCATCTCAAATGCCACATTCTTGATGTAATAAAACCATGCAAACTAAATAGAAGCCCTAAAGTAGCCCTTATGACAGTCCATAAAAACAAACTTAATTATGCTAAACAAATCTAGAAACATGAACAAAGGTGAGTTTTTCAAAAGAGAGGTACTGAACATAACAATGACAGTAATGCACCTCTAAAATCTAGTTGAACAACCTAACATCAAAAACTCCACCAGAACAATGGTAACAACCTCTAACCTAAAACAAAAACAACCTTAAGCCCTCAAGACATGCCTTTACTTGATCCTCCAATTTTGTTCCAAAACTAAACAACATAAACCTAAACACCTAAAAGAAGTTTATATCTGAGTTAACAAACTCAAATGCTCAAGCACAGCAACAGGCAGCAGAGAACCTATACTGAACAAAGTCAAGACTTAACTTCAACCAGCTAAAATCTAACAGCACAACCTAAAGGCATTAGACTGTCAAAACCTTGACATTACAATGCCTAGCCTAGTTGAAAACATAAACACTAAGAGTCACCAACTCTAAACCTGTTCAAAAGGAGTTAACAAGTTCAACCCTCACACAACTTTAGAAACAAACCTACACACCTCACTAAAAGGCTAGACTAATCCAAGTATGCACCAAGTGAAATTCATAAACAACACATATGACCAGGTCTAAGTTATACCAACTAAATCTAGACCTCAACAGAAAAAGAGATTGACATTACAATGCCAAGTCTAAAATAAATGTAGACTAATATGAAGAGTTAGCAACTCCAAATATCAACATGTTGGACAACCCTAACACAAACTCTAACAACAGACCTCAAACAAAAGCTCTCAAAAACAAAGCGAAATGCCAACTCCAACTATGCTAGACAGATCCAGCAACATGAGCAAAGTTAAAGCTTGCAACCAACCATCATGACAATGCTAAGAATAAAACACTAAAACTAGGTCTTGACAGTTTTCAAAATGATTTGGTGTTCAACATAACAATGCTAGAACCTACCCTCATCATATATTCAATAACATGCTTTCACAAAAGTGTACACACCAACTGAACTAAATGACCTCCAACAACAACCATATATGGTATTCATACCCATTTGACAGCAAAATATACAACTCTAGCATGACAATGTCAAAACACAAACAACAGATACATGATGTATAATGATGAAAAATTTCAAAACTACATACCTCTTGTAATCTTCCCACACTTAAGCTAAATAAAAGCAAGAACTCCTTCCCTTAAACACAAGCTTGTAATTATTACTTCTTCTTGTAGAAAAGTGCAACTTTGTGAACAGTTGGACCAAATGAAACTCCAGCTGTTTTTTGAGATTATAGACAGCTAATACATCATAAATATGAAGTATTCCAAGTGCTATGATGGTGGGAAATAGTTTGTGTAATGATCTAGTGTGAAATATGCATAAACGTCAAAGCAAAGTGGTGTGAAAGTTGACTTTTTGATTCAAAGTTCTTTTGGTGAAACTAATGGTGGGAATAGCTACAAATGGTCATTTTGAGTGTGTGTGTGTGTGTGTGTGTGTGTGTGTGTGTGTGTGTGTATGGTTTTTGAAGTGGTTTTGTGTTTGGAGCAAAGACTGGTGTGAAAAATGCAAAGGGAGAAACTTTGTGCTTTTTTGAGATTTTCTTCACTTACAAGCAATGAGGGAAAGAGTGTGAGTTGTGTGTTCCTTATGTTTTGGATAGCTCTGGTGTCCCTAAAAGAGTGGAAGGAAACCTCTATTTATAGGCCACGAGAGGTGTTGGGGAAGATTTGGATTTTGATCTTGGAGGGAGATTTTTGGGAGAAAATCTGTCCAAGATTTGTTGCAGCTGTATATTTAGATCCTTGGCTCAATTTGATGCATAAATCAAGTGGTATGAAGGATATGGAGGTGACTTAAGTGAGGCTAGAGGGTAGGGAGGTTGCAGCTGCAAGTTCTCATGAAAAGTTTCTCTTCCCTCTTTGTTTTTTGAATATAATAATGGCAACTTACTTGCAACTTGTAAAGCCCTTTCACATCCCTCACTTCTTCTTCATTTCTACTCATCAAACCCTTTCAATATCAGATCAAGACTTGATCAAATGGCTGAGAATGGTTTAAGTGGTTGGCAAGTGGATTTGTGACAAATTTGAAATGGTTCATTCAAGTGTTTGGACCCCAACATGCTTAATTCGAAAATCTCATCTCACACGAGCTATGGAAGAGTTCTAGTACTTTTTGGAAATCCCTCATGGAGCTCTACAACTTTCATATTTGGGGAATTTTCAAATTCCAAGTGGAACTAGGTCGAAAACACCCTTGAAGTTGGGTGAAAACATGACTTGAAAGGCCAGAAACTTAGAAATTTTCTAAGTGTTTTCTCCCTCTTGTGATGATTTTGACTATAACTCCAAATCTATGCATTTTTGCCCATAGGTTAGTTTTACACTTTTTTAAGGCTTTCCAAGACCTTTCCGACAAGCTTTGAACCACCTCATTTGAATGTGTGGTTAGGAAGTTATGGTCTTACCCTTTTCAAAACCCTAATTCCCAACTTTTTTGATTACTCTTCAATCCTCGATCCAATGGTCATGAATCTTCATGGATATGTGTAATATGTTATTAGGAACATATTTACTTCAAACTTTGAGGTCAAATTCCTTATAGTCAAAGAGTTGACATTTCAGTCAAACGAACCGATCGATCGATAACTACCAGATCAACTGTTGATGTTCTGGGTCTTTTGAGATCTTGAAACTTCTTGAGTAGACTTCACTAAGCTATATGAGCTTCATCGACCATTGTTCCATCATTGGAACATCTTTTCAATCAAAAGTCAAACTACAATTGACTTTTCCTGATCAGAAACCCTAATCAGGGATCCTGAATTGCATTGTTCTTGATCTTTGGGTGACAACCTCAAATTGGATTCACACTTGACCCAATGTAGCATCTTTTATGATGTGGAGACTTGTTTCATGGAGAATCAATCCAATACATTGAATGATTAAACCATCGAAACCTCGATTCCCGATTGTACGAAACCCTAACTCACCTGTATTGACAAAGACAAACTTGAAATAGGTTATGGTTAGATAAACAAATGAATATGATCCTAAAATGATGATGAATATCTAAGGGGTCAAAATTTGGGGTGCAACAGTAGGCATAGGGCGGCGATGTCCTATCGAGTCTGTTCTTTCCATCCACCCCCGTTTACCAGTAGCTTTTAGATAGCTTTAACCCATAGATTAAACAACAAGCGTGGACCCCGTTGAGTACAACAGACGTGACGGATGCTCATACCTTCCCCTTGCGTAACCGACTCCCGAACCCAAGATTTGGTTGCGATGACCTTGTCTTTCCCGTTCTCTTAGGTTTTCTTCGACCGTTTCCTTTCCCCCTCTTTGGGATAAATAACATTTTGTGGCGAATCTTCTGTTTGTTTTCTCCGGCCCCTTTTCGCAGTTGCGACATCTGGCAACTCTGCTGGGGACCTTGTTTCCAGATGCGAGTCATTCCTAGCGCTTGTTTGCTTTATATTTTTTGGATGTGTGTATTTGTGTGTTGTATTTGTACATTATTGCATTTGTATTTTATTTTTCGCACTTTACCATTATTATCATACTACTGTTGTGCTGTTGGGAGGGGTGTTCCATTGAGAGACAAGCCCAATACCCAGGCTTGAGTACACATTCAACATTAGTGTGGAGAGTAGTGCGGGCTTGCATGTTTCGCATGCAATAGCCCTCATGAAATTCACGTTCAGACGAGGTTTTCTTTGAAGACGTCCTGTCCTGTACATCTCAGACAATTGAAAGGATGTTAGCTCTAAAAACTACAGACTCTGGAGATCCTTCATTGGGAAGCCATTTGAGGCCTCCTCGTTTGACCATGATGCCAAACCAGAAATGGTGAACATATCATCGTTTCTCGACTTGAGAGTCCGTGATATTGATGACCTGCATAGGTGTCGCTACTGCGAAAAAAGGTGTCGGCAATGACAGAAGAGTCACCACCTTTCGTTATTTATCCCAACGAGGGAAAGGAAACGAGCAGAGAAAACCTGACGAAATGGGAGAAGACAGGTCATCGCAACCATGTCTCGGGTTCGGGAGTCGGTTACGCAAGGGGATTGTATTAGCACCCCTCACGTCTGTCGTACTCGACGGGATCCATGCTTTGTTATCTATATAAAAGGGTGTTTACTATCTAACTAAAGGTCTCAGGGACAAAAGAAAAGAAAAGTGACTCGGCAGAGCATCGCCGCTTTGTGCCTACGTATTCCCTCGTGTAATGGGAAAGTTAGAGTCAACGTAGTTCGGCTAACTACGGGTGAAAGGTGGGGAAAGGTTACTCGCCAAGACATTGCCGTCTTGTGCCTACGTATCCTCATCTGGTATGAGAAATCAGAGCAAATGTAGTTCGGGAAATTAGAACACTGGTTGGTTCAACTATTTTACCCGAGTAGGGTTAAAACTCAGTTCTAACAGTTAGGTGTATGCAGCTCGACCATTGGAGACTTAGGCGTTACCTGTTTGCGGTAGAACTAAGACTTAACAAAACTCTTTTTATGAAAAGGTTTTCCATTATTAAGGGTCCCAAAGGACAAAATAAAGTTTGATCATTTTTTTTGAAGTCTTTTAAGAGAAGAAGTGTTTTGAGTTTGATTTGTAACTCCTGTTACACTAGAGATTATTATTTAGGAGCGAATGCGTCGCATATCACCATAAGGGTGTACACTAAACACTCATACAATTGAGAGGAAGCCACTCAATCACCATTTCCCAAGTAGCTTAAGACTCGTAACGTACAACATTCATTAGCCTTTATTAAGTGTTTTAAAATTGTTTGAAGATGAGAAGGATAGAGGACAAACTAAAGAGAAACTAGTTCAAAACCTAGTAGTTGTAACACCCGTTTTAATTATTTAGTCTTTTTGGTGTTATTTTGTTTGGTGTGTCCTTGTGTGGGGGTGTGTCTGAGTGTGTGGTGGGTACCCTTAAGTTATGGGGATTGTTTAATAAGTATGGAATTTGATATTAATAAAATATGAATAATATTGGTGGTAATATAATAATTAATGGTATTATTATTATTATTATTGTTATTATTGTTATTATTATTATTATGACTATTATTATTAATATTATTATTGCTATTATTATTAGTTATTACTATTATTATTGGATTAAACAAATAAAATAAGAAGTTAAAGGGGTATTAGAGAGTTTTGGAGAGAAGAAAGAGAGAACACGATAAAAATCAGTTTTAGAACAAGGTAAGAGGGAAGAACAAGAGGAAGAAGGGAAGAAGGCTAGGACTAACGATTCTTGAAGGTTCTTCGTCAATCGGAGCATTAATCGAGGTAAGGGGGAAGAAACAGGTTAAGATTGGTAAATTGCATGAACAGGGTAGAGGGGATTCCTTAACCCCGTAGGAATTTGGTGAATATGAATGATATATTGAAATGTTGATGATTGTTGTTGTTGTTATGATGAATTGTATGTGCATTGATGTGTTTATGAGCATGACTGCCATTAATGACTTTGGGTACGTGTTGGTGGGAGATTAGTAAGGTTCTGAGTAACTTCTGTAGTTCTGATGATGAATATAGGTGTGGGTTTTGGAGTTAAAATTGATAGAAAATGATAGAGTAGTGTTTATCGGTTGTAGTATTGATAGGGCTAAAGATAGAAGTATAGTGATAGGCTTGAATTTGAGCAGGATAATTGTTCTGGACTGTGGGGGTTTTAAGGGATCGCAAAACTCCCTAGCGAGTAGCTAGCGAGCGATTCGCTAGGTAGTTCGCTAGGCGAGCTAGTAGCGAGTGTTCTCTAGGAAAGATGGGTAGAGAAGGCTTCCAGTAGCCACTGTCTGCCTTCGCTAGGGAGTTCTCTAGGCGAGCAGCTAGCGAGCGTTTGCCAGGGCTTCGCTAAGCGAATGAGCCAGCAAGTGTGATAGAATGTGATTTTATGCTGTATTGCATTCTGATTCGTTTGATAGGATCCCTTGGGCTGGGACAGGTATAGATGTGGTGTTTAGTGGTGAAAAGTATATACTTGGTGATTAATAGGCGAAATTATGTAGTATTGAATTTAATTGAAATAATTAAATTGATGCGTGAGATGTTTATGAGGTATGGTGAGGTGATCAGGGGGATCGTGTGAATTTAATTAAAATAATGGATTGGTGTGTATATGTATATATGATGCATGGTAATATGATCAGGAGGGTCGTGTGCACTTAGTGTGCTTCAGTATGTTTGTTGTGCATTTGGTGTCGTGCATGTCATGGTGTTTTGGTGGGATGAATCATTGCTCAGGAGGAGTGTATGTGATTCATCCGTTTTGGTGGGATGAGTCGTTGCTCAGGAGGAGTGTGTATGATTCATCCGTACTCCTTTGTGGAGATTGGTGGGGATAGATAATTGCCAAGGAGGGGTGTATGTGATCTATTCGGGGTTCGTTTGAATGAACCAATGAGTCGGTACCGCATTCATTGTGTTGAGTTGCATATTTGCATTATTGTATGTCGTGATGGTGTTTGGACAGTAGGTCGTGATTGATATTGATGTGGTGATGATTTGTATAATTACTGCCTTTTATTCATGTATCTTATTACCGAAAATTTTGATAATGTTTTCTCACCCCTTTGTTGTTGTTGTGGTCTGTGCTTCCTCGGATGTACAGATAATCCAGGTACTTAGCTAGCTTGGATAGTGGTGTGCGAGTCGAGTCTTAGGATGCTCTGATATGTAGCACGGGACTTAGGCGTTTATTTGTTTCATAGTGAACTTATTTTATTTTCCTGTGACGTATCATGTTGGTGAATTTTATTAATTAATATTTTTATGTAATTGGCGGATGGCCGTGAATGATGAATTAAAATGAATATTTTCCGCTGTGTGGTTTTGAAAACTATATAATGAAGAGTTTGTTTGATGTGATATCCCACTTTGATGGAAGAACTCTAATGTTTGTTTGAACTATTTGTATTTTATTTTAAATTTGGGAAGTGCGGTGTTACAATTGGTATCAGAGTAGGTCGGTCCGTCCGGCCAGTGTAGTAGTTGAGTCTGTCCGTAGAATAGAGATTGTATACCTTTTAACCTGGTGTTGTTATTGTTGAGCAGTATGGCAAGGAGGAATGATGTTGCTTTGGCTGCTGCTATGCAAGCGATGGCGCAGGTGGTTGCTGATCAGAACCAAGCTGCAGGTGCGCAATTCCGAGATTTGGCACAGTTTCAGAGTAACAAGCCACTGACTTTTGAAGGAGGGATTTTGGATCCTGAAGCTGCACAGAAGTGGCTGAAGGCAATTGAGAAAATTTTTAGAACTATGGGTTGTAGTGATGAGCAAAAGGTGAGGTTTGGTACTCACATGCTGGAAGGAGAAGTTGAGGCTTGGTGGGACAACAGTCGCCAGAGATTGGAGACTGCGGGAACTGCAATCACTTGGGATGTAGTTCGGAAGGGCTTCCTGGAAAAGTATTTTCCAGAAGACATAAGGAGTACTAAAGAGATAGAGTTCCTGGAGCTGAAGCAGGGTAATCTGACTGTGGCAGAGTATGCTGCTAAGTTTGAAGAGCTGGTACAGTATTATCCTTATTACAATACTGATGGAGCAATAACTTCCAAGTATTTGAAATTTGAGAATGGGCTGTGTCCGGAAGTTAAGCTGGGGATCACTTGTCAGAAGATCAGGAATTATCCTGAGCTAGTAAGCAGAAGCAGAATCTACGATAATGATAACAGGGCCCGGATTGCACATTATAAGGCGGTGAATGATCGTAAGGATAAGCAGAGATTTGGTGGTACTCCTTACAGTGTTCCTGCTGATAAGGGGAAGTATAAGGCTGCTACTGATAAGAAGCCCAAAGAGGGGAAAGCATCTGTTGGTTTGAAATGTTTCCAGTGCAGCGGCGCGAGTCATCGTGCTAATGAGTGTCCTAATGAGGTAAAGAAGTGTTTCAAGTGTGGTAAGACAGGCCATGTGATAGCTGATTGCAGGGCCAATATGCCTACCTGATATAATTGTGGTGAGAAAGGTCATATCAGTACGCATTGCGAGAAGTCGAAGAAGTCTCAGGCGTCTCAGACCAGTGGTAAAGAAACTCAAGCTTCCAGTGAAGAGCGTTTTATCAAAGGTACTTGTTTCATTAATAATATTCCTTTGACTGTTATGATTGATACGGGTGCAACCCACTCGTTCATTTTTGTTGATTGTGTGAAGAGGTTAGGATTGGTACCGGCTACTCTCAAGCGACGGATGACTATTGAGACTCCCTCTATTGGTTCAGTGACTACTTTGTTGGTGTGTTTGAAGTGTCCACTGACTATTTTTGGCAGAGACTTTGGAGTGGATCTGATTTGTCTGCCACTTGGTAATTTAGATGTTATTCTGGGTATGAACTGGTTGGAGTCCAACCGAGTCTACATCGATTGTTTTCGGAAGGTGTTGTTGTTTCTCACTCCGGATGAAGAAGCATTGGCGGATTCCTTGTCTAATAAGGAATTGAGGACCTTGTTGGAGAACGAAGCTAAGATGTTTGCTTTATTTGCATCATTAACTGTTGATAGCAATGCGTCGATAAAAGAGTTGGCAGTGGTGAATGAATTTCCCGAAGTGTTCCCTAATGATATTGTAGAATTACCTCCGACGCGAGAGGTTGAATTTAGTATTGATCTGGTTCCTGGTACGAGGCCTATATCTATGGCGCCGTATAGGATGTCGGCAGTGGAATTGGCTGAGTTGAAATCTCAGGTTGGGGACTTGTTGGATAAAAAGTTTATCAGATCGAGTGTGTCGTTGTGGGGAGCTCCAGTGTTGTTGGTTAAGAAGAAGGATTGTAGTATGCGTCTGTGCATCGATTATCGTAAGTTGAATAAAGTGACCATTAAGAATAAATATCCTCTCCCAAGGATTGACGATTTGATGGATCAGCTGGTGGGAGCTTGTGTGTTCAGTAAAATTGACTTGAGGTCAGGTTACCATCAGATCAGAGTGAAAGAAGGTGATATTCAGAAGACGGCATTTAGAACTCGATATGGATATTACGAGTATGATGTGATGCCTTTTGGAGTGTTTAATGCGCCGGGAGTGTTTATGGAGTATATGAATCGAATTTTCCATTCTTATTTGGATCAGTTTATTGTTGTATTTATTGACGACATATTGATTTATTCTAAGTCTGAGGAAGAGCATGCAGGACATTTGAGAATTGCTTTGCAGGTGCTGAAAGATAATAAGCTATTTGCTAAACTGGCAAAGTGTGAGTTTTGGTTGAAGACAGTGAGTTTCTTGGGGCATGTAATATTGGGTGATGGTATATCGGTGGACCCAGCAAAAGTAAGTGTAGTGTTACAGTGGGAACCGCCAAAGACAGCGACAAAAATTAGAAGCTTTTTGGGTTTGGCAGGGTATTACCGAAGATTTATTGAAGGGTTCTCTAATTTGGCGTTGCCATTGACGCAGTTGACGAGAAAGAACCAAGTTTTTGTGTGGGATGCTGCCTGTGAAGAAAACTTTGAGGAACTGAAAAAGAAATTGACTACGGCACCGGTGTTAGTGTTGCCGACTCCGAGTGAACCTTTTATGGTGTACTGTGATGCATCTAAGATGGGGTTAGGCGGAGTCCTTATGCAGATTGGTAAAGTGGTGGCGTATGCTTCGCGACAACTGAGGGTGCATGAAAGGAATTACCCTACTCATGATCTCGAATTGGCTGCAGTAGTTTTTGTGTTAAAGATCTGGAGGCACTATTTGTATGGTTCGAGGTTTGAAGTGTTCAGTGACCATAAAAGTCTGAAATATTTGTTCGATCAGAAAGAGCTAAATATGAGGCAGAGAACATGGTTAGAATTCTTGAAAGACTATGATTTCAACTTAAGTTATCATCCAGGAAAGGCGAATGTAGTAGAGGATGCTTTGAGCAGAAAAGCAATTCATATGTCGGCTTTGATGGTGAAAGAAATGGAACTAATTGAGCAGTTCAGAGATTTAAGCATGGTGTGTGAGACTACGACAGATAGCGTGATGTTGGGCAAGTTGTAGGTGAACAATGATTTCTTGGATATGATTAGAGAAAGCCAAAAGCTAGATGTAAAGTTAGTGGATTTGATGCCTGGGGTGGAAAGTGACTCCGATGGTGATTTTAGGTTGGATGGTGCAGGTGTGTTGAGATTCAGAGGTAGGATTTGTGTGCCGGATAATGACGAACTGAAGAAGTCAATTCTGAGCAAAGGACATCGTAGTAGTCTGAGTATCCATCTGGGAGCTACGAAGATGTACCATGATTTAAGGAAGTTATTTTGGTGGTCCAGTATGAAAAGAGACATAGCTCAATTTGTTTATGCTTGTTTGACATGTCAGAAGTCGAAGGTGGAGCATCAGAGACCTTCTGGATTGATGCAACCGCTAGAAGTTCCGGTTTGGAAATGGGATTGTATAACAATGGATTTTGTTACGGGTTTTCCGAATACGGCAAGAGGATTTGATGCTATTTGGGTAATTGTGGATCGATTTACGAAGTCTGCATATTTTATACCGATTAATATCAGTTTTCTGTTGGTGAAGCTGACAGAGATTTATATTCGGGTTATTGTGAAGCTACATGGTGTTCCGTCGAGTATAGTATCGGATAGAGATTCGAGGTTTACTTCAGAATTTTGGAAGAGTTTGCAAGAAGCTTTGGGTACTAAATTTAAGTTGAGTTCAGCTTATCATCCGCAAACTGATGGTCAGTCAGAGAGGACTATTCAGTCGCTGGAGGATTTGCTGAGAGCTTGTGTGTTGGAAAAGGGTGGTGCGTGGGATACTCATTTATCATTGATCGAGTTCACGTACAACAATAGTTACCATTATAGTATCAGAATGGCACCGTTTGAGGCTTTATATGGTAGGAGGTGCAGAACTCCTCTGTGTTGGTATGAAACAGGTGAGAATATGGTCTTAGGACCAGAAATTATGCAGCAAACTACTGAGACAATTTAGATGATTCGTGAGAAAATGAAAGCGTCTCAAAGTAGGCAGAAAAGGTATCATGATAATCGAAGAAAATAGCTGGAATTCAGTGAAGGTGATCATGTGTTCCTAAGAGTTAACCCGATGACCGGTGTGGGTCGTGCGTTGAAGTCCAAGAAGCTGGATCCTAAGTTTATTGGACCATATCAGATTTCGCAGAGAGTTGGTGTTGTAGCTTATAGAGTGGCATTACTGCCTTAGCTTTAGACTTTGCATGATGTGTTTCATGTGTTGCAACTTCGAAAGTATGTCTCGGGTCCGTCTCATGTGATTCAGAGAGATGAAGTTCAAGTCTGGGAGAATCTTACTGTTGAGTCGATGCCGTTGAGGATCGAAGATCGTAAAATGAAACAACTCCGAGGGAAGAAGATATCTTTTGTGAAAATGGTTTGGGGAGGTGCTGCGGGAGGCAGTGTGACCTGGGAATTGGAAAGCAGGATGCGAGGAGCGTATCCATAATTGTTTCCATCAGGTAATTTTCGAGGACGAAAATAATTAAAGTGGGGGAGAGTTGTCACACCCATTTTAATTATTTAGTCTTTTTGGTGTTATTTTGTTTGGTGTGTCCTTGTGTGGGGGTGTGTCTGAGTGCGTGGTGGGTACCCTTAAGTTATGGGGATTGTTTAATAAGTATGGAATTTGATATTAATAAAATATGAATAATATTGGTGGTAATATAATAATTAATGGTAATATTATTATTATTATTATGACTATTATTATTAATATTATTATTGCTATTATTATTAGTTATTACTATTATTATTAGATTAAACAAATAAAATAAGAAGTTAAAGGGGTATTAGAGAGTTTTGGAGAGAAGAAAGAGAGAACACGATAAAAATCAGTTTTAGAACAAGGTAAGAGGGAAGAACAAGAGGAAGAAGGGAAGAAGGTTAGGGCTAACGATTCTTGAAGGTTCTTCGTTAATCAGAGCATTAATCGAGGTAAGGGGGAAGAAACGGGTTAAGATTGATAAATTGCATGAACAGGGTAGAGGGGATTCCTTAACCCCGTAGGAATTTGGTGAATATGAATGATATATTGAAATGTTGATGATTGTTGTTGTTGTTATGATGAATTATATGTGCATTGATGTGTTTATGAGCATGACTGCCATTGATGACTTTGGGTACATGTTGGTGGGAGATTGGTGAGGTTTTGAGTAACTTATGTAGTTCTGATGATGAACATAGGTAGGTTCTGGAGTTAAAATTGATAGAAAATGATAGAGTAGTGTTTATTGGTTGTAGTATTGATAGGACTGAAGATAGAAGTAGAGTGATAGGCTTGAATTTGAGCAAGATAACAGTTCTGGATTGTGGGGGTTTTGAGGGATCGCAGAACTCGCTAAGCGAGTAGCTAGCGAGCGATTCGCTAGGTAGTTCCATAGGCGAGCTAGTAGCGAGTGTTCGCTAGGACTTCGCTAGGCGAGATGGGTAGCGAAGGCTTCCAGTAGCCACTGTCTGCCTTTGCAAGGGAGTTCGCTAGGCGAGCAGCTAGCGAGCGTTCGCCAGGGCTTCGCTAAGCGAATGAGCTAGCGAGCGTGACAAAATGTGATTTCGTGCTATATTGCGTTGTGATTCGTTTGGTAGGATCCCTTGGGCTGGGACAGGTACAAATGTGGTGCTTAGTGGTGAAGAGTATATACTTGGTGATTAATAGGCAAAATTATGTAGTATTGAATTTAATTGAAATAATTAAATTGATGCATGAGATATGTATAAGGTATGGTGAGGTGATCAGGGGGATTGTGTGAATTTAATTAAAATAATGGATTGGTGTGTATATGTATATATGATGCATGGTAATATGATCAGGAGGATCGTGTGCACTTAGTATGCTTGAGTTTGTTTGTTGTGCATTTGGTGTCGTGCATTTCATGGTGTTTTGGTGGGATGAATCATTGCTCAGGAGGAGTGTATGTGATTCATCCGTTTTGGTGGGATGAGTCGTTGCTCAGGAGGAGTATATGCGATTCATCCGTACTCCTTTGTGGAGAATGGTGGAGATAGATCATTGCCAAGGAGGGGTGTATGTGATCTATCTGAGGTTCGATTGAATGAACCAATGAGTTGGTACCGCATGCATGGTGTTGAGTTGCATATTTGCATTATTGTATGTTATGATGGTGTTTGGACAGTAGGTCATGATTGATGTTGATGGGGTGATGAGTTGTATAATTACTGCCTTTTATTCATGTATCTTATTACCGAAAATTTTGATCATGTTTTCTCACCCCTTTGTTGTTGTTGTGGTATGTGCTTCCTCGGAAGTACAGATAATCCAGGTACTTAGCTAGCTTGGATAGTGGTGTGCGAGTCGAGTCTTAGGATGCTCTGATACGTAGGACGGGAATTGGGCGTTTATTTCTTTCATGTTGAACTTATTTTATTTTCCTATGACGTATCATGTTGGTGAATTTTATTAATGAATATTTTTATGTAATTGGCGGATGGCTGTGAATGATGAATCGAAATGAATATTTTCCGCTGTGTGGTTTTGAAAACTATATAATGAAGAGTTAGTTTGATGTGATATCCCACTTTGATGGAAGAACTCTGATGTTTGTTTGAACTATTCGTATTTTATTTTAAATTTGGGAAGTGGGGTGTTACAGTAGTTGTCATGCAAGATAGGCCTAAAGTTGAAGTTAGGGGAATACTACTTAATGTTCTCATACATGGTTTGAACTCCTAAGGTCTATCATAATCTCAAAGAGATTAGAGATCCTAAGGGAGCATAGAAGAAAGAAAAGAAAAAGAAGAAATAAGCATAAACAACATAAGATAATATGAAAGATGCAAAGATGCATATGCATTGGAACAATACAAGCAAAGGGAGGAAAAAGTGTGGGGTAATCACCTCCATAAGCACATCTCAACCTTTGTTAATGCATAAGGGAAGAAAAGAGGGGGAATCTCACAACATTCTAACATTAATCCTAATGCACAAAAGTATTCTAAGTGAAAAGGAAAGAGGTAAGGTAATTGAATGAAATGATGGGAGGCAAAGTGAGAACCTAAGGAACTCATAAGGGCACTCAACCAAACATACCACATTCAATATGCACACAAATCAAACAAAGGGTCCTCAAAGGCTCACTCTTTATGGCATGCCTTAAGCTCCTCCTAAGGAGGGGCTAAGCTTCCATGAATAGGATCCCAAAGTCCTAGGATAGAATCATAGATGAGGGTAGAATATGCTCAAAGTAGATGAAGAGAACTGCACAAAAGAATACAAGCAAATCATGTCAAAAGATGGGAAACATTCATATATGTACACAAGTGAAACCCTAAAAGAAAGGTTTAAAAGATGCACAAACTTAAACAAGTTACAAACCAAATTAGGACCTATAATCCAACATACAAACACCTCAACATGTCTATAGCATGAATCCACAAGAATTAGAGGCTCAATTTGTAACACCCCAAATTTAATCGGAATATGTTAATTAATTATTTAATTGAGAATATTCATGTTTCAGTGAATTTCCCATGGTTTTGTGAATATTGGAAAAATGTGCATTTTGGATATTTATTTGATTATTAGCATATAATATTAATTTATTAGTATTATTATTAATTAAATGGAATATAAGTGAAATAAGGGCAATTTGGGCATTTGAGGAAGTTAGTAAGGGTAATGAGAGAAAAGCCCAATGTGTGAGGCCCATGACTAATTTAGATAAAATAGAGTTCTGAGAGGAAATTGGTCTCATTTATGTGGTTCATCATGGTGTTATTGAGGACCTCAAAACGTACTATGGGAAGATTCTGAGCTTTGTCCGTAAAACCTCAAGATATGAACTTGGAGTCATCCACACTTTGCTGCAGTTCTACGATCCTCAGTTGCGTTGTTTTCACTTTCCCTGGCTATGTCTTAGTTCCTACTTTGGAGGAGTTTGCTTTTCTAGTGGGAGTCCTGGTCTTAGAGGAGATTCCTTTCTTTCATTCGGAGAAGGAGCCTGACCTGACAAAGTTGGCCAACGCTCTTCATTTGAGCAAATCTGAGCTAGATGGTAATGTGGTTTGGAGAAATGGGGTTTTGGTTTTCCATTGGCTTTCTTGGTGGGAAAGGCTCAACATTTTGCAAAGGAGGGTTGTTGGGTGGTTTTCAATGCTATTATAGCCTTATGCATTTATGGCATAGTTCTGTTTCCCAACATACCGGACTTTGTTGATATGGATGCCTTTCATATTTTCGCTTCCGGGAATCCTGTACCTACTCTTCTGGGAGATGTATACTGTTCAATACATTACAAGAATGAGAAGAGAAGAGGAAAGAATGTTTCCTGTTGTGCGCCACTCCTTCAAAAATGGTTTATAGAGCATCTTCCTCGAGTCGGAGCTTTTGTTGATATGTCGGATATATTGAATTGGTCCGAAAGACTCATGGGTTTGACATCTGAGAATATTGTCTAGTTTAATCGAGATTTTCTTGGCATGAAGATCATCTTTAGCTGTGGAAACTTTCCTAACGTTCCTCTGATAGGAAGAAAAGGTGGTATCAATTACAACCCTTCTCTTGCTATTAGATAGTTTGGTTACACTTTGAAAGGGCCCCCAAAGGAGGAGGAAATACAGGAATCTCTATATTTCACAAGAGCAGCTAACTGTGATACTTTAGCCAGGTTAAAGAAGGCTTGGGGAAGAGTTCATCGGAGAGGAAAACTTTCTTTAGGTAAGGGCGACTGTAGAGCTTATTGACATTATGTGGATTGGATCTAGGAAAAGGTGGAGAGAATGTTGTTACCATTCCCTGTAAGAGAACCTCTGTACCCTTTGGTTATTGAAGAACATACGACAGTTGACATTCAGAGGTATAATAAGCTGTGGGCTGAAAAAGAAGAGTTACGCAAGGAGAATGAAGAGCTGAAAAAGGAGGTCAGTCAGTTAAAGAGAGACAAGAATGAAGCAGTCTACTTGGCCAAGATGAAGACAGAAGCCTTAGACAAGATGGGAAAAGAGTTAACTGAAGAGATTCATGTACGAGAATGAGTTGGTCAAGATTTCAAGAGCACCAGTAATGTTCTCAAAAACAAGAAGAAAGAGCTGGATAGGGCATGCCTAGAGATATCCAAATTCAATGATCAGTGGAATGTTGCGCTAACCGCCAACAAAGGAAGAGAGGATGAGCTTCATAAACAAATTGACAGATTGAAGACACAACTCAGGATCAAGGATGAAAAAGCTTCATTGGAATCATCTCACCGGTATGAAAGTGATCGTAAGTTATAAGAGACCTTGTCAGCACTTGAAGAATATAAGATAAGGCCAGATCTGAAGAAACCAAGACTTGAAGATGCCTTCAGAGAAGATGCTTAGGAAGATTATGCTCAAAGTTTGAAGGATGTTATCAGCAGAAGAGATTTGCTTGTACAAGTGTTGGTTGCAAGGCCTGAACACCCAAATACCAATAAGCTATTGGAAGAGTTTCATACTCATTACAGTGGTTGAAGAGAGTTATCTGATGCAGTGTTCTTTTGGTTTTCTTCTCTATTATATTGTATTAAGACCATCACCAGACTTGTTGGATGGGGTCGTATGATCATTTATTGTTGTATCTCTTGACGTTATTTTGTGTACGCTGACTTCTGTCCTCATTTTATTTATGAGAAGAGATTTTTGATTCTATATGTTGTTCTCCTGTTTGCTTTTTGTTCTTGGAATTAGAATCAAGGGGAAAAACCTTCCTGAATCATATATATATGCTTGCATTTTGCATTATCATTATCATTTTGCATAACAGGTGTTCTTGGGACCGTTAATCTTATCTCTATGTGGTTTTCTTCTAGCAGACCCGACATTCCACATGTACACTACTAGGGGGAATCAACAAAGAATCATGGATCAGGTACAACAAGAGTTACAGGAATTCAGAGACCGGATGACATAGTTTATGGACATGATGCAGGGTATAGTCAATGGGCAGGAACAACTGAGAACTCTAGTCCAACCACTGCTAGCCAGGGTGGATGGAAGTGGTGTCTTACATGGAGGAACTACTGCTATTCCTCCCCTAGCTGATGGTAGCATTCCTCAGGTCAATGTAATCCCTACTGTTGTTAATTCTCCGGGGAGGTCACCAAGCAGAAGTCTATATGACTGATGCAGGAGGTGGTGTGGGTGCTGCACATGGAGCTGCAAGCCCTCACTGGGAAGAAGACGACCAAGATGACGTATTTTTAATGCGAGACTTGGATATGGGTCCTTCTGCAGAGGATGACAAAAGATTCAAGATGATTGAGGAGAAGATGAAAATTCTCAAGAACCAAAACTCTTTGGGACTCGATATGTCTAATCTGGGATTGATACCCGGGATCAAGATTCCCCCCAAAGTCAAAGTGCCAGATTTTGACAAGTACAAAGGGAATACCTGTCCTAGAATACATATCAGGGCTTATTACAGGAAGATGTCAGCCTATTCAGATGATGAGAAATTATTAATGCACTTCTTTCAAGACAGCTTGGCAGGTCCTTCTCTAGAATGGTATATGGGTCTGGAAGGGACACATATCAGGAGTTGGGGGGATTTAGGGGAAGCTTTTGTTCGTCATTATCAATATAATAGGGATTTGGCACTAAACAGAGTACAGTTACATAACTTATCGCAGAGAAATAATGAAGGATTTTAGGAATACGCCAAGAGGTGGCGGGAACATGCATCTAGAGTTTAACCCCCGATGTTGGAACGAAATTAATTGATATGTTCGTGGTAACCTTGCTAGGAATATACTATGAGAAGCTAATCAGGAGCATGTCCGGGAGTTTTTCTGATTTAATCATAACAGATGAAAGGGTGGAAATGGAATAAAGCTGGGAAAGATACAGAGTGGTGAAGGGTCTACATCAGGAGGGACGAGGAAGACATATGGGAATTCAAAGAAGAGGGAAGGAGACACGAATGTCGTATCAGCTTACAGAAATAGAGACCGAGCACAACATCAACAACAGTACCAGCCTCAACGTCAGCAGCATATTGCTAGTATAGCCATTCTGGCTGTATCTCAGCATCCTACCATTGCACCTCGCCGTTATCCAGACAGAGGAAGGATGGCCAACAGGAAATTCGACACGCCTCCCATGCCTTACTCTCAGTTGCTATAGCATCTGCTACAGTTATAACTTATTCAAAAAAGGACTTTGGCGCTGCTTACTAGCATACCTCCACCGGGCTATGACGCAAATGCTAGGTGTGATTTTCATTTTGGTGCTCCTGGTCATAACATTGATAATTGTAAAGCTTTTAAGCATAAAGTGAAAGATTTTCTTGATTCCAAAGTAATCCACTTTGCGAATGAGACTCCGAATGTAAATCAAAATCCTATGCCGAATCATGGGGTGGCCAGAGCTAATGCCATTATTGAGGGAGAAAGGTTGAACCTGATAACTAATATTGCAGAGTTGAAGACGTCGTTGAGTTATGTGAAAAGAAGATTATTGAAGGGTGGTGTTTTCCAAGGTTGTTTGGAAGGCTGTGAGGGATGTGGAGTGCACCCAGAAAGATATGTTGAGTTGAGGAATCATATTCAAGGTTTGATTAACAAGGGCAGTTTGCAATTTGACATAGTATTAGGGGAAGACGATGTGAAGGTAGTTAATAATAAGCGGGAGGAAATCACAACGATTTCGATCCCGTACCGAACAATCAATATTTCACCACCACCGAGGCTGATACTTGTTATCATTACTATGCCAGGACCGATGCCTTACGAGAGTACCAAGGCCATTCCTTTGAACTATGGGGCAAAGGTATTCTGCAACGAGTACAAACAAGAGTTGGCAGAGAAGCCAGCTGGGGAATCATTTGTTGACAATGTTGTTGGAGCAGGAGGTTTGACTAGGAGTGGCAGAGTGTTTTCTCTGCCAGGTACTAATGTGGGAAGAAACGACAAAGGCAAGGGTAAAAATGTAGTGGAAGAAAGTCAGCAACAGAGGGAGAAAGACTCCTTGGCCAAAGATGCTGAAGAATTTATGCGACTCATCCGTAAAAGTGATTACAAAATTGTAGATCACATACAGCAGACACCTTCTAAAATCTCAATCTTGTCGTTGTTGTTGTACTCTGAGGCGCATAGAAATGCTTTGTTGAGTATTTTGAATACGGCTTATGTTCCAGAAGAAATTTTTGTTAACCAACTGGAAGGAGTAGTTGCTCATGTTAATGCTGGTAATGGTTTGGGATTTACTGATCTGGATCTAACTCCTGCTCAAAGAAATCACAACCATGCTCTACACATATCTACAGAGTGTAGGGGGTTGTTCTGCCTCATGTGCTAGTTGATACAGGATCATCACTCAATGTGTTACCCAAGAAAGCATTAATGAAGCTGGACACCCAGGGTTTGATTTGTACTCCCAGTGATTTGGTGGTGAGACCTTTTGATTGGACTAGAAGGTCAATGTTTGGTAAAGTCACATTGCCGATTCAGGTGGGCCCAAAGATCTTTGGCGCAGTCTTCTATATCATGGAGATCCAGCCTGCTTATAGTAGTTTATTGGGCCGGCCATGGATACACTCTGTTGGGGAAGTCACCTCGACTTTGCACCAGAAACTGAAGTATATGGTGGAGGGGAAGATTTTCACGGTCTGTGGAGAGGAGGATATCATGATCAGTCAACTGTCATCTTTCAAGTATGTAGAAGTGGATGGAAAGATTCATGAGACACTGTGTCAGGCTTTGGAAGCAGTACAGGTTTAGGAGAGGCCTCCTGTTGATAACAAAGCTCCAGAAATTTCAATGTCATCGTTTAAAGAAGCCCGCGCCATTGTAGAATCTGGTTCTTCGCAAAGGTGGGGTCAATTTCTCAGTGTTCCTAACAAGCAAGACAAGTTTGGCTTGGGGTATAACCCATCTTCTTCTCAGAGTGCTCCGAGGTACAAGGGACCTGTTCAGTTCACTAGTGGTGGGGTTATTTTTGATAGGGTTAATGTTGTGGGAGAGGATGAAGGAGATAACGACTGCGACATGGATGCCTGGATTCGTCAGTGTGTTTCTGGTAAGAAGCTATGCAATTGGACTGCAGAGGAAATCGTTCAAGTCACTTATGAAGAGTAATTTCTTTGTTTTTGATTATGTGTGGTCCTACATTTTGCCCAAGACGTATTGGGTTTCCTTTGTAGGGCCTTTTGGTTTATGTTCAACTTTTTATCATTAATGAAAGGCATTCTTTTTGCATTCAAATGTTTTGATCCTTGTTTTTCTTCTTATGTTTCCAACATTAAAATGGCAATGTGTTTGTGTTAGTTTGCATATCATATTAAGCATAAAAACATAAATCATGCAGGTTTCACATCTCAGATACCATTGATTCAGATTCGCCTATGACTCGATATGATTTTGACAATCCTATTTTTCAAGCTGAAGAAGAGACTGATGAAGATTGTGACCTACCTGAAGAGCTGGCTAGGCTGTTGAAACAAGAGGAAAAAGTCATTTTGCCTCATCAAGAGGATGTTGAAGTTGTCAATCTAGGCACTGAAGAAGATAGGAAAGAATTCAGGGTCGGGGTTGCGTTGGAAGACGATGTCAAAAGAAGATTGGTCGAAATGCTCCGTGAGTATAGAGATGTCTTTCCTTGGTCGTACTAAGATAGGCCAGGGTTGGATACCAACATAGTGGTGCACCGCCTACCTCTTCGGGAAGAATGTCCACCTGTGAAGTAAAAGTTGAGAAGAACCAAGCCTGATATGGCAGTCAAGATTAAGGAAGAGGTTCATAAGCAGTTGGATTCCGACTTTCTTGCCATCACAAGTTATCCTCCATGGGTCTCTAATGTTGTTCTGGTGCCTAAGAAATATGGAAAGGTCAGGATGTGTGTCGACTATTGATATTTGAATAGAACGAACCCGAAAGATGTTTTCCCTCTCCCCCACATTGATGTTCTAGTTGATAATATTCCTCAGTATTCTGTGTTTTCCTTCATGGATGGTTTCTCTGGGTACAACCAAATCAAAATGCCTCCAGAGGTCATGGAGAAAACTACTTTTATCATGCCATGGGGAACATTTTGCTACAAAGTTATGCCTTTTGGATTGAAAAATGCAGGGGAAACTTACAGCGGGCGATGGTGACTCTATTTCATGATATGATTCATCAGGAGATCGAAGTGTATATTGACGACACGATTGCGAAATCACAGACAGAAGAGGGTCATTTGGTTAATCTATTGAAGTTATTTGAGAGATTAAGGACACTCAGATTGAGGTTGAATCCAAATAAGTGCACTTTTGAAGTGAGATCAGGAAAGCTGTTGGGGTTCATTGTCAGTGAAAGAGGAGTCAAGGTAGATCCTACAAAGATAAAAGCAATAAAAGAAATGCCTGAGCCGAAAACAGAAAAAAGAGGTTCATGGTTTTCTGGGGAGATTGAACTACATTGCAAGGTTCATATCTCACCTTACAGCCACATGTGAACAGATATTCAAATTGTTAAAGAAAGATCAAGCAGTCGTTTAGAACGAATGTTGTCAAAGGGCATTCGAGAAAATAAAAGAATACTTGACGGTTCTTGAGAATTCAATGGGTTATGTACTCGGTCAACACGACAAGACGGGCAGAAAAGAGCATGCTATCTATTACTTGAGTAAGAAGTTCACGGAATGTGAGTCCAGATACTCGATGCTAGAAAAGACATGTTGCACACTCGCTTGGGCAGCCAAACACCTAAGACAATACATGTTAAATCATACAACCATGTTGACTTCGAAGATGGATCCGATCAAGTACGTGTTTGAAAAGCAGGCGCTTTCAGGGATAATTGCTAGATGGAAGATGGTTCTGACAGAGTATGATATTCAATATGTTTCCCAAAAATCCATTAAGGGAAGTGTTTTGTCAGAATATCTCGCAGAGCATCCAATTGAGGATTATCAACCAATGAAGTTTGAGTTCCCCGACGAAGACATTATGTTTTTGAAGATGAAGAATTCTGACGAGCCTTTACCAGACAAAGGTCCGGAAATTAGCTCTCAGTGGAAGATGGTTTTCGACGAGGCCGTTAATTCGTATGGTAATGGAATTGGGGCAATCATTACAACTCCTCACGGTTCTCACATACCGTTCACCGCTTGATTAACATTTTCCTGCACTAATAATGAAGTTGAATATGAAGCGTGTATCATGGGTATAAAAGAAGCTATTGATTTGAGAATCAAGAATCTTGATGTATATGGCGATTCAGCTTTAGTCGTCAATCAGATCAAAGGAGAGTGGGAAACCCGTCAACCCAATCTGGTGCCTTATATGAATTATGCAAGAAGATTGTTGCCTTTCTTTGACAGGGTGGGATTTCATCATGTGCCGAGAGCTGAGAATTAGATGGCGGACGCTTTGGCAATGTTATCTTTAATTTATAAAGTGAATTACCGGAATGAAGCTCTAATGATCACTATCATGCGCCTCGACAGGCTAGCTTTCATATTTGCAGTAGAAGAAGCATCGGATGGGAAGCCTTGGTACTTTGATATCAGAAATTTCCTCAAGAATCAAGATTATCCTCCCGGGGCATCGAATAGAGATAAGAAGACTTTGAGAAGGTTGTCGGGAAACTTTTACTTGAACAAGGATGATGTGCTGTACAAAAGAAATTTTGACATGGTATTACTCCGTTGTGTGGACGAAAATGAAGCAAGTCTGCTAATGGAGGAAGTCCATGAAGGTTCTTTTGGTACACATGCTAGTGGACATGTGATGTCCAGAAGGTTGTTGAGAGCAGGATATTACTGGATGACTATAGAGTCTGACTGTTTTAAGTATGCCAGGAAATGCCACAAGTGTCAAATCTATGCTGACAAAATACGTGTCCCGCCAAGCCCTCTGAATATTTTGACATCTCCTTGGCCCTTCGCGATGTGGGGCATCGACATGATTGGCAATATTGAATCGACCGCCTCCAATGGGCATCGCTTTATCCTAGTGGCCATCGATTATTTCCCCAAGTGGGTGGAAGCAGCTTCATTTGCCAATGTGGCCAGATAGGTAGTTGCTCGATTTATCAAGAAGGACATCATCTGCCATTATGGAGTGTCAGAATGAATCATTACTGACAATGGTTCAAATTTGAACAATAAGATGATGAAAAAATTGTGCCAGAGTTTCAAGATTGAATGCCACAACTCTTCTCTGTACCGTCCGAAGATGAATGGTGTTGTCGAGGCAATCAATAAGAATATCAAGAATATTGTACAAAAGATGGTGGTGACTTACAAAGATTGGCATGGGATGTTGCCCTTTGCTTTACATGGTTATCGTACTTTAGTGTGTACATCGACTGGGGCAACTCCTTTCTCGTTGGTGTATGGTATGGAAGCGTTCCTACCATTAGAAGTCGAGATTGCTTCTCTAAGGGTATTTGTTGATGTGAATCTTGATGATGCAGAATGGGTAAAGGCTAGGTTGAACCAACATAGTCTGATCGATGAAAAGAGATTGGCGTCTATCGCCCATGGCCGATTGTATCAGAGCAGGATGAAGAAGGCATTTGATCAAAAGGTGTGCCCTCGACATTTTCAGGCAGGTGACTTAGTGTTGAAGAGGATTCTCCCTCCACAAACGGATCATAGGGGCAAGTGGACTCCCAATTATGAAGGTCCATATGTAGTAAAGAAAGTTTTCTCTGGAAGAGCCTTACTACTGTTAACTATGGACGGGGAAGATTTTACGTCCCTTGTGAACGCAGACGTAGTCAAAAAATACTTTGCTTAAAAAGAGACCCGTTGGACATAAAAAGAAAATCCAGGCAAAATGGGGTATCCTGACGAACCATAAAAAGAATAGGTTCAGGCAAAAATTAGGGATAAATAGAAAACTATATAAACCCGCAGAGTAGAAAACCTGAAAGGGAAACTCTGGCAAAAATGGGTATTCCGGTGGATCGAAAACCCGCAATGGTGACTTAGGCAAAAGTTAGGGATTTAAAAGCAAACGATTGTGGTCCGCATCTGACCCATGAGCACAGTTGGATTCTTGGAGGACCCGAGGGTTAATAAGTCAGTCTCTTCAGGAAACGAAGCATTGGTGAAGCATCAAAGTCATGCGAGTCATAGTCGAATCGACACATGGTGGTTGTCTGTTTCCACATTGCCGACATTCGTATATCTTTTGCGTTTGTACTTTTTGTGCGACTTTCTCTTTTCAGGAGTTGCATCCGATGTAATTTGCCTATTTACGGGCCTTTTAATCAATGAAGTATTTTCCACATAGAGCTTTCTCTTTTTTGTTTTTTCTTTTTACTATTTTGTTTGCGAAAAGACGTCTGATATTTTTGATGATTTATGCATACAAAAAAAATATTTTAGGGCCTTGTTAATCATGATCAAAACAATGACTTATTGGATGATGTCACGGACGATGACCGAAATAGCCAGGACATGTTTTTATTTATCATTTACAGGATCCGGTTCACCAAGAACTGTTTCCAGGTCAGAAGTGTGTCACCAATGGAAGTGTGCACTTATCCCCAGCAAGTTAAGATTGAGATTATTCCCCGACAGCGGGGGGAGTTTGGTGTTGTCCCCCGACAGGTTCTATGTCATAGACGTTTCTCCCCAAGCAGAGATTAATGTTGATTCCCTCGACGAGTAGATCAGAAGTGGTAGACATTTGCAGCAGAATTTGACGGTTGCTGGTTTTCTCCAAAATGAAATATTTGGGATAACTTTCCGATGGATGTTATCCTCAATTCCCAGTAGAATGGAATTATCCCCAGAAGAGTTCTATTCCAGAAGGTCGTTCAGGGTATATTCCTCAGCAAGTTGGCTCTCCGTTTCTCTCAGCACCTTCTCTTGGTGGTGCTCCTTGCATTTGCATTTTTGCATAGTATCCTCCCAAACGCGTAGCATTTCCATTTTCGTATGGAGCATTACGCCATATTCAAACATATACATGTGAAGCATAAGCCAGGTTGATACCTCTTGTTGCCCGACATCTCTCCAGCAGATAACAACATAATTCATGAACCTTTATGGTACCAAACCCCCAGTGCAAATCATCGGTGGATGTTTTCATTTGGTTTTTACTGCCCAACAGAGTTTGCTTGTTTAAGTTTCTCTTTCCCCAGCGGAGTTCTCTTTTTTAGGTTGCAAATCGGTTGATTTTACTTCCTGTTTATCCCGGATGCTATTCTGATTTTTGGTGGGTAGTCCGTTATTTTGAGGATGTTATCCCGACTTTTGGTTGGTAGTCTTCTTTTGTTCCCCTGCGGAGTCGTTATCTCAACTTTTGGTTGGTAGTCTCCATTCTTGGTTATCCTAACTTTTGGTTAGCGGCTTTTGTTCCGACCTTTGGTTGATGTTTCCTAACTTTTGGTTAACGACTTTTGCTCCGACTTTTGGTCAACGATTCCTAACTTTTGGTTAGAGGATTTTGTTCCGACTTTTGGTCGATGATTCCTAACTTTTGGTTAGCATCTTTTGTTCCGACTTTTGGTCGATGATTCCTAACTTTTGGTTAGCATCTTTTGTTCCGACTTTTGGTCGATGATTCCTAACTTTTGGTTAGCAGTTTTGTTCTGACTTTTGGTCGATGATTCCTAACTTTTGGTTAGCGACTTTTGTTCCAACTTTTGGTCGATAATTCCTAACTTTTGGTTAGCAGTTTTGTTCTGACTTTTGGTCGATGATATCTTTTGGATGATCCTGACTCTTGATTAGTAGTCTCTTCTCTGCAACTCTTGGTTATAATTCTCCGGGTGATCCTAACTTTTGGCTAGTAGCTTGTTTCTCACAACTTTCAGACACAATCCTCTGGCAACCCTGACTTTTGGTTGGTATCCCTTGTTATCATTTTAACCAGTTACCGTGTCGGTTATCTCAGCTTTTGGTTGGTACCCGTTGCTTTTAAGTCCACTTTAGGCTGGCAAGCTTGATAGTATACCATCCCGCAGGGTGCAAATTTCTGGGTTCTTTTGTATTCAATCACCTTTTACCTTGAATGTCTGAAAGCGGTTGCTTTTCATCCCTTCAGGTCCAAGTCGATTGAATAGGGGCAGCTTTTGCACCCCAAAATTTTCCCAACCTTTTTATTCTATCTTGGCTTTTGTTTCATAGCATCTTGCATTAGCATTTATGCATAGCATTGGTTCTAGACAGGGGATCAATATGTTGTATTTACTACTCAGAGGAGAAGCTCAACGTTTAAAGTTCAAGCAAGGGTACAATTTCAAGTCACCAAGTCTTCATTATCATCAGAGTTGGTCCCAAAGCTTCTTGAGGATATAAAGTATGTGTTTGGTTATCTCCTCCTATCTTGAGGATGGACAGAGGCATATGGTTATTTCCTTAGATGAGACACGGTTCAAGAGCTCAATGTACACCTTGAGGGTCCTCTACGGGGGCCATATGATTACACAAACCATTTGCAAAAACCTCAGTCAATCGATAGGGTGTTAGGGTATCATCTGGTCAACAAAAGTCAATTGTGGATTTGAGAGAGCTCAAAGCTTGATTTTTGATCATTGAAGCCATGAGAAGTAATCCTAAGTCATATCAATTGTCATGTGGAAGTTAGGTTAAAGAGATTCAAGAGTTCAAGAAGTTGCAAAATTAGGGTTTCAGATGATTCTCAATGTAAAATCCCCTTTTTTGGCATATAACTTCAATGACAATTCTCACTATGATGCAAGCCCCATCTCATCTTCCATCAAACATGAGACTTGTTCCTTATCTTTCAAGTTTTCTTTTGAGTACAATAACTCTCCCATTAGATTCATGCATCTCAAGTTATGGTTGGTACAAGTTGGTGTCACAAAATGAAGAGAATTTAGAGGCACTCAAGGGTAACTCACTTCCAAGGCATTTTTCACATGGAATCAAGCTTTTCCTCATTCTTCAACAAACATTAGAGTTGTTCCTTGTTGACTAAGCTTTCCAAAAAGTGTTAGAACTCATCATTCTCATGTGTGAATTATGGTCATCCCAAGTCAAGGTTATTTTTGGAAATCTAATTTTAGGTCATTCACTTCAAGGACCAAATTCATGAACTTCAAGGCCTCAAATCCAAATTCTTGCCACATGAAACTAGTTTCCATGACCTTAGCTCCATCATTATCCCAAAACCCATGGCATTGGATGATTTATGAGGTCATTAAACCATGATGAGCATGAAAACATGAAGTTTTGGACCTAATGTGAGTTTCTTCCATTTCAAGTCACCAAATGAGTTTGTTTTTGATTCTTTGATGTCATATCATCATCATGTTGTGATCATACCATTTGTTACCCAAAATGAGCAAGCATGAACTCTTGATTTCAAGCCATTTTGAACTTTCATACCATATGAGGCAACCAATCAAAATACATGATATACTCATTTCTAATCCTCCAAACCACACCTATTCATTTTCTCACCCCTATCTGACCAAAAGATGTGAGTGGAATGAGCGGAAAATCCCAAAACCCGTGTGTACCATCACTTTTGGAATTTTTGGCAAATTCATGAAATCACAAGAATCAGCCATCATGGGCCTATCAAAACAACACCAAGCCTTCATATTTAAGCCAAAAACAAACCCTAACGTGGTCAGAGGGGGAGCAGCTGCAAGGAGAGTGAGTTTTCATTCAAAAAATTCTCAAGTTTCTCTCTTTTCGAATCACACTTTTCTTTGGCATTTCCTTTCATTTATGGCTCAATTCATAATCACTGAAGCATAAGGAAAAGATTAGTGATCTTGCTTTAAAGCTTGAGCAACGTTTGAAGGACCAATAGATTAAAAATAGTTTTGATTATCACAAAAAACGTTTGAAGGACCAACATTTCTTCTATTTTCATCTTTCATGACTTGTTTAAGTCTTTCTTTCTATTTTCATTTGTGATTGATTAGTGATGTGTTTACTTGTGTTTGCTCACATGATCCCTTAGGATTACTAGTCCCTCTGTTTAAGATGGGAGTAGGAGAGACATTAGGATTTCAATCCTTTGTATGATAACATCAGGTAGCACCCTTTTGTCCCAACTTTAGGACCATTTTGCATGACAACATTAGAGTTCTCAGCTCCCTTTAGTGTTCTTGTGTCTTCTCTTCTCATCTTAAAATCCTCTAAAACACTTAATAAAGAATGACAAGTGTTGTACACTACGATCCTTAATTACATGAGGAGTGATAAGTGGGGAAGTCTCTCTTCACTTGTCTAGAGTGTTTAGCGTATGCCTTTTGGGCGATATGCGACACATTCACTCTTGTGTCATAGTCTTTAGTGCAACATGAGTCTCAAATCAATTCAATCCACTTCTTCTAAAACTCACAAACAAAATTCAAACCTTTTCATCCTTCGGGATTGTTTCAAATTTCATTTTTAGAAAGAGCATGATACCTTTCTGTTCTACCGCAAACAGGCATCGTCCCTAACTGCTGGAATTGAAATTTAGCGTTGCTCATAAAAACTACTTAACTAATCTTGTCCTGTAGTTACCCGAACTATGTTTGCTCTGATTTCTCATACCAGATGAGGATACGTAAGCACAAGACGACGATGTCTTGGCGAGCAAACTCCCCCTATCACCCGTAGTTTTCCGAACTACGTTGACTCTGACTTTTCCATTGCACGAGGGAATACGTAGGCATAGGGCGGCAATGTCCTATCGAGTTTGTTCTTTCCATCCACCCCCGTTTAGCAGTAGCTTTTAGATAGCTTTCACCCATAGATTAGACAACAAGCGTGGATCCCGTTGAGTACAACGGACGTGAGGGGTGCTCATACCTTCCCCTTGCGTAACTGACTCCCGAACCCAAGATTTGGTTGCGATGACCTTGTCTTTCCTGTTCTCTTAGGTTTTCTTTGATGGTTTCCTTTCCCTCTCTTTGGGATAAATAATGTTTGGTGGCGACTCTTCTGTTTGTTTCCACCGGCCCTTTTTCGCAGTTGCGACAGTTACTAGCATTGTTTAAAGCCCAATTGTTATTGGTAACTTGTTCTGGTTATCACCATATTCTACCCTGAAAGTCTAGTCGTTACTAGTATCCCCAAGAAGTCCAGTAGTTACAGGCACCGCTTAAAGCCAATTGTTATTGATAGAAATTTCTGGTTGTCACCAGTATCCCTAGCAAAGCCCCAGTATCCCCAGTTGAGTCTCGAAGGTCTAGTGTTTACTAGCTTCCCTAGTACGTCTGGTCTTGTTTCTAGTCTTTTTCTGAAGGTCTCGTTCAAACTCTTCATTGTAGGAAGTTCTTCATTTGGTCGTCCCCAGTGAAGATCGTGTCTCTGGTCTTCCGTTTCCCTGTTGGAAACTTGCCTTCTTCCCCAGTGGAGTTTTCTCCCATTTTCCCTAGTGAAGATTTATCTTTCCCTGTGGAGTTGGTGTCACATGTGTGGAATATCCCCTTGAGGTACCGTCTTTAGTCATGTATGAATTATTGCTTGTTATGCCCTAAGTCTTTCCCCAATGTGTCGAGTCTCCTGTGAGTAGTTTCTCGTTGTTGTGTTGTTCTTTTTCTTTTGTTCGTGTGTCAGCATTTGCTTGCATTCCAACATCATACAACATCATTTAAAATCCATTACATTTTAGCATTTTTCCTTTTGTGTACCATCAGATCCAAGGGACAAAATTTTCAGTTTGTTGTATTTAAATACCTTTCATTGTGAATCTATGGAGATTGTTATCTCTCTTTATCATTCGGTGAAGATATTTAAATAGGGGCATTTGTTGTACCTCAAATTTTGACCTTTAGATATTCATCATCATTCTAGGAGCATCATCATTTGTTTATCTAACCTTAACCTATTTCAAGTGTGTCTTTGTCAAGATGCAAATGAATTAGGGCTCAGTACAGCCCGAAATCGAAGTTTTGATGGTTTGATCAGTCAATGTCTTGGATTAATTCTCCATGAAACAAGCCTCCACATCATCAAGAATACTATATTGGATCAATTATGAATCCAATTTGAGGTTTTCACCCAAAGTTCAAGAGCAGTACAGTCCAGGACTCTTGATTAGGGTTTCTGATTAGGAAAAGTCAATTGTAGTTTGAATTTTGATTTAAATGGTATTCCAATGATGGAATCATTGTCTATGGAGCTTGTATGACTTGTTGAAGTCCACCTAAGAAGTTTCAAGACCACAGAAGACCCAGAACACCAACAGTCGATTCAGGGTTTTTCGATCGATCGGTCCGTTTGACTGAAAAGTCAATTCTTTGACCAAAAGGAATTTGACCCCAAAGTTGAAAGAAAATATGTTCCTAATTTCATATTACATATAGTCATGAATTTTTGTGACCATTGGATCAAGGATTGAGGAGTAATCAAAAAAGTCGGGAATTAGGGTTTTGAAAGGGATAAAACCATAACTTTTTAACCACACACCCAAATGAGGTGGTTTAAAGCTTGTTGGAAAGGTCTTGACAAGCCCTAAAAAAGTGTAAAATTGACTTAGTGAAATTAATGGATTTGTATTTATACTCAAAATCATCACAAGAGGAGAAAAACGCTTAGTGAAATTCTAAGTTTTGGCACTTTTAAGACATGTTTTCATCCAGCTTCAAGAAGTTTTTTGACCTAGTTCCACTCGGGATTTGGGACTATCAAACACATGAAAATTGTAGAGCATAATGAGGGCTTTCCAAAAAGTACAAGAACTCATCCATAGCCCTTGTGAGCTGAGAGTTTCGAAGGAGACAAGTTGGGTCCAAACACTTGATTGTCATCATGCCAAAACTCAGCACAAACTTGCTTTCCAACTATCAACTTGATTTCTAACCATGTATTGACATATGATATGATATTATAGAGTGTATAATGAACTATATCAGAAGAATCTTCAAGAAAATCCAAAGTTTTGTCCAAAGGACCATTGGTTAATGAAGAAAAGTACAAAAGTACACTATGAGAGAGATGATTTATGGCTGCAGCATGGGGGGGGGGGGGGGGGGAAGGTTGTCCTTTCTACCTCTATGGTAACTTCTTACAGCTCAATATTAGACGGTTTTAGAGGCTAAACATCCTTGAAAGAAAGCACCATCTGCAGAGGAAAATCACACTTAGGTTTACTAGGATCTTTCATCCAAAATCACCACTTGCAATCCACTTGTGCAAATCTGTCCTCACTTTTGCTTTGCCATAAATAGAGGCCTCCTCCATGATAATCCACACACCAAAGCACTCTAAACCCAAGAGAAAATCAATCTCTCTCATCTTGCCTTGCTTTGCTTGTAAGTGAAGAGAAAGTTCCAAAACACCAAAAAAACTGCCTTGTCCAAATTCTATACCAGCATCCTTTCCAACCATTCAATCACCTTAAAAATCATCCACACAATCTTAAAAGCATCATTAGAAGGTTTTCCAACCTTTAGTTTGGCCCTACGTTTATGTTGTACCAACTGTCCAAGTCCTTGAAAAACAATTGGAACATCATTTGCTAGGACTGTCATCACTTTCCATTCATTACTTCAAGAGGAAGAAACTTCAAGGCTTGCATCAAATGAGGGGTATCTTGCTGCTAGTTTACTTTGGGAAGTCTACAAGAGGTAGGTGTTTTCAAATTCACTCTTTTATATGCATGAGTTGAAATATCATTAGAATATGTTGACTTGTTTGTGCTTATTGTCATGAGGTTGTGACCATCATGAGAAATATACATTGATTTTTTTGGTTGATGTTTGACATTATCATGTGAAATTTCCCTCTGTTCTTGATGGAATTTAGTTTTATGTTTGGATTGTTTATGCTTGCTGTCATGAGGTTTGTAGAATCATATGATATATGTAATGAGTTAGATGTTGGATGTTTTAACATTGTTATGGTTAAACTTGCAATTATGTTGTTGGAGCTGTCTTTGAGTTGAGTTTGTTAACTCATGTCTGCCTACATTGGATTGATGACTCATTGTTTGAATGAACATTTGTTTGATTTGGCATTGTAATGTCAAAGTTTGTTGTTGTTCTATTTTAAACAAGACTGTATTGATTATGATTTGTGTTATTGAAAAAGTTATTGATCATGTCTAGGCATATTAACTTGTAAGTTGATGCCTAGATCAGTTTGAGAGCTTTGTGTGTGTGTTTACTTTTTTAAAATAATGATTTTTGGAGCTCTATGTGTAGGCTGTTAAAGTAAGTGTTTACATGGTACAATACTTGTTGTCCAGGTTTATTTTGAGGTTTGTCAACCTATGTTCTTATCAGAACTTTAGTGTGGTTTTTAGAATCCATGTGTGTTTAAGTTCATCTCATAGCTGCTGTTTATATTAGGTTGTTGGAACTATGAAATTTATTGTGTTGCTTTAGCATTGCTGTTGAAACCATTGGTGAATGATGTTGATGCATTGGTCTGCTGTCTAGGTTATGTTTGAGGTTTGTTAACCTATCAAGTTTCATGTCTAAATCTTTAAAAATCATTGACTACCTGAGTGTATGCCATGCTAGAGTTCAAAATCAAGGAACATTGTTGATGTTGTGAATGATGTTGAACCATTTGAAGTGTGATACATCACAACTGTTTTTGAAAAAACACCCTTTTGCAAATTATGAGCTTTTGCTTTAACTTATGTGTGACATACTGATTTAAGTTAAACTTGGATCCTCTTAACATCTGAATATAATGAACAACATATTTGGAGTATGTGCAGGTCTTTGATTAGTGATAAGCACCTCTATTTTGAACCTTAACATTGGAAATGCACTTCAAAACCTCCACTTACAGTTATAGTCATGTTTTAATTTGTGTGTTCTGTTTTGAAAATATAATGTCACCATTGTGATCCTCTCCAAATTTCAAGTGGATTAGAATCTTAGTTTGTGAAAATTGGTTATGTTTTGTTTAAGTTTGAGTTGAAACCGTTTCTTGAAATCTTGCCTTAATCTTGCTTTGATTTGCCCAAAATAATTGACTAGGAGGGTTATATGTTATTGGGGTGGCTTGATAAAATGGATGTATCGCTACCCCAGTGGTTATGCCTTGCGTATTCATGTATCTTCTTTCCTAGCCGTCCTGAGTTTGATCCCTGCGGGACGACTCTTTTGGTTGTTTTCTGATTTTTTTTTCATGTTTTGGTATTTTATCCATCTTTTCCATTGGTTTTCAACTGCGTGCTTTGGTTGGTGTGGTATAGGTTTTAACCTATAACCCACAAGACATGAGTTCAATCCTTGGTTAAAACAGTCTCTTCTTTTATATTACTAAATTCTTTGATTTTTCTTCAAATTTCAAATTAGTATAACTTTGCCACTTCCTATTATTTTTAAGTGGTTCTTTTTGAAAATGTCTCTTATTTTTGCCTATTTTCATATGGTAATCAAGGAATTCAAGAACTTGTATTCTAGAAACACTTTATGGTATGTGAAAATATTGTATTTCCTTTAGGGTTTTTACCTTCCTTTCCTTCAATCTTTTCAAAACTTCTTTGATTCAATTTCATGAGTTTGATTTGCTCTTGATGAGTACATGTTTGTTAACTCTTTTATGTGTGTTGAATATGTTGCTTGAACCAAAACCTATTTACATTCAAAGCCTCGCTTGTAAGCATCTATCTGATTATCGTTGTGAATCATGTTTGAGAGCCATGCTGCCCATAGATGTTATAACTTCTTAAGTACACTTTTGATGTCTTCCCTCACCCCTCTAGAAGTCTTGTTAGAACTCTAGCATGATAATATTTGTTTCATTTGTGGTTGTTACCATGAACTTATGAATTTCCCTATGAAATGATGAACCTCTTACTTCAACTATTCTAACACTTCTTGTATGCTTACTTGTACTTGATTGTCATTAATGCATTGATTTGTTAGTCTCATGATTCTTACATTTGACATCTTTTAACCCTATAACATTCTTGCCTCAAGTTGTTACTTGCCTGCATTAAAACTTGTTTGAAATTACATGTTGTTGTCTTGATGGTTTTTACCTTATTTCCCTTTATTTTTGTTAAGATGCTTCAAGTTGGTTTTTACCTTGTATGATTGGTCTTGTAAGAACCTCTACCATGTTCCCTGCTAGATATTGTGATATCACTTTTTGGTTGTAACCATTTAACTTGATTGTAATCTTTTCTTGGTGTTCACATGCTTGTATGCCTTTGGTTATTACCATATTTTGTATGTTCATCATGTTTAATGAATGCTTTGTTAAGTTATTCCCCAAGTGATGGAACTTGTTAGTTCTCGTCCAGTTGCCTCCTCTTTTCCCCATTCCAATGGAAAGTCTCTCTATTGAGCCTTGGGTCATAGATAGCTCATTACCCTCCCTCTAAATTTGTTAAGTCACTTTGAACCATAACTTTGTTAAGTTAGAACCTACAAGCCATTAGACTTTTCTTTAAGTCTAGAAGACACACCCCTTGTTAGGAGTATCTTTTCAACTAGAACTTTAAAGATAGAGTTTGTTAACTCTATGTAAGAATCATGGTGATGATTACTTACTCCCCTCTTGGTTTTTGTGAAAGTCAATATTCTTGAGTGTTCAATATATATCTAGAGAGTTTGGTTAAACTCTATACAAGCATTGTTATGTTTGTCCCCCTAAAGTCATGACCATACTCAAGTACTTTTTAATCCCTAGTGAGGTGAACTACGGTTGCTCTGATTCTATCCTAGTTAGGATACGTAGGCAGAGGATGTGATGTCTTTGTGAGAAAACTTAGAAACTCTTGGACAAATACGTTCACCAGAGGTAACAAAAAAAGATGGTACGAAAGTCTTGCTTTGAATTTTCTACTTGTTTGCAGGCTTCTGGTGTTTTTGGTAAGGCACCCATCTCTTGTCAAAAGTAAATTGTTGCCTCTTGTCATTCCAATTATCCCTCTTTGGTTGTTCAAGCCTTACATTTTCAAGGTTTTTGGTGGCCTCCTTGTCAAACACTACACTGCAACAACAATATGACATAACCTTATATCCCTTGAGTTTACACCGATTTAGAAAATCAATCAGTTCCTCATCATCCTTTGGATAGACCATTTTCATCTTCTCAACATAATCTACCATAGTCTCACATTTAACCTCTACTTTGAGACCTTCAATAACTTCAACCAACATAATTTCTACAGGTTCAACCATATTTGCTTCATGGACCCAAGATGGGTTTGAGTTGATTGTCATTGGTTGCTTATGTTTTTTACCAAACTTCAGCCTACCATCCTTGAAAGCAGTTTGTACCAAATTCTTGAAAAGAACACATCGAGACACTTTATGACCAAGAAAAGTTATGATATTTACAAAAACATATTTTCTTCATGTTGCAATGGTGAAGTCTTTAGGCTTGTCGGCACTATGATTTAACCATCGACAACTAGAAGATCAAAGTTCTCATCACATTTAGTTATGTTGAAGGTATAGGGTTTAGTAGCAAACTTTTTATTTTTACTTGGTTCGACGAGATTTTTCCCATTTGAAGGTCTTAGAACCTTGCAAACATATGTAGGTCCTGGTTTTAATTCTGCTATATTAACCTCGCTAAGTCAATAGATTTAATCCAAGACAGTGAAATCAAAGACTCTGCTAAGAACAAGATTTTGTTAAAAGCCATCATTCATCATAGACTCTATTTTAGAATCAATACCGGTACTTCTATCAGACTAAGGCATGATATAAAAATAACCTATCAGGACTAACATTTGTGGACCCACATAAATATAGGTATCAACATTCAAAATTGTATTTGTTGCAGATGTCATAGAAGAAAGGAGCAAGGCATCTTCCATAATACTTGATCAAAGGTTGTTTACAACATTTGATGAAAGAAATTCCTACATACCAAACTCAAGAGCTGAAGGATGAAAATTTATGGAGTTTGGAGAAGAAAGTGGAATCATTGGTTTAGATGCTATTGACTCAGAACCCACTCAAGATAGAACTTATATTCTACAATCAAATCTGAATACTCATCTGAAGACTGACCAAGAAAAACAAAAAAAAGGTATGTTCTGTCCTTCACTTTTGCAAACTTCTTGACTCAATGAACTATTTAAGTGTGAGTGAAATACAAAGTCTCTTATTAGATCTATAGTGAAGTTCTATTTGTTAATAACAAAAGAATCTTTGTAAATCTTTGAAAAAGAAACTATGTTGTATTTGACTGTACTGAATATGTCATTAACTAGAAGATGATCATTTTTATGAATATTCTCACTCTTTGTGATAATACTACTGCTAGTTAATTGTCAAGGAAACTAATTCAATATTCATAAATCAAACATGAATCTAGTTTTATGAGAAAATATTTGACTCTGAATAGAATATCAAAGACTAAAAAATTAAATAGAAGATGTCTCACTCAAAGTCTAATCCTACTAGACTCTGATGACAAATAACTTCTAAAAAATAGTCAGTCAATGAAATTCAGAAAAGGAATCTTTACTTCTAATAAAGCAATTTAAGTAAAAATTATTTTTAAAATCCTTGTCTTACTTAACTTTCATAGATTTGAATATCATCTAGTGTATTCAAGAAGTATGTTAGGTAAGGACCCTTGGGTAGTGATGTTTTCTTATTTTATACGTCTATGATATCTATCCCCTGTCTTTGTGAAACATCATTTTGTGTCACCTTTTCTATTCCTCTAACAAGATTCTTATTCCTCTTTTGTCAGAATCTTGTTCAATTATTTTCTTGTTATTTGTTGTTCTTTTGTGTGTTGATCAAACCATCCTGAGATGAATCCTCTAGTCAATTCTTCAGTGAATCAAGTAGTAGTCATCAATGAAAAGTTTGTAGATTTTGAAGAGCTTCTTAATCAAGGTTTTAACTTCTAGAAGACTGTTTATGAACAAAGTTGGAATGGTTACTTTGATATGCTCTATCGATTTACTTATTCAAATCTTGTCAAAGATTTTTGGGTTAATGCTTCCATTATTGAGCTAAGTTCTGAGTATGCTATTATTTCCAATGTTTTTGGTGTTTCTATTATAATAACCTCTAAGACAATTGCTAATGTAATCAACTGTGACGAGATTGGAGAAATTCCATACACTTTTTTTAGGAATGTTATCTTTCTACATGGCGTGCTTTTGTAGATCCATCAAATATTTCTCTGGTCTCAAATCTTTGTCTTGATGAAATTGTTTGGAATCAGATTTTGAACTCAAATTTGCTTCCTAAGGATAAGGATCTAGACCTTGTAGACTCTATTGGAAAATATTTGTTACTTCTTCTCAATTCAAGCCTACAGATTGATCTTCATCAAATTATGTTTGACTATCTGAAGAAGTCTCTTTCATATTTTCGTGAAGGAAAGATATTCTTCATTCCTGATGGACGAGTTCTTTCTGAACTGCTACTCCAACAAGGAGCTGTCATAAGTTCTAAGGATGATTCTTCTAAAATCTGAAAAGAAAAGCTTGAAGTTATCTCTGAGATATTCTGATGTTGGAGTTTTACAAATATACGCCTTGTAATTGTTAAATATCTTGTATTAAGCAATCTTGTTGATAAAAATTGTTCTTGTTCATGTTCTTGTGTGCATTTTTTATGTTGTCTGAAGAATAAATAGTTAGCACTATAAATTAAAAACGATTGAAAAATACTTATTGAAAGATTGGAAGCTAATACATATTATAAAAGAAAAACTTTCTAGACATTTGGATCTGTTCTAAGGAATTCCCTAGGCTCATATGACATATCTGGATTGTTTAAATAATCTCCCAAATCTTCCCTTGAAAATTCAACAACCTCCTTCTTCATATGATATATGCGTTTTGACCTAGAAGTTATCTTTCTTTTCTGTGTCTCAACAAAGGTTGTTGGAGATGTATGTGCCTCTGAAGGAATCCTCTTGCTTGAAGATGCTTCAATTGCTACATTCTTCTCATTTTCTTGAGTTGATGCATTCAGTATTGATGTCTTTCTGAAATCTCTCTTTGGAACCCATAGTTGCTTCTGCTTGTACATTTTTGGTGTTCTAAAGATTAAGTGATTCAGAATGATGGTCAGCTGAATATTTTATAGTAATTATTTATCCATTATCTTAAGCGTTTAGAATTTCAATATTGATTAGTCAAATTAATCTTTTAATGTATGACTCTTGGGAAATGATGTCTAGTATATAATCCTAATAAAGATTCTCTTAAGACAGTTGTAAATGTAATCTTAATAGCTACATGTTTGTTTTACTATCTCTTCTGTTCATCTTTTACTTTGTTTATGCATTTGTCAAAAAATCAAAGGGAAAATAAAGCTTTGTACTTATGCAAATTAATCTGGCCAAAACAGATTTTTCATTAAGCATTTAAACATATTACATAATAAAAAGGACTTGAGAGTACTATAGATTACGATCAATATGACTTCTTAATGCCTTATGACTCATCCAGTTTCCCGAATCGATGTCAGGTTCATCCTCATCCACATCCTCATCTTTTGTAACTGAGATAACCAGCTGATAAAATATATTGTCTATGATCTTCTTCTTCTTCTTTGTTGATTTCTTCCTTGGTTTCAAATCAGCAACCAATGGACCTGCTTCTGAAGGTCTCATTGCAGCTGAGGAAGAACCCTCTTCAAAAAATTTCAGTACATAATACGAAGAACCATCATCAGATGCTTCAGAACATGCGGGCTTCTGAGGACCTATCACCTCCATAATGAAGGTGAGAATAGTACACAAGAAGAGGGGTTGAATTATGTTTTTCGTTTTCTTAGTTTGCATCTGATCAGAGTTCAGAATCTAAATTGGTGTTTAGGTTCTGGTTAACTTTTAGCAGCAGAATGTTACACAAAAGAAAATAAATTATAGCAGAAGACATAAAAATTACTGGTTCCTCCCAAATTTAGAGTAGTTCAGTCCCCTTACTTCACAAGAGATTTTCGCTATAATCAAATCATGATTACAATCACTTATGCATTGTGCATAAGACTTTTACATTTGCTCAGATCCAAGGTCTAAGACATCTTGCTCAAGCTTCTCATTCGAGATTTTTTTCTTAGGTTCCACGAACCTAAAACTTCCTTTCTTAGGCCCTCGGCCTAAGACTTCTGCTTGAAGTCCTATGAAATGAGCCTCCTTGCTTGAACCTCTCAGGTTCAAGACTTATTGCTCTAAGTTTCATGAACCGAGCCAACCTTCTTAAGCCACACTGGCCCAAGACTTCTGCTCCAAGTCCCATGAAATGAGCCTCCTTTCTTAAACCCCTTAGGTTCAAGACTTATTGATCCCAATTTCATGTATCGATCCAACCTGATCAGCCCACACTGGTTGAGACTTCTGCTTTAACCGCAACACAAGACTTCCATGCTCAATCAATCCACTTGATTAAGACTTTCACAACTCAAGCACAAAGCAAGAGAATTATGTGGCTCAAGTATCTTGGCTTGAGACTTCATTGCTTAAGTCTGAATGACTTAAGACTTTTGCTCAAGCACATAACAAGAGACTTTGATCTAAACTGCTAAACAAGTTCATCCTAATAGAGAAAAAAGGTGTACTTGATACAAGTATCAGAGGTACGATAAATCACACTAACAAAGGCCTAAAGCGCTTAAGATTTCTAAGATATTCAATGTGTAAGAAATCCTAAGACTTTACAATTACAACATACAACAGAAAATATGCATATACAATGGTGTTGATAATTGCTAATCTAGTTATTCCTTCTTCTGGATAATCCTTGTTAAAAATTTAGTTTGAACCTTCAGCAATATATATAGTCTTTGCAGAAACTAGTCGTTGAAGAGGTAAATTAATTAAGAGTCTTTTCTTTTGCTCCATAGTACAAGAGATGTTGAAGATAAATACACTAGAAGTTCTTGTTACAATGTGTAACATATTTAACCTTTGAGTCTTCAAGAGATCCTGTACTATTAGAGCTGTTGAGAGTAAATATCTGTAAAACATTGCAGCATTTCTTGAGCCTTGTAATCTGTAGACTTTAGTAGACAAACTGACTTGGCAATACAACTTACTTTCTGCAGTACGGACAACTTCAGCTTTATCACCAACTTTAAATGGTACTAGAAGTCGATTTTCATTCACTAAGTGTAAAGACAATTATGTTTCTTATTTTGATTCTAAGACCGTCTGCTTCAAAGTCTACGCCAGGCATCACTTAGCAAGTATATTTCAGATTCTACCACCAAAAGCTAGCAATTCAGCAACTCCTAAGTTAACTAATGTAAAACAAATTCTGACTATAATATTTACAAGTATTAAAACATGCACACATGTAACGCACATCAAATAAACCATTATTCTTTCAATACTTTGTTATCATCAAAAACCAACGAAAATTTGTCTTGAATAAATCTTGTTCTAACAATCTCCCCCTTTTTGATGATGACAAACATAAGTATTTAAAGGACAATGTTAGGCAGTTATAATTTTCTCTGCAACATTAGGGTATGAGGTTTGTAAGCTCTCCCTGAGTCTAATAGTCTGAAGCTAAGTTCTGTAGACCAATAACAAGTACTACTTTCAAGAAAAAATAATTTAATTTTCTTAGTAACATAAGAGTCTGAGGTTTGTAAGCTCCCCATGAGTCAAACAGTTCCAAGGTTGAGGATTGTAAGCTCCCCCTTAGTTCCATATTTAAGAAAACCAAAAATGATATTTTAAATTCCTTTGGCAACATCAGAATACGAGTTTTTTAAGCTCCTTCTGAGTTTCATAGGCTAAGGTTGAGGTTTGTAAGTCCTCCTTAGATATATGTAAAAGAAAGTTAAAATGTGTCGCCCGAGCAAGATAACCATAATAATAGAAATTTAAATAACAAAATTATAAATGATATGTACAACTGAATAGGTACTCATTGAGTTCATTTTCTAATTAAATACTTACCATCATTTCTCCTTATTTTGTCACATAAAAAAGAAATAAAAAGAGAAGAACAAAAGAATTACAATTATAAATGCATCACAGGCCATAATTACAGGATCTGTTTCTAAGAAATGAAAGGCGACCAAGTAACAAAGGTCTTTAAGGATTATATAGTGCATGCTTTAAATTTTTAGTGGTCGTTACTGTTTCAAGAATCAAGCAAGGATTTAAATCAGTCGTTTGGGTTACTCACAAGTCATTGTAAAAGCAATCAAAACCTAGTTCATTTTCATCAATATCCACCAGAGTCATGGAGTCATCAGCTGAGATTCATAAGACTTTTGTCGTAACATAAATCTTTGAGAGCTCTACAAGAGAGAGTGTCCAGAACCTACAGAGACTAGTTGTTTATGAGTCACCCACAACTGGGTTTGTGGTCTCTGTAAAGCTTACTTCTGACGAGGCTACGTCAGTAGTTCCAAATAACCTAAATGGGTAGGTCCATCAGAAGTTGCGATGAAGCCAAGAAGGAAGAATATGAAGAGGTCAAAGAGAAGAAGAAGGTCCAACAAGATATTTTACACTTCAATCCCAGAGGTAGAAGAGGAAGAAGCTGACGAGGATGAACTAGATATAGATTATGACAACTGTAATTATCATAAGGCTCATGATGACTTAGATAGAGATCTATTATAAGATCATACAGTTCCCTATGAAAAATATTTTGTAATCCTTCTACTTTAATCAATGAAATAATACTTTTGACCAATTTATTTATTACATGCAACCACTCTCAATAATTTCCCTTTTGATTTTCTGATAAATGTTGCACCCTAAAATTTGACCAACCGATTCTCCTATCTGACTCGTGGTTTAAATTCATATTCGCAAATCAGACACATGATATTTGTGCACAGACAGAGGATATCAGGGTTACAGATTGGTTTTCATTTACTAGATACGGCAAATCCAATCCAGATCATCAGGGTCTTATTTTCGGGAAATTGTGCGCTCCTCGGTGATTTTTAGCTCGCATAGTGATTTTGGGATGTTCTGATGCCCGGGGTTCTCTGTTCGATTCGATCTGGTCTCGCGCGCTCTTTTATGGTGGTCATTTGCATTTGTCTGCGTTTTCAGGGTTTAATAGACTTTTGTGGATTTTAAATAGGCTTTAGGATTTTTTTTAGGATTTAAATAGATTTTTTTTAGAATTTTAAATAGCTTAAATCTCTTTTTAGAATTTTATATAGATTTAATAGTTTTTTAATCATTTTTAGAATATAAAAGATTTTAAGTAGTTTTTAATTGTTTTTAGAATAATAAAGAAAAAAGGGGAATATAGATTTTTCTTTTATGTTAATAGGAATTTTTAATAGTTTTTAATAGAAATAATAGAGTTTGTGTTAATAGAGGTTTAATCTTTTAATAGATTTTTCTTATTAGTTTTAAATAGGGATTTTAATAGTTTTAAATAGAAATAAATAGAGATTGTTTTAATATAGATTTAATAGTTTTTTTTTAGGATAATAGATTTAATAGTTTTAAATAATAGTATGAATTTTAATAGAAATTAAATAGAATTTTAATGGGTTTTTTAGAGATTAGTAGAGTTTTATTAGGTCTTAATTGGTTAATTAGGCTTAATCAGATTTAGAGTTTTTTTATTAATCAGTTTTTCAATTTTTTTAGGGTTTTTTTTGCCATTTTTCATGGGCCCAGAAAGCAGTTTTTGAAGCCCAATCAAGTCCCAGAGTCCAATTCATTTTTTTTGTCCGTTTGGCCACAGAAAGTGACACTTGTCACTATAAAGGGGACCCACCACACCAACTCAGAGCTTCCCTCCTCGTGCCACCTGCCCCACTACACTCTGCCACACGTCTCACACACGTCTCACACTCTGCCAGCACTCTCACTACGTGGCATCACCACAAGCTTCACCGGAAATGCCCTTGACCGGCATGCAAAGCCGGTGACCTCCCACCGCCGGCAGCCCCCACCGTCACCGGACCGCCGCAACCGCCCGCCGGAGTTGGTTTTCAACCCAGAATCATCCAAACCCTTCGTCCTTCTCCGATCCTCCTCCGTCCCCCTTCATCTTCTCCCCATCGGAAAATCCAACCACCGCCGGAAACTTCATACAATTTTTCCAGAACGCATCCATCTTCATTGTTCTTCAAAGAAATTCCAGAATGCATCCATCTCCATCGTTCCTCAAGCATAATTTTCCCAACAACATCCAAGAACCTTCAACTGCCTCAGCCAAAGCCTACGCCCAAACTTTCATCCACGATCTTCATCCTTTGGTTTCCAGAACAACAAACTTCCAACGAGTACCAGAAATTGTTTAGATCTTCTTGATCTTCGCCTTCAACCGAAGATTCCCAGAACCGTCATCCTCATCAGTATTCATCAACGGCAAGTTCTTCAGCAAGCGCCTGGGACCTTCATCGGGAAGTTTTCTCCGGTTGTGGATCTTCAGAGGACCATTAGTTTCCTCAACGAGCTTCGAGTCGTTCGTCTTTCCAGGTTCGTTCTCACTACCTCCATTGCTGTTTGTCTTTCATTGACTTTAGGGTTAATCGTTTTAGGATTTGAGGTTCGTGGTTGATTATGTTGAAGGCGAGGGCGAAAGTGTTCTGGGTAGGGTTGTTTGTTTCTGAGATTTGGTTGATGATTCATGAGAGGTGGGAGAGAGGTTGCAGAAGGGATTTGGGGACGAAGCTAGGGTTCGTCGTTGATGAACAGTGATTTGAGATTAGGGAAGGAGAATGGTTTTGGGGTTTGGTAGTTGGATTAGGTCTGGGCTGGGTTAGGCCCAAGATTCGTATTGCTGAAGCATACTCCCAATTACTCGTTCTCCCCCCCCTTTGCGTGAGATTACTGAAGGTGTTTGGATTGGGCTTAAGCCCTCTGCTATCCACACCCCCCACCAGCGGCCCAAACTGGAAATAACTAGGAACCCTTGCTAAATGCACCGTTGGTCTGCCTATTTTTCTTTGTATTTTTCAGTTGATTTCTGATAGCCATTGGGCCCAGGCGCGCCCTGCTAGGCGCACCCCCCTTCCTGGGCCCATCCTAGAAATTGAACTGGGGCGCCCTTCTATTCGCACCCCCCTCCCCTTTATTTCAATTCTTTTACTTTTTAATTCCTTTAATATTTTCTTGCATTTATAAACTTCATAGAAAATAGGAAAATCTATATTTTTTAATTCTTGTTTTTTTCATGTGTTCATAAATTTGTCTAGAAAAATATAAATAAATAAAATTTCCATTTTATTTTCTTTTCATATTTTTAGTATATTTTTCATTTTAATAGCTTTTTAATATGTTTAGTTTGATATCCAATTTTGTAGAATTTCTTTCAAGACTTTCCCTTAGGATTTTTAATTCATTCTTTTTTATGTAATTAGATATTGAATCATAGTTCCCCATAGGATTTAATTCTTGATTTTTAGATTAAAATTTGGTTAGTTTAATTAGGTTAGCATTAGGGTATCCTAATTAGGGTTTAGGTTATGCATAGGTGTGGAAATTCATTTTCTTTAGATAGTTTTGTCTTGATTTTTGGGTAGAAGCATAGGGGGATGTTATGGGTAGATGTTGTAGATCCTTGTGACTAATTGATAGATTTTTCCCCCTTGGTTTAGTATTTTTAGGTATTTTTCTGAAGTTGACTGGTGATTTTGTCTGTTCTGTGGTTATCTGTTCATCTCTGGGGTTTATTTTGGGGAATTTGTTGTGGGGCTTAGTTTGTTTTGAAGAGCTTGTTGGAGAGCATGATGAAGAGAAGATTGTAGATCAAGACTCAGAGACCCAGAGCTTGGATTATTCCCTGTCTGTGAGGTTTGAGATCCTGAAGTTTGAGGGAAGTTCATGGTACTTTCCTGAGGAAGGCACTATGAATGACTTTCATTATTTCTTCTCACCTCTTTCTTAAGTATCCAATGAGGTTGGAGCCAACTTGTGAGTTTCATTTCTCCTGAGGAGGAATGTAAACTGATCACAGTTGTTGAGCCGCATAGGATACGATTCCTAAGTAGAAGCCTCCTAGTACTTTCCTGAGGAAGGTCCTGAGGGTCTGCTCACTTAGTTCCTCTAGTTCATCTAGTATTTCTTAAGTATCCAATGATGTCGGAGCCAACTTGTGAGTTTCATTTCTCCTGAGGAGGAATGTAAACTGATCACAGTTGTTGAGCCGCATAGGATACGATTCCTAAGTAGAAGCCTCCTAGTACTTTCCTGAGGAAGGTCCTATGGGTCTGTTCACTTAGTTCCCTTAGTTCATATAGGCTTTCTCAAATATCCAATGATGCTGGAGCCTTCGTGTGCGTTTAATTTCTCCTGAGGAGGAATGTAAACTGATCATAGTTGTCGAGTCGCATAGGATATGATTCCTGAGTGGTAACCTCCTGGTACTTTCCTGAGGAAGGCACTATGAGTTTGTCTGCTTAGCTCCCTTTCTTTGGTAAGCTTGTTCTGAAGCTTGGAGACTGGGATTGATTCCTCTTGCGTAGGGTTTTGATTAGAGGTTTTGCTTAGATCTTTGCTTAAGGTGTTGCATAGGGTTTTGTTTAGAGATAGATCAGAAGCTTGTTTTAGGTTTTGTTTAGGGGCCCAGCTCAGGGTTTTTGCTTAAGCTTTGGATAGAGGTTTGTCAGGTTAGCTAGCCTTCTCTTTGTGTTGTTTGACTTGTGTGGTGTTGTGCTGCATTAGACTTAGGGATTCATCTAGATAGATCTGAGTTAGGTGCATCTTAGAAGTAGGCTTTGTGTGCACGAGAAGTTGAGATGATCCTCCTTCTGCTTGTTTGTTATTGAGTGGCTTTGCTTGTTGGTATTTGGTAGAGCTGAGCTCCCTTACCTTTGTGGTTTGCGGCCTTTGCGCCTTGATTGTTTAGTTGTTGCATTCATGCATATTTCCAGCATTTCTTTACTTTGCAGTTGATTCCTGTTTGCCGTTTAGTCCTGTTGCCATGATCCCTTAGGAGCTCTGACCTCTCCGCTGCGGAGTCGTTATGATAGACGTTAGGATGGTCAACCAGGCATGATAGCAGTAGGTAGATTCCCCTTTTTCAGCTATAGTTTTAGGGTGTCTTCTCCCTTTCCTTTCAGTAGGAGTTCTTGAGTAGCTTGTGTCGTAGTTAGCCGAACTACAGCTGCTCTGATTCCTCGTACCCGACGAGGATATGTAGGCATAGGATGCGATATCCTAGCGAGCACATTAACAACTAACCTTCGTTCTCTCGCGGCTGTGCGATCGAGACTTTCCCGCTGACGACTGATTGTTACCCCTTTCTCTTGCCCGAGTGCATTTGAGACCAGATCATAGTTGTAGGTTCCCGAACCTTTGAGACCAGTTTGTTTTCTCACTGCTGTGTGAGAGCCCCCGTGTTTAGCCGTAGTCAGTCGAACTACGTTTGCTCTGATCTTCCATGCTGTGTGGAAGTACGTAGGCACAGGATGCAATGTCCTGGCGAGCAACCTTCCCCTCCTTTCCCGTAGGTAGGCGAACTACGTTGACTCTGATTTCTCGTTCCAAGCAGGAATACGTAGGCATAAAGTGCGATACTTTGCCGAGTCATTTTTATTTTCATTTTCTTTTCTTTTAACCCCTGACCTGTAGAATAGATAGAATAACAATCCATACCCGAAAACAAGCGTGGATCCCGTCGAGTACGACGGACGTGAGGGGTGCTAATACCTTCCCCTTGCGTAACCGACTCCCGAATCCAGGTTTTGGTTGCGACGACCATACCTTTCCCGTGTTGTGCGAGGTTTACTCTGAGCGTTTCCTTTCCCTCCCGTGGGATAAATAACGCACGGTGGCGACTCTTCTGTTCAGCCGGCGCCGATTTTCGCAGTAGCGACAATAAACATAAATGAAGTTAAACTGAAATTAAAAGTAACAGTTAAACATGTTAACTATAATATTCATAGTTGTTAAAGAATCTTTAATAGGTCACACTGTTAGATAACATTTCCAAGATTTATCATTTAAGATATTGATTAGACTTAATCAATATTAAAACAATAGATACTTGGAACAATGTGTGTAACACGTCTATATAAGGACTCATAATAGACTTACTTTCATAACCACTTAATCCTCAAAACACCAAGATGTATAAATAGAAACAAATATGAGTTCTAAAGAGAGATTTCGGAAAGACAACCATACTGAATGCATCAACTTAGGCAAATGAAGGCAAATCAACAGCTGAAGGATCTACTAGCAAGCAGATGACTTCAAAAGTGCTCACCTCTGCAGCATCCTTTGTGAAGACACACCAAAGAAGAAGATCTTCTGGGTCCAAATGCCGAAATCAACTGAGAAAGGAGGCTATAGAGTTTTCCAAGGAAGAATGGCAAGATTACTTAGATAATCTAGACATGTCAGATGATCCTAGGGAATAACTTAGGGTCAATCAAACAAACTAGAATGTCTAAATAATTTGTAATATCTTCCATTTTATTAATGATAAATGTTTCACACATTGAGTTTTTACTCCCATTACTTTAATCCTTTAGAACAAAAATAAATATACAAATTATAGTTTAAACTGCACAACATCATGAACAAACACGAATTATTAATAAGAACACTTAATCCAAAGGTTCTAACAATTACAAGGCAAACTATGTAGAAATCTAACATCAGAATCTTTCATAGATAGCTTAAAACTTATCTCTCTAGATTTTAGAAGAATCAACCTCTGAACTTATGATAACCCCCTGCTGAACAAGTAATTATGAAATAACTCATCCATAAGGAATGAAGAAAATATAACTTGAGGAAGATCAATCTGCAAGTCTGAATTAAGAAGTAGAAGCAGATCCTCTTAAAATATAAGAAGTAGAACTTGAGGAAGATCAATCTGCAAGTCTGAATTAAATAGTCAAATATAACTTGAGGAAGATCAATCTGCAAGTCTGAATTAAGAAGTAGAAGTAGATCCTTTTCAATAGGGTCTACAAGGTCTAAATCATTATCTTTAGGAAGTAAGTTTGAATTCGGAATCTAATTCCAAACAACTGCATCATGACGAAGATTTGAGACCACTGATGTCTTAGATGGATTAACAAAGATATGCCAAGTAGGAAGATAGTGTTCCCGAATAAGAGTTTATGGGATTTCTCATATCTCCTTACAATTGATCACATTACCAATCGCTTTAGAGGTTACTGTTATCGAAACACCAGTTACTTTAGAAAGAATAGCACACTCAAAATTCAGCTCAACAATGGAAGCATTAATCCAAAACTCTTTGACAAGATTTGGATAAGTAAAACCACAGAGCATCTCAAAGCATCCATTCCAACATTTTTCAGACACACTCTTCCAGCAACTCATCAAAATCCACAAACTTTTCATTGTTGACAACTAGTGAATTCAAGGAAGATTTAACTAAAGAATTCATCACAAGTTTGGCTTGATCAACACACAACCAAAGAGAAAATAAAAAGAAGAGGATTGAATAAGATTCTTAAAGGAATAAGAATCTTGTCATATGAAGGACACAAAATGATGTTTCATAAGACAGGGGATAGTGACAGTAAATATATAAAAAGAAAACTTCATTACCAAAAGGTTCTTATCCAACAGATTTCTTGAATCCACTAGATGAATTTTACCATTATAAAAACTTAAGTGATATAAAAGTTTTAGGAAAACCTTTTACTTAAACTGATTTATCAGAAGTAAAGAATCCTCTTCTGTATCTCAAAATCTGACAACTTTCAAAAAATGTCATCCATCAGAGTCTAGTAATTCTAGATTTAGAGAGAGATGTCTTCTGTCAGTCATTAGTCTCCAAGATTCTATTCAAAACTAACACTCCCTCTTGAAACAAGAGTTATGAGTGATAGATGAATATTGAATTGTTTCTTTTGACAGCTAACAAATAGCAGTAACATCACAAAAAATGAGGAAACTGTTTCCATAAATACAATCATCGTCAAGCTTAATGAAATATTCAGTATAGGTAAATACAATGGAGTTTCTTCTTAAATATTTTTGAAGATCCTTTTTCCAAAAGATCTTCTCTAGAAATCTAACAGAAACTTTTTATTTACATCTACACAAATATCTCATCGAATCAAGAAATAAGCCAGAAAAGAACAAGCATTCCCTTTTTTTTTTTGGTATTTTCTCGGTCAGACTCGTATCTGTATTCAGACTTAACCATAGAGTCTGAACACTGTTTTGACTGGATTATAGTTCAATGGGTTTTAAACCAATGAATCCACTTCTCTTACCAAACTCAGTACCGTTAGCACTTAAGTCTTGGTTGTGGGCTCTTCTTCTATCAAATGCTGTAAACAACCTTTGATAAATACCATGGAAGATGCCTATGCTCCTTTCTCTAGTATATGAAGCAACTACATTTGAATGATGATGCTCATATTTCTATGAGACCATACATAAATTTCCAGACAGGCTTTCGTTCTCCTTATGCACAATCTGATAGAAATACCATGATTTATTGCAGAGTATTAGTCTAGAATAAATCATAATATGAACAAGATCTTATTCTTAGAAGAATCATTAATTTCATTGTATTGACTTAAGACTTTGAGATCTTTGATAAGAAAAGAACCATATGATGTTAGCTATCAAAGAATGACATAAAACGAATTAAAGCAATATCATATAATTGCCTGCAAAACACGAAGAAGAATTGAAGGTTTGTCATAGACTTGTCCTTTAATGAAAATTCCATGACGACCCTTGTTATACCCTAATATCCCATCCTCTTTTTGCATTTTTTCATACAAACAAGATGAAAAGCTTAAATTCTTTCTTACCCTCTCATATTTGGGTTTGATTTTGTAGAGATCGTCAAGCACCTCTATGTGTATCTTTTTCCTTATGTTTATATGCCTTATGTTTCACTAACCATTATTAAAAATACTAAAAATATGTCTTATATCCTTTTATTTCTTTGTGATAGACCTAAAATATACTGTTTATTCGACTCGATTTGCGCATGTTATTTAGGATTTTATTTCTGTTTTCTTGTATTATGCCTTTGTTTTGTTTCTTTTTCAGGTTTTTGTGTTTTCAAAGCTACTCGAGAAGAAATGAAGAAAAACGAGCTAAACGACCAATATTCTCTGGAACCTTACACATGGCTTCCACCATGGGGGGCGCCACATAGGGGATGCCACACATTGAACAAGTGACAAACTGCTGACAAATGCCAAGTCTCCCACAACTTTCCACCCTAGTTCATATGGTGGGCGCCATAGGGAGGTGGCGAGCGCCACCTTTGCAATCTCGCTTCCATCCCAAAAGAAGTTGGAGGGCATTCTCGTCCTTACCTGTACTTTCCTACCACTATAAATAGAGGAGTTTTGTCTCATTTCCAATCATCCGAACTTAGTAACAGAACTCAAGCCATAAATTTCACCTATTGTAAAGTGATAAACTTCTCACATCGAGGGGTTATCCCATTGTCTAATCGAGTCTGTAATCGGGTTTGGAGCACTTTGGTAGAAGTTAATTCTGCCGCCATTTTATTTTCGTCATTTATTTCAAGTTGTACCATGATTTAAAGCCTCCCGTTTGGAGCAGGTTTCTGTTTATTTATCTCCCTTTTTATTTATCCTCTTTTATTTCTCGCACTGTTTGTTTATCGCACCCTTTATCGCACTTTATTTATTTCATCGCACTTTATTTACTTGCATTTATTTACCATGCCTATTTACTTTACCATGTCCGGCTAAATCTTAAAGGCTAGGATGCGACGATCGTAGTTAAAATAGTATTCCATACGGCTGTCGATAGAATTACTTAGGGGTTATTCTTACTTTTAACCCTTATTTTCTGCACTTAAAATCGGTTGGGTAAGATCGAAAGTCGTCCAACCTTTAGATAAATTTGGTTAGTCTTAACTGTTCAAAGAAAGCAAAAGCGCTTGGTCCAGTTAAGTAGGAATCTTTAATGTTTTAGAAAACCGATTTTAAAACTATTTTCGGACGCGTTTATGGATTTAAAGTCCAGTTCACAAGAACCTCTTTTTGTTAGAAATTCCATGTCAAAATACTTTTCAACTAAGTTAAGGAACTATATTTATTAAAAATAGGTTTAATCACTCTAACGCAATGCGCGCCTTTTTATAAGTGACAAAAAGAGGGATCAATTAGGGGATAAGCTCGGTTCTGAATACGCAAAAGCGACAGTTCCCGTTAAATTAGTTATTTTCACGAGTAGAAAACATTACCCCATAAGGCATCCTATTTATACGCATTTGGAATACTACCTAGCTATGTGAATTGAATCTAAGCCTGATGTTTTAATATTGAATTTATTTTCGCACTTTACTTTTATTTTGCACAACTTAACCCTTTATTGACTTGCCTTAGGTAAACATCGTAACAATATCAACCGATAGATTGACGTTTGGTCTTTGTGGGATCAATAATATTTTATATTACTCTGACGCTATTCGTACACTTGCGAAACACAACATCAAGTTTTTGGCGCCGTTGCCGGGGACCAATCACGTTAAAATTCCGCACCCTATTGTTACACCGTCTAGACTAAGGTTTTACCCACCGGTCAATGCGAAGAACTCGCATCACCGGTACTTTTATAGATACTTTAGAGGAACCTGAACGTTACACTCACGCACATAGCTTATTTCGTAGAATTAAGAAAGCTATGGACAAAGATCGTAACCAAAGACCCCTTAAGGATTTCGCCCAACCATCTAATGACGAACCTAGTTCTAGTATTGTGAACCTCAATATCCCAGCTCATAATTTTGAACTAAAACCTTCCCTATTACAATTAGTGCAACAAAACCAATTCGTGGGTCTCCCTACTGAGAACCCGAACCAACATTTAAAAACCTTTATTCAACTAGCTAACACTTTTAAAACCAATGGTGCTACTACTGAGGCAATTCGTTTAAGATTGGTTCCCTTTTCCCTCAGAGACAAGGCCTTTACTTGGTTAGATTCCCTTCCAGCCAATTCTATAACAACTTGGGAAGACCTTAGGAGAGTTTTCCTCGCTAGATATTTTCCCCCGAGCAAAAGAGCTGTTCTTAGAAACCAAATAACCAGATTCACTCAAAACCAAGGTGAATCACTCTTCAAGGCTTGGGAAAGATATAAAGACCTGTTGAGAATATGTCTACACCATGGCCTGGAATCATGGCTGATCATTCACACCTTCTATAGTGGACTTCACTATAACACTAAGATGACCATCAACGCTGCCGTAGGGGACGCTTTGATGAATAAATCTTACCCTGAAGCTAGCACTCTCATCGAAGATATGGCTCAAAACCATTGTCAATGGGGGATAGAGCGAGCAACGGTGGAGAAGAAGGAAGCCCAAGGAGGAATACATGATATAAGTTCTATAGACTTGATGCAAGCCAAAATGGACGCTTTGGCCCTTAAAGTCGAACATATGTACGCAAACCCAGTAGCTGCAGCAGCAGTCTCAACAGAGTGTGAATTATGTGGTACCAAAGGGCACCAATCGGCAGAATGCAACCTGCAGATTGAAACTCATTCAGGAGAGGTCAACTATACCCAAGGGAACCCATTTTCAAACACTTACAACCCTGGATGGAAGAATCACCCAAACGTTTCCTACAAAAACAATAACCCTATCCAAAACCCTGCACATCCGAGACCATCTGGTTTTCAAGATCAAAGACAAACCCCGCCTATGCAAGCTGTGCAATCTAAGCTGAAACTTGAGAAAATCATGGAGAACTTCATTACGGCTTAGACCTAGCAAAACAAAGAATTCCTAAACCAGAACATTCATGTAAATGAACTGATTACCCAGTTAGGAGCTAAAGTAGACCAAATAGTCACCCACAATAAGATGCTTGAAACCCATATCTCTCAAATAGCTTTAAAACAAGCTCCCGAGATTACACCCGGAGGATAATTCCCTTGGCAACCTTAACAAAACCTCCGAGGGCAAGCCAATGCAATCACCTTATATAGTGGGACAGCTTACGATGAACCGGTTAACCCGACATTGAGCAAACCCAAGACTTCTAACGAAATCCTGGCACCCACGGACGAAGCAGAGGAACCAGTAGGATCCGAAAACCAGAAAAACCAAGATAAAGAAAAAACTATAGAAAAAACTAACGAACCACCTACGCCATACAAACCTCTCATATCCTATCCACAAAGACTAAAACAAACCAAGATCAATAACCAATATCAGAAATTTATTAAAGTCATAGATAAACTTCGTGTGGAGATCCCTTTCACAGAAGCCATCACCCAGATACCATCATATGCAAAATTCCTGAAAGACATCCTTACCAATAAACATAGACTTGACGATCCAAAACCTTTGGAAAGCAATTCCATTTCCAAAAATAAACTTGCCAAAAAGGAGAAAGATCCTGGAAATTTCTCCATACCTTGTATTTTGGGGAGTCATGTTATCAATAAAGCTTTTCTAGACTTAGGAGCTAGTGTAAGCCTCATGCCTCTGGCAGTTTTTGAAAGGTTAAAACTAGGAGAATTTCAACCTACGAAGATGTCTCTTCAGTTAGCCGATAGATCAGTCAAATATCCGGTTGGCATATTGGAAGACGTCCCCGTTAGGATCGGTCAATTATTCATCCCGACTAATTTTGTTGTCATGGACATTAAAGAAGATGATGATATCCCAATCATCCTAGGTAGGCCATTGTTATCAACCGCAGGAGCCATAATAGATGTCAAGAGAGGGAAGTTGACTTTTGAGGTAGGTGAAGAAAAGATAGAATTCATTCTTTCGAAGTTTCTTATGGCACCAGTATTAGGAGATGCATGTTATGCCATAGACATCATCAATGAATGCATTAGGGAGCTAGAATTAGAAGAAACCATCAAATTGCCTTCAACCCTCATTAAGGAAGATGATGGATTTATGGAACCCTACATTGATGATAACCTGTACGAATGTTTATCCCTTGCCCCCGATCCAATACCATGCCCTAAAAAACCAGCTCTAGAACTTAAGGAACTCCCCAAGAATCCAAGATACGAGTTCTTGGACGAAGAAATGAACCGTCCAGTTGTAGTCAGTGCTACCTTAAACCAGGTAGAAACAGACCAACTCTTGTTTGTCCTACACAAATATCCCTCAGCCCTAGGGTATAACATCTTTGATCTAAAAGGTATAAGTCCATCCATGGGCATGCACCGAATCTCAATTGAGGAAGATTCAAAACCTTCTAGAGAACATCAGAGAAGGATAAACCCTATAATGAGTGATGTTGTAAAAAAGGAAGTTCTCAAGTTACTAGAGGCAGGTATAATCTATCAAATCTCAGATAGTAAGTGGGTGAGCCCTGTGCATGTAGTACCTAAAAAGAAAGGCATCACAGTCGTGTAGAAAGAGAAAGGAGAACATGTAGCAAAACGGATAAAAGGAGGATGACGTATGTGTATCGATTATAGGAAGTTAAACAAAGCCACTAGAAAAGACCACTTTCCCTTACCATTTATAGACCAAATGCTGGAACGTTTGGCCAGACACTCCTCATTTTGCTATCTGGATGGATATTCCGGATTCTTCCAAATCCCTATACATCTAGAAGATCAAGAGAAAACTACCTTTACATGCCCTTATGGAACTTTTGCCTACAGACGAATGCCTTTCAGTCTCTGTAATGCACCAACAACCTTCCAGCGTTGCATGATGGCAATCTTCGCTGATTACCTAGATGGAATTATGGAAGTGTTCATGGATGATTTCTCGGTATGCGGATTTGATTTCAATAACTGTCTCGCTAACCTTGAGAAAATCCTAAAAAGATGTGTGGATATCAACCTGGTGTTAAACTGGGAGAAATGTCACTTTATGGTCAGCAAAGGTATAGTCTTAGGACATATAGTCTCCGAAAGAGGTATAGAAGTAGATAGAGCTAAGATAGAAGTGATAGAAAATCTTGAACCCCCTAACACTATCAGAGAAGTCCGAAGTTTTCTTGGACACGCTGGTTTCTACCGGCGCTTTATTAATGATTTCTCTAAAATAATAAAACCTTTAACCGGACTCCTAATGAAAGATATCGAGTTTAACTTTGACGAAAAATTCCTTGAAGCATTCAACTTTCTAAAACAAGCGTTGATCTTGGCACCCATTATCCAACCTCTAGATTGGGCCGAACCTTTCGAAATCATGTGCGATGCTAGCGATTACGCTGTAGGAGTTGTCCTAGGGTAAAGAAAGGATAAGAAATTACATGTTATATACTATGCTAGTAGAAGCCTAGATGCTGCTCAGCTTAACTACGCTACCACTAAGAAAGAACTTATTGTTGCAGTTTTTGCTATGGACAAATTTCGATCCTATCTAGTAGGATCCAGAATTATAGTTTATACAGATCACGCTGCCATCTGTTACTTATTAAACAAGAAGGATGCCAAACCTAGGTTACTTCGGTGGATCCTCCTATTACAAGAGTTCGATCTGGATATAAGAGACAAGAAAGGCACGAAAAATGTAGTTGTCGGTCACCTTTCTAGGCTTGAGTACCTAAAACCAGATCCACTCCCTATAAATGATGATTTTACCTACGATAGGTTAATCGCTAGGATAGAAGCCATAGAAGAGAGCAACCTAGATCCTTCTAAGAACCCTGAGAGATCTCTGGCAGTAAGCAGCGTACCTTGGTACGTAGATTTTGTAAATTACCTAGCTGCCGATATCATACCCCCCGATTTTAACTACCAGCAGAGAAAGAAGTTCTTTAATGATGTAAGACACTTCGATTGGGATGAACCTCTCCTTTTTAAAAGAGGCACAGATGGTATTTTCCGCTGTTGCGTCCCAGAAGAAGAAGTAAGAAAGAAAATAAAACACTGCCACTCTGCACCTTATGGAGGACACTCTAGCACCTCCAAAACGCACGCCAAGATTCTTAGAGCAAGCCTGTTTTGGCCGATAATGTGGCGTGATATACACACCTATATAGTTAAACGTGATCGATGCCAGCGTACTGGGAACATCTCAAGGTCTGACGAAATTCCCTTAAGAAATATTCAAGAGGTGGAACTTTTTTATGTTTGGGGCATAGACTTTATGGGACCATTTTAGTTTTCCTTAGGAAACAAATACATCTTAGTAGCAGTTGACTACGTGTCTAAATAGATTGAAGCCATAGCCTCTCCCTCCAACGACACACGTGTAGTCATAAAGTTGTTTAAGAATTACATATTCCCTAAATTCAGAACACCCCGTCTTGTTATCAGCGACGGTGGACCGTATTTCATATCAAGAATCTTCAAAAAACTTTTAAGAAAATATGGAGTTAAGCATAGGATAGCGACACCTTATCACCCACAAACTAGTGGCCAAGTAGAAGTATCCAATAGAGAAATTAAACAAATCTTAGAAAAAACGGTTTCTATATCAAGAAAAGATTGGTCTCAAAAGTTGCAAGATGCGCTATGGGCCTATTGAATCACCTTCAAAACCCCTATTGGAACAACTCCTTACCAACTGGTCTATGGAAAATTCTGTCATCTACCCTTTGAATTAGAACACAGGGCCTATTGGGCCATAAAAACCCTAAACTTTGACTATTTTACTGTTGGAGAAAACCACGTCCTTAATATACATAAACTAGAAGAACTCTACCAATCCGCCTATGAAAACGCTATTATATATAAAGAAAGAACCAAGGCCTGGGATGACAAGAAGATCGTGAAGAAAGATTTCCATATAGGAGATCCTGTTCTCCTATTCAACTCCAGATTGCAACTCTTTCCTGGAAAGCTTTGTTCAAGGTGGACAGGTCCCTTTACAGTTACTAAAGTTCTACAATCAGGAGCAGTTGAGATCTAGAACCAGTCATGTAGCCCATTCATTGCAAATGGGCAGAGACTAAAATTCTAAGAAGGAGGGGACATTCCCGACGATTACTCCAGCCACACCTTGATTGATCCACCACTGCCTACTTCGACCATATAGGTTCTACTCGTCAAGCTAACAACGTTAAACAAGCGCTACCTGGGAGGCAACCCACGGTTTTCTTTACTTTTCTATACTTATCTTTTATTTTATTTTATTTTCATTTGTTAGTAATTATTATTTTATATGTCAAATAACTGTTTATGATGCTTGTACTTTCAGGTCTCGTTTTCTAAATTTTACTTGAAGGATGCAACCTCTTGATGACATGCACGTCACCTTTAGGGACGACAACGGGAGGCAGAGGTACTATGTTCTTCAGCAGCGTCCTATGGCACCGACCCGGTACCCAGATCGGGCTTGCACGGAAGCTTTAAGCATTGAGCCCATCATACAGTTTCTCTGTCATTAGCTCCATTGGGACGAATATGCTAATCAGTTACACCAGACCTACAAGCATCTTACTCTGGAGTTCGGTGACCTGCTTGGATTTCAGACCACCCCTAATGCTATACCTGACCTACCGATGGGTTATTTTATGAGTTAAGACATCGAACAATTCTGGAGAGGCATTATAGGCGGAGGGATCCTCGACCCATCCACTCAGCTATCTCCGGACATCCACAACCCAGCTATGAGGTACTTTCAGATGATCCTAGCTCACACTTTCCTCAGAAAGGCTGACATTGACATGCATGTTAGTGAGGAAGAGATCTTTTTCCTGTTCTGTGCAAATCGACTACGCCCAGTGGCATGTGGGAACTTTTTGCTGAATAATCTTGAGGGCACAACTAGATCCTCAGAAGGGATTATTCACGTAGGAGGCACCGTCACTCAGATAGCCACAACATTAGGACTTACCAGCCAGCTACTGCACCTGACTCCGTATTGTGGATACACCTTGTTGGACATTGATTTCTATTTGGACAGAGGGTTGATGAGGAGAGCATCATTTTATCCTGATTATTTCAAACTCCTGGTCGACTACCAGACCATCCACTATTTTACATTGCCTGATCCTGCTATGACCAGTGTCCATGATCCTTCCAACTGGAGTTATACCTTAGAAGGTTATGGAGAGATGATTGATGAGCCACGCACACCGCCTTCGGCAGAGTACCATCCTTCACCGCCCTCTTCGAGGATGACGATATTATCCAATAATCACTCACTACGAAGGAATGACTTGTACACTCAGATAGCAGAGCTGCGTATAGAGATAGTTAGACTCCAGCAGACAGTCGCTGACCTCACTTTGCAGGTGCAGATATCAGACATGACTCATGCAACGGAAGCCGACACATTATACCAAGAGATCTCATACCAACACAGAGAGCTACACACCCTCCGTCATGCTGACACCGTTTTATTACTTTTTATCCTTTGTTTTATTGCCGTCTTCATTTACAGACTTATTTCATTTGCTTACGTTTTTCTTTCATAACATTAACTAATACGGTTTACATATATATATATATATATATATATATATATATATATATATATATATATATATATATATATATATATATATATATATATATATATATATATATATATATATATATATATATATATATATATATATATATATATATATATATATATATATATATATATATATATATATATATATATATATATATATATATATATATTTGTGATAATTGGTATTTCTTTATTTCATACAAATTTTATTTTTTTTTCTTTTTTCACTTAATTATGTTTCCTGATTTTTTATGTCAAAATAAGTAGAAGAAAAAATTATATAGGAGAAAAATAAGTGTGTCAGGACAGGTAACTTTTACTGCCAACACACTCCAAAAATCAAGAAGGAGCCCCAAAGCCCAAACAAAGGACCAAAATCCGGCCCAATCACCTTCAGTGAGGATGGCGCCCGCCATATAGTCCATGGCGCCCGCCACGGGTTTTGGACTATATGTGGGGCAGAAGTTGCAAAACCACCATTTTCACATCTCAAACCTCCAAAATTCCATTTTTGGCCATCCGAAAATCTCCCCGAAAGCACCAAAAGTTCCTAACTTCATCATCCACTCACCAACCCATTAACCATTCCAAGTTCCATTTCCACCTTCCCTCACCAAAATCCATTAAAACCCCATCTTTACCCATTTCCAAAATATATCCATTTCACTCATCTTCCATCTCTAGAGTATATCCACGGAACACGAATGTTACATTTTGTGTCAAGGGAAGCCCGAAGAAAGACAACGGAAAATTCTCGACAAACTGCAAAGCCGGGACATCGCTTCGACACGGTATGTGGATGACAACTGTCTGTATTCTTTGGGTATTTATCATAGTGTTTATCACTTGTTAGACACTTTAGGACTACACGAAATATTTGATATTCGTGATCCTACTTTTGAGAGGCTGACTAGGGAATTCTTGAGTTCTCTGATTTATGTTGTCAGGCCCAACACTACTAGTACCGTCGGCACGGTACAGTTCCTAATGTTTAATGTTGAATACAAATTTAGTACCGACGAACTCGCAGAAAGGCTAGGACTGCCTTTTGGTGAATGTGCTATTTGTGAAGCACCTCTGGATTCCGATTGGTCTGTGGAGGCATTTTCCTTTTGGCACAGGTTGTCAAATTTTACGATTACATCTTTTGAAGGAATACTTGCCTCCCGGATCCATAACCCGACCATCCGCGTATTTCGGTACATGTTAGCCTGTACTATCTTTGGCCGGGAGAATCCAAATAAAGTGAATGCAAAAGAATTACTATTTTTGTAGGGGTGCCTTACAAACAGGAAATTTAATGTGGTTCTGTTCATGATTTCCCATATGACTGCCGCAATCAAGAGCACTGGGACCATTTCTTTCGGTGGACTTATTACGTCTATTGCAAAGGCTCTGAACCTAGATGCAGAGATAGCAACTTTAGCACCCCTTCCTCCTTGCACAATTAATTTAAAATTCTTAAAAGATATGAAACTGTGCAAGGTCAGGAAGGAAAGGGGCTTTGAGCTTATGATCCATGGAAAGGCTATCCCACCTATCATTCTGCCTTGCACTAGACGCACAAATGCAACTATCGCGAGGAACTAGACCTATGATTTAGATGCTCCACCCATTACAGGTCCAGTACCTCCGAATATTCTTGTTGGTGACGGTGATGATACCGATGACGAGTATGACGGGCGAGAGCAGTCTCCCGGTCATCCTATGCCGCCTCACCATGTGCCACAGACACACATTGCACCATCTTTGTCTTACCATTCTGCAGGTATCGCTCCTGGTTTTTATATATCTGAGCAGATGTGGCGAGACCAATTAGCAAGAGAGGAGAGACGTGATAACTTGCTCACCACCATACAACAACAATTATTTGAAAATATGAGATTCATGCAAGAGTCTCAGCAGCAGATGAGCCAATCCATGCAACGCATAATACAATCTCAAGCTGCTCTGACCACCAGATTCGACGAGTTCGATGCTTCTTAGATCGATCGTTATCACAGCAGATCTCGCCGTCATAGGTACTCACCGCACGCTGGCGACAGCACCAGCAGCATGCCTTAGGCCCTTCAGGTACCTCTTCCCTTTCTTATTTTGAAACATTGGGGACAATGTTCAATTTAAGTGTGGGAGGAGACTTTATTTATTTTCTCGCTTTTTCTTGCATTTTTCATTTCTTTTATCGCTTTCTAGCTTATTTTCGTTTTTAGAATACACATGTCCTTAACGAGTCATTTGCAGTATACCCTTATTCCCTCATTTCTTAAGCCTCACCGAAAAAATATTTTTATTGACAAAAAGTGTACTATCCTGAAAATTTTTAGGCTTTGAGGCAAGTTCGAGTTAGGATGCAGATGATTTGGAAAAACCCTTTTTGAAACATCGATATCACTATAACACCTTAGGCTTCGCGAATGTAGAAATTGACCCCGATACCCTATGTACCATGGCCTTAATAAAAATGTTCATAGTAAGTCCTTAGTAGTTTATCCTAGCAGTCAGCTCTGGCCAAAGCGTGATCTAAGTGAAGGACCGATGAATATAAGTGAATGATCTGCATATTCAAAAATAATAATTGCAACTCGGGTAGAGGTAACCCTCACAAGGTCATTTAACCCAAAAAGTTGTAAAAATTTCGAAAATATAAAAAAATAAAAGCAAAACAAAATAAAATATCTTCCCATTAATAGTTGGTTAAGAGGTGTCTAGTGCTGAACTTGGCAGGGTGGGTTACGATCCGATCCCCCACAACTACAATAGGGTCAATAAAAGGGGTTACACCAGTTTGTGTACCAGGGCCCCATGCTTGAGATCAGAATCACTAACCGGTCACTTCACTATGACCATGTATGGATAACGAGCTTAATGTGATTGTGCCTGAATGAAAAGGACCCAAAAGGAGGTTTAAAAGTAGGCCTAGGTACGGTAGGGTAGTACGGATTGATTTTTGTAAGAACGAAGTCTGTGTCCGTATTTGCGGAGAAGTGTCATTCTGATACCCGTGGTTTACTGATTTAATACCTATCACTTCATCCCAGCTTGAACTTAGACGCCGTTTTTTCCCATATCATTTATGGATATCACATTTCTTTTGTCATGATGTTTTGCTTGAGGAAAAACAAAGGCTTTAGTGTGGGACAATTTGATAGACCTAAAATATACTATTTATTCAACTCGATTTGCGCATGTTATTTAGGATTTTATTTTCGTTTTCTTGTATTATGCCTCTGTTTTGTTTCTTTTTCAGGTTTTTGTGTTTTCAAAGCTACTCGAGAAGAAATGAAGAAAAACGAGCTAAAAGACCAATATTCTCTGGAATTGTACACATGGCTTCCACCATGGCGGGCGCCACATAGGGGATGCCACACATTGGACAAGTGACCAACTGCTGAAAACTGCCACGTCTCCTACTACTTTCCACCCTAGTTCATATGGCGGGCGCCACCTTTGCAATCTCGTTTCCCTCCTAAAAGAAGTTGGAGGGCATTCTCGTCCTTACCTGTACTTTCCTACCACTATAAATAGAGGAGTTTTGTCTCATTTCCAATCATCTAAGCTTAGTTACAAAACTCAAGCCATAAATTTCACCTATTGTAAAGTGATAAACTTCTCACATCGAGGGGTTATCGCATTGTCTAATAGAGTCTGTAATCGGGTTTGGAGAACTTTGGTAGAAGTTAATCCTGCCGCCATTTTATTTTCGTCATTTATTTCAAGTTGTACCAAGATTTAAAGCCTTCCGTTTGGAGCAGGTTTTTGTTTATTTATCGCCCTATTTATTTATCCGCTTTTATTTCCCACACTGTTTTTTTATCGCACTGCTTGTTTATCACACCGCTTTTTTATTTACCATGCCTATTTACTTTACCATGTCCGGATAAATCTTAAAGGCTAGGATGCGATGATATTAGTTAAAATAGTTTTCCATACGATTGTCAATAGAATTACTTAGGGGTTATTCTGACTTTTAACACTTATTTTCTGCACTTAAAATCTGTTGGGTAAGATCGAAAGTCGTCCAACCTTTAGATAAATTTGGTTAGTCTTAATTGTTCAAAGGAAGCGAAAGCGCTTGGTCCAGTTAAGTAGGAATTTTAGTGTTTTAGAAAACTGATTTTAAAACTTTTTTGGGACGCGTTTATGGATTTAAAGTCCGGTTCACAAGAACCTCTTTTTGTTAGAAATTCCATGTCAAAATGCTTTTCAACTAAGTTAAGGAACTATATTTTTTAAAAATAGGTTTAATCACTCTAACGCAATGCGCACCTTTTTATAAGTGACAATAAGAGGGATCAATTAGGGGATAAACTCGGTTCTAAATACGCTAAAGCGACAGTTCCCGTTAAATTAGTTCTTTTCACGAGTAGAAAAAATTACCCCATAAGGCATCCTATTTATACGCATTTGAAATATTACCTAGCTATGTGAATTGCATCTAAGCCTGTTGTTTTAATATTGAATTTATTTTCGCACTTCACTTTTATTTCGCACAACTTAACCCTTTATTGACTTGCCTTTGATAAACACCGTAACAATAGCAACCGATAGATTGACATTTGGTCTTTGTGGGATCGATAATCTTTTATATTACTCTGACGTTATTCGTGCACTTGCGAAACAGAATATCACTTTGCAAGGTAGGATGTTATACCATGAATACCAATCATGACTCATCAGCTAGGGTTTTGCTCCCTCAAGGTTAAAGTATGGTCAAACATTGATTCCCAAGGGCTATCCCATCAAACCATAACTTATAATATCAAAGTACAAGGTTTGAAGCATCATTCAATCTCATTTTTTATCAAATACATCTCAAGGTTTAGTAGCTTGTCTCTCAAGAAAATTCAAAGCTTCGTGTGTTTATTTCCACGCCTTCATCAACAAGTTACATCAAGCTTTGGTCAACTCAATAAAAGTAAAATCAAGGACATATTATTTTGATTTTATATGATTATCCATGTGCCTTGAAGTGCAAGAAGAGTCCAAGTTTACAAGTTTGTTCAAGGAAGTTTGACCTAAAAAGTCAACATTTCAAATCAAAGTTCCAAAGATGACAACTCCTTCAATTCTCAATATGTTTTAATACTTCTTTTTGCATATGAATCTTCTCAACATCCTCTTCAACTTCTCTTTACATGACAAGAGCCAACTATGCTTGGAGGATTATCAAAGGTTTGGAGACCTTATAGGTCATTTGTGGACTTAGTGAAATTTTGCCAATTTATAAGTGACTTTTTCTCAACTTTCAAGAATCACAACTCTCTCAATTTTCAACATATGGAGATCACTATTTTTGAAAAATATCATTTGTTATACTCTCTACAAGTTTTCTTCAAAGGTCAAAGTAAAACTGTGCTTGGAAGGCCATGGAATTCATTGATACATTATAGGTTATTTTCAGCCATTTGGACTTAGAATTTTTCAAGTTTGGTTTGCCAGATTTTTGTGCCAACTTCAACATGAAATAACTTCTTTCTCAAGCATCCAAATGAAACCTTTATTGGCACATTTTAATATTTTCCATGATATTAACAAATTACAAAAAGAATTGAAACAAAAAGCCTCTTGTACATGATGCCCCATTGATGTAAACATGGTCACTTGGAACTGAAGATTTTCACCATGATCAGATTTTTACCTCAATAATCTTTAATTACAAGCCAAATTACCAACTGTTTTAGACCTAAAAATGTTTAATCAAGTTCCCAAAAGTTAATTGACTCATAAAATGCATGATTTGGCTGAGTTTTGATGCATTTCAAGTCACACTTTCTTCATGATAAGGGTACAAACGATTACACTAAATTTTCACTCATTTCACCCCTCTCACCATTCCATCATATTCAACTATAAAAAAATGACCTTACTACCTTTGTTTCCAAGCTTTTAAGAGTCAGAAAACCTCTTCTCCACCTTTAAATTTTCTGCCAAAAGTGAGCTATATGAAGGTGAGAAAAACACTTAGAAGGGGGGGGGGGGGTTGAATTAGAGTTTTAAGAAATATGGCAATAAAAACAACTCAAGATTTTTATCCTGGTTCATTGAACTCAACTACTCCAGTCCACCTTATCAAAGATGATTTGCCTTTCTCCACAAGGACTTAATCCACTATTAATCAACTGATTACAATAGTAAGCACTAAGAACAACTATCTTAGTCTTCTCAAGAACAACTGACCACAACTTGGTCTTCTTAAGGAACTTCTTACAAATTAATGTAAACTAACAAGTGTTTGAATGCTTCTAAATAAGTTGTATCACAACTGTGATATTTACACTTAAGATTAAGTACAACAAAAACTATACAGTTTTATGAGTGATCAAATGAATAAGATCTTTGTGAGATTTTCTCTTTGATGAATCAAGCGTGTATGAGAATTTCTTTCTGAGTGATCTAGCAATGAACAAGTGATGAGCAGGAAATTAGCAGCTTCAAAATGTTGTAGAAGTTCTCCTTTTATAGCTTTTCTAAATGCTTTGAGTGTCTGCAGTTGAATATAATATTAGATTATAAGACTTTTCATTACCAAAAAGTATGGGCAGAGATATGCTTTCTGCAGGAAAGGTATGGTTGTAGAAGCCTTGGGATTTGCACCACGTCACTTCTTTGGACAAAATATCCGTTGGTTACTTTGGAAGTAGCACCACGTCCAATCAAGTTTACAGCTTCTTCAACAAGCTTCCTTCAGGATGAAGTCTTCATAATCTGCACTTTAGAACTTGTAGCAAGCTTAAAGGTATGAAATACTTTAAGATGATCAGAGCTAAAATGATTGAGATGTTCAGAGTCTTGAATAGGTGATCAGATCTTAATATATCAGAGTCTCAATCTTGATCAGAGCCTTCATCAGAGTATGCAGCAGTATGTGCTTTGAGCGTGAATATTAATGATAAGAGTCTGGTTATCAAAGCCTATGATCTTGCAGTGAAAAGAACTTCAGAGTCTGATTAGATCAAAGCTTTCAACTTTTGTACACTTCTTTCATTAACGCTTCAGATCATTCTGTAGCTTCTGCTTCCGATCCTTCTGGCAGCGCTTCAGAATCTTCTGATAGTCTTGCATCTGATGCTTCAGAGCTTTGCATAGTTTCTTGTACTTATGTATTTTTCTTCTTTAAGAGTATTTAATTTTATACCTGAAACAATAATACTAGAACAAATTTTAGAGTATATATTTTCTTAATACAAAATTCCATAACAGTTATCATCAAAACATTGAGATATAAGAAACACCAATCTGTGTTCTAACAATCTCCCCCTTTTTGATGATGACAAAACATAGGGAATTTTGTTCAATAAAGAGAAATAAAATATATAACTCCCCCTGAGATTAAGAATCTCCCTCTGAAATGAATACTCTAATAGAAGAGAACACTTCCCTTTTTGCTTGAGTATATTTCAGAACCTGGTATAAATCCTTGTTGAGAGAAAGAATTAAAGCTTGAATGCTTTCTAGAGTTAGAGTCTGATGATTTCTTTCAAAATGAAGAGTCTGGTGTATCTTCCAGAATCAGAGTCAAATTTGCTTCAAGGATCAAAGCCTGGTTGGGTAATTCTCAGGGTAACTTCAGATCATTTTTGTCAGATGAAATAATAAGATCTGAAAGTCTTAAGATTCAATGTTAGATTAAAACAATGTATGAATTTCATTTTAGTATTGCTTATGGATTGAACAATCAAATTCTCTTTCTCCCCCTTTTTGTCATAATCAAAAAGAATTTTAAAGACAGAAAAGATAACAGAAGAAGAGAAAAACACAACACATAAATGAAAAACATAACAGCCAGATTCATTCAGATCAAAATAGCGCAAAAAAACATAAGATGTTCATACAGCAGATGACAGAAAATAGAGCAACAGAAAACAAGTGCAAAATAAGAATGCAAAAACATGGAAAAGAAAACTAGGGCTGGCGAGAAGCAATCAGGGTCAGAAGATCAGTAATCTTTGCAGTGGACTCTTCCTGCTTGGCCATCCAAGTCTTGATCTCTTCAGTAGTCTGTTCCTGTTTTATCATCCATGATCTGATTTCCTTGACTTCTTGGACAACATCTGGAGTCTCAGTCTTCATCTCAGATACAGAGGGTTCAGAAGCAGATGCAGTTTCCATAGGATGATCAATCTCCATGTTAGATGCAGGAGTATCTTCTATCATTGCAGAATCTTCAGCAGGAGCATCTTCTAGAAGAAGCATTGGGGTTGTGATAATGCTCATCAGAGTCTGTCTGACCATTTCAGCAAACTTTGCCTTTGCATCATCAGCACAAAGTGCTCTGAGATCAGATGCAGCAGAGTTGAACTTAGAGATGAATCTATTCCAAGAAACTTCAGATTCAGCAGGATCCATACTAGCCATGCACTCTTTCTCCACAGAAGCAATCCCCATACATATTTCCTTCTTGAAATTCTTGAACAAAGTAGAAACATCTGATATGGGTTTGGGGTTCAGAAAGTCTTCTATGGTGACTTTTTGTGATGGTTCAGGAGGTGTTTGGTTTTGTTCAGGAGGTGGGCGATTAGATGATGGTTGTTCAGATGGTTGGGGTATAGATGGTTGTGGTTCAGATGGTTGTGGTATGGATGTTTGTGGTATGGTGAGTTGAGGAGTAGAGGTGTCACCATCAGATGGTGTTGATGTAACAACATCAGATGAGGGTGTTATAAAATCTATGAAATTGAATTTGAAGCGAAGATGGTTGTCAGATGCAGGTAGATCAGATGGTAGTGGTTTAAAAGGATCAGGAATATGTAAGCTTGTTGGTGATGGGACTTCAGATTCATCAGAATCAGATGATTCAGTTGAATGACATGAAGTTGAAGAGAGGACATACATGGTTGCAATAGGTTGCACATCCAGAATGTCTTCAGAAGATTGTTGGACAGGTGGTTCAGGATTTGGATGGTTGGTTCTTCTGGTGGTTGAGTAGAAGGGAGTGGTTCAGATTGTTTTTGTGGTTTAGAAGATGGTTATTGTTGTGGTTCAGATTGTGTTTGTTGAGGGGGTTGTTGTTCAGAAGATTTCTGTTGAGGGGGTTCAGATGGTTGTTGAACAGAAGATGGTTGAGAATGTGTGTGAGGAGATGAAATGGGTTCAGATGATTGAGGTTCAGATGGTTGAGGAGGAGATAGTGGAGGTGAAGGTGAGGGTGAAGGGGAGGATGGTTTGGGATCAGATGTTAATACCTGTTGAATTGTTTCTCTAATTTCTTCCACGATAGCTTCTGGAGGATTTTCCTTCTGCTTCTTGTCCTTCTCAGGTTTGTCAGGAGCATCAAAGGATTTCCTCTTGGGCTGTGCAACAGATCCTTCCTTAGCTTTTCTCTTCCTGCGCCTTTCTCTCAGAAGATTTGGCAGTACTTCTTCTTCCTTCTGTACTATGTTAGCAGGCAGAGGAATACCATCTCTTAAACATTCAGCAATGTATGTCAGAATGATTTCCCTAGGTTCATCTGCACTGAACATGGGAAAATCTGCTAAAGGAATTCTCCTTCTGCTGACGTCTTCAGAGTTAAATTTCTTGGGTTTTCTAGCAAGCTCTAAAAGGACCTTCATTCTTTTCAGAGTGTTCCCATTGATGACAGATCCTACAACATAAGATAGATCATCTGTCACTCCAGCATCAGTCAGATGCTTCACAAGACCATTCTCTGTTAGAATGTCTGATATCAGTCTTCCCATATGGATCCAATTTCTGATCTTTCCAGCTTTAACCCTTACTTCTTCTCTTGTTTCCTTGATATGGTTCAGAAGATGACTTAACAGAAGATAAGGCAGATCCACCTTCTTGCCTTTACTCATACAGAACATGAAGTACATTTGTTCTGAGTTGACATAATCTGGTGAGTTTGAAGATTTCCTATGAAAGATAGAACTCATGAAAATCTTAGCCCAGATTCTGTAAACAGGCTTCAGATCTCTGACCTTGTTGGATGGTTCCCCAGAAACACAAACTTCTTGAAAAATGTCAGCCAAATCCACACGATCAGTAGCCATACTTGTGATTCCATCAGTTTCCTTATACTCAAGTAGTTGTCTGATCAATTTTTCAGTGATGACAATTTCCTTCCCAAGAACAGAAGAGTGAATGAACTTAGGGAAAACTTGAGCGTGTATCAAGAATTCCTTTACTAATGTTGGATAAACAGGACCCATCATCCTGTCAAAATACTTTTCCCAGATCTGAGTTTTGATGGTTGAATAGAGATCAAAACCATTTTATTTGATGGATTCAAAATCCACAAAGTTCTCACACAGAACTTCAAGATCTTTGATTGGAGTGAGAAGAGTTCTCACAGGTGCCTTGTACACACCAGCAGTTTGAGATGAAGTGGCAGCATTTGGAGATGATGCATCAGCAGTTGAAGTTTGCATCTGAGCAGATGTTGAAGATGGTGAAGCCATTGATGTTCTTGAGATGCGTCTGGGTTTACGAGAGGTTTTGGGTTTTGAAATGAGATGGAAACAATAGAGAAGACAGAAATGCATATGAGAAGTGAAAAGAGTGTAAAGTGTGATTTGTGAAGTGTTGTGAGAATTTATAGAGCAATTTAGGGCATGCAAAAAGACACAAGATCTCACGCGTACACATAAGCATTGAATGAAGTGAAACATAATCATATCAAGCAATTAATGCAAGGAATAAAATCATATCAAGCATTTAAGATTCTGACAGAAGGGGGGAAAATCAAGAGATTTTGGATTTTCAAAGCAATACCTCAAACGTCAATTCAGTATGGTGCACTCTACCTTTCCAGATTCTGAGCTACACGTGTTTTCTTGCATGTGCCTCTGAAACTCTTTGAGAAATGAAACGTTAGGCAACGTTCATATCCTCTGAGCCTTGTTAGTTTAGATTTACACATAAATAAATAAACACAAAAAAGAAAAAAAGAAATACTTCAGAGTTTAGACATTTATCATCTGGAAAAAAATTTCATCTGATGAATATTTTATTCTGGACAGAAGTCCATACTTATATTCTTCAGAATAAATTTCAATCTATCTTCAGCAAGGGGTTTTGTAAAGATATCAGCCCACTGATGATCTGTATTCACAAAGTTTAAATTGATAATTCCCTTCTGAACATAGTCTCTGATGAAATGATGTTTAATCTCTATATGCTTAGCTTTAGAGTGTAAAATAGGGTTTTTAGATAAGCATATAGCAGAAGTATTATCACAGAAGATATAAATGTTACTCTCAAAAATCTGATAATTTTCCAGTTGACTTTTCATCCAGAGCATCTGGGTGCTACAACTAGCAGCAATAATATATTCTGCCTCTGTTGTTGAAAGTGCAATTGTGGGTTGCTTCTTGCCGAACCAAGAGGTCAGATGACTTCCAAGAAATCGACAGCTTCCAGAAGTACTTTTACGTTCTACTCTGTCTCCAGCATAGTCAGCATCACAGAATCCAACTAATTTATACTCATCAGATCTTCTGTAACACAGTCCCACATTAGTAGTACCTTTCAGATACCTTAGAATCCTCTTAACAGCTGTTAAGTGAGATTCTCTAGGATCTGATTGGAATCTAGCACACAGACACACATTGAATAAAATATCAGGTCTTGAAGCAGTCAAATATAAGAGAGATCCAATCATACCTCTGTAAAGTTTTTGATCAACTTTCTTACTTACCTCTTCCTTACCAAGTGTGCTTGTAGGATGCATTGGAATTTTTGCCAATTTGCTTTCATTCAGATTGAATTTCTTCAGAAGCTCTTTGACATATTTAGTCTGGTGAATATATGTGCATTCTGGAGTCTGATTTACTTGGATTCCCAGAAAGAATCTAAGTTCTCCCATCATGCTCATTTCAAATTCAGCCTGCATAGACAAAGCAAACTCCTTTCCCAACATAATATTGGTAGATCCAAAAATAATATCATCCACATAAATTTGACAAAATAGTAAATCTTTCTTGAATGTTTTACAAAAAAGATTTGTGTCCACTTTGCCTCTGATAAAGTTCTTTTCCAGAAGAAAATTACTTAATCTTTCATACCAAGCTCTGGGAGCTTGTTTCAAACCATTAAGAGATTTTTTGAGTTTGAAAACATGATCTGGAAATTTATCACTTTCAAAGCCAGGAGGTTGATGGGCATAAACTTCTTCTTCTATAATGCCATTTAAGAAGGCACTCTTAACATCCATCTGATATAGAGTGATGTTATGTTGTGCAGCAAATGAAATAAGAAGGTGTATAGATTCTAACCTTGCCACTGGAGCATAAGTTTCAGTGTAATCAATTCCTTCTTGTTGACTGTAACCTTGAGCTACCAACCTTGCTTTGTTCCTAATAACTTCTCCTTGCTCATTTAGTTTATTTCTGAATACCCACTTTGTTCCAATAATGTTGAAACCTTTTGGTCTAGGAACCAGATCCCACACATCATTTCTTGTAAATTGATTCAGCTCATCTTGCATTGCAAGTATCCAATCATTGTCACTCAGAGCCTCATCCACAGATGTTGGTTCAATAATAGACACCAACCCAAGAAGTGATGTTCCAGATGATATGATAAATGACCTTGTTCTTATAGGGTCGTCTTTCTTCCCAATAATCATTTCTTCTGGATGAGAAGCTTTGATTCTGGATGATCCTTTAAATGTTGGTTCTTCAGAAATATTCATGTTATTCATCTGAGCAGCTAATGGAGTTGCATCTGGTGTAGCTTCTTCTTGAGCTTTCTCTACCTTTGGTTTCTCAGATTCTATGAGAATAACTTCTCCATCTGCAGAGTTTTCAATCTGCTTTGGCTTTTGATTGCCAAGCTTATCATCAAATCTAACATGTATAGATTCCTCCACAATCTGTGTCTCAGTATTGTATACTCTGTAGCCTTTAGAGCGTTCAGAATATCCAAGCATGAAACACTTTTGTGCTTTAGAATCAAACTTGTTAAGATTCTCTTTAGTGTTCAGCATAAAACAAATACATCCAAAAGGATGGAAATAAGAAATGTTTGGCTTTCTATTCCTCCACAATTCATAAGGAGTCTTTTCTAGAATAGGTCTAATAGACACTCTGTTCTGAATGTAACATGTTGTGTTAGTTGCTTCTGCCCAAAAATGTTTTGCCATGTTAGTCTCATTGATCATTGTTCTAGCCATCTCTTCCAAAGTTCTATTTTTCCTCTCTACAACTCCATTCTGTTATGGAGTTCTAGGACAGGAGAAATCATGAGCAATGCCATTTTCATTAAAATATTTTTCAAAATGTTTGTTTTCAAATTCTCCACCATGATCACTTCTAACTTTAACAATTTTGAAATCTTTTTCAGTTTGGACTTGTTTGCAGAAGTCAAAAAACACAGAATGTGACTCATCCTTGTGTTTTAGGAATTTTACCCATGTCCATCTGATGTAGTCATCAACAATGACTAATCCATACTTCTTGCCTCTGATGGATGCAGTTTTCACTGGTCCAAACAGATCAATGTGAAGTAACTCTAATGGTTTTGAAGTTGAAACAACATTTTTGGATTTGAAAGATGATTTTGAAAATTTTCCTTTCTGACATGCTTCACAAAGAGCATCTGAGTTGAACTTCAGATTAGGAAGTCCTCTGACCAAATTAAGCTTATTAATCTGAGATATACGTCTCATATTAATATGACCCAATCTACTGTGCCAGACCCATTGCTCCTCATTAACAGACATAAGGCATTTAACATTCTGAACCTTAAGTTCTGAAATACTAATTTTATAAATGTTGTTTTTCCTTTTACCATTAAAGAGGATTGAGCCATCCTTTTGACTAACAACTTTGCAACACTTTTGATTAAAGATTATGTCATAACCATTGTCACTTAATTGACTTATGGACAATAGATTATGAGCTAATCCTTCAACAAGCAAGACATTAGTTATGGAAGGAAGTTTACCATAGCCTTTGGTTCCAGAGCCAATTATCTTTCCCTTCTAATTCCCTTCAAACTTGACATCTCCTCCAGATCTAAGCTCCAGACTTTGGAACATAGACCTTTTTCCCGTCATATGTCGTGAGCATCCAGAGTCCAGGTACCATGACTGGAGTCTTGAGTTTGCTGCTAAGGATGTCTGCAACGTAGATTATCTTATCCTTAGGTACCCAGATTTTCTTGGGTCCTTTTTGGTTAGTTGCCTTATAGCTTTTTCTGAACTTCTGTCTTTCAACATAAGACTTGCTCTGATTAGCTTTAGATTTATTAAACACATGTTTGTTCTGATTAGAACTTGTGTGTTTAATATCATTTAAGTGACCAAATGTAAACTGAGAATATAAAGGAGGATACTTGATATCCAGTTTTTCTACAGATTTTGGATTTGAATCTTCATAAGAGAAAGATTTATATCCAACACCTTTTCTATAGTTTCTGCTAATACCATAGATCATTGAAGCCATTTTGCTTCTATCTAGGCTTTTAGTTAGAAACTTCCTAAAACTATAGTCATACTCTTGTAAAATATTTTTAGAGCATGATTCAGATTTTGAATTAGAGTTTAGTTGAGCAGATTCTAAATTATTTTTCAATTGAAGATTTTCAGCTTTTAGTTCAGCTATTTCTGATTCAAACTTGTTACTCTCAAATTCAATATGCTTTAGAAGCGTTTTGTATTTGAGTTTAACTTTGCTATAGTTTTCAAGAATATCAGATAAACATTCAACAAGTTCTTGTCTAGAAAGTTCAGCAAATACCTCCTCAGAATCAGATTCTGATACTGATCCAGATGATTCAACACTGTCTTCAATGTCAGCCATGAATGCTGCATTAGTGTCGCTTCCGCGAAAATAAGGTGCCGATAAAACAGAAGAGTCGCCACCTTTCGTTAATTATCCCTCAGAACGGGAAAGGAATTGATCGGAAAAACCTGACAAAAAGGTATAAGACAAGGTCGTCGGAACCATTGTCTGGGTTCGGGAGTCGGTTACGCAAGGGGAAGGTATTAGCATCCCTCACGTTCGTCGTACTCGACGGGATCCACGCTTGTTTTTTTTATTGGACGAGTTGGTTTATCTATCTACCTATCAAGGCTGGCTTAAACAGAAAATAAAATTGACTCGGCAAAGCGTCGCGCTTTATGCCTACGTATTCTCATCAGAGAATGAGAAATCAGAGTCAACGTAGTTCGACCTACTACGGGTTACGGGGAAGGTGGCTCGCCAATACGTCAGTATTGTGCCTATGTACTCCCAACAGGCTTGAGAGATCAGAGCTTACGTAGTTCAGGATAATACGGATTACGGGAATTCAGATTCATCTGTTTTATCGAGTAGGGTTAAACAACAGTTCCAGCAGTTAGGGACAAAGCCTGTTTGCGTTGGCGCTGAAGTTTAACGACACTCTTTTCTTCAGAAAAGCTTCCTTTGAATTATGGGCCCACGGGGCAAAAAGGTTTGGATTTTGTTTTTTGTCTTTTATGGAAGAACAATTTTTATGGTTGTTTGGAATTTCAATTGCACTAGAGACTATGACCTGAGAGTGAATGCGTCACATGTCACCCAAAGGGTGCCATACTAAACATCCAGACTGTGGAAAAGAGCTCTCTAACAGTCCTTTCTCAGATAGCTTAAGGCTCGTAATGTACGAAAGAAATCGTTCATGATTACTGTATTTTCATTTGTTTTGAGATGAGAAAAGAACAGGCTCAACTAAAGGGAGACTTTCAAGTCCTAATGTTGTCATGCCAAGGATTCATCCTATGGTTGAAGTTTGAAACAGGGAACTCCTAGAAGTTATCATGCATAGGTTTCAACCTAAAGTTCTAATCATCACTTCCTTATCAAAGGAAGTGAGATTCCTAGGGGATCATGTCAATGATACAGAAACAGATAAAGCATCAGCTTAAACAGTAAACAGTAAACGACCGTAAAATGCATGCAATGCAAGTGAGGGAGGAAATGTGTGTGGGACATCAGCCTCCACAAGCTCATCTCAACCTCAAGCCAAAATGAATAACTGTAATCATACAGAGGAAATAAAATGCTATCAGGCAAAATAAGATAAACTGCAATCATACAGTAAAAATAACATGCTATCAAGCAAAATAAACCACATGGGCAAGGGAGCTGGGCTCTACCGAATACCCGCAAGCAAAGCCATACAGTAACAATACAAGCAGAGGGAGCAACTCAACCTCTAGTGCAATCATGCTCCTAGATTAAAGTCAGTCTAGATATGGACTTATTCTAATGCATCAAGCAAGTCAGACAAGGCACATCAATACAGAAAAGAAAACAGACAAGAAAGAAAGCAGATCAACCCCTCTTTCAATTCCAAGCTTCAGCTCTTCTAACAGCAACCCAGTCTTCAGAATTCAATCCCCCTTCATGCCAAATATCAACTTGCTTCTCCAGGTTTCAACCCATCAACATAAGTCTCCACTTATCTGTACTTCTTCAAGCTTCAGCTCCTTAGTCAATTCCATGCTTCAGCTCTTCTAACAGCAACCCAGTCTTCAGACTTCAATAACCCTTCATGCCAAATATCAACTTGCTTCTCCAGGTTTCAACCAATCAACATAAGTCTCCACTTATCTTTACTTCTTCAAGCTTCAGCTCCTCAGTCAATTCCACCTTCAGGCTTCACTCTTAACTACAAGTATCAACTTGATTCCTTCAGGCTCTCCAATCATCAATGCAAATATCAACTTATCCTTTATTCCTCAAGCCTCAGCTCTACCCTCAATCTCAATTGAATCCTTTTCATAAGTATCAACTTGGTCTTCAAGCTTCAGCTCTCTTTGCTTCACCAGTCTCAACTTGGTCTTCTTCTCCTACAAGCATCAGCTTCTCAGAGTAGTCTTTAATCACATAGAAGTGCCAACTTTATCCTTCAATCTTCTTCAAGCAAGGAACTCCTCACTCTTCATTCAATCTCCATTGGATATTCAAGTATCAACCTGTTCTTCTTGCTCTTCAAGCTTCAGCTGCAATGGCAATGCTCAAGGAATCATCCTCTTCCCCCACTCTTCAATGAAGTCCTCATCTTCAAACTCAAGTCCAACATCTTTCAAGATACTCAAACCAGAAGACAATTGATTTAACAGGATGAGGGGAAATGATAAACAGCTTACTGACAACCAAAGGAAGCCTGTAAGGGTTTATCATTATGAGAGACTGGTTCCCTCAAAGTTCTACTTCCCAGATAAAGCCACTCATCCCTCCAAAGGAGGGATGTGAATATCTTAGGAGGACTTTTAGTCATTGGGAGGAATGGAAGCACAAGATGCTTTCCATATTTGTGAAAGAAATCATTCTAACTATAAGGCTCTCCCTATGTCTCCTATCTCCTAAAACTTCATCAGACACCTTCAGGCACAAACAAATCCAAGCTCCAAGCCACTTCAAGCATCCTCACCTTGTCTTCAACTTGTCTTCAATCTCAACCAAAGGCAAACAAAGCAAAAACCCTAATCTAAGGGGACTAAGGAAGTTAAACTAGTTGAATTAGTAAGCTAGGATCACCTAAAACCTAGTACTAAAGTTAGTCCTAACTAAAATACTAAAACCAATTGTAAAATCCTACAAAAAATATCTATCGAAACATAGGTCAATCATGACTCTACCACATTAATTCCAGAGATCAAACCAACAAATTAGACCTAGAACTAAATCCTACATTACAAGGTATCAAACCTAAACCCCAAAAGGAAGCACCTAAATATCAATCTAGAAAGCACACCTATTTTCATCACAAAAATGTTAGAAAAATTCTATGGGATCATACATATCTAACCTAATCACACACAAAAAATTAGAATCAAAGTCATCACCACATGATCACACAAAATTCCACAAAATTATGTATCAAACATAATCATTTTAATATCAATTAAAATGTAAAATTCCCATTAAATCAGAAAATGCATGAAATGAAAATATTTTTTCTCTAAAAAATACTAGACTCAATCATGAGTAAAATGCAAAAAGAATGGGGTTAATTGGATTAATTTTCAATTTTATATGAATTTTTCAAGAACCATGGATAAAATGAAAATTAAAAGAAAATCAAATTAAAATAATAACACGCGCGGTGTGGATAGCAACAAAACACAGTTCAAACCATGGGTTGGGCCATCAGGGGGGTGTGGATAGTGGATAATTCATTAAGCCCAAACCACTGATTAAATGAAACGTTGTGTTTCATTAATCAGGTCCTTCACAAACTGAACTTTAAAACGTGGCCATTGGATCAAGCTTCTAGTCAAAGTCCAACCATCATCCAATGGTGCTAACATCATCTCCTACCTTTCAAACCTCTGCAACTTCGCGCCCAGCTCCGGCCACCACCGGTGGTGCTCCGGTCACCTTCCTCAACCCTAATTCTCTCTACATGCCTCCATTCCAAGAGGTCAAAACATGAATCTTGTCCCAAATCTTGTCACGAGTTCAACCATACCCTTAACTTCCTCTGAAACCTCAAGATTCACCATATCCAAATCTCAATCGAAAATGGTAATGCACCTATTTTGTCACTAATTCTCAAATTAACTATCTGAAATCCATCCTACACCATTCTACAATGAGTCTAACACCTTAATTCAACATGATTCTACCTAATTCATGCTAGAGGAAGAAAGTTGCTAACCTGAAAATCTTGGATGAACAGATGCACTAAACCTCCAATTCAAGCTCTCCAATCTTTCAGACACGATCAATGAACCCTCTCCTTGCTTCTGTATGCAAAAGAACCGGTTGAAAGTGCTTGAATCTTGAAATCCGATGGTGAGTTGCAGGTGGAAAAATTCACTTTCTCATGCACGATTCAGCCACGAATTCTCTTGGATAATGATCTGGAATCACTCCTTAGCATCCATGGAAAAAGTTTCAATCAAGAAAATGGATGGAAAGTGAAGAATTTGGTGAAACCGAATGCACTTGCAAGCTATGAAATTTCAACCTCAATCTATGCTCTCTCCTTCAATCATCACTAACCTTTGCATTGGATCAACTCTATTCAATATATAGATGATGTTTTGATGATCTAGAACCCTCTAGATCCTTCTAATGAGAGTTTCCACTTCTCATGTCATGAGATTTTCAACCAGGTATCATGATATACACAAACCTCGCAAACAGCTTGGAATTCATCTCATTCACTTTCAATTTCTCCCCTAGTGACATTTTGAAAGTGTTCAGCTTGCAAAGGGCCTTGGTTATGCCTTAATTTTAGGTTTTGCACATGTTACTTATGATGTAAGTAATCACTTTCCAAAGCAAGTCCACAAATTGAATCTCAACTCAAAAATGTGGCTAAACCAATGTTCTTAAAATGTCTTCTAGAGTCAAAATGATATATTACATGCCATGGTTTGGATGTGTAGGTCAAAAATATCAATTTTCAACTTTGGTTTATTTAACTTATGCCCTTATTTTAGGTCATTTTTGCAACTTTGAGCTACAAGCATTTCTATCATCTCATGACCTCCTTAATAGCCTTAAAACATCATTTTTAACAAGTTTGATGTTGAATATTTTTCCATTTGAAGCTTGGAAATAAGAGTTATAGCCTTATGGTTGAAATGACCTGTAATCTCCAAATGACCAAAATGCCCTTGACTTGTCAAAGCCATAACTTGAGTTTAACAAATCCTATCAAGGACTTCTAGTACTCTCTAGAAAACTAAGAAGATAAGGAACAACATTCATGTTGACCAAAAGTTCATAGGAATCATCCTTCTTGGGCAAAAGTTTGATGCAAGTTGGGTAACTTTCAAGGCCCCAGATTCACATACCTCAGATGACCTGTAACTTGTCAAAGTCATAACTTGAGTTCTACAAATCCTATCAAGGACTTCTAGTACTCAAATTAAAGCTAAGAACAATATATACAACATTAATGTTGGGGGTAAGATGAGATGACAATCACATCTTGAGCTAAACTGCCTTGAAGATAGGGGTCAAACTAGGGGATTTTACACTGTCAAGCCTTAGAAACCCTAGCTTGAAACTTCTCAAACTCTTCAATCATGATGAGTTGACCTTGGAATCATCCTTATAACATCTCAATGTATCAATCCATGATCACATGGCTCTTGAATTAAGTCTCAACCTTGTTCAAATCATCAGTTGACTTAGGGTTGACCCAGTCAAACCCTAATTACACCACTCATGGTTGAGTCTTCTTAATCTTGCACAATGACCTATCTAGGCCTCATGATGGCTTTCAAGATATATCATAAGCTCTCTCAAGGCTTCAAGTCTAACTTCATGGCTTCAGAATCATCTGAGGTCTTCCCCATAACTTTCAAGTTAGGAGACCTACACACTCTTGGTTTCAGCCACTCTTTCTGAGGATCTTCTAACTTCTCTGACAAAGATATCAACCCTTGAACATTGAATGACCTTCTTAGCTAGCCTCACAGTCTTGCGTAGCTCTTAATTGGTACTCATACCTCTTGATCTCCTGCATACATGTCAATGAAATGCAAATGATAATGCTAATGTGAATGAAAGGAACCATAAGCTAGGTAAAGAAATGTTGGTCAAATTTTAGGGTGCAACAGCTGCCCCTATTCAAACGGCTTGGACCTGACTGGGTGAGAAGCGAACGGCTCTCAAACAATCAGGGTAAAAGACAATTGAATACCAATAAACCCGGAAATTTGCCAACTGCACAAGTATACGGTACTCTGATGTGGACAAATCTTCGGAAACTGAAATAATAGTCGTGCGGAAACTAGCTGGGGAATTGGCCACACGGTAACCGGTGATACATGGTCGATCATGCCGTCAGGCATCAAGATTCCTCGGGACTCATCAGGTCAATAATCAAGTTAATCATGCCGTCGGGCATTCAAAGAAAAGTTTTGGGCATCAGTCAGACTTCGTCAGTAAGTCGGGAATAGAATTCTCGGTCAATCATGAACCAATTGGGGATATCCAAACTTCCGCCATCAGGCACTATGCTTCAGCTGAGGGAACTGCTTTGTTAACACTGTTGGACTTCAATCATCAAGTCTTCGAGGGAAGTTTCAACTTCGCTGTTCAGAAACCTGCTGGGGATGACACACTTCCGCTGGGGATTTTGGAGAACTATCAAGTAACTCTGCTTCGGGGATCCAGAAATCATTCTAGGTGAATCATCTCTGCTAAGGACATCAAGAATCATCCTGAACAAATAACTCCGCGGGGACTTCAAGAATCATCCAATAACTATGCTGGAGATTTCAGGAATCATCCTGAGCAAATGCTCTGCCGGGGACTCTAAGCATCAACTTGAGCAACCCTCTCTGGAGGCTTTCACTGGGGATTTTAAGAATCATCTTAAGCAAACGACTTTGATGGGGAAATTCAAGAATCATCTTGAGCAAGCGACCCTGCGGAGGAACACCTGCAAAACAAGAACGGTGACGACCTAGCTCATGTTTCATATGCATATGATCGACAATGGCACAATGCTCCACACGGTGGAAATGCTATGCGTGTGTGATAAATGCTATGCAATCATGCAACATGCTATGGCCCCGTCAGCAAAATAAATGCCGAAGGGAGAATCCTCCTGTCAAGGAGAAAGAACCACTCTGGTGGAGGAAGGACTCATCTTGCCAAGGAGAAGAAGTCACACCAATCTCAATCGGACTCCGCATGGGGATGCAAACTTCGGTCGACTACTGCAGGGGAACAAAGCTCTACGAGAACCCATACCTGCTGAGGAAAGCGATGTCAATCGCAGAAATAAACTGCGCGGCCTTCGCGACTACTTCCCTAGAGATAACGACTCCGGCGGGGAAATACAGCATCAGCTATTCAACATTCTATTGGGGAAAACCAATCATGGCCCAAACGGCTTCCAAGGACTTGGCCCTCTTGGGGATCTGCAAACTCGACTGGAGAAGAAGAAATCATCCTGCTTCGGGGGAGAGTACGACTCTGTGGGGAATCTCAATTCCGCTGGGGACTTCAGTCTGGAACTATCAATTGCTGCATACTTCAGCGTATGACTCAGTTGGGGAGACAACATTCCTTCAGGATGTATTTGACTGGGGAGAGAATCTTCTCTGCCTGGGGAGACACATCAATGCCTTACGATCTCACGTTCAGACCCTGTAGGGAGAGGCTGCTAAACTTTGCTGGAGAAGAAGGAATCATCCTGCTTGGGGACGCACACAGCGTACTGTCTGGTACATGCTACACCTGCAACAACACAAACAAACAGACAAGATGCCCTTCTCAAAGGGATCTATCAAGGTTATCATCTTGTGACAATACTCAAGTAATTCATTGTTTCAACAATCAGTGGCCTAGGCCAGTAAGTTTATGTATGCGCATTTTATCAAAAACGTCGGCGTTCTTTTTCGCAAACAAAACAGATAAATGCTAAACAGACAAACAGAATTGCTGAATAGTATACATTTTATTCATAACGAACCCCTGAATGGGTAAAAATGTTTTACAACAGATGCAGGCTCCTGGAATGAGGAAGCCGCGCAAAAACAAAACATAAATATACATCAGTATATACAAATGTCGGCAACGAGGCGTAGACGAACACCATGAGTTGATCCCTCTATGACCCACTCGACTTCGATACTTCTCCGAGGCTTCAGCTTCAGAAGAGATTGATTCAAATAAACGACCCTCAGGTCTTCCAAACCACTAAACAAATACAGTCCATACACGGAACGCAGTCATTTGCTTTTTCAAATCCCTAACTTTTGCCTGAATCGCCCTTCTGGGTTTTCGATTCACCGGGATACCCTTTTTTTGCCAAAGTCGCCCATCCGGGTTTTCGACTTTGCGGGTGTACATTTTTTCAATTTATATCCCTAATTTTTGCCCGAACCTTTTCCTTTTTTATGGTTCGCCGGGATGCCCCATTTTTGCCTGGATATTCTTTTTCTTTCCAGCGGGTCATTTTTTTAAGCAAAGTATTTTTTAACTGCGTCCGCGTTCACCGGGGATGCAAAATCTTCACATCCATCGTGGATAACAACAAAGCTCCTCCTGAGAAGACCTTGCTGATGACGTACGGGCCTTCGTAATTGGGAGTCCACTTGCCCCGGTGATCAGAGTGTGGAGGAAGAATCTTCTTCAGGATGAGATCACCCGTCTGAAAGCTTCTAGGACGCACCTTCTTATTATAAGCTTTCTTCATTCGGCTCTGGTATAAACGACCATATGCAATCGATGCTAACCGCTTCTCGTCCATCAGGCTGAGTTGGTTTAGTCGGTTCTTAATCCATTCTGCCTCGTCGAGTTTCACATCTACCAAAACTCGTAAAGAAGGGATCTCCACTTCTAACGGTAGGACAACTTCCATACCGTACACTAAGGAGAAAGGAGTTGCCCCGGTTGAAGTACGTACCGTTGTACAATAACCGTGCAGTACGAATGGCAACATCTCGTGCCAATCTTTGTAGGTCACAACCATCTTCTGAACAATCTTCTTTATGTTCTTATTGGCCGCTTCAACGGCGCCATTCATCTTCGGCCGGTAAGGAGATGAGTTGTGGTGTTCAATCTTGAAACTCTGGTACCACTCCTTCATCATCTTGTTATTCAGATTCGAACCATTATCAGTAATGATCCGTTTGGGAATTATGTAACGACAGATGATATCCCTCTTTATGAATTTAGCCACCACCTACTTGGTTACATTAGCGTATGAGGCTGCCTCCACCCACTTGGTGAAGTAATCGATGGCTACTAGAATGAAGCGATGACCATTAGATGCAGTAGGCTCGATCTTGCCTATCATGTTGATGCCCCACATGGAGAATGGCCACAGGGAGGACATGACATTTAAAGGGCACGGCGGCACATGAACTTTATCAGCATAAATCTGGCATTTATGACATCTCTTCGCGAATTTAAAGCAATTTGACTCCATCGTCAGCCAGTAATATCCTGCTCTCAGGATCTTTCTCGTCATAGCATGCCCGCCGGCGTGCGTACCAAATGTGCCTTCATGGACTTCTTCCATGAGCATACTCTCTTCTTTCTCATCTACACATCTGAGTAGCACGAGATCGTGATTTCTCTTATACAAAACTCCATCAGGATTGAGATAAAAATTTCCAGATAGCCTCCTCAGAGTCTTCTTATCCTGGGTTGACGCTCCCGCAAGATACTCCTTAGTCATAAGGAAGGTCTGATATCATGGAACCATGGCTTGCCGTCGGAGGCTTCCTCGATCGCAAAGACGAATGCAGGTCTATCAAGACGAGAACAGACAATCCTTGGAGCTTCATTCCAAAAATTGACTTTATACATCGAAGCCAACGTGGCTAAGGCATCAGCCATCTGGTTTTCAGCCCTGGGCACATGATGGAGTTCCACTCGATCAAAGAACGGAAGCAGCCTTCTGGCATATTTCATGTACGACACCAAATTCGATTGACGAGTCTCCCACTCCCCCTTAATCTGGTTGATCACAAGTGCTGAGTCACCGTATACGTCTAGGTTTTTGATTCTCAAATCAATTGCTTCTTCTAGACCCATGATGCATGCTTCGTAATCCGCTTCATTATTGGTGACTGGAAACTTCAGTCTCACAGTGAACGGGATATGGGATCCGTGGGGAGTCGTGATGATCGCCCCGATACCACTTCCGTAGGAATTAACCGCCCCGTCAAATATCAATTTCCACTGGGATTTCCTATCTGGCCCCTCGTCGGGCAACGGTTCATCGCAATCTTTCGCTTTAAGAAACATGATATCCTCATCAGGGAATTCAAACTTCATCGGCTGGTAATCCTCGATCGGTTGTTCGACAAGGTAATCAGACAATACGCTTCCCTTGATGGCCTTCTGGGAAACGTACTGAATGTCATATTCCGTCAACACCATTTTCCATCTGGCAATCCTGCCCGAAAGCGCTTGCTTCTCGAAGACGTACTTGATCGGTTCCATCTTCGAAATTAGCATGGTGGTGTGATTGAGCATGTACTGTCGCAAACGTTTGGCAGCCCAGGCTAGTGCACAACACGTTTTCTCTAGCATCGAGTAACGAGATTCACAGTCTGTGAACTTTTTACTCAAATAGTAAATGGCATGCTCCTTTCTGCCCGTCTCGTCGTGCTGACCGAGAACACACCCCATACTATTCTCAAGAACTGTCAAGTACATGATTAATGGTCGTCCGGCCACTGGGGGTATCAAGATTGGAGGTTCCTGCTGATACTGCTTTATCTTGTCGAATGCCTTCTGGCAATCCTCGTTCCAGATAATCGCCTGATCTTTCTTTAAAAGCTTGAACATCGGTTCACACGTGGCCGTGAGCTGAGAGATAAACCTTGCAATGTAGTTTATTCTGCCCAGGAAACCACGAACTTCTTTTTCTGTTTTTGGCACTGGCATTTCTTGTATCGCTTTAATCTTCGCAGGATCAACCTCGATGCCTTTTTCACTCACGATAAACCCCAGTAACTTTCCGGACCGTACTCCAAAGGTACACTTGTTAGGATTCAGCCTCAACCTGAACATCCTAAGCCTTTCAAAAAGCTTCAGCAAATTGACTAGATGTCCTTCCTCCGTTTGGGACTTCGCAATCATGTCATCAACATAGACTTCAATCTCATGATGAATCATGTCATGAAACAAAGTAACCATTGCTCGTTGGTAAGTGGCCCCTGCGTTCTTCAGACCGAAAGGCATTACCTTGTAGCAAAATGTTCCCCAAGGTGTGATAAACGTAGTTTTCTCCATGTCCTCCAGCGCCATCTTGATCTGATTGTATCTGGAGAAGCCATCCATGAACGAAAACACGGAGAACTGAGCTGTATTGTCGACCAACACATCAATATGAGGCAGCGGGAAATCATCTTTAGGGCTCGCCCTATTCAAATCCCGATAATCGACGCACATGCGTACCTTACCGTCCTTCTTCGGTACAGGCACTATGTTGGCGACCCACAGAGGGTAAGTAGTGACCACTAAGAAGCCAGCATCAAGCTGCTTTTGCACTTCTTCTTTGATCTTAACGGCCATATCTGGTCGCGTCCTTCTAAGCTTCTGCTTAACGGGAGGACAATCTTCTCGCAGTGGAAAGTGGTGGACCACGATATCTTCGTCACTATACTCTCTTAGCATCTCGACCAATCTCTGCTTGACATCACTCTGCAATGCAGCCCCTATCCTGACGTTCCTGACAAGCTCTTCAGAACCCAGATTCACGATCTCAACCTCCTCTTCATGAGGCAGAATAACTTTCTCTACTTGTTTCAACAAGCGGGCCAACTCTTCGGGAAGGTCTCCATCTTCCTCAATCTCTTCTTCGGCTTGATAGATCGGGCAATCGAAGTCGAAGTGAGTCGTAGAAGGTCCAGAGTCGATGTCATCTACTATGTGGATCCTGCAATAACAAGGGTTAAGCTTAAAACAAGGATATGCAGGTTAGCACAAACCTCATTGCCATTTTATTGTTTTTCAAAACAAATATAAAACAGGAATAACAAAGATCACAATATTTGAATACGAAGAAAAACGCCTTTTGATTTATTGATAAAATGCATGTACATAATCAAACAAGGCCCTGACAATAAAACCACTATGCCCCGGGTAAGACATAGGGTTGTACAATGATTGGAAAAAGTAAATCATTACTCTTCGCTTGTCATCTGGATGATATCCTTGACGGACCAGTTGGTAAGGCCCTCGCCTGGCTTGCTTGGCTGGATCCAAGAGTCGAGGTCACAGTCGCTATCTCCGCTGTCTTCAGACACCGCGTTGACGCTTTCAAATATCACCCCGCCACTGGTAAACTGGATCGGCCCTTTACCTCGCGACGCACTGCTAGAAGAGGAGGCTTCAGCTCCAGGAGAATATCCCAACCTAAAACTTGTCTTGCTTGTTAGGTATCTCCAAAATTTGCCCTCAGCCTGGGGTAGATCCGGCTTGAACAACGGCCCGGGCTTCCTTGAATGAAGAGAGAGTCATCTCTGACTTCTCAGTGACTACAGGAGCTACGTCCTTGACTTTAACAACTTCGAACGCTTGGCATAGGGTTTCATGGATTTCCCCATCCATCTCAACATACTTGAAGGACGACAAATGGCTCACCATTATGTCTTCCTCGCCACACGCAGTCACGATGCTACCTCCGACAGCATACTTGAGTTTCTGGTGCAACGTGGAGGTCACGGCTCCAGCATCATGGACCAGCTGTAGGTGGGCATGATGTCCATGATGTAAAAGATTGCGTCGAACGTTTCCGGCCCGACTTGGATTGGCAGGCTCACCTCCTCGAAAACATGGCATTTGGTTCCATCGAACGCCTTCACAACCAGATCACTGGGCGTGCAAATCGCTCTGCGAGTATCTAACTTCATTAATGCCTTCTTCGGAAGAACATTGAGCGACGACCCCGTGTCCACCAACACGTGCGACATAATCGTTCCCCTACACTCTATCGAGATGTGCAGGGCGCTATTGTGGTTCCTCCCCTTCTGCGTCAGCTCTAGGTCAGTGAACGCTAACCCATTTCCAGCATTCACGTGGGCTACGACCTCTTCTAGCTGGTTTACTGATATTTCCTGCGGTACATACGCGGCGTTCAACACCTTCAGCAGTGCGTTGCGGTGCACTTCAGAACACAGCAACAGGTTCAGGATGGAAATTTTTGAGGGTGTCTGATGGAGATGATCCACAATCTTGTAGTCACTCTTTTTAATTAACCTCATAAACTCCTCGGCGTCTTTAACAAGTAAGTCTTTTTCTACCCCACGAGGGATCTCTTCGACGACTTTACTTTTACCTTTATCAGTTGCATCAGCTCTGTCCACTTTGTCCGCCACGACCTCAGGTGGTGCAAATACTCTTCCGCTGCGAGTAATACCACTGATTCCCACAAGGTTCTCCACAGACGACCCAAACGGTTCTAGTTCCAACTTATGTCCGTTGCAGTAGACTTCAGCCCCATAATGCCATGGGACAGCATTAGTGCTTTCGACCGGTATCGGCCCAGCTTTGGTGATGGTAATCGTAGGCGGTCTGGGTGCAGAAATAGTTATCGTTTGGCGAGGGATGGTGATGGTGGCGACCTCATCATCTTGCTTCAGCACTGCCTCTCCCGATCCACTTTCGGCCCTCCGGCTAAACTGTAAAATCCCTTCAGTCATCAGACTTTGAATCCCCTCTATCAACTGTTCACATCCATCAGGGCTTGTCGCACAGCCCATGCACAGCTCTCCGCAACCTGGAAAGAAACCTTTTTTCATCAGTTTAGCTTTAACGAAGCTAAGCGGTGTCTTCAGATCTCTGACGTCAGTCAACAAATCCAAACTCTCGTCTTCAATAATGGTGTTTACCCCACCTCCCCTATGATTCGACATAGGGTTCTTTGTGACATTTGGCACATTATCCGAGAAGTTGATGATCTTGGCATCCACCATGTCCTGCACCTTGTGCTGAAGGATTTGCAATTCTCTACTGTGTGGCCTGGTGCCCCTGAGTGAAACTCACAAGTTGCATTCGCGTCATAACCCGGCGGAGGTGCCCCTGTCAGGGGAGCCAGCGTTCTCTTCTGGATCAACTGTAGCTGAAGCAAAGTCTGCAATGGTTGCGCGTACGACATGGGCAGTGTCTCGAGGTGACGGCTCGACAGAAGTGCCCGATTCTGATACTTTCTGTACCCTTGTTGATTCGGTTGCTGCTGTGGCTGTGGCTGTTGAACTGCTGGGATAGTTACGCTGTCCACCTGTTGGTGAGGGCCTTTACCCTTCCTTCGAGCGTTGGTCACAACGCTCGTTTCTCCTTCCCGTCTTTTGCCACTATAAAGTTTCTTTCCTCCTCCAGCTGAGGACGAATCACCTTGAATTTTCCCGAGTTTGATCCCATTTTCGATGTGCTCACCCGTGATGATGAGATCCGAGAAGGTTCCAGACATACCGCTGACCAATTTCTCATAGTAAACCCCTGGGAGGGTGGCTACGAACATCTGCACAAGCTCACGTTCAACCATCGGCGGCTGAACCCTGGCTGCCAACTCACTCCACCGCTGGGCGTATTCCTTAAACCCTTCGTTGTTCCTTTGCGACAGATTCTGCAGTTGGACTCGGTTCGGAGCCAAGTCGCTATTGTATTGGTAGTGGTGCACAAATGCTTCATCAAGGTCCTTCCACGTGCGCACACTAGTAGGTTCCAGACTCATGTACCATTCAAAGGAGGGTCCGGACAGACTGTCCTGAAAGAAATGCATCAGCAATTTCTCGTCCTCAGAATGAGCTGACATTTTTCTGTAATACGATCTCAGGTGGACGCGAGGGCAAGTGGTGCCCTTATACTTTTCAAAGTCAGGTACCTTGAACTTGGGAGGCACCTTGAAATCAGCAATCAGTCCCAACTTGGACATATCAACACCCAGGGTGTTCTGGTCTCGATATTTCTCATCTTATCCTCGAGTGCCTTGAACCTAAGTCGTGCTTCAGCAGTCAGCTCCCCTTCAGCACCTCTCTGAGAGAACACATCGTCTTGACGGGCTTCTAACCATGGCTGAGGCCTAAACAGATTCCCAACACCTGCATTGCCGTTGCCCAGCCCAACATTGACATTAACTTCCAGACTCCTATTACCGACACCCGTCGTATTGCCATTGAGTCCCATGTTAGCTATCACATTACCGTTGGCACTGCCATTCCCCCCGGTCACGGGGACGCCATTCTGAGGAGTTTCAACTGGTGGAGGGGTAGGCACGGTCCCACCATGGAGTACGCCATTGCTATCGACCCTTGAAATCAGAGGCTGAATCAAGGTTCTGAGCTGATCCTGGCCATTGGCGACCGCTTGCATGAGCTCCATGAAGCGGTCCATTCTTTCGCGGAGTTCCTGAACATCAGTTTGCACTTGCTCCATGATTCTGGTTTGATTTGCTCTGGTCGGATAGCGGTGGATAGGTCTCTGATCAATCCTGGAACAACCTGAAACAACCTGAAAACACAAAAGGGTTAGGAAAAACAACAAAGTGCTCGTTATGCAAATGCTTCATGCAAATTCAAACGTGTGTCTGTGCGTTAGGGAGATTTCCCCCGATCCTAGTGCCTGAGTGCCAGTGCTGATAATACAAAGTCCGAGTCCAGTCATGGAAATAACATCTCATATATATGAAGAAAGCCCATCAAGGCAGTACACCACGTCAACATGACCTCAACCAACAAGCCTGGCGATGGTCAGCATACAACAATGATCAAACAAAAGGAATACAAATAGTCAAGCACAGCCACGGGCGCGAAACTCTTCTAACAACCCCTTCGTTTCTGGATGACCAGGCCGAGTGAGCAACCCTTCGACGAGTAGCTCCCTCTGCATAATGGTGTATTGAAGACCTTCGATCGAATCTTCCCATGCTCCTTCGCCGAAACAATCTTCTAGCTTCCGTTTCTTGGATTCAAACGTCAGTTTGCGCTCCTTCAGGTTAGCGAGAGCTCTGTTGAGCTGGCCTTCAGTGGTGTATCTGCGAGCGGTTTCTTCATCAAACCTCTTCTCACTAGCCTTCACCAGGGCTTTCAGCTTGGAGATCTGTTGCATCAGCTTATCCTCTCACTCTTTCCTGTTGGCTAGGGAGGCCTTCCAGTGCTGGTTAAACTTGGATATCCTTCGATACGCTTCATCCAAGTGCTGCTTCTTCGTGGCCAATACATCATTGACAGCTTTGAAGTCTCGACCCATGCACTCACGCTCAACTATCTGCTTAGTCAAATCTGTCCCCAGCTGGTTCACTAGTTCTGTCTGCCTCTTGAAGGAATGAACGGCTTCGTTTCTCTCGCTTCTGAGCTGCGCCAATTCTTTCTCCAATTCTTCATTTGCCCTCTTCAATTCATCTCGCTCAGCTAACACCTGATTATGCTGCTGAATGGGCACGGTGGTAGGCTCTTCAATCATTGGAGGGCTTTCTGGCTTGGCAGGAGGAAACGGCATCCCTATAGCATCTGCTCTAGCTCTGATCCACGTCACATACGGAGGGTAGGCTTGGCTATTGCTTCTCCCCAGCAATGGTTTTCCCCTCTTACTGATACCATTCCAAGCGCGTTGAAGCTTAGATAACATATCCCCCTCTAGAAGACCAGTGAGGTACAGAGATTCCTGCACCTCTTCATCCTTCGGCGGAGCTGTCAAAGCATAAGCAAACTGTCGGACCAGCAGAGACGGATTATAGTTTATACAGCCCTTCCTGCCTATCAAAGGCACATTCAGAAACTCGCTGCAGCTGAAGATGATCTCGGGACCCAACCTATCTCTGTCAAACCAGTCAGTATCTTCTGCAGATAGACTCATCAAACGCTCGGACCACTCAGCTGTGGCGGCAGACGAAACAAAGGGACCCCTCTTGGGTAGATGACTATCAAGCCATTTATAAAGCAGGGGCACACAGCACGAGACATTCTTGCCCCTTCTGTTCTCGTTCCTGTAGTGGATGGAATGGTAGACATCTTCTATCAAGGTAGGGACTGGATTCCCTGAAGCGAAGATGCGAAATGCGTCGAAGTCTACAAAGTCGGGCATATTGGGGAACAGAATGATGCCATATATGCACAGAGCGAGAATGGCGTTGAATACGACCCAACATCCGTCTATGGCGCACTGCTGCGCTTTTCCCACTAAGAACTGCAAGGAGAAACCAGGAACCCTGTTCCAACTAGACAAGACCAACTCGGAGGCATCCAGATGAAGTGACGGAGCTAGACTAGCCAGATTAGGCTCAGCATCCATATGAACAAAAGGCATCTGCCTCTTGATAGGCACACCTAACAAATCAGCATATTCCTCCAGTGTGGGCGCGAGAACAAAATCCTGGAAAGTAAAGCATCTCAACGGAGGATCGTAGAACTGCAGCAGAGCGTGCAACCCATTCAACTCGAACGCAGAAGGTTTACGAACCAAACTGAGCAATTTGCCGTAAGACTTTCTGAACTCATCTCTCACAGAATCATCTGCTAAAGCAATCAAACCAGTCAGCTGAACCATATCAGGGGCAAGGAGCTTGTAAGCCACGGTCTTCCTCAGAGAACCCATAACAATACAGTAGAAGGCCAGAAATCCTGAATCGGGGGAAACGGTACCTGCAACACAGACACACGTTAATGAAATGCAAATGAGTATGCAAAGGAATGTAAAATGCAATCATGCAGCAGGAGATCAGGGCAATTATGCTGTGGAGATTCTATATCAACAAAACCATGCTGCTGCTCTGTCAAGAACAACCACTATTTCTGATAAGAAGAAAACCCTGGTATCGGACCACAAATCTGCTCTGTCAAGAACACACACACATAGGACCATAAATCTGCTATGTCAAGAACAAACATCTGATAATAAGGACCTCTGAAACAGGACCAAAACTCTGCTCTCTCAATAACAAACATCTGATTATAAGGACCTCTGATACAGGACCAAAATGCTCTGTCAAGAACAAACATCTGATAATAAGGACCTCTGATACAGGACCAAAACTCTGCTCTATCAAGAACAAACATACATCTGCTGATGAGACCCTCTGATCCCAATCATAAACTTGCTCTGTCAAGAACAAATACATCTGATAATGAGATCCTCCGATCCTAACCATAAGCATGCTCTGTCAAGAACAAATACACATCTGATGATAAGATCCTCTAATCCCAATCAAAAACTTGCTCTGTCAAGAACAATCATATATCTGCAGATGAGATCCTCAAATCCCAACAAAACTGATCCACTATCAAGAAAACTAGGTAGTCTGAAGGTCAAAGTTTCCTGCAATAAACCCAACCCTGCTTACAGGTATGGACCTAAACTGACTCAAGTTTGGCATCCTATGCGGTCATCAGCGTCACAGACATTCAAGAGGGGTGATACGATACCCAGAAGGTGTGGCATCACCAGCTCATGAAGCGGCCTCACTCGGCTGAATCCCAAATGATCGGTCCCCAGAGTCGACAATCCTCCAAACCAATAACCCCCTCAACCCAAAGGGTTGAAAAAGAAGTCAACCGGGAGAACCTCGTCTGAGCGTGGATTTCATGAGACACTAGTGCCTGCCAAGCAAGCACGCGCCCACTAATTTCCATAACTAATGCTATGTTCACTCAAGCCTGGGTCTGGCTTCTCACTCATTAGAATGCCCCTCCCACAACAGCACAGATAATCATATCATACTGAAAATAAAGTGCGGGAAATAAAAATGCGGTAAATAAACACAACCCAACAAGTAATCATACAAGCGCTAGGATTGACTCTCGCAGGGGATGTCGGATCCCCAAACTGACTCGCATACGGGACGTTGGATCCCAGGAAACTATCAAGTCCCCAGCAGAGTCGCCAGCTATCGCTTCCGCGAAAATAAGGTGCCGGCAAAACAGAAGAGTCGCCACCTTTCGTTATTTATCCCTCAGAACGGGAAAGGAAACGATCGGAAAAACCTGACGAAAAGGTATAAGACAAGGTCGTCGCAACCGTTGTCTGGGTTCGGGAGTCGGTTACGCAAGGGGAAGGTATTAGCACCCCTCACGTCCGTCGTACTCGACGGGATCCACGCTTGTTGTGTTTACTGGACGAGTTGGTTTATTTATCTACCTATCAAGGCTGGCTTAAACAGAAAATAAAAATGACTCGGCAAAGCGTCGCGCTTTATGCCTACGTATTCTCATCAGAGAATGAGAAATCAGAGTCAACGTAGTTCGACCTACTACGGGTTACGGGGAAGGTGGCTCGCCAATACGTCAGTATTGTGCCTACGTACTCTCAACAGGCTAGAGATATCAGAGCTTACGTAGTTCGGGATAATACGGATTACGGGAATTCAGATTCATCTGTTTTATCGAGTAGGGTTAAACAACAGTTCCAGCAGTTAGGGACAAAGCCTTTTTGCGTTGGCGTTGAAGTTTAACGACATTCTTTTCTTCAGAAAATCTTCCTTTGAATTATGGGCCCAAGGGGCAAAAAGGTTTGGATTTTGTTTTTTGTCTTTTACGGAAGAACTGTTTTTTATGGTTGTTTGCAATTTCAATTGCACTAGAGACTATGACCTGAGAGTGAATGCGTCGTATGTCACCCAAAGGGTGCCATACTAAACATCCAGATTGTGGAAAAGAGCTCTCCAACAATCCTTTCTCAGATAGCTTAAGGCTCGTAACGTACGAAAGAAATCGTTCATGATTACTGTATTTTCATTTGTTTTGAGATGAGAAGAGAACAGGCTCAACTAAAGGGAGACTATCAAGTCCTAATGTTGTCATGCCAAGGATTCATCCTATGGTTGAAGTTTGAAACAGGGAACTCCTAGAAGTTATCATGCATAGGTTTCAACCTAAATTTCTAATCATCACTTCCTTATCAAAGGAAGTGAGATTCCTAGGGGATCATGTCAATGATACAGAAACAGATAAAGCATCAGCTTAAACAGTAAATAGTAAACGACCGTAAAATGCATGCAATGCAAGTGAGGGATGAAATGTGTGTGGGACATCAGCCTCCACAAGCTCATCTCAACCTCAAGCCAGAATGAATAACTGTAATCATACAGAGGAAATAAAATGCTATCAGGCAAAATAAGATAAACTGCAATCATACAGTAAAAATAACATGCTATCAAGCAAAATAAACCACATGGGCAAGGGAGCTGGGCTCTACCTAATACCCGCAAGCAAAGCTATACAGTAACAATACAAGCAGACGGAGCAACTCAACCTCTAGTGCAATCATGCTCCTAGATTAAAGTCAGTCTAGATATGGACTTATTCTAATGCATCAAGCAAGTCAGACAAGGCACATCAATACAGAAAAGAAAACAGACAAGAAAGAAAGCAGATCAACCCCTATTTCAATTCCAAGCTTCAGCTCTTCTAACAGCAACCCAGTCTTCAGACTTCAATCACCCTTCATGCCAAATATCAACTTGCTTCTCCAGGTTTCAACCCATCAACATAAGTCTCCACTTATCTTTACTTCTTCAAGCTTCAGCTCCTCAGTCAATTCCAAGCTTCAGCTCTTCTAACAGCAACCCAGTCTTCAGACTTCAATCACCCTTCATGCCAAATATCAACTTGCTTCTCCAGGTTTCAACCAATCAACATAAGTCTCCACTTATCTTTACTTCTTTAAGCTTCAGCTCCTCAGTCAATTCCACCTTCAGGCTTCACTCTTAACTACAAGTATCAACTTGATTCCTTCAGGCTCTCCAATCATCAATGCAAATATCAACTTATCCTTTATTCCTCAAGCCTCAGCTCTACCCTCAATCTCAATTGAATCCTTTTCATAAGTATCAACTTGGTCTTCAAGCTTCAGCTCTCTTTGCTTCACCAGTCTCAACTTGGTCTTCTTCTCCTACAAGCCTCAGCTTCTCAGAGTAGTCTTTAATCACATAGAAGTGCCAACTTCATCCTTCAATCTTCTTCAAGCAAGGAACTCCTCACTCTTCATTCAATCTCCATTGGATCTTCAAGTATCAACCTGTTCTTCTTGCTCTTCAAGCTTCAGCTGCAATGGCAATGCTCAAGGAATCATCCTCTTCCCCCACTCTTCAATGAAGTCCTCATCTTCAAACTCAAGTCCAACATCTTTCAAGATACTCAAACCAGAAGACAATTGATTTAACAGGATGAGGGGAAATGATAAACAGCTTACTGACAACCAAAGGAAGCCTGTAAGGGTTTATCATTATGAGAGACTGGTTCCCTCAAAGTTCTACTTCCCAGATAAAGCCACCCATCCCTCCAAAGGAGGGATGTGAATATCTTAGGAGGACTTTTAGTCATTGGGAGGAATGGAAGCACAAGATGCTTTCCATATTTGTGAAAGAAATCATTCTAACTATAAGGCTCTCCCTATGTCTCCTATCTCCTAAAACTTCATCAGACACCTTCAGGCACAAACAAATCAAAGCTCCAAGCCACTTCAAGCATCCTCACCTTGTCTTCAACTTGTCTTCAATCTCAACCAAAGGCAAACAAAGCAAAAACCCTAATCTAAGGGGACTAAGGAAGTTAAACTAGTTGAATTAGTAAGCTAGGATCACCTAAAACCTAGTACTAAAGTTAGTCCTAACTAAAATACTAAAACCAATTGTAAAATCCTACAAAAAATATATATGGAAACCTAGGTCAATCATGACTCTACCACATTAATTCCAGAGATCAAACCATCAAATTAGACCTAGAACTAAATCCTACATTACAAGGTATCAAACCTAAACCCCAAAAGGAAGCACCTAAATATCAATCTAGAAAGCACACCTATTTTCATCATAAAAATGTGAGAAAACTTCTATGGGATCATACATATCTAACCTAATCACACACAAAAAATTAGAATCAAAGTCATCACCATATGAACACACAAAATTATGTATCAAACATAATCATTTTAATATCAATTAAAATGTAAAATTCCCATTAAATCAGAAAATGCATGAAATGAAAATATTTTTTCTCTAAAAAATACTAGACTCAATCATGAGTAAAATGCAAAAAGAATGGGGTTAATTGGATTAATTTTCAATTTTATATGAATTTTTCAAGAACCATGGATAAAATGAAAATTAAAAGAAAATCAAATTAAAATAATAACACGCGCGGTGTGGATAGAAACAAAACACAATTCAAACCATGGGTTGGGCCATCAGGGGGGTGTGGATAGTGGATAATTCATTAAGCCCAAACCAATGGTGCTAACATCATCTCCTACCTTTCAAACCTCTGCAACTTCGCGCCCAGCTCCGGCCACCACCGGTGGTGCTCCGGTCACCTTCCTCAACCCTAATTCTCTCTACAGACCTCCATTCCAAGAGGTCAAAACATGAATCTTGTCCCAAATCTTGTCACGAGTTCAACCATGCCCTTAACTTCCTCTGAAACCTCAAGATTCACCATATCCAAATCTCAAACGAAAATGGTAATGCACCTATTTTGTCACTAATTCTCAAATTAACTATCTGAAATCCATCCTACACCATTCTACAACGAGTCTAACACCTTAATTCAACATGATTCTACCTAATTCATGCTAGAGGGAGAAAGTTGCTAACCTGAAAATCTTGGATGAACAGATGCACTAAACCTCCAGTTCAAGCTCTCCAATCTTTCAGACACGATCAATGAACCCTCTCCTTGCTTCTGTATGCAAAAGAACCGGTTGAAAGTGCTTGAATCTTGAAATCCGATGGTGAGTTGCAGGTGGAAAAATTCACTTGCTCATGCACGATTAAGCCACGAATTCTCTTGGATTATGATCTGGAATCACTCCTTAGCATCCATGGAAGAAGTTTCAATCAAGAAAATGGATGGAAAGTGAGGAATTTGGTGAAACCGAATGCACTTGCAAGCTATGAAATTTCAATCTCAATCTATGCTCTCTCCTTCAATCATCACCAACCTTTGCATTGGATCAACTCTATTCAATATATAAATGATGTTTTGATGATCTAGAACCCTCTAGATCCTTCTAATGAGAGTTTCCACTTCTCATGTCATGAGATTTTCAACCCTCTAGATCAACTCTATTCAATATATGCACAAACCTCGCAAACAGCTTGGAATTCATCTCATTCACTTTCAATTTCTCCCCTAGTGACATTTTGAAAGTGTTCAGCTTGCAAAGGGCCTTGGTTATGCCTTAATTCTAGGTTTTGCACATGTTACTTATGATGTAAGTAATCACTTTCCAAAGCAAGTCCACAAATTGAATCTCAACTCAAAAATGTGGCTAAACCAATGTTCTTAAAATGTCTTCTAGAGTCAAAATGATATATTACATGCCATGGTTTGGATGTGTAGGTCAAAAATATCAATTTTCAACTTTGGTTTATTTAACTTATGCCCTTATTTTAGGTCATTTTTGCAACTTTGAGCTACAAGAATTTCCATCATCTCATGACCTCCTTACTAGCCTTAAAACATCATTTTTAACAAGTTTGATGTTGAAGATTGTTCCATTTGAAGCTTGTAATCTCCAAATGACCAAAATGCCCTTGACTTGTCAAAGCCATAACTTGAGTTCTACAAATCCTATCAAGGACTTCTAGTACTCTCTAGAAAGCTAAGAAGATAAGGAACAACATTCATGTTGACCAAAAGTTCATAGGAATCGTCCTTCTTGGGCAAACGTTTGATGCAAGTTGGGTAACTTTCAAGGCCCCAGATTCACATACCTCAGATGACCTGTAACTTGTCAAAGTCATAACTTGAGTTATACAAATCCTATAAAGGACTTATAGTACTCAAATTAAAGCTAAGAACAAGCTTTACAACATTCATGTTGGGGGTAAGATGAGATGACAATCACATCTTGAGCTAAACTGCCTTGAAGATAGGGGTCAAACTAAGGGATTTTACACTGTCAAGCCTTAGAAACCCTAGCTTGAAACTTATCAAACTCTTCAATCATGATGAGTTGACCTTGGAATCATCCTTATAACATCTCAATGTATCAATCCATGATCACATGGCTCTTGAATTAAGTCTCAACCTTGTTCAAATCATCAATTGACCTAGGGTTGACCCAGTCAAACCCTAATTACACCACTCATGGTTGAGTCTTCTTAATCTTGCACAATGACCTATCTAGGCCTCGTGATGGCTTTCATGACATCTCATAAGCTCTCTCAAGGCTTCAAGTCTAACTTCATGGCTTCAGAATCATCTGAGGTCTTCCCCATAACTTTCAAGTTAGGAGACCTACACACTCTTGGTTTCTGAGGATCTTCTAACTTCTCTGACAAAGATATCAACCCTTGAACACTGAATGACCTTCTTAGCTAGCCTCACAGTCTTGTGTAGCTCTTAATTGGTACTCATACCTCTTGATCTCCTGCATACATGTCAATGAAATGCAAATGATAATGCTAATGTGAATGAAAGGAAACATAAGCTAGGTAAAGAAATGTTGGTCAAATTTTGGGGTGCAACAATTAGCACATTCCTCTTCTGACTCTGATGACGAATCAGATGCATCTGAGTCATCCCAGGTAGCCATCAGAACTTTCTTTTTATGATCTGACTTTCTTTTTGGGTTCTCCTTCTGAAGCTTTGGACATTCACTCTTGTAGTGCGCAGGTTCTTTGCATTCATAGCAAACAACCTCTCTTTTTCCAGATCGTCTGTGTCCAGAGGATTCTCCAGATCTTCTATACCCAGTGTGTTCTCCAGATCTTCTGTTCCCAGAAGATTCTTTGTGTTGATCTGGTTTTCTAAAGTTCTTGAACTTCCTTTGCTTATTCTTCTAGAGTTTGTTGATTCTTCTAGACAGCAAGGATAGTTCTTCTTCATCTTCAGAAGCAGAATCTTCAGAGCTTTCTTCTATTACCTGCAATGCTTTAACAGATTTATTAGATTTTAAAGCAACTGACTTACCTTTCTTTAGAGGCTCATCTTCCTCTAGTTCAATCTCATGACTCCTTAGAGAACTGATTAGTTCCTCCAGCGTAATCTTGTTTAGATCCTTTGCCAGCTTCAGAGCAGTGACCATGGGTCTCCATCTGGTTAGCAAGCTTCTGATTATTTTCTTGACATGATCTGCTGTAGATTAACCCTTGTCCAGAACCTTTAGTCCAGCAGTGAGAATTTGGAATCTGGAAAACATTGCTTCAATAGATTCAGATTCTTCCATCTTGAAAGCTTCATACTTCTGGATCAGCGCCAGAGCCTTGGTTTCTTTAACTTGAGAGTTCCCTTCATGAGTCATCTTCAGGGATTCAAATATATCAAAGGCAGTTTCTCTGTTGGTTATTTTCTCATACTCAGTATGAGATATAACATTTAGCAAGATAGTTCTAGCCTTGTGGTGATTTCTGAATTCCTTCTTTTGCTCCTCAGTCATTGATTTTATGTCAACTTTCTTGCCATTCCCATTAGTGGGATGAACATATCCATCAATAACTAAGTCCCAAAGATCAGCATCAAATCCTAGAAAGAAACATTCTAGTCTATCTTTCCAATAGTCAAATTTATCTCCATCAAACATGGGAGGTTTTTGGCTGACTCTTTCTTCATATTTGTTGTTGTTGAGTGTTGAAGTTTCAGCAGCCATAATGTATATCAATCAAGAGTTTTTCCCGGTGGATCTTTTCTGGTCACGGTTAAGTGATATCACAAACAGAACCGGAGCTCTGATGCCAACTGAAGATGAGAAAAACACTTAGAAGGGGGGGGGGGGGGGGGGGGTTGAATAAGAGTTTTAAGAAATATGGCAATAAAAACAACTCAAGATTTTTATCCTGGTTTGTTGAACTCAACTACTCCAGTCCACCTTATCAAAGATGATTTGCCTTTCTCCACAAGGACTTAATCCACTATTAATCAACTGATTACAATAGTAAGCACTAAGAACAACTGTCTTAGTCTTCTCAAGAACAACTGACCACACCTTGGTCTTCTTAAGGAACTTCTTACAAATTAATGTAAACTAACACGTGTTTGAATGCTTCTAAATAAGCTGTATCACAACTGTGATATTTACACTTAAGATTAAGTACAACAAAAACTATACAGTTTTATGAGAGATCAAATGAATAAGATCTTTGTGAGATTTTCTCTTTGATGAATCAAGCGTGTATGAGAATTTCTTTCTGAGTGATCTAGCAATGAACAAGTGATGAGCAGGAAATTAGCAGCTTCAAAAGGTTGTAGAAGTTCTCCTTTTATAGCTTTTCCAAATGCTTTGAGTGATGTGCAGCTGAATATAATATTAGATTATAAGACTTTTCATTACCAAAAAGTATGGGCAGAGATATGCTTTCTGCAGGAAAGGTATGGTTGTAGAAGCCTTGGGATTTGCACCACGTCACTTCTTTGGACAAAATAGTCGTTGGTTACTTTGGAAGTAGCACCACGTCCAATCAAGTTTACAGCTTCTTCAACAAGCTTCCTTCAGGATGAAGTCTTCATAATCTGCACTTCAGAACTTGTAGCAAGCTTAAAGGTATGAAATACTTTAAGATGATCAGAGCTAAAATGATTGAGATGTTCAGAGTCTTGAATAGATGATCAGATCTTAATATATCAGAGTCTCAATCTTGATCAGAGTCTTCATCAGAGTATGCAGCAGTATGTGCTTTGAGCGTGAATATTAATGATAAGAGTCTGGTTATCAAAGCCTCTGATCTTGCAGTGAAAAGAACTTCAGAGTCTGATTAGATCAAAGCTTTCAACTTTTGTACACTTCTTTCATTAACACTTCAGATCATTCTGTAGCTTCTGCTTCAGATCCTTCTAGCAGCGCTTCAGAATCTTCTGATAGTCTTGCATCTGATGCTTCAGAGCTTTGCATAGTTTCTTGTACTTATGTATTTTGCTTCTTTAAGAGTATTTAATTTTATACCTGAAACAATAATACTAGAACAAATTTTAGAGTATATATTTTCTTAATACAAAATTCCATAACGGTTATCATCAAAACATTGAGATATAAGAAACACCAATCTGTGTTCTAACACTATAGTGTTTTAATTTCCAGTCACTTTCAATCTTTTTCTTGATCTAGTTAGCTCTATCGTGTTCCTTTGAAGCTTATGCGATAAGAATCAAGCTCTAAGAGTCCCTGAATTGCTCCAAGCAAATCCAGTTTCAGAGCTTCTAAGATAGTTTTTGGACAAGGTAGTTTGAAGCTCAATTTTCAATCAAACAAGTTACGGCAATGTAGTCATTTGCTTGCTGATTGTTTCCCCTAACCTAGCCGGTGTTGATAGCTTGTGTTCATCATTTAATTTTTTTTCGTGATTTTTGTTTCATTGTGTTTTCTTAGAAATTCTCTCTACTCCCTTTCAATAAATGAAAATGGAGAGTGAGGTTGAGTTTGCCATGATGAGACGGTTGCAACGATGGTGGTCTCATGCTTACATAATACCATTTAGCATCTCTGATAACTGGTTCACCGGAGAAGATGACGGGAGAAAGGGACAGCGACATGTAGGGGTGAGACATGTTGGCACTTTGAAATGTTTTCATTGGCTGTTTTCAAATGAGATCCTGTGTTATTTTTTAACTAATTTCCACCATGCACGCTCAAGTCTCAATCATCAGATCTGCCAGCGTGGATTAGTGAGATAGATCCTATGCTCCGTGTTTTTTCTTCTTTTATTTTATTTTCTAAATTTCATTATTAAATTTAATTTTTTTAAAAATTCATAGTAATTTCATTTTTAATCCAAAAAATCCCAAAATAATTTTTAAAATTGTCTTTTATTTTTCTCTTTCTTACTTTATGTTTTTCATATTTTATTTTCATCATTTTCTAATTTTCATGATTTTTCTCATTTTTGAAGCATTTTAAATAATTTTAAAATACTTGTATGCATTAAAAAATTCTTACAAACTGTATACATCATTCTTGACTTGTTTCTGACTTGTGTGATTTTTATTGATCATTTGTGACTTGATTTGATGAATAATTTGCATTTTCATCTTTATTTTCATTTTAAAATTAAAATGTAAAAATCATTTTACTGCATTTTAATTCATATTATTGCATTTTATATTGGGTTGACTTGTGTTAACTGCTGTTGGCATTGGACCTTGGTTTATTTGGTCACAAGTTTGATCAAACTCAATGGATCTTGGGTGTTGATGAGGTGAAAACCCTAATCCACCAAAAGCGATGATTGATTTTGATGATGACTTGATCATCACTTGATCCAATTTGGTTTTTCCTTTTTGTTTGATCCTCTCTTCTTCATCCCTTTCTTTTTTCTTTTTCACCTTTCTTTGATCAATTGGAATATGTGTAGGCCATCTTGTTCATGAGATCTTGAATGGTACTTAATGAACGTTCATAATTTCAAATCTAATATTTGATTGATCATTTGATCAATTGAGATACTCTAGATTGATTCATAAGTTTGTCCTAAGTGCTATGACAGGTTGGTTGATGTAGTTGATCTATCTTTCCTAGACTTAGGTCTTGATCAACCTTGTTTTGACTTACGCTACATATTTTAGGAGTGTGATCTTTATATCAAATATCAAACATGTACGGTACATAAATTGTTATTGACCGACCTCTCATAGTATGATCTTCCTTATAGATTGTACTACGATTTCTTAACATAGCGCTAAATTTGTCCTTAATCGGAAAGTGATCATTTGGTCTAATTTTAGATATGAGTGATCTTTAGTTTAGATGTAAATTTCCTATGTCAATAATGTGTAGATTCTTTTCCACCTAAGAGAGCTAGTGGGATACTTGTTGATTTTATCCAAGTTGGAGCCCTTCTCAAAGGATGATGTAAAGTTCTCACACTTGTGTCGCTTGCGCGAAAAATAAGGTGCCGGCATGACAGAAGAGTCGCCACCTTTTGTTATTTATCCTTCAGAGCGGGAAAGGAAACGATCGGAAAAACCTAACGAATAAGGGTAAGACAAGGTCGTCGCAACCATTGTCTGGGTTCGGGAGTCGGTTACGCAAGGGGAAGGTATTAGCACCCCTCGCGTCCGTCGTACTCGACGGGATCCTCGCTTGTTTGCTTACCTGGACGGGTTGGTTATAATCTATCTACCTATCAAGGCTGGCTAAAAAAGAAAAGAAAAATGACTCGGCAAAGCGTCGCACTTTATGCCTACGTATTCTCATCAGAGAATGAGAAATCAGAGTCAACGTAGTTCGGCCTACGAAGGATTATGGGGAAAGGTAGCTCGCCAAGACATCGCCATCTTGTGCCTACGTACTCTCAACAGGCATGAGAGATCAGAGCTCACGTAGTTCGGGAAACTATGACTTATCTCCTGAAAGAAGTGTCTTTTAATTGTGTTTGCGATTTCAACCGCACTAGAGACTATGACCTGAGAGTGAATGCGTCGCATGTCACCCAAAGGGTACCATACTAAACATCCAGACTGTGGAAAAGAAACTCTCCCACAATCCTTTCTCAGATAGCTTAAGGCTCGTAACGTACGAAAGAAATCATTCATGATTACTGCATTTTAAACTGTTTTGAGATGAGAAGAGAACAGACCCAACTAGGAGGGAGACTATCAAGTCCTACTATTATCATGCCATGGATTCATCCTATGGTTGAGGTTTGAACAGGGAACTCCTAGAAGTTGTCATGCATAGGTTTCAACCTAAAAGTCTATCATCAAATCCTTATCAAAGGAAATGAGAGTCCTAAGGGATCATGTCAATGATACACCAAAACAGACAAAGCATCAGCTTTAACAGTAAAATGCATGCAATGCAAGTGAGGGAGGAAATGTGTGTGGGGCTTCAGCCTCCACAAGCTCGTCTCGACCTCAAGCCAGTCATGAAATAACAGTAATCATACTGAAGATAAACAACATGTTATCAAGCAATATACAGATAAAAGAAATGAGGTGCCATCAGGCCAACAAAACACATGCTTGAGAAAGAATCATCTACTCTCTAATCCTAACCCTAACACAGAATCTTGATCAAATCTAAGCAAAGCCCTAAAGCAAAACCTAACCAAAAGAAATCAATCCCAGTCTTCAAGCTTCAGAACAAGCTTACCGAAGAAAGGGAGCTAAGTAAGCAGACTCATAGTGTCTTCCTCAGGAAAGCACTAGGAGGTGTATACTCAGGAATCATATCCTATGTGGCTCAACCACTGTGATCAGTTTACATCCCTCCTCAGGAGAAATTAAACTCACAAGCAGGCTCCAACATCACTGGATATTTGAGAAATCTTACATGAACTAGTGGAACTAAGTGAATAGACCCATAGGACCTTCCTCAGGAAAGTACTAGGAGGCTTCCACTTAGGAGTTGTATCCTATGTGGCTCAACAACTGTGATCAGTTTACATTCCTCCTCAGGAGAAATTAAACTCACAAGTTGGCTCCAACATCATTGGATACTTAAGAAATCCTAGATAAACTAATGGAACTAAGTGAATAGACCCATAGGACCTTCCTCAGGAAAGTACTAGGAGGCTTCCACTTAGGAGTTGTATCCTATGTGGCTCAACAACTGTGATCAGTTTACATTCCTCCTCAGGAGAAATTAAACTCACAAGTTGGCTCCAACATCATTGGATACTTAAGAAAGAGGTGAGAAGAAAGAATGAAAGTCATTCATAGTGCCTTCCTCAGGAAAGTACCATGAACTTCCTTCAAACTTCAGGATCTCAAACCTCACAGACAGGGAATAATCCCCAAGCTCCGGGGCTCTGGGCCTTGATCTACAATCTTCTCCTCCATCATGCTCTTCAGCAAGATCCTCAAAACAAACTAAGCCCCACAACAAATTCCCCAAAATAAACCCTAGAGGCAGACAAAATCATCAGTCAACTTCAGAAAAATGCCTAAAAATACTAAAACAAGGGGGAAAAATCTATCAATTATTCACAAGGGTCTACAACATCTATCCATAACATCCACATATGCCCCTACCCAAGAATCAAGACAAAACTCTCTAAAGAAAATGAATTTCCTTACCTAGGCATAACATAAACCCTAATTAGGATACCCTAATGCTACCCTAATTAAACTAATCAAATTTTAATCTAAAAATCAAGAATTAAATCCTATGGGGAACTATGATTCAATATCTAATCACACCAAAAAGAATGAATTAAAAATCCTAAGGGAAAGTCTTACAAGAAATTCTACAAAATTGGATACCAAACTAAACATATTAAAAAGCTATTAAAATGAAAAATATACTAAAAATATGAAAAGAAAATAAAATGGAAATTTTATTTATTTAATATTTTCTAGACATGATTATGAACATATGAAAAAAACAAGAATTAAAAAAAATTCATTTTTCAATTTTTTATGAATTTTATAAATGCAAGAAATATTAAAGGAATTAAAAAATAAAAGAATTGAAATAAAGGGGAGGGGGTGTGTGAATAGAAGAGCGCCCCAGTTTAATCCCTCAATGGGCTTAACGAGGGGTGCGGATAGAAGAAAATTTACTAAGCCCAGATTTATTCATTAAACCAAACGGTGACGTTTTGGCTTGGAGATTTCCCTCCGTTTTCTTCATTCAACTGGGACCGTTGGATCGCACGAATAAGTCAAGTTTCAGGATCTAATCCAAGGGCTGAGGGCCATTGTCCCCAATACCTAGGGTTTGTAGGAAAATCGTGACTCATGCACCATACTTCTTCTTCCTCGTTCTCTCTAATCTCTAGATGAAATTCAAAAATTCTGAAAAGGAAAATGGCCTACTCATTACAAGGAACAAAACTGCACATGTGATTTTTATTAATTCTTCCTGGATCATCCTAACAGAAAGCTAGAAGATCTTGGTTCGAAAACATTTCTCTGAGATCAGTCCTAATAAAACTTCAATCTAATGGTGTAAACATGTTCTTGGCTCTATACTAAACATTCTAACCTAGTCTAGACTAACTAACACTCAAGATCCAGCCAATTCTTGCAAGTTAAAGATTCATGCACCTGCCATGAAATCTCATACAGAGCTCTCAAACTCACGGGGTAAGATTAACTAGCCTAGTACACTAACTCTACACCTAAAGAACTAATAGAAACTACATAATTAAAGAGATTCGTGGAAAGAAAGAAACCTGTCAAAGTTCAATGGTGAGTATAGCTAGGGCTTGATTCAGAGCTTGCAAGGGCTTCAATGTGATCCTTTGAAGATGAATAAACTTCTGTTTGCACTGATCTTGAATGAGAAGCCTTGTGGTGGAAGAAATCGTGTGTTGCTTGATCTTGAAGAATGCTTGAAAACCTCACTTTTCTCTCACTTTCTCCACTCAATTCTCCAACTCTCACCAACCCCTCACTTCACCACAATGCACTCTTTATATAACCATCAATGGAAGCTCCTAGATCCTTCTAGAATAAGCTAGAAAGTGCTTGAAAATCTCATGTGATGATAAGTGGTATATCTCATATCTCATGCATTAAGCCTTGTAATTTCGTGCCAAAATACCTTTACATGAGATATTGAGAAGATATGTGTGAAAAACAAGCTTACCCCTGGCTTATGTTGAGTTTTGCAAAGGTGCCTTAATATGCAAGTAACAATATTACAAAGCATGTCCCATTTTAAAGCCTCAAATGAAAATTGTGTTTAAACCAATGTTCTCAAAATGATGTTTCCAATCAAAATGATATATTGGATGACCTATTTTGGATTCATAGATCTTCCAAACCAATTTCCAAATTGACTTGAATTAACTTATAAGCCATTTTTAGTTCAAATTTACCAAACTTTGTCATTCCATGCTATGAGCTTTTCCAACAATTCATGACCTTCTTTATAGGCTTAAAATGCCATTTTGAACAACTTTCATGTTTTGAGTTTTTCCATTTGAGGCTTGGAAATAGGAGATATGGCCTTTGCTTAAAATGACCTATAACTACCAAATGACCAAAATACCCCTGTCTTGTTCAAACCATAAGTTGAGTTCTACAAATCCTATCAAGGACTTCTAGTACTCTCTAGAAATCTAAGAAGATGCTCTTCAACATTCATGTTGATCAAGAGATCATAGGAATCATCCTACTAGGGCAAAAGTTGTCTGCAAGTTGGGTGACTTTCAAGGACCCAGATTCACACACCTCAGCTGACCTGTAATTTGTCAAAACCATAACTTGAGCTCTGCACATCCTATCAAGGACTTCTACCACTCAAATTAAATCTAAGAACAAGCTCTACAACATTCATGTTATGGGGAAGATGAGATATCAATCACATCTTGAGCTAAAACTGCCTGGAAGATAGGGATCAAATTAGGGTTTTTTCACTGACAATCCTCAGAAACCCTAACTCACAACCTCTTCAACTTCTCAATCATGATGAGTTGGTCTAGGAATCATCTTTATAACATCTCTATGCATCATTCCATGATCTCAAGGCCCTTGGATTAGGTCTCAACCTTCTCCAACTTTTCAGTTATCCTAGGGTTGACCTAGTCAAAACCCTAATTCTACCATTCATGGTTGAATCTCCTGAATCCCTGCACAATAACTTCTCTGGGCTTCATGATGGCTTTCAAGACATCTCGTATACTTTCTCAAAGCTTCAAGTTCATTCTCAAAGTCTCAGAATCATCTGAGGAGCTCCCACAACTCTCAAGCTATGAAGCACACAACCTTGGTTTCAACCCACTCCTCTGAGGATCTCTTGAACTTTCTGATGAAGGTATCAACTTTCAAACACTTGATGGATAAATAAATGTTGGTCAAATTTTGGGGTGCAACAGCTGCCCCTATTCAAACGGCTTGAACCTGACTGGGTGAGAAGCGAACGGCTCTCAGCCAATCAAGGTGCGAGACGGTTGAATACCGGTAAACCCGAAAATTTGCCAACTACACGAGCACACGATACTCTGCGGGGAACAAACCTTCGAACACTGCAATACTAGCTGCACGACAACTAGCTGGAGAAATACTGATCTGACATCGCCGTTAGTTATCCACGTTAACTTCTTCTGATATTGCCTTCAGACAACCACAACACCCAACATCGCCGCTGGAGGACTAACCTATCTGATATACCCAACATCGCCGCTGGAACACCAAATCCCCTGACATCGCCGTCAAGAACAACCATAACTCGGGGAAACGAACATCCAACATCGCCGCCGGAAAACTAAATCTGACATCGCCGTCGATCACCCAAAATGCCCCGCATCGCCGCTGGAGAAAATACAATACTGAACAAAATACCCCGCATCGCCGCTGGAGAACTGAATCTGACAAAATACCCCGCATCGCCGCTGGAGAACCACATCTGACATCGCCGTCGGAAGACTGGATCAACTTGACATGTCCAACATCGCCGCTGGAAAACTAAAGGATCTGCATCACCTAACATCGCCGTCAGAAGACTGGATCAACTTGACATGCCCAACATCGCCGCTGGAAAACTGAATCTGACATCGCCGTCGGAAACAAACACCGCTCTGAGAGACACTCGACGTCGCCGTCGTACAAACCTCATCTCTACTGGGGATTTAAAGAGTCTGACATCGCCGTCGGACAACCATAATCTGACCTCGCCGTCAACAAACATCCAACCTCGTCGTCGAACACATTCAACATCGCCGTCGAACCAATCATAATCTGACCTCGCCGTCGAACACATTCAACATCGCTGTCGAACCAATCATAATCTGACCTCGCCGTCGAACACATTCAACATCGCCGTCGAACCAATCATAATCTGACCTCGCCGTCGAACACATTCAACATCGCCGTCGAACCAATCATAATCTGACCTCGCCGTCGAACACATTCAACATCGCCGTCGAACCAATCATAATCTGACCTCGCCGTCAAACAAACATTCAACCTCGCCGTCGAACACAAACATCCAACCTCGCCGCCGGACAAAATATAATCTGAAAATGAACATTCAACCTCGCCGTCGAACAAACATCCAACCTCGCCGCCGGACAAACATCCAACCTCGCCGCCGGACAAAATATAATCTGAAAATGAACATTCAACCTCGCCGTCGAACAAACATCCAACCTCGCCGCCGGACAAACATCCAACCTCGCCGCCGGACAAAATATAATCTGAAAACGAACATTCAACCTCGCCGTCGAACAAACATCCAACCTCGCCGCCGGAAAAACATACAACCTCGCCGCCGGACAAAAACATACATTCAACATCGCCGTCGAACACCAACCTGCTCTGACCTAGGGTTCACCCCTGGTAAATGGAACAAAAGGTACACTTGCGTATTTGAAACTACTCCGCTGGGAATGAGAGACCTAACCGAGCACACTCTGATCTGGGGTTCACCCTCAGAACCATAACGAACATCGGAATACTGCTGCACACTGCCCACCGTAGAACTTTAACATCAAAGCTATATGAAACCCTGGCCCCTGGCCGCTTCCAGCTTCAGCTAGAAAAGATCTTCAAGTATTTCTGAAGATAAGCATCCTTGGCCTTCAAGGATGGCAACTCTGCAGGAGGTATCTTCGACTTCAGTCTAAAGAAATGGTCCTTGGCCTTCAAGGATACGTGGATCTGCCTTCAGGCAACTCCGCCTCTGCTATAGAGCATCCGTGACTTCGGTCAGGGATATACTTCGGCCTTCAGTCCGACAAAATGAATCCTAGGTCATTCATGACCTTGGGGATAACCTTGCCCTTAGGCACCTTCGCTTCATCTTGGGAAATCTATGACTTCAGTCGGAGAAATGGTATCCTGAGCCATTCATGACTCTACGGGGATTCAAACCCTTTGCCTTCAGGCAAAACTCCGCTTCAGCTGGAGAAACATCTTCGACTTCAGTCGGCAGAAACATTATTCACTTGATCGCAATCAATCATCACCTCAGGACAACTGACTTGGTCTTCAGACCAACACGGATCATCTTGTTACATCTACAAACTTTGGAACCTTGTTTTCAGCCACACGTTGATTCATCAACCAGGAAATCTGAATTCACAGGAACCTCTGATACCACCTTCAGGCGCTTACGAAGTCAATCTTCAGATTAGACATCGCTATTGGAGCAGACATATCACGCTGCTAAGGACTTCAAGAATCATCTTGAACAAACAACTCCGTCGGGCACCTTCAAGAATCATCCTGAACCGATAACCATTCTGGAGACTCTATTCTGCTGGGTATTCCAGGAATCCTCCTGGGCAACTCTTGCCGGGGACGCTACTGGGGAGCTCAAGAATCATACTAAGCGAACAACTCGGGAAATTGCGCTGAGGTCTTAAGAATCATCTTAAGCAAACCGGCCCCGCTGAGAAATTCAAGAATCATCTCGAACTGAAGACTTCGCTGGGGATCTCAAAAATCATCCTGAGCGAGCGACTGTGGGGATTACACCGGGGTTTTAAGAATCATCTTAAGAAAGCGACCTTGTTGGAGAGAATATCAGGAATCATCCTGAGCAACTGATCTTTCGGTGGTACACCTGTAAAACAAGAATGATACTGACCTAGATCATGCTTATGATGCATATGCTTCGGTGCCATGCCCCACACGGTGGAAATGCTATGCGTTTATGCTAAATGTTATGCAATCATGCAATATGGTGCGATCCCGTCAGCCAAAATAAATGCCGAAGGGGAGAAATCCTCCTGTCAAGGAGAAAGAACTACTCAGGTAGAGGAATCATCCTGCTGAGGAGAACGTGGACACGCCAATATCAATCGGACTCCGTCTGGGGAGCTGATCTTCCGCGGACTGCTGCAGGGAAACCCACTTCAGTTGATCTGCTGCAGGGGGACGAAGCTCTACGAGAACCTGGACCTGCTGATATCCGCCGCGAGAATGAACCGCGCGGCCGTCTCGGCTAACTCTTCTGGGGATGACCACTCTGTGGGGAAACAACTTCAGCTGCTTGACATTCCACTGGGGAAAAACCACTCATGATCTGATCATCTTCCAAGGATTCGGCTCTCTTGGACATCTGCAAACTCGGCTGAGGAAGGAGAAGTCATTCTGCTTCGCTGGAGAGAGTGCGACTCTGGGGGAGATACTGCGTCAGCTGCTCAATGCTCTGCTAGGGAACATCCATTCAAGGTCCCAACTGCTTCCAAGGATTTGGCCCTCCTGGGGGGGTTTGCGGACTCAGCCGGGGAGAGAAATCATTCTACTTCACTGGAGAGTACGACCCTGGTGAGGAATTTCAATTTCGCTGGGGACTTCAGTCTGGCGCCATTAGTTACTGCATACTTTGGCGTACGAACAACTTCCTGCGAAACCTGCACTTGTGACCCGGTGCTGGGGAGACACCTGCTTCGGCGACTTTACTGGGGAAAACACGAGCTTCGGCACCCGAACATTTCTACGAAATCTGCACTTGTGACCCGGTGCTGGGGAGGAATACGAGCTTCTGCGCGCGACTCAGCTGATGAGGTGACGCTCCTTCAGGATGCGTCTGCTTGGGGAAGAGAATCATCTCTGCCTGGGGAGACATATCAATGCTCACTATCCTGCGTTCAGATTCTGCGGAGGAGAGACTACTGAACTCTGCTGGAGAAGGAGGGCTCGCCCTGCTTCGGGGATGCGCACGGCACATCTGCTGGAAAGTGCTACACCTGCAACAACACAAACAAACAGACACGATACCCTCCTCAAAGGGGCCTATCCAGGTTATTATCTCGTGACAATATTCAATTAATTAATTGTTTCAACAATCAATGGGCCTAGGCCCGTAAGTTTATGTATGCGCATTTTATTAAAAAACATCGGCGTTTTCATTCGCAAACAAAACAGATAAATGCTAAACAGACAAGCAGAATTGCTGAATAATATGCATTTTATTGATGGTGAACCCCTGAATGGGCAAAAATGTTTTACAACAGAGGCAAGCTCCTGGAATGAGGAAGCCGCGCAAAAATAAAACATAAATATACATCAGTATATACAAATGTTGGCAACGAGGCGTAGACGAACACCATGAGTTGATCCCTCTAAGACCCACTCGACTTCGATACTTCTCCGACGCTTCAGCTTCGGAAGAGATTGATTCAGATGAACGGCCCTCAGGTCTTCCAAACCACTAAACACTGAAAGTCCACACACGGAACGCAGTCATTTGCTTATTCAAATCCCTAACTTTTGCGTGAACCGCCCTTTACGGGTTTTCAGTTCACTGGGATACCCTTTTTTGCCGAAGCCGCCCAGTGTAGGTTTTCGACTTCGCGGGTGTACATTTTTTCAATATATCCCTAATTTTTGCCCGAACCTTTTATTCTGTTTTTGGTTCGCCGGGATGCCCCTTTTTTTCCTGGACTTTTCCCTTTTTTGTCCAGCGGGTCTCTTTCAAGCAAAGTATTTTTTAACTGCGTCCGCGTTCACCGGGGATGCAAAATCTTCACCATCCATCGTGGATAACAACAAAGCTCCTCCTGAGAAGACCTTGCTGACGACATACGGCCCTTCGTAATTCGGAGTCCACTTGCCCCGGTGATCGGAGTGTGGCGGAAGAATCTTCTTCAGGACGAGATCACCCGTCTGAAAGCTTCTAGGACGCACCTTCTTATCATAAGCTTTCTTCATTCGGCTTTGGTACAGGCGACCAAATGCAATCGATGCTAACCTCTTCTCGTCCATCAGGCTGAGTTGGTTCAAACGATTTGTAATCCATTCTGCCTCGTCGAGTTTCACATCAACCAAAACTCGCAAAGAAGGAATCTCCACTTCTAACGGTAGGACAACTTCCATACCGTACACCAAGAAGAAAGGAGTTGCCCCGGTCGACGTACGCACCGTCGTACGATAACCGTGCAAGGCAAACGGCAGCATTTCGTGCCAATCTTTATACGTCACAACCATCTTCTGAACAATCTTCTTGATGTTCTTGTTGGCCGCTTCAACAGCGCCATTCATCTTTGGCCGGTAAGGAGATGAGTTGTGGTGTTCAATCTTGAAGCTCTGGCACAGCTCCTTCATCATCTTGTTATTCAGATTTGAGCCATTATCAGTAATGATCCGCTCGGGAATTCCATAGCGGCAGATGATGTCCCTCTTTATGAATTTAGCTACCACCTGCTTGGTCACATTAGCATACGAGGCTGCCTCCGCCCATTTGGTGAAGTAGTCGATAGCTACCAGAATGAAACGATGACCATTGGATGCAGTGGGCTCGATCTTGCCTATCATGTCGATGCCCCACATGGAGAACGGCCAAGGGGAGGACATGACATTCAATGGGCACGGCGGCACATGAACTTTATCAGCGTAAATCTGGCATTTGTGACATTTCTTCGCGAATCTGAAGCAATCCGACTCCATAGTCAGCCAGTAATATCCTGCTCTCAGGATCTTTCTCGTCATGGCTTGCCCGCCGGCGTGCGTACCAAATGTGCCCTCATGGACTTCTTCCATGAGCATACTCGCCTCTTTCTCATCTACACATCTGAGTAGCACGAGATCGTGGTTTCTCTTATACAACACTCCGTCAGGATTGAGATAAAAGTTTCCAGATAGCCTCCTTAAAGTCTTCTTATCCTGGGTAGACGCACCCGCAGGATACTCCTTAGTCATAAGGAAGGTCTGGATATCGTGGAACCATGGCTTGCCGTCGGTGGCATCCTCGATTGCAAAGACAAATGTTGGTCTATCAAGACGCGAAAGCACAATTCTTGGAGCCTCATTCCAATAATTGACTTTATACATTGAAGCCAACGTGGCTAAGGCATCAGCCATCTAATTTTCAGCCCTGGGTACATGATGAAGTTCCACTCGATCGAAGAACGGAAGCAGCCTCCTGGCATAATTCATGTACGACACTAAATTTGCTTGACGAGTTTCCCACTCCCCTTTTATCTGATTGATTACAAGCGCTGAGTCACCATATATGTCTAGATTCTTGATTCTCAAATCAATTGCCTCTTCTAGACCCATAATACATGCTTCATACTCTGCTTCATTGTTGGTAACTGGAAACGTCAGTCTCGCAGTAAACGGGATGTGGGATCCGTGAGGAGTCGTGATGATAGTCCCGATGCCACTTCCATAGGAATTAACCGCTCCGTCGAATATCAACTTCCACTGAGACTTCCTATCTGGCCCCTCATCGGGCAATGGCTCATCGCAGTCCTTCGCTTTGAGAAACATAATATCCTCGTCAGGGAATTCGAACTTCATTGGCTGGTAGTCTTCGATTGGCTGTTCGGCAAGGTAATCAGACAATACGCTTCCCTTAATGGCTTTCTGAGAGACGTACTGAATATCGTATTCCGTTAACACCATTTGCCATCTGGCAATCCTTACCGAAAGAGCCTGCTTCTCGAAGACGTACTTGATTGGATCCATCTTCGAAATTAGCATAGTGGTGTGATGGAGCATATACTGTCGCAGACGTTTGGCGGCCCAAGCTAATGCACAACACGTCTTCTCCAGCATCGAGTATCGAGATTCACACTCAGTGAACTTTTTACTCAAATAATAAATGGCATGCTCCTTTCTGCCCGTCTCGTCGTGCTGACCGAGAACACACCCCATACTATTCTCCAGAACCGTCAGGTACATGATCAATGGCCGTCCAGCCACTGGGGGTATCAAGATTGGAGGTTCTTGAAGATACTGCTTTATTTTGTCGAATGCCTTCTGGAAATCTTCATTCCAAGTAATCGCCTGATCTTTCTTTAAAAGCTTGAACATCGGTTCACAAGTGGCCGTGAGCTGAGAGATAAACCTTGCAATGTAGTTTATTCGGCCCAGGAAACCACGAACTTCTTTCTCTGTTTTCGGCGCTGGCATTTCTTGGATAGCTTTTATTTTTGCAGGATCAACTTCAATCCCTCGTTCACTAACGATAAACCCCAATAACTTTCCGGACCGCACTCCGAAAGTGCATTTGTTAGGATTCAGCCTCAGCCTGAACTTCCTAAGCCTCTCAAACAGTTTTAAAAAGTTGACCAGATGCTCCTCCTCCGTTTGGGACTTTGCAATCATGTCATCAACATAGACCTCGATCTTATGATGAATCATATCATGAAACAAAGTGACCATTGCTCGCTGGTAAGTGGCCCCTGCGTTCTTCAGACCGAAGGGCATTACCTTATAGCAGAATGTTCCCCAGGGGGTGATGAACGTTGTTTTCTCCATGTCCTCCGGTGCCATCTTAATCTGATTGTAACCGGAGAAGCCATCCATGAACGAAGACACGGAAAACTGGGCTGTGTTGTCGACCAACACATCGATGTGAGGCAACGGGAAATCATCCTTAGGGCTCGCCCTATTCAAATCCCGATAATCGACGCACATGCGTACCTTACCGTCCTTCTTCGGTACAGGCACTATGTTGGCGACCCACGGAGGGTAAGTGGTAACGGCTAGAAATCCTGCGTCCAACTGCTTCTGGACCTCCTCTTTGATTTTTACAGCCATGTCTGGTCTCGTCCTCCTGAGCTTCTGCTTGACTGGAGGGCAATCTTCTCGCAATGGCAAGCGATGAACCACGATATCTGTGTCATGTCCGGGCATATCCTCATATGACCAAGCAAAGACGTCACTATACTCTCGAAGCATCTCGACTAGTCTATGCTTGACATCATTCTGCAGCGCAGCCCCCACTCTGACATTTCTGACAAGCTCCTCAGAACCCAGATTTACAATCTCAATATCCTCCTCGTGAGGCAGAATAACCTTTTCCTCTTGTCTCAACAAGCGGGCCAACTCTTCTGGAAGGTCCTCGTCTTCATCAATCTCATCCTCGGCTTGATAGATCGGGCAATCAAAGTCGTAGTGAGCCGTAGAGGGTCCAGAGTCGATGTCATCTGTTACGTGGATCCTGCAATAACAAGGGTTAAGTTTAAAGCAAGAATATGCAGGTTAACACAAACCTCGTTGCCATTTTACTGTTTTTCGAAATAAACATAAAACAGGAATAACAGAGAACACAATATTTGAGTACGAAGAAAACGCCTTTTATTTATTAACAAAATGCATACACATAATCCAACAAGGCCCTGACAGTAAAACCACTATGCCCCGGGCAGGACATAGGGTTGTACAAAGATTGTAAAAAGCAAATCATTACTCTTCACTTGTCAGCTTGATAATCTCCTTGATGGTCCAATTGTGGAGGCGCTCGCCCGGCTTGCTCGGTTGAATCCAGGCGTCAAGATCACAATCACTATCCCCGCTGTCCTCCGACGCAGCGTTGATGCTCTCGAAAATTACTCCCCCCTTGGTGAATAGGATCGGCCCTTTCCCACGAGACGAGCTGCCAGAAGAAGATGAAGCTTCAGCTTCAGGAGAATACCCCAATCCAAACTTATCCTGCTTGATTGTTATATCCAAGACATGCCCCCAGCCTGGGGTGGAACCGGCTTCGACGACGGCCCGAGCTTCCTTAAACGAGGAGAGATTCATCTCTTGCTTCTCTGCGACGACAGGAGCTACCTCTTTCACCCTGACGGTTTCAAATGCTTGGCAGAGAGTTTTGTGGATTTCGCCATCCATTTCAACATATTTAAAGGACGACAGGTGGCTCACCATGATGTCCTCCTCACCACAGACGGTTACTATGCTACCCCCGACAGCATATTTAAGCTTCTGATGCAGCGTGGACGTCACGGCGCCAGCAGCATGGATCCATGGCCGATCTAAGAGGCAACTGTAGGCGGGCATGATATCCATTATATAGAAAACTGTATCGAACGTGTCTGGACCAACTTGAATTGGCAGGGTCAACTCTCCGAAGACGTGGCGCTTGGTTCCGTCAAAGGCTTTCACTACCAGATCACTGGGCGTGCAAAGCAATCCACGGGTATCCAACTTCATCAGTGCCTTCTTCGGAAGCACATTAAGGGATGAACCCGTATCCACCAGGACATGCGACATGATAATACCTCTGCACTCTATCGAGACGTGCAAGGCGCTGTTGTGATCTCTTCCTTTAGGAGTCAGCTTCAGATCTGTAAATCCCAACCCATTACCAGCATTGACATGGGCCACCACCTCCTCTAGCTGATTTACTGATATCTCCTGTGGCACGTATGCAGCATTCAATACCTTCAGTAATGCGTTGCGGTGCGCCTCAGAACACAGCAACAAGTTAAGGATAGAGATCTTCGACGGAGTCTGATGAAGATGATCTACAATCTTGTAGTCGCTCTTCTTGATTAGTCGCATGAACTCTTCAGCATCTTTAACCAGCAAGTCCTTCTCTGTCCCAGAATGGATCTCTTCGACAGCTTTACCTTTACCCTTATCTACAGCGTCAGCTCGGACCACTTTCTCTGCTGCAATCTCTGCTGGCGCGAACACTCTACCGCTTCTAGTAATGCCACTGACCCCGACAAGATTCTGCACCGTTGATCCGAACGGCTCGAGCTCTAACTTCTGACCATTACAATAAACTTCGGCGCCGTAATGCCATGGAACGACATTAGTGCTTTCGAATGGGATCGGTCCGGCCCTGGTGATAGTAATGGTAGGCGGTCGGGGTGCTGAAATAGTAATAGGGTGACGAGGAATAGTAATGGTAGCAACTTCATCTGCCTGCTTCAGCACGACTTCCCGGGACGCACTTTCAACGCTCCGGCTGAACTGCAAAATACCCTCGGACATCAGACTTTGGATACCTTCGATCAGCTGCTCACACCCGTCAGGAAGTGTAGCACAAGCCATACATAACTCTCCGCATCCAGGAAAGAAACCCTTCTTCAGCAACTTAGCCTTGACAAAACTCAACGGCGTCTTCAAATCTTTGACATCAGTCAGCAAGTCCGAACTCTCTTCAGTGATAACGACATTCACTCCGCCCCCTTTATGATGAGGCATAGGGTTCTTGGTAACGTTGGGCACGCTATCAGAAAAGTTAATAACCTTGGCGTCCACCAAGTCCTGGACTTTGTGCTTAAAAGCTTTACAATTCTCAATCGTATGGCCTAGTGCCCCAGTATGGAAATCACAAGTAGCACTGGCATCATACCCCGGTGGTGGTGCCCCTGTTAAGGGAGCCATTGTCCTCTTTTGAACTAGTTGGAGCTGAAGCAATGTTTGCAGAAGCTGTGCATACGACATAGGTGGAGTTTCAAAATGACGATTTGTCAGAGGAGCCCGATTCTGATATCTTCTATACCCCTGCTGATTCTGCTGCTGAGGCTGCTGCTGCTGCTGCGGCTGCGGTGGAGCAGCTGCGATATTTATGCTAGCAATCTGAGGCTGAGGGCCCTTGCCCTTTCTCCAAGCATTAGTGACAACACTGGCATCTCCCTCTCGACGCTTGCCAGTATAGGGTTTCTTGCTACCTCCTCCAACTGAGGATGATTCGCCCTGAATTTTTCCGATCTTTATACCGTTCTCAACATGCTCGCCCATAGTGATGAGAGCCGAGAATGTTCCAGACATGCCACTGACCAGCTTTTCATAGTAGATTCCAGGAAGGGTAGCCACGAACATTTGCACTAGCTCACGCTCAACCATCGGCGGTTGAACCCGGGCAGCCAATTCACGCCACTGCTGGGCGTACTCTTTAAAGCTTTCATTGTTCCGCTGTGAGAGATTCTGAAGCTGAACTCGGTTGGGAGCCAAGTCGCTATTGTATTGATAGTGAAGGACGAACGCTTCTGCGAGGTCTTTCCAGGTGTGCACAGTAGCGGGCTCCAGGCCCATATACCATTCGAGTGATGGACCAGAAAGGCTATCCTGAAAGAAGTGCATCAGCAGCTTCTCATCGTCAGAATAGGCGAACATCTTTCTATAATAAGATCGGAGGTGGACCCGGGGGCAAGTAGTACCCTTATACTTCTCAAAGGTAGGCACCTTGAACTTGTGAGGTACTTTAAAGTCAGCAATCAACCCGAGCTTGGACATGTCAACGCCCAATGTGTTCTGATTTTCAATGTCCCTCATCTTGTCTTCTAGTGCTTTGAACCTGAGTCGAGCTTCAGCATTCAACTCTGCATCTACACCTCTCTGAGAGAATACGTCATCCTGATGGTCCTCCAGCCACGGTTGAGGCACCAACAGATTTCCTGCACCAGCATTGTCGTTGACCGGCCCTATGTTAACATTGGCTCCCAGACTGCCATTGCCGATGCCTGCGCATTGAGCCCGAGATCAGTCATCAGATTGCCGTTAGCACTGCCGTTGCCCCCGGCAACAGGAACAACATTCTGTGGAGCGTCCACGGGAGGAGGAGGAGGCACGGCCCCTCCATGCAGTATGCCATTACTGTCAACCCTGGAGATCAGAGGTTGAACCAGAGTACGAAGCTGGTCTTGACCATTCGCGACCACCTGCATCAGCTCCATAAAACGATCCATCCGTTCACGGAGCTCTTGAACATCTGACTGCACCTGGTCCATTATCCTGGTCTGATTAGCGCGAGTTGAGTAACGGTGGATGAGCCTTTGATCAATCCTGGAGATCGAAAGCAGCTCGGAACCTGTGTACCTGAAAAACCTGTCAACATTAAAGGTTAGGAAAAGCAACAGAATGTATGTCATGCCAAAATGCTTTATGCAGATGTATGCGTGTGTCTGTGTGCTTGAGAGGTTTCCCCCGATCCTGGAGCCGTAGTACCAGTGCTGACAATAATAAGGAGGGGAATCTGGGCCCAATCATGGAAACAACAATCTCACATATACATAGTACCAGTGATAGCCAACTTCGACACATCAGGGATCGAGAACTCGCACGCAACAGTCTTTCTGAGAGAGGCTGCAGTAATACAATAAGAGGCGAGAAATCCTGGATCGGGGAAACGGTACCTGTCACAGACACACGTCAATGGAATGCGAATGATTATGCAAACTACTGCAAAATGCAGGCATGCAGCAATGTATCCAGGTAGCTGCTGTGGAGATTCGGTATCAACAGTCGCTGATGAGAAGAACCCCGGCGTAAAACCACTGATCTGATCTGCTGAGAATAACCATTTGATAGGATCGAGATCAAAATTCTGCTCTGTCAAGAGTAAGTGCCTGATAATAAGGACCCCGGATGCGTGATCAGAAAACGTCCACTAATGAAGTCTTCAGACCCCAAATCAAAAATCTGCCCTCTCAAGAACAAATGCACAGCTGCTGATGGGATCTTCAGACCCCACTCAAAATCTGCTCCATCCAGAACAAACCTCAGATGACAATACTCTGATCGAAACCTGCTCTATCAGGAACAGACATACACCCGATGATAAAAATCCTCTGATCAAAAACTCGCTCTGTCAAGAACAGTCAAATCTGCAACTGAGAACCCTGACACCAACATCACTGATTCACTGTCAAGAAAACCAGGTAGTCTGAAGGTCAAAGTTCCCTGCAATAACCCAATCCCACTCACAGGTATGGACCTAATCCACAGACAAAGGTACGGCATCCTATGCGGTCATCAGCGTCACAGACTTTCATGAGTGACGATACGATTCCCAGAAGGAGTGGCATCATCAAGTCATGAAGAGGCCTCTCTTAGCTGACTTCCAAATGATCGGTCCCCAGAGTCGACAATCCTCACGTCTGGACTCCCCTCAGATCCTCAGGACCGGAAAGGAGCACCTCTGCAAGAATCTCGTCTGAGCGCAGATTTTCGTAGGGAACTGTGCCTGCTCAGCAGACATGTTCGTCTACTACTTCTCCGCAACTATATCTAGGTGTATACTCAAGCCCAGGTCCGGCTTCTCACTCATAGTAACATCCCTCTCCCACAGCAGCACAGATAATCATATCAAACTGGAAATAAAATGCGGGAAATAAAGTGCAGGAAGTAAAAATGCGATAAATAAACGCAACCCAACAAGCAAACACACAAACGATAGGATTGAATCTCATAGGGAACCGGAGAACCAGAGACTCTGGGTTCCGTCCCCAGCAGAGTCGCCAGCTGTCGCTTGCGCGAAAAATAAGGTGCCGGCATGACAGAAGAGTCGCCACCTTTCGTTATTTATCCTTCAGAGCGGGAAAGGAAACGATCGGAAAAACCTGACGAATAAGGGTAAGACAAGGTCGTCGCAACCATTGTCTGGGTTCGGGAGTCGGTTACGCAAGGGGAAGGTATTAGCACCCCTCGCGTCCGTCGTACTCGACGGGATCCTCGCTTGTTTGCTTACCTGGACGGGTTGGTTATAATTTATCTACCTATCAAGGCTGGCTAAAAAAGAAAAGAAAAATGACTCGGCAAAGCGTCGCACTTTATGCCTACGTATTCTCATCAGAGAATGAGAAATCAGAGTCAACGTAGTTCGGCCTACGAAGGATTATGGGGAAAGGTAGCTCGCCAAGACATCACCATCTTGTGCCTACGTACTCTCAACAGGCATGAGAGATCAGAGCTCACGTAGTTCGGGAAACTACGGCTTATCTCCTGAAAGAAGTGTCTTTTAATTGTGTTTGCGATTTCAACCGCACTAGAGACTATGACCTGAGAGTGAATGCGTCGCATGTCACCCAAAGGGTACCATACTAAACATCCAGACTGTGGAAAAGAAACTCTCCCACAATCCTTTCTCAGATAACTTAAGGCTCGTAACGTACGAAAGAAATCATTCATGATTACTTCATTTTAAACTGTTTTGAGATGAGAAGAGAACAGACCCAACTAGGAGGGAGACTATCAAGTCCTACTGTTATCATGCCATGGATTCATCCTATGGTTGAGGTTTGAACAGGGAACTCCTAGAAGTTGTCATGCATAGGTTTCAACCTAAAAGTCTATCATCAAATCCTTATCAAAGGAAATGAGAGTCCTAAGGGATCATGTCAATGATACACCAAAACAGACAAAGCATCAGCTTTAACAGTAAAATGCATGCAATGCAAGTGAGGGAGGAAATGTGTGTGGGGCTTCAGCCTCCACAAGCTCGTCTCGACCTCAAGCCAGTCATGAAATAACAGTAATCATACTGAAGATAAACGACATGCTATCAAGCAATATACAGATAAAAGAAATGAGGTGCCATCAGGCCAACAAAACACATGCTTGAGAAAGAATCATCTACTTTCTAATCCTAACCCTAACACAGAATCTTGATCAAATCTAAGCAAAGCCCTAAAGCAAAACCTAACCAAAAGAAATCAATCCCAGTCTTCAAGCTTCAGAACAAGCTTACCGAAGAAAGGGAGCTAAGTAAGCAGACTCATAGTGTCTTCCTCAGGAAAGCACTAGGAGGTGTATACTCAGGAATCATATCCTATGTGGCTCAACCACTGTGATCAGTTTACATCCCTCCTCAGGAGAAATTAAACTCACAAGCAGGCTCCAACATCACTGGATATTTGAGAAATCTTACATGAACTAGTGGAACTAAGTGAATAGACCCATAGGACCTTCCTCAGGAAAGTACTAGGAGGCTTCCACTTAGGAGTTGTATCCTATGTGGCTCAACAACTGTGATCAGTTTACATTCCTCCTCAGGAGAAATTAAACTCACAAGTTGGCTCCAACATCATTGGATACTTAAGAAATCCTAGATAAACTAATGGAACTAAGTGAATAGACCCATAGGACCTTCCTCAGGAAAGTACTAGGAGGCTTCCACTTAGGAGTTGTATCCTATGTGGCTCAACAACTGTGATCAGTTTACATTCCTCCTCAGGAGAAATTAAACTCACAAGTTGGCTCCAACATCATTGGATACTTAAGAAAGAGGTGAGAAGAAAGAATGAAAGTCATTCATAGTGCCTTCCTCAGGAAAGTACCATGAACTTCCTTCAAACTTCAGGATCTCAAACCTCACCGACAGGGAATAATCCCCAAGCTCCGGGGCTCTGGGCCTTGATCTACAATCTTCTCCTCCATCATGCTCTTCAGCAAGATCCTCAAAACAAACTAAGTCCAACAACAAATTCCCCAAAATAAACCCCAGAGGCAGACAACATCATCAGTCAACTTCAGAAAAATGCCTAAAAATACTAAAACAAGGGGGAAAAATCTATCAATTATTCACAAGGGTCTACAACATCTATCCATAACATCCACATATGCCCCTACCCAAGAATCAAGACAAAACTGTCTAAAGAAAATGAATTTCCTTACCTAGGCATAACATAAACCCTAATTAGGATACCCTAATGCTACCCTAATTAAACTAATCAAATTTTAATCTAAAAATCAAGAATTAAATCCTATGGGTAACTATGATTCAATATCTAATCACACCAAAAAGAATGAATTAAAAATCCTAAGGGAAAGTCTTACAAGAAATTCTACAAAATTGGATACCAAACTAAACATATTAAAAAGCTATTAAAATGAAAAATATACTAAAAATATGAAAAGAAAATAAAATGGAAATTTTATTTATTTAATATTTTCTAGACATGATTATGAACATATGAAAAAAACAAGAATTAAAAAAAATTCATTTTTCAATTTTTTATGAATTTTATAAATGCAAGAAATATTAAAGGAATTAAAAAATAAAAGAATTGAAATAAAGGGGAGGGGGTGTGAATAGAAGAGCGCCCCAGTTCAATCCCTCAATGGGCTTAACGAGGGGTGCGGATAGAAGAAAATTTACTAAGCCCAGATTTATTCATTAAACCAAACGGTGACGTTTTGGCTTAGAGATTTCCCTCCGTTTTCTTCATTCAACTGGGACCGTTGGATCGCACGAATAAGTCAAGTTTCAGGATCTAATCCAAGGGCTGAGGGCCATCGTCCCCAATACCTAGGGTTTGCAGGAAAATCGTGACTCATGCACCATACTTATTCTTCCTCTTTCTCTCTAATCTCTAGATGAAATTCAAAAATTCTAAAAAGGAAAATGGCCTACTCATTACAAGGAACAAAACTGCACATGTGATTTTTATTAATTCTTCCTGGATCATCCTAACAGAAAGCTAGAAGATCTTGGTTCGAAAACATTTCTCTGAGATCAGTCCTAATAAAACTTCAATCTAATGGTGTAAACATGTTCTTGGCTCTATACTAAACATTCTAACCTAGTCTAGACTAACTAACACTCAAGATCCAGCCAATTCTTGCAAGTTAAAGATTCATGCACCTGCCATGAAATCTCATACAGAGCTCTCAAACTCACGGGGTAAGATCAACTAGCCTAGTACACTAACTCTACACCTAAAGAACTAATAGAAACTACATAATTAAAGAGATTCGTGGAAAGAAAGAAACCTGTCAAAGTTCAATGGTGAGTATAGCTAGGGCTTGATTCAGAGCTTGCAAGGGCTTCAATGTGATCCTTTGAAGATGAATAAACTTCTGTTTGCACTGATCTTGAATGAGAAGCCTTGTGGTGGAAGAAATCGTGTGTTGCTTGATCTTGAAGAATGCTTGAAAACCTCACTTTTCTCTCACTTTCTCCACTCAATTCTCCAACTCTCACCAACCCCTCACTTCACCACAATGCACTCTTTATATAACCATCAATGGAAGCTCCTAGATCCTTCTAGAATGAGCTAGAAAGTGCTTGAAAATCTCATGTGATGATAAGTGGTATATCTCATATCTCATGCATTAAGCCTTGTAATTTCGTGCCAAAATACCTTTACATGAGATATTGAGAAGATATGTGTGAAAAACAAGCTTACCCTTGGCTTATGTTGAGTTTTGCAAAGGTGCCTTAATATGCAAGTAACAATATTACAAAGCATGTCCCATTTTAAAGCCTCAAATGAAAATTGTGTTTAAACCAATGTTCTCAAAATGATGTTTCCAATCAAAATGATATATTGGATGACCTATTTTGGATTCATAGATCTTCCAAACCAATTTCCAAATTGACTTGAATTAACTTATAAGCCATTTTTAGTTCAAATTTACCAAACTTTGTCATTCCATGCTATGAGCTTTTCCAACAATTCATGACCTTCTTTCTAGGCTTAAAATGACATTTTGAACAACTTTCATGTTTTGAGTTTTTCCATTTGAGGCTTGGAAATAGGAGATATGGCCTTTGCTTAAAATGACCTATAACTGCCAAATGACCAAAATACCCCTGTCTTGTTCAAACCATAAGTTGAGTTCTACAAATCCTATCAAGGACTTCTAGTACTCTCTAGAAAGCTAATAAGCTTCTCTTCAACATTCATGTTGACCAAGAGATCATAGGAATCATCCTACTAGGGCAAAAGTTGTCTGCAAGTTGGGTGACTTTCAAGGACCCAGATTCACACACCTCAGCTGACCTGTAATTTGTCAAAACCATAACTTGAGCTCTGCACATCCTATCAAGGACTTCTACCACTAAAATTAAAGCTACGAACAAGCTCTACAACATTCATGTTGTGGGGAAGATGAGATATCAATCACATCTTGAGCTAAAACTGCCTGGAAGATAGGGATCAAACTAGGGTTTTTTCACTGACAATCCTCAGAAACCCTAACTCACAACCTCTTCAACTTCTCAATCATGATGAGTTGGTCTAGGAATCATCTTTATAACATATCTATGCATCATTCCATGATCTCATGGCCCTTGGATTAGGTCTCAACCTTCTCCAACTTTTCAGTTATCCTAGGGTTGACCCAGTCAAAACCCTAATTCTACCATTCATGGTTGAATCTCCTGAATCCCTGCACAATAACTTCTCTGGGCTTCATGATGGCTTTCAAGACATCTCATATACTTTCTCAAAGCTTCAAGTTCATTCTCAAAGTCTCAGAATCATCTGAGGAGCTCCCACAACTCTCAAGCTATGAAGCACACAACCTTGGTTTCAACCCACTCCTCTGAGGATCTCTTGAACTTTCTGATGAAGGTATCAACTTTCAAACACTTGATGGATAAATAAATGTTGGTCAAATTTTGGGGTGCAACAACTTGTTTGGTTGATTAATTGTGGAATCTATTTTAAATGACATAAATATCTTCATTAATACTAACACTAACTTTATTTGTGCTAACTTTTACTTTATGCCTTTTATTTTTTATGCACATTTATCTTTATCCTTCTTTACTTTATGCTCTTTATTTTTATGTTTATCATTTCATATCATATCATCTTCTTGTTTATGTTTATGCCTTTTTTCTCTTTCTCCACTTGGACTTTCTTTTTCTTTTTAAGACATTAATAAAGTTTAAACATCCTAAAAGACTCTTAATGTTCCTTGGATTTGGATTTGGATTAGGTGACTATTCCTTGCATTGGATTTGGATGATGGACTTAGAATTAGGTCCCTTACCCTATGATTTGGAGTTATATCTTGATCCCTTGGATCTTATTTGACACTTTGACCTTGAGTCGACCTCCTTGAATACTTGGCTTAGATTATTAGCTTTCATCCGATGCTTGGTTATCTCCCTGCTTATCTTATTGCTTATCCTGTTACTTGAGCCCAAGTGATGGGAGTTTTGGCTTGTTATGTCAAACTCTTATATCTTGGTTAGATCTTTCATTCCTTAGCTTTCATTTTATGCTTTAGTATAGCCTCATCATCTCCTCCCCTTTTTAAATTTTAATAATCTTCTCCCTTTTTTTTTTAAATCTTATTCTTTCAAACTAGATCCACTTTCCTAATAAACCTTGACTTTGTCAAGTGCTTTTTCAAACCCATTTTCTTAAGAAATGTTAATCAATTTAAATCATACTTAGACCATTTTCAAAAAGACTTAAGAAAGACAAAAACTCATTCAAATCATTTTATGCCTTTGTGCACTTTTTGCTTTTAAAACTTTTCATAAAGATTAGACATGATTCATTTCCATAATGGAGATGTGATCCTTCTATCCCCATAGTATTGTTTTAAATGAGATGATTCTTTTCCACCTTAGAAAGCTAGTGGAATACTTGTTGATCTTGTCCAAGTTGGATCCCTTCTCATGGTGATGCAAAACTCCATTTTCACATACTTGTGAGTGATTAGTTGAAGTTTTCTCCTTAAAATGACAAGTTGTCTTTTTTATTAAAAATGAACCATAACAAACCATTTTGTTATTTATACCATGAACTACGAGGTTTTGATCCTCCATTGCACTTTTTGGGTACGTAGGAACGAGGCTCAAGAAGTCTTGTCAAACACAAAATTATAAAAAATACTTACTTCCTCGCCTCCACCATCTTTTGAAAACAACACCTTTTAAGCCAAATGATAACACCTTCCCTTTGCGTAACCAACCCCCTTTCCCTGTCTTTATTTTTATTAGTTTTTGTTTTCAAAGAGGTTCCTATAGAGTACTATAGATGAGTTTCTCTTTAGAATGTTATTTGGCTAACGAGCTGTCGTTTAAGCTGATAATATCCAAAAGATGGAATCACAACTCTGGGAACCTTTTAGAACCTTATTGTACACGTGGATATAAACCCTAGTATGTACCATTATAGGTGGTTCTTACCTTTAGCTCCATGCTCGTGACTCAGAACCTTTGACCTTATTTGTGGTCTTGTTTGTGCTTGTCGCATCATGCACTCATACATTCATGAACATTCTATTTCAACCATCTTTCAAGGATCTCATAGATTTTCCTTTGTAAACATCGCAGATTTTGTGATTATGGACGTTGGAAGGAGAAGTACTCAGAAGTACAGTTTATGAGCTCCTTATCTTATAGATTTGAAAAAGATAGCATCCTTTGTAGTTGATCTTGTGGATTTCAGATCTCGTCATGGAAGACTCTTTTTTTTTTCTTTCTACCTACATTGAAGATGAAATTCTAAATACTCGTGTGCAATTCTACGATCCTGTCTACCGTTGCTTTACATTTCCTAATTCTCAACTCTTGCCGGCCTTGAAGGAGTACACTTATCTCTTAGGTATACCAGTTTTTGATGAGGTTCCTTATACTATTTTGGAGGAAGTTCCCAAGTTCCAAGTTATTGTTGCAGCCATCCATTTGAAGAAATCTGATATAGATGCTTACCTTATTATTAAGGGAGGCATTAGAGGGTTGACTTCTAAGTTCTTGGTTGATAAAGCTACTTCATTTGCTAATGCTACTAGCATATTGGTGTTCGAGGTTATTTTTTCTTTTCTTATCTACGAGCTAATTATGTTCCCTAACATTGGCAATTTTGTAAATGTTAATGCTATTTAGACATTCTTGATAGGGAACCATATTCCAACTTTACTTAGAGATACCTACTTCTCTATCAATCGTAGGAATTCTAAGGGAATGGTAGTATCGTTTGTTGCACACATTTGTTGTACAAGTGGTTTATTTTGCACTTGCCGCAATCATGCTGGTATTACTTGGTGTTCTTCCGTGTATGAGAATGTCAAGATCATTGATAGTTGTGCAGAATTCTCCAATGTGCCTCTTCTTGGTACACAAGGTGGAGTTAACTACAACCCGAGTTTAGCAAGACGTTAGCTTGGTTATATGTTGAAGGATAATCATAATAATGTTCTGTTAGAGGTTTTGTTTTTCCAAGAAGGGAAGGAATCTCTTGGTTTGAGGAGAAGAATGGCTCATGCCTAGCGCAAAATTCATAGGAAGGGTAAAGGAGAGCTTGGAAGACAAGTTTGCATTGCCTTGGAACCTTATATACTTTGGGTGAAAGATAGAGCAAATGAGCTTAAAATGTATTATGCTTTTGAGAAACCCGTGTCTATAGTGGTTGCTACACCACTCCCTATTCCTTATGAAGATGTGAAAACACTTCAAGATGCCTTATACCAGATGAAGCAAGAAAAATATCTTTGGGAACAAGAGAATCGTGAACTTCGTGAAGAGGTTACAAGTCTCTGTGCTGGTATGGAAAATCTTAATGCACTAGTCGAGTCTTTGGTTGCCTTGTAAAATTAGTCTCCTTGTACACCTACTCCTCAAGCTTCTCTACCTCAAGAAACTTTTATAGCTGAAGTGATTTCTATGCCCATTTATGTGGCTCATGTCAGTTTTCCTTCTCATCAGATGCCTCCTGGATTTCCTTGGGGCATGCCTTTGAACTTTATGCCTGAAGGATACAAGCCTGATGAAATTTCTATTGTTCAACCTATCATGACGATCCTTCCGCCTGTGGTACATGTTGTTCCATAAAATGATGAACCTGTTTTCCATGCTGAAGCTAGTGAAAGTCAAGGTATGTATGATCAGAGGGACTGGTTCCAAGATCATTTTGATGAAATTAAAAAGGAGGTTCAGGCCTTAAGGGGAAAAGAACTCTTTGGAAAGAATGCTCACGAGCTTTGTTTGGTTCCTAATGTGAAGATTCCTCACAAGTTCAAGGTTCCCAACTTCGAGAAGTATAAAGACAATTCCTGTCATTTAAGTGATTTGGTGATGTGTGCTCGTAAGATGTCCAGTCAGACGGATAATAATCAACGGTTGATTCACTATTTTCAGGATAGTTTGACTGGCGCTGCATTGAAATGGTATATGGGCCTAGACAATACTCAGATTCCCACCTTTACTCATTTGGGAGAAGCTTTCATTCTCCAATACAAGTATAATGTTGACATGGCACCGGAAAAAGATTAGTTCCGTGTTATGTTCCAGAAGGATAAAGAAACTTTTAAAAAGTGTACGCAAAGGTGGCGCGACATTACCGCACAAATCAGACCTCCCCTTGAAGAGAAAGAAATGACAAAGTTCTTTTTGAAGATTCTAAGTCCTTTATATTATAAGAAGATGATTGCGAGTGCTCCCAATGATTTTATAGAAATATTAAACATGGGGATGAGATTAGAGGAAGATGACCGTGAAGGATAGTTGACTAAAGAGGAATACTCTACCAGAAGTTCAAAAAATTATTGATCGCAACCTTACGAGTCTATCGGATGATCTAACTGCAAGTATACATTCTATCATGAAGTTTTAAAAGATATCGAACCCACAGGGACTAATAATTAATCTACCATTATCGATTGATGCTATGTATAGTTAAGGCTAAAGGTTAAAAAGATTCGGATGGGAATAAAAATGTAATTTACTAAAGGTTTGGAAATAATCATAAAAAGAGGTCGGAATATGGATTATGTGTTCCTAAGAGACTCTGTAGATTTTAGTCACTCATTATAATTAAATTGCATTCTGTAGAAAATATTGGCTTAAAGACTTCGTCACACACTCTCGCGCTATGACTAAAGCTACACTCCCTAACCATGAGATTTTGCTCTCACTCGCCCATTTTTATTAGAAAGCGTATAAAAATCAATTAGATCCTAATCGACACCTAAAGCGCTCTCGCTATTTTTAGGATCGATGTCTAGTTTCCACTATCTGATTCAATCCTCCCACTCTCGCGATATCGGCTTGAACCTTAGTTTGCTTTTCACTCTCTTGACAAAACATTAAGACATACACTTAGAAACAAATACAAAAACATAATTTATTTTATGTTTCGCGCCTGTTATTTTCTACCGGGTCCCATCGGTAACAACAGTCCTCATACGCCGAACTCATACAAGTTTAGCCAGACATTATTTCAAATAAAAACAACATAAACACATCATTTGAATTTAAAGGTAGCATGTCAGTAAATAAAATAATGCGATGACAATAATTAAATTAAAGCAATAAAAACCTGTAAAGCATAAAAGAAAGCGACACTTGAAGAAATAAATAAACTTCGATTAATTCCGACAAGATTGTTATTGATCCAAGAGTACAAGAAATAATTAAAAATAGAATTTGCGTGACAATCCCTCGATGTGAGTTATTGACACTTTTACAAGTGAATTTTCTGCCTAAGACTACAAACTAATTTCGATAGAGCTTTCGCACGACTTGGATGCTCTGAAATATGAAGGAGTGGGCTATAAATAGATGACCAATTGGTCTGGTAACTCCCTCAAACGTGCACGGAAGTTGAGAAGTAAAAGGGAAGTGGGATGATGTTGTCAAAAACTGACTCCACGTTTCTGGTTCTACATAAGAATGGAGAACACCATTAGGACAATGGTGAACACCATTAGGTCCTTCATTAAATGACATGGACATGGCACATGGCGGACACCATTAGGGTAATGGCGAACGCCATGCACCAGAATGGTCATTTCTCTGCTCTTTTGCTCTTTTTCGGAATTCTTCGCGAAGTTGTTCTGAAACTTATTAAAACCTGCAAAACAAACAAAACACATTGTAAAAGCAACCAAACAAACTAAAATAACAAAGAATAACATGCTTTATGAGTATAAAAACATGATATGTTTTCACCTTATCAATTATAGAGGGGGACTTTCTAAGAAGAAAGATGTCGAAACCAATGCCATTTCTTGAGACACACGTAGAAGGTATCTTAATAAGAATGTTCAGCATCAGCAACATGTTGCATCTATTACTCCTGTTATTAATTCAACTCTCATTGTTCAATCGGATCCCGCCCCATCAACAACAACATACCCACAAAAAAAAGCAATCGACAAAACAATGTCCAAAAGAAAGTGCAATTTGATCCTATTTCGATGTCCTATACAAATTTATTTCCAGCTCTGATACAGAAAAATCTTGTTTAGACCCGAACTCCTCCTGCTATTCTTAAGGATATTCCATGATGGTATAAGCCCAAAGCTTATTGTTCCATTCATCAAGGATCCCCTGGGAGTGATATTGAAAATTGTTATCCTTTGAAGTATGAAGTGCAAACACTAGTTCGATGTGGTATTCTGTCATTTGAAGACTTTGTGCCAAATTTATAAGCAAATCTGTTACCTAATCATGGGAATGTGAATATGGTGGAGGGATGTCCCAGAAAGTACCGAATTTTTGATATCAAACTATGTAGAACATCTCTAGTTGAAATACATTGAGCTATTATGAACATGATCATGTTGCTTGTCATATATGTTCAAGAAACCCTCGTGGGTGTGCAGTTGTGAAAAGAGATTTGCAAGAAATGCTTGATAAGAATTTGATTCAGATTACTATGGTTATTTGTTTGGCGGGTCATATACCTTATGTTTTTGATAAAGTTGTTCTGTATAAGTATAATGCTACAATGGTAGAAGATGGTAAGGAAGTTCATATTCTATCTGTTTCTTCTATGGTGAGTATTGCTGATGTTAGCAGGGTGACCAGAAGTGGTCGATTATTTGCCTCCGAACCTCCGAAAAGAGTAAAAGATATCTTTGTGAGAAAGAAGGTTCAATTTGATAATACAATTATGTAATCTGGTGAATCCAGTGGCGTGAATCAAAAGCCTGATGCTAATGAGGTGTTAAAATTGACCAAGAAGAGTGAGTACAATATGGTTGATTAGTTGTTGCATACACTCCAAGATATCTGTTTTATCCTTATTAATGAGCTTTGAGGCTCAAAGGGAAACCTTGGAAAAGGTTATAGAGCAAGCTTATGTTGATGACGACGTGACAGTCAATCAGTTTGATGGCATTTTAGCTAATATTATAACATGCAACAACTTGAGGGGAGAAATCATAACTTAGCATTTCACATATCCATGAATTACCAAAAAGATGCTTTATCTAATGTGTTTGTTGACACTGACTTATCTTTAAATGTTATGCCAAAATCTACTCTATCCAGACTCTCCTATGAAGGTACTCCCATGAGATATAGTTGAGTGGTTGTTAAAGCTTTTGATGGTTCAAGGAAGATAATGATTGGGGAAGTTGATCTCCTAATCCAGATAGGTTCGTTCTCATTTCAGACTACTTTTCAAGTGATGGACATTCGTCCTACCTATAGCTACCTTATGGGTCGTCCATGGATACATGAGGCTGGAGTTGTCACTTCGACACTCCACCAAAAGCTGAAATTTGTGAAGAATGGGAAGTTAGTTGTGGTTGGTGGTGAACAGGCTATGCTGGTTAGCCATCTCTCATCCTTTTCATATATTGATGTCGACGAAGCTGTGGGAACGCCATTCCAAGATCTTTCTCTCACTGATGATGTTGTTAAAAAGAATGGAGCTTATATGTCTTCTCTGAAGGACGCTCAACATATTATGGAGAATGGCCCATTTGTTGGTTGGGGTAAAATCGTTGCGCTTGCCGAAAGCAGGAATATGGCTAGTTTGGGTTTCTCTCCTGGTTCAACCCGAAGTGATTTTAAGCATATCCAAGAGGCGTTTCACAACACTGGGTTTATACATGCGAAAGATCAGTCTGCTACTGCTATCTTTGAAGATGACTCAGATGAGGATTTTCTGAACTTTGTGACACGTGGAAGGGTCTCCCAAAATTGGATTGTCGTTGACGTTCCTACTGTTGTTCATGCCTCAAAGTATTTTTTTTTGTTATTTTCAAAATAACCTTTCACTTTACCCAAGGTGAAATTGAATCTGTATGGGCTTTGTTTTAGACTTTATCATCGTTAATAAATTTTTATTTTGTCATCTATGTGTGTTTTTATTTTTTTGCTTTTTCTAAAAAAAATGGTAACATAAAAAACCTGAAATAATAATCATTTTGATATATGTATAGTACTTGAATTTTATTTGTCTTTCTAAATTCAAAAATAAAATCATTGTGTAGATTGGTTGTTAAACCCATTAAAAACAATGACCCTGTGCCCTATCCTGACTTTGAATTCCTTGTGTTTGAAGCGGAAGAAGAGGACGTTGAAGAGATTACTAATGAAATTTATCGGTTGCTTCAGCACGAGGAAAAAGCCATTCAGCCTCATGAAGAGTTAATTGAAATGATCAACTTGGGTTCCGATGATGCTAAGGAGGAAGTCAAGATTGAGGCATAGCTCATTTCAAATGTTAAGAAGAGGTTGGTAGAGCTTCTCAGAGAATATGTGGATGTATTTGCTTGGTCCTATCAAGATATCCCAGGTCTTGATACTGATATTATGGAGCATCGATTTCCATTGAAGTCTGAATGCCTGCTGGTAAAATAGAAGTAGAGAAGAACTCATACCAACATGGCTGTTAAGATCAAATAGGAGGTTCAAAAGTAGATAGACGTTGGTTTCCTTGTGACTGCTGAGAATCCTCAATGAATGGCCAATATTGTGCCTGTTCCTATGAAAGACGGAAAAGTCCAGATGTGCGTTGACTATAGAGATTTGAATAAAGCAAGTTCAAAAGATGATTTCCCATTACTACACATTGATATGTTGGTAGATAATACTGCTAAATTCAATATCTTTTCCTTTATGGATGGATTTTTCGGCTATAATCAAATAAAGATGGCACCCGAGGATATGGAAAAGACAACATTTATTACACCATAGGGAACATTCTGCTACAGAGTGATGCCATTCAATTTGAAGAATGCTAGTGCGACGTACCAGAGAGCTATGACTACTTTTTTATATGACATGATGCACAAGTAAATTTAGGTATATGTTGATGATATGATCACCAAGTCGAAAAATGAGGAGGATCGTGTTGAGCATTTGTTGAATTTGTTTCAACGTATCAAAAAGTTCAAGCTCCATTTGAATCCAAATAAATGTACTTTCAGAGTCTGTTCCGGAAAATTGTCGGTTTTCATTGTTAGCCAAAGGGGCATTGAAGTTGATCCTGATAAAGCAAAACTATTCGAGAAATTCCTTCACCCAAGACAGAAAAGCAAGTAAGAGTATTCTTAGGATGTTTGAATTATATCTCCAGATTTATATCCAACATAACTTCCATATGTGCACCAACATTCAAGCTGCTTCATAAAGATCAATATTGTGTTTGGTCAGATGATTTTTAGAAGGCTTTTGATTGTATCACGATTCTTGATGTGTATGATGGTGATTCAACTTTGGTCTTTAATCAGATTAAAGGAGAGTGGGAAACTCGCCAACCTGGTTTGATTCCTTATAGAGATTATGCAAGGAGGTTGTCAAATTTCTTTAATAAAGTTGAGTTTCACCATATACCTCGTGATGAGAATCAGTTGGCAGATGCACTGGCAACTTTGTCTTCTATGATTGAAGTAAGTCGTTGGAATGATGTGTTGAGGATTAATGTTATGCGGCTTGATAGACTTGTTCATGTGTTTGCAGCAGAAGAGGTCAAAGATGATAAGCTGTGTTATTATGATATCAAGTGTTTCATCCAGAGTCAAGAGTATCCATTTGGGGCATCCAAGAAGGATAGAAAGGCCTTGAGAAGGTTGACTAGAAATTTCTTTTTGAATGAAGAATTGTTATACAAAAGAAATTATGACATGGTCTTGCTCAGATGCATGGATTGACACGAAGCAGACATGTTAATGAAATAAGTTCATGAAGGATCCTTTCGTACCTATGCCAATGGACATTCAATAGCAAAGAAGTTGTTAAGAGCAGGTTACTATTGGCTGACAATGGAATCTAATTGTTGCAAATATGCAAAGAAGTGCCATAAATTCCAGATTTATGCTGAAAAAATTCATGTGTCTCCAACTCTTCTCAATGTTATTTAATCTCCATGGCCTTTCTCCAAGCAGGGAATTGACATGATTAGAATGATTGAGCCTGAACCATCAAACAGACACCGTTTCATATTGATGGTTGTTGACTATTTTACCAAGTGGGATGAAGCGACATCATATGCCAATGTGACCAAGCAAGTTGTGGTCAGGTTTATCAAGAATCAAATCATTTGTCAGTATGGCATTCCAAGCAAGATTATCACCTATAATGGGTCGAATCTGAATAATAAGATGGTGAAAGAATTGTGTGATGAGTTGAAGATTGAGAATTATAATTCTTCTCCCTACAGACCAAAGATGAATGGGGATGTTGAAGTTGCTAATAAGAACATTAAGAAGATCATTCGAAAGATGGTTGTCACATATAAGGAATGACATTAGATACTCCCTTTTGCTTTACATGGATATCGTACATTTGTCTGCACTTCAACAGGGGTAACCCCTGTCTCTCTTATATATGGTATGGAAGCAATGTTTCCCTGTAGAGGTTGAAATTCTGTTAATGAAAGTTTTGATGGAAGCTAAGTTGATTGTGGCTGAATGGTTTAAGAGCATATACAATCAGTTGAATTTGATTAAAGAAAAGAGAAAGACGACCTTGTGTCATGGCCACTTATATCAACAGAGAATGAAGAAATATTTTCACAAGAAGGTTTGACCTCGTGTGTTCATAAAAGGCGGCCTCGTGCTCAAAAAGATCTCGACTTTTACCACTAATTCTAGGGGCAAATGGACTCCTAATTATGAAGGTCCATATGTTTTTAAGAGAGCCGTCTATGGTGGTGCATTAATTCTTACAACTATGGATGGTGAAGAGTTCACTCGTCATGTGGATACCAATGCAGTCAAGAAATACTTCACCTAAAAAAAAATAAAAGAACAACTCGCTAAGTTGAAAACCCGAAAAAGCGGCTTAGGAAAAATGAGCGTCTTGGTGGACTGAGAACTCAAAAGGGCGGTCCAGGAAAAAATTAGAGACATAAACAGAAAATAATCATCTTTGTAGATTGAAAGCCTGAAAGGGAAATCTAGGAAAAAGTTAGGGATTATGGCAAGTACTGCATCAAGCCAGTCTTGATCACTTGAAGCAATATTGTTCGTCAAAGATTCTCAGTCAACCATTCTCAACGAAAGTTTTAAGCACAGTGGAATTAAGAGTTGTTAGGGAGAATAATGATCATTGTATTTCAATTTAACCCTTTCCAGGTATTTACCAATTTTCAACTTTGTAATGATCCATGGAATTAAGCCATTTGCAGACTATCATTCTATCAATAAAATTTGGGCCTTTGTCCCTTTGTTTGCAATTCTCATTTTGTTTCTGTTTGCCAAATTTCATTTATTTTTTATAACAACTTTTGAAACAAATAGATAAATAAATAATCATGCTTTTGACTATAAAAATATTTTCCTTTGATTTATGAACATTAAAAGGAATGTCAATGGTTACTCCGAGAATGGTGAGATCCCAAAGCGCAGATTTCAATAGTCTCCTGGTAGAGTCTGTTGATAATCTCCCAAGCAAATTTTGATCCTGTTGATGCAATCCTCAACTGAGCGCTAATTCAAGCATTCGAAACATGGAATCCTCTGCTAAGTCTTGATTCAGATTTCCATATCAAGCGTTCTTCTTCCCCGACCTATTTTTGATCAAGCATATATAAGTGCGAATTTGATTGTTGGATCTCATCTTGTTTTGTGAAACATGATGAAAAATCCCCGGCAGGTTTCTACCTCCTCTATTTTGGTTTGATGCTCTTATGGCCAATCTGAACCATATTTTCCTCCTACGAATTGTTGAAAATAACAGTCAGCTGTTGAGTTTTCTCTCACCGTGTGTTGAGTTTTAAAATCCCCTGCATGTTGACTTTTTGCTATGATGCTAACTTCTTAATTATCCCCGCAAGTTCAAGATGTTTCTCTCAAGGTTGTTACCATCCAAGGAGTTATCTTTGTTGATCCCTTGCGAAAGATGTGCAATTATTGCTACTGGTTATGAAATATGGGGTATGATCCTCATTAGATCCATATTCTTCCCTATTGAATTCACTAAGAAAATTTTGTATCTAGAAGGTTTATTATTGGAAGGTTCATCTTTTCATCCCCTACAGTTGTTCCCTTCAGATTGTTATGATGTGTTAGACTTTTGAAATCAAATATTTCCCAAGTGAGTTCCAATTCAGATGATCCTCAACTGAGCACTAAAATTGAGATTCCCCAATCAGATCTTGATTCAGATTTTTCTCCAGTTGAGTATGGTTTACTTACCTAGCATGGTTATGGTTAAACATTTGTAATTGTTGAAACCTTTCTCTCCTTGATATGGAATCTCCGACAAATTCTTTACCCTCATGTTATCATATTATTGCTTTTGTTGCTCCCAAGTATAGAGCAATGTTGTTTCCATTTAAGAAGTGTTGAGATAGTAGTTAACTATTGGGTTTTCTTCTGCTTTATGTTGGGTATTGATTTAAAATTCCTTGCGGTTTGACTTTTTGATATGATATTGACTTCTTGCATGTCCCCAACAAGTTCAGGATGTTTCTTCTCGAAGGTGGTTAATTCCTAGGAAACTTTTCTCTAAATCTTCCAGATTGGTGACTCCCCAATGTATATCATCTCATCCCCTTGAGAGTTTTGGCTCTGCATGTTTTCCCAACAGGTCTTCATCCTTCTGCAACAGAGTTCATTTATATTTTTATCATCCTTTGTGGATTATTGATGTTAGAAGATTAATCTTTGGGTTTATTTCCCCAAGCAGTATTTTTCCTCTCCCAAGATCAATTTTAAGCCTTGTAGTAGGATTTATTCTCTTTTGATAGCTTCTGTTTAACCTCTGCAAGATTTCTTCAGTTGAATCCCTGGCAGTATCTCCATTAATATCTCCATCTTATTAAGGCTAGTTGAGTATCTAGTTGTACTATAGTGATTGGTCGTCCCTAGTTTTCCTTTGCTATTTTTGTCAACATATTCATACACATATTCATTGCATGCACATTCATTCTTTGAGCATAGCATCTATTGGTTGAATTATGCATCTTACATTTTCTCGGTGTTTCACCGCTCTCTAGTGTTGTTTTCCCCACAGAGCATGTGTGTTCTCTGCAATCGAGTGTCACCTTTAAGCAGAAAGTGTTTATCCTTTATAATTCCCCACTAAGTTTATTCCTCGTGGAAGATGTTTCTTTTATCCTTCCTTTCCAGTTCATTATCTGGATGGAATCAATCCACAGTTGAGATATTTCCTCATTGGGTCGAGTCTCGTTTGACTATTTCTCTCCAGTTTGTTACTGGATTGAACTTTGGTCTCCTGAGTTTATTACCTTGTTAAAGCTATCACTTGTTTGGTATTAGGTAATATATCTCTTTTACTTTTATGGTTGATTACCATTGTTTAAGCTACCTAGTAACTAGTGGTTAGTAATCCTTCCTTTCAAGTTTTATTGCCTTTGTTAAGCTACCCATTAACTGGTAGTTGGTAATACTTCTCTTCCTACCCATTAACAGGTAGTTGATATATTTTTCCTGAGTCTATTGCCTTAATGAAGTTATCACTCGCTTGGTAGTAGGTAATGTCCCCCTTCCTTTTTGGACTGATTACTTTTGTTAAGCTATCCAGTAACTAGTAGTTGGTAATCTTTCCTTCATGGTTTATTACTTTTGTTAGCCTACCCATTAACCTCTAGTTGGTAATATTCCTCTTCCTACCAAGTAAAAGGTAGTTGGTTATCTTTTTTCCCAAGTTTTTTACCTTCTTTTAAGCTACCTAGTAACTGGTTATAGGTAATACATCTCTTTGCTTCCCCTACCCAGTAGCAGGTAGTTGGTGATATTTTATTCCGAGTCTATTACCTTTGTTTAAGCTACCATATGGCTGGTAGTAGGTAATATTTCACTTGCTACCCAATAACCGGTAGTTGGAATTGTTTTCTCATAGAATAGTTGCCTTATTAAAGCTATCACTTATCTGGTAGTAGGTAATTTCTTCCCTGGTTGAGTTGGATTCCTTTCCCTTAATGGAATTGGATATCCCCCTTTGTTGTTTCCTTTGCACTGGCAAAGTCTTGCTTTGTTTAGCAATAGCAAGTCTTCTCCCGTTGGTATCTTTTGTTGCTTGCGTTGGTAAATTTCCCTCAATGGAATCTTACTCTTTTGTTTTTCCCCTGCGAAGTCTCTTTTCCTTTCTTTTGCTCTCCAACAGTTTGTTTGTCTTATGTGGCATCCTTTTCCTCACAGAATCCTCTGCATTCATTTTCATATCATATCATTTGCTTTTTGCGGTATATTAGGGCCAAAAGTTGGGTTTCTTATTTATTTAAGCATCTCTAATCCCGTCGAGACGAATATTTCAATCTTCATATCTCCAAATTGAAGAAACCTAATAAGGGCAACTATTATACCCTAATTTTTAACCCTAAGATCCTATCCTCTTTTTACATTTTTGCATACAAACAAGATCACAAGCTTGGTGGCTTTCTTACCCTATCATCTCTGGTTTTCTTTTGTAGAGATCATCGAGCACCTCTTTCTGTATCTTTTTCCTTTATGTTTATGTTTCACTAACCACTAATCAAAATACCAAAAATATGTCTTGTATCCTTTTGTTTCTTTACAAGGTAGGGTGCTATATCAAGAATACCAAGCATGACTCATTAGCTAGGGTTTTGCTCCCTCAAGGTTAAAGTGTGTTTAACCATTGATTCCAAAGGGCTATCCCATCAAAACATGGCTTCTAATATCAAAGTACAAGGTTTTAAGCATCATTCAATCTCATTTTGATCAAAAACATCTCAAGGTTTAGTAGCTTGTCTCTCAAGAAAAGTTAAAGGTTCATGTGTTTATCTCCATGCCTTCATCATCAAGTTACATCAAGATTTGGTCAATTCAATTAAATTACATTGAAGGACACATTATTTTACAAGTTGATTTATCCATGTGCCTTGAAGTGCAAGAAGAGTCCAAGTTTACAAGTTGATTTAAGGAAGTTTGACCTAAAAAGCCAACATTTCAAGTCAAAGTTCCAAAGATAACAACTCCGTCAATTCTCAATATTTTGGATGCTTATTTTTGCATATTACTCTTCTCAACATCCTCTTCAACTTCTCTTTACATGATAAGAGCCAATTATGCTTAAAGGATCATCAAAAATTTGGAGACATTATATGTCATTTGTGGACTTAGTGAAATTTTGACTATTTATGTGACATTTTCTCAACTTTAAAAAATCACAACTCTCATAATTTTCAACATATGGACCTCATTCTTTTTTAAAAATATCATTTGTGATAGTCTCTACAAGTTTTCTTTAAAGGTCAAAGTCAAATTGTGCTTGGAAGGCCATAAAGATCATTGATACATTATAGGTCATTTTCAACCATTTGGACTTAGAATTTTTCAAGTTTGGCTTGCTAGATTTTTGTGCCAACTTCAATATGACATAACTTATTGCTCAAGCATCCAAATGAAGCCTTTCTTGACACATTGCGATCTTTGCCATGATGTTAACAAATTGCAAAAAGAATTGAAGCAAAAAGCCTCTTGTACATGATGCCCAAATGATGTAAACATGGTTACTTGGAACTAAAGATTTGCACCATGATCATATTTTTACCTCAATTAATGTTCAATTACAAGCCAAATTACCATGTTTTTTGGACCTAAACATGTTAACCAAGTTTCCAGAAGTTAATTGACTCATAAAATGCATGATTTGGCTGAGTTTTGATGCATTTCAAGTCACACTTTCTTCATGATGAGGATGCACACGATTATACTGATTTTTCACTCATTTCACCCTCTCAGTATTCCATCATCTTTAGCTATAAATAGAGGACCTTACTACCTTCATTTCCAAGCTTTTGAGAGTGAGAAAACCCCTGCTTCACCTTTAATTTTTTTGCAAAAAAGTGAGCTATCGTGTTTTGATTTCCAGCCACCTTCAATCCTTTTTCTTGATTTAGTTAGCTCCATTGTGTTCCTCTAAAGCTTCTGCAACAAGAATCGAGCTCTAAGAGTCCATGGATTGCTCTAGCCAAATCCAGTTTTAGAGCTTCTCATGTCGTTTTTGGATAAGGTAGTTTGAAGCTCCATTTTCAATCACACAAGTTACCACAATGCAGTCATCTTCTTGCTCAATGTTTCCCCTAACCTAGATAATTTTGATATCTTGTGTTCATTATTTACTTTTTGTTTTTGTGATTTTTGTTTCATTGTGTTTTCTCTGAAATTCTATCTACTCCCTTTTAACAAATGAAAATGGAGAGTGAGGTTGAGTTCGCCTTAATGAGACGGTTGCAATGATGGTGGTATCATGCTCTCATGTTACCATTTAGCAATCTCTAATGACTGTTTCACAGGTGATGATGACCGGAGAGGGGGATGATGACCTGCAAAGGTGAGACACCTTAGCACTTTGAAATATTTTCATTTTGGCTGTTTTCAAATGAGATTTTGTGTTATTTTTGAAGTAATTTCCACCATGCACGCTCATGTCACAATCATCAGATCCACCAGTGTATATTAGTGAGATAGATCCAATGCTCCATGTTTTTTCTTCTATTATTTTATTTTCTGATTTTCATTTTTAAATTGCCTTTTCTTCAAAAATTCATAGTAATTTCATTTCTAATCCAAAAAAATTTCTAAAATTCTCATTTATTTTTCTCTTTCTGATTTTATGTTTTTCTATTTTATTTTCATCATTTTCTATTTTTCTAATTTTTTTAAGCATTTTAAATAGTTTAAAAATACTTTTATGCAATAAAGAATTCTAAAAAAAAATTATATATCATTCTTTACTTGTTTCTAACTAGTGTTATTTTTCCTGATCACTTGTGTTTGGATTTAATGCATCATTTTCATTTTCATCTTTATTTTTATTTTAAAATTAATTTTAAAAATCATTTTAGTGCATTTCTATTCATATTTTTGCATTTTATATTGGTTTGACTTGTGTTGACTACTGTTGGCCTTGGACCTTGGTTGATTCTGTAACACCCTTCTAAACCCCACGGAAAATATGCGACTAATCAGAGTAAATAATCATGCATTCACAAAAGGGCGTCACACTAAACTTTCAAACATCAAAAACCACCTATCATGGTCATTAACACTTCAATAAATAATCATGCTTTTTAAAGTTTCACTTTGCATGTAGCAGCGGATTCATTTTATAACATAATTCTCTTAACAGAATATTGAGATTCATCACATACTTCAACATTACTTAGGCACCAAGGCCAACATCATAATATTCCAATGAATATAAAAACATAACATAGAATACATAATGTATCTCTAAAATATAAACCAAACGATCCCAGTGTTACATGACCAGAGCATGACTCGACCCAATATAACTAAATTACTAAATGGTTACACCAACAACGACCACGCAACTACAAGCAGCTCTATTCTCGATACCTGCACGATGTCAGATAGGACATCATTCCACCAGAAGGGTGAGAAATATTATCATAATAACAATGCATATAATCAGACATGTATACAGAAGCATAGAATACACATATTCCACATTTTCTCACCACAATTCATTATCATCAACATATACCTCACAATGTTTATATAAACCAATATGGATAATCATCAAGCTTGTTTATCATACACACATCCATAATCCTCATCATTCCACATCAACATGCTCATATTATGTTTATTCACCAATTCACAGTTACACATTCACATACAAATATAAACAGATATGGATAATTACCAAGCATATTTCATCATGCCTACCTCCAAAATTCTCAATCCAACAATTCACGCACATATGCATACTTTCATACAACAATCACATATTCATCATTCTCAATTACACAAGTCATGTACATACACATATGCATAACTTCATACAACAATCACATATTCATCATTCTCAATTACACAAGTCATGTACATACACATATGCATAACTTCATACAACAATCACATATTCATCATTCTCAATTACACAAGTCATGTACCTACACATGTGCATAACTTCATACAACAATCACATATTCATGCCATGAGACTCAATGCAACTCAATGCAACTCATGTCATGTGGTACCAACACTTGTTATCATTTTTCGATTTTTACATTTAAACCAGGTTCGTCCCCTAGACCGGTAACAACAAAAGCCCGTCCTCTAAGCATTGCCTCTTGACTAAATGATGCGTATGCAATCAACAATCATATGCACTTAAGACCGTTCTCGCATCTTAATCCCATGCATAGTCGAATAATTCATCACACAAGAATTATAACATAATTGCACACTCACACATCATATCAAAGTATTCATACTTTCAACATCATCACATTTATCAAGCAATGCACACATATTCACAATATGTTCCCATGCATTCTTCATAATATTGCATACAATCAGTATGCATTCACAATTCAATACCATCACCGTATTTATCAATCAATGCACACATATTCACAATATGTTCTCATACATTCTTCACATACAACCGCATACAATCAATATACATTTCACAATATCGTGCCAACGGCAACGAATTCAACCACATTCATCATACACTTTTAATTAATTTAAACAACGCATATATTTATCAAAAGACCATATTTATCAAGCAATGCACCCATATTCACAATATGTTCTCATGCATTCTTCACATACAATCGCATAGAAATCATTATGCATTCACATCATTGTGCCAAACGACAACAAACTTCATCATAAATCATCATACATTTTTAATCAATTTAAAAAATGCATTATATATACCAAAAGGCCATATTTCACAATCGATTCCATAATCTAGGATTCACGCCATACGACTACCCACAGCATAACATATCACAACAGTACACAAACTATTCATTCCTGATAAGTATTGAACACAATCGAACCAAACAATCAACATTGGATGGAAACACAAGGAAATGAAAATGTTGTCACACTCGCTAGCTTGCTCGTCTAGCGAGTTCCTAGTGAACACACGCTACCTGTTCGCCTAGCGAACAAGCTCACGAGGGAAAACAGAAGCTACTGTAAGAATTTGCTACCTACTCGTTAGGGCTTCTCCTAGCAAACCCCTCACTACCTCGCTCACTACCAGCGAAGAGGGTCAATTACATTTTGTCCAAGTCTGGGACCATTCTCTACTAGCTCGCTACAGCGAACACTCGCGACCTGTTCGCCTAGCGAAGGTGCTAGCGAACTTTTGCGATGTTCAAAACCCCAACTATCCGAAATCATCAAATCATCAAAAAATCAACCGATTCAATTCCAACGAATTCCAGTAGTCTTAGCCTAACATTTCTCGACTAATCTACACCATTTATTCTCAATCTTAACTATTAAAACATTGATTCTATCGATTAATCCATTTCTGCCCTAGAATGGAAAAAGATGGGAAACCTCTAACAAATTCAAACACACACATACATAATCATATACATTGGTAAGATAACAACATTTCACACCCTTACCTTGATTAATCAGAAGCTAGAAGTCGTTCTGATGATTCCAAGCTTTTCCTCTATTTTTTCCTCTTCTCTTTTCTTCCTTCTTTCTTTCTCTTCTTTTTCCTTTCTCTCTATTTCTATCCTTTTCTTTCCACTTTCTCTTATATATATATATATATATATATATATATATATATATATATATATATATATATATATATATATATATATATATATATATATATATATATATATATATATATATATATATATCCTTCTCTTTTATTTCTCCTCAATACATCTCATCTTATCATTAATTAGAGAAGATCTAGTAAATTTACCTTATTCTACCAAATAGAATAAATTAGTTAAATCTATTAACTCATATAAATTAAATAGATCCAATAATTCATTAAATCAATAAATTAGTACAAATAATCAATTATTGAAAATTGGGCTGTTACAACCCTCCCTCACTTTAGGAATTTTCGTCCTCGAAAATGTTACCTGATTCAAACAACTCTGGATACGACTCTCGCATCCCAATCTCCCAAATCCAACTTTCTCCCAAACTACCTCCACCAAAGGAATCCCTTTACTTCGAAGTTGCTTCTCGTTTCATCAACCTGAACTAGAAATACCTCAACAGTCAAATCCTCCCTCACTCGTACACCATCCATCTGAATCAATGTACCTCCTCAGCTTAGACACATGAACATATCATGCAATTCCCATAAGTGACAGAGGTAAAACAGTCTAACATGTTATTTTCCCCATGATTTCGCTGCGCCACTCTGATACAGATCAACAAAACACAGTGTTTGCTTTCGAGACCTCAAGCTCGACCAACACCAGTTACTATCGTAAATCTCAAAACACGTCCTTTCTTGGATCCTTTTGATCTTTTCAATCGTCTCTTGCATAATCTCAGGTCCGAGTACAACACTCTCGCTGGACACACATCAACACAAAGGAGTCCTACACCTCCTACCCTACAAAGTCTCATACGATGTTATTCCGATACTAGAATGATAGCGATTATTGTAGGTAAACTCAATCAGCGACAATTAACTACCCCCTGATCCATCTTGATCCAACACACAAGCTCTCAACAAATCTTCTATATACTGGAGAGTTCTCTTTGTCTTCTCATCCGTCCACGGATGCTAGACATAGTTCAACTTCAATCATGGTACTCAAGGCGTCTGCAAGCTCTCCCAAAAATCTCGACGAAAACATAGATTCCCATCTGACACAATATTCGACGACATCTCATACTACTTCGCAACTTTCTCACTATACCTCTTAGCTAGCTTCAGCATAGAATGATTCATCCTCATTGGTAAGAAATGAGTTAATCTTGTCAATCCATTCATAACCACCCAAGTCGAATCATATCTCTTCAAATTCTTCGGAAAACCCGTCACAAAATCCATGGGAATACTATCTCATACCACTCAAAAATATTCAACAGTTGTATCAGGCTCAACAGTCTCTGATGTTCACACTTCGACTTTCAACAAGTCTAATCAGCATATACAACCTCAACCACTTCTCTCTCCATTTATAGTCACCAAAACAATTTCTCAAATTCGGTCACATCCTTACAATACCTGGATGAATACTCAATCTATCTCAATGTCCTTCTTCCATAGTACTCTTATCCAACTCACACTATTTGGAACACACCCACCATCACGACATCTCATAGTACCATTCCCATCAATCCGAAAATCAGCCCTTCGACTGTAATTCATTAAATTCAATCACTCTATTAACTCAAATTAGAATTCCGACCTCTTCGAATCTCATCGAGAATACCAATAGTCGGCCTCAACATACAAAGCTCAACTCCATAAGAAGTCTCCTCACAGACCAACTCATCCCGGATTTGCTTAATCAGTTCTAACTTCATTACCATCATCATCGGTATATGCAGAAATTTCCAATTTGATACCTCAGCTACCACGTTGTCTCACCCTAATGGTAATTCAACCAAAACCAACTCCTTCATAAGTCTCAATTATTTCCTCTGCATCATATTCAACTCTTTCAAATCAAAAAATACCTTAAGTTCATAAGATCACCAACCATCTCAAATCTCAACTAAACAATTGAGGCCTCCGAACTCCGACACAAACACACAACAGCAACCAACCCTAAATCACTTGTCAGGTAAGTCCCCTTATGTACTTTAAGTTGTCTTAAAGCATAACCAAAACTCGCTGAAGTTACACTTAACATATCTCCCAATCATATCAACAAGCATCACAAAACACAACAAATAGTTCTGTCGGATTCGGCAAGACCAACACACAGGCTGTTGACAGCTCTCCCCAAAACTCTTTGAACTTTCTTCACAGCGACATATCACTGCTTCTTCTCCAACACTGATAACTCAAGTCCCTGATATTCAACATGATCCTCTATACTCTTCAAATATATCTAACCATCATCTATTATACAACCATTGACTCACTCAATTTATGAGTTATGGCAGAAACACAAATCCCACTTTCCGCACTCACTACAACATCCAAACGTATTCCATCAATAAATAACTTAATTCCATGTCACTACTTCACCATCACATAGGGCATTGTAATAGCTTCCAACGCTTCTAATCTGGCGTCATTCCGAGTTACGGTTCTCCCATTACGACAATAATACAAAAACAACATCTTCACACTTAGAAGGCCATTCAACATATCTCCAACTCTTAAAATGTTTAAAGGTCTAATTATACCAATATTGTATTTCACCTCTTACTTTAATAATCACTAGAAGTCATTATCCACCCTTATACTCGACCTCACAATCTGTTTTCGTAGCATACACACCAGACACAAGTCTCAAAACTACTCAATCAATTTTAATTCCTTAACCATCCAAATAGACATATAATATGGAGCTCTCAATATCGGACTAGTTTTCGTAATTAAGTCAATCACAACTCCACTTCACATCCAGGCTGTATATCACTATCTTCTCAGGATAACTCCCAGACAACCACAATTAATCGGCAAACCGCCAACTTCCCACTTTCATTAACACTCAAAATTCCCATCAAAATTAAACATCTCAACATTGTCTTGTGCCGACTCATCAAAACAATTCTTAAGCACTGGATCTAACTCCAAACAATTCACTGCTCACGCCATCTAAGCTCGCAATACACGTCTGTCCCATCCAGCTCAATCCCAACTACTATCAACAAGAGATTAAGGGTGATCAATTCCTCAATTTGTTAATAGACAGTTGACAATCATAATGGGCATAAACCATCTTTACCAAACTATAAGAGCGTTTAACCACACACTAAGCTAAATCTCCACGCTTGCAGCATCCTGGTGAAGCTCCAACTTCTCCCCCACTTGGATCATTCCCACTTCTGCAGACAAGGTTAGACAACAAACAAGTATCGACAGTGTTTTCACACACATGTCGTATATAGGGGAACAACCAACATTAGACAACTTGGCCGGATGGACCGACCTGCTCTGATACCACTAATGTAACACCCTTCTAAACCCCACGGAAAATATGCGAATAACTAGAGTAAATAATCATGCATTCACAAAAGGGCGTCACACTTAACTTTCAAACATCAAAAACCACCTGTCATGCTCATTAACACTTCAATAAATAATCATGCTTTTCAAAGGTTCACTTTGCATGTAGTAGCGGATTCGTTTTTTAACATAGTTCTCTTAACAGAATATTCAGATTCATCACATACTTCAACATTACTTAGGCACCAAGGCCAACATCATAATATTCCAATGAATATAAAAACATAACATAGAATACATAATTTATCTCTAAAATATAAACCAAATGATCCCAGTGTTACATGACCAGAGCATGACTCGACCCAATATAACTAAATTACTAAATGGCTACACCAACAACGACCACGCAACTACGAGCAACTCTATTCTTGATACCTGCACGATGTCAGATAAGACATCATTCCAGTAGAAGGGTGAGAAATATTATCATAATAACAATGCATATAATCACATATGTATACACAAGCATAGAATACACATATTCCACATTTTTCTCACCATAATTCATTATCATCAACATATACCTCACAATGTTTATATAAACCAATATGGATAATCATCAAGCTTGTTCATCATACACACATCCATAATCCTCATCATTCCACATTAACATGCTCATATTATGATTATTCACCAATTCACAGTTACACATTCACATACAGATATAAACAGATATGGATAATTACCAAGCATATTTCATCATGACTACATCCAAAATTATCAATCCAATAATTCACGCACATATGCATACTTTCATACAACAATCACATATTCATCATTCTCAATTACACAAGTCATGTACATACACATATGCATAACTTCATACAACAATCACATATTCATCATTCTCAATTACACAAGTCATGTACATACACATATGCATAATTTCATACAACAATCACATATTCATCATTCTCAATTACACAAGTCATGTACATACACATATGCATAACTTCAAACAACAATCACATATTCATGCCATGAGACTCAATGCAACTCAATGCAACTCATGCCATGTGGTACCAACATTTGTTATCATTTTTCAGATTTTACATTTAAACCGGGTCTGTCCCCTAGACCGATAACAACAAAAGCCCGTCCTCTAAGCTTTCAAACCCACCATTCTAGGTTTGGGACAAGTCACTAGTCTCCACGAAACTAGCAAGCATTGCCTCTTGACTAAATGATGCGTATGTAATCAACAATTATATGCACTTAAGACCGTTCTCGGATCATAATCCCATGCATAGTCAAATAATTCATCACACAAGAATTATAACATGATTGCACACTCACACATCATATCAAAGTATTCATACTTTCAACATCATCACATTTATCAAGCAATATGCACATATTCACAATATGTTCCCATGCATTCTTCATAATATTGCATACAACCAGTATTCATTCACAATTCAATACCATCACCGCATTTATCAAGTAATGCACACATATTCATAATATGTTCTCATGCATTCTTCACACACAACCGCATACAATCAATATACATTTCACAATATCGCGCCAACGATAACGAACTCAACTACATTCATCATACACTTTTAATTAATTTAAACAATGCATATATTTGTCAAAAGACCATATTTATCAAGCAATGCACACATATTCATAATATGTTCTCTTGCATTCTTCATATACAATCGCATAGAAATCATTATGCATTCACATCATCGTGCCAAACAGCAACAAACTTCATCACAAATCATCATACATTTTTAATCAATTTAAACAATGCATTATATATGCCAAAAGGCCACATTTCACAATAGTATGATCTTCCTTGTAGATTGTGTTGCGATTGCTTAACATAGCCCTAAATTTGTCCCTAATCGGAAAGTGATCATTTGGTCAAGATTTAGATACGAGTCATCTTTAGTTTAGGTGTAAATCTCCTATCTCCATAATGTGTAGACTCTTTTCCACCTAAGAGAGCTATTGGAATACTTGTCGATTTTATCCAAGTTGGAGCCCTTCTCAAAGGATGATGCAAAGTTCTCACACTTGTTTGGTTGATTAGTTGAGTAATCTATTTTAAATGACAAAATATCTTTATTAACACTCAAATTAACTTTATTTGTGTTAACTTTACTTTATGCCTTTTATTTTTAATTCACATTTATCTTTATCCTTCTTTACTTTAAGCTCTTTATTTTTATGCTTATCATTTTATATCACATTATCATCTTGTTTATATTTATGCCTTTTTTCTCTTTGTCCACTTGGACTTTCTTTTTCTTTTTAAGACATTAATAAAGGCTAAACATCCTAAAATACTCTTAATGTTCTTTGGACTATTTGGTGACTATCTTGCACTGGAATTGGATTATGGACTTAGAATTAGGTCCCTTGCCCTATGCTTTGGAGTTATATCTTGAGCCCTTGGATATTATTTGGAACTTTGACCTTGAGTGGACCTCTTGAAGACTTGGCTTGGATCCTTAGCTTTCATCTGATGCTTGGTTATCTCTCTGCTTATCGTATTGTTTATCTTGTTACTTTAAGCTCTTTTTTAAGTCTTATTGTTCATCTCCACCCTTTCTTAAATTTTCAAAAGCACCTCCATTTTTTCAAAATCTTCTTCTTTCAAACTAGAACCACTTTCTTAATAAATCTTGACTTTGTCAAGTTCTTTTTCAAACTTATTTTCTTAATAATGTTAATAAATTTTAAGCATACTTAGACCATTTTTAAAGAGGCTTAAAAAATACAAAAGCTCATTCAAATCATTTTGTGTCTTTGTGTAGTTTTTTAGTTTAAATCTTTTCATAAAATTTAGATAAGAGTCATTTTCATAGTTGAGATGTGATCCTCCTATCCCCATAGTATTGTTTGAAATGAGTTGATTCTTTTCCACCTTAGAAATCTAGTGGCATACTTGTTGATGTTATCCAAGTTGGAGCTCTTCTCATGGTGAAGCAAAGGTCCATTTTCACATACTTGTGGGTGATTAGTTGATGTTTTCTCTTTAAAATTACAAGTTGTCTTTTCATTCTAAATGTACCATAAGAAACCATTTTATTATTTGTACCACGAACTACAAGTTTTTATCCTCCATTGCACTTTGTGGGTACGTAGGTACGAGGGTCAGGAAGTCTTGTCAAACACAAAATTATAAAGAATACTTCTCTTCTCGCCTCCACCATCTTTTGCAAACAACACATTTTAAGCCAAACGCTAGATTTTCAAAGAGGTTCCTATAGAGTACTATAAAAGTTTTAGGTGCTAACACCTTCCCTTTGCGTAACCAACCCCCTTGCCCCGTCTCTGTTTTTATTATTTTTTGTTTTAAAACTTCTTTAGGTTTTGTTTACTCTTTTTCCCTTTCCTTTGGATAAAATAAAAGTGCAATGGCGACTCTTATTTTTCCAATTAAGTTAATCATTAGCTTAATCTCAAATATTGCCTCTACAAGCCACAATCAAGGAGCAATGGAGTCTCTTAAGATATCACCTTAAAGAACATATGGATTTGGCATAATCTCTTTCTCTTCAATACTTGATTTTTATTTCAGGATCAGATGCTTCTTCAGAAGTAGTAATGACTGGCAGAGCCAGATTACTCTTTTATCTGAACCTTACACTAATGTCATCTTCAAAAGAATATGTAGTGAAAATTAACTGACATTAGGTTCTAGTAGTGTTATTCCTTGCTTTCAGATCTGGGAAATCAGTTGAAATACTAATATATTAGAAGCTACTGAAGTTACTCTTCTATTAACAGACGTTACATCCCATTCAACTGGTTAATACGTTTTTTTTACAAGATATATAAATTCCTCATCATCAGACGATCAAAAGAACCAAGCTTTAGGAAAGGTGATCTGTTAAATAGATTTTCATCTTCTAATTTCATTTCTTTTCTTTGAAGATTTACAAGACAAACCAACAGAGCGCAATGTATTCAAGTTGTATGACTTCTTGAATAACTGTGACCTCAGGTTTGAATCTAAACTAGTTTTATTAGAATTTGCTTGAAAGATTAGATTAAGTCTTACTAGTAAGCTTCAAAACTGATTCTCACAAATCTGAGCACAAGGATTCAAAGTTAGTCCGAGCATTATACATATCAATGATGTTGACATACTCAGAAGGGAGATAAAGCACCTACCAGAATGCAACTACCTCTGAAGATATTCAATAAGCTTCTTCTGAGCTGGTGATAGAGACTTTAAAATATATCATCTCCACACCATCAACTTCTATAGTAATACCTTTTTTAAGGATATTCTATAGACCTTTAGAAACCCCTTTTATCAAGACCAATGAGTTAAAAATATGTTTTGCTTTTCCATCGTTTAAATTTAGTGGAATCTACCTTTGAATATGGTAGGAAAAGCAGTATGATATTTTTCATGTGGCACTTGATTTCTTCTTGAAGGAAAGTCTTTGACATACATACTTTCTTATTGGATCATTATCTACACCACTTTCAAGTGTTATGCATAAACCAGGCTCTAATACCAATTGAAGGTGAGAAAACTACACAAGAAGGGGGGTTGAATTGTGTTTTCTGTTTTTTAGTTTGCTTCTGATCAGAGTTCAGAATCCAAATTGGTGTTTAAATTCTTGTTAATTCTTAGCACAAAAATGTTAATAAAAGTAAATAAACTATAGCAGAAGACACAAAGATTTATATTGGTTCCTCCCAAACTTAGAGTAGTCCAGTCCCCTTGATTCACAAGAGATTTTCACTACAATCAATTTATGATTACAATTGCTTATGCATTCTGCATAAGACTTCTACATTTTCTCAGACTCAAGGTCCAAGAATTCTTGCTCAAGCTCCTCATTCGAGAATTATTTTTTAGGTTCCACGAACCCAAGACTTCTTTTCTTAGGCCCTCAGACCAAGAGTTATGCTCTAATTCCTATGAAATGAGCTGTATTGCTTGAACTCCTTAGGTTCAAGATTTACTGGTCCAAGTTTCATGAACCGAGCCAACCTGCTAAAGCCACACTGGCCCAAGACTTCTGCTCCATGTCCCATGAAATGAGCCTCCTTACTTAAACTCCTCAGATTCAAGACTTACTGCTCCCAATTTCATGTACCGAGCCAGCCTGCTCAAGCCACACTGGCTGAGACTTCTGCTTGAACCGCAACCCAAGACTTTCATGCCCAATCAATCCACTTGATTAATACTTTCATAACTCAAATACAAAGCAAGAGACTTATGTGGTTCAAACATCTTGGCTTGAGACTCCTTTGCTTAAGTCACAATGACTTAAGACTTTTGCTCAAGCACATATCAAGATACTTTGATCTAAACTGCTAAACAAGTTCAGTAGAATAAAGAACAAGGTGTACTTGATACAAGTATCAGAGGTATAGGAAATCACCATAACAAACACCTAAAGCACATAAGATTTCTAAGATATGTAATGTGTAAGAAATTTTATGGCTTTTACAATTACAACAAACAATAGAAAATCTGCATATGCAATGGTGTTGATATATATATATATATATATATATATATATATATATATATATATATATATATATATATATATATATATATATATATATATATATATATATATATATATATATATATATATATATATATATATATATATATATATATATATATATATATATATATATATATATATATATATATATAGCCTTTGCAGAAACTATCCCTTGAAGAGGTAACTTGATCAAGAGTCTTTGATTTTTCTCCATAGTACAAGAGACGTTGAAGATAGATACACTAGAAGTTCTTGATCCAATGTGTAACATGTTTAACCTTTGAGTCTTCAAAAGATCTTGTACTATTAGAGTTGTTGATAGTAGATATTTGTAAAGCATGCCAACATTTCTTGAGCCTTGCAATCTGTAGACTTTAGCTGATAAACTGATTTGACAATATAACTTACTTTCTACAGTACGGGTAACTTCAGCTTTATCACCAACTCTAAATGCTACCAGAAGCTAATTTGCATTCTCTAAGTATAGAGACAATTATGTTGCTTCTTCTGATGCTAAGACATTCGGCTTTAGAGTCTACCCCAGACATCACATAGCAAGTGTTCTTCAGATTCTGCCACCAAAAGCTAGAAATTTAGCAACTCCCAAGTGTGCTAGTGTAAAAGAGATTTTGACTATAATATTTACAAGTATTAGAACTTGTGCACATGTAACACACATTAAATAAATTGTTGTTCTTTCAATACTTTGTTATCATCAAACCCAAGTAAAATATGTCATGAACAAACCTTGTTCTAACACTGGCTCTTAACAACTTCTGATATAATTGTTATAGTTGAGATATTGATAATTTCAGTTGAAGAATCCATGTTGTGTTAAAGGATGTTGATGAAAATGACCTATGCTTCTGTTGCTTTTCATAGTGGAGTCTGGGTAACTCAAACGATGAAATAAAATCCTTGTTTATTGATTCTTGGAATTTTCATGACCAATAACCATTAAAGATGCATTGTACGAGATTTTAATGCTCTCTACTACTTGAATCATTTTATCTTCCTTGGGAACTGATCATGTAATGATGATCTGCTTTGTATTTATAAATGTATTTTCTTTGTTTATTTTTTTTCTTTCTAATGTGACAAAAGGGAGAGAAAGATATAGAAGTATTTAATAGAGAATCTGAACCCATTCTATTTTAATGTTGTTTATTTTAATTATTTCAATTTTTGTTATGTCTGTTTTGTTTTGTGGTTATTACCCGGGAAAAATATTTTAGTTTTTTTAATAGTAGAACTTAGGTGAAGTTTACAAACCTCAACCTTTGAATTATTAGACTAAGGGGGAGCTTACAAATCTCATACACTGATGTTACCAAGTAAATTAAAATATATTTTAATTTTCTTATATATAGAACTAAGGAGAAGCTTACAAACCTCAACCTTGGACTATTAGACTCATAGAGAGCATACAAACCTCAAACTCTGGTGTTGCTAAGAAAATTAAAATAACCCAAAATTGACATATTTTAGTTTTCTGGAATATAGAACTTAGTGGGAGCTTACAAAGCTCAACCTTTGACTATTAGACTCAGAGGGAGCTTACAAACCTCAGACTCTGGCATTTCCAAGGAAATTAAAATAGTCCAATATTGTTCTTTAAATACTTATGGTTTTCATCATCAAAAAGGGGGAGATTGTTAGAAGAAGATTTATTCGTGATATATATCCTTTGGATTTTGATGATAACAAAGTATTGAAAGAACAATGGTGTTATCTAATGTTTATTCTAAGTGTGCGGGTTCCAAAGCTTAAAGAAGAATACAGTCAGAATCTAATATAAGGACGCACTTGAGAGAAGCTAATTTATTGGCTTCTGTTGGCTCAGATTCTAAGATTATTAAATGTGTCAGCCTCTGGTGATCATTTAGAACCACGATAAAACTAAAGTTATCTGTACTGCAAAAAGCAAGCTACATTGTTAAATCTACTGTCAGCTAGAGTCTATATTCACATGGCTCAAGAAGAGTTGACATGCTTTAAGAATATCTACTCTCGATGGATCAATAGTACAAGATCACAAGTAAGACACAATGGTTAAACAAGTTACACAATGGATTAAGATCTTTTGGTTTATCTATCTTCAATGTCTCTTGTACTATGGAGTAATAAAGACATTTCTACAAATTATCTATTCCAACGGCTATTCCTCTGAAACTTCTATAAGTAACTTAAGATTCAACATGGATTTTCAACAAGGAAAAAGGAGAAAAATAAGAAGAGCTGAGAAGGATAGAAGTGTTTTGCGCTTTTACCAGAATTGAAGAATAACAAGATCAACAATAGCAACACAATCGAGTATGCATAATTTTTGTTATATGTTGTAAATTGAACAAAGCCTTATGATTTCTTAAACATTTAATATCATAGAAATATTAAGTGTTGTAGTCTTTGTTATGATTATTGCCCTGTACCTGTAATTATGTATCAAGTACACCTTGTTCTCTGTTATGATAAATAAGTTATTTAGTAGTTTAGATAAAGTCTTTTGCTATGTGCTTGAGCATCCAAGTCTCTTATTGTGAAGCTTGAGCCACGTGAGTATCATGTTATGCGCTAGAGCATTGTAGTCATAATCTATTTTTGATTGAGCAAAAGTTTTGGATTCGTGGAATCTAAGCAATGAAGTCTTGTACCTGAAGGGTATGAGCGAAAGTCTTGAATCCGTTGAATTTGAGCAGAAGTCTTGGACCAAAGGTCTAAGCAGAAGTCTTGAGCCTGAGGGGCTGGAGCAAGGAAGTCTTGAATTTGAGGGGTTTAAGCAGGAAGTCTTAGGCTGAGGAACTAAAAAGGAAGTCTTGGGCTAGGGTCTGAGTAGTAAAGTCTTGTGCTGAGGGCATAAGAAATTGTAATCATGATTTGATTATAGTGAAAAAACTCTTGTGTTGTAAGGGGATTGAACTACTCTCAGCCTGGGAGGAACCAATATAAATTTATGTGCATTATGTTGTTATTTATTTGATTCTATTATTATTCCGCTGCAATTAATTATCAAAATCTGAACAGTGGTTTGGAGTCTGAACTTTGTTCAGAAGCAAACTAAAAAAATAACATAATTCAACCCCCCCCCCCCCCCCCCCCGCTTCTTGTGTATTTTTCTCACCTTCCTTTTCAATGTTGGACGATTTATCTCAACAAGATTTTAACCACTCCTAATGTGATAAACACTCAGGCATATCAAACATTGCATGTATGAAGAACGAAAAATGAATAATAAAAACACAAACACTTTTCTACAAAAGTTTAATTTTTATTTTTGCATAAAAGGGTCCCACCGGGCATGCCAATTTATTTACTGTTGCTTTTAGTAAATCAATCATAAGTTTTAATTCACTCACAGGACTAAACTCGAAAAAATTATAGGACATGTTGTGCCAAAGAGTTTAAGAAAATGTGTTCATGTTTGGAAATTAGACGTTTGAATGTGGGATAATTTGATAGGAACTTCAAGATTAAAGTGCAGAGTTGCTTGAATAATAAAGTAATTGAAATAAAATGATCAAAATAATAGAGTAAAATTCTTAAGTAAAAAATGGGACGCAAATTCATACGTTTTTTCACAAATTCATATCTCTGTAACTTGGATGTTCAAATTCTATAGAGTACACTAATGAAAAATGTGAACCCTTGTTATAGAGATTAAATCAACATATACACAAGCACATCAATAACTGTCTACATCGACTAACTTTTTACAAATCGAAATGTATACAATTATGTGGCCTTTTGCTCTCTGCATTACTTCCATGTGTCTTCAATCTTTGAACTGCTGCAAAACTACCATTTTTGTCGAGAAACATTCTCATGCCCTTCAACTACCTCTGTCGAGGATTCCTAGCTGAATCTTGTAATCTTGGTGTTAAACCATGCTTCAACTACTTGTATTTAGCTTGTGTATTTATCTCAAACCATATTTCTGTCGAATATGCCAAATCACTGCAAACCTTTTTTATATTCTGATCGTGTTTTGAAGAGAGTCTGATCCTAATCTTGTGGATCTGGTCTCAATGCATCTTGAATAAAAAATCATAGGCTAACACTATTTCACTATCTTCTAATAGTTAATGTTTTTTGAGTGATAGAGGCATCAGTTTTAAGAAAAATCCTCATGTTGCTAGAAGAAATAGAAAAGGTATTTCATCTAAATCTATTTGTCATTATTGTGGTGTAAGGGTCACATTAGGCCTCCTTTTCATATTATGAATGTTCAAGTTCCTAGTGGTAACATGACATGGGTACCTAAGTTTTCCTCAACTAACCCTAAAGGACCCACTAGTTGGGTACCAAAATTTCCTGTATGATTGTCTGTAGGAAGGTATTGTCTATGTGAAATGGTTATGGTTCCTAGATAGCGGATGTTCAAGACACATGACATGAGATGCTTCCATGCTCATAAAGTTCGATGAGAAATAAAGTGGTCATGTCATGTATAGGGACAACACAAGAGGTTTAATTTTAGGTGAGAGTATTGTGGGAAATCCCTCCATAATTACCATTGAGAATGTGCTTTTAGTTAAAAGGCTTAAACATAGCATACCGAGCATTAGTCAATTTTATGACAAAGGGTACTTCGTGATTTTTGATACCTTAAGTTGTTTAATTGAGCATAAGGCAAGTAAGGGCCTTGTGTTTAAGGGTTATAGGATTGATAATGTCTATATGCTTGATTTGGATGATGTGTCAATGCATGGAACTAAGTGTTTAGTCGGAAAGCGTGAAGATTCTTGGGTATGTCACTAGTGCTTAAATGACGTGCATTTCGACTTAATCAATATAATAAAATCTAAGAATATAGTGATTGGTCTTCCAAAGATTAAATTTTCAAAAGAAAAATAATGTGATGCTTGGCAAATGGGAAAGCAGACGAGAGTATTGTTTAAATCGAAAAAGGTTGTTTCAATGTTAAAACCTCTCAAGCTTCTTCGCCTAGACTTGTTTGGCCCTTCGCGAAAAAGAAATTTAGGAGGAAATTATTATGGGTTTTTAACTGTTGATGACTATTGTAGATTCACTTGGACGTTATTTCTTACCCATAAGGATGAAACTTTTGAATCTTTCGTTAACTTTGCTAAGCTTGTCGAAAATGTTTTTATTTTGAAAATTATCACACTCTGTAATGATCACAGTGATGAATTCGTTAACCATCAATTTCAAAAAATTTGTACCAAAAATATAATTTCTCATAACGTTTCATGTCCGAGAACTCCACAACAAAATGGTGCTGTTAAGCATAAAAATAGTGTTTTAGAAGAATTAGCTTGGACCATGATAAGTGAAATGAGCTTACCTAAGTACTTTTTGGTGGATGGGATTAATACTACATGCCATGTCTTAAAAAATATGGTTATTCGACCTATACTAGAGAATTCACCTCATGAGTTACTTAAAGGTAGAAAACCAAACATTTCTTACTTCCACGGTTTTGGTTGTAAATGTTTCATTTTAAATAACAAAAAGGACAATCTTGGTAAATTTGATGCTAAGTCTGATGAAGGGATATTCTTATGGTACTCATCTATGGAAAAATATTATAAAGTTCATAATCATAGAATGGCTTTGGTAGAAGAATCTATTCATGTTGCATTTGATGAGTCCTTACTCTAAAAGACTGGGAAAGGTATTTGTTCTAATGTTGTAGGTGTGATAACATAGAAGTTGATCAACAACAGAAGTCCCAAAGAGGACCCTCCTCCTTCACAAAAGGATGACGAAATTAATAAAGATAAATAGTAATCTTACATGAGAATGACAAACACGAGACCTAAAACCAACTGCGTCAAGATTGGACAATTGCAAAAGATCATTTGTTGGATCAAATTTTAGGAGATATCAAAAGAGGTGTAAGTATTATATTGTAGGTCAATAATTTTTGTAAGTAATATGCTTTCATTTCTCATATTGAACTTAAATTGATATTTTATGCTTTACTTAATGAAGGATGGTTACTTGTTATTCAAGAAGAACTTATCTAATTTAAATGTAACGATGTTTGGGACCTAGTTTCATGTCCAGTTTATAACACCATCATTGGTACTAGATGGGTATTTAGGAACAAGATGGATGAAAATTGCTTAATTACAAGAAATAAAGCAAGATTAGTAGAAAAAAGGTATAGTCAAGTTGAAGGAATTAACTGCTAGGAGACTTATGCTTTTGTAGCTCGTCTAGAAGCTATTAAACTCCTTTTGGTATCTGCTTCCTGACTAGATTTTAAGCTTTATCAAATAGATGTTAAATTTTCTTTTCTTAACGGCTACATAAGCAAAGAAGTCTATGTCTCTCAACATCCTGGTTTTGAGGATCACGAAAATCCTAACTATGTTTTTAAACTGAAAAGAGTCATATATGGTCTTAAACACGCTCCAAAAGCTTGGTATGAGCAATTTAGTGGATTTTTAGTCAAACAAGGATTTAATCATGGTAAATTAGACACTACTTTGTTTATTAGATGCAAATCAAAGCATATCCTTTTAGTTCAAATATATTGATGATATTATTTTCGGTTCTACCAATGAATCTCTTTGTCAAGAGTTTGCAAGTTTGATGCAAGGCGAATTTGATATCTCTTTAATGGGAGAACTCAGATATTTCTTAGGATTTCAAATAAAGCAAGTCGAAGAAGGGATTTTCTTAAGTCAAACAAGAAACTACTTAGAGCTTCTCAAGAATTTTGATATTCGAGAAGTATCTCAACACCCATGGCTTCAAATGCGCTAATTGACAAAGACGAAAATGAGGTGGAGTTCGACATAATAAAGTATAGAGGTATAACTAGGTCATTACTCTATTTAACAGTGAGTAGGCCATATATCTTGTTTAGTGTGTGGATGTGTGCTAGATATTAGACGTCACTTAAGGAATCACATTTTAAGACGGTAAAAAGAATTTTGATTAGTAGGATTTGGGTATCCTAAAGGTAGCGCATGTAGCTTAGTAGGATTTTCTGATTCTGGTTTTCTAGGATGCAAATCAGATAGGAAAAGCAGTGGTGGTACCTGTCACTTATTTGGAAGTTGCTTAGTTTGTTCTCATAGTAAGAAGAAGCATATCGTTGCTTTTTCTATCACTGAGGCTGAGTATGTAGTCGCTGGTACTTGTTGTGCACAAGTCTTATGGCTAAAGCAACAACTGTTTGATTATGATGTAAAACTTGATTGCATTCCGATTAAGTGCGATAGTATTAGTGCGATAAGCCTCACTAAGAATATGGTACACCATTCACAAACTAAACACATTGAGATTCGAGACCACTTTCAAGAGACCGTGTTGAAAAATGGGTGTTATTTTTTAATACAGTAACACTAAAAGTCAGCTTGTTTATATTTTGACAAAACCATTATCATTGGAACCTATTCACAATATATGTATGGAATTGGGAATCTTGGATTCCTCATGCTTTAAATATACCGATAATTCTATTTAATTTTATTTTCTATGTATATTTTGTTTTCACTAACACTATTTTGTAGAAAATCATAGTTTCACCAACTACATTGGTATGTCTTTATAACTCTTGTATTCAATTTTATATCATTTAGTGTATCTTTGTTATGGATATGTTCATTAGTTTTCTTAGTACCTTCTTTAATTTAGTCATTCATATCTTGCATGTTTTTTATTATTCTTCTTTGCATATATTGTCTTTTTAAATGTGTTTTTAATTATATGCATTTAAGAATCAATATACTTGTTCATGCATTATTTAATTCTCCTTTCTTAATAGTTTTGACCACTTAATTGCATGTTGTTGAATGTGGTTGCATGTTTATTTGCATTTTGTTGCATATATCATGCATATCTTTGTGTTTTATATATGATCTTTATTGTTTTATATTCTTCTTAGTTGTTTATCTCATGTGCTCATATGGAATTATTCATTTTATGGTTAGTTATTTGGCTTTTTGACTCATTTCAATCTATCATTTTTTTAATGTTGTTTAAGGGGGAGAAGTTGTAATGTAAGTATAGAACTATTTTATGCATTTTATGTTATGTTATATGTATGCAATGTTTCAGGGGAAGCACAAGCATTCAAGTGCCTTAGCTCAAAGTATATTCAATTCTAAGTGAAAGCTTGCCCAACATCAAAAAGGGAGGACTGAAGTTGCATGTCCCTAATACTTTCAGGGGGAACCCCAATACAATTTTGCATATGTCTTGTCGCTTTCATTTCACTTATTATTTTTTATTGAGTCTCCTTAATGGTTGCACATCCTTTAATCAAGTTGTGAATTAATCATTTTTTTGGCATGTTGTTAGCAGGTGCTTTTAGCAAACAATCACGAGTTTGAAATTCTTTGAGATAAACTCGAAAAATCCCGTGATCAGTTTTATGTGAAAATTGTTATTGTGATGTAAGTGTAGGACTTAACTAAGAATGTCTAGTTCCAGAGAGTGCGTAGATAAACTTTAAAGATAATAAAGTTTAAACTAAAGTAAAAGGAACTTGAAATAAACAACATTAAATGAAATGCAGTAAATGAGAAGAAAGACAAGGTGTTTCAATTAAGGAAACATAAAAGTAAAAAAGAAAATAGGGACGTATACTCACATAATTCCTCACAAAATGTTTTGATATTTGCCTTGGCTACTCCATTTCTATAGAGAATGTATGTGAAGACTTGTGAACCATTATTACAACACATGAGTCTTCTATAAATACTAACTAGGAATAACTGTCTTCGAAAGTTTTACTCTTCAAAAATCAACACATCATTTGAATGCATGCAACTCCTGACTCCGCATCTTTCAATGTTAATAAGGCTTTGAAACTATTGAAACCATTATTCCATGTTATCTAACTACTTAGAGGCTAGTAATTTCTGGCTTGCCAAAGAAAGTTAGAGAGCGCAGAAAGCCCTTTATCTTTAGTTTCCTTAATCTTCTAAGTATCCAAAGTATGTTGGAGAGTCCTCCCTCAACATGGTGTTGAGTAATCACTTAAGTCTACTTCTGAGACTCTTTTAACTAATTTCTCAAGATATCTTCGTGAGATTTTCTCAAACTAACATCTCAAAATGACAGTCGAGAACATCTAGATGACGTGTCATCACCGTTGACCCTTTTCTATCACTTGTTACACTTAGAATTTCACCAAATGCAGTATTGACTTGATTTTGCCACTAGAGAGAAAATCTCAGGTCAACATATGCCCTCTAAAAAGGCCATTTTTTATCATGATCGATTGGAAGAAAGCTTGTGTTTTTAAACTCTTCGACAATGATCACTCTGTACACGCCATATCAATGAAACATTAATGGTAATTAATTATTATTGTAGTCATTACGACCATTTTACACAAAAATGTCACGTCACAGATGTGCGTACAAATCCATCATGACTATCTTCTATTTTCTAGGAGCCTTAAATGAAAATGAAATCATAAAAAATTCTCTAAATTCCATTTCATCTTTCCCCTTGGCTTTTATAGCGCCATTTGTCAACCTAAACACCACGCGGCTAAAATCATTTGGGGGAAAAATTGAACTGTTTTTCTTCTTGGCTATTTAACGTATTTGCTCAGACACTTTTCACTTTACTTCTAACCTTCTATAAATCAAACATAGAAAGAAATATCCCCACCTTCATTTCTTCTTCCGTAAGCTCTGTACTAAAAACCCATCCATTTCAATGGCATTTCCAGAACAACACCATGTAGGTTTTGCAACTGAAATCAAGCTTTGTCTCTACATTAGTGACTGAACTTACATTCCTGAGACTTCTATGGAAGAAGAAATAAGAAAAATATGGTATCTTTATGCTTTCATCCCATACATCCGTGATGGTAAGATGCATGCTTTCAAGGGCCCTTTACCTAAATACATCAAGAAACCTCAATTACTGCAAGATTTCTTCCTTATTTATTTTTGTAATTAGCCATTAGCGTTTCTTGATGAGCCTTTCAAGTTAAACTTTTCCAGAACTGTGTCTTTCATTCCTCTCCTCCAACCGAGGTTGTTGAGTACGTGAAATGGTTGAGAAGAAAAAGAAACATTTTTGGAAGGATTTAGGGTTTTATGACCTAATCCAACTTTCAAGAGTAGGTCCCTTCTACAACCCTCACATGTTGATTTCCTCTTTTTTTTTTCTGGGACACATCTACAGACACGTTCCACATACTGTATAAGACGCTAACTACTACCCTTTTTAACATAGCTGCTATATTTGTGATTTGACCTACTAGGGTGGATTTCGGCCCCTCAAGGAAAACAAAGACTGAACATGCCTTCAACTTCTCTAGGAGTGCTTACAACTCCTTTATAGAAGACCATAGAGAATCATCAGACCAGATCTCTGTACACGAAGACATTTTCTTTCTCACATACTGGTTATCCATGTATGTCTTATGATCTCGATCCGTTTAAGTAGCCAAGAAATACGTACCCCTGGTTACCCAACTCCATGAAGGGATAAAAATCTTCCTGAGCATATTAATACTTATGGGCCTCTATGAGTCTCTAGGGTTGCCTGTTGCACACATGACTAGGAAGGAGAACATCGAGAACCTCCAAATATGTGGCCCTATCTAGATCTTACAATTGTGGTTGAATGCCACTTTTGAATCCTCTCTTAAAACTATAGTTCCTTCTAACCCAGAGGTAGGAGTCGAAGGCCTTAAGCTATCTAAGCTTACTCTCGATGATGGAAAGATGGTCCCCTAGAGACCTTTGAAAATTACTTCCAAAATATTCTTCAGGTGCAAAATTTAACGGAGACAATGGCACCCTTTGCGAGTCGACAGTGTGGTCCTTACTAGTTTAGGAAACCTTACCCCAATCCTTTCGAACAAGAACAAGATTAGATACAAAACACTTTATTTACCTACTTCAACCCCACTATTATGTGGACAAGACTTACCACTTCCAAGACAGGTTTGAGGGTGGCTCCCGACGAACCAACACTACAAGAAAAACGATGAATTGCGACGGTTATTTTGGCAGGTTACGACGGTTAAAACCACCATCAATTACATTCTACGACGGTTGTAGTACCGTCGCAGAAACGTGTGTCCCCAGGCTGTTTAGCGACGGTTGAAAAAGCCGTCACACACAATCGTCGTTATATTTCACGACGGGCTTGAACTGACCTAAACTGGAGATAGCGACGGTTAAAGACCGTCGTTACTAGCCTTTTGATTTTTATTTTCATTGTTGATTGTGACGGTTTAAAACTGTTGTGAACTCTATTTCACGACTGGTTGGAACTGACATAAATTGGAAATGACAACAGTTAAATACTGTCGTGAATATCCTTTTGATTTTTGTTACCATTGTTGATTGCGACGGTTTAAAACTGCCGTGAATGTGATATCTTGACGGTTCATTATTAATTTTTATTTATTGTATTATATTGTTTTATAATATATTCTTTTATTTAAATTATTATCTACTAAAATAGTTATATTATTTTTTCTTTAAATTATTTATACAATAATATTTTTATTTATAGTTTTTTTTTTTAATTTTTGTCTATCGCTTTTTATCTTAGTAAAATTAATTCCAAAACATAATATCAAATAAACATTATAATATCGAAAAAACGTGAGTTTCATAATCATGTAAAATGAAAGTTCCATAATCATGTCATGTAATAAAAAAATCCGAAAACATATCAAATCATAATCTTATAACAATAAGTATCATTGTGCCAAAAATGAATAAGAAGGTTCATAATCTAGAAAGTATGTCATTATGGAATTCGGTAGCTAGACTCAGATGAACGTCTACCATCAGTAGGTGATTCCAATCCCGGGAAAAAAATTGTATTAAAATAATATTCTTTAAAATAATACTCCGAAACTTTAACTTTAAATTCATCAAAATAATTTACCTGTCTTCCACTAGAATTTTGCATTTGCATTAAGACTTCAATTTCTTCTTTCAAAGCATTGTCTCTTTTCTTTAAGAATGTGATTGCCTCCATCAATTCATCAATTTTTGAATTTTTTCTTTAAGTGAAATAATTTCTTGCTGCATTTCCTTTATTTTTTCATTTTCTGCAGAAGAAGATGTCGATCTTGTAGATCTATTAATATGAGATGGCGTAACTCCAAGTCCCATACTACGAACATATCCATGTTGTTCTTTTCCAAATACTTTCTGAAATGCCTCATTTTCAGACACAGAATCCTTAATTGCAGCTTGTAACTTTTCCTGCAAATGAAAAAGAGTAAATTGAGCAAGCAAACTTAACTTAACTTTTTAATCTATCTAATAAAAAAATTTCTACGTCTTAAGGGGAAACAAACAATGATTATAAGCAAAAACTGATAAATTTGTATTGATGAAAAAGATGTTTAGTAATTTAAAACTTGGTTTAGCTAGTTAATCTATTTGTGATGGTAAATTTCAATTCCAACAAGTTTTATTGGCTGCTCGAATTATTTAAAATTTCAATTCCAGTATGCATTTGTGATGGTAAATTTCAATTCCAATAACATATTTGATTATGTAAAATTTGTATACATGTTAAACTTTCATCTTACTACTTGTATTTATTTAAAATTTGAATTACAGTATTTGTAAAAGTTATGCTTTAGTGAAAATATATGTTACCAACTATTCTCATCTAAGGCACACAAGTATGTAACTAGTAGAATTATATGTTTTCAAATCATATATAAAATGTAATCTTGTCTTAATTTTATATTTTATTTCTATTTGTCTGAATAATTAGTTGACTTTATAAAGAGCACAATCTATTGTTACAAGACTAATTAATTAACTCTACTAATCGCAATTCTCAATCTAATTTAATCAATTTTCAGACACGTTCTCCCCACCTTTAAGAGATGCGAAAAGGTTTGATTTTTTCTCATACCTTAAGGAGACTAACAAATATTCAAAAAGAATTAATTTGTACTTACATTATTATTGTATGCATCTTCACTGACAAAAGACCCGTCAGACTTTTTATGAGAAACTGCATACATTTCTCCTCTACTGTATGTTCGTCCATCTCTCGATTCCTACAAATAAGAAAATATATTAATTATTTTTACCATCAGTAATACATTCAACTCTCTATAAATTTAGACATACCAACTCATGTTTCTGCCTTGCAAGCGACTTAGATCCGAGTGTATGTGGAGTCTTCAATTTTGCTCTATTTTGGGCATTTTTTTAAGCTATTCTCTACATAGTTAACAATTAAAAACATGCGTTATAGATAGGGATAACATACAAACCAGATAAAGCTAACAAATAAAAGCACTAATATTACCTGTGTTTTTTCTTTCCGCCTGTATTGAACAAAAACAGCCCAATCATTTTCCAGAATGCCTCTGCATATTGGATAATTTTGAAGATTTTCCTCCAAAGTGAGATCCCATCTATAAAATTGGCGAAACAATTGATGTCGGCCATTCTTCCATTTCTTTGCAGCAGAAGCAAGTATGAATTCTTTGTCACGCCCATCATCAACAAGAAAGTGGAGCTAACCATAAAAAAAATTAGTTAACAAAGCAAATAATAATCACCTTGAAATTAATTTAAAAAATATGTAATTGTTTATTAATGATACCTTTATCTTTGAATCATAAAACTTTGTTTTTGTATCCGCTGGAATATCCTTCCAACTCTCGAACATTATGGGAAAGTCTTTAAACATTCTAATAATTATACCTAAATACCCTGCTAACAAACCAGAAGCTGGTTCTATTGCACAATGATCCTTATCAAATTCAAGTATTATCCATGTTCCATCAGACTTTGATTTTGCATCCAAGTCTTTCACACATAAACGTGTGTTTGAAACATAACCTTCCTCATCTATCACATAAACAAGTAAACAAATTAATGTCATAACTCAACTATGTAAAAAAAAATTAAATTATTTACAAATACTTTAACCTTAAATTACTTGCTAATGATATTTACATCCCAATACACAGATTTAGCCACTTTTACAACATCTTCAGTCACATCTTCTACCACAACATCTTCAGCCTCATCTCCTACCACAACATCTTCAGCCTCATCTCCTACCACATCATCTTCGGTCTTATCTCCTACCACAACATCTTCATCCTCATCTTCTACCACAACATCTTTTGTAGTTTGGATTGGCAAATGGGTTATTGTAGTTTCAATTGGCAGAGGGGCAATTTTAGTTTGGATTGGCGGAAGAGTTATTGTAGTTTTGATTGGCGGAGGGATTATTGATGATTTGCACATTGTAGCTAAACGTAGGTGCTTCTTGTTTACTTCAAGCTCTCCAGGTTGTACAAACCTCGGACGAACCTTCACAGACTAAATAAAATACATCAGTGAATATCAATCAACAATTAATACAATTAATTTTTATAGACTAGTATTGAGAATTTATTACTAACTGGTGATGGTTTGTAAGAAGACGAAGATGTTTTGTGAAGGGATTGAGAGAGCTTTGGAAGATTGAGAGCCTCTAGCTTTTTCTTATTCTCTGCAATCCTTTTGAGGCGAATTTCCTCATATGATGAAATCATTGTCTCACAAAAGGCTTCAACTGCAAGTATATGTATTAAAAAGACAGTACACTAATAATAGTAAACATCAAAATTTTATATTAGTGACTATAAATTTAATAAACATAACGCAAACACAATAAATTAAAAGGATAATTTATGCAATAAAATATATAGTAGTAATGTCATATCACACATTAATTATGGATAAACAACAAAAAAACATAAAGTAATAATGTCATCTCATATATTAACTAGGAATAAAAAACAAAAACCATAAGTCTCACACAATAATATTAATTATAACAACAAACTAAATTTCTTATCAATAGAAAACTATATGTTAATTATTGTTATCATTCGCTGATGAAGTTCCAATATCATCACTCGAAAAAATTTGTTCCAAATTTTGTGATGGATATGGCTCAATGGGTGACATAATTTCATCATTTCCACCCATGTCATACAAGTCTCTTGGCTTCAAATGAACAGGTATGCTCCACCCTTGTTCGTTCTCATCATCCGCATAAAAAACCATCAGAGCTTCTGACGCTTGAATGCACGACTCATTATCTTCATGTTCCCCAGAATGTAGTAGTTTTGTAAAGTTTATAGAAGTAAAACCCAACTTATCTATCTTAATGCCTCTTGGGTTTGTGGTATTATCCCATTCACATTTAAACATGGGCACTGTGAAGCCATCGTAGGAAAGCACAATAATGTCTACCAATCTTCCATACTAAGGGACCCCTCCAAATCTCATTTGGGTATCACTATTGCTTGAATAACTTCGCGTCCCAAACAAGCCAAAAACGCCACTATTTTGAGTTTTTAAAAGATTATCTCGTTCCGATGTTCGAAATTTGAATCCATTGACATTGAACGCAGTAAATCTTTTAACTTTATCAAAAGGGCCGTAAGCAAGTCTAATGAGAACATCTTTATCTGGTCCATGAATGTTGTTAAGATTGTTGCAAATCTATACACGATACAACATCCAATTAGTCTTGTTATTATTAAAATCCAATTCAATTAAAACATCTATTTTTGTATAAAAACTCACACGATTGCGGAACCAGTGAGCAAATTCTCTATGAACCTTCTTATCTATCTCAGCAGCACTTCTTTGACTGCGCTTCATTTGATTCTGAGTAATACTTCGAAACTGCCTATTTGGATATTTGATATTAGATGTAAAAAAAGTATTAATAGTGCAAATGAAACTACTTAAATGGCATAAAACTACTTACTTTAGATAATCGTCAACTATAGGACAATTCGTTAAAATGTGTCTATGAGCCTGCAACTTTTCAATTGGTGTTAGGGTGTAATAAGAAGATCCACCCACGGGTTTTCCAAATATAGGAAATAATTCGGCTACACGTGATCCTGTTTGGATATCACCAATAGGGTCATCATCTACATGTCCTGGTTGATTCCATCTAGTTTCAATATTTTCTAGGTATCTTGAACAAAATGTAAGAATCTCTTCAAAACGGTATCCTTCTACAATAGACCCTTCTGGTTTTTCCTTATTACGTACATGCAATTTAAGTTTTCCCAAGTATCTATTATTGAACCACAATACTATCGGTTAAAAAACTCTTTCTACTTTCTAAGTTAGTAACAATAAAATAAAATCACATAGTTTACCTTTCAACAGGATACATCCATCGATAATGAACAGGACCTCCAAGTTTAACTTCTTCAACAAGGTGAACAACCAAGTGAACCATAACCGTGAAGAACGATGGAGGAAATAACATTTCCATGTGGCACAAAGTAAGGACAATTTGGTTTTGCAATTTTTCCAATTCTTCAATTTTCAATACCTTGGCACATAATTGTCTAAAGAATGAGCACAACTCAATCAAAACTGCTGAAATCTCATGAGGTAATGTGTTGCGAATGGCTAATGGTAGGAGTTGTTCCATTAATATATGACAATCATGACTCTTCATCATTCCATTCACCTTGAGATTTACTAAGTCAATGCATCTAGAAATGTTGCTCGAATAACCATCAAGCACCCTAATATTCCTTAAAGTTGTTAAAAAATTCATTTTATCTTTACCCATTAAGCTAAAGGCTGCCGGAGAAATTCTACCATTTTCATCAGGCCAAAGATCTGGTCTTATACCCATGTTTTGAAGGTCATCTCTAGCTTTAGAATTGACTTTACTCTTTTGCCTATCATTTAGTAAAGTAAATAGGACATTATCACACACATTTTTCTCAATATGCATTGGATCAAGATTATGGCGCAGAAGATTATCCTTCCAATACGGAAGTTCAAAAAATATGCTCTTTTTTCTCCATTGTTGAGGACGACCTAGTGTAGGATCACATTGTGTACTATCACCTTCTATAGGTTGTCCCTCAAATGTTCTTTTTAGCGATTTTTCTTTCACTGGCTTTTTACCAAAGATGACTTCAATATCTTTAACATGTTCAAAAACTTCATGTCCAGATAATGTTCTCGGTGGACTCCGTATTTCTTGTTCACCATTAAAGCGGATCCTGTTCAATCTAAACTTGTGTCTCCGATCAAGGAAACAACGATGACCCATAAAACACCATTTATGACTAGCTTTAAGACGAAGAGGTGTAGTTTAAAAGTTACACGATGGGCAAGCAAGCCCTGTGTACGTGTTCCACCCAGAAAGTGCGCCCATACCTAGAAAGTCACTAATCATCCACATCAAATTTGCATGCAACTTGAACATCTCTTTCTTGAAAGAATCGTATGTATCCACACCATTTGTCCATAACTCTTTCAGCTCTTTGACTAAGGGTTGTAAGTAGACATCAATATTATTTCCTGGTGCTTCTTTTCCAGGAATTATCATTGACATTATAAATGATGTATGTTTCATGCAAACCCATGGAGGAGTGTTATATGGAATGAGAACAACTGGCCAAATACTATTGTTTGTACTCATCACACCAAAAGGATTAAAACCATCACTAGCCAATGCAAGACGCACATTTCACAGATCTGATGAAAACCAAGTATGTGTCAAGTCAAATTTCTTCCAAGCTTCTGAATCTCTAGGATGCCTCAACATTCCATCATTGTTAGCATCTGTTGCATGCCATCTCATATCCTCGGCCGTCTTTGATGACAAAAATAATCTCTGTAATTGAGGTTTTAATGGAAAATAACGAAGAACCTTGGCAGGAATTTTTTTTCTTTTTCTTGTTAACAAAGACCGCTTCATTTGTTTTCCATTTTGAAGTGTTGCAATTTTTGCAAGTCTCCCTTTCTTCATCTTCTCCCCAATAAAGCATAGAACCGTTTGGACATGCAGGTATCTTTACATGATTCAAACCAAGTTTTGTGATTGATTTCTTGGCTTCATGGAACGAACCTGGAATGTTTGCATATTCAAATGCATATTTAATTAACTCTAAAATCATTATCATTGCCTTCTCACTCAATCCACATAAACACTTTATATGGTACAACTTAACCAAAAAAGGTAGTCTTGAATATCGTCTACACCCTTCGTACAAAGGTTGTTCTCCTTCTCTAGTCAATTCATAGTACTCCTTGGCTTCGTTTCTTTCCTGAGTTGAACTTAGCATCACATAATCTTCTTGGACAATCTCTAAATTTGACACAGATGGTATTTCATTAGCATGATTCATATCAACTCCAAATGCATCATTGATCATGTTATGAATAGGATCTTCGAAAATGATAGTATCTTCAACCATATTTTGAGTAGTACTAGGGGAGATAGTACTAGGTACAACAAAGGACTCTCTATGATGAATCCACATGGTGTATCCCTGCGGAAATGGTGACCACATTAAGTGGTCGAACATGTCACTCCTACTCTTTGATTTTTTGAAACCGCAGTGTTTGCAAGGGCATATTACTACGTCATTTTCTTTTGCACCTTTAAATGCAAAATCAATAAATTCTTTTATCCCTTGCTGATATGAAATCGATGATTGTGGCTTAGTAATCCATGACTTATCCATTTCTTCAAAAAATAGACATAGATAAATACAACAGTAAAGTTCAAAGCAAATCCTATAAAAGAAAAAGCAAACACTCTAAATACAAATATTTACAGCAATAGAATCAGATGCCATTAAAAGACAAAAGTTACACTCAAGCCTCATAATCACAAACTAACCAAAATATTGCATTATAGAAAAATCAAAATAGCTACTCTGTTATATGTTGTTGGAGACATACACACAATTGACCAAACTTTGTTGCCAATCATCGTGGTCTTATGCGTTTATTCAATTGTCGAAATGTAACTGTATTATGTAATCCAAAACTCATGAATGTTCTGCTTTTGTTTGAAGTTAAACATGCAATGTTTCTTGTTCTTTATCAGGCATATTCAGCAATGATTGCTGAGCGAAGAGAAAGAATTACAGATGGTGTTGAAGACACGTATGGTCGAAGGAAGTAGGAGGGATTTGAATTGAATTATTCCCACTCTTCACTTGTGCTCATCTTTTATTTATGTCTCAGATGTAGCCTCTGCTTGTATTTTATATTTTGTTAATACAACAGTACATGTTAAGGCTTTTATTCACATTATTTCTGTAAATTAGCTCAGAGATTATACGGTGAAGAAATCTTGAGAAATGTTCATTAGATTTGGATCTGTGGAAATGAGTATTTTTCTGTAAGAAATATGCAACACTTATTATCTGTCATATAAGCTTTGGTCTATTGAATTCGCATAATGATTTGTGATGTGCAGAATTTAGAAGAGAAGATTTTAAAGAGGGAATTTTAACCAACTAAAAGTTGCTACTAAATGAAAAAGAAGTTACAATCTAAAATTTCAAAGTATTGGTAACTTGCAAAAAGGGTTAGAAACAGTCAAATAGTTTATAGCATAGTCCCACTATCATGATTGTTCAGTCTCACACCATCAATAGAGTGGAAGGCAAAATCATTTCCAACCATTTTCATTTTTCCATTTATTGTTTTATTGAGGGAAACAGATCCACCCATTCCAAGCGCTTGGTGGCTCTTCTCTCCACAGCAGTATCCCTTAACATCCAGCAAACACCCCTGCTCAAATGAATTGCTTGCATTGTCCACATGAACAACTACAAAAAACTTAGTTGGTTTGAAACAAGCTAGCACCCTTGAAAAGAAGCGGCGAAGCATCAGTTGTAATTATTTTCACGTTCATGAGCTTATCTTCTTGCGCGCCTTCACTAATAGACAGATTGTGATGCTTATGATGAGACTTGTTGTCATGTTTTTCCAAAGACTCACTAGAAAACATTGCGCCACATTCTACACATTTATCTTATCTGAGTTTTTCTTTTCTGAGAAAACTGATGACAGAACCTCCAATGTTCCTGCAGCGAGATGGTTTTGAAAATTTTCTAGAACTAGTTCTGGATTCTCAATGGTTAACATCATTTCACTTAGGGGATCGACTTCCAAGTGAAATTCTTTCACCGAAAAATACGTTCGTCACTAATTCAAGAGAAAATACACCTCTTCCAACCATATAATCCCATGCACATTCTTCCGGCCTTACACAAAACTATTGGTTATCTACTTCGGATTATATTCATCCTGTTCCACTAGTAGTGAGTACCTTAATACATACACTTCCACGTAATTTAGTTCCAATGTCGTATTTTACAACAATATTAAGTAATTATCATACAACAAGCCTACCGTAGAGCATATCCCACCTATCTAATTCTTCTTCTGATGCTACCTCAAACCCAGGTTCAAACCATAGTATTGCTAATATAGATTTTCTTGCTTAAACCCCATGAAAAGTGCAGGGAAAAATGCAAAGGAAGTATTCAGTTTATATTTAAACATGTGTTCAAATCAGGGGAGCCAGACAATTCGAACAGAGGTACTATACACATAATCTAGGTCAATTTTGTTTCTATTAATTTCTGTATTCAGTTTTCAGTCAATATTTAATCCTCATCTTTTGGTATAGGAGGCTATTCTTATATCTCTTCAGTACTTCCAAGAACCGATAAGCCGAGCAATGTTGCGTTGAGTATTGTTGTATTCTGAAAATTTATGTAGTTCAGACATTGATTCTCTAATTTATGATAGTAACAGAAACAGAAACACAGGAAAAATTTTCAAAACCAGAAATAGAAATTGGCCTTCTAACTTTATCCTGGACTGGCCATGATGTTATGTTATGGGATTCTTCTTGAAGACTCTTATGGAAGTAGCGATACTCGATTGTTTTAAGACTCGGAAAGAGTGTTCCATCTATCTATCTATATCTGTATATGAAATAATTCAGAAATAGAATTGCTAGTCATGATTTTGTCTCACCAAAGAAGGCCTGATAAAAATTCAGGCCTCCTTCAATCAACTTGTTATAATTTAGTTTATAAGTACTTGTGATTTTTGTTATAAAGGTAACTTACATAGTTTCCAATAATCACATTGTCCAATGATTACATGTTTTAAAGGGTTTCTTACATAGATTCCAATAACTACATGTTTTAAAGGGTTTCTTATTGTCTTGCTTTTTTTGTACATGTGTTATGACTCATTGTGGAAGCATATTCTCCCAGATTAATAATATATAGAAACAGATAAACAAGCAAGCACCTAAATTGGTGCCTCTTCCTTTCCAGCTCCTCTAGATATAGTATTCATCTCTACATGGTGATAAATGCTGGTGACTCTAGAAAGGGTTTAATAAGTAGAGGTTGACTTGCTCGCAAAAGGGTACAATGTTGGTAGGCTTGTGCCCGCTTTTCCCTCACAAAGCAAATCATTTAACTGGCATCCCTAAAGTCAATCAGCATCTTACTCTTTAACGGCAAGCTCAGCAACGATCAGTTTTCCTCTACTGGAAAGCAGTCCTTCACGGCCGCTTATCTCCAACTCGTTAATTTTTATGATATAAAACTATATGATAGCCAGTGGGGAAGATATATTGCTGCGTAATGACCGTACCCTAAAGACTATGTACATCTTAACTGAACAAGTACTAACACTAAGAGAGTCACATGTGCTCAGACAAAGGGACTAGGAATAGATAATGGCGCAAAAGCAGATTCAAAGAAATTCCGAGAATAAGAGTGAACCCATGTCACAAAGAAATCCCTTTCATAAAAGAGAGACCATTAAGAGTTCAGCACTACCAGACTACGACCTCCACTCAGACAGGTCTAGAGGCGAATTCGCAGTTTCAGCAGCAATCAGTCCAGCAGACTTAGCTTCAACCGCAACAACTTCAAAGAGCCTCAGGCGCGAGAGCAGCTTCCTCCCTCCATCTACTTTTGCTCTGTTGCGCCAAAGCTTCCGCGACAATGTTGGTGAAAATATTGAATCAGAGTTTGACCCTCTCACTATGGATGTTGTCGAGCTTGCTGCAATGATATATCCTTCCTAGTCACAAATGGTGTTAAGCGGGGAGGAGAGCTTATGAGGTTATTCTGTGTTGGTTTTCTGCATAATCAGGAGGTGTAGTCCAAAGAGGTCATCAATTCAATTTTGGTGAAGTTATGATTGAGGACTTGAGTTCACAACTACCAACTCGAGCAGCAGAACAGTTCAAGGCTTCTAATTTGAGATGTGTCAGAGCGAAGCCAGAATCCTTTCGTATTGCTCCGGAAGACGAATATGTAGACGAGACTGGTGTTGATCCTAAGGATATCGAGTTGGTGGTGACTCAAGCTAGTGTGCCAAGATCAAGACCTATTAAAGCTCTCAAAGTTGCCAATGGAGACATTGTTGCTGCCATTATGGAGCTTACTACTTAATGCTCAGAATTGGAAGTGTTTTAGATTGTGGAGCTTACTACTTAATGCTCCAGCATGAAAAATATACAGTGAGTTTAGGATAACCAAGAAAGACGTTATTTCTTCCGCCAAAGAGGTTTCATAGATCAATCGAGGTTCTTTTTCTCGAGATATTAAGATTCTATTACTACTACGAGAGTTGTTTCTTGAGATATCATTTTCGTCGCAATCAGAAGAAATTGGTTGCTCCCGCATATGATTCTCAAAAGAGCAACATAGATTAAATGATGAAATGAATTAAGGAAGTTGTATGAATTTGTAAAGACTATTTTGGCTTGTGAATTACAACATTGTGATGTAGTTGAAATCAATGATTCTCACTCTATCATTTTTCTATCTCTGCACTAATTTGGCTACTATGAACAATTATATCTTTCTCAAAATATTCTATAGAATATCTAGTCTAAAATAACACAACCCAATATTTCGATTTAAATTATAAGTATAGTATGAAGCCTATAGTATGAAGCTTGTTCTGAATTATAAACAATGTATCAAAAATCAAGCTACAAGTTTAAAATCCTAAACAAGCAAAAGACTCCAAATCAAACAACAAACACAATAGAAAAAGTAACCGCCGCTTCCAGACACGATCACCGAAAACAAAACCGAGTCTGATACAAATCAAGACAAAACCATTGAATTAACAACATATAAGGTTTCAAACCAGGATCCGATTCAAGGTTTGAAAAGTAATTTAGGGTTTGAGAAGACAAACCTGTTAAGATTCGAATTGACGGTGATTGCTTTGACGGTGATTCGCAATGACGGCCTGAGTGTCTGAGAAAAAAGTTTGTTTCTTTGTTTCCCTCTTTCTTGGAGAGCATTAACAGAGATTTTCCCTCGGAGATTTATGAAAAAGAAGAGAAAAATACACTTCAATTTTAGCGGGAAATATCAAATTTTGGAGGAGAACCAATGGATATCACGTACAGTTTTATTTTAATTAATTTCTTTTATTTTTATTTTCTTTAATAAATGGATGTTGATTTTTGTTTATTTGATATTTTATAGTATTATGAGTATATATAGTTTAATTTTATGTTTAATTTTTACTATAAAAATTGTTTTTAAAATTTTGAGTTTATAAAATTTTGATATATAGTTTAATTTTAATAATTTAATTTTAGATATAATATTTTGAATTTAATTTTTACTATAAAAATTGTTTTTAAAATTAAATTTTCATTTTAAGTATATATAATATTTTAATTTTTATGTATTTTAAGTTTAATTTATTACTACAATTATATTTTATAAATTTTTTTAGTCATTTATTTATTCAATATATATAGATTAATTTTTAGTCCCCACAAACAAAGAATTCTGGATCCGCCATTGGTTATAGTTTGTGTTACTGGGGTTTAGGAGGCGACGGTTGTTCTACCATCGTGACATAAAATTTAGGGCGGTTCTTGAGACAGTCGTGAACTTATTTGTAGGACGGTTTAATGATAACAGTCGTAATATTTAATAATTTTTTAAAAATGTAAGGGCGGTAAATGTATACTGTCGTGAAATGCGTCTCTATATAATAAAATAGAAAATAATTTACTATTACTTTAGACACAAATATTAAGCTACATTGTCGTGAAAATTATAATAATTATAATAATTATAATAATTATTTATTAAATTAGTTAATAAAATTGAAAAGGTTAGAAAATAAAAATGAAGAAAAAAGTGAAAAATTAAAGGAATAAAAAAAATAGTGATTATGATTGACTAAAGTAATTGCGACAGTTCTCCTTAACTGTCACGAGTGCGGAAAGATGGCGGTTCTTTGGTATGGCGGTTCTTTGGTAACTGTCGCATTATTTTATGCAAGATGCCTAAATAATTTGCGATGGTTGGCTCAAATCGTCGTGAGAACTGTCGCAGTCCAGGAATAAGGACGGTTTTTGGATAATTGTCGCAAAAAATATACGATAGTTGACCCTAACTGTCGTGACAACCCTCGCAATCCAGGAATAAGGACGGTTTTGTGATAACTGTCGCAACTCAAGTGTCGTAAATCTCCTTTTTTCTTGTAGTGCAAACTTGGTAGCCATGTAGTTTGGACTGAGCCATTTGCTTCCCAAATGTTTTATTCCTAAAGGGGCATTCTTCTTCTGCTCCCCGTCGCATCTCAAAAAATATGATCCTTCATGAAGCGTTCATGCACTCGCGGAAATAATTGAACAGAGTCACCACCGAAGATGGTCGTCGCATCTCAAAAAATATGATCCTTCAATAAACCCATTAAAAGAAAAAGAAGATGGTCGTCACAACTAAATTCAAGTCCGTGAGTCGATTACGCAAAGGGAAGGTATTAGAATTCCTCACGTCCGTTGTACCCAATCGAAACATTTAAGTTAACTTGCAATTGAATGTTAGCTTATGTTAATTGTTTTCTTTTAGCGATCAAAAGTGCAAAAGGAAAAATAAATGGGTCACAAAAATGTTATTTATTAATGTGCTTGACAAGATTGTGAGTCTTGCTCCTACGTATCCTCAGGTGTGATGAGGAATTCAAAGCTACATAGTTATTTGCACAAGGAAAAATATATGTTTGGTGTTTTTTGTTACAGTGCTTGGCGAGATGCTGAATCTCACTCTCACATATCCTCAGGTGCAACGGGGAACTCAAAGTTACGTAGTTCTTGGTAGCAAATGAGTGTTGGTTGATTGATTTCAGCGAACAAATGGTTAGGTTGTATTTTAGAGGTCAAACGTTGCTTGTATGCTCGGGCATGAGAGACTTAAGTATTAGTTTGTATCGCGGTAGAATGAACTAGACAATATTATTTTGTGAAAAGGGTTTCGATCGCGTCGGGGAAAGAAAAGATAGGTTCAATTGGTTGAGATGTTTTCCTGGATGGTGATTGCTTGAATGGTCGAGTTAGGAAATTTGTATCCCAAAAATCAAGGATAAGAATGGAAGGCCTTATATAACTTTTTTTTTCATCCGTTATTACGAAAATAAGTTCTCTTAAGTTTTGATTACGAAATATGATTTGAAGTGAATCATATTAGAAGTTTTTAATGGATGACTATTACTCGAATGGTCGAGTAAGGCAACTCGTATCCAAACAATCGAGGAAAGGAATAGAAGACTCTAGATTATCTCCCTGTTCATCCTTAATGAAATAATGTTTAAGAAGGATAAAATGTTCAGATTTAATTAGGGAAAAGACACTCAATGTCGGCCGAGGTTTGATTTGCATAGCAGAAAATGAAAGGTGTGAATCGTGACACAGTTATGAATTGTATTGCGAATGGTGCAAATTCTAACATGAGACGTAAATTCTAGAGCACCACAAAGTCGATCGAAGCAAATATGTATAAAGCACGCGACAAAATAAAAATAGAAACACATACAAAACATTTATAGCACATATTCATTTTAATTGAATCAAAAGAGTAAAGTGAAATGAAACGTGCACAGATCAAAGATCATAAAACGAGGACGCAAATCAATGTCGTGTAACGTGAAGACGTGTATAGCTATCAAAAGTAGGATCCAAATTCGATTTAAATGTAACAACATTGAATTGTTATACCTCAACACAAATCGAAATGTAAATTGCTAATGCATAATACACTCATCACAAATAAAAACCGAAATGCCACAAAAATAACGCAAAAAAGCAAAATCGTAACAAGATGAAGCTTAAAGCACGCAACGGTAAAACAACGACTTCATACCGTAATAGCGTAATACATCACAACTGAACTTAATATGAGCATTATGGTAAAGAGACACATACATAACTTACCATAATGTGATCAAAGGGTTTAATCGTAACAACAATAAGAGCGAAATGTCGCACGCAAAGATCGAAGCACGCCAAAATATACATCAATATATCGAAACAATAATTCAGCGGCATAAGAACATAGAATTGATGTCAAATACATGGGTTAAAGTCCGATTTACACAACATAAAAAGAATAACAAACCAACAACATCAACCATGCATACATTACTATTACAGTGATTACGACAGTTATCGAACCGAAAAATTTAATACATTCAAAATAGTAAATAATGAAATACAAAGGTAGGCTCGATTCAAATTGTTACCATAACGTCGAATAGTTGACACGAAACGATTACAACAACATATCGTCTTTAGCATGTATCAAACCGGCATATTCAAGGTATCCCACGATTATGGTGAAGAGGAAAATGGTGTTTCAAAGTAGTAAAAACTTTCTTTATTTTTTGTTTTATTTGCATATATATATATATATATATATATATATATATATATATATATATATATATATATATATATATATATATATATATATATATATATATATATATATATATATATATATATATATATATATATATATATATATATATATATATATATATATATATATATATATATATATATATATATATATATATATATATATATATATATATATATATATATATATATATATATATATATATATATATATATATATATATATATATATATATATATATATATATATATATATATATATATATATATATATATATATATATATATATATATATATATATATATATATATATATATATATATATATATATATATATATATATATATATATATATATATATATATATATATATATATATATATATATATATATATATATATATATATATATATATATATATATATATATATATATATATATATATATATAGAGAGAGAGAGAGAGAGAGAGAGAGAGAGAGAGAGAGAGAGAGAGAGAGAAAGAGGAAATTAGTGTAAAGAAGGGTCAAAAAGTGTGGAGGGAGAGCCAAAATCACACGATTATGTTTGGTTGTCAGAAAAATGAAGAAAAAAAACTTTATTTTTAATATACGAGAGGGAGTTTTCTATTCCTCTTGATGACATGTAAATGGGATCAAAATAGAGACGTTGGGAAAAGCTGGTGCTCCCTCCATGTTAGGCCATTCGTTAGAAAATCTTCATTCCCTCTCGTGTATTGTCACATTTTTCTTCTCTAATTATTTGACTCTATCTTTTCCCTCCCATCCACTTTTCTATTTTATTTTTATTTTACTTTCTTTCTCCTTGATTTTGATTGGTTAAGAAAGAGAGACATGATACTGATTGGTTAGTGTAAGTTCTGTGATTTATGGATTGGTTGTATTTTGGTAAAACAAAATGTTGTTAGTAAGATGTTACACCAGATGTTCTGTCATTACAGTCAAACATCATGTTCAGCATGATGTTGTGACATGTGCCAGGACATGTTATACTAGAAAGTTAGGGCATTACTATTTTGTTATTTTTAGCGCGATATTTGAGTGTGCTTTAATTCACACGTTCTTGTTATCTAAGGGAGGATATTATGGAAACTTCTGTTTTGACAGATTTTGTTAGTTTTCATAAAAAGGAGCCTTTTTAGGAAACTTTCTATTTAGTTCATATTTTTGTGCAGAAGATTATGAAGAATATTTGCAGCTGTTGTTTTGGATCTGTTGCGGTTTTTAAGCCTAAGCCCATGCTTCTCAAAGACTATTTTATAAACTTTTCTAGGTTTTTGTTTTGTTATTTGTGTTCCACTCTTATGTCTTTTGACATCTGAGTAGGATTGTGATAATTATCAATTATTCACTCATGAGCTTTTAAGCAAGAGTGTATTGTCCTTAGTTTAAAGCTTTTAAGCAAAACTGGTTGAGAAAATAGCTTTGATCAGTGCATATTTATGCATATTCTCCTATATTTTTACTTAGCCATTTCTTTACTTTATTTTGATTATTTTTTATGTTTTATTATGTTTTTACATTTTATTTTATTTTTGGTTTAACTTGATTTTCGCACTTTATTTTTCAGCTTTAGCAGTCTGCACGGAAACGGTCATAACTGGAGTTCCGGGAATCCGTTTGAGGCGTTCTAAAAATCGCCGGAAAGCTAAGAGATAGAGCTACAACTTTCGTGTTGGAGTCAAAGTCAGATTCAGAATACATTTTCTCAGAATATTCGTTGAAGTTGCAGCATTAGGATATTGTTTTAGTTTTGGGTCATGTTTTGGGCCTGGGTTATATTTTCGACCCAGTTGGGTTTTGAACCGGATCCATTGTTTTCCTTTTTAAGGAGAACTAGTGTTACTGTTCACTTTAGTCACTATTCATGACAATATTGTTGAAGCTTGTACGATTGGAATGGAGAACTAATTCCTTAGAGTCAATTTGTTGTAATCGCGTTCCAACGCTTTGAGGTTTATACTTTATCAATTTAATTAGTTTCTCTTTCAACACTATTCTATGAATTGCATTTGCTTAATCTGTTAGTTTATAGAATTGTTTTGATTAAATTCGTATGATTTCATCCTTATCTTTTATTCGCCGTTACATCGCTTTGTCGTTAATTCACGTTTATAATTCATGTTTGCTTAATTCACGAAAACTTAATCCGTTTGCTTAATTCGGAATACAGGATTGTCAATCTAGTTTATATCTTTTGCGCTTGTCAACTAACATAGGAATCGAATAGAGATCGAAGCCGTTTAGGAAATTGGTAAGGTAGAAACCCGTGATAAGCCGGAACCGAAAACAGTAGATTGACTTATTTTGATAATCACTTATTTTAACCGCTTAATTGCAATCTCTTCATTTAATTGATCATAACCAAACAAAACCCCTTTTTATTCAATTAGTAATAATTAAGAATCCTTGAAAACGATATTCCGAGTACTGCCGCTATACTGCATTTTTACAAAAACACTCGTTTTAATCCGCGCGTGACAGCGGATCAGTGTACTATTTTTCCAATGTAGTAATAAAGGGGATTTCTCCAAATGTCGATCTCAAGGACTGCTTGACGATACAGAGTTCTGGTTTTATTTTAGTCAAATAAAAGCTCTAGGGTTTTAAAAAGGTTTTTGTTTATTTATAAAAATATTTTCAAAAAAATAAATAGAAAATTGACTAATTGGTTTAAACAAATATGAGTAACCTTCCAATGAAGGCTTATGATCCGACTCAGTAACAACTCTGAATTAACATGCAATGACTTATTGTAACTACTTAATTATCAATTCTTTAAAATATTTTACCCTAAGTCCTTAGTGAGAAAATCTTTAATCGTCTACCCTAATTCCTACGTCCATAGAGAATTATAAGTGAGATTAAGCAATCAATTATCAAAAATTATTCCGGTGCCTATCGGGTATCCCTAGTCCTAGGTGGTATCTACTATAGAATGATCAAAAGTAAAGCCTTAACTGTTGCACCCCAAATTTTTACCCCTTAGATCCTCATCATCATTGTAGGATCATATTCACTTGATTAACTAACCTTGACCCATTTTCAGTTTATCTTTGTTAAGATGCAGGTGAATTAGGGTTCCGTACCGTCAAAATCGACACTTCGAGGATTTGATCAATCAATGTTTTTGATTGATCCAACTTCAAACAAGATCAAGGATGATACATTGGACTAAGAATAAGTGCAATTTGAGGTGGTCACCCGGGGATTGAGAACAGTGCAATTTGAGATACCCGATTAGGGTTTTCGATCAGAAAAAGTCAACTGTAGTTTGACTTTTGATTCAAAGAGTATTTCAATGGTGGGATCAAGGTCCATTAAGCTCCTAGGGATTAGTAAAGTCCATCCAAAGAGTTTCAAGTCCTCAGGACGTCCGGATCACCAACGGGCGACTCGTTAGATACCGATCGATCGAACGGTTGACCGAAACGTCAACTCTCCAACAATAAGGAATTCGACTTCAAGGTGTGAATCAAAAATGTTTCTTATATCATATTAAACCTCCCCATAAAATTTCATGACCATTGGATCAAGGGTTGAGAAGTAGTTGCAAAAATCAGGAATTAGGGTTTCGAAAGGGGCAAGACCATAACTCCTCAGCCACACATCCAATTGGAGTGGTTCAAAGCTCATTAGAAAGCTCTTGACAAATCCTAAAAAAGCCTCAAAGTGATCCATCATCAAAAAATGCATAGAATTGGAGTTATAGCAAAATTCATTTTTGAAGGGTAAATAACTTAGAAAAATTCTAAGTTATTTAACACTTGTAAGTGATATTTTTTCAGAACTTTGAAGGGTTTTTCAACCTAGTTCCATCAAGAATTTGGAAATTCCCAAAACATGAAAGTTGTAGAGATACCTAAGGGCTTTCCAAATTGTGGTAGAACTCCTCAATAGCATGTTTGAGCAGGAAGTTATGCACCATAGAAGTTGGGTCTGTCAACACTTGAAACCACACTCCAACACTTCCCCAAAATCAGTTTTTCACAACTTGGACTATCCTCAACCCTTGGATTGTAATCAAACTGGTAATGTGAGGTTTGGATGAGGAGAAAACCAGAAAATGAGTTAGTTTGATAAGCATGGCAAGTTGATAACAAGTGGATATTAAAATAATCATTAAAACCATGAAAGAGAAACTTTTCAAGCATGTTGGGCAGCTGCATTCCCCTACCTCCATAGCCATCCCATCCTTCCCATCTCAACTAATATTGGCTCAGCATTGGTCCATGGAGCTGATGTGTTGGAGCTGCCACAAAGATTTGGGAAGATGCACTTGAAAAATCTCAAATCTCCCTCCAAAAATGGAAAAAACCAAATCAGCCCTCACCCTCCTTTCTCCTATAAATAGAGGCCTCCTCTATGAACTCAAAGACACCAGAGCCATATCATAACACCACAGCTCTCGCTCTCCTCTCATTCCTCAAGAATTCCAAAATCTTCAAAAAAACCCATTTTCAAAAAAAATTGTCTTGAGCAAAACTCTGCTCAAGACCAGTTCCATCCCTTCCAAATCTCTAAAAACCACCCCTACAATCTTTAAATGTCATATAGAAGGTGTCCATACCTTTAAATCTTCAAAAACTATCAAATTGCCAAAAGTCAACTTTCACACTAAGAAAGTTTGACCACAACCCTCAAAACTTGCCAAATCTTGGTCTAAGATTTTTCTTGTTGATCTAATCATCCATACACCTCCCATACATCATATTATAACTGTCTAAGGCATTAAAAACTAGCTGGAAGACCATTAACTCCAACTGTCTTGAAAAGTGGTTTGTTACTTCAAGAGGAAGTAAGCTTCAAGTCCTTGCCAAAGAAGAGGATCTCTAGGTTTCTAAGCTTCTTAGCTTGCTTAAGAGTTGTCTACAAGAGGTATGTAATGTTTAAAATCTTCATTTATCATACATTGTCATGTTTATCAATTTTTGAGATGATTGTTATGAAATATACCATTGTTGTCTCATACTAGTTCTTAGTCAAGAACTTAGGTTTTGTGGTTATGTTACTTGCTTGTGTTAATGTATTTTCATTTGTCAATGATATATTGGTGATGTGTTACAAATATTGTACTTAGATATCATGCTTAACTTGTTTTTGAAGTTTTGGTCTATATGGTAGTTTTTAAGTATCCAACATTGAAATGTAAGGTGCTTGCCCTAAGAGACTTTAGCTTTGGTCCACTAATGAGATTTGAATGATTTGTAAGTTGTTCATGACATCCACCTGCCTTAAGATCATATTTTAATCTAATGTAGCTCTTGTTTTCACATTTGTGTCATTTTGTGCCATTTAGCTTTACCATTATCATGATTTGTGTGTTGGACTGTTTTGTGTTTGTTATTGTGTATCTCAAATGTTCTAAATCATTGGTTAAATGTCTATGTGGTCTTACTTGATGTTTGATTTGGGTGAAATATTGAAAACATGAGTTTTTGAACTTTGAGGTCTGTTATGAGATTATGTTGTTTTAGCTGCCAAGGTCTTGAACCAATGTATCCTATTTTGTTTCAACTAAGTTTTGCCTTATCCATGAGTATAAAATCACTAGCCTACATATTTTGAACTTGTGTGTGATATTCAATTACCTCAATTTGTCATGGGGTGGCCTGTTGCCCTAATGTTGTTAGTTTGTGCATTTCATAAATCTCAATATTGCCATATGTTATTTGATGTTGGTCTGGTGTGACTTTAAGGCATGAGCATTTCCTTTTGCATATTTATGGTATGTGCATAACTTTTGTTTCATCAAAAACTCATTGTCTTAAAAAATGCCTTGATGTACCAAACCTATTTCAAAACAACTTTTCCTTTCAACCAACATGTCAATTTTTGTGCCAGCCACAAAAAGCTTGAGTTACATGCATGAATTCATTCCTTATCATATTTTTGATGTGTGCATTTAATTAATTTGGTATGTTCTTGCCTGTTTCACAAATTTCACTTCTAAATTGCATTTTCAAACCAAAATCTGCCATGAATACATCAAATTCTTTTCTGCTTGTTCAATGCTGGTTTTCTGAGTTGAAACTCATTAGTCTTCACATTTATGATGTACTTATGCTATGTTTGTCAACATGAAGCTACTTGTTTATATTTTGACCAGTTTGTACTACATTGCTGCCCAAAACAGTTTTGAAACCACAGTCACACACATTTCTTCTTTTTCTGTTTGAATTGGGATAGCTCATGAGCATATGACTTCTAGACAATGTGTTTGGTATGTGTACATGATTTAAATGTCTTTGTGAATGAGATGATTTGTTTTGCTTGACAGCCCACCTTCCATTGTACATTTACAATTGCAATTTGAGAGCTTTTTTTTGCTGTATGCATTTCATGGTCAATTTTAAGTGCTAATCTCATCCATTTTCATGATTTTGGTGTGAATATATTGTTTGTTTGATCTATTCCCACCTGTTTTACCTTGTCACCTTCAAATTGCATTTTTAAGCTAAGATATACCATGACAATGTCAACTTCTAATTTGTTTATAATATGTTTGAATTTTGGGTATGACCTCATTGTCATGTTTGAGAGGTGTAGAAACCCTCTATTGTTGACTAAGCAAACTTGCCCCTCACCCTACTGTCAAAACTTCTTTTTTTGAAAAATCACAGCTGCACACACATACAATTGGCCTGTTTGAGACATTTTCACTAAGTCATTGAACATAAAAATCACTTGTCAGCATAATTGCAGATTGTATGAGGTGTGTATGTTAACTGAGGTTGTTCATTCTTGAATTTAGCATTTCATCTACAGCCTGCAACCATGCATGACATCATTGCAACTTAATAACTGGTTTGTGTTGTATACATTGTTTGGTCAGCCTTGAGGTATAGAATCATTCATGGACATGATTGTAACTTGTGGATGATGTTTATTTTGTCCTAGTCCATTCCAATCATGATATGTTTCTTTAATTATGCTTTTTATGTGTGTTCAAGCAGTTGATATGTGATTTTTAATTTTGTTGAGTTTGAGGCAAGTCTTGGAGTGTGGAAACACTCAAGAGGTTGTTTATGGTTGGTATGAAAGGTCTGTCCAACCTGATTATGTCTATTTCATGACTTTGGCCTCCAGCTTGCACTTCTTTTTCATTTTCACTTAGCAAGACATGACAGTTGTGTTTGATGTTTGATCTTAGCATCTTGGTTGTGTTTAGTTTGTTCTTATTGCAATTTGATAATTTGGTTGAGGTTTCATGACTTTTCCTGTTCTGCTCTGATCCGAGATTGATTTTTCATCCATGTTCATCCCTTTGTGTGGATTCTGGGCAGTAGGGCCACTTTGGCCCTGGCCTGTAGCTTGGCTGCTTTGTTCATCATCATTGGTTCCTCCCTCATATCACATTTTGATTTAGCCACAAATGTACATGATTATAACTGTTATATGTTCAGTTTCTAAACATTTTAATTTTGATTTGAAAGTCATTTTATCATTGTGGTTTTGAAAGCAAGCTCATTCTTTTCACAAGTTTCATGCACAGCTGATATGGTGTCATACTACCTTCCCTCTGCCTGAGTATTTATGTTTGATTTATAGCATTTGAGAGCAACATCAAATAACATGCTTAGAATTGTCAGACCAGGTGTATGTACACTGAAATTTTTCCATCTGTTTTTGACAGCTTGCCTTCATTATTTTGTCAATGCTTGCAATCCATATGTCACTTATTGATCCAGCATTGTTTTGATCAAAACTTTTGCTTGAATTCATTCACAATCATGTTTGTAACTTGCCCACACCTCTCATTAATCCTAAATGCCTATAGTTTGATCCATGCTCTCCAAAATGCAACTCAAATGTCAATTTTGCATAAGCATACGTATTTCAATTTGTGATTGTTATCTCAGAATTTGGTTATGACCACTGTATTGCTCATGAAAAATCAGTCAAGTTAGACTAAGATTTCATCCAATTCCATGGAGTTTTGAATGAGTTTCGATTCCTCACGCATTTGCCATTTTTGTTGTTTATGTTTTAGCCCAGAAATCTTGCCAACCATGCCATATATGTTTATGGGGGTGGCTACATCAACGGATGTATAGCCACCCTAGTGGTAAGAACTTTGTCACCTAAGCGCCTTTCATCTGCATGTCCTGGGTTCGATCCGGGTGGAGGTCGAACCCTTTTGTTTTTTTTTCTAATTTCCTTGTTTGATTAATTTTTCTTTTCTCTCTTCCACTTCCTACCAGCGCGCGCTTGTGGCTTATTGGTTATTGTTGTGTGCTGGAAACTAAAGGGCCTGGGTTCAACTCCCAGCTTGCCCCTTTTTTCTTTTTTCTTTTGTGTTATTTGTTTTATTGTTATAATTCATAAAATATTCAAATATTCATAACTTCCTTATTTTTCACCCTTTTTGATCCATTCTTTTTGCAATATGTTTGTTATAATGTCTACTTTTGTATGATGTGAAAATATTACTTGTTGTCATAATTTGTGATATACTTTGCCCATGTGGAAATTTGTTCATTTGTTGTGATCAGTGATCCGACTTACAATTAAATTCCTCTGAGCATGATTGAACTTCTTGTTAGATGTTTATCCCCCCCTTGTTAGTTAACATATTAGGATACCCCTTTGGATATCACCATAATCTTGTCTCATTAATTCCTCCTAAATTATGAGGTTTAAACTGATTTAATTGTGTTTGATTTTCATCTATGCACATTGTTGTCACATTTACTATGCTTTGAAATTATGACATGACTACTTTCAAAGTGTGATTTGCTCATATGATTGTTACTTCTACCATGCTTCAAATCCTTGTTAAGATATGCCCCAAATCTTTGTTAAGATGATTGACTATCGGTTGTAACCCTTGATATCATTTGAAGTATATGCTTATTATAATATGCATGCTTACTTGTCTTAATCTCATTTCATCTTGCTCATTTGTTTATTGCTTTGTTAAGTATTTATTCCCCAAGTGATGGAACTTTCTAGTTCTCATACAAGTTGCCTTCCCCTCTCTCCTTCCAAAGGAAAAGTCTCTCCCTTGACCCTTGTGTCATTGGATAGCTCATTTACCCCTCTTGACTTTGTGAAGTCATCCTAACCCTAGCTTAGTTAAGTTAGAACATTCAAACCATTAGACTTTGCTGTAAGTCTAGAAAACCTACCTATACTAGGAGTGCTCCATTAATTAGAACCCTAGGATAGAGTTTGTAAACTCTATGTAAGAATCATAGCAATGATTACTTACTCCCCCTTTGAGTGTTTAACATAGATCTAGAGAGTTTTCTTAAACTCTATACAAGCATTGTAATGTTTGTTCCCCTTTGAACCTTGATCATAATCAAGTGTTCTTCAACCCTTGTGAGGTGAACTACGAGTGCTCTGATTCTATCCTAGTTAGGATACGTAGGCAGAGGACGCGACGTCTTTGCAAGCAAACTTAGAAACTATCTTTAGGTTTTAACCTATACCTTTACCCAAACCCAAACCTTAGCAAACATTTACCAACTTAGCATGCAAGCAAACAAAAGGTTCCTGTAGAGTACTACAGATGTTTAGGATGTGAAACACCTACCCTATGCATAACCAACCCCCGATCCCCGAATCTCTTAGCGTTGTTGTTACATCGCGAAAAGGATTTTTCTTTCTTTAGACCTTTCCTTTGGATAAATTAAAGACCGGTTGTGAATTTAAGAATTATGATTCAAGTTAATCAATAGCTTGGTATCACGATTCTCACCGCAACAGAAATGGCGACTTCACTGGGGAAACAGATTTAATTAACTTGAGGGTTTAGCCTATTTTATTTAATTGCATGCTATATTTGTAAATATTTGCTTAACATGTATATTTGTCAATATATTTGTTTAATTGTTGGGTATTGGGTACTTTGAGTGGTGAGGCGGTCCTATACCCGGACTCGAGTGCACTTATGACAGGATGGTGGTATATTCAAGAAGGCTTGTAGGGAGTTGATTCCCGACCAAGCTAACTTGAGAAACCACCGCTCAGTGTAGGCCCTCTTGAAAGTTTTAGTATTGTTGATCGAGTATTCGTGAAAACAATGCTACTTTCAACGAAGGAGCCCATGACACTATGGACTTTTAGAATACACTTTACCCCACTTTGGCCTTATTAGGACGTAGTGCGATGACTATAAGGAAGTATTTCCGAAGTAGTTGATACGCGATACTACACTTAGACGAGATTCTCTTGAGAATATTATCGATTACCAAGTAATTTGGGAAGTTAATAATATCCGAAAGATGGGTTGATGACTCTAGGAACTTTGTAGAACCCGTTCGGCAGGTACAATCAATCCATAGTACAAATCTTTGGGGATGGGTAGACCTTTGGACTCATGCTCGTCTTTAACCCTAAGTTTGTGTTGTGTGCATATGCATTTGCTTGTGTTTATGCATCTTGCATTCATATCATCATGTCATCATATCATCATATGGTTTCATGGAACTCAGACTTTGTTGTTTGTAAACATCAGAGGTCGTCATGAACAGTGAAAGAAAGAAAACTTTGAAGTACACTTACAAGGGTTTTAACCTAGATGACTTGAAAAGGTTGAGTACCTTAGTGACAGATCCAGTGGGATTTCAAAGCCGATATGGGAAGTTGTTGCTACTCTTGAAGATGAAGATGGATAATGGACTTCTTTCTACTCTCCTCCAGTTTTATGACCCGCTCTACCACTGTTTCACATTCCCTGATTATTAGCTAGTGCCCACACTAGAAGAGTATTCTCAGTTAATTGTATTGCCCATTCTTGAAGATTCTCCTTTTCCAATTGTGGAGAAGGACCCTAAAGAGCAAGACATTGCCAAAGCTACACGTTTGGGAGTAGTTGATATAAAAAAGAATATGATTACAAAAGGAGGAGTGTTTGGGTTAAAGGCAAAATTCTTGGTTGGAAAAGCTCAGTATTATCCAGATCATTTAAGCATGGATGCATTCGAGGCTATTCTTGCCTTACTCATCTATGGTATATTCTTGTTTCCGAGCTTTGAGAATTTTATGGACCTCAATGCCATCAAAATTTTCTTAAAGAAAAATCTTGTTCCTACCTTGTTAGCAGACACATACCATTTTGTTCATCTGAGGAACTTTCACAATGGAGGAATGATCACTTGTTGTGCTCCTTTATTGTACAAATGGTTTACTTCAAACTTGCCCAAATCCAACGCTTTTTGGGATCCAAAGAAAGGATGGTGGTCGCAAAAGATCATGGATCTTACCCATTCCGATATTGATTGGTATAGTCGTGATTATGATGGGACAATGATTATTGACAGTTGTGGGGAATTCGGCAATGTACCTCTCCTTAGCATAAATGGAGGGATTAGCTACAACCCAATACTCGCCCGTCGACAATTGGGATACCCTCTAAAGGACAAACCCAATAGTGTTCAAGTGGAAAATATTTTCTTCAAAGAAGGGGAAGATAGTCAAGGACTAAAAGAGAAGATTCTAGAGGCTTGGAAGCATCTACACAAGAAAGGGAAGAAGGATCTTGGAAGACTCAACTGTGTCTCTTTGGAACCTTACCTCCAATGGGTTCGAAGAAGAGCCATCACACTAAGGATGCTGTATCCTAAGCAAGAGCCTATGGCTTTGAAGGAAGAACGCCCATTAGTCTTCATGTCTGAAGAAGAAAAGTTGAAAATTGCTTTGGTTAAAGCACAGCAAACTGAAGAAGCTTGGAGGCACAAGTATCAAATAGTTGTCGAAGAAAATGCGGAGCTCCAGAGACAACTCCAGGTGAAAGATGAAGAAATCCTCTCTTGTAAGAAGAGGAAAGCACTAGAAGAACCTTACGAGCCTCAGTCTAATCCATGGAAGATAATTATGGATAGACTCATCTTTGAGAAGACTCAGATGGAAAGAAAGATCGAGAAGCTAAGTTTAAGGCTGCTAGGGGAACCTTGATAGGATCCATTTATCTGTTGTTTAAAACTCTTGTAAGGGGGAACAATGTTTTGTAATCCGTTTTGTTAATCAATGAAATGGCAACTTCTGATGTTGAAAAAATCTGAGTTCCATGACATCATTTGCATTTGCACTTCTTCTAACCATTCAAGGAAATTCATTTTTTCTTTTTGCAGACAACAACATGGTAAGAAGAGACATGCTTCGGGTTCTAGATCTGAGGTTGGGCCGTCTAAGGATGTTAACGAGACTTGTCCGAAATCCTGCAGCTTTCATAGTCAAATACGGGGATCTATTGCCATTGATAAGTGCTTCGATCAACGAGCCCATGTTGCAAGCCTTGGTTGAATTCTATCATACAACCTACCACTGCTTTGTGTTTCCAGACTTTCAGTTACTCCCAACCCTCGAGGAGTATAATGCTTACTTAAAGATTCCATGGACTTTTACGCTCCCTTATGGAAAACCAAAGAAGAGGGACTTAGCTAAAGCCCTGCATATCAAGCTGGAAGACTTACCACCGATGAGAGCGAAAGGAGGGTGGTATGGAATGGATGCCAGACCTCTAATGGAGATGGCTGAGTATCATTATGAAAGCAGAAACCTGGGCATTTTTGAGGCGATTCTGGCACTACTAATATATGGACTGTATCTGTTCCCAAGTAGTTACAACTTCATCAGCGAAGAGGCGATCCGCCTCTTCATCATCAAAAATCTGGTCAACACAATACTGGCTGACACTTATGTAGTCATCTGATGGGCTAAAGACGTGTCTACTTATGCGTCCAGCGGTATCTTACTGCAAGTGCACAGCCTATCGAAGTAATATTTAAGATTATCGATCCACAGGGATTCTATCGTTACTTAGTGCTAGATGAACTTCTAGTTTAGCTAAGGCGAATAGTTGTCACGATTGTTGTTGGTTTTCTAAGACTATTGAAGGCGAAATTAAATTTAAGTTTTTAATAAAATAATACTAAAACGGTCGGTATGTAATTACACTAACTTAGGTGGGTCGATCTAACCTGGGCTTATAAAGATGTTCACTTAATCTATTCGGTAGAGATTACTAGTTTGAATACCCTCAACTCACACTCTCGTGGTCTTGAATCAGATCTTATCCCTAAAGCCCTATGCCTGCTCTCGCTAGCCCATAAGTGTTTAGAGATAATTTTTGGAAACTAAATAATTCTAATTTATCTTAAAGCGCTCTCGCTGTATTTAATTTAAATGCCTAACTTTAGCTATCTGGTTAAAATCTCACACTCTCGTGGTCTTGACCCAACCTAATACCCTTTTCTTACTCTCGTAACGAAAAGGTCGAATTCAATTAAAAAGCATCAGCCAGAATGTTAAGCGATTAATTATTTTAGCCCATGGTTATATTTTACCGGTTAAGTTGGTTATAACTACATACCGCCCTAAGGTATTTAGCTACTCATCGAGGTTAAATCAGACTCAGAGTTAATTATTGACTTACTAATGGCAGAAAAATAAAAAGACATTATAAATAAATTAAATTGCAATAATTGAAAAACCTGATTAACAAATATCTGAGTAGACTCCTTCTTCCACAGACCGGAAGGCTTGGAGTAGGCGGAAATAAAAATTAAAACGAATGCTGAAGGCTGGAAACAAATAAAAGTATAACAATTCCCTAATGTTGGAAATTGTTACACGGTTGGTTTGGATACAAATAAAATAAGACAGGAAACGAAATAATGCTGGAAAAATAATTCTGGTGGTAAGGTAATTCGGCAGAGCTTCCGCAGGAAATTTGGATAATGAAGTCTGTTCTGAGTTCTCCTGAGCTGGTCCTATTTATAGAGCTTCCAATGGGCTGGTGCCTTGGTCTTTTGCTTCTTGGGCTTTGCTGGAGTGGTTGAGAAAATGTTGGGAAGTGGCAGCAGAAAATGGGAGAAGTCGTCCTCACGTGCTGCCTTGAGGAGAATTACTAGGAGGAGTGGTCTTCAGTGGTGGCTTGACGTAGTCTGAGTCAAAATCAAGTTATATCCTTGTCACGGGCGTGACAAGGTCTTCACGCTCGTTATTTGATGATTTCAAGTGTCACGGTCGTGGCCACTTCCTCACGGTCGTGATGGCCCAAAGTAAGGTGTCACGGTCGTGACACCCTTGTAACGACCGTGGCCGTAACAAATTATGCAGACTTTATGCAGGCTTCTGTCTTGCTTCATTTCTTGTGGTTTCTTTCGTTCTTTTCTTCTTAACTCATGATTTGGCCTCACATAACGATGTACCTGCAAAATGGTAAGAAAAACTCGAGGAATCGAGCGTTAAAATGGTGGATGCGCGATAAAAGTCAATGAAATCTAGCGATATAATCGATGCGTTTTCTCGTCATCAAACTTCCCCAAACTTAAACCTTTGCTTGTCCTCAAGCAAATAGTCGGTTGAAAATCGGCGGACAAGATTTTATTCGCGCATACTCATAACAAACCCTCCGGTGGATCGTTTTGTCGGATAGTCCGGTACTTTGATAGAACACTACCGATACACTAATGACATAAGCAACAAGCTATGTCGTCGACTTCCCGTCAAGCGAAACAATCGGCAATCACATTACGATTTCACCTAGAGTTTTTCGATCTTATTTCGCCCGGTTTCGTTCTAGCGCAGTCACATTAAGCCCTTTGCCTTCGCACGCACGTAGTGGAGTAGCCGGTTAGCGATTTTGATCCTTTTTTAGCACGGGGTCTGGTACACGAGTGTGGTAACCCTTCATGTTTTATCCGATGCGGAGGTTGTGGGGGATCGAGCCGTAGCACGCCCTACCGAGTTCAGAACCAGTACCTCTGAACCAACCCGAAACGGAGTCCTTCTCATATTTCTCGTTTCTTATCTGCTACCGTGTACTTTGGTGCAATCTCTTTTCATTTTGCATTGAGATACGAAGGATCATTATTGATTAGGCATCAAACGCTTATATTCATCGGCTCCCCACGTGGTTTGTGTTCAGACGGTGCTGACTGCTAGTATAAACTACTGGGGGTTTCTTTTGAACTGAAACTAAAGGTGCACTCGCAATGGTGATCGGGATGGAATTTCTTAAGCAGGGGGTCGAAGCTGTCAAGATTGTATTGGTCTTGTTTAATCGTTCCCGGCTTCGTAATTACGAACCATTCGGTGGTAAGTCGAGTAATGCGAGTAATTTAAGGATTTTTCTAGTATGGCTTAATAATCGGGGAAAGCTCGATATTAAAGAAAATAACGCACAGATTTGCTCATTTCATTGATTTTCTAAAAGGGATACAACAGAATTGAAAGTACACTGAAATGAAAAGTACCTCTCCCACACTATATCAGACATTGACCTCAATGTTGTGATATAATTGCGGTACAAATATAGTACAAAACTAAAACTGAAAAAAACAACATAAAAGTAAACTACTGCTGCTGAGGACCGCGGGCTCGGCCTCTGGTGCGAGAGCGGCGTCTGGAGGGAGTCGCATCGGGATCAGAGCCGTCGCCGGAGGTAGCAGTAATGCTGATGCGGAGCGCCTCAAGTTCGCCGAAAAGTTCTCCAAACCGCTCATTAGTGGCCTCATGGTTGGCAGCAATGGTGCCGAGCAGAGCGTCATACTGTGCCTTCTGCTGACGCTCTAGTGCTGCGTTCATCAGGTTCTGCTGATGAATCGCAAGTAGGACGTCCTCAAGTGTGACGGCGGGAGCCGCCTGCTGTCGGGTGGAAGTCTCGGGGATGTCCTGGACATGCTCAGCTGCATCCATGGCGTCCTGCATCTCGTCCACTGGGGTGTCTGGCTGATCATCATGTACCGGGGCGTGATCCGCAGCAGCTGGTAAGGCAAAGAGCCAGTTGGCTCGGTTTGCTGGGTCGATGCGTGTACGGGACGGCAGAGTGATGTGGTGGAAAACGGTGCCATTGATGACAGGGTTGTACCTGCCATCCTCTCGCTGCGCGATCAGGTGGGCGGACCGGCAGTAGCTCATGGTCAGGAAATCGGCGGCGAGGTGCAGCAGATCAGCGAGCGCGTCACCAAGCCCCAGCTGAATGGCGAGGGTGGTGACAATGCCGCCAATGAAGAACGGGGATGAGCCTCGGTGCGCGATGGCCTGGATGTGGTGGAGCATAAAGGGGGCAGCGTTGATTGGCTCGTCATGAAGGGCACAGTATAAAAACAGAAGCTCCTTTGAGTTGAGCTTGTGGTTGCTCTCTCTAGCAAAGATTGTGTTGCAGATGACCCGGTGAAAGTAGCGGATAGCCGGGTTGTGGATGTGTGTGGCGTTGAGGCTCTGGAAGGTGGTCGCCCGGGTGTTGGTAAGGTCGTGCCACAGTGTGAATGCTTGTTCACTGAAGTTGTCGGGCACGCGACGGTGGGCTTCGGTGCCGTGCTCGAAACCTAACAGCTCGGCAATCCTGGTTTGTGTGAGGTTGAACTCCCGGCCAAGCAGTCTGAATGTTACGATGCCGGTAAGCTGACTCTGAGAACCGTGAGGGGTGATGTAGCTGTAAGAGCTGAGGAACTCCAGCGTCAGAAGTTCGAAAGTAGGCTGTGGCTGACGACAGAGGTCCCACAGGCCGACCTTCTGCAGTAGGCTTTGAACGCTGGACAGCATACCGAGTTCTTGCAGACAGTCAGTGGCAATGTACCGGGTGGGTTGTAGACCGCGGTTCTGGAAGCGGACGAAACGGTCTCGTTGGGTTACTCCGGCTTCTCCTTCTCTGAAAATGATGGAATCCATAACATGCAAGAGTGAAGAGTGAGGGTGGAAGGATTTTGTGAGGTTTTGGGAGAAGAGTGGTAGAATGAGGGAGATTGATGTTCGGGTTAAATACGGGACAGTTGAAATGAATTGGTTAACGGTAATGGTGGATTAATGGGGTAGTGGAGAGGTTATGGCGGTTTTGGAATGAGTGGGTAATGTTTTGGGTAGGTTATGGATGGAGAAGAAGAGTGGACACGATGAGAAACAGTTCTGTTTCTCACGATCTCTGTAATAGAGGTCGTCACGGTCGTGACATAGGCGTGACGGTCGTGACACGCTAAATGAGCACGTCACGATCGTAAGTGGGGCGTGACGACCGTGAGGCTGTGTTGTGCTGAATAATTCCCAGAAAAGCACATTGTCTCACGTTATTTATAAATTAATAATAATTTATTTTATTTAGTAGCACTTATATTAACACACACCATATTATATAGCAATTGCAACACAGTAGTATACGAGCCTAAAATAAAATAGTGTGGTCATACAGTATATGGTCACACAGTGTATAGAAAAGAAATAGAAAAATTATATAAGCTGCTAAAAATGAAGAATTAATTGGAATAAAAAGTGCATGGCATAAAGAAAAACTGAAATTACATAAACTCAAATTATGTTATGAAATCGTTGCGAAAGATAAATTTAACTGGAAATGAAAATAATGATAAAAAATAATGAGAAAAGAATTAATAAACTAAATCACTGATAGCCGGTTCAAAGGCGTTTCTTCAGGTCTTCGATGGCGGAGTCCAGATGATAGAATTGTTCGCAGGCCATGTCAGTCAATCCCACGATGTCCAATCGCATACTCTTAATGTCTTCTCTGAATAGATTAATGTCAGTTTGATAGGCATTGAGAGTGTGCATGATGTTCTGCAAGTTGTTAGCGTACTCTCCGTGATTCGCTCCAGGGGTTTCATGAACTTTGTCAGTTGGGTCAATGTCATGGTATCCAGGAGGTGTCTCGGGGTCAGTTTCAACAGCGGTCATTATATCATCTGTTATCCTGTGAGACTGAGGTGTTTCAGGAGTGGCTGGATAATCAGGTGGGTTTAACTCATAAAGCCAATTATCCTTATTATGAACACTTACTTTAGCATGATTGGGCAATGTAAACAGGGTGACTACTTTGTTCCGGATCAGGTACTCAAAAGGTGGGCGTCCTAAATTCCTTATGATATATCTGTTGAAGCAGAATTTAAGATTCATCAGGCGTATGGATCCCAGACGGGTGCACCTGTCCAGTTGGTACCTAAGTCCTAAGGCATCAGCAATCATGGTTACAAGACCTCCTACCACTATAGGTAATTCAGGTTCTTCTTGGATGCGGGTGAAGGTTTGCATCATGAAAGGTACACCATTAACACATTGTCCAGTATTAAAACATGACATAATAAATAATTCATCCTTAGAGACTCCGGTAATGTTTTCTTCTTTTCCAAAGAAGGTATGGGCGAGGAATTTGTGGAAGTAACGGAGAGCAGGGTTATGGATCTCATCATTGTTCATGTCATTTGGTTCAGGGTGGTAGTTTCCGGTCAGAGTTCCCCAAAAGAAATCTAGCTCTACATCCATCAATTCTACCTGTGTGGTAGTATAGGCAAAAGGTCCACTAGGGAATCCTAACAGGTCAGCTAGTTCTTTATGGTTAAAGTCGTATTCTATTCCAAATAGGCGGAAACTAATGAATCCTTTCCTAGAACCAAAACCGCGCTCAGGTAGGTAAAGTAGGGAACTAAGGAACTCAAGGGTGAGCTCTCGGTAAGTCGCAAACTTGTGTTGGATCATTGCATTCTCCCATCCGAGTCGGTTGAACAGGTACATGACACTATCATGTATACCTAAGGTTTCCATAGTCCTATCATTTGGGTACAGGGTCAAATCCATTTGCCTCTGTGATAACTCTTCGAACTTTATTCTTTGGTTCCTACCTCTAAATTTGGTTTCCATATAGTTAATTGGTTGGTTAGCCATGGTCAGTGAAAATACGGTGGAAACAAATCAGTGGAAAAGACTTTAGAAAATCTGTAAAAAGTGATTTAGGATAAAAAATAAGAAAATGAAATGCTAAAATGTAATGGCTATAATAGTAATGTAAAATAAAGCTAACAAAGCAATTTAAACAAATAGTAATAATGATAAAAAAAATGCTCAAAAAGAAAAGAATAGTTTAAAATAGGTAAATAAGTGAATGGGTTGCCTCCCACTAAGCGCTGTTTTTATTGTCAAAAGCCTGACGTAACGCTGATGTTTAGACTAATCAGGGGAATTAGCGAACAATTTCAAAAGTTTTAGATTATTCGTATAGTCTCTATTTTCAACTTTATGATAATGTTTTAGGCGCTGTCCGTTTACAATGAATGGTTCATTGTTCCTACCCTTGATTTCTATTGCTCCACTTGGGAATACTTTAGTTATATCAAAGGGTCCTGACCATCTAGACTTTAATTTTCCAGGAAAGAGCCTAAGTCTTGAATTAAAGAGGAGTACAACGTCTCCCACACTGAATTCTTTCTTAGATAGGCGTTTATCATGCCATCGCTTGGTCCTTTCCTTATATAGCTTAGCATTTTCATATGCATCTAGCCTTAGTTCTTCTAATTCGTTAATGTCTAGGATTCGCTTTTCTCCTGCAGCATTATAGTTCATATTGAGAGTTCTGATCGCCCAATAAGCCTTGTGTTCTAGTTCTACTGGGAGGTGACAAGATTTTCCATAAACTAGTTTGAAAGGTGTAGTACCTATGGGAGTCTTGTAAGCGGTCCTATAAGCCCATAGAGCTTCATTAAGTTTAGATGACCAATCTTTCCGAGATATGGCGACAGTCTTTTCTAAGATTTGTTTAATCTCTCGGTTTGAGACTTCGACCTGTCCACTTGTTTGTGGGTGATATGGTGTAGCCACACGGTGTCTCACTCCATACTTAGATAGTAATTTGTCAAAGATTTTTGAAATGAAGTGCGAGCCACCGTCGCTTATGACGAGTCGAGGTACACCAAATCTGGGAAAGATTATGTTTTTGAAAAGCTTTATTACTACTCGTGCATCGTTTGTAGGAGAAGCTATGGCTTCGATCCATTTCGAGACATAGTCAACAGCTACGAGTATGTAATTATTACCGAAAGATGATGGGAATGGTCCCATGAAATCTATTCCCCAGACGTCGAAGATTTCTACTTCCAAAATTCCCTTTTGGGGCATTTCATCTCTTCTTGAAATATTGTCGGTGCGTTGACACCGATCGCAACTTATAACAGCGATGTGGACATCCTTCCATAGATTAGGCCAGTATAAGCCGGCTTGCAAGATTTTTGCACAAGTCTTGGAAGTGCTCGCATGTCCACCATAAGGAGATGAATGACATTGGGCAATGACATCTTCTATTTCTTCTTCGGGAATACATCGGCGAAAGATTCCATCTGGTCCTCTTTTGAACAGTAATGGTTCATCCCAATAGTACTGTTTCAGGTTATGAAAGAACTTCTTTTTCTGCTGATAGGTTAGATCGGGTGGAAGAGCTCCTGCGGCTAGGTAGTTGACAATGTCAGCGTACCATGGCAGTCCTACAGTTGTCTGTATTGTTTCCACGGGTTCTGGTTCATTTATATCTAACTGCGCTAGGTCGCTTCCTATTTGTGCTATCAGCTGTTCATACGGAAAATCATCGTTAATCGGCACTTGTTCGGGTTTAATACCTTCTATTCTAGATAAATGGTCCGCTACGACGTTTTCAGTACCTTTTTTGTCTTTTATTTCTAGATCAAACTCTTGTAGGAGTAAAATCCATCTTAAGAGTCTTGGTTTAGCATCTTTCTTAGTTAATAGGTATCGGATAGCAGCATGGTCTGTGTAAATGATTATTTTCGCTCCGACTAGGTAAGAGCGGAATTTGTCAAGCGCAAAGACAACTGCTAGCAATTCTTTTTCTGTAGTGGCGTAGTTCATCTGGGCAGAATCCAAGGTTCTACTGGCATAGTAAATCGCATGGAGTTTCTTTTCTTTTCTCTGACCCAGGACTGCGCCCACAGCATAGTCACTCGCATCGCACATGATTTCAAAAGGTAATCTCCAGTCAGGGGGTTGCATGATTGGTGCGGTGATGAGGGCTGTTTTTAGAGTTTCGAATGCTTTAAGACAATCTTCATTGAATATGAACTCAGCGTCTTTCATTAATAAACCAGTAAGAGGTTTAGTAATTTTCGAGAAATCTTTGATGAATCGTCGGTAAAAACCGGCGTGTCCTAAAAAGCTTCGTATTTCTCGAACGGTTTTAGGGGGTTGAAGGTCCTTTATTACTTCAATCTTAGCCTTATCAACTTCAATTCCCTTATCTGATATTACATGACCTAATACTATTCCTTCGTTGACCATAAAATGACATTTCTCCCAGTTAAGCACGAGATTCACTTTTACACATCTTTCTAACACCATTTCCAAGTTCGATAAACATCCTTCAAAGCTTTGCCCGCATACAGAGAAGTCGTCCATGAACACTTCCATGATGTTGTCTATAAAATCTGCGAAGATTGACATCATACATCTTTGAAAGGTTGCAGGAGCGTTGCACAATCCAAAGGGCATTCGCCTATAAGCGAACGTTCCATAAGGACATGTGAATGTAGTCTTCTCTTGATCATCAGGATGGATAGGGATTTGGAAAAATCCTGAGTAACCGTCAAGATAACAGAAGTAAGAATGCTTGGCTAATCGTTCTAACATTTGATCTATGAAAGGTAGTGGGAAATGATCTTTTCGAGTGGCTTTGTTTAGTTTACGATAATCTATGCACACTCTATATCCCGTCACTACTCTTTGCGATATCGATTCGCCTTGAGCGTTTTTCACAACAGTGATACCTCCTTTCTTTGGCACTACATGTATTGGACTAACCCATTCACTATCAGAGATTGGATATATTATCCCGGCATCTAATAATTTCTTGACTTCTTCCTTTACTACAGTGCTAAGGGTTGGGTTAATTCTTCTCTGAGATTCTCTGGAGGTTCTGCAATCTTCTTCAAGCAGAATGCGATGCATGCAAACTGAAGGACATATTCCTTTGAGATCAGATATGTTATATCCTAATGCAGTTGGATATTTCTTCAAGACATCTAAAAGTTTCTTTGTCTCTGTGGTTCCTAAACTGGAATTTACTATAACTGGTCTTTTACATTCAACGTCTAAGAATTCGTACCTTAGGTTGTTAGGTAAGGTTTTTAATCCTAATGTAGGTTTATCTTTACTTGGCATGGGATCCGGTGTAAGTGCTAAACTTTCGCTTAGACTATCATCCTGATACGGTTTTTGCCAATTATCATCTTCGAGAATTGGAGGGATTTGAATTTTCATTATTTCAGAATAAGTGGTCTCCTCCAGTTCCATTTCTCTTACACATTCGTCAATTACGTCCATTAGATAGCATGTATCCTCTATAGCTGGTGATTGTAAGAATTGTGTTAAAACAAATTCGACTTTCTCTTCACCTACTTCAAAGGTTAGCTTTCCTCTTTTTACGTCTATTATAGCTCCGGCGGTAGCTAAGAATGGTCTTCCTAGTATGATAGGCGTAGTGGAGTCTTCAGAGATGTCCATGATTATAAAATCAGTAGGAATGTAGAATTGTCCTATACGTACTGGGACGTTTTCTAGTATGCCTACAGGATATTTAACAGAGCGATCGACTAGTTGAACAGACATTTTAGTTGGTCTTAGGTCTCCCATGTCTAGCCTTTTGCAAATCGTTAAGGGCATAACACTGATACTGGCTCCTAAATCGCATAGAGCTTTGTCAATGACGAATTTTCCTATTACACAGGGTATAGAGAAACTTCCTGGATCTTTTAGCTTAGGAGGCATATTATTTTGAATTATGGCGCTACACTCAGCAGTAAGTGTAACTGTTCTGTTATCCTCTATCTTTTTCTTATTGGATAAGATTTCTTTTAAAAACTTGGCATACGAGGGTATTTGGGTAATTGCTTCTGTAAACGGAATGGTAATATTTAACTGTTTCAGAAGTTCGACGAATTTCTTAAATTGACCCGTCGTCTTGGAACTTATTAGTCTTTGAGGGTACGGAATTGGTGGTTTATAGGGTGGTGGAGGCACATAAGGTTGTTCTTTCTCCACTACCTCTTGATTTTCATCGTCCTTTTCTTCTGGATCATTCACCACTTCAGTCGGTGTATCCGGTTTTTGGTACATGGCTGGATTGTCAAGTCTTGGATCGGTAGGTCCGTCAAGTTCCTTGCCACTTCTTAATATTACAGCGTTGGCATGTCCTTTCGGATTAGGTTGAGGTTGTCCAGGGAATACTCCAGCTGGTGCAGCAGTAGGTGCCTGTTGTTGAGCTACTTGTGAAATCTGAGTTTCAAGCATTTTGTTATGTGTAGCTAATGCATCTACTTTGCTCACTAATTGTTTAATCTGCTCACTAGTGTGGATGTTTTGGTTTAAGAAGTCCTTGTTTGTCTGAGATTGGCTAGCTATAAAGCTCTCCATCATCAATTCAAGGTTCGATTTTCTAGGGATATTAGGAGCAGTCTTTTGATATCCTGGTGATGTAGCTGGTGCTTGACCTGGTGCGTAATAAGCATTGTTATTCTTATAGGAGAAATTCGGATGATTCTTCCAACCTGGGTTGTATGTGTTTGAGTAAGGGTTTCCTTGAGCATAATTCACTTGATCAGTGGGAGTTCCTGCCAATAGTTGACAATCAGAGACTTCGTGTCCTGGGACTCCACATAACTCACAGTTAGGTGTTACTGCAGCCACGGTGGCTGCAGGTGTTATGGCCAAGTTGTCGATCTTTTGGCTTAGTTGGTCAAACTTCGCATTGACTTGGTCCATACTACTTACTTCGTACATACCTCCCTTTGTTGGTTTCTCAGTTGCGACTCTCTCGCTTCCCCAAAGGTAATGATTCTGAGCCATACTTTCGATAAGTGCATAGGCATCATTATATTCTTTGTCCATCAATGCACCACCCGCGGCAGCGTCAATTGTCATTCTTGTATTGTACAAGAGTCCATTATAGAAGGTATGGATGACCATCCATTCTACTAATCCATGATGTGGACAAAGTCTAAGTAGATCCTTATAGCGTTCCCAAGCTTCGAATAATGATTCACTTTCTCTTTGCTTAAATCCGTTGATCTGAGCTCTCAGCATAGCTGTCTTGCTAGGTGGAAAATACCTATTCAAGAAAACTTTCTTAAGTTGTTCCCATGTAGTTACGGAGTTCGAAGGCAGAGATTGAAGCCATGCTCTTGCTCTGTCTCGAAGCGAAAAAGGAAATAAACGTAGTCTAATAGCTTCTTGGGTAACTCCATTGGCTTTTACGGTATCTGCATATTGCACAAAGATCGAAAGATGAAGATTCGGATCCTCGGTAGGATTTCCGGCGAATTGATTTTGTTGCACGGCTGATATCAATGATGGTTTTAGTTCGAAATCATTTCGGTTGATAGCCGGTGCTGCAATGCTTGAATGTGGTTCACCTTGCGAAGGATTAGCGTAATACTTGAGTGGATGAGTTTGTTCTTCAGCCATTCCTGCGGTTTCTGATTTTACGACTGGTTCAGGCGGATCTAATTGAAGATCTGGAATGTTGGAATTATTTTCGAAATCGAGTATACGTCTTCTTACGTGTAAGAAGCGTTCCGATTCAGGGATTAGAGGTTGCAAGTCTTCGCTTTTGGAGCGAGTACGTGGCATACACTCGGAGATTAGATTAAATTAAATAGTTGATACCTTAGTCTAGACAATGCTACCTAAGTGCACTAGTAACTAAATTAAGGAATCCCCGGCAACGGCGCCAAAAACTTGATGGGCTAAAGACGTGTCTACTTATGCGTCCAGCGGTATCTTACTGCAAGTGCACAGCCTATCGAAGTAATATTTAAGATTATCAATCCACAGGGATTCTATCGTTACTTAGTGCTAGATGAACTTCTAGTTTAGCTAAGGCGAATAGTTGTCACGATTGTTGTTGGTTTTCTAAGACTATTGAAGGCGAAATTAAATTTAAGTTTTTAATAAAATAATACTAAAACGGTCGGTATGTAATTACACTAACTTAGGTGGGTCGATCTAACCTGGGCTTATAAAGATGTTCACTTAATTTATTCGGTAGAGATTGAAGGTGAGAAAATACTTAGAAGGGGGGTTGAATAAGTATGACAGAAAATAATCAAAGATAAAAACTCAAGTATTTTTATCCTGGTTCGTTGAACTCAACTACTCCAGTCCACCCTTTTCAAGAGTGATTTGCCTTTCTCAACAAGGACTTAATCCACTATTCAAATCAACTGATTACAAATAGCAACACCTAAGAACAACTGTTCTTAGTCTTCTCAAGAGCTACTGATCTAACCTAGATCCTCTTAAGGAAAACTTCCTTTACAAATTAATGTAATACAATGTAAGAGTAATAAATTGCTTCTATGAAAGCTATAAACACAACTGTGTTATTTCTCTAAGTTTAGAACAAAGTATGAACTATAAAGAATATGAGAGCTTGAGAGTTTCTTCGCTTGAGAGTAAGTTTTTCAAACTTCGTCACTGAAGAAAGTGCTATGATATCCTTTATATAGCCACTTGAATATTGGAGAGAATATAATACCGTTGGAGAAGATATTTCCAATATCAAATAGTACTGTCCTTTGTACTATTGCAGCAGAGAGACGGCGCACAAAATGTGGGTTTAGCAATTGTCTGCTGAGCTGTGAATTTACCATATATGGAATGTATCAGAGGAATAATCTTCTTGCAGAGATTTATGTCTATCCCAATTAAGGAAAGATTTGCTGGCATATTCCAACGGATATATTAAAATAATCTTCTTCAAATAATTCTTCAGATAGTTCAGATCAACAATCAATATCAGAGTCTTCAGTCTTCAGAATCTTCTGGAAACTTCAGAGCCTAAGATGTTCTTCAGATGTTGCTGAATCAGAGTCTGGTGCAGCTGTGTGCTTGAAGCGTAACATGCTCTTAGATCAGAGTCTTCACTCAGATCAGAGTCTTCTCTCATTCAGAGTCTCTTCACTCAGAGTCTTCTTTCATTCAGATTCTTGATAATATATGCAGCGTGTTGTATCTTCAGAATCTTGATGACTAAGCTCTTATACTTCAGATTCTTCTAATCTTCAGATGCTCTTGAGCCATTCAGAATTTATTGTTCACATCAAATTTGCTCTTTAAGATTAAAATCTTTTGTGCCTGTAGAAAACAGTTTAGAACAAATTTAGAGTATAATTCTTGTATACAAATTATCATTAATGTTATCATCAAAACATAGAGATATTACTAAGACACAATCTGTGCTCTTACAATCTCCCCCTTTTTGATGATGACAAAACATGAGAAATTTGTTCAATAAAAATATGAATTAAAATTACTCCCCCTGAGATTTACAATCTCCCCCTGAAATGAATACTCTAATGGAATTAGATACTTCCCTTTCTGGTTGAGTACATTTCAGATTCAGAGCCTGATTGAAGCCTGGTTGACATATGTTTGACTTCTAGAGTCAAAGCTTGATGCCATATTAAAACTTGATGCCAGATGAACAACTTCAGAACACCTGGTTGTTTATCTTGCCATTTCCTGTCTTGAGTTATCTTTTAGATCATAGTACTCAAGGTTAGATATCAGAGTCTGGTCTACTCAGATTTAGCTATTTTTGATCAGGTTCTGAAAAGATAGATCTCAGGAAAAACTTCAATGAAATTTGTCAGATTTTTTAATAATATCTGGGACACTTAAATTCAAAGAATGTTAGTAACATGTCTGACTTAGTTCAGATAATTGCTTATAGATTTGAACAATCAGATTCTATTTTGTTTCTCCCCCTTTTTGTCATAATCAAAAAGAATTTTAAAAGACAGTAAAGATGCAGAAGAAACACATATCCAAATAAGCAAAAAGATCATTGTCATTAAGTCAAGAGAACATCCAGATTCAGATAAAAGCATACAAAACATATCAGAAGAAAATCAAAACAAAGCAAAACATGAAAAACTTGTGCAAAACATCAAGTAGGTTTAGCAGATGAGGCTTGTTGAGAAGCAATGAGTTGCAGCAGTGCTGTAATCCTTTCTGAATTTTCATCTTGCTTAGCCATCCAAGTTTTCATTTCTTCATTTGTTTTCTTTTGATCAACCATAAAATCCTTAAGTTCTTTGACATCCTTCTGAAGATCTGTAGATTCTGAAACAGTAGATTCTGAAACAGGCTGAGTAACATCAGGTGCAGGAATTTCTGGAGGTGGAGGAGCTTCTAGAAGAAGAATAGGAGGAGTGTTTCTCTTAATCCGTTTTTGATAAGCAGCAAACCTTACTTTTGACAATCTAAGACATTGAGTCCTGATTTTCAAAGCCTCCCTATTCAGTCTGTAAAGATATTTCTTCCAAACAGCGTCAGCAGCCTCTTTGTCCATAGTAGTCATGCAAACATCCATAATGTCAGCAAAGTCTGAGACATTATCCTTATCAAAATCTCTTAACAGAGTATAAACACGTGATCCCAATTCTGCTTCATCAGGGATTCTGGGTTTGCTTGGTTGGGTTAGTTGTGTTTGTGGTGTTTGTTCAGAAGGTTGAGGTTGTGAAGATGGATGTTCAGATGTTTGTGGTTCAGAAGGTTGAGGATTGATTTGTGGTTCAGATGTTGGTTGGTTGGTTTGTGGTTCAGATGTTTGTTGGTCAGAATGTTGTGGTTGAGGTATTGAGGGAATTGGTTGGGTTTCTGTTGGTTGTGGAGTGTTTTGGATTTCAAGAGGTTGTGGAGTGAGAGTTTGAGTTGGGGAATTTTGTGGAGAAGGTGGATGTTCAGAAGTTGGAGATTTAAACAGCTGTTTCCAAACACTCTCAGAACGAGGTTGTTTGAGATCATTCAAGCATTCATTAATGTAACCAGATGATTCATCATCAGATGATGCATCAGAGTGGTTAGATTTTTCAGAAGTTGAAGATAAATTGACAGACTGGTTTAAAGGTGTGACATCTAATATCTCATCAGGATCAATGAGATATTCAGGTTGGTCAGAGTGTTCAGGGTGAACATCCTCTGGAATGGTATATTCTGGGATAGTGTTTTGTGGTTGTGGTGTTGTTTGTTGAGTTTGTTGTGGAATTTCTGTTTGTATGTTTGTTGGTTGCTTGGATTGTGGTGTATGAGGGGGGACAGAAGATGGTTTAGAGATAATAGTTTTAGAAGGTCTGGATCTTCTAAATCTAAGTGGGGAGTCAGAGGGTGTGGGGGTATCAGAATGATGAACAGGATTAGAATCAGTGTTAAATACCTGTTTCAGAGTATCTCTAATTTCTTCAAAAGTTGCTGCAGGAGGATTTGGTTGAACCTTCTTCAGCTTCTTCCTTTTCTTCTTCTTTTCAGCATTTGAATGCTTCCTTTTCTTCTGATGACCTTCACTATCAATTTTTCTCTTACGTCTTCTTTCCCTTGTCAAATCAGGAAGAACTTGGCCTTCCTTCTGCAAAAGATTGGCAGGAATCTCATCACCATCTCTTAGGCAGCGAGCAACATACTCAGCAATAATTTCTCTAGGTTCATCTGAGGTGAATAAAGGAAAATCCTTAACAGGAATCCTTCTTCCCCTAACTTCTTCAGAGTTAGTTTTCCTTGGTTTCTCAGATAAATCATCAACCAGTTTCATCCTTCTCAGAGTTAAACCGTTTATTTCAGAGCCAATGATATAAGTCAGATCTTCTGTCAACCCAGCCTCTTGCAGATGCGCCACAAGTTGGTTTTCTATCAGAATATCTGAAATCAGCCTTCCCATAGGGATCCATGTTCTGACTTTTCCAGATTTATCTCTGGCTGTTTCCCTTGTTTCCTTGACGTGAGACACCAGATGATTAAACAACAAATATGGAAGATCAATCTGAATGTTTTGGTGTAAACAATACATGAAGTAAAGTTGTTCAGCATTAACATAATCAGAAGAGTTTGAAGAGGGTCTGTGAAAGATGGTGCTCATGAAAATCTTAGCCCATATCTTGTAAGTGGGTTTCAAGAACTTAACCTTCTTACAAGGTTCACAGTAGTACAGATTTCTTGACATACATCTTTCAGGTCTTCACGCGCAGAAGACAGAGAGGTTACTCCATCAGTTGCCTTAAAACCTATGAGTTTCCTTATCAGGTTTTCAGTGATAACTATCTTTTTTCCCAGCACAGAGGAGTGAATGAACTTTGGAGTAGCATATGCATGGATCCAGAACTCCTTCACTAACGTTGGATACACAGGACCCATAAGCCTGTCAAAGTAACCGTCCCAGCCTTGTGCTTTGATTGAAGAAATCAGATCAAACCCATTTTCAGCAAGATCTTCTAAGTCCACGAAACTTTCACACAGAACTTCTAGTGAATCAACAGCAGTTAGGAGAGTGCGTACTGGTTCTTTGAAAGTGGTAGCATTCTTGGTAGTAACAGCGTTTGAAGTAGATGCCATTGTTGACGATGATGAAGAAGATGAAGGTTTCTGAGTTCTTTTAGGGTTTGCAAAGAGAGAGAACAACAAACAAAAGCGCATATGTGTTTGAGAATGTGAAAAGTGTGAATGTGTTATGAGAATGGTTTATATAGACAAATAAAGCAAGCATGGGAAACACAACAGACACACATAGGACACATACGCACGTTTGCATTAAATGAAAAGTAATCATTTTTAATTATGATATGACATTTGGGGGAAAATCAAGACAGATTGAGATTTTCAAAGCAATACCTTAAACGTCATAATCAGTAGGTGTACTCCATCTTTTCAGATTCTGAGTGACACGTGTTTGCTTGCATGTGATTCTATAACTCTTAAGAAATGAAACGTTTTCAACTTTCAGATCCTCTGAGATGGTCAGTTCAGAGCTTCACACAAAAAAAATAATTCACAGATAAATTAAACAAGCAAGACAGATGAAATACTTCAGAGTGTTAAACACTTAGCATCTGAGAAGTTGACTCTGAGAAATATTACTCTGGACAAAAATCCATACAAATATTTTTCAGAATAAACTTAAACCTATCTTCAGCAAGGGGTTTTGTGAAAATATCTGCCCATTGATGATCTGTATCAACAAAGGCTAAATTTATTACACCCTTCTGAACATAGTCTCTGATGAAATGATGTTTAATCTCTATATGTTTGGCCTTAGAGTGTAAAATTGGATTTTTGGATAAACATATAGCAGAAGTATTATCACAGAAGATAGAAAGATTACTCTCATAGATTTGATAATCTTCTAGTTGACTCTTCATCCAGAGCATCTGAGTGGAACATCCAGCAGCAACAATGTATTCTGCCTCTGTGGTTGATAGTGCAATTGTTGGTTGCTTCTTGCTGTACCACGAGATCAGATGACTTCCAAGAAACTGACAGCTTCCAGAAGTACTTTTGCGCTCAACTCTATCTCCAACATAGTCAGCATCACAAAATCCAACTAGTGAATATTCGTCAGATCTTCTGTAACACAAACCAACATTAGCAGTACCTTTCAGATACCTTAGAATCCTCTTAACAGCAGTTAAGTGTGATTCTCTAGGATCTGATTGGAATCTAGCACATAAACAAACACTAAACAGAATGTCTGGTCTAGAAGCAGTCAAATAAAGAAGAGATCCTATCATACCTCTGTAGAGTTTCTGATCTACCTTCTTACTTACCTCTTCCTTACCTAGAGTGCTTGTAGGATGCATTGGAGTCTTTGCCATTTTGCTATCCAGCATGTTAAACTTCTTCAGAAGCTCTTTAACATACTTGGTCTGATGTATGTAGGTGCACTCTGGAGTCTGATTTACTTGGATTCCCAGAAAGAATCTCAATTCTCCCATCATGCTCATCTCAAATTCTGCCTGCATACATTTAGCAAACTCCTTTCCAAGCATAATATTTGTTAATCCAAAAATAATATCATCTACATAAATTTGACAAATCAACAAATCTTTCTTAATGGTTTTACAAAATAGTGTGGTATCCACTTTTCCTCTGATGAAATTTTTCTTCAGAAGAAAATTACTCAACCTCTCATACCAAGCTCTGGGAGCTTGTTTTCGTCCATAAAGAGATTTTTTCAGTTTGTAAACATGATCTGGAAAATTTTCATTTTCAAAACCAGGAGGTTGGTGGACATACACTTCCTCTTCTATAATTCCATTAAGAAAAGCACTTTTAACATCCATCTGATAAAGAGTGATGTTATGTTGTGCAGCAAATGAAATAAGCAAGCGTATAGACTCTAACCTTGCAACAGGAGCATATGTTTCTGTGTAGTCTATGCCTTCTTGTTGACTGTAGCCTTGAGCAACCAGTCTTGCTTTGTTCCTTTCAACTTCTCCTTTCTCATTAAGTTTATTTCTGAAAACCCATTTTGTTCCAATGACATTGAAACCTTTAGGTCTTGGAACCAGATCCCAGACTTCATTCCTTGTGAATTGATTCAGCTCCTCTTGCATAGCTAAAATCCATTCATTATCTTCCAGAGCCTCATCAACAGATGTTGGTTCTATAATTGACACTAAGCCACAGAAGGAAGATTCAGAAGTTCTGAGAAATGCTCTTGTCCTTATTGGATCATCTTTCTTTCCAATTATCACATCCTCTGGATGAGAAGCTTTCATTCTGGAAGAAGATCCTCTGACTGTTGGTCTTTCAGAAATATGCAGATTGTCAAGTTGGGAAGTTAGAGGCGTAGCATCTGGGTTTGCTTCAGAGTCTTTGTCTTCAGTCTTGTCTGCCTCTGAGCCTTCAGAGTCTGTGAGAATAACTTCTCTATCTGCAGAACTTTCAACTTGCTTTGGCTTTTCAGAGCCAAGCTTATCATGAAATCTAACATGAATAGATTCTTCCACAATCTGTATTTCAGTATTGAATACTCTGTAGCCTTTAGAGCGTTCAGAATAACCAAGCATGAAACACTTCTGTGCTTTGGAATCAAACTTGTTCAGATGATCTTTAGTGTTAAGCATATAACAAATACATCCAAATGGATGAAAATAAGCAATGTTGGGCTTTCTGTTTCTCCACAATTCATAGGGAGTCTTTTCCAGAAGAGGTCTTACAGACACTCTGTTCTGAATATAACATGCTGTATTTATTGCTTCTGCCCAAAAGTATTTTGCCAGATTTGTCTCGTTGATCATGGTTCTGGCCATTTCTTGCAATGTTCTATTTTTCCTCTCTACAACTCCATTTTGTTGTGGAGTTCTAGGACAGGAGAAATCATGTGCAATTCCTTTTTCAGAAAAATATTTTTCAAAATATTTGTTTTCAAATTCACCACCATGATCACTTCTGACTTTAATAATTTTGCATTCTTTTTCAGTCTGGACTTGATTGCAGAAGTCAATGAACACAGAATGAGACTCATCCTTGTGTTTTAGAAACTTTACCCATGTCCATCTGCTGTAGTCATCTACAATGACTAACCCATACTTCTTGCCTCTGATGGATGCAGTTTTCACTGGTCCAAACAGATCAATATGAAGTAATTCCAATAGTCTAGAAGTGGAAACAACATTTTTTGGTTTAAAATGAGATTTTGAAAATTTACCCTTTTGACATGCGCCACACAGAGCATCTGAATTGAACTTCAGATTAGGGAGTCCTCTGACCAGATTGAGTTTATTAATCTGAGATATACGTCTCATATTAATATGTCCCAATCTTCTATGCCAGACCCATTGCTCATCATTCACAGATAAAAGGCATTTTACATTTTGAACTTTAAGTTCTGAAAGGTTAATTTTGTAAATGTTGTTTTTCCTCTTTCCACTGAATAGGATTGAACCATTCTTTTGACATACAGCTTTGCAACATTTTTGATTAAAGATGATATCATAACCACTGTCACTTAATTGACTTATGGACAATAGATTATGTTTCAATCCTTCAACTAACAGAACATTAGAAATAGAGGGTAGGTTACCATTACCTATTGTACCAGAGCCAATGATCTTGCCCTTCTGGTTCCCTCCAAATTTCACGTCCCCTCCAGATCTAAGTTCCAGGCTTTGGAACATAGACCTTTCGCCCGTCATATGTCGTGAGCATCCAGAGTCCAGGTACCATGATTGGTGTCTGGATTTTGCTGCTAAGAACATCTGCAACAGGTATTATTTTACTTTTAGGTACCCAGATCTTCTTGGGTCCTTTGGGGTTAGATGTTCTGTGGTTTTGCCTAAACTTCTGTTTTTCAACATAGTGTTTATTCTGGCTAGCCCTTGGCTTAAACACATAAGTACTCTTTTCAGAGCTTGTATGTTTAATATCATTCAGATGACCAAACTTAAAATGAGAATACAGAGGAGTCTTCTTGATGAAGAGTTTATCAACAGATTTTGGATTGCTTCCAGAGGAAGATTCACATCCAATGCCTCTTCTGTTGTTCCCACTAACACCATAGATCATAGAAGCCATTTTGCTTCTGTCTATGCTTTTAGTGAGGAATCTTTTAAAACTGGAGTCATATTTTTCTAAAATATTTTCACTTGACTCTGTTTCAGTATCAGATTCTTGTTGAGTTGTTTCTAAATCATTTTTGAGTTTTAAATTTATTTCTTTCTGCTCAACAAGTTCTGTTCTCAGAAGATCAATCTCAGATTCAAGATTGCTTTTCAGCTTCTTGTATTTGAGTTTAATCTTGCTGTAGCTTTCCAACATGTCAGATAAACTTTCAACAAGTTCAGCTCTGGAGAGTTCAGAAAATACCTCTTCAGAGTCAGAGTCTGATTCTGACTCAGATTCAGATGATGACGTTCCTTCATCTTGATCATTTGTGTTGGCCATCAGCGCAACATTTGCACATTCTTCCTCAGATTCAGAAGATGATTCAGATTCATCTGAGTCATCCCATGTAGCCATCAGAACCTTTTTCTTTTTATCAAACTTCCTTTTGGGTTTTTCCTTTTGAAGTTTGGGACATTCACTCTTGTAGTGTCCAGGTTCTTTACATTCATAGCAAGTGACCTCTTTCTTGCCAGATCTTCTGTGTCCAGAAGATTCTCTCTTTTGATCAGATCTTCTGAAGTTGTTGAACTTCTTCCCTTTGTGCTTCCAGAGTTTGTTGATCCTTCTGGACAGCATGGATAGTTCATCTTCTTCTTCAGAAGAAGATTCCTCAGAGCTTTCTTCATTTACCTGAAAAGCTTTAACAGATTTGTTAGATTTAAAAGCTAAGGATTTACCTTTATCTTTCTTCTGGGGTTCATCTTCCTCCAGCTCAATCTCATGACTTCTCAAAGAACTGATGAGTTCTTCTAATGAGATTTTGTTCAGATCCTTGGCCAGCTTCAATGCAGTCACCATAGGTCTCCATCTGGTAGGAAGACTTCTGATGATCTTCTTGACATGATCAGATGTTGAGTAGCCCTTGTCCAGAACTTTCAACCCAGCTGTTAGAATCTGAAATCTGGAAAACATAGTCTCAATGTTCTCAGATTCTTCCATCTTGAACGCTTCATACTTCTGTATCAGCGCCAGAGCCTTTGTTTCTTTCACCTGAGAGTTTCCCTCATGAGTCATTTTGAGAGACTCAAACATATCATGAGCAGTGTCTCTGTTGGTAATCTTCTCATACTCTGTATGAGAGATTGCATTAAGAAGTATGGTTCTGGCTTTGTGATGATTCTTGAATTCTTTCTTCTGCTCCTCAGTCATTGATTTTCTATCAATCTTTTTGCCATCCTTAGTAGGATGTTCATATCCGTCAATGACTAAATCCCAGAGATCAGCATCATACCCCAAGAAAAAACTTTCAAGTCTATCTTTCCAATAATCAAATTTTTCTCCATCAAACATTGGAGGTTTGGTGCTGATTCTGTCTCCTTCATATTTGTTGCTTGATGTAGGAATATCACCCATATTAGCAACCAAATAAATAACAGAGTATTCTTCTCACTGGATCTTTATCTGTCACGGTTAAGTGAATGCACACGCAGAACCGGAGCTCTGATGCCAACTGAAGGTGAGAAAATACTTAGAAGGGGGGTTGAATAAGTATGACAGAAAATAATCAAAGATAAAAACTCAAGTATTTTTATCCTGGTTCGTTGAACTCAACTACTCCAGTCCACCCTTTTCAAGAGTGATTTGCCTTTCTCAACAAGGACTTAATCCACTATTCAAATCAACTGATTACAAATAGCAACACCTAAGAACAACTGTTCTTAGTCTTCTCAAGAGCTACTGATCTAACCTAGATCCTCTTAAGGAAAACTTCCTTTACAAATTAATGTAATACAATGTAAGAGTAATAAATTGCTTCTATGAAAGCTATAAACACAACTGTGTTATTTCTCTAAGTTTAGAACAAAGTATGAACTATAAAGAATATGAGAGCTTGAGAGTTTCTTCGCTTGAGAGTAAGTTTTTCAAACTTCGTCACTGAAGAAAGTGCTATGATATCCTTTATATAGCCACTTGAATATTGGAGAGAATATAATACCGTTGGAGAAGATATTTTCAATATCAAATAGTACTGTCCTTTGTACTATTGCAGCAGAGAGACGGCGCACAAAATGTGGGTTTAGCAATTGTCTGCTGAGCTGTGAATTTACCATATATGGAATGTATCAGAGGAATAATCTTCTTGCAGAGATTTATGTCTATCCCAATTAAGGAAAGATTTGCTGGCATATTCCAACGGATATATTAAAATAATCTTCTTCAAATAATTCTTCAGATAGTTCAGATCAACAATCAATATCAGAGTCTTCAGTCTTCAGAATCTTCTGGAAACTTCAGAGCCTAAGATGTTCTTCAGATGTTGCTGAATCAGAGTCTGGTGCAGCTGTGTGCTTGAAGCGTAACATGCTCTTAGATCAGAGTCTTCACTCAGATCAGAGTCTTCTCTCATTCAGAGTCTCTTCACTCAGAGTCTTCTTTCATTCAGATTCTTGATAATATATGCAGCGTGTTGTATCTTCAGAATCTTGATGACTAAGCTCTTATACTTCAGATTCTTCTAATCTTCAGATGCTCTTGAGCCATTCAGAATTTATTGTTCACATCAAATTTGCTCTTTAAGATTAAAATCTTTTGTGCCTATAGAAAACAGTTTAGAACAAATTTAGAGTATAATTCTTGTATACAAATTATCATTAATGTTATCATCAAAACATAGAGATATTACTAAGACACAATCTGTGCTCTTACAGAGATTACTAGTTTGAATACCCTCAACTCACACTCTCGTGGTCTTGAATCAGATCTTATCCCTAAAGCCCTATGCCTGCTCTCGCTAGCCCATAAGTGTTTAGAGATAATTTTTGGAAACTAAATAATTCTAATTTATCTTAAAGCGCTCTCGCTGTATTTAATTTAAATGCCTAACTTTAGCTATCTGGTTAAAATCTCACACTCTCGTGGTCTTGACCCAACCTAATACCCTTTTCTTACTCTCGTAACGAAAAGGTCGAATTCAATTAAAAAGCATCAGCCAGAATGTTAAGCGATTAATTATTTTAGCCCATGGTTATATTTTACCGGTTAAGTTGGTTATAACTACATACCGCCCTAAGGTATTTAGCTACTCATCGAGGTTAAATCAGACTCAGAGTTAATTATTGACTTACTAATGGCAGAAAAATAAAAAGACATTATAAATAAATTAAATTGCAATAATTGAAAAACCTGATTAACAAATATCTGAGTAGACTCCTTCTTCCACAGACCGGAAGGCTTGGAGTAGGCGGAAATAAAAATTAAAACGAATGCTGAAGGCTGGAAACAAATAAAAGTATAACAATTCCCTAATGTTGGAAATTGTTACACGGTTGGTTTGGATACAAATAAAATAAGACAGGAAACAAAATAATGCTGGAAAAATAATTCTGGTGGTAAGGTAATTCGGCAGAGCTTCCGCAGGAAATTTGGATAATGAAGTCTGTTCTGAGTTCTCCTGAGCTGGTCCTATTTATAGAGCTTCCAATGGGATGGTGCCTTGGTCTTTTGCTTCTTGGGCTTTGCTGGAGTGGTTGAGAAAATGTTGGGAAGTGGCAGCAGAAAATGGGAGAAGTCGTCCTCACGTGCTGCCTTGAGGAGAATTACTAGGAGGAGTGGTCTTCAGTGGTGGCTTGACGTAGTCTGAGTCAAAATCAAGTTATATCCTTGTCACGGGCGTAACAAGGTCTTCACGCTCGTTATTTGATGATTTCAAGTGTCACGGTCGTGGCCACTTCCTCACGGTCGTGATGGCCCAAAGTAAGGTGTCACGGTCGTGACACCCTTGTAACGACCGTGGCCGTAACAAATTATGCAGACTTTATGCAGGCTTCTGTCTTGCTTCATTTCTTGTGGTTTCTTTCGTTCTTTTCTTCTTAACTCATGATTTGGCCTCACATAACGATGTACCTGCAAAATGGTAAGAAAAACTCGAGGAATCGAGCGTTAAAACGGTGGATGCGCGATAAAAGTCAATGAAATCTAGCGATATAATCGATGCGTTTTCTCGTCATCATCATCCACCGTTTCATCTTGTATGATTGTGGGAAATTCTCATGCTGTCTTGCACTACTCGACCGATGGTTTACCTCTCATCTGCCAAGAACTCATATCCTTTGGAGGCTTCCTACCAAAAGCGCATGGGTTTCTAAACTCGTCACACTCAGACACCATGATATCACATGGTATGACACCAGCATCGGTGACCAAGTCATGATTCCTAGCTACGGAGATTTCCCCAATGTGCCTCTCATTGGGATAGAAGGGGTGATCACCTATAATCCTATTCTCGCTCAGCGTTAACATGGGTATCCTACCGGACCAGAGCCCGAACCAGAACTGTTGAGGCCTTGCTTCTGTGAGACAAGTCGCAACCAAAAACTAGAAGAAAATGCTCAATACGCTCAAAGAGATCCACACCTCTTAGGCCCAACTCCAATGGGGAATGCAAGCTGTTTAACCACCAGGGGGTACCTGCTATGGTCAAAAGAAATTGCTTTAAACATGTTCTACACTCATGACTATGAGATAACCATGGAGCTTGAGGTCCCCGCAACTAGGGGAGAGCTAAGATACGCTTTGGTCAAAGCGCAAAGAGAGAACGAAGACCTGTGGGAGATTATCCGCCAGGACCAAGTTCATGTCAGAGTCCAAGAAGGAGAAGGATCATCTTGTTAGATTGATCTTTATTTCACCATTTCCCTGCTTTCCCTAAAAAAGGATTGAAATCCTGTTTGTTGCATTTACTTTCATTTTCCTTGTAAGAAAGGTCTTGCTCTTTAGCAAGGGCCACTCTATTGTAATAGATTTCCAGCTATCAAATGAAAAACGCTTTTTAAGCATGTCGTTACATGTTGTTCTAACTTTTTGTTTGTAAACAAAAAATTGAATTTCCTTGAATGGCTTATGCATCCGCATTTGCATTTGCATGTGCATCAGTCCTGCATTTGGGTTCCGCAGCTCATCCTTTGTTCTTGTCCAGAAGGAGATAAGGAGTCACGCTGAGTACCCACAGATACAACACACGGTCCCAAGCTCAAAAGAAGATGGAAGATAACGACCAAAGGTTCGATCAAATGGATAATGACATTGAAGGGATCAAAGGGGACGTCAACCAGATCATGGAAGTCCTCAACATAATCAAAGCGAAAATGGATACGCAACCTACAGTGATCTCTGAAGTTACCACAGCAGCGGCCAATGTCACAATAGCTCCTGTTACTTCAGCAGAGTTTCCCTACGGCATGTCCCGGGATTTTGTGCCGCCATTCAACAACATGCAGTCTTCAAGTCTCAATCCCCTATTCGACTCAACAATCAGAAACCCTATTTTCACTCAAGCAGGTGGGCCTACCACAGTACGACCAGTTTTCGCCAATCAACAGCCAATCTTTGATATACCCGATGGATCTGAAGCTGAGGACGAAAAACACGAAAAATTACGAGTGGAGATGGACATCATGGCCAAAAGGATGAGGGCCATTGAAGGAAATCATGTTTTTGGATCTGATGCCAAGGATCTATGTCTGGTATCTGGATTGGTGTTTCCTCAGAAATTTAAAATGCCAATCTTTGACAAATATGAGGGGACCACTTGTCCTAAAGTGCACCTAATCATGTACTGTAGGCGGATGGCTCCGCATATTGAAAATGATAAACTGTTAGTACACTATTTCCAAGATAGTCTTAAAGGGGCTTCGGCTAAGTGGTATCTCGGTTTAGATCAAGCTAAAATCCACAGTTTCCAAGACCTTTCAGATGCTTTTATTCAACAGTGTAAGTACAACATGGACCTAGCTCTCGACCGCCGTCAGCTTCTCAGCATGACGCAGAAAAATACTGAAACCTTTAAGGAGTATGCGCAAAGATGGCGCGGAACTGCAGCACAAGTAGAGCCTCCCCTTACTGAGAAGGAGTTGGCAGACTGGTTTGTGGATACAGTTCGACCAGAATTCTATGAATGTTTGATCAGCAGTGTTACAACAAATTTCTCTAATATTGTGGCAGTGGGAGTTAAGGTAGAAGCAGGTTTAAAGAGTGGAAAAGTGACCACTCCAAATATTACCTAAAGCGCCAGCACGACAAGGAAGCCAATCAACACTTTCCACAAAAAGAAAGAGGGAGAGGTGAGTGCAATCACATATGGAAAGAAAGCACAGAGCTCACGAAGCCACCACCAACAGTACCAACCATCATATGTGGTGGCAGTAACCCCGGTTTTTCAACCTTCTTCACAGCATGGTCCCCAACCTGGGGCATCCAGCAATCAGCACCAGTATCAGCCTGGCAATTAGCAACATTATCGCACCAATAATCAGCAACAATACCAGCAGTCGCAGGGTCAACAACCTCAGAATAGAGCCCCGAGGGAAATTATCAAGCAAATAGGCCAAAGATACAGCCTATTCCAATGAGTTACACCGACCTGTTTCCCATGCTAATAGAAAGAGGGCTGGTTAAAACAAGAAAATTAGGTGCTCCACCTAATCCACTCCCGTTCTATTACAATGAAAATGCTCGCTGCCTATTTCATGAGAATGCTCCAGGCCACGATCTCGAAGGTTGCTTCGCCCTTCAGCATCTAGTTCCTGAACTAATTGAAAGGAGAATTCTATCCTTCGAAGATAATCCCCCCAACGTTATGAGCAACCCTCTTCCAAATCATGGTGGAGTCAACGCCATTACTGAAGAAGGGGAGGGGTCAGAAGACAAGAAAGTTACTACTGTTGGTGAGATCAAAGTGCCATTAGCAGACCTACACAAACGCCTCGCTCAGGCATGGTCACTCAAGACATCTCACGGAAATTGCAAAGAATGTATGCTGAATCCTGAGGGTTGTGACGCTGTGAAAAAGGACATTCGGGCTATGATTGAACAGGGAATGATAGAAATCGCTCGCCGAAAAAAGGAAGAAGATGTGGCAGTTATCGAACCTGTGTTCAACATACCAGGAGAGCCCAACAAAAGAGCCGTATTCAGAGATGATAACAGTAACAAAAACTACAAGAACGTTCGGCCAGTATTTCGCGATGACGCACCCCTGAAATTTGGGAGGGGACAGACTAGGTTTGAGCCGAGGGGAGGATCCAAGCCTCACCCAAGAGCCGTAACACCAAAACAAGATTATTCATGGTGTGAGGGGATTTTCAAAGAAAAGAAACCAGCAAGTGTGGCCAACATTGCCAGTGGAAGCAAAATGACCCGGAGTGGTCGCATCTACCAACCTCGAACATATAATGAGGCTCCTCCACCAGCAGTTTCTGTTCAGAAAACTCCTGTTCCTCAGAAGCTTGTTCCAGAGGCAGTCACCGCCAAAGAACCTTTAGTTAGAGGAAAAGAAAGTCTCAAGAACGATGAAGAAGAATTCTTGAGAATCATTCGACGAAGTGATTACAGGGTAGTGGACCAACTAAACCAAACACCCTCCAAGATCTCGGTCATGGCTTTGCTTTTAAGCTCTCCAGCACACCGCCAGGCATTGCTCAAAATCCTGACACAGGCCCACGTCACTAAAGATATTACAGTGGGGCAGTTTGACTCCGTTGTAGCAAATATCACTGCCTGCAACACTTTGAGCTTTGATGATAACGACCTGACAACTGAGAAGCGTAAGCACAATCGTGCTTTACATGTGTCAGTCAAATGTGAAGAAGATACAGTGTCCCGAGTTCTTGTCGACACAGGATCAACACTCAACATAATGCCTAAAAGGACTTTGGCCAAGCTGGCATATCAAGGTGCTACCATGAGACCAACTTCTCTCATAGTCAAGGCATTTGACGGATCCAGGAGAACCGCGATAGGAGAAGTTGATCTTCCTATCCTAATCGGACCACAAGTCTTCAAAGTCACCTTCCAGGTGATGGACATAAATCCGGTCTACAGTTGTCTATTGGGAAGACCATGGATTCACGCAGCCGGCACTGTCACTTCCACTCTCCACCAAAAAATGAAGTTTGTTGTGAATGACCAGTTGGTCATTGTCCATGGAGAAGAAGACTTAATGGTGAGCAACTTGTCATCATTCCGATATATTGAGGCTGATGAAGATTCCCTCGAGACGGCCTTCCAAGCACTAGAAATAGCTCACGTTGTTCTAGTTGATGAATCAGACATAACCCGTGGGCCATCATTTACCTCTGCTCAAAGTATTAAGGCAGCACTGAAAGCTGGAGTCCCATTGGGATGGGAAGAAGTCATCGAAGTCAATGCTCGAGCCAAGAATGATCGACAAGGGTTGGGTTACAAACCAACTCCAGAAGGCGAGCTAGAAGAAAGCACCATGAAGAAGAAGTCTTTAAAAGAGATATTCATCAGTGGCGGCGTGCAAGTCAATGCCATTATTGTTGAAGATGAAGATGGTAATCTGAATCATCTAATAACTAGGGGAGGAGCAGCGTTGCGCAATTAGGAAGCTGTGGAAGTTCCCATCTTTTTACCTTTAGAGTAATTCACTATGCTTGTTAGCTTTGTGTTTTTCTTTAAAAATTCCGGGTCTTGCCCAAGGCCTGCGAATTATTTTGTATTGGGCCATTTTCCAAAATTTGAAAATCATTAACGAAAAAGTGTTTTTGTTAAAACTCTTGCTATTTGTTTTGCGCATCATTTTCACTCTTTTTGTTAAAATAAAAATGGCAATCTTTTTTGAAAAAAAAAAAAACAACCCTTCACCTGCATGTCTGTGTGTGTGTGCCTAATTATTCCAAAATAAAACATGCAGAATACCTCCATCAACCACAAAATCCTATGATCCTTCGGTTCCTTCTACTAGCGGTTCATTTGTCTTTCAAGCTGAAGAAGAGAATGACGAAGAGTTAGAAGTCCCATAAGAGTTAAAGAGAATGGCTGAATACGAAGATGTTTATCTCCAACCCCACAAAGAGCAGACTGAAGTCATCAACTTGGGGTCCGAGGAAGACAAAAGAGAAGTCAAGATCGGGGCATCATTAAGGACAGAAATCAAAGACAAGCTGATAACAATCCTCAGAGATTTTGTTGACGTATTTGCTAGGTCCTACCAAGATATGCCAGGGTTGGATACTAACATGGTCATGCACAAGCTCCCCCTGAAGCCAGAATGTCCTCCGGTCAAACAAAAGCTTCGCAGGTCGAGACCAACATGGCGCTTAAAATCCGAGATGAGGTCAAAAAGCAAATTGATGCCGGCTTTTTAGCAGTATCCAAGTATCCAGAATGGGTGGCAAACATTGTACCAGTCCCGAAGAAGGATGGCAAGGTCAGGATGTGCGTCGACTACAGGGATTTAAATAAAGCGAGTCCAAAGGACGACTTCCCTCTACCACAAATTGATACTTTGGTGGATAACACAGCAAGCTTTGCAGTTTTCTTATTCATGGACGGATTTTATGGTTATAACCAGATAAAAATGGATCCAGATGACATGGAGAAAACAACCTTCATCACACCATGGGGCACCTATTGTTATAAGGTCATGCCTTTTGGTTTGAAGAATGCGGGGGCAACGTATCAGAGAGCTATGGTCACACTCTTTCATGATATGATGCACAAAGAAATCGAAGTGTACGTGGACGACATGATTCCAAAATCCCAAAGTGAAGAAGACCACATGGATCATCTGCTGAAGTTATTTGAGAGACTCCAAAAATATCAATTGAGATTGAATCCAGCAAAATGCACCTTCGGAGTTCGCTCAGGCAAGTTACTTGGCTTCATCATTAGTCAGCGAGGAATTGAAGTAGACCCTGACAAGGTTAAAGTAATCCAGGAGATGCCTGCTCCCAAAACTGAGAAACAAGTCAGAGGCTTCCTCGGACGTCTGAATTACATCTCCAGGTTCATCTCCAATCTGACCCCTACCTGCACACCGATCTTCAAGTTGTTACAAAAAGATCAAACAGTGGTATGGAGTGAAAACTGTCAGGCCGCATTTGAGAAAATCAAGCAGTACTTGCAAGAACATCCAATGTTGATTCCTCCGGTACCCGGAAGGCCTTTGTTCATGTATATGACAGTATTAGAAGATTCAATGGGCTGCGTCTTGGGCCAGACTGATGAGTCAGGAAAGAAAGAACACGCAATCTATTATCTAAGCAAGAAGTTCACTGACTGTGAGAGTCGTTACTCTCCCCTGGAAAAAGCTTGTTATGCATTAACATCGGTCGCCAAGCGTCTGAGGCAATACATGATTTGTCACACTACAATGCTGATTTCTAAGATGGACCCCATCAAGTACATCTTTGAAAATCCAGCTCAAACAGGAAGATTAGCCCGATGGCATATGCTCTTATTAGAGTATGATATCCAATATGTTGCTCAAAAATCTATCAAAGGAAGTGTCTTGTCAGAACACCTCGCAGAGCATCCTATGGAAGATTATCAACCACTCAAGTTTGACTTTCCTGATAAAGATGTGATGTATATTCAGCGCACGAAACCAGAGCCTGGTCCGAAAGAAGGTCCCGAGCCTGGATCCCGCTGGGAGATGATGTTCGAAGGAGCGTCAAACGAAAATGGACATGGCGTCGGAGCTGTTCTGAAAAATCCAACTGGAGGGTACACTGCGGTCACAACCCGACTTTGTTTCTCATGTACAAACAACATAGCCGAGTATGAGGCCTGCATCTTAGGATTGGAAGCTGCCATTGATCTCCGCATCAAAATCTTGGAAGTAATTGGTGATTCTGCTTTGGTGATATACCAACTCCAAGGAGAATGGGAAACCAGGGATGAAAAATTGATCCCTTATAAGACCCACATCTTAGAGATGGCTGAACATTTCGATGAAATTACCTTCAAGCACGTACCAAGGGCAGAAAATCATATTGCCGATGCGCTAGCCATGATGGCATCAATGTGGAAGGTCCAGTTTGTCAATGAGGCACCTCTGATTCGCATCGAAAGAAGGACAGTTCCCGCATATGTCATGGCAATAGACGAAGAATCTGATGAGAGGCCATGGTTTCATGACATCAAGAATTTTCTCCAAAATCAAGAGTATCCCGCTAACGCGTCCACAATGGATAAAAGAGCAATACGAAGGTTGTCATCTAAATTTTTCATCAGCAATGGTACCTTGTACAAGAGAAATCATGACATGGTCTTACTCCGATGCGTCGATGAAAACGAGGCGAATCTCATAATGACCGAAGTACACGAAGGAACCTTCGGCACCCGTGCGAATGGCCACGCCATGGCTAAGAAAAATATTAAGAGCGGGCTACTTCTGGTTAACCTTGGAGACGGCCTGCATACTCTTTGCTCGAAAGTGTCATAAATGTCAAGTTTATGCCGATAAAGTGCATGTCCCTCCACATCCTCTCAATGTGATGACATCACCTTGGCCTTTTGCAATGTGGGGCATAGATATGATTGGGGAAATAGAGCCAAAAGCTTCCAACGGCCATCGCTTCATCCTTGTCGCAATTGATTATTTCACCAAATGTATGGAAGCAGCGTCATACGTGTTGCACCCTAAAATTTGCTCAACCTTTTCTTGCTTGATTTATGTTTCCTTGCATTTCATTTGCATAGTTACATCATGTACATAGTTCAATCATTGGCATATCATAGCATAGCATGCATCCAACAAGGGATCAAGGGTGTCTATCAAGAGAAGAGCCTAGCAAGAGGTGTTATCCAAGTTTGAGAGATCATCCAAGCCATCAAGAAGTGATTTGAAGTCTTGAGATGTTGAGTGCCTACATGTGGGTTTTGCTCCTATCTTGAGGAGTATTGAGAATCATCAGTGGGATGTGAAACATGGAATGTCAATTTTAGGTGTTTATGGATCTCATGGAATGCCTAGAGGGCCCTATTGAAGCTGAGACAAGTCATTGATTCAAGTACAAGAGCCACAGTTGAGGTGCAGTCATCTAGGATTTCATCTGGGTCAATCCTAGGTCAGTTGAGTAATTCAAGAGCATCAAAGCCTACTTTGAGGTCATGGGGTTCATGGATTGGTATGTTGATACATGTGTGGTGTTGTGCCAAGATCAAGCAAAGAAAAATCAAGAATGTGGGAAGTTGCTAAACTAGGGCTTCAGTGTAAAATCCCTTGTTTAGTGCCTAACTTCAAAGCCACATAAGTCAAAATAAAAGTTTCAAATGGATCTTTGGCCAACATGAAACTTGTAGAGAATCTCAATACCTTTAATTTGAGTACTAGAAGTCCTCAAGGGGATTCGTAGAACTGAAGTTATGGTCCTTGCAAGTTACAGGTCATCAGATGACTATGAAATTTATCTGTGAAAGTCACTTGACTTCCAAGCAACGTTTTCCCTTCAAGGAGCTTTCAAATGGACTTTTGGACAACATGAGAGATATAGATCTTGATCTTAGCTTTCCATATAGTACTAGAAGTCCTTGATAGGATTTGTAGAACTCAAGTTATGATCTTTGCAGGCCAGGGGTATTTTGGGTATTGGTGATTATAGGTCTTTTGTGATCATAGGTCCATAACTCCAACTTGCATGCTTCAAATGGAAAATTGTTCAACATGGAACTTGTTCAAAATGATGTTTTTAGTGCAATAAAGTGGCAATCAGAGCTTGTATTGGCTTGGAACACAGAGTTGCTTGAAATGGCTTAAAAAGGAAGAAATTAAAGTCATTAAAAGGCCAAAATTTGGGGAAAATTGTTTTGTGGCCAAATTGAACAACATTATATGTCATTTTGATCAGAAAAGGCATTTTGAGAAGGTTGGCAATAGCACATTTTGGATTTAAGGTCAATTACATATACTTTCATTTGGTAACTTAAGATTGAAGCAGCATAGCCATTTCACACCATGGGATCAAAAACAAGGAAGCTACCATTCCCATTCAATTTTATATGTCATGAGAGGAGAAATTCAACTGAAATTGAGAGTTGTAGCAAGGAAAAACACTAGCTGTGCAAAAGGGATTTTCAAGGAGCAAGAGAAATTCAATTTCTCATTGTGGCAGTTACAGAACTTTCTAGAGTGTTCTAACACACTCTATATATTGTTTGCAATGAGTTCAGATGGTTTTTTGGGCAAGAGGTGAAGAGAATCAAGAGAGAGCAATTGAAATTTTCCCAACTGCATCAAGAATCGTGTTTTGCATTTGGTGAAGATTCAAGGCAAATTGCTTGTTTCAGAAGCTTGGGGAAGTGTTCTTGAGTGAATCTGGAAAGAATTGAAGCTTGAATCGAGCAATATCCTCATCTGTTCATCACATTAAACCAGGTCTGCATTTTTCAACTTTTGGATTTAATTATGGAGAATTGATTAGAAATGAATATGAGGATAGGGTAGTATTGATGCTAGGATGGATTTCAGTACAAGAATCGTGTGTTTAGAGACACTTTAGGTGTGACGTAGATTTCTGTTGAAGCATGTAACTCCTAGTTCTTGAGGTTTTAATGGCGTTTGGATGGTGAGAATTGATCAGTGAAGAGTGTAGTTCATGTTAGTGCCTTTAATTGCAAGAATTGAGTGATTCAAGATTTGAGCCATATTCTGAAACTTGTATCGGTTTTTGAGTTGGAGTGAGAATCAATGGATTTGGAGGTCATAATTGGACTCAGGGTGAAAAAACGAGTGGAAAGGGATGTTTAGTTGTTGCGTTTGATGCACTTTGGTGTAACTCTCACCGGAGACGAAGGTGGCGCTGCAGCTCAGGCCACCGTCCCAAGGTCTCCCCTCATATTTGAAATTTGGAGAAGATGAAGTTTTGGACGTTGGATCTTGTTTGACTGTTGACTGAAGTAGCAAACCAAGGGCCACGATTTCGTTTCAAAAGCTGAAGAGAGTGAGTTGACAAAACTCTGCGTTTCATTAAACGCATTTGGGTGGGCCTTAGTCGTTTCTTGCTATACACACCCTGCACTTAGGCCCATGGTGAATTACAACGTGAATACATTGCTATTTGCCACAAGCATTTTCCATTTTCCATTTCATTTTCTGATTTTGTTTTAATTTCGTTTTGGGCTTAGTGACTCATTTGATATACACACCCCCATTCTGGGCCCAGCCTGGATTATAACATGATATAATTGCTATTTGCAACGCTGTTTTCTTTATTTCCATTATATTTTCTTTTATTTTGTCATTTTCATATAGGTTAGGAATAAATTCACAACAAATAGGAAAATTAACATTTTTAGGCTAGATTTTTTTTCCCTTGACTCCTTAAAGAGTCTAGAATTTAATAGGATTGATAAATTATTAATTCATGCATTTTAGAATTTAATTGCATTTTTTGAAGTTTAAGTGGTTTTATTTTGAATATGTTTGATACATGATCTTGCTGATTTTAGTATGGATGATTGGTGTGGTTAGCTTAGATATGCATGTACCCCTATTAATTTTCTCATAATTTTGTGAGAGAATTTTAGGATATTTTGAACATTAAACATTAGGTGTTGTAGTTTTAGGGTTTTAGAATAGCGCCCTTAGGTTTAGGGCATAGTTTTAGGTCTTAATGGATGGTTAACCCCCTGGTTTTTGTATGGAGTGATTCTTAAGAGGTTTAGGAACCCTTAGAATTTTTTTCTAGGATTTTACAATCATTTTTGGTATTTTAATTAGATTTAGTTTTAAGTCTAACATTTAGGTGTTTCTAATGCACTAACTTGACTAGTTTAACTCAATAGTTCCCCTTAGATTAGGGTGGTGGTGCTCTTGTGCTTGGATGAAGATGAAGACCAATTGAAGATGCCTTGGAGAGCTTGAAGGATCATGGACATGAAGATTTTCTCATCTTGTGGATGCTTGTCAGGAGCTTAGGGAAACTAGGGTTTTAGGAAGAGCATTAGATTAGTTTTGTTTCTTTCTTCAAACATGGAGTATATTGTTCATATCCATTCAATCCAATGATATAAAGTCCTCTTAAAGAAGTCACATCTCTCCTTTGGAGGGATGAATGGCATGCTTTAAGAGTAGAACTTTGAGGATGTCTTCCTATTACAGTGTTAAGATCTTAATGGCTTCCCTTGGTTGTCATTAAGTTACTTAACATCTCAACTTGATCTTGTTGAATGATTCTCCCTTGGAGGTGCTTGTTGAAGCTTGGTGAAGAGAAAGTTTAGTGCTTGTTGAAGCTTGTTGAGGATGAAGTTTGTGCTTGTTAAAGCTGGTTGCTTGTTGAAGCTAGGGTTTTGCTACTTGTTGAAGTTGAAGTTAGGAGCTTGTTGAAGCTGTTTACTGATTGAAGTTTGAAGCTTGTTGAAGCTTGGTACTTGTTGAATATTGAAGGTTTGTTGAAACTTGAAGAGAGGAGCATTCATGAAGATGAAGGTTGTTGCTGCCAGAGCTGCTGCTTGTGCTGTTTGCTGTAGGAGTTTAGTGCTGCTGCTTGGGCTGCCTCCTCTGCTTTGGGTTTTGTTTTCTGTATTGTTTGTTGGCTTGTGCAGCCTGCCCCTTTGGTTTGAAGTGAATATTGATTCACTTTGCCTGTTGTTTTCCCAGGTTCGACGTTCAGTGGGACTCCCTTGTCTCACTTGTATTGCTGCATTCCATGCATTTTACTGTATTTGCTTGCTTGCTTTTCTATTTATCCCCTAGGATCTCTGATTTCCTCTGTGCAGGAGGGAATTATGACAGACATTAGGATTCTTATCCATGCATGAGAACATTAGGTTAGTTTTTATTCCCTTTTCAACCCTAGGCTTTTTAGAGCTTCTTTCTCTTTTTATCTCAAAACAACTCAAAAATACAGTAATAAGGTTAATCGATGTCGTACGTTACGAGCCTTAAGCTATTTGAGAAAGGGTTGCTGGAGAGCTTCTTTCCAGTAGTCTGGCTGCTTAGCGTGGTACCCTTTGGGTGACACGCGACGTAGTCACTCTCAAATCATAGTCTCTAGTGCGTCAGAGATTGCAAACAAACTAAAAAAACACTTCTTTCGTAAAAGATTCAAAACAAACATCAAAGTGTCATTTTTGTCCGCTTGGACTCTTAATCAAGAAAAACCCTTTCATAAGGTAATAAAAACAGTCAGACAAGCTTGTGTCTTCCGTAGCCCGAACTACGTTTGCTCTGATCTTTCATGCTGTATGAAAGTACGTAGGCATAGGATGCCGTATCCTAGCGAGCAACTTTCCCACCTTTCCCGTAGGTAGGCGAACTACGTTGACTCTGATTTCTCGTTCCAGACGGGAATACGTAGGCATAAAGTGCGATACTTTGCCGAGTCATTTTCTTTTCTTTTTAACCCAGACCTGTAGAGTAGATAGAATAACAATCCCTTAGCAGAAAACAAGCGTGGATCCCGTCGAGTACGGCGGACGTGAGGGGTGCTAATACCTTCCCCTTGCGTAATCGACTCCCGAATCCAGGAATTTGGTTGCGACGACCATTCCTTTCCCGTTTTGTGTTAGGTTTACTCTGAGCGTTTCATTTCCCTCCGTTGGGATAAATAACGCACGGTGGCGACTCTTCTGTCATAGCCGGCGCCGATTTTCGCAGTAGCGACCAATACGCAAATGTGACAAAGCAAGTGGTTGCACGCTTCATCAAAAAGGAGATTGTCTTCCGATATGGTATCCCTAACCATATCATCACTGACAACTGGTCGAATTTGAATAACAAAACGATGAAGGAACTTTGTGACGATTTCAAGATCAAACATCACAATTCGTCTCCTTACAGACCTAAGATGAATGGTGCAGTTGAAGGTGCAAACAAAAACATCAAAAAAATAATACAAAAGATGGTCGTAACTTACAAAGACTCGCACGAGATGCTACCATTCGCTTTGCACGGATACCGAACATCGGTGCGCACTTCGACAGGGGCAACCCAATTTTCCTTAGTGTATGGGATGGACGTTGTGCTACCCATTGAAGTCAAAATACCTTCCTTGAAGATTTTGACGGAAGCAAAGCTTGATGAAGACGAACGGATAAAAGAAAGATTTGACTCGTTGAACCTCATTGACGAAAAAAGAATGACGGCCATGTGTCACAGTCAAATCTATCAACAAAGGATGATCAGAGCGTTCAACAAGAAGGTTCGCCCCAAAGAGTATAAGGAAGGAGAGCTTGTGCTTAGAAAGATCCTGTCAACTCAAAAGGATATGCGTGGCAAGTGGATGCCCAACTATGACGGCCCTTTCGTTGTAAAGACTGTCTTCTCCGGAGGATCTCTGATTCTCGAAACTATGGATGGCGAACAACTCAAGTATCCCATCAACTCAGACGCAGTGAGAAAATACTACGCCTAAAACGAAATACCTAGAAAGGAGATTTCAGTACTTCATCAAGATGAAAGCCCAATGTTCTAAAGCTGGCAGACGCTGGGGCAGAGTCCTATGCAGAATGTTAGAAGAAAGGTCAACGCCTGTTGTTCTCGTCAGAAGCAGCGAAGCAAGTGAACTGGCAGTCGGAAGGACCGGATTATTATGGGATTCTGTAACCTTTTCTGTTGCCATTTTTTCAAACTTATAAAATTCCCAAGGCTTTTCCTTTTGTAAAGTTCTTGTCTATCAATAAAATCAGATTTTTGGCCAAATCATTGTTATGATCCACTGTTTTTGTTATGCAATTTCACTTATTTGTTAATAAGAATTTTCATGAAAGCAATGTGTTTTGAAAAAACTTAAAGTCTTGTTTTAAAAAGGAAGCACGATTTAACAAAATGATTGAAAAATTCTAGAGGTAATATGATGATATTACATAGTTCTCGAAGTTGTGGAAGTTGCTGTTGCCTTTGACCGGGCTAGATGTGTCCGACAACAATTTTAGCTCTTAAGATAAGACTTCTTCTCTGCAGCATTACGAAGGGATTATTGAGAAAATATCGTTATCTACACCAAAGAAGGAAGTGTCGTCTGACTTGAGGCATTTTGAAACTCAGCGTGACGAGTTCTCTCTTTATTTTGTTTTCCTTTGTTCCTACGGGTTGGTCTGCATCTTACATACAACATCATGCCAGCATACGTATTTGTTTGCATTTCTGGTTTTGGTTTTTGCCTGTTTAGGCTGTTGCCTTCGAGATCCTTTGGTCGTTATCTTTATCTTCGATTTGTTCGCTTCGAAGTCGACATCCCAGGATTCCTTATTTTCTCGGGGAAGTTAGTAGTGACTAGCAATATCCAATTTACACAAACAGGGGGTTGTTACCAATTTTCATCTTCGATTTAAGGTGGTCACCAACAAACTTTGAAAGACTAGTGGTCACTGTCGCTACTGCGAAAATTGGCGCCGGCTGAACAGAAGAGTCGCCACCGTACGTTATTTATCCCAACGGAGGGAAAGGAAACGCTCGAAGTAAACCTACCGCAAAGACGGGAAAGGAATGGTCATCGCAACCAAATCCTGGATTCGGGAGTCGGTTACGCAAGGGGAAGGTATTAGCACCCCTCACGTCCGTCGTACTCGACGGGATCCACGCTTGTTTTCTGGTACGGATTGTTATTCTATCTACTCTACAGGTCTGGGGTTAAAAGAAAAGAAAATGACTCGGCAAAGTATCGCAATTTATGCCTACGTATTCCCGTCTGGAACGAGAAATCAGAGTCAACGTAGTTCGCCTACCTACTGGAAAGGACGGGAAGGTTGCTCGCTAGGATATCACATCCTATGCCTACGTACTTTCATACAGCATGAAAGATCAGAGCAAACGTAGTTCGGGCCACGCACGACACAAGTCTGTCTTGGTTGCTTTTATCTCCTTCTAAAAAAGGGTTTTTCTGATTACTGGTCCAAGCGGACAAAAATGACATTTTGATGAGTTCACATTCTTTTACGGAAGAAGTGTCTTTTATTGGGTTTGAAATTTTATTGTGCTTTTCTGTTTGTTTTGAGAAAGAAGAGACAGAACTCTAACCTCTAGTTGAAAAGGGAATCAAATTAACCTAATGTTATCATGCATGCGTTAAGACCTAATGTCTATCATGCTCCTCTCTTGCGCAGAGAGAAACAGAGATCCTAAGGGATAAACGGAAACAGAAACAATAGCATATATACAATAAAGCAGTAAAATGCATGGATGTAACAATACAAGCGAGGCAAGGGAGTCCCACTCAACCTCGAACCTAGAAAACAACAGGCAAAAGCGAACAAAATTCGCTTTCAACCTAACAGATTAAACAGCAAGCAATACAGTCAGGGAAATTCAAACAATACATCAAAAATTATAAACAACAAAAATAAACAGCAAACGCAATCCTCATCAACATCTGTCTTCAAGTCATCTTCAACCATCTTCAGGCTTCAAGCAAGCATCAGTCTTCATCTTCATAGCCTTCAAGCAAGGTCTCTATCTTCAATCTTTCAATGGCTTTTCTTCAAGTCCCACTCTCCAAGCTGAGGAACAGTCAAAAGAATGAATTGGGATGTTAAGCAGTTAGTTGACCACCAAAGGTGGCAAACAGACTGTTAATAACATATAGAATGTTTCTCTCAAGAGTTCTATCTCTTAGACACTGTCACCAAGCCTTCCAAAGGAAGGGGGTGAGTGACCTAGAGAGACTCTGCATCATAGAGAGGGATGGAGGCAATCAAGACCTTCCATGTTTGTGAATCAAGTTGCTATTCTAGAGCTCTACCTAACTCCTAGATCCTATAACCTTCAACAGCTGCCAGCAAGATACAATCTTCGTCCACTCCTGAACTGAGTCTTCATTCCTTTTGTCTTCAATGGCTTCATCAGCAAAGTCTTCAGCTCAACCCAAACCCCAAGCAGGCCCAATACCCCACACAGTCAAACAATAACCTTAGAGAGGGCACACCACACAATCAATCAATTACAGAAAATATACTAATATTAATAATAGAATAGGGGAACTTCTAGCATTTTCTAAGGGGTCTATCACTTACCCATAATACCCCTATAATCCCATCATCTAATTTGTTCTAGAGAAAACCCAGAAGAAACTTGTTTTGTATACCTAATGTTATGTACAAAATTCTATTTATCTAGTCTAATAATTTCTAACTAAACTCCCTAAAATAAATCCTAAAAAAATTGGTACACAAACCAGGGGGGGACCTAAGATATGTATCTACTTATACTAAAAAAAATGGCCTAAAAAGATCATGAGAACCACCTAAAAGAAATTCTACAAAAACTATATACAACTAAATTCAATTAAACGGTGCATTTTGTGTTTCTTACTTCCCTCCAAACCCAGCTTTGAATCGTGGCCGATGGATCATCATTTCAGTCAACAGAGTCTATTCAATCCAACGCTTCCCAGCTCGTCTTCAACCTTAAACCTAGGGTTTCTATCAACAACCATGAAAACAGAACTCAACACCTCACCTTCTCCTCATTCGTGCAAAGCTCAGTTCTCAACCAAATTCCAACATGTAAAAAGCAAACTCACTCCAAATTTATCCAGGAATTCACTCATATCATTGGTTTCAAGTGTGGTGCCCTAGAACTCAAAACCCGATGCCAACCTCCAACAATGGTGCATGCACAAATCTCAGTATTCTCCAATTTCTTGATATCAAAACAAACACCTCCTATCACTGATCAACCTAAGCTAAAGAACTAATGCTAACACTCAATATGAAGAGAGTTCTATGTCAAAACAGTTTTTATACTCATCCCTCGACCTCCATCAAATCGCATCAAAGGCTCCAGAAAAGTTCATCTAACCACCTAGATCATGTCTAACCTAACAAATACACTTCATGCTAACTAATTCAAGCCAACTCGAAGAAGATACTAACCTGGTGCAAAACTGAAAACAGATGGTGAAGTTCTTGGATTCACAGCTAACAATGCTCTAGGATTGATCAATGGAGGTGGATCTTGATACTATATGCACTTATTCTTGCTCAGATGCTCTGAATTCTTGTAACTGATTCTTCTTGCAACTTGATGTGAAAACTTGCAGCACACGATTATGGCTTCAATTCAACCAGATCTTGCTTGGGATGTGATCAGTGATGATCATGGAGTATGATAGAATCAAAACTTTGAAGGATGATGAAGAATTGAGAGAATTTGGGTGTGATTTGCACAAAAGCAAAATGAAATGCAACTATGAAATTTCTAACAAATGAATCACCAACCCTGCATTGAATGAGCTCTAGGGTTTATATAGATGTGGATGGAAAGTTCTGGAAGATGTTGGAAGCTCCTTACACATTGATCCCTTGTGATTTGGCATATGTTTCTTCTTTTACAAGCAAGCCATGATAACTTTCAAATTTTGAACTAAGCTCAAAAATCCACTATTGCCAATGTTCTCAAAACATTAATTCCAATCAAAATGACCTATAATTCCATCCCATTTGGACATGTATTGAAAAATCTCATTTTTTAAGTCACTTTTATTCATTAAATTCACCTTTATTTGACCAAATTTGCAACCTTGAGCTATGAGCATTTGCCAACTTCCATGACCACTTTTATAGACTCAAAATTTCATTTGGAACAACTTTTATGTTGAACATTTTTCCATTTGAGACTTGCAAGTATGAGTTTTAGGCATATGCTTGAAATGACCCATAATTTCCAAATGACCAAAATACCCTTTGCTTGCCAGAGTCAAAAGTAGAGTTCCACAAATCAGATGAAGGCATACCATACCTTTCTAGAAAGCTAAGATCATGGGGAACAACTTTCATGTTGGCCAGAAATCCATTTGAAAGCTCCTTGAGGGGTAACAGTTTCTTGGAAGACAAGTAACCTTCACAGACAAAATTTCAGATGCCTCTAATGACCTGTAACTTGCAAGAACCATAACTTGAGTTCTATAAATCTCCTTGATGTCTTCCACCACTCAAATTAAAGGTCTTGAGATCTCCTACAAGTTTCATGTTGGCCAAGGATCCATTTGAAGCTTGCATTTTGAATTATCTTTCTTGGAAGTTTGACCTAAATCAGGGGATTTTACACAGAAACCCTAATTTAGAAACTCCTCTTCTTCTTGATTTCTCTTGATTTCTCCTTGGCACAAAACCACATCCATATCTACATGTCCAATGATGAACCCCACATCTTTCAAATAGACCTTGATGACCTTCAACCAAGCATTTGACCTAGGGTTGACCCAGATGAAACCCTAGTTGACTGTCTTCAACTACAGCTCTTGCAATCATATCAATGACTTGTCCCACTTTCAAAATGACCCTCTAGGTCCTCCATGATGTCTATGTACCCTCCATGACCTCAATTCATGACTCCCAACTTCTTTGATGATCTTTAAATACCTTCAAGATAGGAGAGACCGACTGGTTGACCTGCTAACTTTTCAAAGCTTCAACTTCTTTCTTGGATACCTGAACAATATTAAACTTGAATAATACCCTCTTGATAGGCTCATAGAGATAAGAATGGCACTTGGTCCCTTGTTGGATGGCTTGCCCATGCTATGCTATGCAAATGAATGAACTATGTACATGACTTTTTTATGCAAATAACAATGCAATTGAAACATAAACCAAGTGAAGTAGGTTGAGCAAATTTTAGGGTGCAACAGCTGCCCCTATTCAAGCGACTTGGACCCGACTGGGTGAAGCGCGAACGGCCTTCAAACATTCGAGGTACGAGACGGTTGAATACTAAGAACCCGGAAATTTGCCAACCGTAGAAATGAACCGCCCAATTGATCCGACGTCTGATAATTCTGATTTCAACTTCAACCACCTATGTACCGCCACAGGTACTGAGCACTTTTCGTAAAACACTTCTGTCCACAACTGGACTAACCTTATCAACACAAGAAGAGAGACAAATTCGTCAACACGAATAGAGATTCTGTTGTCACAGGATTAATCCTGTCCACATCTGGATCCAAATTTCGCCAAATCACGAATAAACACCAATCTGTCCACGTCAGGACTCACATCACGAAAAAATCTCGGCGCTTCCGCTGGGGAAACATCTCTGTCTAATCACAGGAAACTCCATTCGCCTATCCATACGGGCAAACCATCTGTCTAAACACAGGAAACTTCATCCGCCTATCCATACAGGAAAACCATCTGTCTAAACACAGGTAACAATCTCTGTCCATCACAGGTAACATCTCCGTCAACACGGGTAACATCTCCGTCAACACGGGTAACATCTTCGTCAACACGGGTAACATCTCCGTCAACACGGGTAACATCTCCGTCAACACGGGTAACATCTTCGTCAACACGGGTAACATCTCCGTCAACACAGGTAACATCTCCGTCAACACGGGTAACATCTCCGTCAACACGGGTAACATCTCCGTCAACACGGGTAACATCTCCGTCAACACGGGTAACATCTCCGTCAACACGGGTAACATCTCTGTCAACACGGGTAACATCTCCGTCAACACGGGTAACATCTCTGTCAACACGGGTAACATTCTGTCGAATACAGGAAAATATCTCCGCCTCTGCTGCGGGTAATACTCTGCCAAATACAGGAAAATATCTCCACCTTTGCTACGGGTAATACTCTGTCGAATACAGGTTTTCTGCCTATCTTTGCAGCAGCTAGCTCCATCAATCACATGGGTGACACAATATGAGTCTAGTCTTCCAATTTTCAGTGCTGACATGGCAGCAAATCTGAGAAGGACTCTACCGGGGATTTTCTGATTCCACACTGCCAGACAACTTCCAAAAAATTGATGCACGTAATCTTTTGATGCTGTCACAAAAACAACCTTGAAGAAATACTCCGCTGGAGGGATAAGAGAAACTTAATCAAGCAACTCTGTGGGGAATAATGCCACAATTGACATTATCATTACACATCTCCCGCCGAGATCCTGAATGTTTGGTAATTAATTTGAGCGAGAGCTCCCTCCACCTGTAAGGGAAACAACACTTGAAAACAAACGGTTAACCAACCTGGTTTATGTTTCAGAATGCATATGTTTTGACAATGACACAATGCTCCATTCGACATGGAAATGCTACGCGTTTATATTTGGTAGATGCAAATATGACACTATATGCCAATGCCGATGCAAGCTCGAACTACCGGGATACAGAGAATCGCTTCAGCAAAATAAATGCTGAAGACAATGCCAATTCCTCTGGGGTAACCGGGCGTTACAGAATTATTCCAGCAAAATAAATGCTGGAAGAGTGAAGCCCGCTTCACTGAGGAATAACTGAATGCGCCAATCATGATTGGACTTTTTGCTGGGGAGTGAACGGGTATCACACGGTATTCCAGCAAAATAAATGTCAGGACACACAGCCAACTCTGCCGGGAAGAGTTTTGCTCTTCGAGTTCCACTGGGAGGAAAGAAAACACTTGCTGGAAAGAGAACTCCGCTGGGGATGAAACGATTCTCTTGGGGAAAATCAACTGACTCCGCTAGGGGAGAGTAAATGACCCTTCTGTGAAGGGTAAACTGTCTAAGTACAGCTCACGAGTTGGAAATGTTAATCTTTTGAGGCTAAACCACTCTGCTCGGGATGGGGGAATCCTGTTGGGGGACACCGCACGGTCTGAATACAGCCTTTGATCTGCTGAGAGTGAACGACTTTGCTGGAGGACGTCCTTCGAATAAGCTACGACTAGCTGGGGAATTCGATCCTTCTTCAGTAAGGAACATTGTCATATCAGAAGCGCGACCTGCGCGGGGATCGAGTCTTTCGTTACGAGCTTCTGGTCAGTACTGCAATCTTTCGATCGTCCACTTCATACGGCTACGAACCCTGCAACACCACAAACAAGACAAGACAAGTCTATGCAACCAAATCTATTCAGGTTAGTGTTAGTGACATTATTTTCAGTTAATTCAAAGTTTTAGCAATTATTGGCCAGGGCCAGCGATGTTATACACTTGCTAGTTTTATTAAACCTCGGCGTTGTCATGTACAAAACAGTAAAGAACCAGCATCAAATACTGAATAACATGTTTTATTGATTGGGCCCCTAAATGGGAGGAGTTTTGTACACGGGATGTAACTCCTGAAAAGAGGAAGCTACGCACAACAAATATACAAGTATGCACAAGAAGCATAAATATGATGACAAATCAAATTTGTACACATGTCGGCAACGGGATGTAGACGAACATCATGAGCTGATCCTCCTATGACTCGCCCGACTCTAATGCTTTCCCGGTATCCACACTTCCGAAGAGATTGTATCTGATAATCGACCCCTCAGGTATATTCTTCCGCACCAATACGCACCGCAGTATCAAATCCGGACCGTAGTCGTTTGCTTTTCAAATCCCTAACTTTTGCGTGAACCGCCCTTTACGGGTTTTCAGTTCACCGGGATACCCTTTTTTGCCGAAGCCGCCCAGTGTAGGTTTTCAACTTCGCGGGTGTACATTTTTTCAATTTTATCCCTAATTTTTGCCCGAACCTTTCATTCTGTTTTTGGTTCGCCAGGATGCCCCATTTTTGCCTGGACTCTCTTTTTTTTTTGTCCAGCGGGTCAGTTTCAAGCAAAGTATTTTTTAACTGCGTCCGAAGTCACAGGCGACGTAAAGTCTTCACCGTCCATGGTGGACAACAACAAAGATCCTCCTGAAAAGACTTTTCTGACAACGTATGGCCCTTCGTAATTGGGGGTCCACTTGCCCCTGTGATCTGCCTGTGGCGGGAGCATCCTCTTTAGCACAAGGTCGCCCGCCTGAAAGCTCCGAGGATGTATCTTCTTATCATATGCTTTCTTCTTTCGGCTCTGGTACAAACGACCGTATGCTAGAGAAGCTAGCCTCTTCTCATCCATTAAACTCAGCTGGTTCAACCTGTCTTTCACCCATTCTGCCTCGTCTAGTTTGACGTCTTGCAATACTCTTAGTGAAGGAATCTCAACTTCCAATGGTAACACTGCTTCCATTCCATATACCAACGAGAACGGGGTTGCCCCGGTTGATGTGCGTACCGTCGTACGATAACCGTGCAAAGCAAAAGGTAGCATCTCGTGCCAATCCTTATAGGTCACCACCATCTTCTGAACAATCTTCTTTTTGTTCTTATTGGCCGCTTCAACAGCGCCATTCATATTGGGTCGGTAAGGGGAGGAGTTGTGATGCTCGATCTTAAAACTCTGACACAACTCCTTCATCATTTTGTTATTCAGGTTCGAACTGTTGTCAGTAATTATCCGCTCGGGGATTCCATATCTGCAGATGATATCTCTCTTGATGAATCTGGCTACCACCTGCTTGGTCACATTTGCATAAGATGCCTCTTCCACCCACTTGGTAAAGTAATCGATCGCTACTAGAATGAATCGGTGTCCGTTAGAAGCCGTCGGCTCGATCTTTCCAATCATATCGATTCCCCACATCGAGAATGGCCATGGCGATGACATCAAATTCAGAGGACTCAGAGGCACATGGATCTTATCTGCATAGATCTGGCACCTATGACACTTCCTCGCAAACTTGAAACAATCAGTTTCCATAGTTAGCCAAAAATAACCTGCCCGCAGCAGCTTCCTCGTCATAGCATGCCCACCAGCATGCGTACCAAATGTACCCTCATGTATTTCCTCCATGAGCAGCTTCGCCTCTTTCTCATCTACACAACGTAGTAGCACCAAGTCGTGATTTCGCTTGTACAGGACACCGTCCGGATTCAGATAGAAGTTACCCGCCAATCTCCTGAGAGTCTTCTGATCGTGACTGGATGCCCCAGCCGGATACTCTTGATTTTTCAGGAAATTAAGGATATCAAAATACCACGGTTTATCGTCAGATGCTTCGTCAATGGCAAACACGAAGGCGGATCTGTCAAGCCGAGAGATAACAATTCTGGGAGCCTCGTTCCAGAAGTTGACTTTGTACATGGAAGACAAAGTGGCCAGGGCGTCAGCCATCTGATTCTCTGCTCGCGGTACATGATGCAATTCAACCTTGTCAAAAAAAAGGCAACAATCTCCTCGCGTAATTCATGTACGGTATCAAATTAGGCTGACGTGTCTCCCATTCCCCTTTTATTTGATTCACCACCAGAGCTGAGTCTCCGTATACATCCAGATTTTTGATTTGCAAATCAATGGCTTCTTCAAGCCCCATGATGCAAGCTTCGTATTCGGCTTCATTATTGGTAACTGGAAAGGTCAATTGAGCAGTAAACGGGATGTGCGACCCGTGTGGAGTAGTGATGATTGCCCCTATTCCGCTACCGTAGGCGTTTACAGCTCCGTCAAAGATCAACTTCCATTTGGAACCCAATTCTGGTCCTTCGTCTGGCAACGGCTCTTCACAATCTTTCATCTTTAGGTACATGATATCCTCGTCAGGAAAATCAAACCTCATCGATTGGTAATCCTCAATAGGCTGCTCTGCCAAGTACTCAGACAAGACACTCCCCTTTATAGCCTTCTGCGAGACATACTGGATGTCATATTCGGTCAAAACCATCTGCCAACGGGCAATTCTCCCCGATAATGCCTGCTTTTCGAATACGTATTTGATAGGATCCATCTTCGAGATGAGCATGGTTGTATGGTTCAGCATGTATTGCCTCAAACGCTTGGCGGCCCAGGCTAACGCGCAACAAGTTTTTTCGAGCATTGAATATCGAGATTCACATTCAGTAAACTTCTTACTCAAGTAGTATATTGCATGCTCTTTTCTTCCTGTCTCGTCGTGTTGACCGAGAACACAACCCATACTTCCCTCAAGAACCGTCAAATACATAATCAAAGGTCTCCCTGCCACTGGGGGTATCAAAATAGGAGGCTCCTGCAAATACTGCTTTATTCTATCAAACGCCTTTTGACAATTTTCATTCCATGTTACAGCCTGGTCTTTTTTCAACAACTTGAATAACGGCTCGCACATAGCTGTTAGGTGAGATATGAACTGAGCGATGTAGTTCAACCTCCCTAAAAACCCGCGCACCTCCTTTTCTGTTTTAGGCGTCGGCATCTCTTGTATTGCTTTTATTTTCGCAGGATCAACCTCTATTCCCCTTTCGCTCACAATAAACCCCAGCAATTTACCCGATCTCACCCCAAAGATGCACTTGTTAGGGTTCAGCCTCAACCTAAACTTCCTAAGCCTTTTAAACAGTTTCAGCAGATTAACCAAATGCTCCTCCTCCGTCTGGGATTTGGAAATCATATCATCAACATAAACCTCGATCTCTTTGTGCATCATGTCATGAAAGAGAGTCGTCATAGCACGTTGATATGTTACCCCAGCGTTCTTCAACCCGAAGGGCATCACTTTGTAACAAAATGTTCCCCAAGGTGTTATGGAAGTAGTCTTCTCCATGTCTTCTGGCGCCATTTTAATCTGATTATAGCCCGAGAAGCCATCCATGAAGGAGAATACGGAGAATTGCGCAGTATTGTCAACCAGCACATCGATGTGAGGAAGCGGGAAATCATCTTTCGGGCTCGCTTTGTTCAAATCACGGTAATCTACGCACATTCTCACTTTACCGTCTTTCTTTGGCACTGGTACAATATTAGCGACCCATGAGGGATATTTTGTAACAGCTAGGAAACCAGCATCCCACTGTTTTTGAACCTCCTCTTTAATTTTCACTGACATATCTGGCCTAGTTCTGCAAAGCTTCTGCTTAACTGGCGGGCATTCTTCTTTTAGCGGCAGACGGTGCACAACCATATCTGTATCCAGCCCAGGCATGTCTTCATACGACCAAGCGAACACATCACTGTACTCTCTGAGCATTTCGACCAGTCTTCGCCTGACGTCGCTCTGCAGCGCGGCTCCTATACGGATGTTCTTTTCAACCCCTTCCGACCCCAGGTTAATGATTTCAATGACCTCCTCATGAGGCAGAATGACTCGTTCTTCTTGCTTCACCAACCAAGACAATTCTTCTGGAACGTCACTATCTTCAACAATCTCTTCTTCGGCCTTAAATACCGGGTGCTCAAAGTCGAAATGAGTCATAGGCGGTTCAATGATGTCATCTGAGAATATTATCCTGCAAAAGGAGCGAATAACCACGTTGCCATTTTATTGTAAAACACAAAAACAGGAAAAACAGAGATGACAATATTTGTACATGAAAAACGCCTTTTATTTAATGATTAAACAACGCAATGTACATAACAGCACGGCCCTAAGCAAAATCACGATGCCCCGGGTAAGACACCGGATTGTTCAACAATTAAGAAAACAAAGTATTACTGTTTGTGAGTCACAGGAACAATCTCCTGAATAGATCAATTGCATAATCCTTGTCCTGGCACGCTTGGCTGAATCCAGGCGTCCACGTCGCAAACACTGTCTCCTTCTTCAGAATCTGAAACAGCGTTGATGGCCTCGTGATACACTCCACTAGCGGTGATTGTTATCGGTCCTTTGAAACGGGGTGCCCCAGCAGCAGGCGTTGATGACGACGGTTGATATCCCATCCCAAATCTGTCCATCTTCACGGGAATATCTAGAACCTTGCCCCAGCCTTTTGTCTCGCCAGTCTCCACTAGAGCCTGAGCCTCCTTGTATGACGAAACGGCCACCTCTGATGCTTTACTCGGCCCCGGAACTTTGTCTTTAATGCGCAACCCTTCAAAGGCTTGACAGGGTGTTTCATGAATCTCGCCATCGACTTCTACATACTTGAATGATGACAGATGACTAACCAATATATCTTCTTCTCCACAGACTGTGACCACACTGTCCCCTACCATGTATTTCAGCTTTTGGTGCAAGGTAGATGTGACTGCCCCAGCACCATGGATCCAGGGTCGTCCGAGAAGGCAGCTGTATGCTGGCTGGATGTCCATAATATAAAATTCAGTTGCGAAAACCTCCGGCCCCACCTGTAGAGGTAACGTTATGGATCCAAAGACTGTTCTTCGTGTACCATCAAATGCCCTGACCACCAAGTCACTAGGCGTACAAAGGATTCCCCTGACGTCCAGTTTCATCATCGCTTTCTTGGGCATCACGTTCAAGGAAGATCCGGTATCTACCAGTACATGAGACATGACTGAGCCCCTACACTCAACTGAGACGTGCAACGCCATGTTATGCTCTCTCCCCTTCGGGGTCAAATCAAAGTCTGTAAATCCCAAGCTATGGCCTGCGTTCACATGCGCCAACACCCCCTCCAGCTGATTCACGGAAACATCTTGGGGTACGAAGGACGTATCCAGAACTTTCAGCAATGCATTTCTGTGAGCTTCGGAACACAATAGCAACGACAGTATGGATATCTTTGACGGCGTCTGTTGAAGGTGCTCAACAATCTTATAATCACTCTTACGAATAAGGCGCATAAACTCTTCCACATCCTTCAACGACGTTTCTTTTTCGTTCCTCTGCACCAGGACATTCTCGTTCATCTTTCCTTTTCCTTTCGCCAGTCGTTCAGCCTCTACCTCAGGCGATATAAAGATTCTCCCACTTCTTGTCATCCCTACGGTACCGACGACATTGTCTACAACCTCAACTGGCTGCTTACTAACATCAATTTTCACCCCATCACAGTATGCTTCCAACCCATAGGTCCAGGGGACTGCCTTAGTGCTCTCATAAGGGATTGGTCCTGCCTTGGTGATAGTGATAGGCGGTCGCCTGGCTGGCGCCGTTATAGTTATTGTTTTTCGGGGAATCGTCACGGTAGCTACATCACTTTGCTCGTCTGCTGATAACCCTGCAGGTTCTTCAACTGCAGTTCTGTCGAATTGCAATGTGCCTCCATCTATCAAGGTCTGAATACCCTTCTTCAATTCAGCACAACCCCCAGCTTGGGTCCAACACTCTAAACAAAACTCATCGCATCCCGGATACACACCTCCTTGCAATAACCTGCTCTTTATCTCACACAACGGTGTCTTTAGGTCATCAACATCCATAATCAAGTTTAAACCCTCCTCGGTTAAAACAGCATTTGCCCCATGATTGGGTATGGGCTTTTGTACTATGTTCGGACCTGCCTGTCCAAAATTGATAGCCTTACTATCCAATAGATCCTGCACCACATGTTTGAACGCGTGGCAACTCTCTACATCATGGCCAGGAGCCCCAGAGTGGAATTCACAGTGCTTGCTTGCGTCAAAGCCGTACGGAGGAGTTCCTGTTACCGGCGCCATAGTTCTTTTTTCCACCAAGTTCAAACCCAGTAACGTTTGTAGCAATTCTGCATACGTTGAAGGAGGCGTTTCAAACACCCTCCTTGGTTTGCCCCCCTGGACTCTGCGCTGGGCAGGATGTGCCCCCTGTTGTGGCTGTTGTTGCTGTTGTTGTTGTTGTATTGGTTGTTGCTGAAATGGAATAGTGACACTTGCCACCTGCTGCGGCTGATTGTACTGGTTTCGACCTCTGCCCCGGCCTCGGCCTCGACCCCTAAACACTGCACTTGCATCACCTTGACGGCGCCCACCGAAAGCCCTTCTGTTACTGCCAGCTGAAGTGGATTCCTCAGCTTGGAATCTTCCCTGTTTAATGTTGCTTTCAATCTTCTCACCCATCAGGATTAAGTCTGAGAAACTGCCCAAATAAGTATGAAACAGCTTGTCATAAAACATACCGATAAATGTTCCTATGAACATATCATTCATTTCTTTGTCCTCCAAAGGAGGATGAACTCGAGCAGCCATGTCGCGCCATCTCTGCGCATATTCTTTGAAGCTCTCGCCCTTCTTCTGGGACAACCCCGGCAATTGGACCCGGTTGGGTGCCAAGTCGCTGTTATACTTATAGTGAGCCACAAACGCCTCAGCTAGCTGCTTCCATGTCTTTATCTGAGTTGGCTCCAATCCCATATACCATTCAAAGGAAGGACCAGACAAGCTATCTTGAAAGAAATGCATCAGCATCCTCTCATCGTTTGAATACGCCGACATCCTTCTGTAGTATGATCGCACATGCACCTTTGGACAGGTATCCCCCTTATATTTGTCGAATGTGGGAGCTTTGAATTTTAGCGGTACCCTCAGGCCAGGCACTAGACCCATTGTGGTCATATCTAAGCCAACAACGCTTTGATTCACGACCCCCTTCATCTGCTCCTCGAGCATCTTGATTCTCTGAGAGTCATCCATAGGACCTTCGAAACCTCCACCGGAGAAAGCATCCTCTTGCTGGTCTTCTAGCCAATTACCGTTCCCAGTTCCGTATCCATCGTATCCGTTGTTACGGCCAACTCTAGTCTGATTCATTACAGGGCCTCGCCCCCTGTTACCATACCCCGGAGCGACTCCAGCAGGTCCAAAAGACATTATCCCGACACCATTTCCATTTCCGAATCCGCCATAACCCTGATTAGTCATACCAAATCCGTCCTGTCGGAAACCTTGAGCATTGAAGCCGTACTTCCCAGCATGATCAAACCCCTGGTCATTAAAGCCGAATCCATTAATACCGAAGCCATTACCTCCCATATTATCACCATCCAGATTGACATCTCCGAACCCAACGTTGTTGACGACAGTCTCGTTACCGATTCCAACGTTACCGTTCCCGGTGGCAGCACCGTTGTTCACATTGACAGCAGGTATGTTTACCACAGGTGGGGCTACCGGTGTGGGAGTACCATCCCCGTGAATAGTGTCGACTCGCACGGAATTATGGTCTTCATTTCCGTGCCCAGCATTTCTCACCAACAAAGGCTACACCAAAGCTTGCAAGTTCTCCTGGCCTTTCACAATGGTCTCTATTGTCTGCATGAATAGCGTCAGCTTCTCACGCATGTCCTGCATTTCATTTTGCATTTGATCCATAACTCTTCTACAGTTGGTGCCGGGCGTTGACTTTCAATCCTGAAGAGACCTGGTACAGTGCAGGAAATGAGATACAGTTCAATAATCACCTGGAATGCAATATGAATGTGAATGCAATGCAATATGTGTCTGTGCATTAGGGAATATCATTCCCCGATTCTAGTGCGAATGTGCCAGTGCGGTGACAGCAATACGAATTTCGGAGCCGAATCATAGCAAACACCTCATATATTGCAGAGAAATCCAGTAAGCCAAGAATACAATATCAATACGTGTACAATAAGAGGGCATGACCTCGACCAACAATTCTGGTGATGGTCAGCACAAATGCAAATGAAGCATACACGTTAATACATGAAATGGCAAATGCTCCCATAGGCCTGGTACTCCTCTAATAACTTCTTAGTCTCTGGATGACTTGGTCGGGTAAGCAGACCCTCAACAAGTAGATCTCTTCGCTTGAGAACACGTCGCAAATCACCAGCAGATTCCTCCCATGCCCCTTCTCCGAAGCGATCCTCTAGCTTCCGTTTCTGAGATACAGCCTCTTTCTTGCCTTCGATGGCCTTGTTCAATGCATTATGGAGACTATATCTTGCCATTACCTCCTCTTCATACTTCTTAGTGCTAGCCTTCAACTGTTCTTCGAGTTCAGAAATTTGCTGCTTCAATTTGTCTTCCCTCTTTTTGTTGTTGGTTAGCGTAGCATTCCACGTTTTGTTACAAGAAGAGATTTCCCGGTGGGCGGCATCGAGTGCTTTCTTTTTGGACTCCAACATATCATGAGAGCTTCTGAATTCTTTCCCCAGTCGCTCACACTTCTTTTTCTCTTCAGTCAATTCAGCACCTAGCCTGTTTACTAGTTCAATCTGCTGCTGGAAAGAATGCACAACCTTGTTCTTCTCACTACGCATATGAGCCAGTTCCTTTTCTAACTCTTCATTGATCTTCATCAAGGCTTCCTTCTCTTTTACGACTCGCTCGTAGACCTCCATAGCAACGGTGGTTGGTTCCTCCACTGGAACATGAACATGAACCAGTGCAGCTGGAAATGGCATCAACAACTATTTTGCCCTCTCTTGGATCCAAACTTTGTATGGTGCATAAGCCTGACAATCATTCTTCCCCAACAGTGGCTTCCCTCTTCGGTTGATACGCATCCAAGCATGCTGAAGCTTGGCTAGTAACTCTCCATTCAAATCACCGGTGAAGTACAGAGATTCCTGTACTTCTTCCTCCCTAGGTGGGTTCCTCAACGCGTATCCAAACTGGCGAACAAACAGAGATGGGTTATAATTGATGCACCCTTTTCTTCCTATCAACGGAACATTAGGATACCCAGAACAACTGAAAATAAGCTCAGACCCCAGCAAGTCTCGGTCAAACCACTCGATGTCTTCAGAAGATAGTCTCATCAGGCGCTCTGGCCAGTCAGCTGTAGTTGCACTATCTACAAAAGGTCCCTTTAGGGGGAGGTGGCTCTTAAACCACATGTATAGCAAAGGCACACAACAAGAGACGTTCTTACCTCTCCTATTCTCATTTCAGTAGTGCATCGAATGGTAGAAATCCCCTATCAATGTGGGTACAGGGTTGCCAGCAGCAAACAAATGAAATGCATCCATGTCCACGAAGTTCGGGAAGTTGGGAAACAACACTATCCCATAAATGCATAGAGCCAAAACAACGTTAAAGACTACCCAACATCCATTCTTGGCATATTCTTGAGCCTTACCAATGAGAAACTGGAGGGAGAAACCTGGAACCCCGCGCCAAGAAGTCATCAACAGCTCAGAAGCATTCATGTGCAAGGCCTTAGCTAAGTCCTCCAGCTTGGGCTCAGCGTCACGATGGATGAAAGGAACCTTATTTTGCACCGGCAGCTCGATAAACTCTGCGTATTCTTCCATGGTAGGCCCCAAAATAAAGTCAGCAAACGTGAAACATCTCAATGCAGGGTCATAGAATTGCATCAGTGTATACAGCCCATTCAGTTCATCATCAGTTGGTTTGCGAACCAATCTCAACAGCCTTCTGTAACTCTGCCTAAAGCTTCTACGGACATCCTCATCAGCAAGAGAAATCAAACCCAAGAGGGGAGTAACGTCAGGGATAGGTAACTTGTAGGCAACTGTCATCCTCAAACCAGCCATGATCAATACTCAGAAGTCCGGACACTAGAACCAGGGAATATGCAAATGCACCTGCAGCACAGACACACGTTAATGGGATGCAATGATAATGGTTATGCAAACAATGCAATGCACATAAAATGCAACAGGGACCAAATGCCATGGCTGAGAAGCCTGAACCACACCAAGAGCAAGGTCTCCAACAGACCCTCCAATATTCTTCAAATCACGGTCTCAGACAACCCTCATACATAAGCTCCAATCAAGCCTCCAACCCAATAATCACTCCAACTTGGTCTCTGACAGACCTCATACATAAGCTCCAATCAAGCCTCAAACCCAATAATCACTCCAGCTTGGTCTCTGATAGACCTCATACATAAGCTCCAATCAAGCCTCAGACCCAATAATCACTCCAGCTTGGTCTCTAACAGACCCCAATAACTGTCCATAAGTATCCTGAATCTCAAATCAAGAATGAACCGGTATCTGAAGGTCTAGTTACCTGCATAACCCAAACCCTCTCACAGGTAGGTGTCCTAGCAACTGACAATGGTATGGCATCCTATGCGGTCGTCGGCGTCACAGACTTTCAGGGTTGATGATACGATTCCCAGAAGGAGTGGCATCATCAAATCCTGAAGAGGCCTCACTTAGCCAACTTCCAAATGATCGGTTCCCAGAGTCGACAATCCAACTAACCAACAACCCGAGCCACCCAAAGGGTAGGACAGGAGGCCAACCAGAAGAACCTCGTCTGAGTGTGGATTTCGCGGGACACTAGGACATGCAAAGCATGTGCGCGCCCACTACTTTCCACTCTAATTCTAGGTGCACTCAAGCCTAGGTCTGGCTTATCTCTCAATCATAGAACACCCGTCACACCCCAATACAGCAATAATAACAATAATATAATGCTGAAAGTAAATGACAGAATTATAAACCCATACAAAATCCTCGACGGGAAAACAAGCGCTAGGATTGACTCGCTTAGGGGACGTTGGATCCCAAATGCATAAGGAACTATCGCAGTCCTTAGCAGCCAGGGGACGTTGGGTCCCCAGCAGAGTCGCCAGCTGTCGCTACTGCGAAAATCGGCGCCGGCTGAACAGAAGAGTCGCCACCGTGCGTTATTTATCCCAACGAAGGGAAAGGAAACGCTCGAAGTAAACCTACCGCAAAGACGGGAAAGGAATGGTCATCGCAACCAAATCCTGGATTCGGGAGTCGGTTACGCAAGGGGAAGGTATTAGCACCCCTCACGTCCGTCGTACTCGACGGGATCCACGCTTGTTTTCTGGTACGGATTGTTATTCTATCTACTCTACAGGTCTGGGGTTAAAAGAAAAGAAAATGACTTGGCAAAGTATCGCACTTTATGCCTACGTATTCCCGTCTGGAACGAGAAATCAGAGTCAACGTAGTTCGCCTACCTACTGGAAAGGAGGGGAAGGTTGATCGCTAGGATATCGCATCCTATGCCTACGTACTTTCATACAGCATGAAAGATCAGAGCAAACGTAGTTCGGGCCACGCACGACACAAGTCTGTCTTGGTTGCTTTTATCTCCTTCTAAAAAAGGGTTTTTCTGATTACTGGTCCAAGCGGACAAAAATGACATTTTGATGAGTTCACATTCTTTTACGGAAGAAGTGTCTTTTATTGGGTTTGAAATTTTATTGTGCTTTTCTGTTTGTTTTGAGAAAGAAGAGACAGAACTCTAACCTCTAGTTGAAAAGGGAATCAAATTAACCTAATGTTATCATGCATGGGTTAAGACCTAATGTCTATCATGCTCCTCTCTTGCGCAGAGAGAAACAGAGATCCTAAGGGATAAACGGAAACAGAAACAATAGCATATATACAATAAAGCATTAAAATGCATGGATGCAACAATACAAGCGAGGCAAGGGAGTCCCACTCAACCTCGAACCTAGAAAACAACAGGCAAAAGCGAACAAAATTTGCTTTCAACCTAACAGATTAAACAGCAAGCAATACAGTCAGGGAAATTCAAACAATACATCAAAAATTATAAACAGCAAAAATAAACAGCAAACGCAATCCTCATCAACATCTGTCTTCAAGTCATCTTCAACCATCTTCAGGCTTCAAGCAAGCATCAGTCTTCATCTTCATAGCCTTCAAGCAAGGTCTCTATCTTCAATCTTTCAATGGCTTTTCTTCAAGTCCCACTCTCCAAGCTGAGGAACAGTCAAAAGAACGAATTGGGATGTTAAGCAGTTAGTTGACCACCAAAGGTGGCAAACAGACTGTTAACAACATATAGAATGTTTCTCTCAAGAGTTCTATCTCTTAGACACTGTCACCAAGCCTTCCAAAGGAAGGGGGTGAGTGACCTAGAGAGACTCTGCATCATAGAGAGGGATGGAGGCAATCAAGACCTTCCATGTTTGTGAATCAAGTTGCTATTCTAGAGCTCTACCTAACTCCTAGATCCTATAACCTTCAACAGCTGCCAGCAAGATACAATCTTCATCCACTCCTGAACTGAGTCTTCATTCCTTTTGTCTTCAATGGCTTCATCAGCAAAGTCTTCAGCTCAACCCAAACCCCAAGCAGGCCCAATACCCCACACAATCAAACAATAACCCTAGAGAGGGCACACCACACAATCAATCAATTACAGAAAATATACTAATATTAATAATAGAATAGGGGAACTTCTAGCATTTTCTAAGGGGTCTATCACTTACCCATAATACCCCTATAATCCCATCATCTAATTTGTTCTAGAGAAAACCCAGAAGAAACTTGTTTTGTATACCTAATGTTATGTACAAAATTCTATTTATCTAGTCTAATAATTTCTAACTAAACTACCTAAAATAAATCCTAAAAAAATTGGTACAAAAACCAGGGGGGGACCTAAGATATGTATCTACTTATACTAAAAAAAATGGCCTAAAAAGATCATGAGAACCACCTAAAAGAAATTCTACAAAAACTATATACAACTAAATTCAATTAAAAACTCTATTAAAAGTAAAATTAATAAAAAAATAGGAAAATGCAATAAAAAGGTAATTTTGTTATTTGACATTTTTCTTGACAGGAATATAAAATGGTAGAAAAAACTCCCACTCAAAAATCATAAATTTCCAATTTTATATGAATTTTCTAACATTAAGAAAAAAATGAAAAAATTGAAAAAGAAAAGAGAAGTAAAGGGGTGCAGTTAGTAAACAGATCTAGTTCATGCAGCGCATGGGCCTGGGAATGGGGGTGTAGGTATCAAAGCGCGTAGGCCCATGAATCATTCAGAAAACAATGAGAAAAAACAAAAGAAAACAGAAAAAACAAGGTGCGAAAAGCAACCAAACGCAGTGTAAAATTGACTGGGCTTGCAAACAGGGGTGTGCATAGCAAAACAACTAGGCCCAAAATTAAAACAAAATTTAATCAGAAAATCAAAAGAAAAAAAAACGCGCGCAGTGCGAATAGCCCGAAATTATAGTTCAAAATTTCTATGGGCCCCGTGTGGGGGTGTGGAAAGAAAATTGAATACTAAGCCCAGGAGGGGCTTTTAATGAAACGGTGTGTTCTGTGTTTCTTACTTCCCTCCAAACCCAGCTTTGAATCGTGGCCGATGGATCATCATTTCAGTCAACAGAGTCTATTCAATCCAACGCTTCCCAGTTCGTCTTCAACCTTAAACCTAGGGTTTCTATCAACAGCCATGGAAACAGAACTCAACACCTCACCTTCTCCTCATTCGTGCAAGCTCAGTTCTCAACCAAATTCCAACATGTAAAAAGCAAACTCACTTCACATTTATCCAGGAATTCACTCATATCATTGGTTTCAAGTGTGGTGCCCTACAACTCAAAACCCGATGCCAACCTCCAACAATGGTGCATGAACAAATCTCAGTATTCTCCAATTTCTTGATATCAAAACAAACACCTCCTATCACTGATCAACCTAAGCTAAAGAACTAATGCTAACACTCAATATTAAGAGAGTTCTATGTCAAAACAGTTTTTATACTCATCCCTCGACCTCCATCAAATCGCATCAAAGGCTCCAGAAAAGTTCATCTAACCACTTAGATCATGTATAACCTAACAAATACACTTCATGCTAACTAATTCAAGCCAATTCGAAGAAGATACTAACCTGGTGCAAAACTGAAAATAGATGGTGAAGTTCTTAGATTCACAGCTAACAATGCTCTAGGATTGATCAACGGAGGTGGATCTTGATACTGTATGCACTTATTCTTGCTCAGATGCTCTGAATTCTTGTAACTGATTCTTCTTGCAACTTGATGTGAAAACTTGCAGCACACGATTATGGCTTCAATTCAACCAGATCTTGCTTGGGATGTGATCAGTGATGATCATGGAGTATGATAGAATCAAAACTTTGAAGGATGATGAAGAATTGAGAGAATTTGGGTGTGATTTGCACAAAAGCAAAATGAAATGCAACTATGAAATTTCTACCAAATGAATCACCAACCCTGCATTGAATGCGCTCTAGGGTTTATATAGATGTGGGTGGAAAGTTCTGGAAGATGCTGGAAGCTCCTTACACATTGATCCCTTGTGATTTGGCATATGTTTCTTCTTTTACAAGCAAGCCATGATAACTTTCAAATTTTGAACTAAGCTCAAAAATCCACTATTGCCAATTTTCTCAAAACATTAATTACAATCAAAATGACCTATAATTTCATCCCATTTGGACATGTATTGAAAAATATCATTTTTTAAGTCACTTTTATTCATTAAATTCACCTTTATTTGACCAAATTTGCAACCTTGAGCTATGAGCATTTGCCAACTTCCATGACCAATTTTCTAGACTTAAAATGTCATTTGGAACAACTTTGATGTTGAAAATTTTTCCATTTGAGACTTGCAAGTATGAGTTTTAGGCATATGCTTGAAATGACCCATAATTTCCAAATGACCAAAATACCCTTTGCTTGCCAAAGTCATAAGTAGAGTTCCACAAATCAGATGAAGGCATACCATACCTTTCTAGAAAGCTAAGATCATGGGGAACAACTTTCATGTTGGCCAGAAATCCATTTGAAAGCTCCTTGAGGGGTAACAGTTTCTTGGAAGACAAGTAACCTTCACAGACAAAATTTCAGATGCCTCTGATGACCTGTAACTTGCAAGAACCATAACTTGAGTTCTATAAATCTCCTTGATGTATTCCACCACTCAAATTAAAGGTCTTGAGATCCCCTACAAGTTTCATGTTGGCCAAGGATCCATTTGAAGCTTGCATTTTGAATTATCTTGCTTGGAAGTTTGACCTAAATCAGGGGATTTTACACAGAAACCCTAATTTAGAAACTCCTCTTCTTCTTGATTTCTCTTGATTTCTCCTTGGCACAACACCACATCCATATCTACATGTCAAATGATGAACCCCACATCTTTCAAATAGACCTTGATGACCTTCAACCAAGCATTTGACCTAGGGTTGACCCAGATGAAACCCTAGTTGACTGTCTTCAACTACAGCTCTTGCAATCATATCAATGACTTGTCCCACTTTCAAAATGACCCTCTAGGTCCTCCATGATGTATATGTACCCTCCATGACCTCAATTCATGACTCCCAACTTCTTTGATGATCTTTAAATACCTTCAAGATAGGAGAGACCCACTGGTTGACCTGCTAACTTTTCAAAGCTTCAACTTCTTTCTTTGATACCTGAACAATCTTAAACTTGAATAATACCCTCTTGATAGGCTCATAGAGATAAGAATGGCACTTGGTCCCTTGTTGGATGGCTTGCCCATGCTATGCTATGCAAATGAATGAACTATGTACATGACTTTTTTATGCAAATGACAATGCAATTGAAACATAAACCAAGTGAAGTAGGTTGAGCAAATTTTAGGGTGCAACAGTCACTAGCACACGTTCAAAACTAATTACGTTCGGTACCGTGACTCGGTCGTCACCAACTATTTTCCAAACCCAGTTGTTACTGATTCTGTTATAAAGCAAACCAATTGTTATTGGAGTCCCCTTGATTCGGTTTTCACCAATCTGATTAAAAACCTAGTCGTTATTAGTATTACCTGCAAATCCAATGGTTATTGGTACTCGTTTGATTCGGTTATTACTAGTATTTCTGAACCTAGTCGTTACTAGTTTTACCTTCAGACCCAATTGTTATTGGTACCTTTGATTCGATTATTACCAATCTCTATAAGTCTAGTGGTCACTAGCATTGTTTGGAAAATCTAGTGGTTATTAGCATTATCCAAAACCAATTGTTATTGGCATACCTGATTTGGTCGTCACCAAAATTCCTTAAAATTCCAATGGTTATTGGCATCGATTAAATCAGGTTGTTATCGTCACTTTGATTAGTCGTTACCAAACTCTTTGAAAATCCAATGGTCATTGGTCTCCTTGGATTCGGTCGTCACCAAACTTTCCAGTTAAGTCTAGTGGTTACTAGCATCATCCAGAACCAATTGTTATTGGTATATCCTGATTTGGTTATCACAAGTCTCCTCTAAGTCCAGTGGTTACTGGCATTGCTTGAAAACTAATCGTTATTAGTATCGAAAGTTGATTGTTACCAACTTCCCCAGCCAGAGTCCTGTTGTTTTAACAACATTGTTGGAATTCCCAATTATAATTGGAACTTTGATTTGGTCGTTACCATATCCCCAGGAAGTCTGGTACTGTTTAGCACTTCTTGGAAACCGTTATTAATTTGGTCGTCACCATATCCCCAGTAAGTCTGGTGGAAACTAGCATCGTTCGAAGCCATTCTGGTCGTCACCAGTCTCCTCAGTTGAAGCTCTTGCTTTCCCAGTCATGTCTTGGAGAATTAGTGGATACTAACTTCCCCGGCATGCCCGGTCTTGTTTCTAACCTTTTCCTGAAGATCCCGTTTGAACTCTTCGTTATAGGAAAATTTTCTCATCTGGTTATCCCCAATGAAGTTCGTATCTCCTTTCCCCGATGAAGATGTGTCTTCCCTGGTGGATCTGTGTCCCCAGTGCGAAAGATTTCCTTGAACAAGCATCTTTAGTCATGTCTGAACTATCTTGCTAACTTCGCTTGAAATCTTTCCCCAGTGTGTCGGGTTCTCGTGAGTGGTTACTCGTTGTATTGCCGTTCTTTTATCTTTGCTCATGTGTCTGAATCTGTCTTGCATTCAAGCATCATATAACATCATTTAGATTCATGGCATATTTGCATTTGTCCTTTCGCATACCATTGGATCTAAGGGATAAAATTTTTGGTTTGCTATATTTAAATACCTTTCACTACGATTCTATGAAGATTGTCATCTCTCATTATCATCTAGTGAAGATATTTAAATAGGGGCATCTGTTGCACCCCAAATTTTGACCCCTTAGATCCTCATCATCATTGTAGGATCATATTCACTTGATTAACTAACCTTGACCCATTTTCAGTTTATCTTTGTTAAGATGCAGGTGAATTAGGGTTCCGTACCGTCAAAATCGAAACTTCGAGGATTTGATCAATCAATGTTTTGGATTGATCCAACTTCAAACAAGACCAAGGATGATACATTGGACTAAGAATAAGTGCAATTTGAGGTGGTCACCCGAAGATTGAGAACAATGCAATTTGAGATACCCGATTAGGGTTTTCGATCAGAAAAAGTCAACTGTAGTTTGACTTTTGATTCAAAGAGTATTTCAATGGTGGGATCAAGGTCCATTAAGCTCCTAGGGCTTATTAAATTCCATCCAAAGAGTTTCAAGTCCTCAGGATGTCCACATCACCAACGGGCAACTCGGTAGATACCGATCGATCGAACGGTTGACCGAAAAGTCAACTCTCCAACAATAAGGAATTTGACTTCAAGGTGTGTATCAAAAATGTTCCTTATATCTTATTACACCTCCCTATAAAATTTCATGACCATTGGATCAAGGGTTGAGAAGTAATTGCAAAAATCGGGAATTAGGGTTTTGAAAGGGGCAAGACTATAACTCCTCAGCCACACATCCAATTGGAGTGATTCAAAGCTCATTAGAAAGCTCTTGACAAATCCTACAAAAGCCTCAAAGTGGTCCATCATCAAAAAATTCATAGAATTGGAGTTATAGCAAAATTCATTTTTGAAGGGTAAATAACTTGGAAAAATTCTAAGTTATTTAACACTTGTAAGTGATTTTTTTCTAGAACTTTGAAGGGTTTTTCAACCTAGTTCCATCAAGAATTTGGAAATTACCAAAACATGAAAGGTGTATAGCTACTTAAGGGCTTTCCATATTGTGGTAGAACTCCTCAATAGCATGTTTGAGCAGGAAGTTATGCACCATAGAAGTTGGGCCTGTCAACACTTGAAACCACACTCCAACACTTCCCCAAAATCAGTTTTTCACAACTTGGACTATCCTCAACCCTTGGATTGTAATTCAAACTGGTAATGTGAGGTGTGGATGAGGAGAAAACTAGAAAATGAGTTAGTTTGATAAGCATGGCAAGTTGATAACAAGTGGATATTAAAATAATCATTAAAACCATGAAAGAGAAACTTTTCAAGCAAGTTGGGAAGCTGCAGTCCCCTACCTCCATAGCCATCCCATCCTTCCCATCTCAACTGATATTGGCTCAGCATTGGTCCATGGAGCTGATGTGTTGGAGTTGCCACAAAGATTTTGGAAGATTCACTTGAAAAATCTCAAATCTCCCTCCAAAAATGGAAAAAACCAAATCAGCCCTCACCCTCCTTTCTCCTATAAATAGAGGCCTCCTATATGAACTCAAAGACACCAGAGCCATATCATAACACCACAGCTCTCACTCTCCTCTCATTCCTCAAGAATTCCAAAATCTTCAAAAACCCCCATTTTCACAAAAAATTGTCTTGAGCAAAACTCTGCTCAAGACCAGTTCCATCCCTTCCAAATCTCTAAAAACCACCCCTACAATCTTTAAATGTCATATAGAAGGTGTCCATACCTTTAAATCTTCAAAAACTATCAAATTTCCAAAAGTCAACTTTCACACTAAGAAAGTTTGACCACAACCCTCAAAACTTGCCAAATCTTGGTCTAAGCTTTTTCTTGTTGATCTAATCATCCATACACCTCCCATACATCATATTATAATTGTCTAAGGCATTAAAAACCAGCTGGAAGACCATTAACTCCAACTGTCTTGAAAAGTGGTTTGTTACTTCAAGAGGAAGTAAGCTTCAAGTCCTTGCCAAAGAAGAGGATCTCTGGGTTTCTAAGCTTCTTAGCTTGCTCAAGACTTGTCTACAAGAGGTATGTAATGTTTAAAATCTTCATTTATCATACATTGTCATGTTTATCATTTTTTGAGATGATTGTTATGAAATATACCATTGTTGTCTCATACTAGTTCTTAGTCAAGAACTTAGGTTTTGTGGTTATGTTACTTGCTTGTGTTAATGTATTTTCATTTGTCAATGATATATTGGTGATGTGTTACAAAGATTGTACTTAGATATCATGCTTACCTTTTTTTTGAAGTTTTGGTCTATATGGTAGTTTTTAAGTATCCAACATTGAAATGTAAGGTGCTTGCCCTAAGAGACTTTAGCTTTGGTCCACTAATGAGATTTGAATGATTTGTAAGTTGTTCATGACATCCACCTGCCTTAAGATCATATTTGAATCTAATGTAGCTCTTGTTTTCACATTTGTGGCATTTTGTGCCATTTAGCTTTACCATTATCATGATTTGTATGTTGGACTGTTTTGTGTTTGTTATTGTGTATCTCAAATGTTCTAAATCATTGGTTAAATGTCTATGTGGTCTTACTTGATGTTTGATTTGGGTGAAATATTGAAAACATGATTTTTTGAACTTTGAGGCCTGTTATGAGATTATGTTGTTTTAGCTGCCAAGGTCTTGAACCAATGTATCCTATTTTGTTTCAACTAAGTTTTGCCTTATCCATGAGTATAAAATCACTAGCCTACATATTTTGAACTTGTGTGTGATATTCAATTACCTCAATCTGTCATGGGCTGGCCTGCTGCCCTAATGTTATTTGTTTGTGCATTTCATAAATCTCAATATTGTCATATGTTATTTGATGTTGGTCTGGTGTGACTTTAAGGCATGAGCATTTCCTTTTGCATATTTATGGTATGTGCATAACTTTTGTTTCATCAAAAACTCATTGTCTTAAAAAATGCCTTGATGTACCAAACCTGTTTCAAAACAACTTTTCCTTTCAACCAACATGTCAATTTCTGTGCCAGCCACAAAAAGCTTGAGTTATATGCATGAACTCATTCCATATCATATTTTTGATGTGTGCATTTAATTAATTTGGTCTGTTCTTGCCTGTTTCACAAATTTCACTTCTAAATTGCATTTTCAAACCAAAATCTGCCATGAATACATCAAATTCTTTTCTGCTTGTTCAATGCTGGTTTTCTGAGTTGAAACTCATTAGTCTTCACATTTATGATGTACTTATGCTATGTTTGTCAACATGAAGCTACTTGTTTATATTTTGACCAGTTTGTACTACATTGCTGCCCAAAACAGTTTTGAAACCACAGTCACACACATTTCTTCTTTTTCTGTTTGAATTGGGATAACTCATGAGCATATGACTTCTAGACAATGTGTTTGGTATGTGTACATGATTTAAATGTCTTTGTGAATGAGATGATTTGTTTTGCTTGACAGCCCACCTTCCATTGTACATTTACAATTGCAATTTGAGAGCTTTTTTTTGCTGTATGCATTTCATGGTCAATTTTAAGTGCTAATCTCATGCATTTTCATGATTTTGGTGTGAATATATTGTTTGTTTGATCTATTCCCACATGTTTTACCTTGTCACCTTCAAATTGCATTTTTAAGCTAAGATATACCATGACAATGTCAACTTCTAATCTGTTTATAATATGTTTGAATTTTGGGTATGACCTCATTATCATGTTTGAGAGGTGTAGAAACCCTCTATTGTTGACTAAGCAAACTTGCCCCTCACCCTACTGTCAAAACTTCTTTTTATGAAAAATCACAGCTGCACACACATACAATTGGCCTGTTTGAGACATTTTCACTAAGTCATTGAACATAAAAATCACTTGTCAGCATAATTGCAGATTGTATGAGGTGTGTATGTTAACTGAGGTTGTTCATTCTTGAATTTAGCATTTCATCTACAACCTGCAACCATGCATGACATCATTGCAACTTAATAACTGGTTTGTGTTGTATACATTGTTTGGTCAGCCTTGAGGTATAGAATCATTCATGGACATGATTGTAACTTGTGGATCATGTTTATTTTGTCCTAGTCCATTCCAATAATGAAATGTTTCTTTAATTATGCTTTTAAGTGTGTTCAAGCAGTTGATATGTGATTTTTAATTTTGTTGAGTTTGAGGCAAGTCTTGGAGTGTGGAAACACTCAAGAGGTTGTTTATGGTTGTCATGCAAGGTCTGTCCAACCTGATTAAGTCTATTTCATGACTTTGGCCTCCAACTTGCACTTCTTTTTCATTTTCACTTAGCAACACATGACAATTGTGTTTGATGTTTGATCTTAGCATCTTGGTTGTGTTTAGTTTGTTCTTATTGCAATTTGATAATTTGGTTGAGGTTTCATGACTTTTCATGTTCTGTTCTGATCCAAGATTGATTTTTCATCCATGTTCAGCCCTTTGTGTGGATTCTGGGCAGCAGGGCCACTTTGGCCCTGGCCTGCAGCTTGGCTGCTTTGTTCATCATCATTGGTTCCTCCCTCATATCACATTTTGATTTAGCCACAAATGTACATGATTATAACTGTTATATGTTCAGTTTCTAAACATTTTAATTTTGATTTGAAAGTCATTTTATCATTGTGGTTTTGAAAGCAAACTCATTATTTTCACAAGTTTCATGCACAACTGATATGGTGTCATACTACCTTCCCTCTGCCTGAGTATTTATGTTTGATTTATAGCATTTGAGAGCAACATCAAATAACATGCTTAGAATTGTTAGACCAGGTGTATGTACACTGAAATTTTTCCACCTGTTTTTGACAGCTTGCGTTCATTATTTTGTCAATGCTTGCAATCCATATGTCACTTATTGATCCATCATTGATTTGATCAAAACTCTTGCTTGAATTCATTCACAATCATGTTTGTAACTTGCCCACACCTCTCATTAATCCTAAATGCCTATAGTTTGATCCATGCTCTCCAAAATGCAACTCAAATGTCAATTTTGCATAAGCATTCGTGTTTCAATTTGTGATTGTTATCTCAGAATTTGGTTATGACCACTGTATTTCTCATGAAAAATCAGTCAAGTTAGACTAAGATTTCATCCAATTCCATGGAGTTTTGAATGAGTTTCGATTCTTCACGTATTTGCTATTTTGGTTGTTTATGTTTTAGCCCAGAAATCTTGCCAACCATGCCATATATGTTTGTGGGGGTGGCTACATCAACGGATGTATAGCCACCCCAGTGGTAAGAACTTTGTCACCTAAGCGCCTTTCATCTGCATGTCCTGGTTTGATTAATTTTTCTTTTCTCTCTCCCACTTCCTACCAGCGCGCGCTTGTGGCTTATTAGTTGTTGTTGTGTGCTGGAAACTAAAGGGCCTGGGTTCAACTCCCAGCTTGGCCCCTTTTTCTTTTTTATTTTGTGTTATTTGTTTTATTGTTATAATTCATCAAATCTTCAAATATTCATAACTTTCTTATTTTTCACCCTTTTTGATCCATTCTTTTTGCAATATGCTTGTTATAATGTCTACTTTTTTATGATGTGAAAATATTACTTGTTGTCATAATTTGTGATATACTTTACCCATGTTGAAATTTTTTCATTTATTGTGATCAGTGATCCGACTTACAGTTAAATTGCTCTGAGCATGATTGAACTTCTTGTAAGATGTTTATCCCCCCCTTGTTAGTTAACATATTAGGATACCCCTTTGGATATCACCATAATCTTTTCTCATTAATTCCTCCTAAATTATGAGGTTTAAACTGATTTAATTGTGTTTGATTGTCATTTATGCACATTGTTGTCACATTTACTATGCTTTGAACTTATGACATGACTACTTTCAAATTGTGATTTGCTCATATGATTGTTACTTCTACCATGCTTCAAATCCTTGTTAAGATATGCCCCAAATCTTTGTTAAGATGATTGACTATCGGTTGTAACCCTTGATATCATTTGAAGTATATGCTTATTGTAATATGCATGCTTACTTGTCTTAATCTCATTTCATCTTTCTCATTTGTTTATTGCTTTGTTAAGTATTTATTCCCCAAGTGATGGAACTTTCTAGTTCTCATCCAAGTTGTCTTCCCCTCTCTCCTTCCAAAGGAAAAATCTCTCCCTTGACCCTTGTGTCATTGGATAGCTCATTTACCCCTCTTGACTTTGTGAAGTCATCCTAACCCTAGCTTAGTTAAGTTAGAACATTAAAACCATTAGACTTTGCTGTAAGTCTAGAAAACCTACCTATACTAGGAGTGCTCCATCAATTAGAACCCTAGGATAGAGTTTGTAAACTCTATGTAAGAATCATAGCAATGATTACTTACTCCCCCTTTGAGTGTTTAACATAGATCTAGAGAGTTTTCTTAAACTCTATACAAACATTGTAATGTTTGTTCCCCTTTGAACCTTGATCATAATCAAGTGTTCTTCAACCCTTGTGAGGTGAAATACGAGTGCTCTGATTCTATCCTAGTTAGGATACGTAGGCAGAGGACGCGACGTCTTTGCGAGCAAACTTAGAAACTATCTTTATGTTTTAACCTATACCTTTACCCAAACCCAAACCTTAGCAAACATTTACCAACTTAGCATGCAAGCAAACAAAAGGTTCCTGTAGAGTACTACAGATGTTTAGGATGTGAAACACCTACCCTATGCATAACCAACCCCCGATCCCCGAATCTCTTAGCGTTGTTGTTACATCGCGAAAAGGGTTTTTCATTCTTTAGACCTTTCCTTTGGATAAATTAAAGACTGGTTGTGAATTTAAGAATTAAGATTCAAGTTAATCAATAGCTTGGTATCACGATTCTCACCGCAACATTAACAACGACGGTCCATCCTATTCATTAATCATAAATCAAACCCTGTTGGTCCGACAGGGCAAGCATTTAGAAGAGCTAGAGATCAAATCGGTTATTAAACAAAGGAAATGCCAATGTAATAATAACATCAGGGACACCCCCTAGAATTGGGGGGTTTAGCTACTCATAATATTTAAAGAAAATACAAAATAAAAACTAGACATTACAAGATAAAGGGGTTCTTGGATCTTCAATGGCTTCTGCTCAAAAAAATATTCAGTTCCCTAATCACCTTGATCTCTCTAATCCTGATAGTCCAATTCTTCTCTGGCCAAAAAAGTCTTATTTCCCTTTTCAAAATCTGTCTTAAATACTCCTAGGTCCAATACAGTAATAGAAAAATACCTAAAATACCCTCATGGGTTACATATGTCAAAAATCCAAGAAAATTAGAAGATGAACCGTTTCAGCCAACACGGGCCGTGTCAGCTGACACGGGTGGCCGTGTTGGCTCCCTATCTATCTGGAATCAACCTTTTTGTTCCAAGCATGCTGACACGGGCGGCTGTGTCAGCCCCTTGGAATCTCCCTTTCTATTCCAGGTGTAACAGCCCAATTTTCAATAATTAATTATTCATATTAAATAATTGATTTATTTGGATTGTGTTAATTATTGGAATTATTGGTAGATATTTGAGAGGAGAAATATGATGGAAGAAAATAGAATGGAAAGAATATAAGGAAAAGTGGAAAGAAAAGGAAAAGATAGAAACATAAGGGAAAGAGAAGGAGAAGAGGAGAATAGAGAAGGAAGAATGGGAAAAAGCTTGGAATCATCAAGAACAACTCCTAGCTTTCGATTTAATCAAGGTAAGGGTGTGAAATATCATTATATTGTCAATGTATATGATAATGTATGATTGGTTTGGATTGTTTGGATGTTTCTCTCCATTTTTCATTCTAGGGCATAGATGAGTTTAATCGGTAGAATCAAGGTTTTAACGGTTGGAATCCGGAATAAGTGGTGTAGATTAGTCGAGGAATGTTAGACTAAGAGTACTGGAACTCGTTGGAATTGAATCGGGTGATTTTGGGAGTTTTGGAGAGTTTTGGACAGTGAGGGTTTTGAACATCGCAGACGTTCGCTAGCACCTTCGCTAGGCGAGCAGATCGTGAGTGTTCGCTGGCGACTCGCTAAGCGAGCTAGTAGCGAGTGGTCCCAGACTTGGACAAAATGTATTTGATCTTGTTCGCTAGTAGCGAGTGAGGTAGTGAATGATTCGCTAAGACCTCGCTGTAGCGAATAGGTAGTGAAGCCTTACAGTAGCTTCTGTATGCCTTCGCGAGCTTGTTCGCTAGGCGAACAGGTAGCGAGTGTTCGCTAGCAGCTCGCTAGGCGAGCATGCTAGCAAGCGTGACAACATTCTCATTTCTTTGTGATTCCATCCAATGTTGATTGTTTGGTTCGATTGTGTTCAATCTTGATCTGAAATGAGTAATTGTGTGTTGTTATATATATATACTGTGGATAGCCGTATGACGTGAATCCTAGATTGTGCAATATTGTGAAATGTGGCCTTTTGGCATATATAATGCATGAGGACATATTGTGAATATGTGTGCATTGCTTGAATAATGTGGTGATGGTATTGAATTGTGAAAGCATATTGATTATATGTAATATTGTGAATAATGCATGAGAACATATTGTGAATATGTGTGCATTGCTTGATAATTGTGATGTTGTTGAAAGTATGAATACTTTGATATGATGTGTGAGTGTTCAATCATGTTATAATTCTTATGTGATGAATTATTTGAGAATGCAAGAGATTAAGATGCGAGAACGGTCTTAAGTGCGTTTGGTTGTTGATTGCATACGCATCATTTGGTCAAGAGGCAATGCTTGCTAGTTTCTAGGAGACTAGTGACTTGTCCCAAACCTAGAAGAGTGGGTGTGAAAGCTTAGAGGACGGGCTTTTGTTGTTATCGGTCTAGAGGACGGACCCAGTTTAAATGTAAAAACCGAAAAATGATAACAAGTGTTGGTACCACATGGCATGAGTTGCATTGAATCACATGGCATAGAGATAAATGTTGTGTGAATGTATACATATGTGTATTTTATGCGAATTGATGAGAATTATGGATGTGTGCATGATAAATATGCTTGGTGATCATTCCATATTTGTTTTTATATATATATATATATATATATATATATATATATATATATATATATATATATATATATATATATATATATATATATATATATATATATATATATATATATATATATATATATATATATATATATATATATATATATATATATATATTGTGATGTATATGATGATGATAATGAATTGTAGTGAGAAATGTGGAATATGTGTATTCTATGCTTGTGTGTGTGCGTGTGTATATATATATATATATATATATATATATATATATATATATATATATATATATATATATATATATATATATATATATATATATATATATATATATATATATATATATATATATATATATATATATATATATATATATATATATATATATATATATATATATATATATATATATATATATATATATATATATATATATATATATATATATATATATATATATATATATATATATATATATATATATATATATATATATATATGTGTGTGTGTGTGTGTGTGTGTGTGTGTGTGTGTGTGTGTGTGTGTGTGTGTGTGTGTATGTGTGTGTGTGTGTGTGTGTGTGTGTGTGTGTGTGTGTGTGTGTGTGTGTGTGTGTGTGTGTGTGTGTGTGCATGTGTGTGTGTTTGTGTGTGTGTGTGTGTGTGTGTGTGTGTGCATGTGTGTGTGTGTGTGTGTGTGTGTGATTATATGCATTGATTATTATGATAATATTTCTCACCCTTCTTCTGTTTTATAATGCTCTATGAAGCATTGCAGATTAGCTTTGATGGAAGTCTTTTGTGAAGTATAGCTTCATTCTTTTGGTCGGTTAAGCTCTGATATGTAGCATCGATTAGTTAGGAGTGTATAACATTCTTTTGAGATACATTTGTATATGTATCTGATGGCAAATGTTTATGTAAACATGAATGATATGGTGAATCAAACTGAATGATATGTATTTATATGATTAACATGTTTAAAGTGTGTTGCACCCCAAAATTTGCTCAACCTTTTCTTGCCTGATTTATGTTTCATTGCATTTCATTTGCATAGTTACATCATATACACAGCCTGATCATTTGCATATCATAGCATAGCATGCCTCCAACAAGGGATCAAGGTTTCCATCAAAAGAAGAGCTTAGCAAGGTGTGTTATCCAAGAGGAGAAGTCGTCCAGGCCATCAAGAAGTGATTTGAAGTCTTGAGAAGTTTGAGTGCCCACAGATGGATTTCTCTCCTAACTTGAGGTGTATTGAAGATCATCCACATGGAATTGTGAATTTGAGGTGTATGGATCTCATGGGAGGCCTAGAGGGCCCTATTGAAACTTAGACAAGCCATTGTATCAAGCTCAAGAACCATAGTTGAGGTGTGTACAAGTAGGGTTTCATCTGGGTAACCCTAGGTCAAGAAGAGTAAAGGAAGGGCATCAAGACCTAGCTCTATGTCATGGAAGTCATGGATTGATATGTTGAAGCATGTGTATGGATGAGTCAAGATCAAGTTTAAGAGAATCAAGAGTGGTGGGAGGTGTTTGAGACAGGGTTCCTAGGGTAAAATCCCCTATATAGCACTAGACTTCCAAGCCACATAAGTCAAAATACAAGTTTCAAATGGACTCTTGGCCAACATGAAACTTGTAGAGCTTCTCAATACCTTTAATTTTAGTACTAGAAGTCTTCAAGAAGATATGTAGAACTCAAGTTATGGTTCTTGCAAGTTACAGGTCATCAGAGGACACTGGAATTTATCTGTGAAAGTCACTTGGCTTCCAAGCAACTTTTTCCCCTCAAGGAGTTTTCAAATGGATTCTTGGCCAACATAAGAATTGTAGGGATTTATATTACCTTTAATTTGAGTACTAGAAGTCCCCAAGAGGATTTGTGGAACTCAAGTTATGATCTTGGCAATCCAGGGGTATTTTGGGAAAGTTGAATTATAGGTCATTTTTCAACATAGGTCAAAATCTCTATCTTCCACTCCTCAAATGAAAAAAATGTTCAACATGAGATGTGATTAGAATGGTGTTTCTAGGTCAGATATGAAGTAATGGTGAGTTGGATTAGCTTATTTCACAAAGTGCCCCAAAATGGCCTAAAAAGTGAGATTTTTCAAATGATTCAAGAGAGGGAAAAATGATTTTTTGACTTGCAAGGCATAAACATGGCATATGGGTAGTCATTTTGAATGGAAAATGAATTTCAAACACATTGGCAATGTCACAATTTTGAGATGGGCCATTATTTTATGAGTTGCTTTGAAAAATGCTTTCTTACATCACAAGTAACATTTGCAAAACACTTCTTTAGATCAGAACCAAGGCCCTAACCCTTACCAATCCATTCAAAATATCATGTGGAGAGAAATTGGATCAGAATCAAGGTGCTGAAGCAAGCTAGAACTCAGTTGTCATGTGCAAGCTTCTCATGAGATTTCATGGTGCATGAGAATTTCAAATTCTCACATGGATCATTCCAGAGCATTCTAGAGCTTTCTAACATGTTCTATATAAGGATCATAACTGATTCAGTTGGTTTTTTGGGTGAGAATTAGAGAGAAACAAAAAAGAGCCATTGAAAATTTCTTCCTTGCATCAAGATTCGAGTTCTGAAATTGGAGTAGTTTCCATACAAATCATTGATTATAGAAGCTTCATCATGAAATTCTGAGTGAATTTGGAGAATTTTGTGGCTTGAAGTGGAGAGAATCGAGCAAGAGCACTTGAAATTGTAGCTGCTGCAACAAGAATCAGTTTCGAGATTTGAGAGGGATTCAAAGCAAACTATTGCATACAGAAGCTTCATCAAGCATCATTGATTGTATCTGGAGAAGATTGGAGTGTAATTTGAAGAATTTCTTGCTCTGCTTACTCAATTTTCACAGGTATGTAAATTTCATCTCATAGCGTGATTTAGGTAGAATTGTTAGGTTTTGAATGCATAAATAGATTGTAGACATGGCTAGGATCGTTTCTGGTAAGGAAAAGTGGTGAGTGGAGACAAAATATAGGATGACACCATTTCTGTTGAAGGTTGTTTCTCTGAGTTCTTGATGAATTGAGCCTGTTTAGATAGTGATAATTACTCAGTGAAGCACATAGATGAGATTAGGGCTTTCAATTTCAAGAATCGTGCCACTTGAGGTTGGACACCATGGATGAACCTTGGATCGGATTCTACTTTAGGGGATGAATCAATAAGATTGGACATCACCATTGGATTCAGTGAGAAAAGCGAGTTGATTAGGGTGCTTAGGATTGAGTTTTGATGGGTCCTCATGGAGTTGATGTTTGGGAACGGCGGTGGCGCCACCTCCGGCCACCGTCTGGCTCACGTTCCCCCCAGAATTTGAAATGAGGAAGATGATGATATTGCCATAGGATTAGATTTTGTCTTTGACTCAGATCACCCACCAACGGCCACGATTTTATTTTCATTTGTGAAAGAATCTAAACGCAAGAAAAACGCCCCGTTTCATTTAATGTTTTGTTTTGGGCTTAAGACCAAACCTTGCTATCCACACCCCTGTTTGAGGCCCACCAGCGAAATGCACATGGTTTAGTTGTTATTTGACACAGACTTTTATTGATTTTCCTTTGGTTTTCTGATTTTATTTTGTAGTTGGTTTGGGCTCATAGCGCGCTCGCTAATGAAACCCCCTCCTGGGCCCAACTCTGATTCATAACTGAACCCAATTGCTATTCATCATGTTAGTTTGTATATTTTTAATTGATTTTCTTGTATTTTCATGTTTTACCTAGGGTTAGAGATTAATTCATAATAAATTGAAAAATGATCATTTTAGGATAAGACTTTTTCCCTAGTTCCCTTAGGATCTCTAGAATTTTATAGGATAAAAAAATATTAATTTCATGCATTTTATATTTTCTGGCATATTTTACAATTTTAAAGCTTTTATTTTACTTTTGTTTGATACTTCATTTTTCTGAATTTAGTATGAGAGTTTGGTGAGGAATTTTGGAGTGATTATTGTGAGGTTGATTATATTAGGGAAGAATTTACCCTTAGGAATTTTGTCATATTTTTGTGATTAAAATTTAGGTTAGTTTGAGAGGTGAATAGGAGAGGTGTTAGAAATAGGGTTTTACCACAACTAGTTGTAGTCTAGGGCATGGTTTGGGGACTTAGGGTTTGATTTAGGCCTTGGGATTTATATGGGGTATTGGGTATAGGGTTAGGTTCCCTTATAAATTTACCTTGGATTTTATGATGAGTTTTGGCATTTTATTTGATTTTTGCAATTGGTGTGATGATTGTGGGTTTCTCCCTTGAATATTTGGCTTGTTTATTTTGTGTGGGGCTATTTTGGGTGTGCTTTTGGCTTGGGATTTGCTTGGATGAATTGAAGATCAAATGAAGTTGCTTTGTATGGCTTGAAGAAGCTTTGAGTTGAAGATTTCTTCTCTGTTGGATTGCTTGTCAGGAGCTTAGGGACTAGGGCATATAGGAAGAGCAGCAGATTAGTCTTATTTCTTCTTTCAAGCATAGAGAGCTTCTTGTGCCTCTATCCTATCCTATGATTCAAAGCCCTCTTAAGGAATACCATATCTCCCTTAGAGGGATGATTGGCATGCCTTAAAGAGTAGAACTTTTGAGGATACCCTTCTTTGCAGATGATGGTTTCTAGTGATTTCCTTTGGTTTCCACTAGCTTCCATTCATTATAACTTGATCATAATAACAAATCTTTCTTGGTGGAGCTTGCTAGACCTTGGGGATGAAGATATAAGATGTTGAAGATGCCTTTCATAAGGATGGCTTGAAGAGGGAGTGGTGTTACTGGCAACTTTGATGTAGGAGCTTGCTGGAGGATTGAAGCTGGGGTTTACTGTTGCTTTTGAGCTGGGGTTTTCTGTAGCTGTGGAGTTTAATTGTTTAGGTTTTGAGGAGCCTTATTTGAAGTGTGTTTTCTCTTCCCTGGAAGCTGTAGATTGAAATTTATTGGAGTTTAAGGATGAAAGTTGTAGCTGTCAGAGCTGTTGCTGATTGTGATGTCTGCTGTAGGAGCTTGATTGTTGCTGTCAGAGCTGGTGCTGGTGTTGTTTTCTTTTTTTCTGCATTGTTTGTTGGCTTGTTCAGCTTGCCCCCTAGGTTTGAAGTGAATGTTGATTCACTTTGCATGTTGTTTTCCCAGGTTCGAGGTTGAGTGGGACTCTCTTGCCTCGCTTGTATTGCTGCATTGCATGCATTTTACTGTATTTGCTTGCTTTCTTTTTTGTTAATCCCCTAGGATCTCTGATTTCCTCTGTGCATGAGGGAATTACGACAGACATTAGGATTCTTATCCATGCATGACAACATTAGGTTAGTTTTTTATTCCCTTTTCAACCCTAGGCTTTTTAGAGCTTCTTTCTCTTCTTATCTCAAACAACTCAAAAACACAGTAATAAGGTTAATCGAAGTCGTGCGTTACGGGCCTTAAGCTATTTGAGAAAGAGTTGCTGGAGAGCTTCTTTCCAGTAGTCTAGCTGCTTAGTGTGGTACCCTTTGGGTGACACGCGACGTAGTCACTCTCAAATCATAGTCTCTAGTGCGTCAGAGATTGCAAACAAACTAAAAATCACTTCTTTCGTAAAATATTCGAAACAAACATCAAATTGTCATTTTTGTCCGCTCGGACTCTTAATCAAAAGAAACCCTTTTTGAAGGTAATAAAAAACAGTCAGACAAGCTTGTGTCTTCCGTAGCCCGAACTATGTTTACTCTGATCTATCATGCTGTATGAAAGTACGTAGGCATAGGATGCCGTACCCTAGCGAGCAACCTTCCCCCCTTAACCCGTAGTTAGGCGAACTACGTTGACTCTGATTTCTCGTTCCAGACAGGAATACGTAGGCATAAAGTGCGATACTTTGCCGAGTCACTTTCTTTTCTTTTTAACCCAGACCTATAGAGTAGATAGAATAACAATCCGTACTAGAAAACAAGCGTGGATCCCGTCGAGTACGGCGGATGTGAGGGGTGCTAATACCTTCCCCTTGCGTAATCGACTCCCGAATCCAGGAATTTGGTTGCGACGACCATTCCTTTCCCGTTTTGCGTTAGGTTTACTCTGAGCGTTTCCTTTCCCTCTTGTGGGATAAATAACGCACAGTGGAGACTCTTCTGTTTAGCCGGCGCCGATTTTCGCAGTAGCGATAGCTGGCGACTCTGCTGGGGACTCCAACGGTTCCGTACGCGAGTCAGTCCTAGCGCTTGTTTTCCCGTCATGGGTTTTGTATGGATTTACATTTCTGTCTTTACTTTCCGCATTTTATTGTCAGCTTTATATTGTTATTGCTGTTGTGGGGAGGGAGTGATCTGTTGAGAGATAAGCCGGACCTGGGCTTGAGTGCACCTAGATTTAGTTGTGGAAAGTAGTGGGCGCGTGCATGCTTTGCATGTACTAGTGTCCCGCAAAATCCACGCTCGGACGAGGTTCTTTTGGTTGACTTCTTTTTCAACCCTTTGGGTTGAGGGGGTTGTTGGTTAGTTGGATTGTCAACTCCGGGGACCGATCATTTGGAAGTTGGCTAAGTGAGGCCTCTTCAGGACATGACGATGCCACACCTTCTGGGTATCGTATCATCAGTCTTGAAAGTCTGTGACGCCGACGACCGCATAGGATGTCATACCTTGTGTCAGCTGATAGGACACCTACCTGTGAGAGGGATTGGGGCATGCAGGAAAATTGACCTCCAGATTACCCGGTTTTCTTGATTTTGGATCAGTATGTGTGGTCACTTAGGGTTTCTTCACCAGAGCAGTGTTATAGGTCTGTCGAGACCAGGTGGGAGCATTGTTTTGAGCCTGTTGAGGCAAAGTGGAGCATTGTTTTGGGTCTGTTGAGACCAGGTTTGGGCAGTATTGGGGGACTGTCGAGACAGATATTGTGGATGGATCTCTTCAGCAATATATCACTTGATCCCTGTTGCATGTTGCATATTGCATTGTTGCATACTCATTTTGCATATCATTAACGTGTGTCTGTGCTGCAGGTGCATTTCATACCCTCTGGTTCTAGTTGCCCGGATTTCTGTCTGCTGATATTATGGGTACTCTTAAGAAGACTGTGACCTACAAGTTGCCTACTCCAGATGTTTCTTCTTTGCTTGGTTTGATATCTCTAGCTGATGATGATGTGAAGAGAAGCTTCAGGAAGAGTTATGGGAAATTACTTAGGTTGGTTTATAAACCATGCATGTATGAGCGTAATGGATTGTACACGCTAATGCAGTTCTATGATCCCCCGCTGAGGTGTTTTACTTTCCCTGACTTCATTCTGGCTCCGACCATGGAGGAGTATGCTGAGATCTTGGAGTTGACTATTCAAAACAGGGTGCCTTTCATTCATATGGGTGTTAAGCCCAAACTGGAGGATTTGGCTGGCGCCTTGCATTTAGACTCCTCAGAGTTGCTGTTAACCTCGTGGAATGGAGTGTTTGGTTTTTCTCTCAAGTTCTTGGTTGGGAAAGCACAAGAGTATGCCAAGAGTGGATGTTGGATTGTGTTTAACGCTATTCTTGCTCTGTGTATCTATGGCATTGTACTGTTCCCGAACATGCCTGACTTTGTTGATTTGGACGCATTCTATATATTTGCTTCAAGCAATCCTGTGCCTACTCTGATTGGAGACTTCTATCACTCACTGCATTATAAGAACGAGAACAGGAGGGGCAAGAACGTCTCTTGTTGTGTGCCTTTGTTGTATATGTGGTTTGAGAGTCATCTTCCCAAGAAGGGTATCTTCTCTGAGCCTGAAGATATGGTGGATTGGTCTGAGCATCTGATGGGACTTTCTTCAGAAGACGTTGTCTGGTTTAATAAAGATTTACTGGGATCTGTGATCATCTACAGCTGCGCCGGATATCCTAACGTTCCTCTGATTGGGAGGAAAGGGTGCATTAACTACAATCCTTCATTGTTGATCAGGCAATTCGGTTATGCTTTGAGAAGCCCGCCAAAAGAGGAGGAATTACAGGAATCCCTGTACTTCACAGGTGATTTGAAGGGAGAACTATTATCCAATCTTCAGCATGCTTGGAATAATGTCCACAAGAGGGATAAGGCGTTGTTGGGTAAGAATGATTGTCAATCCTATGCTCCGTACAAGGTTTGGATCCAAGATAGGGCAAAGCAGGCGCTGATGTCGTTTCCTGCAGTATCACCTCCTGCTCCCCCCGTGATTAAAGAGCCAACTACCGTGCCTATTGAGATATATGAACAGGTTGTGAAGGAGAAAAAAGAGCTGATGAAAGCCAACGAGAAGTTGGAAGAAGAGCTAGTGCAACTCAGGAGTGAAAGGAATGAAGCCGTATATTCCTTCGAGCAGCAAACGAAGCTGGTGAATCAACTAGGCACGGAACTGACTGAACAACGAAAGAAGCGTGAACGTTTGGGATAGATATCAAGAGCTCCCATGATATGCTGGAGTCTAAGAAGAAAGCACTTGATATAGCCTACCGGGAAATCTCTGCATTCAACAAAACCTGGAATGCCACGCTGACCGGCAATAAGGAAAGAGAAGACAAACTAAAGCTACAGATCTCTGAGCTGGAAGGTCAGTTAAAAGCTAGCCATAAGAGGTTGGAAGAAGAGGTTATGCGGAGGTATGATGTCCAGAATGCCTTGAACAAAGTTATCAAGCGCAAGAAAGAGTCTGCGTCCCAGAAACGGAAGCTAGAAGATTGCTTTGGAGAAGGTGTTTGGGAGGAATCCATTGGTGATCTCCAGCGTGTTATCAGGCAAAGAGACTCGCTCGTTGAAGGGTTGCTTGCGCAGCCAAACCATCCCAAGACTAAGAGATTGTTAGAGGAATACCAGGCATATGGTCGCACTTGATTATCTTATGTATTGATGTGTATGCTTTATTTGCATTGTGCTGGCCATCACCAGGATTGTTGGTTGAGGTCATGCCTTCCTACTGTACACTCAGTGATATTGTATTCCTGACTCGATGGGCTTTTCCGCAATATATGAGATGTTTTCCATGATTGGATTTCGAGCTTCTTATTACTATCACTGTCACTGCACTGGCACTTTGGCACTAGAATCAGGGGTTGATATCCCTAACGCACAGACACATATTGCATCTGTATATTCATTCTTGCATCGCCAGTTATTTGTTGAATTTGTATCTCATTTCCTGCATTTTACGGATTTTCATAGGATTGACGAACAAAGAGTCCACCGCTTCGAAACAACTGCAGGAAAGTAATGGATCAAGTTCAGGTCAAGATGCAGGAAATCCGTGAGAAGTTGACTTTGTTCATGCAAGCTATGGAGAACATGGCCAAGGGCCAGGAGAATCTTCAGACCTTGGTGCAGCCGCTGCTGACGCGGGCAAACGGAAATGGCAATACTAACCACATTTCTGTTGAAACTCCTCGCCGGGAGAATGAGATACCGGCAGTTGTTACTCCACCTGTTATGACTGTCAATGGAAACACGGGTACTGGTGCAGGTGCCGGTGCGGGTAACGGCAATACTGGGAATGGTGGTGATGAGCATGTTGTTAACAACAAAGGCAACACTGTGGATGCCAATCAAGGATTCGTTGACAATGTTGGACTTGGAAACAATGGGTACGACAATGTTAATCAGGACGGGAACTTCGGATTCAACAATCAAGGCTTCGGTAATGACGGTTACGGCAACAACCAGGGGTACGACTACGATAATGGTGGATTCGGTAATGTGAATGTGAACGGTGCTGGAGCACTTCCTTTTAACAATGGCTTTGGACCTGCTGGGGCCAATCTGGGGTTCGGCAACCGAGGACAGGGTCCTGTGTTCAATCACCAAGGATTTGGCCGTAACATGGGTTACGATGGGTATGGCAATGACTAGAACGTGGATCAACAGGATGACGTTTTTTCAGGAAGAGGTATGGGACCTGAAGGCCCTATTGACCCAGTTCAGAGGATCAAAATGCTAGAAGAGCAGATGAAAGGTGTGGTCAATCAGAACTCCGCGGGATTAGATATGACTACTATGGGGTTGGTACCAGGGCTGAGGGTGCCATTGAAATTCAAGGCTCCAACATTTGACAAATACAAAGGGGATACCTGCCCTAAGGTCCACGTCCGCTCTTATTACAGAAGGATGTTTGCATATTCGGATGATGAAAGGATGCTCATGCATTTCTTTTAGGACAGCTTGTCAGGACCGTCGCTTGAATGGTATATGGGACTGGAGCCCACTCAGATTAAAACCTGGAAGCAGATGGCGGATGCTTTCGTGACGCATTACAAATATAACAGTGATCTGGCGCCAAACAGGGTCCAATTACAGGGTTTGTCACAGAAAAACGGTGAAAGTTTTAAAGAGTATGTGCAAAGGTGGCGCGATATGGCAGCGAGGGTGCATCCTCCTTTAATTGAAAGGGAGATGAACGACATGTTCATTGGGACATTCACGGGGATGTTCTACGAAAAATTATTTAGTGTATCGTTGGGCAGTTTCTCAGATTTGATTCTTATGGGGGAGAAGATTGAGAACGGGATTAAAGTTGGAAGATTCCAAGCAGGTGAGTCTACCTCAGCAGGAGGTACAAGAAAAGCATTCGGTGGTAGACGACAGGGTGATACTAGTGCAGTGTTTGGTGGCAGGGGCAGGGGCAGAGGAAGGAATCAGTATGTTCAGCCTCAACAGATAGCTAGTGTTACTATCCCGTTTCCTCAACAGAGGCAGCCACAACAGCAACAACAGCCACAACAGCAACAACAACCACCGCAGCAGCAAGGGCAGAATCCTGGTCAAAGAAGGGTACAGAATACGAGACCGAAAAGAGTGTTCGACGCACCTCCTTCCACGTATGCAGAACTCCTTCAGACCCTGCTAGGGTTGAACTTGGTTGAAAAGAGGACCTTGGCACCGCCTACAGGGTCGGTACTTCCTTATGGATATGATGCTAACAAGTAGTGCGAATTCCATTCCGGGGCGCCCGGGCATGATGTAGAAGCGTGTCAGGCATTTAAACATAAAGTTCAGGATTTGTTGGACAGTAAAGCCATCAACTTTGGCCAAGTGGGGCCCAATATTGTACAACAACCCATGCCTAATCATGGGGCAAATGCTATCTTAACAGAAGAAAATTTGAACTTGGTGTTGGATGTTAATGAGTTGAAGACACCATTGAGTGAAGTGAAAAGCAGGATGCTCAGAGGGGGAGTATTTCTGGGTTGTGATGAATACTGTTTAGAGTGTTGGACCCAGCCAGAGGGTTGTAATGATTTGAAGCGGGGCATTCAGGCCATGATCGACGAAGGGACCTTGCAATTTGATCGAACTGCGGTTAAGAAGCCTGTGGAGGCATTATACGAAGAGCAGAATGATATTGCGACGGTGACGATCCCGAGGAAGACTATAACGATAGTGGCGCCCGCCCAACGGCCAACTATTACGATTACCAAAGCAGGGCCTGTTCCCTTTGAAAGTACGAAAGCTGTCCCGTGGACGTACCGTTTAGAAGCGTATTGCAATGGTGAAAAGATTGTGGTGAATAGCTAGCCAACTGGGACTGTTGATAATGTTGTTGGTACGGGAGGTAGCCAGCCAACTGGGATTGTTGACAATGTTGTTGGTACGGGGGGCATGACCCGTAGCGGAAGGATCTTTACCTCACCTGAAATAGAAGCGGAGAGGTTGGCCAAAGGTAAAGCCAAAGTAAGTGAAAGCGGACCTTCTCAATCGAAAGAAAAGGACACATCGCTCAAGGACGTAGAGGAGTTCATGAGACTAATCCGAAAGAGCGACTACAAAATTGTTGAACACCTACAGCAGACGCCATCGAAGATTTCTATCTTGTCGTTATTGTTATGTTCCGAGGCGCACCAGAACACCTTGCTGAAGATACTGGATACGTCATTCGTACCCCAAGAAGTTTCTGTAAGTCAGTTAGAGGGGGTAATGGCACATGTCAATGCTGGACATAGCCTGGGCTTCACAGATTTTGACCTAACACCTAAGGGGCGAGAACACAACATGGCTTTGCATATATCGGTGGAGTGTCGGGGCACCGTAATGTCGCACGTATTGGTAGATACTGGATCGTCGTTGAACGTATTGCCAAAGAAAGCCGTGATGAAGTTGGACATACGGGGAGTTATTTGCACGCCCAGCGATTTGATTGTAAGGGCGTTTGACGGAACGAAAAGGTCAGTGTTTGGGTCAATAACATTACCGCTGCAGGTGGGGCCGGAGATTTTTGATACCGAATTCTACATCATGGACATCCATCCAGCTTATAGTTGTTTTCTCAGGCGCCCATGGATCCATGCTGCAGGGGCCGTAACATCCACATTGCATCAGAAGTTGAAATACATGGTGGGTGATAGTGTCGTTACCGTTTGCGGGGAGGAGGATATTTTGGTCAGTCACCTGTCATCATTCAGATATGTGGAGGTCGACAGAGAAATACATGAGACACTGTGTCAAGCCTTCGAGGGGTTGCGGATTAAAGACAAAGCACAGGGTTCCAGCAAAATATCAGATGTGGCAGTGTCATCCTACAAAGAGGCTCATGCTTTAGTGCAGACTGGTGAGACTAAAGGTTGGGGGCAGGTGCTGGAGATTACTGTGAAGAATGACAAGTTTGGGCTAGGGTATCGACCGACGTCGTCAGCGTCATCTTCAGGAGCGCCCAGGTTCAAGGGACTGGTCACGATTACGCCAAGCGGGGTGTGCTTCGAGACTATCAACGCTATTTCCGATGCTGAGGATGGAGATAGAGACTGCGATATGGACGCATGGATCAAGCCAAACGTGCCAGAACAAAGTCTCTGCAACTGGTCCATCCGAGAAACTGTCTCAGTGACTTTTAAACAGTAATGATTTGTTTTATCAGTTGTTGAATAATCCTATGTCCTACCCGAGGCATAGTGATTTTACATTAGGGCTACTTGATTATGTGTATTGCACTGTTTTAATCATGAAATAAAGGCGTTTTTCATATTCAAATATTGTGATCCCTGTCTTTTCTTGTTTTTACTTTAACAATAAATGGCAACGTGGTTATTTGCTTTGTTTGCGTGTTGAAGCGTTTAACCATTTCCTTTCCAGGACTAATATTTCAGATGACATCTCATACGAACCGCCTACGACTCGTCTCGAATTCGAGCACCCGGTATTCCAAGCAGAGGAAGAGATTGTTGAGGATAGCGATCTGCCAGAGGAGCTGACTCGTTTGTTGAAACAGGAAGATAGAATCGTTCTGCCTCATCAAGAGGAAATTGAGATTATCAACCTGGGGTCGGAAGAAGTTGTGAGAAATATCCGTATAGGGGCTGCGTTGCAGAGCGACGTCAAGCAAAGGTTGATTGAGATATTGTGAGAGTATGGTGATATATTTGCTTGGTCGTACGAGGACATGCCTGGGTTAGATACGGACATGGTTGTGCACCGTCTGCCACTCCGAGAGGAATGTCCGCCTGTTAAGAAGAAACTCAGAAGAACCAGACCGGACATGGCTGTGAAAATCAAGGAGGAAGTTCAAAAACAGTGGGATGCTGGTTTCCTAGCTGTTACAACTTATCCGTCATGGGTCGCTAATATAGTACCCGTGCCGAAGAAAGACGGTAAAGTGCGAATGTGTGTAGACTACCGTGATTTGAATAGGGCGAGCCCGAAAGACGACTTTCCACTTCCTCACATTGATGTGCTGGTTGATAACACTGCTCAGTTCTCCGTATTCTCCTTCATGGACGGATTCTTAGGCTATAATCAGATCAAAATGGCGCCAGAAGACATGGAGAAGACTACCTTCATTACTCCCTGGGGAACATTTTGCTACAAAGTGATGCCCTTCGGATTGAAGAATGCTGGGGCAACATATCAACGTGCTATGACGACTCTCTTTCATGACATGATGCACAAAGAGATCGAGGTTTATGTTGATGATATGATTGCCAAATCCCAGACGGAGGAGGAGCATTTGGTTAATCTGTTGAAACTGTTCAAGAGGCTTAGGAAGTTCAGGTTGAGACTGAACCCTAATAAGTGCACCTTCGGGGTGAGATCGATTAAACTGCTGGGGTTTATCGTGAGCGAAAAAGGGATAGAGGTTGATCCTGCAAAAATAAAAGCAATACAAGAAATGCCGACACCTAAAACAGAAAAATAAGTGTGTGGATTTTTAGGGAGGTTGAACTATATCGCCCGGTTCATATCTCACTTAACTGCGACATGCGAGCCGTTATTCAAGTTGTTGAAAAAGGATCAGGTGTTGACCTGGAATGAAAATTGTCAAAAGGCGTTCGACAAGATAAAATAATACTTGCAAGAACCTCCTGTTTTGATACCCCCAGTGGCCGGGAGACCTTTGATTATGTATTTGACGGTTCTTGAGGAAAGTATGGATTGTATTCTCGGTCAACATGATGAAACAAGACGTAAAGAGCATGCGATCTACTATTTGAGTAAGAAGTTTACTGACTGTGAGTCCAGATACTCAATGCTCGAGAAGACGTGTTGCGCGCTAGCCTGGGCCGCCAAACGTTTGAGGCAATATATGCTGAATCATACAACCATGCTAATTTCAAAGATGGATCCAATCAAATATGTGTTTGAGAAGCAAGCACTCTCCGGAAGAATTGCCCGATGGCAGATGGTGTTAACAGAATACGATATCCAGTATGTCTCGCAAAAGGCTATTAAAGGTAGCGTTCTATCATAGTACCTTGCGGAGCAGCCTGTTGACGACTACCAATCGATGAGGTTTGATTTTCCTGACGAGGATATCATGTACCTGAAGATGAAAGATTGTGAAGAGCCGTTGCCGGAGGAAGGACCAGAGTTGGGTTCCAAATGGTAGTTAATATTTGACGGAGCTGTAAATTCCTATGGTAGCGGAATAGGTGCAATTATTACTACTCCTCAGGGGTCGCACATTCCCTTTACTGCCCGATTGACCTTTCCCGTTACCAATAATGAGGCTGATTTGGTGAATCAGATTAAAGGAGAATGGGAGACACGTCAGCCCAATTTGATACCATATATGAATTATGCAAGGAGATTGTTGCCCTTCTTTGACAAGGTGGAATTGCATCATGTGCCGCGAGTAGAAAATCAAATGGCTGACGCCCTGGCGACATTGTCTTCAATGTATAACGTTAACTTCTGGAACGAGGCTCCCCAGATTGTTATCTCTCGGCTTGATAGGCCTGCATTTATATTTGCCATTGACGAGGCTCCCGATGGTCAACCCTGGTACTTTGACATCCAGAATTTCCTGAAGAACAAGGAGTATCCGGTTGGGGCATCCAGTCGAGATCAGAAGACTCTCAGGAGATTGGCTGGCAATTTCTATTTGAACCCGGATGGTGTCCTATACAAAAGAAACCATGACTTGGTGTTGCTACGTTGTGTAGATGAGAAAGAGGCAAAGTTTCTCATGGAAGAGATACATGAGGGTACATTTGGTACACATGCTGGTGGGCATGCTATGACGAGAAAACTGTTGCGGGCAGGTTACTATTGGCTAACTATGGAAACAGACTATTTCAAGTTTGCAAAGAGGTGTCATAAATGCCAGATTTATGCAGACAAAATCCATGTGCCTCCGAGTCCTCTGAATGTGATGTCATCACCATGGCCTTTCTCGATGTGGGGAATTGATATGATTGGCAAGATTGAGCATACGACATCCAACGGACACCGGTTCATTTTGGTGGCAATCGATTACTTCACCAAATGGGTGGAGGCAACATCATATGCCAATGTCACCAAACAAGTGGTCGCCAGATTTATCAAACGAGATATTATCTGCAGATATGGAATTCCTGAGCGGATTATCACCGACAACGGTTCAAATTTGAATAATAAAATGATGAAAGAGCTGTGTCAGAATTTTAAGATTGAGCATCACAACTCTTCTCCTTACCGGCCCAAAATGAATGGCGCTGTTGAAGCGGCCAATAAGAACATAAATAAGATTGTCCAGAAGATGGTTGTGACATATAAGGACTGGCACGAGATGCTACCTTTTGCTTTGCACGGTTATCGTACGATGGTACGCACATCAACCGGGGCAACCCCTTTTTCATTGGTATACGGGATGGAGGCAGTGTTACCGTTAGAGGTTGAGATTTCTTCCCTGAGGGTTTTACGTGATGTCCAACTTGACGAGGCAGAATGGGTTAAAGATAGACTGAATCAGCTCAGCTTAATGGATGAAAAGAGGCTAGCGTCTATCGCATATGGTCGGTTGTATCAGAGCCGGATGAAGAAAGTTTACGACAAGAAGGTGCGCCCTCGAAGCTTTCTGACGGGCGATCTTGTGCTGAAAAAGATTCTCCCACCGCAAACAGATCACAGGGGCAAGTGGACCCCTAATTACGAAGGTCCCTACGTTGTCAGAAAAGACTTCTTGGGAGGAGCCTTGCTACTATCCACCATGGATGGTGAAGACTTTACGTCTCCTGTGAATTCGGACGCATTTAAAAAATACTTTGCTTGAAAGTGACCCGCTGGACAGTAAAAAGAGAGTCCAGGCAAAAATGGGGCATCCCGGCGAACCATAAAAAATGAATAAAATGTTCGGGCAAAAATTAGGGATAAAATTGAAAAAAAAATGTACACCCGCGGATTCGAAAACCTGAAAAGGGGGATTTCGACAAAAAAGGGTATCCCGGTGAATTGAAAACCCGCAAAGGGCGGTTCACGCAAAAGGTAGGGATTGAAAAAGCAAATGACTGCGGTCCGGATTTGATACGACATTGCTTAGTGGTTTGGGAATACCTGGAGGCCGTCTGTCCGAAAACAATCTCTTCCGAAGATCGAGTATCGGGAAAGCGCAGAGTTAGGCGAGTCATAGGAGAATCAGCTCATGGTGTTTGTATGTACCACGTCGCCGACATGTATACAAATATTATTTTGTATTTTATTTATGCTCCTTGTGCATATATGTATGTGTGTGTGTGTATAACTTCCTCTTTTCAGGAGTTGCATCCGGTGTACAAAACTTTGCCTATTCAGAGGTCTATTATCAATAAAACATGTTATTCAGTACTTAATGCTTGTTCTTTACTATTTTGTTTGTGAAAGATGCCGATGTTTTTGCACTTGCATAATCTTGTTGGCCCTTGCCGATAATTGCTAAAACTTCGAATTGACTGAAGTAATGTCACGGATGCTAATCCAGATAGATTCTGTTGTATAGGCCTGTTTTGTCTCGTTTTGTTTTGCAGGGTTCTTACCTTTGGAGCAAACAGTCAGGGATTGTATTCCCCAGCCAAATCGCTGGACGTTAGAGCCTGATTCCAGTTGATGTCAATCCTCAGCATGAGAGATTCCCACAATGTTTAACCAAGCCTCAGTTGGTTCAGAAGGGCTAACCCCACAGAAGATGGTTTTCTTTCTCCTCACAGGTTGTCATGCCTTTGGCGGGAGGATTATCCCCAGCGGAGTGTTAGCTCCGAGTTTGTAAACTATACCCAGACAGCTGTCCCCCAGAAGGGTGGCTTCTTCCCCAGCTAAGTTACTCTTCCCAGCAGGCGTTGTTCTTTCCTCCCAGCGGAAATCAATGTTTAATCTCTCCTCGGCAGAGTTGGTTGTGTTTTCGGCATTTATTTTGCCGGAATACTTTGTGATACCTGTTCATCCCCAACAGGGTGGTATTTGTCCTCAACAGCCGTGTTGAGGAAGCAAGCTTGTCAAAGCTTCCCCCAGCAGCCTGAACCTGCATTTGCATTTGCATACATTATCATGTTTGCATCTACTCAAAAACGCGTAGCATTTCCATGCCGTATGGAGCATTACGCCATTGCCAAACATACGCATTTTGAAACATAAATCAGGTTGGTTAACCTTTTGCTTTCAGGTGTATTTCTCAGCAGGAGTATGGAGTTACAACTCAGATCTATTACCAAACAATCGAGGTCTCGCCGTGAGACATGTGATGATACAGTTCACCTTATTATCCCCACAGAGTTACTGGTTGAAGTTTCTCTTATCCGGCCAGCGGAGTGTTTTTCTTCAGGTTTGCCGTCGCGGCAGCATTTCAGGGTTTCATGAATCAAGATTTCAGAAATGGTCACGCGTTGTCAAAACGGGTGTCGGGCAGTTATTTTCAGAATATCCCCAGTGGAGTTAGCTACTGCAAAGAATAGGCAAATAAGCTATATCCAAGTTGACTTTCCTGTAATCAAACAGATGGATTTTCCTGTATGAAGCAGGCGGATGAACTTTCCTGTGTTCAGGCAGATGAATTTTCCCGTATGAAGCAGGCGGATGAACTTTTCCTGTATGAATCAGGCAGATGAATTTTCCCGCATGAAGCAGGCGAATGCACTTTCCTGTGTTCAGGCAGATGACCTTTCCCGTATGAAGCAGGCGGATGAACTTTCCTGTGTTCAGGCAGATGATTTTCCCGTATGAAGCAGGCGGATGAACTTTCCTATAATCAGGCAGATGATTTTCCTGTATGAAGCAGGCGGATGAACTCTCCTGTAATCAGACAGATGGGTTTTCCCGTATGAAGCAGGCGGATGAACTTTCCTGTGTTCAGGCAGATGGATTTTCCCGTATGAAGCAGGCGGATGAACTTTCTTGTGTTCAGGCAGATGATTTTCCCGTATGAAGCAGGTGGATGAACTTTCCTGTGTTCAGGCAGATGATTTTCCTGTATGAAGCAAGCGGATGCACTTTCCTGAAGTAGACGTATGGAGTTTCCTGTGATATTACAGAAATGTTTCCCTAGTAAAGTCGACGAATTTTATTGCCTATGATTGATAGGACCTCCTCGTGTTGGTGGGAGGCGACCAACTCACTTCGCCGCAGGGTAGCCGGGATTTCTCCGTGTTGACGGAATGTGGAGTCCTGACGTGGACAATATCTCTTCGGGTTGACGAAATGTGAGTCCTGACGTGGACCGATTGGTGTTTAGTTGTGATTTGGCAAATTTGGTTATCTTTTTGAGTTGACAAGATTAGTCCAGTTGTGGATGGAGGCACTCAGTACCTGTGGCGTTACACAGGTGGTTGATGTTGGAATCAGAGTTATTATCAGACGTTGAATCAGTTGTGGCTGTAACAACCAGGTTCAGTTGGTGGATGTCGTTTCCCAAGCAGTTGTGCAGTTTATTTCTGCAGTTAGCAAATTTCCGGGTTTCTTTGTATTCAACCGTCTCGTACCTCGATTGTTTGAAGGCCGTTCGCTCTTCACCCAGTCGGGTCCAAGCCGTTTGAATAGGGGCAGTTGTTGCACCCCAAAAATTGCTCAACCTTTTCTTGCCTGATTTATGTTTCATTGCATTTCGCTTGCATAGTTACATCATATACACAGTCTGATCATTTGCATATCATAGCATAGCATGCCTCCAACAAGGAATCAAGGTTTCCATCAAAAGAAGAGCTTAGCAAGGTATGTTATCCAAGAGGAGAAGTCTTCCAGGCCATCAAGAAGTGATTTGAAGTCTTGAGAAGTTTGAGTGCCCACATATGGATTTCTCTCCTAACTTGAGGTGTATTGAAGATCATCCACATGGAATTGTGAATTTGAGGTGTATGGATCTCATGGGAGGCCTAGAGGGCCCTATTGAAACTTAGACAAGCCATTGTATCAAGCTTAAGAACCACAGTTGAGGTGTGTACAAGTAGGGTTTCATCTGGGTAACCCTAGGTCAAGAAGAGTAAAGGAAGGGCATCAAGACCTAGCTCTAGGTCATGGAAGTCATGGATTGATATGTTGAAGCATGTGTATGGATGAGTCAAGATCAAGTTCAAGAGAATTAAGAGTGGTGGGAGGTGTTTGAGACAGGGTTCCTAGGGTAAAATCCCCTGTATAGCACTGGACTTCCAAGCCACATAAGTCAAAATACAAGTTTCAAATGGACTCTTGGACAACATGAAACTTGTAGAGCTTCTCAATACCTTTAAGTTGAGTACTAGAAGTCTTCAAGAAGATTTGTAGAACTCAAGTTATGGTTCTTGCAAGTTACAGGTCATCAGAGGACACTGAAATTTATCTGTGAAAGTCACTTGGCTTCCAAGCAACTTTTTCCCCTCAAGGAGTTTTCAAATGGATTCTTGGATAACATAACAATTGTAGGGCTTGATCTTACCTTTAATTTGAGTACTATAAGTCCTCAAGAATATTTGTGGAACTCAAGTTATAATCTTGGCAATCCATGGGTATTTTGGGAAAGTTGAATTATAGGTCATTTTTCAACATAGGTCAAAATCTCTATCTTCCACTCCTCAAATGAAAAAATGTTCAACATGAGATGTGCTTAGAATGGTGTTTCTAGGTCAGATATAAAGTCATGGTGAGTTGGATTGGCTTATTTCACAATGTGCCCCAAAATGGCCTAAAAAGTGAGATTTTTCAAATGATTCAAGAGAGGGAAAAATGATTTTTTGACTTGCAAGGCATAAACATGGCATATGGGTAGTCATTTTGAATGGAAATTGAATTTCAAACACATTGGAAATGTCACAATTTTGAGATGGGTCATTATTTTATGAGTTGCTTTGAAAAATGCTTTCTTACATCACAAGTAACATTTGCAAAACACTTCTTTAGATCAGAACCAAGGCCCTAACCCTTACCAATCCATTCAAAATATCATGTGGAGAGAAATTGGATCAGAATCAAGGTGCTGAAGCAAGCTAGAACTCAGCTGTCATGTGCAAGCTTCTCATGAGATTTCATGGTGCATGAGAATTTCAAATTCTCACATGGATCATTCCAGAGCATTCTAGAGCTTTCTAACATGTTCTATATAAGGATCATAACTGATTCAGTTGGTTTTTTGGGTGAGAATTAGAGAGAAACAAAAAAGAGCCATTGAAAATTTCTTCCTTGCATCAAGATTCGAGTTCTGAAATTGGAGTAGTTTCCATACAAATCATTGATTGTAGAAGCTTCATCATGAACTTCTGAGTGAATTTGGAGGATTTTGTGGCTTGAAGTGGAGAGAATCGAGCAAGAGCACTTGAAATTGTAGTTGCTGCAACAAGAATCGGTTTCAAGATTTAAGAGGGATTAAAAGCAAACTATTGCATACAGAAGCTTCATCAAGCATCATTGATTGTATCTGGAGAAGATTGGAGTGTAATTTGAAGAATTTCTTGCTCTGTTCACTCAATTTTCACAGGTATGTAAATTTCATCTCATAGCGTGATTTAGGTAGAATTGTTAGGTTTTGAATGCATAAATAAATTGTAGACATGGCTAGGATCGTTTCTGGTAAGGAAAAGTGGTGAGTGGAGACAAAATATAGGATGACACCATTTCTGTTGAAGGTTGTTTCTCTGAGTTCTTGATGAATTGAGCCTGTTTAGATAGTGATAATTACTCAGTGAAACACGTAGATGAGATTAGGGCTTTCAATTTCAAGAATCGTGCCACTTGAGGTTGGACACCATGGATGAACCTTGGATCGGATTCTACTTTAGGGGATGAATCAATAAGATTGGACATCTCCATTGGATTCAGTGAGAAAAAGTGAGTTGATTAGGGTGCTTAGGTTTGAGTTTTGGTGGGTTTTCATGGAGTTGATGTTTGGGGACGACGGTGGCGCCACCTCCGGCCACCGTCTGGCTCACGTTCCCCCCAGAATTTGAAATGAGGAAGATGATGATATGGCCATAGGATTAGATTTTGACTTTGACTCAGATCACCCACCAACGGCCACGATTTGATTTTCATTTGTGAAAGAATCTAAACGCAAGCAAAACGCCCCGTTTCATTTAATGTTTTGTTTTGGGCTTAAGACCAAACCTTGCTATCCACACCCCTGTTTGAGGCCCACCAGCGAAATGCACATGGTTTAGTTGCTATTTGACACAGACTTTTATTTTTTCTGATTTTATTTTGTAGTTGGTTTGGGCTCATAGCGCGCTCGCTAATGACACCCCCTCCTGGGCCCAACTCTGATTTATAACTGAACCCAATTGCTATTCATCACATTAGTTTGTATATTTTTAATTGATTTTCTTGTATTTTCATGTTTTACCTAGGGTTAGAGATTAATTCATAATAAATTGAAAAATGATCATTTTAGGATGAAACTTTTTCCCTAGTTCGCTTAGGATCTCTAGAATTGTATAGGATAAAAAAATATTAATTTCATGCATTTTATATTTTCTGGCATATTTTACAATTTTAATGCTTTTATTTTACTTTTGTTTGATACTTCATTTTTCTGAATTTAGTATGAGAGTTTAGTGAGGAATTTTGGAGTGATTCTTATGAGGTTGATTAGATTAGGGAAGCATTTACCCTTAGGAATTTTGTCATATTTTTGTGATTAAAATTTAGGTTAGTTTGATAGGTGAATAGGAGAGGTGTTAGAATTAGGGTTTTACCACAACTAGTTGTAGTCTAGGGCATGGTTTGGGGACTTAGGGTTTGATTTAGGCCTTGGGATTTATATGGTGTATTGGGTATAGGGTTAGGTTCCCTTAGAAATTTACCTAGGATTTTATGATGAGTTTTGGCATTTTATTTGATTTTTGCAATTGGTGTGATGTTTGTGGGTTTCTCCCTTGAATATTTGGCTTGTTTATTTTGTGTGGCGCTATTTTGGGTCTGCTTTTGGCTTGGTCTTTGCTTGGATGAATTGAATATCAAATGAAGTTTCTTTGGATGGCTTGAAGAAGCTTGGATTTGAAGATTTCTTCTCTGTTGGATTGCTTGTCAGGAGCTTAGGGACTAGGGCATATAGGAAGAGCAGTAGATTAGTCTTATTTATTCTTTCAAGCATAGAGAGCTTCTTGTGCCTCTATCCTATCCTATGATTCAAAGCCCTCTTAAGGAAGCCCATCTCTCCCTTGGAGGGATGATTGGCATGCCTTAAAGAGTAGAACTTTTGAAGATACCCTTCTTTGCAGATGATGGTTTCTAGTGATTTCCTTTGGTTTCCACTAGCTTCCATTCATTATAACTTGATCATAATAACAAATCTTTCTTGGTGGAGCTTGCTAGAGCTTGGGGATGAAGATCTAAGATGTTGAAGATGCCTTTCATGAGGATGGCTTGAAGAGGGAGTGGTGTTACTGGCAACTTTGCTGTAGGAGCTTGCTGGAGGATTGAAGCTGGGGTTTACCGTTGCTTTTGAGATGGGGTTTTCTGTAGCTGTGGAGTTTAATTGTTTAGGTTTTGAGGAGCCTTATTTGAAGTTTGTTTTATCTTCCCTATAAGCTGAAGATTGAAATTTATTGGAGTTTGAAGATGAAAGTTGTAGTTGTCAGAGCTGTTGCTGATTGTGCTGTCTGCTGTAGGAGCTTGATTGTTGCTGTCAGAGCTGGTGCTGGTGTTGTTTTCTTTTTATCTGCATTGTTTGTTGGCTTGTTCAGCTTGCCCCCTAGGTTTGAAGTGAATGTTGATTCACTTTGCCTGTTGTTTTCCCAGGTTCGAGGTTGAGTGGGACTCCCTTGCCTCGCTTGTATTGCTGCATTGCATGCATTTTACTGTATTTGCTTGCTTTCTTTTTTGTTTATCCCCTAGGATCTCTTATTTCCTCTGTGCAGGAGGGAATTACGACAGACATTAGGATTCTTATCCATGCATGACAACATTAGGTTAGTTTTTTATTCCCTTTTCAACCATAGGCTTTTTAGAGCTTCTTTCTCTTCTTATCTCAAACAACTCAAAAACACAGTAATAAGGTTAATCAATGTTGTGCGTTACGGGCCTTAAGCTATTTGAGAAAGAGTTGCTGGAGAGCTTCTTTCCAGTAGTCTAGCTGCTTAGTGTGGTACCCTTTGGGTGACACGCGACGTAGTCACTCTCAAATCATAGTCTCTAGTGCGTCAGAGATTGCAAACAAACTAAAAAACACTTCTTTCGTAAAATATTCGAAACAAACATCAAAAAGTCATTTTTGTCCGCTCGGACTCTTAATCAAAAGAAACCCTTTTTGAAGGTAATAAAAAACAGTCAGACAAGCTTGTGTCTTCCGTAGCCCGAACTACGTTTGCTCTGATCTTTCATGATGTATGAAAGTACGTAGGCATAGGATGACGTACCCTAGCGAGCAACCTTCCCCCCTTAACCCGTAGTTAGGCGAACTACGTTGACTCTGATTTCTCGTTCCAGACAGGAATACGTAGGCATAAAGTGCGATACTTTGCCGAGTCACTTTCTTTTCTTTTTAACCCAGACCTATAGTGTAGATAGAATAACAATCTGTACTAGAAAACAAGCGTGGATCCCGTCGAGTACGGGGGACGTGAGGGGTGCTAATACCTTCCCCTTGCGTAATCGACTCCCGAATCCAGGAATTTGGTTGCGACGACCATTCCTTTCCCGTTTTGCGTTAGGTTTACTCTGAGCGTTTCCTTTCCCTCTTGTGGGATAAATAACGCACGGTGGCGACTCTTCTGTTTAGCCGGCGCCGATTTTCGCAGTTGCGGCAAAGTGATTCAATGTTTAGATTTTCCGCTTTGAATTCTAAATATTGAAATGTGGGTGTAGGTACTAAGTTCCTCTGTTGAAACTACCCCACGGTTGCATGTCTTTTATCGAGCATGTGTTGTATGTTAGTTTTGTGTGATGTGACATACCTCTTTTATACCATATTTTATTTATACTCTGATGAAATTTTAATATGTGTTAAATGATTTATTTGTTTATTTAGGGGTATAGAAAGGGGGTGTTACATTAGTGGTATCAGAGCAGGTCGTTCAGTTGACCAAGTTGTTAATGTGTTGATTCCCTTAGGCATTTGGTATGTGTGTGTAGCACTATCAATATTGTTGTTCTAACGAGGATTTGTTGTGGGAATCAAGAATAATGGTTGCAGGTAGGAATGATGAAGCGATTGCTGAGGCATTAGCGATGTTGGCTGGAGCGATTGGGCAGAATCCTCAGGCCAATGTGAATGTTGGAAATAACGCTGATGATGAGTTTCGTGCTTTGGGAAGGTTCCAAAGGAATCATCCACCGATTTTCAAGGGAACCCATGAACCTGACAAAGCATAAGTATGGCTGGAAGCGATTGAGAAGATCTTTCGAGTCATGAACTATTCGGATGCGCAGAGGGTATAGTTTGGCCCTCATATGCTTGAAGAGGAAGCTGAGGACTGGTGGGGTAATACTCGCCAAAGGTTTGAAGAAGATGAGATTGTGGTTACTTGGGATGTTTTCAGAGAGGCATTTCTGGAGAAGTATTTTCCAGAAGATGTGCATGGTAAAAAGGAAATTGAATTCCTTGAGCTGAAGCAGGGTAACTCAACCGTGGCCGAGTATGCCGCAAGATTTAAGGAATTGATTAAGTTTTGTCCTCATTACAACACTACTAATGCGGAGAGATCCAAGTGTCTTAAGTTTGTGAATGGTTTGAGGCCTGAAATCAAGCAAGCTGTTGGTTATCAGGAAATTAGGCGATTTTATGAGTTGGTGAACAAGAGTAGAATTTATGATGAAGATAGTAGAGCTCGGTCTAGTGACTATAAGAGTTTAAGTGACAAGAAAGGAAAAGGACAACTTAGAGGGAGGACATATGTGACTCCTACTGATAAGGGGAAACAGAAAGCTGGTTACGGCAAGAAGCCAAGTGGGGGAGGAGTTTCCACCCTGGTAAGATGTTATAATTGCGGTGAAGTGGGACATCGTGCTCCTGAGTGCAAGAGCGTTGGGATGAAGTGTTTCAAGTGTGGGAAACCAGGCCATAAAGCTCTTGAGTGCAGAAGCGGTGTGAATCTGACTTGCTACAACTGTGGTGAGCAAGGTCACATTAGTACCAAGTGTGACAGCCAAAGAAGACTCAAGGGAATGGGAAAGTGTTTGCTCTATTAGGATCAGAGACTGCTAGTGAAGATCGTTTGATCCGAGGTACGTGCTTCATTAATGGTATACCTTTGATCGCTATAATTGATACTAGAGTTACACATTCTTTTATTTCTTTGGATTGTGTTAAGAGATTAAATCTTGAGTTGTCTGTTATGAGTGGTGGTATGGTTATTGATACTCCTGCTATGGGTTCGGTAACTACCCCGTATGTGTGTTTGAATTGCCCGTTGAGCATTTTTGGTAAAGACTTTGGAGTTGATTTAGTGTGTTTACACTTAGATCAACTTGATGTTATTCTTGGGATGAATTGGTTGGAATTCAATCGTGTCTATATCAACTGTTTTGACAAAACAGTTATTTTTCCTGAACCTGAAGATGAAGGGGATTTGTTTATGTATGCTAAGCAAGTGAAGGAATCAATGTAAGATGGTGCGAAGGTATTTTTGTTGATGGTAACTGTGAGCATTGATGAAAGTGGAACAATTGATACTTTACCAATTGTCCGTGACTTTCCAGAAGTTTTTCATGAGGAGATAAGAGACTTACCGCCGAAATGCGAAGTGGAGTTTGTGATCGATTTAATCCCTGGAACTAGTCCGATATCGATGGCTCCATATCGTATGTCCGCATCGGAATTGAAAGAGTTGAAGAGTCAACTTGAAGATCTACTTGAGAAGAGGTTTATTCGTCCGAGTGTGTCACCATGGGGTGCACCAGTTTTGTTGGTTAAGAAGAAAGAAGGTTCTATGAGACTCTGTATGGACTACAGACAATTGAACAAGCTGACTATCAAGAATAAGTATCCACTTCCGAGGATTGATGATTTGATGGATCAGTTGGTTGGTGCGAGTGTGTTCAGTAAGATAGATTTGAGATCTGGGTATCATCAGATTCGTGTGAAGGCTGAGGATATTCAGAGGACTGCTTTTAGAACGAAGTATGGACATTATGAGTATTATGTAATGCCATTTGGTGTGACTAATGCACCAGGTGTATTTATGGAGTACATGAACAGGATTTTCCATCCTTATTTGGACAAGTTTCTGGTCGTGTTCATTGATGATATTTTGATTTATTCGAAGAGTGAAGATGAATATGTCGAGCATCTTAAGATTGTGTTATCCATGCTGAAAGAGAAGCAGTTATATGCTAAGCTTTCTAAGTGTAAATTTTGGTTGAAGGAAGTGAGTTTCCTTGGTCACATCATTTTGAGTAAAGGTATCGCAGTGGATCCGTCGAAGGTTGAAGCGGTATTACAATGGGAGACTCCGAAATCAGTTTTTGAGATTAGAAATTTTCTTGGTTTGGCAGGTTATTATCAAAAATTCATTGAGGGATTTGCCAAGTTATCATTGTCGTTGACGCAGTTGACTAGGAAATGTCAAGCTTTTGTTTGGGATGCAAAGTGTGAGGAGAGTTTTCAAGAGCTTAAGAGAAGATTGACAACAACTCCTGTTTTAATTTTTCCAAATCCGGCAGAACCGTTTGTTGTGTATTGTGATGCTTCTTGTCGCTACCGCGAAAATAAGGCACCGGCGAAACAGAAGAGTCACCACCTTTCGTTATTTATCCCACAGAAAAGGAAAGGAAACAATCGGAAAAACCTGACGTAAAGGTATAAGACAAGGTCATCGCAACAATGTTTGGGTCCGGGAGTCGGTTACGCAAGGGGAAGGTATTAGCACCCCTCACATCCATCATACTCGATGGGATCCACACTTGTTGTGTTTATCTGACTGGTTGGTTTATCTATCTATGCTAAAATTATGGTTTGAAAAGAAAAGGAAATGACTCGGCAGAACACAACAGTTCTATTCCTACGTATTCCCGTCTGGAACGAGAAATCAGAGTCAACGTATTTCGACTAACTACGGGTTACGGGGGAAGGTTGCTCACCGAGATATCGCATCTCGTGCCTACGTACTTTCACACGGCGCGAAAGATCAGAGCAAACGTAGTTCGGGCTAACTACGGGTTACCGGGGTGTTCTCGATCACATAGGGGTGAGAGAAAGGATTGATGATACTAGCGTATGCATTCTAGCAATTAGGTGTATGCTGCTCGACCATTGGAGACTTAGGCGTTACCTGTTTGCAATAGAACGGACGTAGTATGTCAGGGTTTAAAGGTATGGGAACCTATGGGACTTAGAACTACGGTCTGGTCTCAATTGCGCTAGGGCAAGAGAAAGGGAAAATCAGTCGTCAGCGGGAAAGTCTCGATCGCACGGCAGCGAGAGAACAGAGAAGTTATTTGTTAGTGTGCTTCCTAGGATATCGCATCCTATGCCTACATATTCTCGTCTGGTACGAGAAATCAGAGCAACTGTAGTTCAGCCAACTACAGGAAAAGGGAAAAAGGGTGCTCGCTAGGATCATCGCAATCCTATGCCTACGTACTCTCATCTGGTACGAGAGATCAGAGCAAACGTAGTTTGGCGCACTACAGGAAACAAGTCTCGATTGCACAGGGGCAAGAGAAGGGGTCCCAATCGCCTGAATGCGAGAGAAAAGGGTTTCGATCGCGCGGGGGCGAGAACAAAGAGGAAGCAGGCCTAACACACCTAAATAGGAAGAAACTCGAGACACGCACGCAAGAACCTAAGGCGTAGGAGGGAGTGCGTCGTATATCACCCAAAGGGTGCTACACTAGACACTCTAGACGATTGAGAGGAAACCCCTCAACTGCCATTTCCTACGTATCTAACGCCACAACTTACAACACTCGACGGTTGCACGAAGACTTGAATAAGAAAGATGTTATCGAACGAAGTGGCTCCGTTGGCCCTCGACATTGTGCACAAGCCCCATTCCAATCTTCTCCTCTCTGGATCCTTGATGATAAAATTTCGAATCAGAACCAATGTAACGCTAAACCATCATGATTTGACTTATACGATAAATCAAACTCTAAGAGGTAGCATATTGATATTCGTGTCAAAGACAAGATAGAGAAATGATATTGAGAATCATTCTCCAATTGAATCATGTCACACGGCCAGCACAGAGTAAAATCAGATGGCAGGAGAGAAATGAGGAGAGAAATCCAATAACAAGTGGAAATAAAATTCTACTCCTAAAATAGGCAATAAATACTGATAGAAAACTCTAAAGAAATATAATGAAATTTCATGCAAAAAATAGCATGTATATTCTATCTAAAACTCTATATATCCTAAAATAAAAAATAGAACTTAAAAAAAAGAATATAAATTCTATGCTAAAAATATGTAATAATACTCTAAAGGAAAAATAAAACTATAATTCCTAAAATAAAAATAGAAAATAAAACTACAATCTATTACAAAAAATATCCAATACAAGCAAAAATAAAGAAAATAAAGGGAAGGGGGTTACAGCAGCCAAACAGGTGTACAGCCTGAAAAAACAGTTGGGCCCAGCCCACAATACATCATCCAGGAAAAAAAAACAAGCAAAACGGAAACGGAGGTGCGCGTAGAAACGGAGTGGTACAAGTCCAGGAATCCATTGGGCTTAGGGCTTGTAGGCCCAAAACGAGCACAGACGGATGGGGGGTGTAACAAGCAGAAACGGAGGTGTGAGTCCAAAACTGAGAATTGGGCCACAAGGCCCATGAGCCACCAACGAGGTCCACGAAAACCTTTCCACCTTCCTCCTTCCAATCTTCACAGACGGAAACCCTAGGTCTTTTCTTTCACAAATCCCGCCGCCGAACAAACCTCCTCCGTCAACCTTCCTCCGATGCTCACGCCTCCGTCTCCCAGTCTCAATCTCCTTACTTATCTCTGTCTCACTTTGTCTCCATCTCAACACCACACAACCCGTAAACCTTGAAATTAACCCAAACGAACTCGAAACACATATGTTGATTACGGTTGATGGAGGAACTTCACTGAATTGAGTTGCGGTTGGATGTTATTTGAAGAAGCTGAAGAATCGTCGGATGATCTTGATGAATGATGAGGATCTGGTGAAGAAACTATGAAGGTGGATGAACTCGGATGCAGATCTTGATGAAGATCTTGAAGATTGATGGATCTTATGACGGTTTCTGGAGATTCTTGATGAACAACCGAGGAAGATCGTGAGGTTTCTGGGGGAAAGTCACGATGAAGACGATGAAGGTTCTTGAAGAATTTCGGGAAAAAGTTGTTGAAGGTTTATGGATCTTCGAAGAATTTTTTGTTGGATCCGGATTGTATGTAGGTTGTTTAGTGTTTCTAGAGAAAAACTGGATGAACGCGGACGAATCTTGATGAAGATTCTAAAAATCAGGTGAATATCGATGACGAAATCTGGAAAAACGGATGAGTATCAATGTGATTTCTGGAAAACGCTCATGAACATGGATGAAGTTCATGATCTAGAAAACTGAAGGAGATGGATGAATTCGGATGAAGTCTCATGTATGATTTCTGGAAACGGATGAATTTCCGGTGACAGTTATGGAGGTTCCGACAACGGTTATGGAGGTTCCGGCGGTGGCTTCGATTTCGCTGGCAAACGCCTCAGGCGTGTTTGCATGCGATGACTGAGGAAGTGACACCTCAAGGGGTGTCGTGGCAAGCATGCAAAGAGGGAGAGTGACGTGGCGGACACGTGTAGTGGAAGTGTGTGATGTGGCCACGTGTCGAGAGAGAGAGAGAGAGAGGGAGATGCTTTATAGTGCTGACATGTGGACTGAACTTGCAATAATGGGCTTCCGAAAATGGACACTTCGCCCACCAAAATGGATTTAAACTGCCTCAATTAATGACTTAATAAACTCAGTTAATGGACTCAATTAATTCAAATGCTGATGGTTAAGACTAATTAATGAAAAACGAAAATGAATTAACATGACTCAATTAACTGCTAATTAATATTCCTAATTAATCCAAATTAAAAAATGATTATCACTTACTAAAACTAATAGTATTCTAATTGATTTAATCCTAGATTCAACCTAGATCAATTAAAATCTATTAAAATCTAAAACTCAATTAATATCTAGGAAAGAATTAAATCTATTAATTTCTAAACAAATCAATATCTAGAAAAATACCTATGAAAAATAGAAAAAAAAAACTATTAATATCTAATAATATCTAAAAATTATTCTAGAAAAACAATTAACATATTTAAAATCTATTTAAAATCTATTTTCTAATATAAAAAATGTCTTAAAAATATGGAAGCTAATTAACGGAATAAATCCTAGAAAAATGCTAATAATTCCATAAGGAACAAAACAATGATTAAATCGGCGAGCCAAACTGCGAGAACGCAACGAGATAACCGGTAAAAATATGGACACCGAAATATCCTAAAAAACAACAGCAAAAGTTGAAAACACCGGGAAGAGCACAACTCCCAAAATAAATCTCCGTACTCGAACTGGTTCGAACTACCTGAAATGTGATAAGAGGGCTGTAATCCCGATAAAATCAATCTGGCTAAAAAATTCAATGTACGCGGTATGCGGATGCAAAATGCAAAATGATTCGAAACATAAGCCAAATAACGAGAAATGGTTGGGAAAAATTTGGGGTGTAACACTTCTTTGATGGGTTTAGGAGGTGTGTTGATGCAAAATAAACAAGTTGTAGCTTATGCTTCGAGGCAACTCAAAGTGCATGAGAAGAATTATCCGACGCATGACCTAGAGTTGGTCGCCGTTGTATTTGTGCTAAAACTTTGGAGGCATTATTTGTTTGGTTCGAGATTTGAGTAGTTTAGTGATCATAAGAGTTTGAAGTATCTCTTTGATCAGAAAGAATTGAATGCAAGGCAGAGGAGATGGTTGGAACTTCTGAAGGATTATGATTTTGGTCTGAATTACCATCCGGGTAAAGCAAATGTGGTAGCTGATGCATTGAGTAGAAAATCGTTGCATATGTCGATGATGATGGTAAAAGAATTGGAATTGATTGAGTAATTTCGCGATTTGAGCTTAGTGTGTGAGAAGACTTCTTACGGAGTTAAGCTTGGTATGTTAAAACTTACTAGTGGTATTCTTGATGAGATTCGAGAAGGACAGAAATCTGATTTGAGTTTAGTTGATCGGTTGACTTTGATCAATCAAGGTCAAGGTGGTGATTTTCGGATTGATGAAAATGGTATCATGAGGTGTCGTGATAGAGTTTGTGTTCCTGATGTTATTGAGCTGAAGATGAGTATTCTGGAAGAAGGACATCGTAGTGGATTGAGTATTCATCCGGGTGCTACTAAGATGTATCAAGATTTGAGGAAAGTATTTTGATGGCCTCGTATGAGAAGGATATTGCCGAGTTTGTGTATTCTTATTTGACTTGTCAGAAGTCAAAGATTGTGCATCAAAAACCGTCGGGTTTGATGAAACCGTTGTTTATTCCAGAGTGGAAATGGGATAGCATTTCTATGGATTTTGTGTCTAGTTTACCTAGAACGCCGAGTAACTTTGAAGCCATTTGGGTTATTGTGGATAGATTGACCAAATCTGCTCACTTTATTCCTATGTGAATGGATTACCTGTTAGAGAGATTGGCAAAGCTATACATTGATAGGATTGTCAGTTTGCATGGTATTCCGTCTAGCATTGTGTCAGATAGAGATCCGAGGTTTACTTCGAGATTTTGGGAGAGTTTGCAAAGTGCTTTGGGTATGAAGTTGCGTTTGAGTTCTGCTTACCATCCGTAGACCGATGGTCAGACAGAGAGGACGATTCAATCCCTTGAGGATATTTTGAGAGCTTGTGTGTTGGAGAAGGAAGGAGCTTGGAATAGCTACTTACCTTTGATTGAATTTACTTACAACAACAGTTTTCATTCGAGTATTGGTATGGCACCGTTTGAAGCATTATACGGTAGACGGTGTAGGACGCCATTGTGTTGGTATGAATCTGGAGAGAGTTCTGTGGTTGGACCCGAGATAGTCCAACAGACTACCGATAAAATTAAGATGATTCAAGAGAAGATGAGGATTTCTTGGAGTCGTCAAAAGAGTTATCATGACAAGAGGAGGAAAACACTTGAATTTCAGGAGAGAGATCACGTGTTTCTTCGAGTCACTCCGATGACTGGTGTTGGTAGGGCATTGAAGTCGTGTAAGTTAACGCCGCGTTTCATTGGTTATTATCAGATTTTGCAGAGGATATGGGAGGTAGTCTATCGAGTTTCTTTACCACCGTCGCTTGCTAATCTCCATGACATGTTCTTTGCATCTCAGTTGAGGAAATACATTGCGGATCCATCTCAGGTAGTCCAACTAGATGATGTGCAGGTGAGAGATAACCTGACTGTGGAGACATCACCTATGCGAATAGAGGATCGAGAGTTGAAGCAACTTCGAGGCAAAGAGATTGCTTTGGTGAAGGTCGCTTAGGGAGGACCGGCTGGTGGAAATGTGACTTGGGAACTTGAGAACCAGATGAGGGAGTCTTATCCAGAGCTGTTTGAATCAGGTAACATTTTCGAGGACGAAAATTCCTAAAGTGGGGGAGGGTTGTAACAGCCCAATTTTCAATAATTAATTATTCATATTAAATAATTGATTTATTTGGATTGTTTTAATTATTGGAATTATTGGTAGATAGATATTTGAGAGGAGATATATGATGGAAGAAAATAGAATGGAAAGAATATAAGGAAAAGTGGAAAGAAAAGGAAAAGATAGAAACATAAGGGAAAGAGAAGGAGAAGAGGAGAATAGAGAAGGAAGAAAGGGAAAAAACTTGGAATCATCAAGAACAACTCCTAGCTTTCGATTTAATCAAGGTAAGGGTGTGAAATATCATTATATTGTCAATGTATATGATTATGTATGATTGGTTTAGATTGTTTGGATGTTTTTCTCCATTTTCCATTATAGGGCATAGATGAGTTTAATCGGTAGAATCAAGGTTTTAATGGTTGGAATCCGGAATAAGTGGTGTAGATTAGTTGAGGATTGTTATACTAAGAGTACTGGAACTCGTTGGAATTTAATCGGGTGATTTTGGAAGTTTTGGAGAGTTTTGGACAGTGAGGGTTTTGAACATCGCAGACTTTTGCTAGCACCTTCGCTAGGCGAGCAAATCGCGAGTGTTCGCTGGCAACTCGCTAAGCAAGCTAGTAGCGAGTGGTCCCAGACTTGGACATAATGTATTTGATCTTGTTCGCTGGTAGCGAGTGAGGTAGCGAAGGATTCGCTAATACCTCGCTGCAGCGAATAGGTAGCGAAGCCTTACAGTAGCTTCTGTTTGCCTTCGCGAGCTTGTTCACTAGGCGAATAGGTAGCGAGTGTTCGCTAGCAGCTCGCTAAGCGAGCAGGCTAGCGAGCGTGACAACATTCTCATTTCTTTGTGATTCCATCCAATGTTGATTGTTTGGTTTGATTGTGTTCAATCTTGATCATATTGTGAATATGTGTGCATTGCTTGAATAATGTGGTGATGGTATTGAATTGTGAAAGCATATTGATTGTATGTAATATTGTGAATAATGCATGAGAACATATTGTGAATATGTGTGCATTTCTTGATAATTGTGATGATGTTGAAAGTATGAATACTTTGATATGATGTGTGAGTGTGCAATCATGTTATAATTCTTATGTGATGAATTATTTGAGAATGCATGAGATTAAGATGCGAGAACGGTCTTAAGTGAATTTGGTTATTGATTGCATACGCATCATTTGGTCAACAGGCAATGCTTGCTAGTTTCGTGGAGACTAGTGACTTGTCCCAAACCTAGAAGAGTGGGTTTGAAAGCATAAAGGACGGACTTTTATATGTTATCAGTCTAGAGGACGGACCCGGTTTAAATGTAAAAACCAAAAAACGATAACAAATGTTGGTACCACATGGCATGAGTTGCATTGAGTCACATGGCATAGAGATAAATGTTGTGTGAATGTATGCATATGTGTATGTTATGCGAATTGATGAGAATTATGGATGTGTGCATGATAAACATGCTTGGTGATCATTCCATATTTGTTTATATATACATATATTGTGATGTATATGATGATGATAATGAATTGTGGTGAGAAATGTGGAATATGTGTATTCTATGCTTGTGTGTGTGTGTGTGTGTGTGTGTGTGTGTGTGTGTGTGTGTGTATATATATATATATATATATATATATATATATATATATATATATATATATATATATATATATATATATATATATATATATATATATATATATATATATATATATATATATATATATATATATATATATATATATATATATATATATATATATATATATATATATATATATATATATATATATATATATATATATATATATATATATATATATATATATATATATATATATATATATATATATATATATATATATATATATATATATATATATATATATATATATATATATATATATATATATATATATATATATATATATATATATATATATATATATATATATATATATATATATATATCTGTGTGTGTGTGTGTGTGTGTGATTATATGCATTGATTATTATGATAATATTTCTCACCCTTCTGCTGTTTTATAATGCTCTATGAGGCATTGCATATTAGCTTTGATGGAAGTCTTTTGTGAAGTATAGCTTCATTCTTTTGGTCGGTTAAGCTCTGATATGTAGCACCGGGTAGTTAGGAGTGTATAGCATTCTTTTGATATACATTTGTATATGTATATGATGGCAAATGTTTATGTAAACATGAATGATGTGGTGAATCAAACTGAATGATATGTATTTATATGATTAACATGTTTAAAGTGATTCAATTTTTAGATTTTCCGCTTTGAATTTTAAATATTGAAATGTGGGTGTAGGGACTAAGTTCCTCTGTTGAAACTACCCCACTGTTGCATGTCTTTTATCGAGCAGGTGTTGTATGTTAATTTCGTGATGATGTGACATACCTCTTTTATACCATAATTTATTTATACTCTGATGAAATTTTAATACGTGTTAAATGATTTATTTGTTTATTTGGGGGTATATAAAGGGGGTGTTACACCAGGCATTCTGACATGGCCGTGTCAGCTAACACGGGCGTGCGTGTTAGTCCCCTGAAATCTCTTTCTTGCATCTTTTCTTGGTCACACATAGCCTCCTTGTAACAGTTCAATTTTAATTAATTAATTATTCATATTAATTAATTGATTTATTTGGATGATCTTAATTATTGGTAGATATTTTGAGAGAAGAAATATGATGGAAGGAAATAGAAAGACATATAAGGAAGAGTGGAAAGAAAAGGGAAGAATAGAAACATAAGGGAAAGAGTAGAGAAAGGAAGAGGAAAAAGAAAAAGAGAAGGAAAAGAGAGGAAAGCTTGGATTCTTCAAGATCAAATCTTAGGAATCGATTTAACCAAGGTAAGGGTGTGAAATCTTATTATATTCTCAATGTGTATGATTATGTATGCTTTTGTTGGATTGTTTGGATATTTTCCATCTTTTCCATTCTAGGTCAGAAATGGTTTAATCGGTAGGAATCGATGATTTAACGGTTAGAATTTGGAATTTATGGAGTAGTTTAGTCGAGAAATGTTGGGCTAAGATTACTAAAACTTGTTGGAATTGAATCGGGTGATTTTGGGAGTCTTTGAGGTTTTGGACAGTTGGGGTTTTGAAAATCGTAGATGTTCGCTAGCACCTTCTCTAGGCGAGCATGTCGCGAGTGTTCGCTATAGCGAGCTAGTAGCGAATGGTCCTAGACTTGGACAGAATGTAATTGACCCTTTTTGGTGGTAGCGAACGAGGTAGCGAGGGGTTCGCTAAGCGAAGCCCCAACGAGTAGGTAGCGAAGCCTTACAATAGCTTCTGTTTGCCTTCACGAGCTAGTTCGCTAGGCAAACAGGTAGCGAGTGTTCGCTAGGCGAGCATCTAGCGAGTGTGACAACATTTTCATTTCTTTGTGTTTCCATCCAATGTTGATTGTTTAGTTCGATTGTGTTCAATCCTTATCGGCAATGAATAGTTTGTGTACTGTTGTGATATGTTATGTTGTGGGTAGCCGTATGGCGTGAATCTTAGATTTTGCAATATTGTGAAATGTGGCCTTTGGAATATATAATGCATTGTTTAAATCGATTAAAAATGCATGATGGTTTATGATGAGGTTTGTTGCCCTTTGGCACGATATTGTGAATGCATATTGATTGTATGCAATATTGTGAATAATGCATGAGAACATATTGTGAATTTGTGTGCATTGCTTGGTAAATATGATGATGTTGAAAGTATGAATACTTTGATTATTATGAAATGTGTTGTGTGTGCAATCATGTTATAATTCTTGTGTGATGAATTATTTGAGTATGCATGGGATTAAGATGCGAGAACGATCTTAAGTGCATATAATTGTTGATTGCATACACATCATTTGGTCAAGAGGCAATACTTGCTAGTTTCGTGGAGACTAGTGACTTGTCCCAAACCTAGAGTGGGGTTTGAAAGCTTAGGGAATGGGCTTTTGTTGTTATCGCTCTATGGGAACGGACCCGGTTTAAGTGTAAAAACCGAAAAATGATAACAAGTGTTGGTACCACATGGCATGAGTTGCATTGAGTCTCATGGCATAGATAATTATTGTATGAAGTATCCATATGTGTATAGATTGTTGAACTGAGAGTTGTGAAGTGATGAATAAACATAATTATAAATGTGTATATGGAATGAGTGAATTGTGTATGTATGCATGATGGAATATGCTTGGTGACTATCCATGTTTGTTTATATATATACATTGTGAGATGTACGATGAATTGGGTGAAAATGTGGACTATTTGTATTCAATGCTTGTGTGTCTGTGTATATATATATATATATATATATATATATATATATATATATATATATATATATATATATATATATATATATATATATATATATATATATATATATATATATATATATATATATATATATATATATATATATATATATATATATATATATATATATATATATATATATATATATATATATATATATATATATATATATGCATTGATTATTATGATAATATTTCTCACCCTTCTGCTGTTTTATGGTGCTCTATGAGGCATTGCAGAGTAGGTTGGCTGGAGGTCCTTTTGGTGAAGCGTGCCTTCATCTTTTGGTCGATTAGCTAGGATGTATAGGATTCTTTTGTGATACATTGTATATGTATCTAGTCGTTGGGTCGAGTCATGCTCTAATCATGTAACAATGGGATCGCTTGGTTTATATATTTTAGAGATACATGATGTACTCTATACTATGTTTCTTTTTCGAAGATTGTGATGTAATTGAATCCGCTGCTACATGCTAAGTGAAACTTTAAAAAGTGTGATTTATTTATGGAAGTGTTAATGAGAATGACAGGTGGTTTTTTGATGTTTGAAAGTTATGTGTGACGCCCTTTTGTGAATGCATGATTATTTACTCTGATTATTCATATATTTTCTGTGGGGTTTGTAAGGGTGTTACATTAGTGGTATCAGAGCAGGTCGGTCAGTTGGCCAGGTTGTTAATGTGTTTATTCCCTATGTATATTTGATATGTGTGTATGGCACTATCGATATTATTAGTTCTTATGAAGTTTTGTTGTTGGGATTCAGAACGATGGTCGCCGGTAGGAATGATGAAGCGATTACCGAAGCTTTGGCGATATTGGATGGAGTGATTGGATAGAATCCTCAAGCCAATGTGAATGCTGGAAACAATACTGATGACGAGTTTCGTGCTTTGGGGAGGTTTCAAAGGAACAATCCGCCAATTTTCAAGGGAACCCATGAACTTGACAAAGCACAGGTATGGTTGAAAGCGATCGAGAAGATCTTTCGAGTCATGAACTATTCAGATGCGCAGAGGGTGCAGTTTGGCACTCATATGCTTGAAGAGGAAGCTGAGGACTGGTGGGGTAACACTCGTAAGAGATTTGAAGAAGATGAGGTTGTGGTTACTTGGGATTTTTTTTAGAGAGGCATTTCTGGAGAAGTATTTTCCAGAAGATGTGTGTGGTAAGAAGGAAATTGAATTCCTTGAGCTGAAGTAGAGTAACTCAACTTTGGCCGAGTATGAAGCAAGATTTGAGGAATTGATTAAGTTTTGTCCTCATTACAACACTACCAATGCTGAGAGATCCAAGTGTCTCAAGTTTCTGAATGGTTTGAGGCCTGAAATCAAGCAAGCCATTGGTTATCAGGAAATTAGACGATTTTCTGAGTTGGTGAACAAAAGCAGAATTTGTGATGAAGATAGTAGAGCTCGATCCAGTCACTATAAGAGTTTAAATGATAAAAAGGGAAAAGGTCAATTCCGAGGGAAGCCGTATGTGACTCCTGCTGATAAGGGGAAACAGAAAGCTGGATTTGGAAAAAAGCCGAGTGGGGGATGAGCTTCTACTCCAGTGAAGTGTTTTAGATGTGGTGTTGAAGGACATCGTGCTCCTAAGTGCACGAGTGTTGAGCAGAAGTGTTTCAAGTGTTGCAAGCCAGGCCACAAGGCTGTCGAGTGAAGAAGCGGTGCGAATGTAAATTGCTACAACTGTGGTGAGCAAGGGCACATTAGTACCAAGTGTGACAAGCCAAAGAAGACTCAAGGGATTGGGAAAGTGTTTGCTCTATCAGGATCAGAGACTGCTAGCAAAGATTGGTTGATCCGAGGTACGTGCTTCATTAATGGTATACCTTTGGTTGCTATAATTGATATTGGAGCTATGTATTCCTTTATTTCTTTTAATTGTGTTAAGATATTGAATCTCGAGTTGTCAGTTATGAGTGGAGGTATGGTTATTGATACTCCTGCTATGGGTTCAGTAACTACCCCTTTTGTGTGTTTGAATTGTCCGTTGAGTAGTTTTGGTAAAGACTTCGGGTTTGATTTAGTGTGTCTTCACATAGATCAACTTGATGTTATTCTTGGGATGAATTGGTTGGAATTCAATCGTGTTTATATTAACTGTTTTGACAAAACGGTTATTCTTCCTGAACCTGACGATGAAGGAGACTTGTTTATGACTGCTAAGCAAGTGAAGGAATCAATGCAAGATGGTGCGAAGGTATTTCTGTTGATGGCAACTGTGAGCTTTGGTGAAAATGGAGCAATTGATGCTTTACCAATTGTGCATGATTTTTCGGAAGTTTTTCCTGATGAGATAAAAGATTTACCGCTGGAACGAGAAATGGAGTTTGTGATCGACTTAATTCCTGGAACTTGTCTGATATCGATGGCTCCATATCATATGTCAGCATCGGAATTGAAAGAGTTGAAGAGTCAACTTGAAGATCTACTTGAGAAGAGGTTTATTCGTCCGAGTATGTCACCATGGGGTGCACCAGTTTTGTTGGTTAAGAAGAAAGAAGGTTCTATGAGACTTTGTATGGACTACAGACAATTGAACAAGATGACCATCAAGAATAAGTATTCACTTCCGAGGATTGATGATTTGATGGATCAGTTGGTTGGTGCAAGTGTGTTCAGCAAGATAGATCTGAGATCTGGGTATCATCAGATCCGTGTGAAGGCCGAGGATATTCAGAAGACTGCTTTTAGAATGAGGTATGGACATTATGAGTATTTTGTGATGCCATTTGGTGTGACTAATGCACCAGGTGTATTTATGGAGTACATGAACAAGATTTTCCATCCTTATTTGGACAAGTTTGTGGTTGTTTTCATTGATGATATTTTGATTTATTCGAAGAGTGAAGAAGAACATGCTGGGCATCTGAGGATTGTGCTATCTGTATTGAAAGAGAAGCAGTTGTATGCTAAACTTTCTAAGTGTGAATTTTGGTTGAAGGAAGTGAGTTTCCTTGGTCATGTGATTTCGAGTAGAGGTATTGCAGTTGATCCATCGAAGGTTGAAGCGGTATAACAATGGGAGACTCCAAAATCAGTTTTTGAGATTAGAAGTTTTCTTGGTTTGGCAGGTTATTATCGGAAATTCATTGAAGGATTTGCCAAGTTATCATTACCGTTGACGCAGTTGACTAGGAAAGGTCAAGCTTTTGTTTGGGATGCAAAGTGTGAAGGAAGTTTTCAAGAGCTTAAGAAAAGATTGACGAGAGCTCCTGTTTTGATTTTGCTGAATTTGGCAGAATTGTTTGTCGTGTATTGTGATGCTTCTTTGATGGGTTTAGGAGGTGTGTTGATGCAAAATAAACAAGTTATAGCTTATGCTTCGAGGCAACTCAAAGTGCATGAGAGGAATTATCCGACGCATGACTTAGAGTTGTCTGCCGTTGTATTTGTGCTGAAGCTTTGGAGGCATTATTTGTTTGGTTCGAAATTCAAAGTATTTAGTGATCATAAGAGTTTGAAGTATCTCTTTGATCAGAAAGAATTGAATGCAAGGCAGAGGAGATGGTTGGAACTTCTGAAGGATTATGATTTTGGTTTGAATTACCATCCGGGTAAAGCAAATGTGGTAGCTGATGCATTAAGTAGGAAATCGTTGCATATGTCGATGACGATGGTGAAAGAGTTGGAAATGATTGAGCAATTTCACGATTTGAGCTTAGTGTGTGAGGAGACTTCTTACGGAGTTAAGCTTGGTATGTTAAAGCTTACTAGTGGTATTCTGGACGAGATTCGAGAAGGATAGAAATCTGATTTGGGTTTAGTTGATCGGTTGACTTTGATCAATCAAGGTCAAGGTGGTGATTTTAGGATTGATGAAAATGGTATTATGAGATGTCGTGATAGAGTTTGTATTCCTGATATTGTTGAGCTGAAGAAGAGTATCCTTGAAGAAGGGCATCGTAGTGGGCTGAGTATTCATCCGAGTGCTACTAAGATGTATCAAGATTTGAGGAAATTATTTTGGTGGCCTCGTATGAAGAAGGATATTGCTGAGTTTGTGTATTCTTGCTTGACTTGTCAGAAGTCAAAGATTGAGCATCAAAAATCGTCGGGCTTTATGCAACCGTTGTCTATTCCTGAGTGGAAATGGGATAGCATATCTATGGACTTTGTGTCTGGTTTACCTAGGACGCCGAGTAACTTTGAAGTTATTTGGGTTATTGTGGATAGATTGACTAAATCTGCTCACTTTATTCGTATACGAATGGATTACTCGTTGGAGAGATTGGCAAAGATGTACATTTAAAGGATTGTCATTTTGCATGGTATTCCATCTAGCATTGTGTCAGATAGAGATCGGAGGTTTACTTCGAGATTTTGGGAGAGTTTGCAAAGTGCTTTGTGTACGAAGTTGCTTTTGAGTTCTGCTTATCATCTGCATACCGATGGTCAGATTGAGAGGACGATTCAATCACTTGAGGATCTTTTGAGAGCTTGGGTATTGGAGATGGGAGGAGGTTGGGATAGCTACTTACCTTTGATTGAATTTACTTATAATAACAATTTTCATTCGAGTATTGGTATGGCACTGTTTGAGGCATTGTATGGTAGACGGTGTAGGACACCATTATGTTGGTATGAGTCTGGAGACAGTTTTGTGGTTGGACCCGAGATAGTCCAGCAGACTACGGATAAGATTAAGATGATTCAAGAGAAGATGAAGATTTCTCAGAGTCGTCAAAAGAGTTATCATGACAAAAGGAGGAAAACACTTGAATTTCAGGAAGGAGATCACGTGTTCCTTCGAGTTACTCCAATGACTGGTGTTGGTATAGCGTTGAAGTCGCGTAAGTTGATGTCGTGTTTTATTTGTCCTTACCAGATTTTACAGAGGATATGAGAGGTAGCCTATCGGGTTTCTTTACCGCCGTCGCTTGCTAATCTCCATGACATGTTCCATGTATCTCAGTTGAAGAAATACATTGCGGATCCGTCTCATGTAGTCCAAGTAGATGATGTGCAGGTGAGAGATAACCTAAATCTGGAGACATCACCTATGCGGATAGAGGATCGAGAGTTGAAGCAACTTCGAGGCAAAGAGATTGCTTTGGTGAAGGTCGGTTGGGGAGGACTGGCTGGTGGAAGTGTGACTTGGGAGCTTGAGAGTAAGATGAGGGGGTCGTATCCTAAGTTGTTTGAATCAGGTAACATTTTCGAGGACGAAAATTCCTAAAAGTGGGGGAGGGTTATAACAGTCCAATTTTAATTAATTAATTATTCATATTAATTAATTGATTTATTTGGATGATTTTAATTATTGGTAGATATTTTGAGAGAAGAAATATGATGGAAGGAAATAGAAAGACATATAAGGAAGAGTGGAAAGAAAAGGGAAGAATAGAAACATAAGGGAAAGAGTAGAGAAAGGAAGAGGAAGAAGAGAAAGAGAAGGAAAAGAGAGGAAAGCTTGGATTCTTCAAGATCAACTCTTAGGAATCAATTTAACCAAGGTAAGGGTGTGAAGTCTTATTATCTTCTCAATGTGTATGATTATGTATGCTTTTGTTGGATTGTTGGGATGTTTTCCATCTTTTCCATTCTAGGTCAGAAATGGTTTAATCGGTAGGAATCAATGGTTTAACGGTTAGAATCTGGAATTAATGGTGTAGTTTAGTTGAGGAATGTTAGGCTAAGATTACTAGAACTTGTTGGAATTGAATCGGGTGATTTTGGGAGTTTTTGAGGTTTTGGACAGTTGGGGTTTTGAACATTGTAGACGTTCGTTAGCATCTTCGCTAGGCGAGCAGGTCGCGAGTATTCGCTGTAGCGAGCTAGTAGCGAATGGTCCCAGACTTGGACAAAATGTAATTGACCCTCTTCGCTAGTAGTGAGCAAGGTAGCGAGGGGTTCGCTAAGCGATGCCCCAGCGAGTAGGTAGCAAAGCCTTACAGTAGCTTTTGTTTGCCTTCGCGAGCTAGTTCGCTAGGCGAACAGGTAGCGAGTGTTCGGTAGGAACTCGCTAGGCGAGCATCTAGCGAGTGTGACAGCATTTTCATTTCTTTGTGTTTCCATCCAATGTGGATTGTTTGGTTCGATTGTGTTCAATCCTTATCGGCAATTGATAGTTTGTGTACTGTTGTGATATGTTATGTTGTGGGTAGTCGTATGGCGTGAATCCTAGATTGTGCAATATTGTGAAATGTGGCCTTTGGCATATATAATGCATTGTTTAATTCGATTAAAAATGCATGATGGTTTATGATGAGGTTCGATGCCGTTTGGCACGATATTATGAATGCATGTTGATTGTATGCAATATTGTGAATAATGCATGAGAACATATTCTGAATATGTATGCATTGCTTGGTAAATAGGATGATGTTGAAAGTATGAATACTTTGATTATTATGAAATGTGTTGTGTGTGCAATCATGTTATAATTCTTGTGTGATGAATTATTTGAGTATGCATGGAATTAAGATGCCAGAACGGTCTTAAGTGCATATGATTGTTGATTGCATACGCATCATTTGGTCAGGAGGCAATACTTGCTAGTTTCGTGGAGACTAGTGACTTGTCCCAAACCTAGAGCGGGGTTTGAAAGCTTAGGGAATGGGCTTTTTTTGTTATCGGTCTAGGGAACGGACCCGGTTTAAGTGTAAAAACCGAAAAATGATAACAAGTGTTGGTACCACATGGCATGAGTTGCATTGAGTTGCATTGAGTCTCATGGCATAGATGATTGTTGTATGAAGTATGCATATGTATATGGATTGTTGAACTTAGTGTTGTGAAGTGATTAATAAACATAATTGTAAATGTGTATGTGGAATGAGTGAATTCTGGATGTATGCATGATGAAATATGCTCGGTGACTATCCATGTTTGTTTATATATATATATATATACATTGTGAGGTGTATGATGAATTGGGTGAAAACATGGAATATATATATATATATATATATATATATATATATATATATATATATATATATATATATATATATATATATATATATATATAGTATATATATATATATATATATATATATATATATATATATATATATATATATATATATATATATATGTATATATATATATATATATATATATATATATATATATATATATATATATATATATATATATATATATATATGTATATATATATATATATATGTATATATATATATATATATATATATATATATATATATATATATATATATATATATATATACATATATATATGTATACATATATATATATATATACATATATATATATATATACATATATATATATATATACATATATATATATATATACATATATATATATATATATATATATATATATATATATATATATATATATATGTATATATATATATATATGATTATATGCATTGATTATTATGATAATATTTCTCACCCTTCTGCTGTTTTATGGTGCTCTATGAGGCATTGCAGAGTAGGTTGGCTGGAGGTCCTTTTTGTGAAGCGTGCCTTCATCTTTTGGTCGGTTAGCTAGGACGTATAGGATTCTTTTGTGATACATTGTATATGTATCTAGTCGTTGGGTCGAGTCATGCTCTAATCATGTAACACTGGGATCGCTTGGTTTATATATTTTAGAGATACATGATGTACTCTATACTATGTTTGTTTTTTGAAGATTGTGATGTAATTGAATCCGCTGTTACATGCTTAGTGAAACTTTAAAAAGTATGATTTATTTATGGAAGTGTTAATGAGCATGACAGTTGGTTTTTTGATGTTTGAAAGTTATGTGTGACGCCCTTTTGTGAATGCATGATTATTTACTCTGATTATTCATATATTTTCCGTGGGGTTTGTAAGGGTGTTACACTCCTGACATGGCCCGTGTCAGGAAACACGGATCGCCGTGTCAGGCCTTCTGTAGCTTGCCAATTTCACTCCCAAACATATAGTATTGTCCATTTTTCGCTCTGATTCTTCCTGATTACTTACTTGAACGTAAAAACAATGGAAATACCAAACCAACGTATAAAATGAGATAAAAGAAAATAAAATGCAACTAAACATATAAAAAGATTAACTCAAACTATCGGTAAAATAACACATAAAAACCACTGATCAAAAACCAAGTATTATCTTGGAAGTTTGCTACTTCTATTGTATGTAATTGTTGAATTGTTACTATGATTGTGACTGATTAGGAAGTGAGAGGGGGATCTCATATCTAGAGGGTGTCTAAGTAGAAGTTGCACAAGGTAGAGGATAGGAAATAAGTTATAAATGGGGGAGTTTAGCTTTTAACTAATACTATCATAGTGAATTTCCTTCCCAGCTTGGTATCCCTCAGATGTAGGTGACGTTACACTGAACTGAGTTAACAATTACTGTGTAATTTAAAATCCTGCAATTTTCTTTAATTTGTTCTTATGTTAATTCTGCTGTTACGACGTTCTGACATCATATCCAACATTTGTCCACTACGTGCCAGAATATCAGTTACCATTTATTAATTTGATCTAATGGTTAGAGATCAACACCTAGAAACATACATTATGGTTTATCAATTAGAATAATGCCTAAAATACCCATTAGATGCCTTAAAAGATTAAAATGAAATAAAATCAATAAACACAATAAAATAAAAATAAAAATAAGGTTAATCCTATTTATTTTTTCTGAACAATTTGATAAAATAATAAAATAAAAGGGATTAAAATGAATAAAAATCGGGCGGAAAAATAAAATGAATGCATTAAATTGATCTACGTGAAATAACCTTCTGGAAAATAGACAGATAAAGATCAAATTTTGTAATAAAAAATGCTCGGTTGAAAAGGCTCAAACTGATCAAAATGCGAATACAAACGGGACGAAAAAACAAAGCAAGCATACAAGGTTGAACTATACAAACCATAGATCAATAAAACTGACAATTGCAAGCCCAATCTCAAAATTTTTTGCTCGCTAAGTTTACGCATATTTAAGAATCAACCAGTATGTCTGTAAAACTGAAATTTTATTCTGAGCAAAAAAAAAGTTAGATATATAAAAGTTTAAAATTCCTGGACAAAAATGTGTTTAAAACTCCCTTGAGACTGCTAGTTAGAAATGGCTTAAAGGAAGTCGTTCATTTTACGAAAATAAGGAAGTTTTCCTTCATGCTTTCGACTATACCCTCCCTTACCACTACACTTAGGAATTTGAAGAGTGGCGGACATAATATTGGGCTATTGTGCCCGAACAAACCCTCATAGCACAACGTCTAGTTGATTCTTTTTCCTTTTTGAGAGAAAGAGGTACGTTTTGTCGAATGCTCTCAAAATGATTTGTATTTTCATTTTGGATCCATTTAGGCTAACATATTATGTTTTCCCCCTTCCAGGTATTCCCACTAATCCATAAGCTTTAACCGGTGGTTCTCAAGGCACCAGTACTTCAAGGGCTCCAAAGGTAAACACTAACCCCTTTAATTATCCCCTTTATTTTTTCATCGACACCTCTAACCCAAACTTGCTTGCTTAGGGGCGGAGAACAACTGATCCCTTTACCTTTAAAAGACCATCCAGACCAACATGTTTAGATGATGGCTCTGATAGTTCTTGTGATGACAAAGTCTTGGTTTATACCTTCATTTATCATCTATTTTTTTACCAAATTTATGCTTTACTCATTTTGTCCAACTTTTTAAGTCTCCTTAGAAAGCGAGTGAGTTTGACATCAATGATAACCAAGAAAATCCTCCTGATCCTCTACCATTAACATCAAATGTTGGTGTCCATATTGTTGAGATCAACATTATGCCCCCTGAGGTGAACATAAATCCAGATGAGGCCTTTATCGGGTAGAAAAGGACAAGGATTAAAGCTGAAATAATCCTCGAGGATAAGGGTACTAAAGAAAGTGAACTTCCACTTCTAAAAAAATAAGAGGAGTGGTAACACATCTAAAAAACATCAACAAGAAGCTGAAACAACAACCTCTCACCTCCTCAACCTGAACCTGAATAGGTAAATTTACTCTTTTCTCTGTTCCATTTTTAACATTGGGCCATACTGATTTAACTTGTTTTTTGGCAGCGGATCGACTACCCGTCTGAAAGTTACCATCCTCAACTAACTAATCCCAACAGTCATGTTGAAGACTCGAACATCAAATATATTACTCCTTCAACACCCAATCCTTCTGATAACCTTCGAAGGCGCTGGTAATGGTGGTGTCATTGACCAAAAACAACTAGTTGGCGGTGGAATTTTGGAATTCGTCATGGTAAATACTACCAACCCAACCACTGAATCTCCAGCTGAAAGATAACATTAAAGCACAACTATGCCCACTCCTACAAACCAACAAGCCTTGATTATGTTGCTGAGGGCTCTTATGAGAACCAGTCTTCCCCAAGTAATGTATATAGGTGCTTATATCGAGAAGAATCTCAATGTTGTTGGGCCTGGACTTATGCATCCACTTAGGGTCTCCTCTTCATGAAGGTTCTCAAGGGCACACTCGCTCCTTTCCAACTCGAGGGGTCGATCCCCAGAAAGCTTTAGCAAAGTTTCTGCATATACCCTGAATTCCTTAAAAGTTGTTGATAAATAAGAAAATATAGTCGAGGACTTCAAGAAAATCATTGACAACCAAAAGGTTTTTTCTGATCCTTCTCCCAACTCGCCTGGTTGTCAACTTGACAATTTTAATGAATTATTTAGGCAACTAAAGTTCAAACTTGTCGGTATAGATTTCCTTTAGACTGTAAAGGACAATCCCATTTCCCTATTTGAGATTCAAGGGCTGGTAGGAAAACTAAGAAAAAATGAAGTCCCAAGCCCCATTGCTAACATTGACTTGGATTTTGAACCTCTGCTTGAGCAAGATGTCCTAGTGGTCAGGCAGAAACAAGAAAGTGGGAGCCGTGTCGACCTAAGAATGGGCATTATTCGTGAACACCATGGTCTGGTTTCTGATTCTCAAGCTTTAGTTGATGAATTAGAAGAGAAGGCCAAAGCAAAAAATAAATTGGTAACTCTGGAGGTCGGCATCCTTACTTGGACTCAATAGATAAATTGGCTACAACTAAAACTCAAAGTAGTAAAGAAAGAGAATGAAGAATTAAAGGCTTTTGTCCTAGACACCCTCGATCAAAGGCTTGTCAAGTCTGCCAGCACCGGCTGAAAACCAGTCAAAACTGCTAAGATATTGGAAGCTAAGGTGGAGACATTAAAGCTTTTGATCAATAGATCGACAGGAAACTCGGCCACATTAAGCTTCACTTTGAAGAGTTGAGAGAAAAGTTGAAGTCCTTAGTTTGATGTTGTTTATTTATGTTTTAAAACATGTAATGTAGTTTCAAATTTTGTAAGGTTTCCTATATTCTAGCATTATTATTGTACTATTTTGGATACCTTTTATGCATTTTTATGTCGATATCTTTACTTCTTGCAACATAGGCTTATACCTTTTTAAGTATTTTCCATTTACTCATAATATTCTACTATTAGGATTTAACTCCACAATTTCATAGGAATTATTTGAAAATACCTGATTGATTTTAAATGGCCATTCCCAATTTGGACTCTATTTCCCTGAAGTTTTGTCTCTTCAATCTATAGGTAATATTACCCTTCAAACATAATCATTGATCGAAAATACTTTTGACTTAACCTTCTTGTTATAGGCTTTAACAACGCGCTCTTTTTGTCTAATCAAAACATCTAAAGTGGTTAGCCTTTCCTCATCTAGGTTGACTAGTTCATCCATCATTATGCTTCAATAAAGATCTGCAGTGATTTCTCCTTGCTTTTGGATTCTAACTTACTGCAAATGTATTTTTGTAGGAAACACTACATCATAGCTGAAGGCTAACCTAAAGTGCATGGCATTAGTTTCCTTCATATATGACCTTCGACAAGCCCAAAGTGCTTGAACTAGCGCCTTATGTCAGTTCTTTGGCTTTTAGCTTACATGCTTCTTAATCAGACTAATTATAACCTTGTTTGCAGCTTCGATCTAACCATTTGCTTAAGTGTAATAGGGAGTAAAGGTTAATATTTTGATCCTTATTTTTGAGGTGAACTCAACCATCTTTCGTCCGGTAAAGACCGACCTTTGATATGTGATTATGCTTTTAGGGATCTCAAACTTAGATATTATATTACTTTGAATGCAATTAATCACCACCTCTTGGTCGAAATTTACCCGAGGTGCCACCTCGACCCACTTTGTAAGATAATCTATACCTACCAAAATGCACCCGTGGAACTTAGATGTAAATCCCCAACTTATTATTTATGTTATTTATTTAATTGTTTGCGCGATTTAGTGGTTATGAGAATTGTGGTATTTTTGAAGTGTAGGGGTAATTTGATGATTATCGGGATTAAGAGGTGTGAGAGCAGATAAATAGTATTATTTTAAATATTACTTAATTTTTGGTGATAAAATAAAATAATAAGAAGTGGAGAATTGTGATTAAAAAATATTTAATCAAATATTTATTTAATTTAAATATTTATTTGATTTAAATACTTATTTAATTGAAGGAAAAAGGAAAGTTTTGTGAATAATAGAAAGTCGAAGTTAGAAGTAGAAAGAATTGAATTTATTTGGGAAAAAACCATAATTTTCAAAAATAAACTCATATAAATACTAAAAGTTGTGACAAAATTAGTTTATAATGCAATTTTATCAAAACGTGAAAGAGGCGGAGAGGTTTATGGCTTCGTGAAGGTTTGGGAGCAAGAACTCAAGGGGTTTTAAGGGAAATCAACCTTACGGCAAATTGAGGTAAGGGGGAATTGCCAACACGTAGGTGGTTTCAAGCTTGCGGGATAATGAGGGTTCATTACCCTTCTATCAAACCCCTTAGGGACCGTGATGGAGTTTTTCCTAATTTTCCTTTGTGAATTATGAGCTACGGTGTTTTCTTGCATATTGAGTTCTGTTGTGTGGGATGATTTTGTTATGTGTTGCCCGTAGACCATAGTGGGATATTTGAGATAAATCCCCTCAGGTCTCTATACCTCATTGTTGGAGGTGATAACATCATGAAATAACTTGATCATATGATTATTTGGTCATTTTTGTCTATTAGTTGTTGTTGTGTTGGAAGTTTCCTCCGGGAATTTGAACAACTCTATTTGGTTCGTTTGATTATCAAAATTGGTAATTTTTGCATATGAACTATTTCCCCTTGTTTTTTCTGAGTCAGCCTTTATTTTCTTTGCATTTTTCTAAAATCAAAAGAACTTAATTTTAAAGTTTTTTTAAGAAAAATCACCTTGTGACAGAGATTTCAAACTGGAAAAGCATTTTTTAGAATCAGGTTTTTGGAAATAAAATATTAAAAAATTGGGTTTTAGGGAAAAATTGAAAAATCGTCTGGGGTCAGCCAGGCGATAGAGCCGCGAAGACGGGGCCGCCAGAGCCGGACCGCACCGGAGTGGCCGGTTGATCGGAAAAAAATGTCATAGCAGATGGCCGATTTTAACCTAATTTCGATTTCCGAGGATTTTTTTTTGTTTTTCGAATTTTCAACGAATTTCTGACTTTTGAGGCGTTTTGGTGTTTTTCAATTTTTAAGATATTTCCTAGAATTTTTGGAGTTTGGGGGCCTTCGAGGACATTTGGAGCAACTTGTGAATTTAGAGTCTTTTTATTGACCTTAGGGTAATTTTTTAGTAAATTAAGGAAAATGTCTATCGATACCCTGTTGAGGGTCCAACACAATAATAATAAAGATTTTTAAGAGTTTTTGAGGAAATATCGAGTTTTCAAGTTTTAAAGAAAATAATAAACTTTTGAAAAATTATATTTCCTTGGGACTTTTTGTAAGAAGAAGATTTGGTTATGCATTTGGCCTTAAGTTTTAATGATAACCTTACATGTTATCTTAGAGAACAATTTTATACTCTAATCATTTTTGTTTAGTGTGTAGCTTTTGCTAAATAGGTTCTAAATCTGAAGGAAAGGCTTGTGACGTCTTCAAGCTCTGAACTCAAAACTCTGGAAGAAAACATATGGTGTTTACAAAATTTAAGTCAAGATTCTAGAATGCTTCTAATGCAACGGTTCTAAAGAACGTTAGTACTAGAGCTTTTGATCATGATTGTTTAAGTAAGCTTTAGAGGCCTTCTAAAGTTTTGCCTCTGGAGACCAAGTTCTGAAGACTCTAAAGACAAAGTTCTGCTAAACAAGTTCTGAAGATTCTGAAGACATCACTTTTGAGGACTAAGTGGTGAAGACTCTGGAGACTTAGGTTCTGAAGACTAAAGTTTTGATCCTTATACAACACGCTTCATCAACATACATCAGAAGCCTCTGAAGAATAGAAGATAAAGATAAAAAATGGTTTGCATGAGATGATAAGTGTAAAATTACAAAGCACACTGTGACCACTATTCTGCAAAGGCGGCGCAAGGACATACCTTTTGATATGATGTTGTCTAACACTCCCAAAATGACCATTGGGGACTAAAAAACTGGATTTCTATTTCCCATTCTACCTTCCAACGGATCTATTTTCAGTTATAAAAGGAAGACTTGGAAGAATTGGAAAATGAGGAATCTACTCTACAAAACTCACGCTGAAACGCTGCACAAATCTCTTTTGAGATATACTTTGTATAGTTTTGTAAATTAGTAAGGACCTATAGTTCATATCTTGTAATTAATAATTTTGTGTTATTGTGCTTAAACTTTGTGTAATCTGCTTGTGTAGAAGAATCTTTGTATACACACACTTGTAATTAATAGTTGTTGATAGTTCCTTGAGAGACTAGCTTTTAGTCAGAAGTCTCAAGAAGACAGTGGCAGTTATCCATTGTGGTTTGCAACAAGGTCAATTAGACTTGTTATGGTTTATGTAATCATTTTGGTTATAGTGGATTAAATCCTTATTGAAGGACAAATCACCTTGGCGGGTGGACTGGAGTAACTTAGTTAATAGTGAACCAGAATAAAAATAATTATGTTCATTTAATTTTATTCACTTGTTAAGTTAGGGTCTAAGTTTTCAAATAATTACATTAGGTGAAACCCAATCAAAACCCCCATTTATTGTGTTTCTTGTTCCTTCAATTGGAATCAGAGTCTGATTCTGGAATTGATAGTTATCAAAAACTTAATCGTGTCTGTTGCACCCCAAATTTTGACCCCTTAAATCTTCATCATCATTCTAGGATCATTTTCATTTGATTATTTAACCTTAACCTACTTCAAGTTTGTCTTTATTAAGTTATAGGTGAACCAGGGTTCCGTACAATTTTGACGATTTAATCAGTCAATGTATTGGATTGATTCTCCATGAAACAAGTCTCAACTTCATCAAAGATACTCCATTGGGTCAAACATGAGTCCAATTTGAGGTTGTCCCACAAAGATCAGGAACAATGCAGTTCAGGATCCCCGATTAGGGTTTTTGATTAGAAAAAGTCAACTGTGATTTGAATTTTGATTTAAAAGGTGTTCCAATGATGGAGTTATGATCCATGAAGCTCATATGGACTAGGGAAGTCCACTCAAGAAATTTCAAGGCCTCAGAAGACCCACGACACCAGCAGTGATTTGAATTTTGATTTAAAAGGTGTTCCAATTATGGAGTTATGGTCCATGAAGCTCATATGGACTAGGGAAGTCCACTCAAGAAGTTTCAAGGCCTCAGAAGACCCACGACACCAACAGTGGATTCAGAGGTTTTCGATCGTTAGGTTCGACTGACTGAAAAGTCAACCCATTGACCAACAAGGTTTTAACCCAAAATTGAAGCCAAATATATTCCCAACATCATTTAATATCTAATCATGAAGTTTTGTGACCAATTGATCAAGAATTGAGAAATAATCGAAAAGTTGGGGAATTATGGTTTTGAAAAGGGCAAAGCCATAACTCCTTAACCACACAAGGGTTTTTGACCTAGTTTCAAGAGAAATGAGTTCCTAAAACAAACATAAATATTATAGTACCTAATTGGGGCTTTCTAAAAAGTACAAGTGGGTTCCATAACTCTTTTTGGTTAGAGAGAACCGAGGTCCACAAGTTGGCAAAAACTCACATTGGCAAAACCAGGTCAGCAAGAGTTTTTTAATTCCAAAACCTCTCCAAATCGATGCTAATACAAGATTTAGCCTCATTTATGATGTTTATATTAATAATGAACATTTTTACATCAATTCCCATGAAAATGGCACAAAGATCAAAGGAAATCATTATTTAATGCAAGTTGCAAAAGTGAATAGTGAAGAAAGAGAAAAAAGGTGGCTACCCTTGTCAAATCATCAAATTTAATTCAACAAGTCACCTCCTATCCTATCAAGCATGATGAAAAAAATCTATGGGGCACAGATAATATCTTAGTAGAGTGGATTATAGACAAAGACGAAGATTGCATTGGAAAACTCAAAGATTTTCATGATGGAGGGTTGAAATTGGCAATTTGCTTCATTTTTACCCATACCTTGATCCAAGGCTTTTGGTTATAAATAGAACTCACTTCCTACATAAAAAATGCACAAGTTTCATGCTAGAAACTAGCTAGAACTCTATTCCTTACACAATCACAAGTTCTTGCAAAATCTCATTAAGTTTTCAAAATCCCTCAAAATCTACTTTTGCAAAACACATTTCAAAACCATTTCCAAACTTCTTCCAATTCAAGAAACACTTCAAACACATCAAATATGATGTATTTAAGCTATCCAAATCACTTCCATATTTATGTAAAAAGGTTCTAGTGAGTTGGTCTTTGAAACCTTTGGATTTCGGAGATTTTCCTTCATTTACAAGGCATTTCATCCACTAGCTTGCTTGGAGGTTGTTTGGAGCATCTATTCATCATCATAGGAACATTTGAAGATCTTGGAAGAGCTTTCAAGATCTCTGGTTTTCTTATTGCTTAATCTTTCTTCAAGAGGTAAACCTAAAACTCATAAATGTGAACTTCCCATTTGCATTTCACATGCTACCATGACTGTTTTTAGGGTTTTTACCATGATGTTTTTAAACTTTTTCAGCTTGTAACTTGATTTTTCTTGTGATATTGATCTTGTATTATTTATACATGTTTTTTAACATGTTTAAATAATCAAATTTGTTTGATTCATTGTCTTACCATGTGCATTTTATTCTTTTTATCATTTAGATTTTTATGTTTTGTTCACAAACTTAAAAACCACATAACGTCTCCATTTTAAATCATTTTTAAGTGGTTCTTTTTGCAAAATTCTTGTGTTGTAACATATTTCCATACAATGTTTAAAGAATTCTAAAAATACTATTTTAGAAACACTTTGCATTATGAGAAAGTTATAACCCATTTTAGAGTTTTCACCCTCCTATTTTAGAGTACTCATATTTAGCGTCCTGTCGTAGACATCCTTTATCCGTTATCCTAGCCTTAGGATTGGAGTCTCCGTGCTCTATTTAGCGTCCCACCGTGGACATCCTTTATCCGTTATCCTAGCCTTAGGATCTGAGTCGCTGTACTCATGTTTAGCATCCCGCCGTGGACATTCTCTACCATAACAATCTCAACTTAGATTCATGAGTCGCCGCACTCCATGTAACTACTTCTCTATGAATGATTATATCCCCCTGGAACCTTGACCACAGTCAAGAGTTCCTCACCCCTAACCAGGGGAACTACGGTTGCTCTAATTCCATTCCCGTCAGGATACGTAGGCACGAGATGCAATGTCTTCGTGAGCATACTTTACCAAACTTTATACATACTTTATACTTTATATCTTTACCCATAGCACTTTTATTTTAGCAAGCAAACTTTAGCATACACAAATATTAACAAGAGGTTCCTGTAGAGTACTACAGATTTTTAGGATGTGAAATACCTACCCTAGGCATAACGAACCCCCGAACCTTTAGATCTCTCTTTTCTTAGCTTTAAGTCTTGCTTTTTGCTTTGCATTTTAATAGGGTTTTCTTTCTTTAAACCTTTCCTTTTTGGATAAATTAAAGTCCGGTTGTGAATTGTAAGAATTAAGATTCAAGATAATCAATAACTTGGTATCACGATTCTCACTGCAACAGAAATGGCGACTTCACTGGGGACCCTCCCATAAGAGGGTTAAGCCCGTCTTGTTTATACTTGTGTTTGCTATATGTTTGCTTGCTTGTATATTTGTTTACATTTGTCAATATATCTGTTTGATTTGGGTACCTTGAATGGTGAGATAAATCCTAACCCGGATTTGAGTGATACGTGAGATAGGATTGTGATATGATCAATAGTTGGGCTATTGGGAGTAGTCCCAATATGTCTGACATATGATGTAATCACGCTCAGTGGAGACTCTTTTAAATGGATAGTAATGCATGAGTAGTCGTGTATTCACTAATTGTTTCAACATGAGTCTGCGAAGCTGAGGACCTTTAGTAACACTTTAACCCCACTTGGCCTTTTTAGGACGTACCGCGGAAATTGTTAGGGAGTAGTCCCTCAATAGTTGTCACGCGATGCTACACTCAGACGAGTTTATCTTGAGAATATTGTTGACACACGTAAGTAGTTGCGTTAGTTGGCAATATCCGAAGGATTTGCTATGACTCTGGGAACTTTGTTAGAACCCGTTATGCAGGTGCTTTACCCATAGTACACACCCCGTGGTTGGTTCTTCACCCAGACCCCATGCTTTAATCTTGAACCTTTAATCCTGTTATGTGTGTCTTGCATCATGTCTTGCATAGCATTGAATTGCATTTACATCTTTTCATGGTTCATTGCATGCCTTTGTTGGTCCAGTCGCTCATCTCCAGCTGCCTTCATCTTCTAGTGTGCCTTTGAGTCGTCAAGCTGATTCCTTGACACTGATATCGGACTAGAGCTAACTATAGATGCAAGATGTCAGAACAAGAAGTACATAACACAGAAATCCGAATGGAGATCGATGAATTGAAATCAGGCGTGACTAAGCTCACCGAGATGCTTCAAGTCCTGATGGCCAGAGGAGAATCTCAAAGGACCGTCGTTTAAGAAGTTTCAAGTGCTGATCCTGCTCCTGTTCAAATACCGCCTTCAACTTGGATAGAGTTTGGTTTACCTCCCAACTACTCTCCACCCCTTGCATCTACTGCTATGATTGGTCAGACTGTCAGACCAGTTTTTCAAGCTCCTGTCTTTACAGAGCCCAGACCTGTGGTCCACACTGTTGCCCAGAATGGCTGAACTCCCTTTGAGACTCCTTTCTTTGATTACAATGCCGCTAGTGCTCAAGGGGAAGACCATGAAGATTTTGTTGAGCCTAAGATTGTCCGTGAACAGTTTCAGAACATAGACAAGAGACTCAAAGCTGTTGAGGGTACTGACTTCTTCAATGTTGATGCAGACAACATGTGCTTAGTTTCTGGCCTCGTTATGCTTGCTAAGTTTAAGATTCCTAAGTTTGTGAAATATAAGGGTCACTCATGTCCAAGAGCCCATCTAGTCATGTACTTCCGAAAGATGGCAGCTTACACCAACAATCAGAAGTTGCTCATCCATTGCTTTCAGGACAACTTGAGCGGTGCTTCTCTCAAATGGTATATGAACTTGGAGAATTACAGTATCCACTGCTTCCAGGATCTCGCCAATGCTTTTATGAAGTAATACAAATACAATTTGGACATGGCTCTTGATCGGCGTCAACTTCAAAATATGTCTCAGAATGAGAAAGAGTCATTCAAAGAGTATGCCCAGCAATGGAGAGAGTTGGCTTCTCAGGTTGAACCGCCTCTAGCAGAGAAGGAACTAACTGGAATGTTCTTGGATACTTTGTCTCCTTTCAATTGCGAAAAGATGATTGGAAGTGTATCTTCAAGCTTTATAGATCTGGTGACTATTAGCCAAAGGTTAGAAGAAGGACTGAAAAATGGTAAGGTATCCAAAGCTGCTGAATCTTCTAATGATGCAAAGAAATCCTTTGGGACCTTCCATAAGAAGAAAGAAGAGCAAACCAATGTTGTCATGGTTGAAGTGAGAAATCCTCGTCCCCAACCAAGGTATAATCACTCTGCTACTGTTGCTGTTACTCCTACTATTGCTGTTGTCACTGCTCCACGACCAGCTCAGATTCCTCAACATCTAACTGTTGGACAGAACCAGTATCGAAATAGGAATCAATTTGATCCTATTCCCATGACATACACAGAACTTTATCCTAATCTGGTTCAACAAGGGATGATCACTACAAAGACTTTGCAACCTCCTCCTAATCCTCCTCCAGATGGATTTAGGGTTGATCTCCATTGTGCTTTTCATGAGGGTGCCCAGGCCATGACTTGGAGCATTGTTATGCACTGAAAGCCAGAGTACATGAGTTGGTTAGAACTAGAATCCTTGATTTTAAGGATAGTCATCTGAATGTCCAGAACAATCCCTTACCAGTGCATCAAAAGTGAAGCTTCAGATTAACTCCAGCAGGTTGTCCTCCTAAACGCCAGTGTTTCAAACAAGATGGTTCATCCTTGTTCTAATTTAGTCACTAGGCCTTTTGTTTCTTGTTGTTTGCATTTTCCTTTGTTATGTACTAGCTGTTTGCCTTCAAATTATGTTTGTACCTTCGTGATTAATGAAATAAGCATTGCAACTTTTGATTCAATTCATTTGTCTATTATTTGCATCCTTGTGCTTTATCTTTCAAAAATATACACCTTTTGTTCAAACTTTTGATATGCAAATATTTGATGGAGGATGATGAAAACGTTATACCCATAACTGTTGTCAGTACGTTTTCAATCAAACTTTGTTGACGATGTAAGGCATTGTTTCAACTCCCAAACACTGGAGAAATAAGAAAGATAATCCCTTGTTAACCCCTTCGACCCTAGAAGTAGGAGTTTCTTTCTTTACAAAAAAAAAACCCGCAATTTTAACCTTGGGGTGGGTAGTTCTCAGTTAACTCGGTTGCATGTTCATGTGAGACACCTTTCATATAAAGGTTGCAACCACAAGTTTTCCTTTGCAAAGAGCAAACAAGTGTCAAAGATGTTTTTCAAGCCAAAAAGCCGATGATGGTTCACCGTAATCATTAAAGCTAGACAGTCACTCTCTTTCTTTCAAAAAAAAATCAATCAAAAGAAAAGCCCGCTAAGTCAAAACCTATGAATGAGACTTAGGAAAAACTGGGGCATCCCGCTGACTATAATCTTCGTAAGAAACAGTTCAGGAAAAAGTTAGGGATAATAGAAGAGGAGATCTTTAAATCTTTACCATGAAAATCCTCAATGTCAAAACAACCAAATGTTGTAGAGAAGTAGTGATTGCCGTCTCAAGATTCCTTGGACTTCTGAACCATCATCAATGCAATAATCAGTGCAATTCCTATAGGAACCTGAGTGTATATTCTGAGTTAGCTGAGCATAGGACTGAAGATCATCACGTAGATTGGGTGGGCACAAATAAACTTTGAGCCTTTATGTATTGCTTCTTAAACCGTGAACCAGGCCACACTACAACCCTCAAAAGGCCTAACTGAAACAAGGTTATTTTGAAAGCATACTACAATAAGATTGCGTAAACTGACTCCAAAAGATCTTTGCAAATCAATTATTTTGGTAGTACGCATGTGCTTTAAACTTTGAGTGTCTTGAACCACCGTGTTCTAACCAATGACTCTTTTATTTTGCTCTTTCAAAACTGATTTTAATTTCAAAAGTTGCATGAACTTTTCATTACCGTGTTTGTATGAACACTTTTGTTTGCAAACTGGATTTCCTCTCAAGGAATTTTCAAACATTGAGAAACTTGGTCGGTGATCCTATCAGGGGCAAGTTCTTTTCACATCCTGTCGAAGAATCAGTTCAATATTTGTTTAAGGCAAGGTCTTCTCAAATGTGGTTTATCCAAAAGATATTTCCAGACTCAGACTAGGGCAAGCCTTCCAAGCACACAGTGGATCAGTCATTTTCAACATCAGACAAGCTGAAGCAATTATCAGTTCATCTACAACAGACAACTAATTTGGGGCTGTTTACTTGAAGAATCCCCAAGCAGCTCTTCATCCTTCCTACAAGGATCATCAACTTGACACAATTTACCATTGTGGCAGGGATGTGCCCAACAGTAGCATCTTTAGTCCCCAAGCAGAATGACAATGATATCCGTGTTGAGGAATCAGTTCTCTAGTCTTGTCATCTCACCAAAAGAGACGAGCCTTGTCGCCGGCGTTTGCATTTACATTTTGATCATCTATCATCTGCATAATTCATATACATATGCATAACATGAGAGTTTCATCCTCATTTTCATTTCTCCCGAGGTCGTGTCGTTAACAAACTCTTACCTTGTGGTCAAAGTCCAACTCACTTGGCACCTACCAAACAGATTTTTTGCGTCGTGTCTATCTGATGTTCTTCCAGATATGACATTTCTTATCCGATTGTTCTTCCGGATATGTCTGTTCTTATATACATCCAATACTATTCTCAGATACTATGTTTATACCTTTCATTCAAAGTCATTATTGGATGTCTGGTTTCCTTTTATCCAACGCTATTCTTGAATGTCACCTTTGTTTGTTTCTCTATCTGATTTTTTTCCAGATTGAGTCTTTGTTCTGATGTTTTTCCAGAACTTATCTAATGGTTTTCCAGATATTTACCTTGATTTTGATGTTTTTCCAGAATCTATCCGATGTTTTTCCGGATATGTTTCTCTCTCTGATGTTTTTCCAGTTTGAGTCTTTGTTTTGATGTTTTTCCAGAACTTATCTGATGGTTTTCCAGATATTTACCTTGATTATGATGTTTTTCTAGAATCTATCTGATGTTTTTCTAGATATGTTTCTCTATCTGATGTTTTTCCAGATTGAGTCTTTCTTTTGATGTTTTTCCAGAACTTATCTGATGGTTTTCCAGATATTTACCTTGATTATGATATTTTTCCAGAATCTATTCGATGTTTTTCCGGATATGTTTCTCTCTCTGATGTTTTTCCAGTTTGAGTCTTTGTTATGATGTTTTTCCAGAATCTATCAGATGTTTTTCCGGATATATATATATATATATATATATATATATATATATATATATATATATATATATATATATATATATATATATATATATATATATATATATATATATATATATATATATATATATATATATATATATATATATATATATATATATATATATATATATATATATATATATATATATATATATATATATATATATATATATATATATATATATATATATATATATATATATATATATATATATATATATATATATATATATATATATATATATATATATATATATATATATATATATATATATATATCTTTTCTTCTGATGTTCTTCCATAACTCATTTGTTGCTTACCTGATGTACTCCCAGATATGTCTTCAAATACCCTTCTAAAATGTTTCAGATGAACCTTCAAAATATATGTCTTCAATGTGCTTCTTTGGATATGTTCCGGAGTTTATTCGATGTTTTTCCGAGTATCTCTGGTATATTTCAGAGTTCATTCGATGTTCTTCTGAATGTCTCTGATGTTTGTTTTTGTGTCCCTGTTATATTTCTCAGGTTTCTCCTCACCTCATTCATTGTTATTTTGAATGTTGTGACTCTTTTCCATCTATTCCGTTCATGGATGATGTTTATTGCTTCCCCGGTGTTGTTGTCTTTCCCCTGTGAGTAATTACTCATCGTATTGCCGTTCTTTTATCATTGCTCATGTGTCTACATTTGTCTTGCATCCAAGCATCATGAAGCATCATTTAGAATTCATTGCATTTCAGCATTTGTCCTTTTGCATACCATCGGATCTAAGGGACAAAATTCCTGGTTTTCTATATTTAAATACCTTTCACTACGATTCTATGAGGATTGTCATCTCTCATTGCCATCTAGTAAAATATTTAAATAGGGGCAACTGTTGCACCCCAAATTTTGACCCCTTAAATCTCCATCATCATTCTAGGATCATTTTCATTTGATTATTTAACCTTAACCTACTTCAAGTTTGTCTTTGTTAAGTTACAGGTGAACCAGGGTTCTGTACAGTCAGGAAATCGAAGTTTTAACGGTTTAATCAGTCAATGTATTGGATTGATTCTCCATGAAACAAGTCTCAAATTCATCAAAGATACTCCATTGGGTCAAACATGAGTCCAATTTGAGGTTGTCCCACAAAGATCAGGAACAGTGCAGTTCAAGATCCCCGATTAGGGTTTTTGATCAGAAAAAGTCAACTGTGATTTGACTTTTGATTTAAAAGGTCTTCCAATGATGGAGTTATGGTCCATGAAGCTCATATGGATTAGGGAATTCCACTCAAGAAGTTTCAAGGCCTCAGAAGACCCACGACACCAACAGTCGATTCAGAGGTTTTCGATCGTTAGGTTCGTCTGACTGAAAAGTCAACCCATTGACCAACAGGGTTTTAACCTTAAATTGAAGCCAAATATATTCCCAACATAATTTAATATCTAATCATGAATTTTTGTGACCAATTGATCAAGAATTGAGAAATAATCGAAAAGTTGGGGAATTAAAGTTTTGAAAAGGGCAAAGCCATAACTCCTTAACCACACAAGGGTTTTTTGACCTAGTTTCAAGAGAAATGAGTTCCTAAAACAATCATAAATATTGTAGTAACTAATTGGGGCTTTCTAAAAAGTACAAGTGGGTTCCATAACTCTTCCTGGTTAGAGAGAACCGAGGTCCACAAGTTGGCAAAAACTCACATTGGCAAAACCAGGTCAACATGAGTTTTTTGATTCCAAAACCTCTCCAAATCAATGATAATCAAATATTAAGCCTCATTAATGATGTTTATATTGATAATGAACATTTGTACATCAATTCCCACGAAAATGGCACAAAGATCAAAGAAAATCATTATTTAATGCAAGTTGCAAAAGTGAATAGTGAAGAAAGAGAAAAAAGGTGGCTACCCTTGTCAAATCATCAAATTTAATTCAAAAAGTCACCTCCTATCCTATCAAGCATGATGAAAAAATCTATGGGGCATGGAGAATATCTTAGTAGAGTGGCTTAAAATCAAAGATGAAGATTGCATTGAAAAACTCAAACATTTTCATGATGGAAGGTTAAAATTGGCAATTTGCTTCACTTTTTACCCATACCTTAATCCAAGGATTTTGGCTATAAATAGAACTCACTTCCTACATCAAAAACACACAAGTTTCATGCTAGAAACCAGCTAGAACTCCATTCCTTACACAATCATAAGTTCTTGCAAAATCTCATTAAGTTTCCAAAATCCCTGAAAATCTACTTTTGCAAAACACCTTTCAAAACCATTTCCAAACTTCTTCCAACTCAAGAAACACTTCAAACACATCAAATATGATGTATTGAAGCTATCCAAATCACTTCCATATTTATGTAACAAGGTTCTAGTGAGTTGGTCTTTGAAACCTTTGGATTTTGGAGATTTTCCTTCATTTACAAGGCATTTCATCCACTAGCTTGCTTGGAGGTTGTTTGGAGCATCTATTCATCATCGTAGGAACATTTGAAGATCTTGGAAGAGCTTTCAAGATCTCTGGTTTTCTTATTGCTTCATCTTTCTTCAAGAGGTAACCCTAAAACTCATAAATGTGAACTTCCCATTTGCATTTCACATCTACCATGACTGTTTTTAGTGTTTTTACCATGATGTTCTTAAACTTTTTCAGCTTGTAACATGATTTTTCTTGTGATATTGATCTTGTATTATTTATACATGTTTGTTAACATGTTTAAATAATAAAATTTGTTTGATTCATTGTCTTACCATGTGCATTTTATTCTTTTTATCATTTAGATTTTTATGTTTTGTTCACAAACTTAAAAACCACATAACATTTCCATTTTAAATCATTTTTAAGTGGTTCTTTTTGCAAAATTCTTTTGTTGTAACATATTTCCATATAATGTTTAAATAATTATAAAAATCCTATTTTAGAAACACTTTGCATTATGAGCAAGTTATAACCCATTTTAACAGTTTTCACCCTCATATTTCAAACATTTTCCTATTTTAGAAACACTTTCCTTCTTTATTTCAAACATTTGAATTTCATTCTCTTTGAGTTTTTAATTTGAGATTATGAACATGGATTGTTAGCTTCCTTGGGCATTTAAGTTTGAATTTCAACTTTGCTTGTACACATTTAGGTGGTTCACCTTTAAAAACTTTTGATTATCCCCATGAGGTTTTGAACCTTTTGTTTACATTGTTGTGACATTGATGGTTTACGTACGATATCCTTTACCTTTACCCTTTATCCTAACCTTAGGATATGAGTCGTCGTACTCATATTTAGTGTTCCGCCGTGGACATCCTTTATTCGTTATCCTAGCCTTAGGATTGGAGTCGTCGTGCTCTATTTAGCATCCCGCCGTGGACATCCTATATCCGTTATCCTAGCCTTAGGATCTGAGTCGCCGTACTCATGTTTAGCATCCTGCCGTGGACATTCTCTACCATAACAATCTCAACTTAGATTCAGGAGTCGCCGCACTCCATGTAAGGACTTCTCTATGAATGCTTATATCCCCCTGGAACCTTGACCACAATCAAGAGTTCCTCGCCCCTAACCAGGGGAACTATGGTTGCTCTGATTCCGTTCCTGTCAGGATACGTAGGCACGAGATGCGATGTCTTCTCGAGCATACTTTACCAAACTTTATACATACTTTATACTTTATATCTTTACCCCTAGCACTTTTATTTTAGCAAGCAAACTTTAGCAAACACAAATATTAACAAGAGGTTCCTGTAGAGTACTATAGATATTTAGGATGTGAAATACCTAGCCTAGGCATAACCAACCCCCGAACCTTTAGATCTCTCTTTTCTTAGCTTTAAGTCTTGCTTTTTGCTTTGCATTTTAATAGGTTTTTCTTTCTTTAAACCTTTCCTTTTTGGATAAATTAAAGTCCGGTTGTGAATTGTATGAATTAAGATTCAAGATAATCAATAGATTGGTATCACGATACTCGCTGCAACAGTGTCAGATAAAGATCCAAATGAGTTTTAGAAAAACTATGGTTGATTCTACACCACCTCCTGCTCCAAATTCAAATGATTGATACAATTAATGCGACATCTCCCATTGTTGATGGTGAAAAGTTTGAAGTACTGGGAAGATAAAATAGAGAGTTTCTTGCTGAATGATTTTTCTTATATTGAGTATGAGAAGATCACAAATAGAGATTAAGCCAAGCCTATATTTGACTCTCTCAGAATGACGCATGAAGGAAATAATCAAGTAAAGGATACCAAGGCTCTAGCATTGATTCAGAAATATGAAGCCTTCAAGATGGAGAGTGATGAAAATGTTGAGACCATATTCTCAAGGTTTAAAAGTTTGGTTGCAGGACTTAGGTCTCTGAACGAAGAATACTCAATGTCAGGTCACGTGTAGAAAATCATCAGAAGCTTGCTATCTGTCACACCCTCATTTTCCACCCAACTTTTTTTCATGAATTCATTAGTGGCATCACCCTTGGATATTTGAAGTAAAAGGGTTGAAAAGGCTATGTTATATGTCTCTTTAGAACAAAGTATTGTTCTAAGGGAATTAGGATTTGAATATTACAAGGCTTGGGAATCAAGAATCCTAGATTTATTCTACCTTACATCTAATCATTTGGAGGAGTCCAAGTTTCACAAAGAAAAAGTTTTTCACCTATGCATGGTGCAAGGTATTTCTTGATCAATATGAGGATGTTGAACATTGGAGTATTTGTTTTCCTTTTAATTTGATAGAGAGTCAAGGTTATGAGGATAAAGTTCACAAGTTCACAACCAAATCCAAGTCCATGCCTATTTTAGGTTTTTTTGCTTACAACCACTCCAAATTCATTCTCTCATGCCAAATTGTTATAACCCACGTCTCTTTCAAATTTCATAAAGGGTCCTCCATTTTTGAAATCCTAACTTAGGTGTCCATTCCAAATTGCAAATTTCAAGTCATGTCTCCATGAAAAAAAATCCCAAGGTTTCAATGTCATTCTAATACCAAGTTCAATGACAAACTTGCAAGCTTTATGCTCATTCAAGTTTGAATTCAATATTAAATTCAAGATTACTTTTCAAACTCATCCTCAAGTTTTAAAATTCATCCAAGATTTACATTCCAAGATCATCCCAAAGTTTGAAGTCATGACCAAATTTTAAGTTACAAGTCTAGTTTAAGATTCAAGTTTACATTCAATTTTCAGTTCATAACTCAAACCACATTCTTATTCATTTAAGTTCATTTTTTTCAATTCAAATTAAATTCCAAGTTTTCTCTTCAAGTTCTATTCAATTAAAAGGTTTTTGTTTCTTTCTAATTTATTCAAGTCACCATTCTAATCAAATTCACTTTCGTTTCAAGTTTCAAGTTCTATACTTTTTTTTCCTATCCAAAATTCAAGTTTATAGAAAATTCTCTCCAAGAATAAAATTCTACACAAGAGCTATTGGCCCATATAATACAAAAAAAATCATTCAATTTCTAAAACCAAAATTCAATACAAACCAAAAGATACAAATCTCAGCCTATGCTAAAGGAAATGCGCTGCAGCAAGCATGTGATTCACTAAGCCAAACAACTTTCATTGTCCGCTATAGGAAGCAATATGTACAACGTTTCCAAACTTATTCACATACAATTTTAGCCAACATTGCCAAGCCTCTTCTATGATGCGCAAAGCCCCCTACAACAATAAAAAACGCTACGTCACAAACCTACAGTTCCAAAGCTTGCCAAGTCCAATTCATTGAATTCATTTCAAGACCAAAATCACGAGAAACAATTCATGCCAAGTTTCTAAGCATTTCTAAAACTCATTATTTCATCATACCATGAAGAATACATTCACGTCAATGCAATGCCATTACAACAGTTCAACATAATTCATTTTTTCCTAAATTTAATCCATATTTCAAGCATATACCGTCATGATACATTTCATTCAATGCATTCATCATATCGTTCAATTCTAAGCATCATATTACAATCTTCCAAGACAATCCACCATGTTCACATTTCACTACAAATTCATACAAACCATATTCCCTATTCAAGCCTGTCTCAATTCGACCTAGTTCACATCTCAACATTTCAAGTTCATGTCATTTCAAGCCAAAATTCAATCAAGTCACAAGAGCAATTTCATTTTCATCCCAAACATTCATAAATTCAACAACTTCTTTTCTTTTCATGTCATTCAAATTCAAGTAATTTAAATTCATCAATGATCATTTTACTCATTCAAATGTCTAATTCAAGTTCATATTTTCAGTCTAATTCATTTCATTTTATAGTTAAAATTTAAATCATTCTAGCTCATACAAGCATGTTCAAGACATATTCCTAAATCTCATGCTTAATTCATGACATATTCATATCATAAGTGCACTCATACATTTTATCATAGGCATTTACACCACATCAATTCATGTCATTTAACACTAATTTTCACAAAATGTATTGTGTCATACATTTTCAAGCAAGAAAAAGTAAAAACATTACATTTAGAGCAAAGCAAGTGGGGCCATGTAATGCTTACCTCGCTATAGACAAAAATGAAATCTTCAGCTGCAAGGGTCATACAAAGACGCATTCCACTAAGCAGTCCCTCAACCACAGCTAAGCGATTTCAAGCTCAAAAACCCTAATTGAAGTCATATATAAGGGTCACTATTCATTTAGCAGCCATTATTGCTCAAAGAAACCCTAAGTTTTCTATACACCACAAAGGGACCCTAAGGCGGCCGAACAAGGAGGATCGAAAGAGAAAGTTTGTACCTGCATTTCGAAACTTCAAACGCGAGTTATTTTGCTTCAAAGCCTCTTTCTGCAATTTCTTACTTGTCGAAATGTAGTGCTTCTTTTCCTTTCATTTTCGTTGCGTTTTAATGGAGTTTTTCAGTTAGGGTTTTGAAAAAGGAAAACTTCGATCTATATTTTTCAAGAGGTTTTGGATAAAATTAATGCTAGATTTGGGTTCAAGATAGAATTTCAATAGGGGTTAGCGTCTTTATTTTCTGTTTTAAAGTGGTGGACAGACGGAGAAGACGATGGCACCACCACAGGTCACTGGCCTTCTCTGGTGAAGAGTTTTGCAGAGAGAAGGGTTTAAATGAGATAGGGAAAGGCAAACTGAACAAGTAGTGAATAAATGTTTCGTTTTTGTTTTTCTGAATGTTAGTTTTGCTTTTGTCCTTGGTGTGGTTTGGTGGCAGTTGCAGGCGGTGACATGTGTTACCTATGAGGGAAAAGTTCCTCATAGTTAGTTATACTTGTTTTAATGATGTCAAAACTTACATAGGTAGAAAAGTGTACTTTGAATGGTATCATTGTGTCGCATATGCATACCTTATTCCTCTTGCGTCAAACATTGGTTAAAAACATGCTTAGATACATATAAAAAGTACAATATATGTTCCATATAGGTTTGATCATGTTGGTCTAGCTTGCAATATGGCGGAGTATCTCAAAAGTAGCTAAATACATGAAAATATGCATTTTTTTCAAATTCTAAGTCTTTAAGTCGACACAGATTTTTCCAGTCGACTCGTACAAAAGTTATTTTGCATGGTCTACTCTCAGATGTGCTCGCGTCGACCCTCTGATCGACTCATACTGTGTTCCTTTCTGTCTGTCTAAATTTGTATCCTTTGCATTGATGCATGACCTGTTCCGGTCAATGCAAAGTGCTATTTTCTGCACAATCTGAAATTCGGGAGAGCTCAGATCGACCCTTCCCTTTCTATAGGTTGAATCAAGGGAAGATAAGGAATAAGCTCTACATCAATAATTGAGTTTGATTGTTTGAATTCTATTTCTTCTTTTGTAAACATTTGCAAATAGGTTACATATGTACAATTCTCAATTCCTTTTCTAGAATTGAGGGCAGACGTACCCCGAGCAAGGACGACGGGGGAACTGCCTCAACAAATTGGTTTCCTCTCTTTATTTTTCAATTGCTTAAATTCTGAATTTGTTTGCAAACAATTTAGTTGATCAAAATTCAGATGTGTGCAGTGCTGAACCATTTTTAGAAACATTATTACAATCCTTGATTATAATTTAATACTATAGCACTTCACTCACACATTGAAATTCACTTGTGGTGCCTTGCACACGAAGTGTTTGACTGATTGTGTGAACACAAACACTTGTGTTGTCTTTTCAATTGGGTTATATTTTTCACGTATTCGAAACAGTCCAATCTTATAGTGAATAAAATCTAGTTGATGTGTGTTCAAATTAGTGATTCTATAATCTCGTTTTATCGGATTGCATAGGCTTTGCGTATATCCAGTCTTTTTGGTAAAGGTTCATTTTTGACGAATATAGTTCCCCGGCCGCTTCCGCCTAAAAACTTTCTAAAACCAAATATTGGTAAGCGCCGACTCTGTTTTTAACAAGTGATATATTCAACCCCCCTTCTAGATCTACGTCGTCGTCTAGCATCACTGTCCTATGTCTCTTCTCTTGTTATCATGTATGCCATCCCTGCATTCTTACCATGAATTATTGCATTATGGCCGAACGATCGTTTGACCAAGTCAGATTTGCTGATCTGACGGTCACGATCTTTTCTGATAGTCAACCTTGGTTGACTGGGGTTTTCTTGCGCCCCATCCGTCTTGGGCCCTCACCACTTGTGGGCCTTGTGGTTTTCATTATGTACCCCCGTTTTATCTTCTTGCCGGCCCATCTGGCGTTTGTTTCTTTTTTTTTATATTTTATTTCTTTTGTTTTGTTTTTGTTGTTTTTTTTCAATTCTTTTCCATTAACTGTATTTTGTTTGTTTTTATTATTATTATTATTTATTTATTATCTATTTATGAAAAATAAAAAAATGTATTATTATTACTTTTGTGAAATATATTTATTTAATATTAATTAATTATAATCATAATTAACTTTATTAAATATCCATATCTAATTTAATTAATAACTTTTGTACATAATTTTGTGTGATTTAGTATGTGATTTTTAAACGATTATCTTGATTATGTCTTAGTCATATTTTGTGCTCATATTGTGATATTGCCATTTTGAATCCTACTCTCACTTATTCAAACCATTTTTAAAAAAATAATTCTCGATTCACATCGAGCCATTTTTCACCATGTAAGTCGATTGTTGTTTAAGCATCGCCATCAACCTTTTGATCACTGTATACAACATTTAAAGCTTACTCTTGGGCTTCTTTATAATGAGACCTATTCGATCAACTATTTCTAGTTGGTCGTTTAGAAGACTAGTCCACTTTGCTAGTGTGCACGGTTAAAATCCGATTACTTTCCTTTACTTATTTATTTATACGTCGTCTTTCGATTAAACTCCAAAACCCTAAAGTATAATTGTTCCACATATCGAGCCCTATCCCAACTCTTGTAAGTCGACTGCCTCGTGCATCACCATCGACCTTATCCTAATCAATTAAGTCCTCCATCCCATTTAGTTTAAACCCTTAATCATTTTTCGCAAAGTTTAAACCTCGACCAACATCAAATATTTTCTCAAAGTCAAATAAATTAACTTAATTATACTTAAACTATATTTCAATAAAGGGTGAAAATGGAGTTGGAATGGAGTATTCGATTTCATTCCTCAATTGTTTGGGCCCGAGGAGCCTTTCTTATGCTCGAAAAATTGTCTTCTCCAAAATTTATAATCCGATTCACATCAAGTTATTTTACAATTAAACAAAATAAAACTTATTTTCTCAATACTTAGATGAAAAAGAGAGAGAGTCAAGGCTTTAACTCATTCTCCTGATTACTTGGGCCCGAGGAGCCTTTCTCAATCTTTGAGTAATCATCATCCGTCTAAAATACCTTAGCTATATCAAAACTCTTTCATACTTAAGGGTGAAAAAGAGAGAGAGACGGATCTGCGACTTACTTTCCCGATTACTTTAGCCCGATGAGCCTTTCTTAAGCTTCAAGTAATCATCATCCAATCAAAATACCAACACTTTAATATAACTTCTCGCTGCCGTGTGATTTAAAACTCTTTTCTAAAAAGAACAATGTTTAGTCCCCTCTAAACAGTTGTTAAAATCAAACCAACATCCGTAGTCCAAACTACAGACCCTCTGATTTCTGATATCACGATTCTATGTAATAATATGTAATAAAATGGATTTAATTGTTTTTTTTTTTCGAAATTACAACTATCCATTGTAAATGCAAAAAATTCAGTTCTTATTTTTAAGTAAATGCTTTTCACCCATGTAAGTTTTCAAAATCCAAAGTTCTTTCTGGGTGATCTCAAACCTTTCGCCTGGTATACCTCAAAAAAAGAATTTTCGGAATTTTTGACATAGAAAGGATTTACTTGTTACTAATATAATACAACCCGCTTTTTCTTTAGATCTACTTGTTTAACTCCGATAGTATCATAAATTGATTCTATTGATCATTATTTGACAATAGAATCAATTTAAAAAATCCCTAACGTTAGGGATTTTTCAATAGGTAATGTTGCTCCAATACCCAACCAAAGAGCCACGACGGTACCAATCAAAAAGACGGTTGTTACTACTGGACGCCGAAATGGGTTTTGGAACTTATTAACATTTTCCAAAAAAGGTACTGTTAATAATCCCGCGGGTACTGAAACCATTAAAAGAACGCCCAATAATTTATTGGGTACGGTACAAAGTATTTGAAATACGGGAAAAAAATACCATTCGGGCAATATTTCCAAAGGAGTTGCAAACGGATCTGCAATAGAAGGAATTCTCGGATTTTGCCTTGGGGTAAATACTTTTATGCATACCTCTTTGGGTTGATCTAGACTATACTCTATTCTCGTAAGATGATAGACACTCGCTAATAGTCCTCCTGGTGCTACATCATAGGCACATTGGGAACGTAGATAATTGTAACCATATACATATAAAATAACAGCAATCGAATGCCAATCCTCGGGCTTTATTTGCAAAGTCTCTATTCCTTGGTAATCAAAACCCAAAGATCTATGAACTATTCCGTGTTTGACTAGCCAAGCAGACAAATTACCTTGCATTTTTTGATTTCTCCCGAGTTTTTTATAAGATTGGTATAAGTATTTACCATTTATTTCCATTACAATGAAATTTTGTCAGATTGACTTGCTTGCTATTTCTTATTGTATTTTGTACAAAAGGATCCTGTTTAATTCACTTTTTCGTTCGTCGGAGGATACTTAATTTTTTTATATTTCCAAAATGTGTCCGAGGTTATCTCGGAAATAGATGATGGTTGATAGAATAATCCTTTATTAGAATTGCCGGTATGAGTACTGTGTCCAACATCAAATTTGTGGTTGGTAGTAAAACACCTACGTTGATAACTAATTGGATCTTCATAGATTTCTCGAGATATTTTCTTACGAAGTTTTGTTATAGCATCTATAACCGCTTCCGGTTTAGGTGGACAGCCCGGCAAATAGACATCCACAGGAATTAGCTTATCCACGCCCCGAACAGTACTATAAGAATCGGTACTGAACATACCTCCTGTAATTGTACAAGCTCCCATAGCAATAACATATTTTGGTTCGGGCATTTGCTCATATAATCGAACTAAAGAAGGAGCCATTTTCATAGTTACGGTGACCGCTGTTAAAATGAGGTCTGCCTGCCTAGGACTAGAGCGTAGTACCAGTCCATAACGATCGAAGTCAAATCGCGATCCTATTAATGAAGCAAATTCAATGAAGCAAAAACTAGTACCATAGAGAAGCGGCCATAAACTGGATAGTCTTGACCAATTTGAAAGATCATTTAATGTAGTAGAAATAACTGAATTTTTGGTTTTTTGATCAAGTAAGGGAAACTCAATGGAATTCATAACTGTCTCAATGTTTTGTTTAATTGTCTAAATATTCAAGAATTAAGACCATTCTAATGCTCCCTTTCGCCATGCATAAACTAAACCAACAATTAGGATAAGCACGAAGATGAAAGCTTCTATAAATACGGATACCCCTAATACATCAAAACTCATTGCCCATGGGTAAAGAAAGACTGTTTCAACATCAAAAACAACAAAAACGAGAATACGTAGGTATAGGACTGCGAGATCGTAGCGAGCAACCTCTTCTCTTTTCACTATAGTTTCACGAACTACAAGCGCTCTGATTCTTCACTTCTTTCAGGTGAAGGTACGTAGGCACAAGGGCCTTAATCCTTGGCGAGCACCCTAATCTAAAAAACCACCCATTATCTCCTTATAAGTCTAATCCTTTTACCTTACCTCTTCACTTTATCATCTTAGAAGAAAATAAACTAACTAACCTAAAATTTCTCAGGAATCAAATCAAGAGGTTCCCGTTGAGTACAACGGACGTGAGGGGTGCTAATACCTTCCCCTCGCATAACCGACTCTTGAACCTAGAACTTGGTTGCGATGACCATGTTATTTTCCTAAAGGTTTTCTCGATATTTTCCTATTCCATATTGGAATGAATAAAGTTTGGTGGTGACTCTGTTTTCCGCGACCATTCATGAAGGATCGTGCTTTTTTCGAGGTACGACAGCTGGCGACTCTGCAGGGGACTATGCGTTGCCCTATGCAATAGAGAGTCAAGCCTAACTTGACTTGATTCATGAGTGCTAGGTTTGCTTGTTTGTTTTCTTCTTGTTTGTTATCTTATTGTTTTCTTGTTTGTTTGATTGATTATTTATTTACTTGTTTATCTTTATTATATATCATATCTTTATGTCTTGTGACTATTGGGTTTCTCTGATTATGGGCACTTTGTGTGATTGCTCTATACCCGAGTTTGAGAAAAACCTAGAATTAGATTGGTGGTTGTGTAGTGGAATCCCTCGTGGAGAATTTCTCGTTGAAAGGATACAAAAGCCCTGCTTAGAGTTGATTCCCTTGGAAATGCTATTGTCGTGGTGAGCCTTTGCCCTGGCAATAATGTTTTCAAGCCTGAATCGATAACTCTAAGGACCTTTTAACCCTTCTTCCATGGTGGTTGGTAGTGTTAAATCGCGAGGGTTGACACAAAAGCCCCAATCAGATGAGATCTCATGAACATATCATTATTTTGGAAATCATATTTTCAACCTTGATCTATGACTCTGAGATACCTTTTAGAATCCTTGGACTCGATGGTTGTGTAGTAGAGACTCACGAGGAGCCTTTCTCGTGGGACAATGCAAAAACCTCACCTAGAGGATCCTTTCAAATATATTATTGTTTTGGTATCCCTTTGCTATGGTTATGATATATTTGAAAGATATCCATGACTCTAGGAACCTACCTGTTAAAAGCCTACCCATGGAGTTCCTATAATCAGAGATACCTTTTTTTCTTCAGAGTTGTATTGGTGGTCCTTATCCTTGCATCTGCATCTCATGTTCATATCATAACATTCACATTTCTTTGGATTTCAGGGAATCTAAGAATTAAGTTGCAGTTCAGAAATAATGGGAACAAATACCAGAAGCACTTGCCCGTACAGTTTCAGGAAGCCTAAGTTGGAAGACTTGCGTGGTTTGGTTTCACGTATTCCCGCTGTTTTCAGAATTAATTTTGGAATGGATTTTGGCAAGCTGATTCATATCTTGACCCAAGAGGTGGATCAATGAGCGCTCGTTACTTTGGCCCAGTTTTATGACTCTTCTTTGAGATGTTTCACATTTTAAGACTTCCAACTAGCACCAAAACTTGAGGAGTACGAGAAATTTGTGGGTATCCCTATGAAGAACAAGTTACCATTTATGGGTGTGGATCTATCTGTGGATGATAATATTATAGCTGATGCTCTCCATATGTCCAAGAAAAACGTCACTGATAATTGGAAAACTAAAGGGGGCGTTAAAGGGAATCCTCTTAAGTTTCTTATAGAGAGAACTGACACCCTTATAGAGGCTCAGAGTTGGGACGCCTGTTATGCTGTTGTAGCTTTGGCTATCTATGGGATTGTCTTATTTCCCAACATAGATGATTTTGTGGATGTGACTGCCGTTCATATTTTCTTGACTAAGAATCCTATACCAACTCTTCTAGCAGAAGTCCTTTATTATTTGAGTTGGAGGAGTGAAAAGAAAAGAGGATCGATTGTTTGTTGTGCACCCTTTTTATATTAGTGGCTAAATTTTCATCGACCGACATAGGGACCATTTGTTGATCAATCTGGTGACAGTTAGGCTCAAAGGATGGTGTCCCTCCGATCTGATGACCTTTCTTGGTACTCGCAAGACTATGATGAAGTTATTTTCAATTGTGGTGAGTTCCCTAGTATCCCGCTTATTGGAACTCGAGGCTGTATTAATTCCAATCCTATGCTATCAGTAAGGCAACTCGAGTATCCGAAGGTGGCTCCTCCCGAAGAAAAGAATTTGGAAGCCTTCATGATATATGATTTGGGAACCGAGAACCCTGAATAGTTCAAGAAGATTGCAAGAGCTTGGAGAAGTATTAGGAAGAAAGGGAAGAGTGACTTGGGACGAAGGAACAATATTATTAAAGAACCCTACTTTGTGTGGGTAAGGGAGAGAGCAAAGGAGATTAAAATGCCTTTTGAGGTCAAGTTGTCGGAATCCTTACCTGAACCAAAGCCTACTCACATCCCAATTGAGGAATCCGAGGATCTTAAAGCCACCATAGCAAGATTGGTAAAAGAAAACAAGCAACTTGAGCTAAAGCTTCAGAGTGTCACTAAGGATAAGAACAACATGAAATGGGAACTTCAGCGTAAGAATACCCAGCTAGGGGCAGTGGAAAAGAAGGCCGATGAAGAAGAAGACCGAAGAAAGAAGGTAAAGGTGTGTCTTAAGCAATCTGACAGTAATATGAGCGGACTCAAGGAAGATTTTGATAAAGCCTGAAGGAAATGCGTTGAGAATGAAAATTGATGGCTTTTGGATACTAAGAAGAACAAGAAAATCAGAGAGGAAATGGGAGCGGAAATTCAAAGGCTAAGCACCTCCCTACGCCACATAAGGGTTTTCGAAGTAGAATAGTGTAGACTCAAAGAAAATGTCATGGGAGTCAATTGGGTTGAGCCAGCAGATTGGGACGGATTATGTAGGGAGCTGAATGAGGTTGGAAAGCTTGCCGAGGATCAGAAGAACCACATACAGGCTATCCTTGCAAATAAAGATATTTGGGCTGCTGAAAAGATGAATGTACTTTCAGATTGTGACGGCTATGAGCAATACATACATATTTTGATAGCTAATCGAGATATGTACCGCAATAACCTTAATGGGTTGGTAGAATTCTGTAACTGGTTGGCTCAAGACTTGGCGTGGAAGCATAGGGATACTATGGAAGCGATGAATGACTCTACTCCTCCTGCTATTTGTTATTTTATTTGCCTTTGCAAGACCATGCTGAAGAGGTTTAAGGAGGAATTAAAGGAGCGTGAGGCTCGAGGCCAAAATTCGGAGTTTTCATTTTTCATTTCTATACTCTTTCTTGTTTTTAGACATTATTTGTTGTATTTGATTTTGAATGATTTCCATATCATTTTGATTGCTACAATTTAATGAATGAATGTGGTTTCATTTGCTTCATATTTGTTTGTTCCTTGATATTTCTATATAAACTAACAACTCATTCAAACGATTCCTCGAAACTTCAAAGGATGCATAGCTTGCATTGCATTTGATTTTGCATACGCACCACATATGCATACCTGTAGCACCCCAAAATTTGCCCACTATTTTTCTATCTTGGCTTATGTTTCATACCATCTTGCATTGGCATTTGAGCATAACATTGTTTCTAGGAAAGGAATCAAGATATTTCATTTTTACTCAATAAAGGAGCTCCATCTTTGAAGTTCACACAAGGATGCATCTTCATTGGCAAAGCATGTCTCAACATCACTTGGGACATCATACAAGGGACTCTTGGTTTTCTATCTCTGGTTCTCAAGGTGGGTTTTTGGAATATGATATCTTCATGAGCAAGTATTTTTAAGCTTCATCATCATCTCTCTTCACCAATCATCTTTGACTAGGAGATTCTTCAATCTACCTAGAGGAAATGTGGTTTTGAGCTTGGATCATTTTCTCCTATCTTCATGACTTGAAATTAGGGTTTCACATATAATCAGTCTAGGCTTGTTTCCTTGAGAAATACTTGAATCCATGATCCTTCATATATCCTAAGGTATTCAGGGGTGGAGGATTGATCATTAATTTCAACCAGAAGAACTTCAATTGGCCAGTCAATTGCAAATCAGGTGGATTTGGGGGAAAGTCAACTGTCCAGGAAAAAAGTCAACTCCTGACTTTTTAAGGTCAAGATCATGGTCCTCATGTCTAACATGGCTAATGGATGAAGATTGATCAAGGAATGTCAAAAGGATCATAAAATATCAAGAAGATTGAAACTTGCCATTTTGGGAAAATTAAGGTTTTAGAAACTTTCCATTTATAGAAAGTTTTATGGTTGGAACAACCATCTTCAAGGCCTCTTTCCTTCATGATCAAGGTTCAAATGGACTTTTGTCCAACATCAAAGTTATTCCCCATCCTTTGAGCTTTCGTTTGAGTACAAATTCATCATCATGTGTTGTTTTGAACTCAAGTTATGGTGCTTGAAAGTTAGGGTTTTCAAAGACATCAAGTTTGACATGTTTGGACAGATTTTTGAACCATTTATCCAAGGCAATTTCCATTAGGTTCTTGGTTCCAATAGAAGTTTTTTCCAACATGAAAGTTAAAGATCATGATCCAAACTTTCCATCCATTACTAGAACTTTCTCATAGGATTAACGAAGCTCAAGTTATGTGGATTAGTTGAGGTTCCAATTATGTCAAAGTTCATAACTTAGAATTTTTCTAACTTGTTTCAAGGTAGGTTTTTGAATCAATCTTCCAAGCTCTTTTTCACCATGTTCCAAGCTCCAATCTAATTTCCTTCAAACACAAGAGTCTTAGATCATCATTCAAGCTTTCCAGTAATGGCTAGAACTTATCATTTGATCCATTATAGCACGAGTTAGAGTGTATTCAAGTTAGGTTTCTCAAGTTGACAAGTTTGGCAATTTAGTGAAATTTCACTAAGAGTGGGGAATAGTTCTTGAGGACAGACTTTTAAGTGGTTTTTTGTGTTAATTTTGGTGTTGTATCAAGTTTGTTCAAACATGAACTTTGTTTATGGACATGTGATCTTCACCTATTACTCAAAATACCACCTTTTTGCTTTAGTATCCACTAGTTTATGATGGTTTGAAGTGAGTATCATGAAGTTGATTCAAGGTGTCATCCGTTAGACGATGGTACGGATCTATAAGGGGGGTTGAATAGATCCCTTATTTAAAAAATGAGTCGGCGCTACCAATAAAATTGGTTTTTAAAAATTGTTTAATTTGCGGAAGCGACCGTGGAAAAATTATCGTCTATAACGAACCGTTACTAGAAGACCGAATATGTGTCTAGCTTATGGAAATTGATAATAAGAAATGAGAATCACCACGCTAGTCACACTACCAATTTGATTTATATCACTACTTGGTATGACTAGTTCCAATGCCTCAAAATGTCAACAAAATAAATGGACAGCACACGAGAATTTTGGTTCAGACAATTTATCAAACACTTGGCGTGCGGAGCACTCCAAGTGAGTTCGACTTTGAGTAAGTAGATCTAGTTTCCTTGTACAATAAACTATTGTACTAGAGTCAAAATTACTTCAGCACTTAGTCAAAACAGTCCTAAATTCGATATAATTGTTTGTACGAAAATCTCGGAAATGCTAAGCAAATGTAAAAGCGTAATGTAAAAGGCACAAGGATTTGTTGAGCTTGTATAATATAAATGTAACCTATTCTTGAATCGTTTATACAACAATAGAATAGGAAATGCACAAACAAACTCCCTTGTTGTTGAAGATGCTTTCTCTTCTCGTCCCTTGATTCGAGTCGAATCAAGTCCTTCGATAGCTTGTGGATGAACCTATGATTACAGCTCCTTGTTTGAACAACCTTACGTCTTCAAACCCCATCCCGACTGATCTCAAACACTTGCTAATCGAACCCGAACCTCTACTTCACAATTCACCGATCCCCTCTACTAGATTGATGGAACCCATCGCTACTCGATCACATTCGCTCATCTGAATATATGTTGAGAAGATTCATACCAAAAACCCCAAAATTCAGTGAATCTTGGAGGGCAAAATCCTAAAGGTTTTGTTCAAGAAAAACCTGCCAAAATCTCAACGCGAACCGAATTCCCAATACACGGCTTCAGACGTTATCACTTCAAAAAATCCATAATGCACAACAAATATTATTGTGTGTGATTGTTGTGGTATGAAATGTAGAAGATGAAGATGATGAGAACTAATGGCACCTGTTTCACTTTTCTTGTTTTTACAATTGATTCAATTGTTGTGAAATGAAATGAGCAACTTTCTATTTATATCATGCCAAAAATAACTGACACAACCACTTTTCAAAAGTAATGGACATACCAAAATTATGCAGAAAACAACGAATAGTCGAGCTATGCAGAAGGCAGTGGTCGACCAGAGCTAGCATGTTAAAGCAGATTATGCAAAAACAAACAGTTTTCATCGACCGAAATAGGACCATGCTTCGACGCAAGGCCTGCATTTTTTGATAAATAGAAATAACAACAGTATTCGTCGACCGGTAGGTCGACGTGCACCAACCCGTGGAAAATGCAATTTAGAGACACCTTCTATGAGTCGACCGGAGCAGATGAATGGTCGACTCAAAGACCTGTATTTTGCAAAAATGCCTAATTTGATGTTTTTGACACTTCTCGGTGCAACATATAATACATAAATGATGTTTGACTTGTATGACACTAATTTGATGACACAACATGCAAGCAAATGAGACATAAGAGATAAGGTATGCTTATGCATTGTGGTGATAACGCCAAGTATCGATTCTTCCATGTGGTTGCGTTTTGACATCATCGAAACACGCATGTATAGTATATGAGACTTTGCCCTCACATATTCCCCCTTTGTTATGATGGCAAATTATACGAAACTAGCTTGTGTGATGTGCAAAATTATCGTCCCCCTTGCTTAATGTCTTTATTTGCAACGTCTTCATGGTTTTACTGTTACTGTTAACTTGGCACACTCTTCTCCCCCTTTGACAACATAAAAAAGAAAGAGAGATTGGTTAAGAAAAAAATGCTCAAATCATAATAGGTACGACAGGTACACACAACATGAACAATTATCCGCACCTGATAACGTCAATGATCAAGAAACAAATAGATAAAAAAAGATAAAAATAAATAACAATAAAGGTCATAACAATTGTTGCTAAGAAATGACATATAAATTCAAACTGCAAGTCATTGTCACAATTAGAAAGTAGTTAATACAATGCAAACAAACAGGACAACATAAAAGATGAAATGCAAGTATGCTCAATGCATATGCTTCAATGTATCCTCCCCTTGAAGTGTTGGCCTCTTCCATGATACGGATCTGCCATGTCGTTAAATTCTAAAATAACACTATTCAAGGTATTAAGACTGTTTGAGACGACCTAGTGCTGACTTTCAGATGATTCAATTAGAGCATCTAACCGATCATAGATATTCGAGGAGAAAGTGTTGAATCTTTCAATTTGTGTCTTGAATTGACTTTGAAGCTGGGCGAGCCGCTCATCCTGAGCAGTTATGAAGGCACGTTGCTCTATTTGCATGTCCCTTATCATGTCTAAAAGTTCTGAACAATGTTCTTGCGGAGGGTTTGTGAAGTGTGGTTTCGCTCTATAACCCCACTGGGGAGATTCCTCATAACCCCAATTTTGAGATTGCTCATGACCCCTCTGTGAAGTTTCTTGATACTCTGAGTATTGTGGGGGCTGATAATAGTCACACAATGTTGTCCACCCGGTATGTTGCCATTGGCCCCAAACTTGATCATTACTCGAATTGGTGGGAGATGTGTGTGCAACCCAATCCTCATTTATTTGATTTGCAGTTTCCATTGGTTGTAGATCATCTTACTCCTCTTGTTCGTCTTCTTCTTCATCCTCTCCAATTTCCTCACCACTCTCATCGAAATCCTCTAACCGAGAAGTAGTGGCTTTAACAACAAATTTGTACCGCTGTTCATCATGAAGTCAGATATAACCCATCATGGAAAGAGTTTTCTAACAAAACTCTTGATCATGCGTGAGAGATGTATATGACAGTCCCTTAAGCGTAACTTTTGCATTATTTAAGATCTCTTGAATAAAGGACCCATAAGAGAGAGTTGTACCACGACCTGAGTCCCTAAGAGCATAAATTCTGCTCGCAATGTAATAAGGCCAATCAATCTTAATCTTATTTCTCAAAATGTACATTAAGTGAACTTCTGCCTGATAAACTCTAGAGAAACCACCTTTCTCGGGCCGCAGAATGCGTGCCACAATCCACTGCAGAATCCTATCATGTGGCTTCAATTTTCATGTGGTGACAGTCTTTGGAAATAAGTCGCTCGCCACAATATCAGCAGCATACGGCTTTTTCAACATATAGTTCAAAGCTGTCTTGAACTCATAGCCTTCAACCGTGTGGGTGTCGGTGACCTCAAGAGAGGCTTGTCCAAATCAAGATACATATCAACGAATGTTTTCAAGACAGTAGTAGTGAGACTAACCTTTGTGTTGCCAACCTTGGTGTGAAATAGAGAACCCGAAAACTTACCATGCAGAAATGTATAGAAAATCTGTACAAGGTCCTCATTATACTTTGTATTACACTCCAGAAAGTTGTTAATCCCTTGAAAATCAAGTAGACTGATTATGTGAGGGATGTGCATGCGATCAACATTGAGACGATAATAAGCGTGTTGTCTGACCACAGATCTTTTGCTAAACATTTTGGTGAAGCTTTCGATAAATTCCGGAGGAACTAACGATACGGAGGAAACTGGAAGGGATGCAGATGAGGAAGCCCTTGAAGATTGTTTACCTGTCACTCTTCTGGCATCCATGGTTGTTGATGTCAAAGAGATGAAGAGAAAGATAGGTTGATGATGATTTGCAAAGATTGGAGAAGATTCTTGAATGTGTTGAGAGGTTTAAGACTTTTACCCTTTTTGTAGGAGCTATTTAGGTATGGGGAAGAGGAGAGTGATAGGGTGTAGGAGAGGAATTTTGAACGTTTTTCTTAAAAAATTTGACAGTTTTCGCGCGATGCGTCGATCGCTCCTTGTATGCGTCGACGCATACTGTGTTAAAAAATTCAAGTTCAAAAATCAACAGGTATGCGTCGACCGGTAGGTCGACCTGAGCATACCCGAACAAAATTTCAATTTTGGGGACACTTTTGTGAGTCGACCGGACCCTGTTTAGGTCGACTCATGCAGGTAAAACAAGCATATTTTCACATTTATGATCATATAAGCAACAAAGATACATAAATAACCAACCACAAAAAAATTCAAGCATTCAAATAAACAAAATACATATAATATGACATATATGACAAATGTAACACATAATTTGATGCATTTTGTGAACATGAGAATCGAAAGAGAGAGAGAGTTGAGGAAAGATATCACCTTCATTCCAAAGGTAGCTAGAGAAACAAACACATGTACTTTCAACATCTTCAATTGGTTAGATATCCGATAATCAATGTTAATAAAACATAGATATATAAAAGATGTGCAAGAATTGTTACTAAACACGATCTGAAATATCGAGAATACCTAATTCCCGTCGGATATGAAAGAAAGGCTCGGTAGCAAGAGGTTTTCTAAAAATATCCGCTAGTTGATTTTTGGTATCAACGTGTTCAAAAACCACATCGCCTTTCTCCACATGATCCCTAAGGAAGTGGTGTCGTATTTCGATATGCTTAGTGTGAGAATGCAACATGGGATTCTTTGTAAGATTGATAGCACTAGTATTGTCACAAAAGATCGGAATACGCTCAAATTTGAGATTAAAATCTAACAATTGTTGCTTAAGCCATAAGACTTGAGCGCAACAACTGCCGGTGACAACGTATTCCGCTTTGGCGGTTGACAAAGCAATAGAAACCTGTTTCTTGCTATGCCAGCTAACAAAGAGTTTTAAAATAAGTGAAATGTACCACTGGTACTTTTCCTATCCGATTTGCACCCGGCAAAATCGAAATCGGAGAATCCGACCAAGGAACAATCGTTTCCTTTGGAATACCATAGCCCATACTTTGGAGTACCCAAAAGGTATTGAAGTATGCACTTAACTGCTTTAAGATGGGATTCCTTAGGAGAGGATTGATATCTAGCGCACATGCAAACACTAAACATAATATCGGGTCTAGAGGAGGTAAGATAAAGAAGAGATCTGATCGTACCTCGATATCTTTTTACCTCTACATCCTTACCATTTTCATCTCTACTGAGATTTACACAAGTCCGCATTGGTGTGTCAATGGCTTTGGAATTTGTCATGTGAAACCACTCGAGAAGCTCAAGACAATACTTTGTTTGACTTACAAAGGTACCTTCCTCAAGCTGCTTGATTTGTAAACCGAGAAAATATGTGAGCTCCCCCATCATACTCATCTCGAATTCACCCTGCATTAGGTTAGAAAACTCTCTTACGAGATTCATGTTAGTTGATCCGAATATAATGTCATCAACATAAATTTGCACCAAAATTAAGTGCTTTCCTTGACGCTTAATGAAGAGGGTTGTGTCTACCTTGCCTCTTGAATACCCTTGATCAAGTAGAAACTTGCTTAGGTGCTCATACCAAGCCCTAGGAGCTTCTTTGAGTCCATACAAGGCACGTTTTAACTTGTATACGTGATCGGGATATTCATGAGACTCAAAACCCGGAGGTTGGGAAACATAAACTTCTTCATTAATATAACCGTTAAGGAATGCACTTTTTACATCCATTTGAAATAGATTAAAATCTTTCGCACAAGCGAAGGCAAGTAAAAGGCGTATAGCCTCGAGTCGGGCAACCGGCGCATAAGCCTCCTCATAGTCGATGCCTTCCTCTTGGTTATACCCTTGCGCGACTAAACGTGCCTTATTGCGATTTATTACCCCGTTTTCGTCCAATTTGTTCCTAAACACCCATCGGGTGCCAATTACTCGATGACCTCGCGGAGGAGGGACAAGGTCCCAAACCTCATTTCTCTTAAACTGATTAAGTTCCTCTTGCATAGATAAAAACCAGTGCTCATCGAGTAAGGCTTCTTTCTGGTTTTTAGGTTCCATTTGTGAAACGAAAGCGAAGTGATAACAAAAATTACTTATCTTAGACTGAGTCGTAACTCACTTTGATATATTACCGAGGATATTATCGATTGGATGGTCTTTGGACGACTTCCAAGTTGGAGGGAGATCATCTTTTGTAGACAGATGAACTTCCTCGGTTTCCTTATGACGGTCATCTTTCTCCTCCTCAATTTTAACTACGTTGGGTTGATCAATTCTCAGCTCGGCACTATTTCTTTTAAAGATACACCTGCACCATGAATAACACTACCTTTTCCGACATCTCTCGGATAACATTCATCAAAGGTTATGTGTACAGACTCTTCAACTATAAGTAATCTCTTATTATAAATTCTATAAGCTTTACTTGACTGAGAGTATCCAAGGAAGATACCTTCGTCAGCCTTGGAATCAAATTTTCCTAAGTTTTCCTTTCCATTATTCAACATAAAACACTTATAACCAAAGACATGTAGGTGAGATACATTCGGCTTGCACCCTTTTAAAAGCTCATATAGTGTTTTGTTTAGAATGGGGGGAATAAACATTCTATTCAAAACATAACATGCCGTACTTATGGTGTCGGCCCAAAAATATTTAGTTAATGCACTTTCATTGATCATTGTTCTCCCCAACTCTTCTAAAATATGATTTTTGCGCTCCACAACCCCATTTTGTTGAGGAGTACGTGGAGCGGAGACGTTTTGATCAATTCCGTGTTTACCGCAATATTCTTCAAACAAATAGTTTTCAAACTCACCTCCATGATCGCTCCTAATTGAGACAATGTTTATGTTTAATTTATTTTGGGAAAGCTTAGCAAATCTTTCAAAGGAGGCGAATGTATCGCTCTTGCTAGCCAAGAATATAGTCCAACAGAATCTCGAAAAGTCATCAACTATTACGAAACCGTAATACTTACCACCTAGGCTTTTAATTTTAGATGGCCTGAATAAATCCATATGGAGAAGCTCGAGAGGTATCGTAGTTGAAACGATATTTTTGGATTTAAAAGAGATCCTAGTTTGCTTTCCCATTTGGCAAGCATCACAAAGGTGATCCTTGGTGAACTTTATTTTGGGCAGACCTAGGACTAGATCTTTGGAAACTACCTTGTTAAGCAAGTCAAAGTTGACATGTGCTAGACGTCTATGCCATAACCATGAGTCCTCACTCATTGTCATGAGACATTTGTCACTTGTCAAAGATACTTCATTCAAGTCTAACATATAGACATTGTTTACTCTTAGGCCATTAAACACACTCTTCATTTCATCATTATGCACAATTTTGCAACACTCTTTTGAAAAAGATACATTGTATCCTTTGTCGCATAATTGGCTAATGCTAATTAGATTATGTTTAAGACCCTCGACAAGCAATACATCAGATATAGTAGTGGAAGAAGGGTTACCTACACTACCTTTTCCAAGTATTACACCGTGATTGTTATCTCCATAGGTTACACACCCCTTCTTCTTTTCCACGAAGTCGATGAAGAGAGATATGTCTCCTGTCATGTGTCTTGAGCAGCCATTATCGAGAACCCATCTTCTCCCGGTGGTCTCAATACGTTGTACCTATGAAAAAACAATTAACAAGAGTAGGTATCTAATGGCTTATTGGGTCCTAAGTTGTGAGTGACAAAATGGTCGCATTTGGGCAACCATTGATAAATGCCTTTAGGAACCAAAAATATCCTAAAACGGTATTTAGCAATGGAATGGCCTTTCTTGCAACAATATAAACAAGAAAAGTTAACTTTTGAATTACCTTTGCTATCGTGATCTCTTACAACATATTTGTATTTTTGATATGGATTAACCATACTCTTTCTAAAATCAGATTTACCGATGGCAAAAGTAATTTTGGGCTCTAGAGCCTTATTAAGTTTGGCATTTAGGTTTTTAACTTTATTTTGCCAAATGTAACAAGTGTCACACCCAAAGTTAACTACTCTACTTCTTAGATCCTCACAACCTGCTTTAATACTTTCCACTATGGAAGCTTTAAGTGCCTCAAGTTTCTTTTTGGACTCACAAATCTTTTGCTCTAAGTGAGCAAAGATTTGATTATTTGAGGCAAGCCTTTTAAAGGCTTCTTTTGCTTCACAATGCAAAGTATTGAAAGCTGTTTGTAATTCAAAATGAGACATTTTAGAGGAATTTTCATATTTAGCATGTGTACCTGTTTCTTATTGTTCTTTTGGTGAGCGGAAAGACAAATATTTACGGATTCATCTTCATCACTTGAGCTTTCATCCTCGGAGGAATCGCTATCGCTTTCCCAAGCTATATATGCTCTCCTTGGCTTTGATTGCTTCTTATGTGATCTATTTGTTTCCTTTTCTTTGCCCTTTTTGTTCAAGGGACAATTCGGTTTGTAGTGTCCGGTCTTTCCGCAAGTATAACATGATCCACTTATTTTGTTTCCCTTAGTGTCATCATTTCTAGAGTACCTATATTGTTTCCAGAAGTTGTCAAGATTCTTCTCGGAGTGTTGGATGTCGTTCTTTTTAACATAGTGGTTGTAACGCTTTACAAACAGCCCCATGTCCTCACTCTAGTCATCCTCTTCATCGTCACTCTAAGTGTAATCACTATGCTCCTTAGATTGAGACTTTGAGGAAGAAGTCTTGAGAGCAATTGACTTCTTTTCAGTAATTTTTGTTTTATCCTTCCTTTCCTTCTTTTCATGTTGCTCTAGGCTTAGAAGCACTTGTTCATGCTCTTGCAGCTTTCCAAACAATGTTGTGAGATCCAAAATTATGAGGTCGTTAGCTTCTTTGATGGCGGTTACCTTCGGTTGCCATTCCCTGTTAAGACATCTCAAAATTTTGTTAGTAGCAACATCATTGGCAACTGGCCTACCTAGTGAGTGCAGTCTATTGATAAGATGAGTGAATCTGTTTTGCATGTTTGCAATGGTTTCCCCTTGCTCCATGTAAAAGAGATCGAACTCTTGTGTTAGAATATTGATTCTCGCTAGCTTAACATTATTGGTTCCCTCATGGACAACATGCAATGAGTTCCACATAGCTTTTGTCGTTAAACAATGAGAAACCCTATAATATTCATCAACTCCTAATAAGGAGATCAAAATATTTTTGGCTTTCCAATCGTAGTTATATTTCTTCTCATCATCATTAGTCCATTGTGCTTCGGGCTTAGGCACAATCATATTATTCTCATCGGTCATATTTATTTCAATTCGACCGTTAAGAATAAAATTCCACACTTTTCTATCTATGGAATTAATGTGCACTCGCATACAGTCTTTCCAGTAACTGTAATTTTCTCCATTAAAAACAGGAGCTCTATTATAGGCCCCTTTAGGTTCGTTAGCCATTTTCTAAAAATTTATACTTGAAGCACGGAGTGAACCGGTGCTCCTGATACCACTTGTTAGACGATGGCACGGATCTAGAAGGGGGGTTGAATAGATCCCTTATTTAAAAAATTATTCGGTGCTACCAATAAAATTCGTTTTTAAAAATTGATTAATTTGCGGAAGCGGCCGTGGAAAAATTACTGTCTATAACGAACCGTTACTAGAAGACCGGATATGCGTCTAGCTTATGGAAATTGATAATTAGAAATGAGAATCACCACGCTAGTCACACTACCAATTTGATTTAGATCACTACTTGGTATGACTAGTTCCAATGCCTTAAAATTCCAACAAAATAAATGGACAGCACACAAGAATTTTGGTTCAGACAATTTATCAAACACTTGGCGTGCGGAGCACTCCAAGCGAGTTCGGCTTTGAGTAAGTAGCTCTAGTTTCCTTGTACAATAAACTATTGTACTAGAGTCAAAATTACTTCAGCATGTACTCAAAACCGTCCTAAATTCGATATAATTGTAATGTAAAAGGCACAAGGATTTGTTGTGCTTGTATAATATAATTGTAACCTGTTGTTGAATCGTTTATACAACAATAGAATAGAAAATGCACAAACAAACTCCCTTGTTGTCGAAGATGCTTTCTCTTCTTGTCCCTTGATTCGATTTGAATCAAGTCCTTCGATAGCTTATGGATGAACCTCCGATTATAGCTCCTTGTTTGAATAACCTAACATCTTCAAACCCCAACCCAACTGATCTCAAACACTTGCTAATCGAACCCAAACCTCTTCAAAATTCACCGATTCCCGCTACTAGATCGACGGAACCCACCGCTCCTCGATCACCTTCGCTCAGCTGAATATATGTTGAGAAGATTCGTACAAAAAAACCCCCCAAACTCAGTGAATCTTGGAGGACAAAACCCTAAAGGTTTTGTTCAAGATGTTATGACTTCAAACAATCCATAATGCACAATCCATAATGCACATCCAAGATTATTGTGTGTGATTGTTGTGGTATGAAATGTAGAAAATGAAGATGATGAGAACTAATGGCACCTCTTTCACTTTTCTTGTTATTACAATTGATTCAATTGTTGTGAAATGAAACGAGCAACTATCTATTTATATCATGCCAAAAATAACTGACACAACCACTTTTCAAAAGTAATGGACATACCAAAATTATGCAGTAAACAGCGAACGGTCGACCTATGCAGAAGGCAGCTGTCGACCTCAGCTAGCATGTGAAAGAATTTTATGCAAAAACAAACCGTATGTATCGACCGAAACATGACAATGCGTCGACGCAAGGCCTGCATTTTTTGACAAATAGAAATAACAGTAGTATGCATCGACCGGTAGGTCGACGTGCGCCAACTCGTCGAAAATGTAATTTAGAGACACCTTCGATGAGTCAACCGGAGCAAATGAATGGTCGACTCAAAGACCTGTATTTTGCAAAATTTCCTAATTTAATGTTTTGGACACTTCTGGATGCAACATATAATACACCAATGATGTTTGACTTGTATGACACTAATTTGATGACACAACATGCAAGCAAATGAGACATAAGAGATAAGGTATGCTTGTGCATTGTGGTGATAATGCCAAGTATCAGTTCTTCCATGTGGTTGCGTTTTGACATCATCAAAACACGCATGTATAGTATATGAGGCTTTGCCCTCACATCATCCATGAAGGATTTTGGCACATCTTGATCGCCTCTTTTTGCAGCCTCTTGTTCTCACAATTTGCACGCCTGATGTACCTACCATTGTGGCCAAACGTTACCCAAACAAGCTAGACACTATGTGTACCTTCCATGCACACTTTTACACTATATTGCCAAAATGAGAAACAAGTTAAAGTTTACACGACAGATGTTCTCTCTCTAGTCTGCTCTCCCAGCCTCTCACAAATACAACCATAATGCCTTGGCACAAGGGGATAACCCGTGTCTCTCTCATTCTCATTTCTCTCAATTTCACCCAAGTTTTTAACCACATGTTTAACTGGTGTAAACTTTGTTTTAACCACATTTTGTTTCCTATATAAAAGAGGGTGAACCCTAGGGAAAGACAGTCCACTCCGCAGCCAAAAATCAAAACCCTAGATTCTCACATTCCATCAAAGTTCTTTGTCTTCGAAGCTCTCTTCCTTGTCACTTTTCTCTAAGCTTCTGCCTCTGTTCATTATCACTGAAGCATCATAAGGTCATTAGAGGCATATGTTTGAGGTTTGTAGACTAGGACAAGAGTCAACAGAGCTACTTTGTTAGGTAAATATTCTCCATATCATTTATCTTCATTTAGAATTCTTTCAAACTTGTAATGCTTATCTATGAAGTTCTACATGGATATAGGCCAGTTTTGTGTAGCTATCATGGTGTTTAAGGCCTGTTTCAGTTTGTATGTATTTTCTTCGTGATTTATTTTCATGGCTTTGGTTGGGAGTCTTTAGAAACTAGGGGTAGGTTTGGTTTCAGCATGAGGAGAGGTGCGAGTTGAAGTCAGTTTTTGGCAGGTTTGGCACGTTTTACAGTCCCCTCCGGTGGGGATGACCGAAGATGATGACCGGAGCCCTAGCTACGACGTCTGACTTGGGTCCTGCATTTGACCAATTGACTTAGGTGATGTGGCGCCACGTCATTTAATGAATTCCCACATGGCCTTGTTTTGTTTTATCCTGAGTTCTTGCTGGGTCCGTTTTAGAGTTGGGCCTAGTGTATTTGATTTTGGCACCCCCCATTTTTCTGGCCCAGTACGTGTTTAACATCCTAACAGTTCATGTTGAGATTACTGGTGCACCCCATGCTTAGCTTTTTCTTTTTATTTTTTTTGGTTTTAATTTATTTAAAATACTAAAAATCATTCTAAAAATCCCAAAAAACATGTTTCTGTTATTTCATTGTCTTAGATCAATTTTCATTTTTTTAATTTTATTTTTTATTTAATTTTATTAATTTTTAGTTGATTTATTTTGAAAAGTGGTTTAATGGTTGACTTTTGAACTTTGGCTTGATGCTTGAGACCTTTTCTTTCATGTGTGGGTACTTCATTGATGATTGTCTGAGCATTGGTTTGAGGTCCTGATGATATTTTCTTGACTGTTTCTCATTTGATTTTTTTTGACTCTCGACATGACCTCGATGCCTTGCATACCTTGCCTTGTTTGATACATTTGATGGTGCTTCTTTACTTGCCATGTCTTGATCTTTTGCATACTTGTCCTTAGATGGTTTAACTTGATTTTGAGCATTTATTAGGATTTTATTGGGTCTTTCTTCTATTTTTGATTGACACATGTTGTGACTTGGTTCTTGATTTGCATGTGCATGAGGCTTGACCTAGTTTGAGCCCACTTTGATTACTTGTGTTTGAGTGAGGCTTGGATGGATTTTATTGATGTGATAATGTGCTTTTTTGACTTGGATTGGGCTTTGATCATGTCATTTGGACCTTGTTTCTAACTTTGATGAGTTGATACTTATCTCTCTGTGTTTTTGTGGTATGTGTTTTTTCTTTGAGCATGACTTGAATGTGTGAGTTTGTTTTGAGGTGCATTTGAATCTTTCCTATGTGTGTTCATGAGTTTAGGTTCTCCTTTGATGCATCATGATGTATGCTTAATAATCATGTTCAATGTTTATTTGTATATTTGTTTCTTCTATTTCTCTCTTTTCTTCACTCTCATCTTTTATGACTTGTTTAAGTCTTGCTTTTGGTTTTCATCTGTGATTGAGTAATAAGGTGTTTACTTGTGTTTGTTCACATGATCCCTTAGGATTCCTAGTCCCTCTGATTAATATGGGAGTAGGAGAGACATTAGGCTTTCAATCCTTTGCATGACAACGGTTAGGATAGTTCCTCTTTCATCCTAACCTTAGGACCATTTTGTAAGATAACATTAGGGTTTTCAGTTTCCCTTTAGTGTTTCCCTGTGTCTCCTCTTCTCATCTCAAACTTTTTCAAGACACTTAATAAATAACGATAAACATCGTGCGCTACGAGCCTTAAGTACATAGGGAATGATGAGTGGGGGGTTTCTCCTTACTTGTCTAGAGTGTTTAGTGTATGCCCTTTGGGCAATATGCGACGCATTCGCCCTCGTGTCATTGTATTTAGTGCGATGTGAGTCTCAAACTAATTCAATCCACTTCACTAAAATTCACAAACAAAATTCAAATCTTTTATCCTTCGGGATTGCTCTTCAAATTCATTTTCAGAAAAGAGTACGTTACTTTTTCTTTCTACCACAAACAGGCATCGTCCCTAACTGCTGGAGTGGGAACTTAGCATCACTCATAAAAAATATTTAACTAACCGGTTGTCTAGTTTTCCCGAACAATGTTTGCCCTGATTTCTCATACCAGACGAGGATACGTAGGCACAAGACAGTGACGTCTTGGCGAGCAACCTTCCCCCCTATCACCCGTGGTTTCCCGAACTACGTTTGCTCTGATTTATCATATTATATGAGGATATGTAGGCACAAGACGATGATGTCTTGGCGAGCAACCTTCCCCCCATCACCTGTGGTTTTCTTAACTACGTTGACTCTAACTTTACTATTGCACGAGGGAATACGTAGGCATAGGGCGGCGATGTCCTATTGAGTTTGTTCTTTCTCTTTCACCCTCGTTTAGCAATAGCTTTTAGATAACTTTCACCCATAGATTAGACAACAAGCATGGATCCCGTTGAGTACAACGGACGTGAGGGGTGCTCATACCATCCCCTTGCGTAACCGACTCCCGAACCCAAGATTTGGTTGCGATGACCTTGTCTTTCCCATTCTTTTTGGTTTTCTTCAATCGTTTCCTTTCCCTTTCTTTGGGATAAATAACGTTTGGTGGTGACTCTTCTGTTTGTTTCCTTCGGCCTTTTTTTTGCAGTTGCGACAATACCATGTGTTTTCAACTCGTATCTCATTCCGTCTTTCTCATTCCAATTTCCATTCTAAATCCTCAGCACATATATAATACCAGATCCCGTGCTCGCCAAAGGGTGTTTGAAGTAGAAGAAGAGAATGCAAGACTAAGATCCGAAATCAAAAATCTTCGAGGGAATGTGAATCAACTCATGGAAATGATCCAAACCTTGACTGCCAGAAGTGAGCCTCCTCAAATTATTGTCATTTCAGAGATCATAGGGTCTTCCGGAGGAATTCAACCTAAGAAATTTGTGCCATATGGTTTACATCGTGATTTTGCGCCATGACTTGAAACAATGGGGAAATCTGTGCCAAAAACAATCCATTTGTCGTTCTATATTGAAACACGACATGTCATGCACACTACTCCATAAACTGTTGTGCATATCGTTCCATACACGATTGTTCCAACTGGGATTTCTATGCAATATGAGGAATATAACCAAGTGTATCATGCTCCTGATTCAGTGATTATAGGCAATGATGCAAGAGACGAAGACCTTAGGGAGGTGAAAGAAAATTATCAAACCCTCGTGAAGCGAATCCAAGCAATGGAGGGTGATGACGTTTTTGGGACTGCTGCTAAAGAGATGTGCTTGGTTCCTGGTTTGGTTATCCCAGCCAAGTTCAAGACACCAGAATTTGACAAGTAGAAAGGGAATACTTGTCCAAAGAGCCACCTTATAATGTACTATCGTAGAATGGTTGCGCATGTGGACGATGACAAGCTGATTATACATTATTTTCAAGACAGTTTGAGTGGTGCACCATTCAAATGGTATTTGAGTCTCGATCAAAGAAAGATTAAAATTTTCCAATATCTATCTGACACCTTTATCAAACACTATAGTTACAACATGGATATGACGTTCGATAGGAGACAGTTACAGAACATGTTGTAGAGAGGAAAAGAATCGTTCAAAGAATATGCACAGAGATGGAGAGAGTTAGCCTCTCAGGTTGAGCCTCCACTAGCTAAAAAAGAGCTTGCTAAAAAATTCATGAATACTGTACCGCCTGCCTATTATGAGAAAATGGTAGGAAGCACATCATTGAGATTCTCTAAGCTTGTGGACATATGAGCCCGAATCGAGCATGGTTTAAAGAGTGGTAAAATTGCGTCTGCTACTACTACTTCTAGTAATGTCAGAAGGAATCAGGGAGGTTTCCACCGAAGATAAGAAGGCGAGACCAATGAATTGTCTAGTGGTCAGAGAGGAAGTCAACCAAGGAGAAGACCTCCACAGCCTACTACTTATCAACAACATTCTGCATCAGTACCATACTTTCAACAACCTTATGTGGCATTTGTAATGCCTGCTTATCCACCACCACCACCTCCTGTCAAATATCCACTATATCATCAACCATTCATGCCAGGATATCCACCACAAATGGCTCCTCCACGTCCACCAACTTCCCTAGTTTAGAATAATCCATAACAAAGACCACAAACTCCTCCTTCCGTGCCTGCAAATCAAAATCGTGCCAGAAGAAATCCAAATTTTGAACCCATCCCCATGACATATAAAGATTTATACCCATCTCTGGTGTATAACGGATTAGTGACCACTAGGTCATTACCTACTTTCATTGGGAAATCTCTTCATTGGTTTAACTCAAACCTATATTGTGAATACCATCAAGGTGCCGCAGGGCATGATCTGGATGGATATTTTGCTTTAAAGGCAATGGTTCATAAGCTCATTAATTGAAAGATCCTATCTTTCAAAGATAAGGGTCCAAATGTTGCTAATAACCCTCTTCCGACTTATAATGGACATGCTGCCAATGCTATCGAAGAAGTGTCTGATGAACAAGTTGTCGAAGATGTCAAATTAATGAAAACCTCGCTGAAAGAACTCCATGCTCGTTTGGTGGGGTCTGGTTTGATTTCAAAGAAGCACGATGGTTGTGATGAATTCTCTGTCCTTGTGAAGGGATGTTCTATGGTTAACAATGATATACAATAATTAATGGATCAAGGGGTACTTCAAGTCAGTCCCACCAGAGTTGATAAGGACATAGCGATGATTGAACCTCATTCTGAAATACCACCGACATGGGAGATTGAGTACCATAGTACACTAAGTGTTCCGCCAAGAAGAGAATATGTATGTCCAAAAATAGTAATTCAACCTGCTCCTCTTCCTTACTCTAATAATAATGCAGTGCCATGGAGTTACAATGTTGTTGTCTTCATAAATGGTCAAGAAGTGTCCTTAGGGGACCAGTTTGAAAAGATCTCTAGACCTGACATATCCAACATTTCTGAAACAAGTAGAATGACCTGTAGTGATCGTGTCTTTGGACCTATGTCACCTCCAAAAGCTATTGAAGAGATAGTAAGTGAAAAGATTACTGAAATTCCTCAATCCCACAAAAGGCATGAAATTGTTGATGAAACAATATCACCACAAGAAGCAGAGGAATTTTTAAAATTGATGATAAAAAGTGATTATAAGGTGGTGGATCAGCTCCACCAAACTCCTTCAAGAATTTTTGTGCTCTCATTATTGTTCCATTCAAAAGCTCATAGGAAGGCCTTATTGAAGGTGCTTATGCAGGCGCACGTATCACAAGGAATCATCGTAGATTAGTTCAATGGAATTGTATCTAACATTACTGCCTGCCATACTTTGAGCTTTCATGATGGAGAGCTTCCCGAGGAGGGAAAAAACCATAATCGAGCTCTGCATATTTCTGTCAAATGTATAGATGATGTTTTGGCCCGAGTGTTACTGGATACAAGGTCGTCATTAAATGTAATGCCAAAGTCTATTTTGGCTAAACTCTCTTATACAGAGATTGTGATGAGACATAGTATGATGATTGTAAAGGCTTTCGATGGATCTCATAGAGCTGTGATTGGAGAAGAAGATTTTCCCATACTAGTAGGCCCACATATTTTTAAGATAACTTTCTAGATCATGGATATCAACCCAACATACAATTGTCTGTTAGAAAGGCCATGGATCCACGCTGCTGGCGTAGTGACGTCCACACTTCACCAAAAGATGAAATTTATGGTAAATGGAAATCTAATCACAGTGTCTATCAAAGAGGATTTGTTGATTAGTCACCTTTCATTGTTCAGACATGTTGAAGTGGATGAAGGAGCATTTGAAACTTCTTTTCAAGTTCTTGAAATTACTAATGTTGTCTTCTTGGAGGTAAAAGAATAAGATATGGCGATAGATCCATCATTTGCTTCTTTGAAAGGTGCAAAGGCATTACTCGAGAGAGGTAGTACTGAAGGTTGGGGTCAAGTGATTCAAATTCCCGAGAAGAATAACCATTTTGGGTTGGGACACGAGTCTAAGGTGAAGGAGGGTGTCCAAAGTTCATCTGGAGCTAAAGAAAGGAGTTTCCAAGAAGTGTTCCACAGTGCGGGATTCATCCATGACAAAGAGGTGGCCGTTGTAGAAGAAGATGTAGTTGATTCAACGACACCATGCCTGATGTATCACTGCACAGATGACTTGAATAACTGGGAATGGATTGACCTACCTGAAGTTTTTTCATTGTCAAAGTAATTTATTTTCCTTTTCTCAAAATCCTTTTGCTCTGCCCAAGGCTTAAGGATCATATGTAGGGGCCCCTTTATTTCAAATGATTATCATCATTAATAAAAAGCATTTTGATTTTCATTCTTCCCTTTTGTTTTTATTTTTTTTTTAAAATGACAACCTTTTCGAAGCCGCAAAAAGCATTTTACCTTCTTGCATTTACTTTACTTTTTTTTTCTAAAATCAACATTAAAATCATGCAGAATGATCAATGAACCTGTTGAACTTGATAATGCTACAATCCCTCTTGAATTTGAAACCTCTATAAACCAAGCAGAGGAAGAGTACGAGGAAGGATATGATCTCCCTAAAGAACTAGCAAGGTTGCTAGAGCACAAAGATAAAGCTATTCAACCTCATCAGGAGCCTATAAAGGTCATCAACTTGGGAACAAAAGAGGCAAAGAAAGAGGTGAAGACTGGTACTGTTCTTGGAGATGGCATCAGGGACGATTTGGTCAAGCTTTTTCATGAATACGTAGATGTGTTTGCCTGGTCATACCAAGATATGCCGAGTTTGAACACAGATATTCTTGAGCACCAACTATCACTTTGGCCAGAATGCCCACTAGTGAAACAAAAGTTGAGAAGAGCAAAGCCTGATATGGCCATCAAGATCCAAGAAGAAGTCAAGAAGCAGTTCGACACAGGGTTTCTAGAAGTGTCCAACTACCCTCAATGGGTTGCTAATATCGTGCCCATACCCAAAAAGGATGGTAAAGTGAGAATATGTTGATTACAGAGATTTAAATAGAGCCCGTCCAAAGGATGATTTTCCTCTTCCACATATTGATACACTAGTGGATGACACTTCTAAATTCTCCATTTTCTCCTCCATGGGTGGTTTTTCAGGCTATAATCAAATCAAAATGGCGCCTGAAGACATGGAGAAGACTATGTTTATCACGCCATAGGGAACATATTGCTACAAAGTAATTCCTTTTGGGTTGAAAAATGTTAGGGCAGCCTATCAACGTGCAACGTTCACCCTCTTCCATAACATGATGCATAAGGAAATCGAAGTATATGTTGATGATATGATCGCCAAGTCACAAAATGAAGAGGACCATATAGAACACCTACAGAAACTGTTTGAATGGATGAGGAAGTTCAGATTGCGCCTCAATCCTGCTAAGTGTGCATTCGGTGTTTGGTCAAGGAAGCTGCTTGTGAGCCTATGTTCAAGCTGCTGAGAAAGAACCAAGCTGTCCAGTGGGAATCCAATTGTCAAAAGGCTTTTGAAAAGATCAAATGTTATTTACAGGAATCTCCTATCTTGGTCTCACCCGTGCCTAGGAAACCGCCTATCATGTACTTAATTGTGTTAGAAGATTCGATGGTTTGCGTACTGGGGAAACAAGATGAATCTGGTCGAAAAGAGCTTGTGATTTACTACCGAAGTAAAAGGCTTACTGACTGCAAATCAAGATGATTTGGCATGGGCTGCTCGTCATTGGAGACAATACATGATATGCCGTACCACTTTATTGATTTCTAAAACGGATCCAATAAAGTTCATCTTTGAGAAACCTGCTCTAAATGGGAGATTGGCTCGTTGGTAGATGTTGTTTTCTGAGTATGATATACAGTATGTCACCCAAAGGGCAATAAAAGGAAGCGCATTGGCAGAATATTTGGCGTATTAGCCGTTGGAGAATTACCAATCCATAAAGTTTGACTTCCCTGACAAAGATATCATGGCTATAAAGGATTGTGAGAGCCCAGAACCTGATGAGGGACCTGAACTAGGGGCAATTTGGAAACTTGCATTTGATGGTGCCTCAAATTCCAACGAGCATGGCATTGGAGCTATTTTGGTCTCTCCTTATGGTAATTTCAACCCTTTTATTGCAAGATTGTGCTTTGGTTGTACGAATAACATGGCAGAGTATGAAGCCTGTATCCTTGTTCTTGAAGCCGCAATCAATCTCCGTATCAAGAATCTTGAGGTGTACAGAGAGTCTTCCTTGGTGATCTACCAAATTAAAAGAGATTATGTAACCCGTGACACTAAGTTGGTCCCTTATCATGCTTATGTCAAAGAATTTATAAAGTACTTCGATACCATAACGTTTCATCACATCTCAAGAACAGAAAACCAAGTAGCTAATGATTTGGCTACATTAGCCACCATGTACCAAGTCAGGTTCCATAATCAAGCCCCACTTATTGTTATAAGGCGGCAGACTGATCTAGCTTACTACCAAACAGTCAAAGTAAAAACTGATGGCAAACCGTGGTTTCATGACATCAAGCGCTTTTTAGAACGCCAGGAGTATCCAGAGAATGCTTCGACCATGGATAAAAGGAATCCGAGGAAGTTAGCATCCAATTTCTTCCTAAGCAACGGTGTTTTATACAAAAGAAACCATAAGATGGTGCTACTCAAGTGTGTAGATAAAAATGAAGCTGACATGTTGATCAAGGAGATACATGAAGGGTCTTTTGGAACACATGCTAATGGGTACGCCATGGCTAAGAAGATCCTAAAGGCTGCCTATTACTGATTGAAAATGGAAGTTGACTATTTTCGTTATGCAAAAACTTGCCATAAATCTCGAATTTACTCTGATAAAGTTCACGTGCTGCCCACTCTGAATGTTTTGACTTCTCCATGGCCGTTTTGGATGTGGGGCGTTGATATGATTGACACTATTAAACCAAAAGTGTCTAATGGTCATCACTTCATCATAGTTGCCATTGATTACTTCAAAAAATGGGTAGAGGTTGTTTCCTATGCCAACGTGACCAGACAAGTGGTTGCTCGTTTTCTCAAGAAGGATATTATTTGTCGATATGGAATTCCAAGCAAAATCATCACATATAATGGGTCAAATTTTAACAACAAAGTTATGAGTGAGTTGCGCGAAAGCTTTAAGATTGAACACCACAACTCTTCTCCATATCTCCCAAAGATAAATGGAGCTGTTAAAGCTGTGAATAAAAACATTAAGAAGATCTTACAAAAGATGGTGGTAACTTATAATGATTGGCATGAGATGCTACCTTTTTCTTTGCATAGATATCATACGTTTGTCCGCACTTCAACGGGGGAAACCCTTTTTTCCTTGGTATACAGAATGGAAACAATTCTCCCAGTTGAGGTATAAATCCCATTGATGAGAGTCTTGATGGAGACTAAACTTGAAGAGGCTGAATGGATTCAAAACCGTTTTAACAAGTTGAATCTCATTGAAGAGAAGCGCATGGCTGCTTTATGTCATGGACAACTATATCAGAAGCGACTCAAGAAGGCATTTGAAAAAAAGGTCCGTCTTCGAGAGTATAAGGAAGGAGATCTCGTGCTCAAGAAGATTTTCCTTGTTCACAAGGATCTACGCGGAAAATGGGCTCCAAATTATGAAGGCCCATTCATTATTAAGAAAGTCTTTTCTGATGGAGCCTTAATTCTTACAACAATGGATGGCGAGGATTTTCATAAGATAGTAAATTCTGAAGGTATAATTTTGAAGTTAAGGTATAACGACATGTTGATATACATAAATTCTTTAACAATCGAAATAACTAAAAAGGAAGTTGGTCTTTTCCCCAGAGACCATAAAACTATAAGATATTTGTGGAACACTACTGAAATGATCCCTAAGGAGGACTTGGCCCCGTCATATTTCCCAATAATATTTTGACGAAGTTGGACATACCTTAAGAACATGTTCAGAACATCCATTCATTTTTCACTGAGGTGCTTCTCCGAGTGTTGAGGAAAACAGGATGGTCATCTTTACACCAAAATCCTCTGTGTCTGTCACGATAATCCAGTCTTTGTCTTACATGCACGTCACTCAGGTTATTGTATGCCAAACACGTCATGTTTTATTTGTTTAGTCCATTCTTGTTGGCACTTACCCAAGAAAATACTTGTCAAAGTTTATCTCTTTTGACGATCTGAGGTTCTTCCAGATCATATGCATAGTTCAATTACCTTCTTGTCTGACGAAATTTCCAGATATCCTTCCACATGTTGTGTTGTCAAGTTTTATTGCCAATTTGGTTCTGTGCGAATATGGAACCCTTTCTTTTAAACTATGTGCGAATCTGGAGTCCTTTGTTTGTTCTGTGCGAATCTAGAACTCTTTCTTTTAAACTTTGTGCAAATCCTGAGTCTTTTGTTTGTTTTGTGCGAATTCGGAACTTTTCTTTTTTATGGTTATGCGAGAACCATTAACCCATCTCTCCTTTTGTACTCTGTGCGAATCCGGAGTCCTTTGTTCATTTTACGCGAATCTAGAACTCTCTTTCATGGTTATGAGAGACACTATGCCTATCATCTGTGTTGTTTTAAGTAGAACCATAGCGCATTATATTTTGCATCACTCTGTGTGAATCCAGAGTCTTTTCTTTTCATACTCTGTGCGAATCCGGAGTCTTGTCTTTTATTACATTCATTCATCTTTTTGCTCCGTGCGAATCCAGAGAATACCTTTCATTACAATTGTGAATAAATATTTGGTTTGTCCCGTGGGAAGCCAGAACTAACCATTTTTCCTAAAGTATCACCAGTGAGTCAGTCTACCTTACTTCTTTCAATCCCTAGCAAACCTCATTGATAGTCATCTCAATAATCCCCACAAAGTCCAATTTACATTCCACCAATAGCATAGAGTCCTACATACATGCGTTCATACGTATGCATGACATCCGAGAATTTTTGCTACCATTATGATGTTTACTTGTTTCGTTCACTTTGGTGTTTATTCCCCCAAGTGGCCAGGTTTATCATCTCTCTGCAAGCAGACTCGTTAGCTTTAAGCATAGAGTGCACATCATTTCTAAATTCCCCACAGAGTTTGATCCTCGTGGATGATGGTTGCTTCTATTATCTTCTCCATGCTTTGATAAGATAAACCCCATTTGAGTTCATTCCTTAAGGGTTGGAGTCTTCTTTGATCCTTTCTTTCTAGCTTGTTCCTAGATTGAACTTTGGTCTCTAGCAAGTGTTGTTTTTGGATAGGTCGCCGAACCTAGTTTGAACGTGCATTTATTTTGCACTGTATCTCGTAGTAAAAATATTTTACAAACCCTCATTACGGATAAGTGGCATTCTCTCTTTTGAGAAGCTTATACATCTTACATTGATAAGTGGCAATCTCCTTTGAAAAGCTCATCATTTTTCAATGATAAGTGGAAATCTCTTTTGAGAAGCTTATTCCCTTTTTATAATAAGTGGCAAACTCTTTTGAGAAGTTTATCCTCTTCCAACGATAAGTGGCAGTCTCTTTGAGAAGCTTATCCTTTTCTTGGTGGTACGTAAGTCCCTTATGACGATAAGTGGCAGTCTCTTTTGAGAAGCTTATCCAAAGGGTGTTTTCCCGTGAAGTCCAATTATTTTGGCATGCAGAACAGTTTAAATACCATATATCTTTCTTGATGTTTCCTGAAGATCTCGCTCGATCTCTTCATTTTAAGGAATTTCCAAAAGCTTGGATGTTCTTTCTTATTTGAAAACTTTAGCATTTGCTTGCATGATTCTATTGGTATAAGGATCCTGCTTTACCTTTGTCCAAGAGTGTCTGCCGATCATGCCTGAACCTGTTGATCAATAACTTTGGATTTCCCCAGTGGTTTCTTTTCCCCGGTGTTTGGTCATCCCCAATGATTTTACCACTCACTGTGTTGACTTTATCCCTTTATGTTTTCTTTCTTAGTCTGCATTTTGCATGTATCATCCCATCATTTTTATCATGCTAGAGTTCATTGCATCATAAGCATTAACATATTGCATCATGGCATGTAATCTGCATTTGGGAGCAGAATTCGGTTATTCCTGTATTTAAATAACTTCCATCAAATTTACATGAGGATTTCAATCCATCATGTCATCTGACTAAAGCTATTTAAATAAGGGCAACTGTCACAACCTCATTTTCCACCTAGCTTTTTTTCTTCATGAATTCATCAGTGGCACCACCCTTGGAGATTTGAAGTAAAAGGGTTGACAAGGATATGTTTTTTGTCTCTTAAAAAAAGGATAATTTAAAGGGGATTAGGATTTGAATATTACAAGGCTTGGGAATTAAGAGTCCTAGATTTGTTTTGCCTTGCTTCTAATCATTTAGAGGAGTCCAAGTTCCACAAAGAAAATGTTTTTCACCTATGCATGGTGCAAGGTATTTCTTGATCAATATGAGGATTTTGAACATTGGAGTATTTTTTCCTTTTAATTTGATAGAGAGTCAAGGTTATTAGGATAAAGTTCACAAGTTCAAAACCAAATCTAAGTCCATGTCAATTATAGGTTTTTTACTTACAACCACTCCAAATTCATTATCTCATGACAATTTCCTGTTAATTCATGCCAAATTGTTATAACCCACCTCTCTTTCAAAGTTCATAAAGGGTCCTTCATGTTCAAAATCCTATCTTAGGTGTCCATTCCAAATTGCAAATTTCAAGTCTTGTCTCCATGAAAAAAATCCCAAGGTTTCAATGTCATTCTAATACCAAGTTCAATGACAAATTTGCAAGCTTTATGCTCATTCAAGTTTGAATTCAAGATTAAATTCAAGACTACTTTTCAAACTCATTCTCAAGTTTCAAAATTCATCCAAGATTTACATTCCAAGATCATCTCAAAATTTTAAGTCATTAGCAAATTTTAAGTTACAAGTCTAGTTTAAGATTCAAGTTTACTTTCAATTTTCAGTTCATAAGTCAAACCACATTCTTTTTCATTTAAGTTCATTTTTTTCAATTCAAATTAAATTCCAAGTTTTCTCTTCAAGTTCTATTCAATTAAAAAAAAATTTTGTTTCTTTCCAATTTATTCAAGTCATCATTCTAATCAAATTCACTTTCATTTCAAGTTTCAAGTTCTATACTTTTTTTTCCTATCCAAAATTCAAGTTCATGATTCCAAGTTTATAGAAAATTCTCTCCAAGAATAAAATTCTACACAAGAGCTATTGGCCCATATAATACAAAAAAAAAATCATTCAATTTCTAAAACCAAAATTCAATACAAACCAAAATATACAAATCCTAGCCTATGCTAAAGGCAATGTGCTGCAGCAAGCATGTGATTCACTAAGCCAAACAACTTTCATTGTCTGCTACAAGAAGAAATATGCCCAACATTTCCAAACTTCTTCACATACAATTTTAGCCAGCATTGCCAAGCCTCTTGTATGATGCGCAAAGCCCCCTGTAGAAATAAAAAACGCTTCGTCACAAACCTACAGTTCCAAAACTTGCCAAGTCCAATTCATTGAATTCATTTTAAGATCAAAATCACGAGAAACAATTCATGCCAAGTTCCTAAGAATTTCTTAAACTCATTATTTCATCATACCATCAAGAATACATTCACATCAATGCAATGCCATTACAACAATTCAAAATAATTCATTTTATTCCTAATTTTAATCCATATTCCAAGCATATACCTTCATGATACAATTCATTAAAAGCATTCATCATATCATTCAATTCTAAGAATCATATTACAATCTTCCAAGACAATCCACCATGTTCACATTTCACTACAAATTCATACAAACCATACTCCCTATTAAAGCCTATATCAATTCGACCTAGTTCACATCTCAACATTTCAAGTTCATGTTGTCATACCCTAAAATTTTCCCCCTAGATTCCATTATCATTCTAGGAGCATCAACATTGGTTATTTAACCTTAACCTACTTCAAGTTTGTCTTTGTCTAGATGTAGATGAATTAGGGTTTCATACAGTCAAGAAATCAGGGTTTCTAGGGATTGATCAGTCAAGGTTTTGGATTGATCCTCCCTATAACAAGTGTCTGTATCATCAAGCATATCACATGTGATCAAGAATGAATCTAATTTGAGGTTGTCACCAAGAGGATGAGAGTAGTGTAGTGCAAGAACCCTAATCAAGGTTTCTTGTTGGAAAAGTCAAACTGTAGTTTGAATTTTGGTCTAGAAGGTTTTCCAATGAGGTAATTGTGGTCCAAGACGCTCATATTAACCAATTAATTATATCTAAAAAGTTTCAAAGCCTTAGGGAACCCATAACATCAACAGTCTATTAATAGATTTTCAATTATTCGGTTCGTCTATCAGGAAAGTCAACTCATTGACCAACAAGGTTTTTACCTCAAATTGAAGCCAACCTTGTTTCCAACATAACTTCACATATAATTATGAAGTTTTGTGAATATTTAATCAAGAATTGATGGATAACTTGGAAATCAAGAAACAAGGGTAAGTGATAAAACCCTAATTTTGATCAAACTTCAAATGGTCATAACTTCCTAATCACACATCCAAATGGAGTGGTTCAAATCTGGTTGGAAACGTCTTAAGGATCCTTACAAAAGTGTCCTAGACCCATAGCAAAAAATGAATAGATTTGGAGTTATGATCTCGTCAAATTGTGAAGGATTTTAAACACTTAGAAATTTCAAGGTTTCTTGACTTGTAAGTCAATAATTCAGCATTTTCACAAGGCGTTTTGACCTGGCTTCAAGTGGAGTTGGTTCCTAACTTAAACATCAATGTTGTAGTAGCTAATGAGGGTTTTCTATAAAGTACAAGTGGGTTCCATAATCCTCACGGTTATGGAGAACCAAAGCTCACAAATTGGCAAAAACTCACTGCTGCAAAGCCAATTCAGCATGGATGTCTTGATTCCAAAGCTTCTCAAATCATTTTTAATCAAGGTTTAAGCCTCATTTATTATGTTCACATTACTAATGGATGTTTTTAGCACCAGCTCCCATGAATTTGGCACAAGAATTGAAGAAAATCATTGTTTAATGCAAGTTGCAAATGTGAGTAGTGAAGAAAGAGAAAAATGGTGGTTGCCCTCATCAAACTACCAACTATGCTGCAGCCAGTCACTTTCTATCCTCTCAAGCATGATGAAAATAACTCTAGGGTATGGAGAAGCTCTTGTTAGGGTGGCTTGAAGTCAGAAATGGAGATTTGCACAAGATTTCCAAGTTTGAAAGGCCAAAGTTGGCATTTTGCATCAATCTTCCCATGCCTCTCTCCCAAAACCTTTAGATATAAATAGAACCTTATTCTCATATCCAAACTACACCAGTTCCATGTTAAAAACCAGCTAGAACTCTCTCCCTCACTCAATCACCAAGTTCTTGCAAGTTTGCACCAAGTTTCAAACCATTTCCAAATTTGTCTTGCAAAATCCCTTCCAAGACCAATTCCCAACATTTTCCAACCCAAACAATACTTCAAACACATCACAAATGATGTACTAGAGCTATCCAAAACCTCACATTACCCAGAAAACCATCCAAGCCAAAAGTCAACTACCAAAACCTCATTTGTTGACTTTTTTGCATTTTGGAGAGCAACCATCAAACCACTGCACTTACTTGAGTTCCAAGACCACTCACACCTTACATATGACCTATACTAACAATCCGTAATTGATTCACATTTCTGTAACAAGATTTGAGCAAGTTTCCTTTTGAAATATTTTGATTTTTTGGTGATTTCTTCACTAGCAAGGCATTATGGCCACCAGCTTGCTTGGAGGTTACTTTGGGCATCTTTTCATCATCATTGGAGCACTTGCAAACCATTAAGGAGCTTTTAGGATCTATGGCTACTTGTTTAGGCATGGTTTGTGATTGTTATGTGTCATGTATGAACCATTTCTTGCAGCAAAATATGTATTTTTGGGACTGTCAAATTTCAAGTCACAAACTAGGTCCAAACTTGTCACATTTTGCATGATGATTCTAATCTGCCAAACCACTTGTGCATTTCTTATTTTCTCTTGTGCTAACTTCTATATATTATCCATATGTGGTGTTTGTGCACTTGTTTCACAAAGCACACCACTACACAATGTTGTTCATATGCTCTTGTATTTGATTGTAACCAAACATGCCCTACCAATGATGCTACCGGGTTTTCTTGTGGGTTCATGGTATGGAAAAACAAATTGTACCATTAAATTACTTGTTCAAAAACATACAATTTGCACTTTTGTTTCACCTCAATTTGCCTTACCTTGTCTTGACCTACTTTTGCCCCTTTGGTGCACCAACTTCCCATGATCATAACTTGCTCATTATTTATGCTAGTGATGCCATTCTTTTTGAAAACTACTCCTTAACATGTCTATTTTCATTGGGTGAAGAAATAATTCAAGGATTTTTATCCTAGAAATGCTTTGGCCCACTTGAATAGCATGTGTTTTTAGGGTTTCTTCCATGGTGTCCATGAACTTTTTCTACATGTAACTTGATTTTTCATGTGAGATTTGTCTTGTATGGTTCATATATGTTTGTTAAAATGTTTAAAATCTTCAAAGTTGTTTGATTCACTTACTATGTCCATCCTTGCTTTTGTGAATGCATACATGTGAAAATGGCCTGTTGAACTTCATTTGTGACCTATACCATGATTCTTGATGTTGTAACCTCTTGAATATGTTTATCATAAATCATTATACTTTTTTATGTATCTTGTTAGAAACATAACATGTTTAGGGTTTGTTTCTTGCCTTTGTGAATTCTTGAATGTGAATAGTATACCTTGAACCTCTTTGTGATTCATAACATGATTCTTGATGTTGTAACCTCTTGAATATGTTTTTCATGCCTCATTCTACTTGTTTATGTGTATTGTTATAACCATAGCATGCTAGGAGTGTTCTTCAACTGGAACCCTAGGTTAAATTTTGTTAACTCTATGTAAGGATCATTGTCATGATTACTTACTCCCCTCCTGACTTTTGTCAAAGTCAATCCCCTTAAGTGTACAACTTAGAATAGAGAGTTTTGTTAAACTCTACCAAGCATTGTTATGTTTGTTCCCCTTTGAACCTTGATCTTGATCAAGTGTTCATCCATCCTCAGTGAGGTGAACTAGAATTGCTCTGATTCTATCCTAGTTAGGATACATAGGCAGAAGATGCGATATCTTTGCAAGCAACTTAGAAACAATTCTTAGGTCTTTACCTAGGTCTTTACCCTAACCTTGATCCAATAACCCTATCAAACAATTGAGATAGCATACAAACTTACAAAAGGTTCCTGTAGAGTACTACAAATGTTTAGGATGTGAAATACCTACCCTAAGCATAACTAACCCCCGATCCTCGAATCTCTTAGCGTTGTTGTTACATCGCGCAAAAGGTCTTTCTTTCTTTAACCTTTCCTTTGGATAAATCAAAGTCAGGTTGTGTATTTAATGAGTTAAGATTCAAGTTAATCAATAGCTTGACATCTAATTTTCACCGCAACAGAAATGGCAACCTCACTAGGGAAAGTAAACACTTGCTTGAGGGTTTAGCCCCCTTTGTATGTTTATTTTCTATATCTCTGTTTTCCTATACATATATATTTGTAAATATATAACTGTATTGTTTTCATTAGATCATTGGGTGATATCTTGAGTGGTGAGATAAGTCCTAACCCGGACTTAAGTGTACATATGATAGGATGTGGTATGATTAATAGTTGACTGTTGGGAGTATTCCTAACATGTTTGACATATGATGTAACCACTCTCAGTTGAGACCTCCTTGAGATGATTGGTGGTGTATGAGTAGTCATGCATTTCATTAGTTGTTTCAACCCGAGAGTTCGTGAAACTGAGAACCTTTAGTTACCCACTTACCTCACTTGGCCTTTTTAGCACGTAGTGCGGAGATATGAGGGAGTAGTCCTGAAATAGTTGTTACGCGATGTTACACTTAGACGAGTCTATCCCGAGAATATTTTTGACACACGTGAGTAGTCATGTTGGTTGATAATATTCGAGGGATTTACCTATAACTCTAGGCACTCTTGATAGAACCCGATCTACAGGTACAATGAAAACCTTAGTACATGTCCTCTAGAAGGGTATACCCAAGCTTCATGCTTGTGACCTCAAACCTAGGACCTTTGCTTGTTAGCATTTGCATGTGTGTGTTGTATGTGCATCATATCATCATGTCATCATAGCATCTCATCTTGATGCACTAGTTTTAAAAAACATTCATTTTCTTTTTGCGAAACCCTAGCTATCATGGATTTTGGCAAAATAAACATTAAGAAATATAACTTTAAGAAATGTGACACATTGGAGTTGAGAAAGCTAGGGACAACTGTATCCGAAGACTTTGGGAAGACATATGGAAAGCTTCTGAGCATTGTGAAGACTAGGATGGAAGAAGGGGTTCTCAACACCTTGATTCAATTCTACAATCCGCTATACCACGTTTCGCCTTCCCAGATTATCAATTGATGTTAGCATTAGAAGAGTATTCCTACTTCATCAAAATTCCCGTGAAAGATAAGAAAACTTTCAGTGGTTTAGAAAAGCTACCTACCTTTCCAAAGAAAGAAGTATGGATGTATTCGATGCAGTCTTGGCTCTACTGATTTATGGTTTGGTGTTGTTCCCAAAGGTAGAAGAATTCGTCAATTTAACTGCCATCACCATATTCTTGAATGGTAACCCGGTACCCACTCTATTAGGTGATGCTTACCATTCCATCCATCACAGAACACTTCAAGTTAAAGGAACTATCAATTGTTGTGCTCATTTGATATACAGATGGTTTGTCAATCATCTACCAAGAACGAATACTTTCAAAGAAAATCCCAATGGTTGGAGATGGTCTCAAAGGATTATGTCTCTGACTCAAGCAAACATTCATTGGTATGATCCTCTTGGCTGGTTTCTTCTACCTCAACACCGAAGCAGAGGAAAGTTTAAGAAACAGTACAATTGATGCTTGGAAAAACATCCGGAGAATAACCAAAGTTGACCTAGGGAAGAGGAACTGTGTAGCTTTTGATTCGTTCACTCGGTGGGTCCAATCTAGAGCTCGTGATCTCAAGATGCCTTACCATCCTAAGAAAAATACACAGATTGTCATCGCGTCATCTTCAGCCATTCCCATTGAAAATATGGAAGAGTATCAAAAGGTTCTTGAAAGGACAAAGCTTGAGAAAGATACATGGGAAGAGAAGTACCATACTCTTTGTGCTGAGATGATAGAATTACAGAGAGAGTTGCAAGACAAAGATGAGTTGATTAGGTGGCTCGAACGACGCCTGACCAATGGAGATATAACAAAGGAGAATTTATTTTTCTCTAGCGTCAAACCTGTGCAGAGTATCCATGAGTATTCGAACATCCCACCTGCTTCTGGCGCTTGGAAAGGAATAATAGACAAATTGGTAATGGAGAATACTATGCTGAAAAGACTGAAGAGGACACAGGGATAAAACTCTTGTCAGATTTCCTAACCATAGGGCCTAAGTCTTCTCCTCTGATGTAGCCTCACATTTCTTGGGTGATATTTCAAAAGTTGTAACTTTTCCCAACATAAATGAAACAATGGTTTTTGCTTTAATTATCTGCTGAGTTTTGTAAAACTAGTTATGTCTTTGCATTGCATTTTTCATTTTTCCTAACCATTTAAGGAGTTCAAAATTTGTTTCTTTTGCAGACATAGTGATGGATCAAAGAAACATGATTACATTCCCAAGCCTGAGGTTAGATAACCTAAGGATTTTAAGGAGCCTCGTAAGGAATCCTGCTGCTTTCATAGCCAAATATGGGGACTTGTTACCTTTGTTAGATACACAAGTAAATGAAGAAATGTTGCAAGCCCTCGTGAAGTTTTATGACCCGATGTACCATTGCTTCACATTCCCAGACTTTCAGCTACTGCCAACCTTGGAAGAATACTCCGATTTTCTGAAAATCCCTATGACTTTCACGCCTAACTATGGAAGGGAGAAGAAACCAAACAGAAGAGATGTGGCTAAAGCTTTTCACCTAGAGCCCATTAACCTTCTAACCCAGCTGGACAATAGGGGTAGATTTACCGGGATGGAGGCAAGACCTTTCCTGGAGAGAGATGAGTTCTATTATGGCTTAGGGGATTTAGAAACCTTTGAAGATATATTGGCCTTCTTTATTTAAGGCTTATACCTGTTTCCCAATGCACCTGAGTTCATCAGTCTGGAAGCCATCAAGTTGTTTATCGTCAGGAACCCAATTCCCACTCTTTTGGTTGACACTTACTACAACATTCACCGGTGGAAGGTGTTCAATCTCGTACGATTCTCCTGCTGTATAACACTCCTCAACAAGTTGTTTATTTCACACTTGCCTAGAACATTCCCTCTATGGAAACACCAAGATAGTGATGAGTGGATTGGAAAATTGGTTACACTCTCTCATTATGACATCGGCTGGTATGACGTAACTTGCGGAGGAGTAGCCATGATACACGGCTGTGGAGAATTCTCAAATATACCGCTAATCGGTACCAGCGGATACATCAATTACAATCCCATTCTAACTCGCCGTCAGCTAGGATACCCCATTGAGAAAGAGCCAGAGCTAGCCCAGCTAGAAACTTGCTTCTGTGAAAGGGATGCTGATCCAGATCTTGAACCACAAATTGTATATGCCTGACGTCACCCCAAAATACATGGAATGACTGCTGTGGAAAATCCAAGATGTCTTGTTTCAAAGGAATATCTCTTTTGGTCAAAAGTGATAGCACTAAAAATGTTCTATACCCAATCCTACGACATTACTCTGAAGCCAAAGAAGCTTTTTTCTAGGGGAGAATTGAAGTTTACATTGGTGAAAGTAGAACGAGAGAATGCAGAATTTTGGGAAATGATCCGTCAGAGTCAGAAGAAGACAAGACTACTGGAGGGAGAAGGGTCATCTTGTTAAAAGATCCTTAACTGCTGATTACCTTTTGTTGTTGTACCCCAGGCTTATGGGAAATGTAATCTTTCATTTCGTAAAATGATTGAAAAAGCTTCATTTATTATTGAAAGCTTTATACTGTAAAAGCCTTTTATTAATAAAAGTTTTGTTAAATTTGCATCACGTCGTTATGTGTTAATCCTTTAATTTTTTTTGTAAGCAAACTTTTTGTTTCTTCTTGAATGTGTGGTCTGCATTTGCATTCTGCACTGCATTTTTGCATTTTTTTGGTCCTCCGGCTTATCCCATGTGTTGTTGCTATCAGAAAGAGAGAAAGAGAGAGAGAGTGACACTGAATACTCATCGGTACAACACAAGAGCCAATGTTTATAATAGAATGGCAGATCAATACTTGAGGTTCGATCAGATCAAAAACGATGTTGAAGGTCTGCCCGACGACGTTAGCCAAATCATGGAGGTCCTTCAGGTGATTAAGGCAAAGACGAACACACAACCTACAATAGTGTCTGAAATCAACACGACAGCAAATCCTCCTCCATTGGTAACTTCAACAGTAGAACATCCCTTCGGGATCGCTAGAGACTTTATGCCGCCATACGTTGATGCTCAACCATTCAACCATTAGCCATATTCAAACCCATAGAGTGTTCCCCTAATGATGGATTTTCAAAATCCCATTTGCACTCAGGCCGGTGCTCAGGCACAGGTCTGACCAGTCTCCAAAACTGAACATGAGAAGCTGCGAGTTGAGATGGACATAATGGCCAGAAGGATGAGGTCTATAGAAGGGAATAATGTCCTTGGGTTTGACGCCAAAGATATGTGCTTAGTCCCGGGCTTGTTATTTCCTTCCAAATTTGTAATGCCTACATTTGAATAGTATGAAGCGACAACCTGCTCGAAGGTTCACCTAATCATGTACTGCTGACGAATGACACCACATATCGAGAACGACAAATTGCTAATACATTGCTTCCAAGACAGTCTCAAAGGCGCCTCTGCTAAGTGGTACCTAAGCTTGGATCAATCTAAAATACACTACTTCCAGGATATGTCAGATGTATTCATCCAGCAGTACAAATATAACCTGGATCTCACGCCAGATCGGCATCAGCTGCTTAGCATGACTCAAAAGAGTTCAGAACCCTTTAAAGAATACGCACAAAGATGGCAAGAGACCGCCGCTCAGGTGGAACCTTCCCTAACCGAAAATGAGTTGGTTGATTGGTTTGTGGATACTGTCAGACCAGAATTCTATGAGAGAATGATCAGTAGCATCACACCAACTTCGCTGATATCGTAGTTGTCGGCATAAAAGTGGAAGCATGTTTAAAGAATGGTAAGGTGACGAGTTTGTCCAGTACCAGCGCAATGAAAAAGCCATCAGGAAACTTCCACAAAAAGAAGGAAGGAGAAACGAATGCCATAATGTACGAAGAGAAGATTCAACACAAAAGAAGCTATCTGTAGAATCAACGATCGTCTCGTCCGCGGCCTCAACAAAATTATCATCAACAACAGTACGTGGCTGCAGTCACACTGGTTTTTCAACCACGACTAAGTCCGCAAAATCCTCAGCAACAGGTGCCCAATGCCTATCAATCGGACCACAATCAGCAAGTACGACCACAACAAAGAGCACCGGCGTCGAGGCCTGGTTTTCAAAATAGAAAACCAGGGATTCAACCTATCCGTATGATATACATGAATCTGTACCCTCTAATGGTAAAACAAGTCCTAACTAGGAAGTTGGGTCCTCCTCCAACTCCGCTACCATATTATTATGACCCGAATGCACGATGCGCGCTCCACGAAAACGCTGTGGGGAATGACATCGAAGGATGCATAGCACTCAAACATATTGTGCGATAATTGATTGAGAAAAAAGTACTCTCCTTCGAGGACAATCAACCTAACATGGAAATTCGTCCTTTGCCTAATCACAGTGATGTCCACGCTGTGGAAGAAGACTCAGACATAAGACTAATCTCCAAGGTATCTCAAGTCAAGACTCCTTTGGTGGAGTTGCATAAAAAGTTGATGAAGTCGGGACTGATCAAAAGGTCCCATGAAAGCTGTGACAATTGTCGTCGTAATCCACAAGGTTGTAACCAGGTGCAGATGGACATTTGGTCGATGATTGATGAAGGCTTGCTGCAAATATATGGAAAGAAGAAGAAAGAAGATGTCTCAGTAATTGAGCCAATATTCCATTTACCTAAGAAGTCTGAAAAGAAGCCAGTGTTCAATGTAACACCCCAAATTTTATTGGAATATTTATTTAATTTATTTAAATAAGAATATTCACATTTTTGGTAATTTTTGGGGGTTTGTTGTGGATTACTGAGAATTATGGATATTTGGGATTATTCATTTAAATAATAGTATATAATATGAATATATTAGTATTATTATTAATTTAAATAAATATAAGTTAGCTAAGGACAAATTGGACAATTGAGGAGGAGTTAGTGAGGGTAATATTGGAAAAGACCAAATTATAGGCCCAAGGTTAGGTTTAACAAAAAGGGAATTGTGATGGGATTAGGATTCATTTTGTTAGACCATGAGAAGAATTGAGGCCAGAGCTCTGAGAAGGAGGTTTGAGGCAAAAGCTTCGAAAGGTTTTCTGAAAGATTTGAGAAGGCTTAGAGTCTGCAATTAAGGTATGGGGAGTATTATCTTCATTGTTTTCAATGTGTAATTTCAATGTATTTAAGGCCGATTTAAGGGTTTAAGGGTTTGAGGTTGATTATGAGATAAAGGGAATTTGGCCTTCGTAGCTTAAATCTATTATTGAGATTTTAACCGTAGGGATTTATTTGGGTTAAAGGAAATTAGGCCTTCGTGGCCAAAGCTCTGATTTGACATTTGTCTAACCCTGTAGGGAGATTTGATAATGAGGAACTCTAATGATTGTGGTGTAGTTGTAAGGATTTATGGGATTTAGAGTGTGAATATGATACAGGATTGGCCTAATAAGTCGTAGATTTTGTACCTCTATCGCTGTAAGACCTTAGGGATGATTTAGGGATGTTTTTAGGTTATTGGGGAAGTGGATCGTGGAACTTTTGGGTTGATTTTAGGTTCTGGTGCATAACAGTGTTTTGTTGTAATCGTGTGTTCACACAACGAACGAAGCTCGTCCCAGACTTGCACTGCAAAGAATCCTTCACATAGCAAAGAAACTCGCCCCAGACTCGCACAACGAACTTGCTAGTGAAAGTAGCAGCGTTTCGGGAATTTTGACTTTGTGCAGCGATGCCTTGATGTTTTAATGTTGTGATTTCTTTGACAAATTAATATGAGTATGACTGTGAGTTCTATGTGATTTGTACATGATTATATGATGATTCTTATGATGTAATGATTGAGGAACTATGATGATATTTCCATGAGTTGGATGAATCTATGATGACACGATTTTTGATGATGATGATTATGATGAATGATGATGCACCTATGATGTTATTATGAGGATGATTATTGACGTGTTCATCATGCATTCATGTGCATCCGGACTTCGGTTTAGGACCTTGATTACTTTGGCTTCAATCCCATTGTGTGGATGTGAGCTATTTTGATGTGCTCCAGTTCTCGAGTAGAATCGATCCTATTGATGGGGATATATGGAGGGTTGATGTCCTAGTGTCCGTCGAGTTGTGATGATTGGTACCACATGCATTGAGTCTTGTTGCATTTGCATTTATGAGATGATCTTGAGTAAATTATGATGTTGTGGCCTTTGATGTTCCTTGATGAATATGAAAATGACGCCATTTGATATGTTAATTTTCTACATTAATTATTATGAATCGTTTTACTCACCCTGCCTGTTTGAATGTTGCCTCCTCGTGGGTAACATGCAGATGACCTGGTTTAGCCGTGGACGCCGTCGAGGATCTTTTTTGAAGTTTTGAGTTGTTGGACTTTTGGTTAACTTAAAGGGTCTTGCTCTGATAGTGTAACATCGGGTTGGGGTCTTTGAGTTAAACCATGATTTATTTGATTTGGTTATTTTGATTATGTTCCCGTATAAGGAAAACTTTGGATTATGCCTTTTTGAGTTTCGCTTCAATTTTTGATATCTTTTGGGAAAACCCGTTGTTTACGGAGCCTTGACCTATTTTTGATTTATTGGGAAATGTACGCCCTTTGAGGTGATTTTTATTGAGATTAATATTTTACTCTGATATATGTGAATATTTTGCCTTTTATTTTATGGGGTAGAAAAGGGTGTTACAATAGTGGTATCAGAGCAGGTCGGTCCGGCCGGCCAAGTTTATACGTTGTTAGTCCCCTATCAGTCAATAGTGTGAGAATACTATTGGATGATTTGTTTTCTTTTAACCCTGTTGGTGGTTGCAGATGGCTGGAAAAAATGATCGTGCTATTGCTGATGCGCTGGAATCACTTGCCTAAGTGATGACCCAGAACGGTGGACCTCCATATGAGTTTCATGCTTTGGAAAAGTTCCAGAGGAACAATCTGCCGACTTTTGTGGGCACTCATGATCCTGATGATGCGCAGAAGTGGCTGAAAGTGATTGAGAAGATTTTATGAGTTATGGCATGCACTGATGCTCAACGGGTATAGTTTGGTAACGCACATGCTGGCAGAGGAAGCTGAGGACTGGTGGGATAACACTCGTTAGAGATTGGGAGCTGCTGGCATTGCAATAACTTGGGTTGTGTTTAAGGAAGAATTTTTGAGGAAGTATTTTCCTGAAGATGTTCGGGGAAAGAAAGAGGTGGAATTCCTTGAGCTGAAATAAGGGAATATGACTGTGGCTGAGTATGCGGCAAAGTTCGAGTCTTTGGTAAAGTTTTGTCCGCATTACAATCATGCTGATGCAGAGATGTCAAAGTATCTCAAGTTTGAGAATGGATTGAGACTAGATATTAAGCAGGGAATTGGGTACCAGCAGATTCTTCGGTTTGCGGAACTGGTGGACAAGAGCAGAATTTATGATGAGGATAGCCGAGCTCGATCTACTCATTACAAGCAACTGAGTGAGAAGAAAAAGCAAGGTCAGTATAGAGGGAAATTGTATGTGACTTCTGGTGATAAAGGGATGTAGAAGGCTTCAGATGGGAAAAAGTCAAGTGGGGGAGCAGCTATTGCTCATGGCAAGAGTTATAAGTGCGGCGAGCGAGGTCACCGTGATGGGGTTTGTAGGGCGCTGAGATGTCATCGTTGTTGAAAGAGAGGTCATAGAGCTACTGAATGTAAAGACGAAGCTCCAACTTGATTCAACTGTGGAGAGAAGGGTCATGTCAGTACCCAGTGCCAGCAGCCGAAGAAGACTGCTACTGCTGCTCAGACAAATGGCAGAGTATGTGCTTTGAGCGGTGCAGAAGAACCCAGGACAAATAACTTGATCAGAGTTACTTGCTTTATTAATGATGTTGTATTGACTGCTATGATTGATACTAGTGCTACTCAATCGTTTATTTCGCTTGAATGTGCTAAGAGGTTGAATTTCAAATTATCTTCTATGATTGGGAGTATGGTTATCGATACCCCGACTAATGGTTCTGTGACTACTGCGTTAGTCTGTTTGAGCTTCCCTTTGACCATTTATAATAATAATTTTATGATGGACTTGGTCTGTCTACCTTTACAACACATTGATATTATTCTCGGAATGAACTGGTTGGAGTACAACTATGTTCATATCGATTGCTACAGCAAGACTGTGAGGTTCCCAGAGTTTGGTGATGGTGGAGAGCAGATGTATGTATCTACCAAGCAAGTAGAAGAACTCTTGGAAGATGAGGCTCAGATGTTTGCATTGTTTGCATCACTTCAATTTGATTATGAAGCAGTGAGCGTGGAGCTGCCAGTTGTTCGGGAATTTCCAGAAGTGTTTGCAGACGACATGAGTGACTTACCTCCTAAGCGGGAGGTAGAGTTTACTATTGATGTGATATCAGACACTAGTCCTGTGTCGATGGCTCCTTATCGGATGTCTGCATGTGAGTTAGGGGAATTGAAGAAACAGTTGGAAGAGCTGCTTGAGAAGAAGTTTATTCGACTGAGTGTTTCTCCGTGGGGTGCTCCTGTGCTGTTGGTGAAGAAGAAAGATGGTAGCATGAGATTGTGTGTGGAATATCGGCAGTTGAATAAAGTAACAATCAAGAATAAGTATCCACTTTCGAGGATTGATGATTTGATGGATCAATTGGTGGATGCCTGTTTGTTTAGCAAGATTGATTTGAGGTTTGGTTATCATCAGATTCGCGTTAAGCTTGATGATATTCCGAAGACAGCTTTCAGGACGAGGTATGGACACTATGAATATACTAAAATACCGTTTGGTGTATCTAATGCACCTGGTGTATTCATGGAGTATATGAATAGGATTTTTCATCCTTATTTGGATCAGTTTGTAGTAGTGTTCAATGATGATATCTTGATATATTCTATTTCTGAGGAAGAACATGCACAACATCTAAGAGTGGTATTACAGGTTTTGAGAGATAAGAAGCTTTATTCCAAGTTGTCCAAGTGTGAGTTTTGGTTGAAGGAAGTGATTTTCCTTGGCCATGTGATTTCTAGTGGAGGAATTACTGTTGATCCGTCGAAAGTTGATGTTGTGTTGTAGTGGGAAACTCCAAAGTCTGCTACTGAGATTCGAAGTTTCCTTGGGTTGGCTGGTCATTATCACAGGTTTATAGAAGGCTTTTCAAAGTTGGAACTTCCATTGACTCAGTTGACTTGAAAGGGTCAAACTTATGTGTGGGATGTTGCTTGTGAGAGGAGTTTTGTAGAACTCAAGAAGAAGTTAACGACTGCTCCAGTGTTGATTTTCCCAAATCTGAGTGAGTCTTTTGTAGTGTATTGTGATGCATCGAAGATGGGTCTTGGAGGCATATTTATGCAGAATGTTCAGGTTATTGCTTATGCTTCCAGATAACTGAAGGTTCATGAAAGGAATTATCCTACACATGACTTAGAGTTGGCCGCCGTGGTGTTTGTGTTGAAAATTTGGAGACATTATCTTTTTGGGTCTAGGTTCGAAGAGTTTAGTGATCACAAGAGCCTGAAGTATTTGTTTGATTAGAAAGAGTTGAACATGAGGCAGAGGAGATGGCTTGAAGTTCTGAAGGATTATGATTTTGAATTGAGTTACCATCCTGGTAAGGCTAATGTTGTGGCTGATGCGTTAAGTAGGAAGTCCTTACATATGTCGATGCTTATGGTTTGAGAGTTAGGATTGATTGAGCAATTAAGAGATATTTGGTTTGTGAAGAGACTCCTAACAGTGTGAAGTTGGGTATGCTGAAGTTGACTAGTGGTATTCTCCAAGAAATATGAGAACATCAAAAATCTGATTTGAGGCTGGTGGATTGTCTCACGTTAATCAATCAGAGATAGAGTGTGTGTTCTCGATGTGCCAGAAATCAAGAAGAACATTCTTGAGGAAGGTCACAGAAGCGGGTTGAGTAGTCATCCTGGTGCCACAAAGATGTATCAAGATTTGAAGAAGTTGTTTTGATGGCCGAGAATGAAGAAGGGAATTGGAGAGTTTGTGTAAGCTTGTTTGACTTGTCAGAAGTCGAAGATTGAACATCAAAGATCGTCAGGCCTGATGCAACCGTTGAATATTTCATGATGGAAATGGGATATCATTTCTATGGATTTGTGACAGGTTTACCGAAGACTCTGAAGGGGTATGATTCGATTTGGGTGATTGTTGATAGATTGACCAAATCGGCTCATTTTATACCGATGAGGATAAATTATTCGTTGCAGAAGCTTTCCGAATTATCTATTGATCAAATTGTGAAACTGCATGGTATTCCTTCAAGTATTGTGTCTGATAGAGATCCGATATTTACATCGAGGTTCTGGGAAAGTTTGCTGACATCTTTGGGTACTAAGTTGAGGTTGAGTTCTGCCTATCATCCGCAGACGGGTGGACAGACAGAGAGAACTATCCAGGCTTTAGAAGATTTGCTGAGAGCTTGTGTGTTGGATCAAGGTGGATAATGGGATAGTCTTTTGTTGTTGATTGATTTTAGCTACAATAACAGTTATCATTCTAGTATCAGAATGGCACCGTATGAGGCTTTGTATGGTAGGAGGTGTAGGACTCTTTTGTGTTGGTATGAGTCAGGAGAGAGTGTTGTACATGGACCTGAGATTATGCAAGAGACGACTAAAAAGATCAAGATGATCCAAGAAAAGATGAAGGCGTCGCAGAGTCGTCAGAAAAGTTACCATGATAAGAGGAGGAAAGCACTTGAGCTCCAAGAGGGAGATCACATGTTTTTTAGAGTTACACCGGTAATTGGTGTTGGCCGAGCTTTGAAGTCTCGAAAGCTCACATCACGTTTTGTTGATCCATATCAGATTTCGCAAAGGGTGGGGGAAGTAGCATATCAGATTGCTTTACCACCGTCACTTGCGAATTTACATGATGTATTTCATGTGTGTCAGTTGAGGAAGTACATTCCAGATTCGTCGCATGTGATTCAGGTGGATGATGTACAAGTGAGAGATGACTTGACTGTTGAGGCGTTGCCAGTTTGGATTGAAGAATGAGGAGTGAAGCAGCTGCGAGGTAAAGAGATTTCCTTGGTGAAGGTAGTTTGGGGAGGACCAGCTGGAGAAAGTTGGACTTGAGAGCGGGAAGATCAGATGAGGGAGTCGTATCTGACTCTGTTTCCTTGAGGTAATTTTTGAGGATGAAAATTCTTTTAAGTGGGGGAGATTTGTAAGACCCCAAATTTTATTGGAATATTTATTTAATTTATTTAAATAAGAATATTCGCATTTTTGGTAATTTTCAGGGGTTTGTTGTGGATTACTGAGAATTATGGATTTTTGGGATTATTTATTTAAATAATAGTATATAATATGAATATATTAGTATTATTATTAATTTAAATAAATATAAGTTAACTAAGGGCAAATTGGACAATTGAGGAAGAGTTAGTAAGGGTAATATTGGAAAAGCCCAAATTATAGGCCCAAGGTTAGGTTTAAAAAAAACGGAATTGTGATGGGATTAAGATTCATTTTGTTAGACCGTGAGAAGAATTGAGGCCAGAGCTCAGAGGAGGAGGTTTGAGGTAAAAGCTTCGAAAGGTTTTCTGAAAGATTTGAGAAGGCTTAGAGTCGACAATTAAGGTATGGGGAGTATTACCTTCATTGTTTTCAATGTATAATTTCAATGTATTTAACATCAATTTAAGCGTTTAAGGGTTTGAGGTTGATTATGAGATAAAGGGAACTTGGCCTTCGTGGCCTAAATCTGTTATTGAGATTTTTGACCGTAGGGATTTATTTGGGTTAAAGGAAATTAGGCCTTCGTGGCCAAAGCTCTGATTTGACATTTGTCTAACCCTGTAGGGAAATTTGATAATTAAGAACTCTAATGATTGTGTTGTAGTTGTAAGGATTTATGGGATTTAGAGCGTGAATATGATATGGGATTGGCCTAATAAGTCGTAGGTTTTGTGCCTTTATAACCGTAAGGCCATAGGGATGATTTAGGGATGTTTTTGGGTTATTGGGGAAGTGAATCGTAGGACTTTTGGGTTGATTTTAGGTTCTGGTGCATAACAGCATTTTGTTGTAATCGCGTGTTCGCAGAGCGAACGAAGCTCGTCCCAGACTCGCACTATGAAGAAACTCGCCCCAGACTCGCACAACGAACTTGCTAGCGAACGTAGCAGAATTTTGCGAATTCTGACTTTGTGCAGCGATGCCTTGATGTTTTGATGTTGTGATTTCCTTGACGAATTAATACGAGTACGACTGTGAGTTCTATGTGATTTGTACATGATTATATGATGATTCCTATAATGTAATGATTGATGAACTATGATGATGTTTCCATGAGTTTTGGTGAATCTATGATGACATGATTTTTGATGATGATAATTATGTTGAATGATGATGCACCTATGGTGTTATTACGAGGATGATTATTGACGTGTGCATCATGCATTCATGTGCATCCGGACTTCGGTTCAGGACCTTGATTACTTTGGCTTCAATCCCATTGTGTGGATGTGAGGTATTTTGATGTCCTCCAGTTCTCGAGTAGAATCCATCCTATTGATGAGGATCTATGGAGGGTTGATGTACTAGTGTCCGTCGAGATGTGATGATTGGTACCACATGCATTAAGTCTTGTTGCATTTGCATTTATGAGATGATCTTGAGTAAATTATGATGGTGTGGCCGTTAATGTTCCTTGATGAATATGATGATGTTGAATATGAAAATGACGCCATTTGATATATTGATTATTATGAATTTTTTTACTCACCCTGCCTGTTTTAATGTGGCCTCCTCGTGGGTAACGTGCAGATGACCAGGTCTAGCCGTGGAGGTTGTTGAAGATCTTTTTTGAAGTTTTGAGTTGTTGGCCTTTTGGTTAACTTAGAGGGTCTTGCTCTGATAGTGGAACATTGGGTTGTGGTCTTTGAGTTAAACCATGATTTATTTGATTTGGTTATTTTGATTATGTTCCTGTATAAGGAAAACTTTGGATTATGCCTTTTTGAGTTCCGCTGCAATTTTTTATATCTTTTGGGAAAACTCGTTGATTACGGAACCTTGACCTATTTTTAATTTATTGGGAAATGTACGCCCTTTGAGGTGACTTTTATTGAGTTTAATATTTTACTCTGATATATGTGAATATTTTGCCTTTTATTTTGTGGGGTAGAAAAGGGTGTTAATTCAAGTCTGCTTCTCTTGCTACTATCAGACCGGTATTCCACAACAGCCCTGCGCCAGCTACGGGCCAATTGAAACCAAGATTCAATCCAAGGAGGGGGTCGGGTCCTAATCCGAAAGTTATATCATGGAAGTATGATTATTCTTGGTACGACATGAAGGCTGGAAGAAGACATGAGGATGCGACGAACATCTCTAGGGAAGGCAAAATGACCCGCAATGGTCGAGTATATCAGCCCAGGGCAAATCTTATTGTCCCACAGGCAACAGCTGCTGCTCCCAAAACAATAGTTACTATTCCTAAGGAATTCGCTCCTAAAGAAGTTATCTCCACGGAGCCCGCCGTTAAAGGAAAAGAAATCCTCAAGGAGTATGAAGAAGAGTTTCTAAGGATAATTCATCGAAGCGATTACTGGGTGGTAGATCAACTCAACCAGATACCATCCAAAATCTCAATAATGTCATTACTACTAAGCTCTCCCTCCCATCGGCAGGCCTTGTTGAAAATACTCACGCGAGCCCATGTGACAAAGGACATCACTATGGGATAATTTGACTCTATTGTTGCAAACATCATAGCCTGCAACACGCTAAGCTTCGACAACAGTGACTTGACCACTGAGGGTCACAAGCACAACCGTGCCTTGCATGTGTTTGTTAAATGCGAAGAAGATACGATCGCCCAAGTACTTGTTGACACAAGATCAACGCTCAATGTAATGCCTAAAAGGACATTAACAAAATTGGCATTCAAGGGGCTGAAATGAGGCCCACGTCTTTAATTGTAAAGACTTTCGATGGATCAAGAAGGACTGTAATAGGAAAAGTTGATTTACCAATCATGGTAGGGCCCCAAGTCTTTGAAATCACCTTCTAGGTGATGGACATAAACCCGACATATAGCTGTCTACTAGGAAGGCCATGGATACATGTAGCAGGTGTCGTTACGTCCACCTTGCACCAAAAAATGAAATTCATTACTGAGGACCAATTGGTCTTGGTGCATGGTGAAGAGGACCTGATGGTGAGAAACCTATCCTCTTTCTGATATATTAAAGCTGATGAAGACGCACTAGACACAGCTTTCCCAGCGTTGGACATTGCGCATGCTCTATTGGTTGAAGACGCTACTATTACATGCGGTCCATCTTTTGCTTCCGTCTGGAGCATTAAAAATGCCATAAGAGAAGGATTTCCACAAGGTTGGGGGGAGATAATCGAAGTCAATGCGCGAGCGAACAATAATCGACAAGGGTTGGGTTACAAACCAACTCTGGAAGAAGAATCAGAAGCTGACAACAAGCGCTTGAAGACTTTGAAGGATATCTTCGTGAGTGGCAGAGTTCAAATAAATGCTATCGAGGAAGACGGTGAAGCAAACTGGATAGACGACCTGATGTTCCAAGGTAAGCCGTTCTGAGCAACTGGGAAGCCGTAGAAATTCCTATCATGTTTCCGCTCTTCGAGTCATCTATTTGTTTTTATTGTTGGCATTTTCTTTGTTTTCAATCCATTGTCGTGCCCAAGGCCAGTGGATCATTTTGTATGGGACAGACTTTTTGAAATTTAAAGATCAATTAATGAACGAGTATTTTGTTAAACTCCAATTTTGTTGTTCATTGCATTTTTATTGTTTTCACTTTTTTGTAAAAAAGGGGAAAAATGGCAATCTTTTTGAAAAAAATAAAAAATAAAACGAACCCATCATTTGCATCTCCCTGTGTGTGTTTGCTCTTTTTAAGCCCATTCAAAACATGAAGAGAACCTCCATCATCCGCCAGATTCGATGATCATCTGGTCCGTTCTGACTTTGATTCACCAGTAAAAATGGCTGAGTACGAGGATGCTTATCTTCAACCCTACAAAGAGTTGATTGACGTCATCAACTTGGGCTCCGAAGAAGAGAGAAAATAGGTTAAAATTAGGGCAGAAGTTAAAAACGGACTGATAATCCTTCTCAAGGAATATACAAATGTATTTGTTTTGTCCTACTAAGACATGCTTGGGCTGGACACCGACATTGTAATGCACAAGCTTCCTCTCAAACTTTAGTGTCCTCCAGTTAAGCAAAAGCTTCGAAGATCCAGACCCGACATGGCTCTCAAGATCAGAGATGAGGTCAAGAAGCAAATCGACGCAGGTTTCTTAGCAATATCCAAGTACTCAGAATGGGTGGCCAACATTGTACCCGTACCTAAAAAGGACGACAAATTTAGAATGTGCATAGACTATAGAGACCTGAACAAAGCCAGTCCAAAAGATGACTTCCTTCTGCCACATATTGACACGTTGGTAGATAACACGACTAGCTTCGTGACATTTTCATTCATGGACGGTTTCTTCGGTTATAACCAGATAAAAATAGATCCACCCGACATGGAAAATACAACCTTCATCACACCCTGGGGCACTTATTGGTATAAGGTCGGGGCCATATATCAATGAGCCATGGTGGCATTATTTCATGACATGATGCACTAGGAGATTGAAGTCTATGTCGATGACATGATCGGCAAGTCCCAAAGCAAAGAAGATCATCTTAATCATCTGTTGAAATTATTTTAAAGACTTAGGAGGTACTAGTTGAGGATAAATCCAGCCAAATGTACCTTCGGGGTTAGATCTGGAAAAATACTCGGCTTCATCGTTAGTCAACGTGGAATCAAAGTGAATCCTGACAAAGTACAGGGCATCCAAGAAATGCTTGCACCATAAACAAAGAAACAGGTTAGAGGGTTCCTCGGCAGACTAAATTACATCTCCAGATTCATCTCCAACTTAACTTCTACTTGCACGCTAATCTTTAAGTTGTTACGAAAGATCAAGCGGGCGTATGGAATGAGAACTGCCAGTTAGCATTCAGAAGATCAAAGGATATCTCCAGGAGCCTCCGATATTGGTCCCTATGGTGCTTGGAAGACCTATTTTCATGTACATGGTTGTGCTCGAGGAATGAATGGGTTGCGTCTTGGGCCAAATAGATGAGTCAGGATAGAAAGAACATTCAATTTATTACTTGAGCAAGAAGTTTACCGATTGCGAGAGTCGTTACTCCCTGTTGGAAAAAGCTTGTTGCACGCTGGCATGGGCAGCCCAACGTTTGAGGAAGTATATGATTTACCACACTACTCTATTGATATCCAAAGTGGATCCAATAAAGTACATATTCGAGGAACCTGCTCAGACAGGAAGGCTCGCAAGATGGCACATGCTCTTGTCAGAATATGATATTCAGTATGTCGCACAGAAGTCGATAAAAGGAAGTGTCTTGTCAGACTACCTTGCTGATCAACCTATTGTGGATCCACACTTGTTATTATAATCCAAGGGTGTGTTATCTAAAGCCTACTTCTAACGAAAACAAAGAGGGAAAAGGGAAAAAAAAAGAGACTCGATAGGACTTGATTGTCCTGGGCCTACGTATTCCCTTGTGCAATGGGAAAGTTAGAGTCAATGTAGTTTGGAGGACAACGGGTGAGGGAGAAAGGTTGCTCACCAAGACTTTGCCGTCTTGTGCCTACGTATCCTCATCTGGTATGTGGAATAAGAACAACCTTAGTTCGACTCACGAATTGTTAAGTGTTTTTTATGAGCAATGTTAAGTTCGCGTTCCAACAATTATGTTCGATGCTTGTTTGTGGTAGAATGAAAATAACACGCCCTTTCTGAAAAAAAAGGTTTGACAAACAATCCCGAATGATAAATGGTTTGCAGTTTGTGTGTGAGTTTTAACATAAGTGAATTGACTTTATTTGAGATGAACATTGCACTAAAGTCTATGACATAGGATCGAATACTTCGCGCTAACAATATAAGCCGCTCGCACACAAAGTACCCTAAGATGAGGTTAGAAATTCATCTGCTCATCTCTTCTTATATGCTTAAGGCTCATGGCATACAATGCATATTATCTATATTAAGTGTTTTGATTTTATTTAGAAAAAGAAGAGAGAGCCTCAATGGGAAAAAGAAAATCTAAGGGGGACTCACCTAGACTTTTTCATGCAAATGGCCCTATAGTTGAGGATAAGAAGGAAAGTCTACCTAATATTATCATAAAAATGATGGACCTAAGATTGAGGTTCAAAGGGACTACCCTAAAGTTATCATGCAAATGATTGAGAACCTAATGTATATCCTACTTTGAACCTAATAAAAAATAAAGTTCAAACTAGGAGCCCTAATGGAGCATGTGATCAAACACAAGTAAACATTAAACAAGCTCAATCACAACAACAAAAATGAATCCAAAACCCATAGGAGAAGAAAAAGAGATGAAGAGAAAGAAGATGTCAAAGAAACATGAGATGAGAGGAATCAATATCAATGCACAAGTGTCACACCAAGAAAAGGTCAAAGTATGGGAATTAAATGGATAAAGGCATCAATGATGGATAAACCATATAATTAAATACATATCCTCAAACATCACATCATCACAAGCAAAGTGTTCACACTTTCAAATTCAAAAGAAAAGATGAAGACAAACATAGAAGTGCACAAGCAAACTTATTTTAGAATCAAAATTGAACCCCATTAACCATCATACAAAGACAATATGAGTTTAAATATATAAGAAACAAACAAAATCAGAACTCACATCATACCATGATCAATTCAATTCAAATATGAATAGAGAGGCACCACACCTTCCAACATGAACCACAACAAAAAAACTATGCTTTCATAAATCACCAACTCATAAAAGCAAGCCAAACATGTTTCAAATAAATGAAATTGGGTCAAGGATCATGAATATCAATCAAAACATCAACTCATGGGTAGCAAGAAGAATCATCAAGAATCAACTCCATAACATGCATCAAAATTAGGCAAACAAACACCATGATCATTTTCAAAGGAAAACATATGTTCAAGCAAGGCACAAAGCATAAATGAACAAGTAATGCATACCATAACATCAAGGCCATAAGCATACTCAAATGATTCACATCACAATCATTCCCATGATATCACACAAGTTCAACAAGTATCATCCTCAAAAACTAGACAAACACCATTCAAATCACCCATAAAAAGAACAAATTGATCATGTGAAGAGAAAAGTGAGAAGTGACCACACAATGGACATCAAAAAATTAATATCAAATTCTCAAACATGTCACTTCAAGCATACAAGAATCCATAAGCATCCACTAAGGTCACATAAGAAAGCATCTTAAAAGACTAGGTCAAGAACAACAAAGGAGAAAGCTCAAAACACCATCAACTTAGGAATTCAACCATGAATGGAAAAATAACCAAATGAAATTGAATCCAAAACCCTAATCAAGCCAAAACAGTATATGATGATAACCATAATCATCTCAAACCTCAATCAAACATAAGTTGACAAAATGACTTGAAACTAGGTTAAACACCAAACATATTCAATCCAAAACCAAGTCATATCTAAGCATCAATCAGAAATAGAAAAGTGACCTAATAAATTCTAACAAGAGGCGCTAACTCATGTTATATCAATCGAGAACAAGTGTGCCATGAGTCACAAAAAAGTTTGCATAAATGCACTATCAAATCAAACCAAAAATTCAAAGCAATCCACTAATCGAGCATACATCGAGGACCATCAAAAACAAAACGAAAATCAATCAAAAATTAAACATCCAAGTAACAAAACACCATTTAAACATCCATTATTTAAGTGTTAAATTATGTGAGAAAAATTGGCTCATGGAGGCAAGAAAAGCATCAATAGAGAAACCCTAGCTCAAGGGTAAACATGTCAAACACTCTCACAAATTAAATTCAAATAAAATATTAAAAATAATTGGAAAATAAAATTAAAATCAAGGAAAAATTCTCAAGACATCAAATAATCAAAAATAAATTTTTGTGAATTTTTATTATGGATTTAATAAATAAAATAAAATGAAATTGAAAATATAACAAAAATAAAATAAAATAAGAGAAATAGAATGAGAGGGGGTGAAAAAGCAAAACCCGAAAGCAAAGGGATACAAGTAACACGCGCGTGGGCCTAAAATTTGGGAGTGTGGAAAGCAACTGAGACATAAGCCCAATCCAATGATCAGATTTCAAATAAAAACAAGCTTTGTGTGGCTTGCCAGGTCAATTTCATCAATTGAGGTGGCACATACTCAACAAGATACACGGATCAGATCAAGCCACCTCAATTGATTCAAATCCAAAAAGTGGTGCCAGATGCCACATCACCTTCTTCAACCCTCATACGCTGGTGCCCTAGCTTCGGTCATCTTCTCGGGTGAGGAGGTCACCGGAGCTTCATGAAAACGTCCAGAAATCAAGTTCTAGACCACCGCTCCACCTAGAATTTCATGCTGAATCCAAATCCAGCCTTCATTTTACAAAATAAGCAGGATTTCATGGTGAACTGAAGGAAACAAATCTTTCACATACAAACTAAAATCCATTAAAGTAGCACAACAAACACACTAACAAGCTCAGTAATGCCATAGCAACTCAAACAGAACAACCACAAGCTCAGAATGCACATGAAATGAGAGAAAAAGTTGAGAAAGTTACTAAGTGGAGGAAGGTCCACTTCATCTTGTTTTCCTTGTAGAACCTTGAGGAAAACATAACTAATAGCCTTGGAAAACTTTGAGGATGATGAATTTGGCAAGTCAATATTCAAAAATCCTCTGAGAAATGAGCTTCGAAGATAGTGAAATTTAAGAGGGAAATGGAAGTTTAGATATGAGATTGGTGAAATTTAAGAGTGTATTGCTTATAAAGAGCTGGTTCTAGGGTTGGACACGAAGCATATGGATTGGAATTAGTTGATCTAGCTTGGAAGTAAAAAATGGGAAAGTTAAGCTCACATGTGCATGGCTCGGGAAAGGTGGTTTTGTAGCTTTGAATACAGGTTTGGAGAATTGGAAAAAAGTGTAAATGACGCATGGATGGGGTGTAGCACGTGAGAGAGTAAGTGTGATAAAAATTGGTGCATTTCCCCTTTTTTCTCCGTTGGGCAAAAAAGTGGGAATGAAATGCATGAATAATTAGGCATTTGAAGAAAGATTTTAATGATGATGCATGTGAGGATACGTAGGCATAAGATGACGATGTCTTGGCGAGCAACCTTCCCCCCATCACCCGTAGTTTTTCGAACTACGTTGACTCTGACTTTCCCATTGCACGAGAGAATACGTAGGCATAGGGCGGTGATGTCCTATCGAGTCTGTTCTTTCTTTCCACCCCTGTTTAGAAGTAGCTTTTAGATAGTTTTCACCCATAGATTAGACACCAAGCATGGATCCCGTTGAGTACAACGGACGTGAGGGGTGCTCATACCTTTCCCTTGCATAACCGACTCCCGAACCCAAGATTTGGTTGCGATGACCTTGTCTTTTCCCGTTCTCTTAGGTTTTCTTCGATCGTTTCCTTTCCCTCTCTTTGGGATAAATAACGTTCGGTGGCGACTCTTCTATTTGTTTTCGTCAGCTCTTTTTTCGCAATTGCGACAGCTGGCGACTCTGCTGGGGATGCCTGTTTCCCTATGCGAGTCAATCCTAGCGTTTGTTTGCTTTATATTTGTAGGTGTGTATATTCGTATGTATGTCTGTTGTATTTTGTATATTATTGCATTTACATTTTATTTTCCACACCGTTATTATCATACTGCTGCTATGTTGTTGGGTGGAGTGTCCCATCGAGAGATAAGCCCAATACCCAGGCTTGAGTACACATCTAACATTAGTGTGGAGAGTAGTGCGGGTTGCATGTTTGGCATGCAATAGCCCTCATGAAATTAGTGTTCATACGAGGTTTTCTTTGAAGACATCCTGTCCTGTACATCTCAGACAGTTGAAAGGATGTTGGATCTGAAAATTTACGACTCTGGAGACCGTTCATTAGGAAATCAGTTGAGGCCACCTCGTTTGACCATGATGCCAGAACATAAATGGTGAACGTATCATCGTTTCTCGACCTGAGAGTCTGTGATAATGACGACCTGCATAGGATGTCGTACCTTGTCAGAGATTAGGTTCTACCTGTGAGTGGGAATGGTTTTGCAGGAAACTTGACCTTCAACCAACCCAGTTTTCTGGTTTTCTCATCAGTGCAGACTTTTGATCTTTGGTATTGTGGGTTCCTATTACTTTAGTGCTTTGGTATTCTGGTATTCTGATATTTTCTCGCCAAAGAAGAGTTATGGTTCAACTCAATCAGCAGCACAGCAGTCTTGATCCCTTATTTGCATTTGCATTTTCATCTGCATATTAACATTTGCATGTATTTATGATTTCAGGTTCCCATTTTCCCTTTGATTCTAGTGATCTGATCTGCTGCCAACATGGAGCTTGGATTGAAAAGGACTATCACCCACAAGTTCCCGATGCCGGAGTTAGGACCTTTATTTGGTCTCATTTATGTGGTTGATCATGGTGTCATAGAAGACTTCAAAAGGGACTATGGGAAGATTTTGAGTTATGTCCGTAAAACCTCAAGATATGAACTAGGAGTCATCCACACTTTGTTGCAGTTCTATGACCCTCAGTTATGTTGTTTCACTTTCCCTGGTTATGTCTTAGTTCCTATTTTGGAGGAGTTCACTTTTCTTATGGGAGTTCTGGTCTTAGAGGGGATTCCTTTCTTTCATTCTAAGGAGGAACCTGACCTGATAAAGTTGGCCAATGCTCTTCATTTAAGCAAATTTGAATTAGTTGGTAATGTGGTCTAGAGAAATGGGGTCTCTGGTTCTCCATTGTCTTTTTTGGTGGGCAAGGCTCAACATTTTGCTAAGGAGGGTTGTTGGGTGGTGTTCAACGCTATTCTAGCTTTATGTATATCTGGCATAGTTCTATTTCCTAACATACCAGACTTTGTTGATATGGATGCTTTTCATATCTTCGCTTCTAAGAATCCTGTGCCTACTCTTCTGGGAGACGTGTACCATTCAGTACATTACAAGAATGAGAAGAGAAGAGGAAAGAATTTTTCTTGTTGTGTGCCACTCCTGCACAAATGGTTTATGGAACATCTTCCTCAAGCTGGAGCTTTTGTCGATAAGTTAGATACATTAGATTGGTCAGAAAGACTCATAGGTTTGACATATGAGAATATTGTCTGGTTTAATCGAGATCTGCTCGGCACAGAGATCATCTTTAGATGTGGAAACTCTCCTAATGTTCCCTTGATAGGAAGAAAATATGGTATCAACTACAATCCTGCTCTTGCTATCAGACAGTTTGGTTATGCTTTGAAAGGGCCCCCGAAGGAGGAGGAAATACAGGAATCTCTGTATTTCACATGAGCAGCTAATTGTGATAATTTAGCCAGGTTAAAAAAAGGCTTGGGCAAGAATTCATCGGAGAGGAAAATTTTCTTTGGGTAAGGGCGGCTGCAGAGCTTATGGACCTTATGTAGATTGGATCCAGAAGAGGGTGGGGAGAATTTTGTCACCATTCCCTGTCAAAGAACCTCTGTGTCCTTTGGTTATTGAATAACCTACGATAGTTGATATTCAGAGACATAATAAGTTGTGGGTCGAAAAAGAAGAATTACGCAAGGAGAATGAAGAGTTGAAAAATGAGGTTAGTTAGTTAAAGAGCGACAAGAATGAAGCAGTCTACTTGGCCAAGATGAAGATAGAAGTTTTGGACAAGATGGGAAAAGAGTTAATAAAAAAGATTCGTGTACGAGAACGAGTTGGTCAAGATTTGAAGAGCACTGGTAATGTGTTGCACCCCAAAATTTTACCAACATTTATTCACCCATTAAGTGTTTGAAGATTGATACCTTCACCAGAAAGTTCAGGAGGTCCTCAGAGGAATTGGTTGAAACCAGGGTTGTGTGCTTCATAGCTTGAGAGTTGTGGGAGCTCCTCAGATGATTCTGAGACTTTGAGAATGGACTTGAAGCTTTGAGAAAGCCTATGAGATGTCTTGAAAGTCATCATGAAGCCCAGATAGGTCATTGTGCAAGAATTCAGAAGATTCAACCATGAATGGTAGAATTAGGGTTTTGACTGGGTCAATCCTAGATCAGCTGAAGAGTTGGAGAAGGTTGAGACCTAATCCAAGGGCCATGAGATCATGGAATGATGTATGGAGATGTTATAAAGATGATTCCTAGACCAACTCATCATGATTGAGGAGTTTGAGAAGTTTTGAGTTAGGGTTTCCAGGGATTGTCAGTGAAAAAACCCTAATTTGATCCCTATCTTCCAGGAAGTTTTAGCTCAAGATGTGATTGATATCTCATCTTCCCCACAACATGAATATTGTATAGCTTGTTCTTAGCTTTAATTTGAGTGGTGGAAGTTTTTGATAGGAGTTGCAGAGCTCAAGTTATGGTTTCGACAAATTACAGGTCAGCTGAGGTGTGTGAATCTGGGTCCTTGAAAGTCACCCAACTTGCAGACAACTTTTGCCCTAGTAGGATGATTCCTATGGATTCTTGGTCAACATGAATGTTGAAGAGAATCTTCTTAGCTTTCTAGATAGTACTATAAGTCCTTGATAGGATTTGTAGAACTCAACTTATGGTTTGAACAAGACAGGGGTATTTTGGTCATTTGGTGATTATAGGTCATTTTAAGCAAAGGCCATATCTCCTATTTCCAAGCCTCAAATGAAATAACTCAAAACATAAAAGCTGTTCAAAATGGGATTTTAAGCCTAGAAAAGAGGTCATGAGTTATTGAAAAAGCTTGTAGCAAGGATTTTCATGATTGGGTAAAAATGACCTAAAAATGGCTTATAAGTTGAAAAAGTTGAAATGGAATTTTGGTTTGAGAGATCTACAAATCCAAAATGGGTCATCCAATATGTCATTTTGACTCCAAACATTATTTTAAAAACAATGGTTCAAGTAGAATTTTGATTTGAGGTCTTAAAATGGAGGTTGCTTTGTAATTTTCATTCTTGCATCATAAGGCAACATGAGAAACTTCACATAAGGCAAGGCAATGCTTGTTTCTCATCATATTCCTTCTCAATATCTCTTGTAAGGAGATTTTGGCACAAATTAAAGGCTTGGCACATGAGATATGAGATGTTACAACATGACCTTACAAGAGAAATTCCATGACTTTCCATTACTTTCTAGATGATTCTAGAAGCTCCTAGATGATTCTATGGATGATTATAAATTGAGAGGATCACCATGAGGTCAAGGTTGGTGATGATTGTTGGTGAGTGGTGAGATTAGAGTGCAAAAAAGTGAAACTCTTCCATTTTGCAATTCCATAACAAACTTCCATTCTCTTCCATTTTCATTCTTTTCTTCTCCACAAACACATTCTTCTGATCCTTATGAGTACTTGCATACTGAGTTAGAGGAAGATCCATGGAGATTTGAAGCTTTGTTGAAGAATTTGCAAGAAAAGCAAATTGATATCAAACACAAGATTCAAGCAATATACGCCAAACTTTTTGCATACAAAACTCCTACAATCCATCAAAGATCAATTATGGAGGGTTTCATGGCTTGAAGAGGAGTAGAACTACATCTGCCATCATCAAATACCAGGTTTGCAAAAGTACTTGTATCTCCTTATTTATGCACTTCTAGACTAGGTGGTTAGTGTAGGATTACTAGAGACCAATAGGTTACCAATCCTGGAAAGTTTGAGTACATTCTGAGAGGTTTGAAGATTTGGCATGAAACTTTAGGGATCAAGAATTCATTATACAGTGAGTGTTAATCTTAGTGCATTAGTTTAGGTTAATCAGGGCCGTGAGAGGAGCATTTCTGTATCAAGAAACTGGAAAAATATTGAGCTTGAGGTTGGAGTATTCATGGAGTTGGGGGTATCGGGTTTGATGCTTGGATGAGATTTAATGGAAACTATCAACATGGTTGTATTCTTCTCGAGAAATGGAGCAAGTTGGCTGTTTACAGAATTGAGTTTCGTTGAGAAACGAAGGAGAACAAGCCATTGGAAGATTTACGGTTGAAGCTCATGCATGGAGTTCCTACTGCAAACCCTAATAGAACTCAAGGAGGAAGATGGCCATCGTGCGTTGGATCAGGCCTTGAATGTTGACTGGATTTATGATCTAATGGCCCTCATTCAAACAAGAAGCGGAGGGAAACCTCCCCAGCTGCAGCGCAGCGTTTAATTAAAGGAGGGACCATGGGCCTCAGCATCCAATTCTATTCGCACCCCTCGTGCGGCCCAATCCGAGAATGAACGTAAAAAATCTGCTATTCGCACCACGTTTCTTTCTTTTTTTCTTTGAATTTATTTAATTGTTTTTCTGAATAAAGCCTGGGCCTAGCCATCTCCTATCTGCACCCCCCCAGTTCTGGCCCATTGAGATAATAACTAAGCGTGTCTACTGTTAACACCCCCTCCCCTTTAATTCAATATCTTTTGATTTTAATTTCTTTTAATATTTTAGCATTTTGTAAAAATCATATAAAATGGAGAAATTAGTATTTTTTTAATTCTTGTTTTTTCTACATGCTCATAATTCTGTCTATAAAATTATAAGAATAAAAATTCCAATTTATTTTTGGTTTCATATTTTTAGTATATTTTTCATTTAAATAGCTTTTAAATGGGGTTAATATTGTATTCAATTTTGTAGAATTTCTTTTAGGACCTTCCCTTATGATTTTTAATTCATTCTTTTTGATGTGGTGAGATATTGAATCATAGTTCCCCATAGGATTTAATTCATGTTTTTTAGATTAAAATCTGATTAGTTTAATTAGGTTAGCATTAGGGTATCCTAATTAGGGTTTAGGTTATGCATAAGTGAAGTAATTCATTTTCTTTGGAGAGTTTTGGCTTGATTTTTGAGTATAGGCATATAGGGATGTTATGGGTAGATGTTATAGACCCCTGTGAGTGATTATTAGATTTTTCCCTCTTGCTTTAGTATTTTTAGGTATTTTCTGAAGTTGACTGATGGTTTTGACTGTTCTGTGGTTATTTGTCTGTCCCTGGGGTTTATTTTGGGGAATTTGTTGTGGGGCTTAGTTTGTTTTGAAGATCTTGTTGAAGAGCATGATGGAAGAGAAGATTGTAGATCAAGACCCAGAGACCCAGAGCTTGGAGCTTATTCCCTGTCAGTGAGGTTTGAGATCCTGAAGTTTGAGGGGAATTCATGGTACTTTCCTGAGGAAGGCACTATGAATGACTTTCATTATTCCTTCTCACCTATTTCCTAAGTATCCAATGATGTTGGAGCCAACTTGTGAGTTTAATTTCTCCTGAGGAGGAATGTAAACTGATCACAGTTGTTGAGCCACATGGGATACGATTCCTAAGTGGAAGCCTCCTAGTACTTTCTTGAGGAAGGTCCTATGGGTCTATTCACTTAGTTCCATTAGTTCATCTAGGATTTCTTAAGTATCCAATGATGTTAGAGCCAACTTGTGAGTTTAATTTCTCCTGAGGAGGAATGTAAACTGATCACAGTTGTTTAGCCACATGGGATACAATTCCAAAGTGGAAGCCTCCTAGTACTTTCCTGAGGAAGGTCTTATGGGTCTATTCACTTAGTTCCATTAGTTCATCTAGGATTTCTTAAGTATCCAATGATGTTGGAGCCAACTTGTGAGTTTAATTTCTCCTAAGGAGGAATGTAAACTGATCACAGTTGTTGAGCCACATGGGATACAATTCCTAAGTGGAAGCCTCCTAGTACTTTCCTGAGGAAGGTCCTATGGGTCTATTCACTTAGTTCCATTAGTTCATCTAGGATTTCTTAAGTATCCAATGATGTTGGAGCCAACTTGTGAGTTTAATTTCTCCTGAGGAGGAATGTAAACTGATCACAGTTGTTGAGCCACATGGGATACAATTCCTAAGTGGAAGCCTCCTAGTACTTTCCTGAGGAATGTCCTATGGGTCTATTCACTTAGTTCCATTAGTTCATCTAGGATTTCTTAAGTATCCAATGATGTTGGATCCAACTTGTGAGTTTAATTTCTCCTGAGGAGGAATGTAAACTGATCACAGTTGTTGAGCCACATGGGATACAATTCCTAAGTGGAAGCCTCCTAGTACTTTCCTGAGGAAGGTCCTATGGGTCTATTCACTTAGTTCCACTAGTTCAGGTAGGATTTCTTAAGTATCCAATGATGTTGGAGCCTTCATGTGAGTTTAATTTCTCCTGAGGAAGAATGTAAACTGATCACAGTTGTTGAGCCACATAGGATATGATTCCTGAGTATACACCTCCTAGTGCTTTCCTGAGGAAGACACTATGAGTCTGCCTACTTAGCTCCCTTTTTTTGGTAAGCTTGTTTTGAAGCTTGAAGACTGGGATTGATTTCTTTTGTTTAGGGTTTTGCTTTAGGGCTTTGCTTAGATTTGATCAGGATTCTGTTCTGTTTTAGGGCTAGGATTAGAGATTAGATGTAGGCGATTCTTTCTCAAGCATGTGGTTTGTCTGCCTGATGGCACTTCATTTCTTTTACTGTTTTTTGCTTGATAGCATGTTGTTTATATTTCAGTATGATTACTGTTATTCCATGACTGGCTTGAGGTTGAGACGAGCTTGTGGAGGCTGAAGCCCCACACACATTTCCTCCCTCACTTGCATTGCATGCATTTTACTGTTAAGCTGATGCTTTGTCTGTTTTGGTGTATCATTGACATGATCCCTTAGGACTCTCATTTCCTTTGATAAGGATTTGATAATAGACTTTTAGGTTGAAACCTATGCATGACAACTTCTAGGAGTTCCCTGTTCAAACCTCAACCATAGGATGAATCCATGGCATGATAACAGTAGGACTTGATAGTCTCCCTCCTAGTTGGGCCTGTTCTCTTCTCATCTCAAAGCAGTTTAAGATACAGTAATCATGAATGATTTCTTTCGTACGTTACGAGCCTTAAGCTATCTGGGAAAGGGTTGTGGGAGAGTTTCTTTTCCACAGTCCGGATGTTTAGTATGGTACCCTTTGGGTGACATGCGACGCATTCACTCTCAGGTCATAGTCTCTAGTGCGGTTGGAATCGCAAACACAATAAAAAACACTTCTTTCAGGAGATAACCCGTAGTTTCCCGAACTACGTTTGCTCTGATCTTCCATACAGTGTGGAAGTACGTAGGCATAGGATGCGACGTCCTAGCGAGCAACCTTCCCCCATGATCCTTCGTAGGCCGAACTACGTTGACTCTGATTTCTCATTCTCTGATGAGAATACGTAGGCATAAAGTGCGACGCTTTGCCGAGTCATTTTTCCTTTCTTTTTCAGCCAGCCTTGATAGGTAGATAGAATAAAACCAACCCGTCCAAGTAAACAAACAAGCGTGGATCCCGTCGAGTACGACGGACGTGAGGGGTGCTAATACCTTCCCCTTGCGTAACCGACTCCCGAACCCAGACAATGGTTGCGATGACCTTGTCTTACCTCTTTTTCGTCAGGTTTTTCCGATTGTTTCCTTTCCCGCTCTGAGGGATAAATAACGAAAGGTGGCGACTCTTCTGTCATGCCGGCACCTTATTTTCGCGCAAGCGACAGCTGGCGACTCTGCTGGGGAACAAACCCAGAATCTCTGGTTCTCCGGTTCCCTATGAGAGTCGATCCTAGCGCGTGTATGTTTGCTTGTTGGGTTGCATTTGTTTATCGCATTTTTACTTCCCGCATTTTATGTCCCGCATTTTATTTCCAGTTTGATATGATTATCTGTGCTGCTGTGGGAGAGGGATCTTACTATGAGTGAGAAGCCGGACCTGGGCTTGAGTATACACCTAGACATAGTTGCGGAGAAGTAGTAGACGAACCTGTCTGCTGAGCAGGCACAGTTCCCTACGAAAATCTGCGCTCAGACGAGATTCTTGCAGAGGTGCTCCTTTCCGGTCCTGAGGATCTGAGGGGAGTCCAGACGTGAGGATTGTCGACTCTGGGGACCGATCATTTGGAAGTCAGCTAAGTGAGGCCTCTTCATGACTTGATGATGCCACTCCTTCTGGGAATCGTATCATCACTCGTGAAAGTCTGTGACGCTGATGACCGCATAGGATGCCGTACCTTTGTCCGTGAATTAGGTCCATACCTGTAAGTGGGATTAGGATATTGCAGGAAACTTTGACCTTCAGACTACCTGGTTTTCTTGACAGTGAATCAGTTATGTTGGTACCAAAGTTCTCAGTTGCAGATTTGTCTGTTCTTGACAGAGCAAGTTTTTTGATCAGAGGATTGTATCATCGGGTGTATGTCTGTTCCTGATAGAGCAGGTTTCGATCAGAGTATTGTCATCAGAGGTTTGTTCTGGATGGAGCAGATTTTGAGTGGGGTCTGAAGATCTCATCAGTATGTGTTGTTTGTTCTTGATAGGGAAGATTCTGAGTGGGGTCTGAAGATCTCATCAGCAGCTGTACGTTTGTTCTTGAAAGGGCAGATTTTTGATTTGGGGTCTGAAGACTTCATCAGAAGATATCTCTTGATCATACATCCGGGGTCCTTATTATCGGACATTTGTTCTAGACAGAGCAGAATTTTGATCTTATGTATATGATCCTATCAAAAGGTCGTTCCTAGAAGATCAGATTAGTGGTCTTACACCAGGGTTTTCTTCTCAGCAGTGACTATTGATACCTAACCTCCACAGCAGCCACCTGGATATATTGTTGCATGCCTGCATTTTGCATTAGTTTGCATGATCATTCACATTCCATTGACGTGTGTCTGTGACAGGTACCGTTTCCCCGATCCAGGATCTCTCGCCTCTTATTGTATTATTACAGCAAGACTATTGTGTACGAGTTCTCGATCCCTGATGTGTCGAAATTGACTATCGCTGATGCTATGTATACACGAGATTGATGTTTCCATGATTGGGCTCGGATTTCTTTGTTTCCTTATTGTCAGCACTGGTACTAAGGCGCCAGGATCGGGGGAAATCTCTCAAGCACACAGACATACGCATACATCTGCAGGAAGCATTTTGCATGACATACATTTTGTGGCTTTTCCTAACCTTTAATGTTGACAGGTTTTTCAGGTACACAGGTTCCGAGCTGCTTTCGATCTCCATGATTGATCAAAGACTCATTCATCGTTACTCAACTCGCGCTAATCAGACAAGGATAATGGACCAGGTGCAGTCAGATGTTCAAGAGCTCCGTGAACGGATGGATCGTTTTATGGAGCTGATGCAAGTGGTCGCGAATGGTCAGGACCAGCTTCGTACTTTGGTTCAACCTTTGATCTCCAGGGTTGACAGTAATGGCATACTGCACGGCAGGGCTGTGCCCACTCCTCCTCCAGTGGATGCTCCACAGAATGTTGTTCCTGTTGCCGGGGGCAACGGCAGTGCTAACGGCAATCTGATGACTAATCTCGGACTCAATGCGGCAGGCGTCGGCAATGGCAGTTTGGGAGCCAATGTTAACATAGGGCCGGTCAACGGCAACGCTGGTGTCGGAAATCTGTTGGTGCCTCAACCGTGGCTTGAGGACCATCAGGATGATATATTTTCTCAGAGAGGTGTAGATGCAGAGTTGAATGCTGAAGCTCGACTCCGGTTCAAAGCACTGGAAGACAAGATGAGAGACATTGAAAATCAGAATACATTGGGCGTTGATATGTCCAAGCTCGGGTTGATTGCTGATTTTAAGGTACCTCACAAATTCAAGGTGCCTGCCTTTGAGAAGTATAAGGGTACTACTTGCCCCCGTGTTCACCTTCGATCTTATTATAGGAAGATGTCCGCTTATTCTGACGATGAGAAGTTGCTGATGCACTTCTTCCAAGATAGTCTTTCTGGTCCATCACTCGAATGGTATATGGGTTTGCAGCCTGCTACTGTGCGCACCTGGAAAGACCTCGCTGAAGCGTTCGTCCTCCACTATCAATACAATAGCGACTTGGCCCCCAACCGAGTTCAACTTCAGAATCTTTCACAGCGGAACAATGAAAGCTTTAAAGAGTACGCCCAGCGGTGGCGTGAATTGGCTGCTCGGGTTCAACCGCCGATGGTTGAGCGCGAGCTAGTGCAAATGTTCGTGGCTACCCTTCCTGGAATCTACTATGAAAAGCTGGTCAGTGGCATGTCTGGGATATTCTCGGCTCTCATCACTATGGGCGAGCATGTTGAGAACGGAATAAAGATTGGAAAAATTCAGGGCGAATCATCCTCAGCTGGAGGAGGTAGTAAGAAACCTTACGCTGGCAAGCGTCGAGAGGGAGATGCAAGTGTTGTCACTAATGCTCGGAGAAAGGGCAAGGGCCCTCAGCAGCAGATTGCTAGCATAAATATCCCGGCAGCTCCGCCGCAGCAGCAGCAGCAGCCTCAGCAGCAGAATCAACAGGGGTATAAGAAATATCAGAATCGGGCTCCGTTGGCAAATCGTCATTTTGAAACTCCACCTATGTCATATGCGCAGCTTCTGCAAACTTTGCTGCAGCTTCAGCTAGTTCAAAAGAGGACGTTGGCTCCCTTAACAGGGGCACCACCACCGGGGTATGATGCCAATGCTACTTGTGATTTCCATACTGGGGCACCAGGCCATACGATTGAGAACTGTAAAGCTTTTAAGCACAAAGTGCAGGACTTGGTGGACGCCAAGGTCATTAACTTTTCTGATAGTGTGCCCAATGTCACCAAAAACCCTATGCCTCATCATAGGGGAGGCGGAATAAACACTGTTATCACTAAGGAGAGTGCAGACTTGCTGACTGATGTCAAAGATTTGAAGACGCCGCTTAGTTTTGTCAAGGCTAAGTTGCTGAAGAAGGGCTTCTTTCCTGGATGCGGAGAGTTATGTATGGCTTGTGCTACACTTCCTGATAGGTGTGAGCAGCTGGCAGAAGGTATCCAAAGTCTGATGTCTGAGGGTATTTTGCAGTTCAGCCGTAGCGTTGAAAGTGTATTAGGGGAGGTCGTGCTGAAGCAAGCAGATGAAGTTGCTACCATTACCATTCCTCGTCAACCTATTACTATTTCTGCGCCCCGACCGCCTACTATCACCATCACCAGGGCTGGGCCAATCCCATTCGAAAGCACTAACGCCGTTCCATGGCATTACGGCGCCGAAGTCTATTGCAATGGTCAGAAGTTAGAGCTTGAGCCGTGCGGATCGACTGTGCAGAATCTTGCCGGAGTCAGTGGCATTACTCGAAGCGGTAGAGTGTTCGCGCCAGCGGAGGTTGCAGCAGAGAAGGTATTCAGAGCCGATGCTGCGGAAAAGGGTAAAAGTAAGGCTGTCGAAGAGGTCCATTCTGGGGCAGAAAAGGATTTGCTAGTTAAAGATGCTGAAGAGTTCATGCGATTAATCAAGAAGAGCGACTACAAGATTGTAGATCATCTTCATCAGACTCCGTCAAAGATCTCTATTCTTAACTTGTTGCTGTGCCCTGAAGCGCACCGCAATGCATTACTAAAGGTATTGAACGCTGCCTACGTGCCGCAGGAGATATCAGTAAATCAGCTAGAAGAGGTGGTAGCCCGTGTTAACGCTGGCAATGGGCTGGGATTCACAGATTTAGAGCTGACTCCTAAAGGAAGAGATCACAACAGCGCCTTGCACGTCTCGATAGAGTGCAGAGGCACGATCATGTCGCATGTCCTGGTGGATACGGGATTGTCGCTTAATGTGCTTCCGAAAAAGGCACTGATGAAGTTGGATACCCGTGGATTGCTTTGCACGCCTAGTGATCTGGTGGTGAAAGCATTTGATGGAACTAAGCGCCACGTCTTCGGAGAGTTAACCCTGCCTATTCAAGTTGGTCCGGAGACGTTCAATACGGTTTTCTATATCATGGATATCATGCCTGCCTACAGTTGCCTCTTAGGTCGGCCATGGATCCATGCTGCTGGTGCCGTGACGTCCACGCTGCATCAAAAGCTCAAATATGCGGTCGGGGGAAGCATAGTAACCGTCTGTGGTGAGGAGGACATTATGGTGAGCCACTTGTCATCCTTTAAATATGTTGAAATGGATGGCGAGATCCATGAAACTCTCTGCCAAGCATTTGAAACTGTCAAGGTGAAAGAGGTAGCTCCTGTTGTCATAGAGAAGCAAGAGATGAATCTCTCCTCATTCAAAGAAGCTCGAGCCGTCGTCGAAGCCGGTTCCACCCCAGGCTGGGGGCATGTTTTGGAGATACCAATCAAGCAGGATAAGTTTGGATTGGGGTATTCTCCTGAAGCTGAAGCCTCATCTTCGTCTAGCAAGTCGTCTCGTGGGAAGGGGCCGATCCTATTCACCAAAGGAGGAGTGATTTTCGAAAGCATCAACGTAGCGTCTGAGGACAGCGGGGATAGCGATTGTGATCTTGACGCCTGGATTCAACCAAGCAAATCAGGCGAGCACCTCAACAATTGGACCATCAAGGAGATTATCCAGCTGACAAGTGAAGAGTAATGATTTGCTTTTTACAATCTTTGTATAACCCTATGTCCTGCCCGGGGCATAGTGGTTTTATTGTCAGGGCCTTGTTGGATTATGTACATGCATTTTGTTAATAAATAAAAAGGCGTTTTCTTCGTACTCAAATATTGTGTTCACTGTTATTCCTGTTTTATGTTTATTTTGAAAAACAGCAAAATGGCAACGAGGTTTGTGCTAACCTGCATATTCTTGCTTTAAACTTAACCCTTGTTATTGCAGGATCCACGTAACAGATGACATCGACTCTGGACCCTCTACGGCTCACTACGACTTCGATTGCCCGATCTATCAAGCCGAGGATGAGATTGATGAAGACGAAGACCTTCCGGAAGAGTTGGCCCGCTTGTTGAGACAAGAGGAAAAGGTTATTCTGCCTCACGAGGAAGATATTGAGATCATACATCTGGGTTCTGAAGAGCTCGTCAGAAATGTCAGAGTAGGGGCTGCGCTGCAGAATGATGTCAAGCATAGACTGGTCGAGATGCTTCGAGAGTATAGTGACGTCTTTGCTTGGTCATACGAAGATATGCCCGGACTTGACACAGACATCGTGGTTCATCGCTTGCCGTTGCGAGAAGAGTGCCCTCCAGTCAAGCAGAAGCTCAGGAGGACGAGACCAGATATGGCTGTAAAAATCAAAGAAGAAGTCCAGAAGCAGTTGGACGCAGGATTTCTAGCCATTACCACTTACCCTCCGTGGGTTGCCAACATAGTGCCTGTACCGAAGAAAGACGGTAAGGTACGCATGTGCGTTGATTATCGGGATTTGAATAGGGCGAGCCCTAAAGATGATTTCCCGTTGCCTCATATCGATGTGTTGGTCGACAACACAACCCAGTTTTCCGTGTTTTCGTTCATGGATGGCTTCTCCGGTTACAATCAGATTAAGATGGCACCGGAAGACATGGAGAAAACGACGTTTATCACCCCCTGGGGAATATTTTGCTATAAGGTAATGCCCTTCGGTCTGAAAAACGCAGGGGCCACTTACCAGCGAGCAATGGTAACTTTGTTTCATGATATGATTCATCATGAGATCGAGGTCTATGTTGATGACATGATTGCAAAGTCCCAAACGGAGGAAGAGCATCTGGTCAACTTATTGAAGCTTTTTGAGAGGCTTAGGAAGTTCAGGCTGAGGCTGAATCCTAACAAGTGCACTTTCGGAGTGCGGTCCGGAAAGTTATTGGGTTTTATCGTTAGTGAACGAGGTATCGAAGTTGATCCTGCGAAGATAAAGGCTATTCAAGAAATTCCAGCGCCAAAAACAGAAAAAGAAGTTCGTGGTTTCTTGGGCCGAATAAACTACATTGCAAGGTTTATCTTTCAGCTCACGGCCACTTGTGAGCCGATGTTCAAACTTTTAAAGAAAGATCAGGCGATTACTTGGAATGAGGATTGCCAGAAGGAATTCGATAAAATAAAGCAGTATCTTCAAGAACCTCCAATCTTGATACCCCCAGTGGCTGGACGGCCATTAATCATGTACCTGACGGTTCTGGAGAACAGTATGGGGTGTGTTCTCGGTCAGCACGACGAGACGGGCAAAAAGGAGCATGCCATTTATTATTTGAGTAAAAAGTTCACTGAGTGTGAGTCTCGATACTCGATGCTGGAGAAGACGTGTTGTGCATTAGCTTGGGCTGCCAAACGTCTACGACAGTATATGCTCAATCACACCACTATGCTGATTTCGAAGATGGATCCGATCAAGTACGTCTTCGAGAAACAGGCTCTTTTGGGCAGGATTGCCAGATGGCAAATGGTGCTAACATAATATGATATTCAGTACGTCTCCCAGAAGGCCATTAAGGGAAGCGTATTGTCTGACTACCTTGCCGAACAGCCAATCGAAGACTACCAGCCGATGAAGTTTGAATTCCCTGATGAGGATATTATGTTTCTCAAAGCGAAGGATTGCGATGAGCCATTGCCCGATGAGGGGCCAGATAGGAAGTCTCAGTGGAAGTTGATATTCGACGGAGCGGTTAATTCCTATGGAAGTGGTATCGGGGCTATCATCACGACTCCTCACGGATCCCACATCCCGTTTACTGCGAGACTGACGTTTCCAGTTACCAACAATGAAGCAGAGTATGAAGCATGTATTATGGGTCTAGAAGAGGCAATTGATTTGAGAATCAAGAATCTAGACGTATATGGTGACTCAGCGCTTGTAATCAATCAAATTAAAGGGGAGTGGGAGACTCGTCAATCGAATTTGGTGCCGTACATGAATTATGCCAGGAGGCTGCTTCCGTTCTTTGATCGAGTGGAACTCCATCATGTGCCCAGGGCTGAAAATCAGATGGCTGATGCCTTAGCCACGTTGGCTTCAATGTACCAAGTCAATTTTTGGAATGAGGCTCCAAGAATTATGCTTTCGCGTCTCGACAGGCCGGCATTTGTCTTTGCAATCGAGGATGCCGCTGACGGCAAGCCATGGTTCCACGACATCCAGACCTTCCTTAGGACTAAGGAGTATCCTGCGGGTGCATCAACCCAGGATAAGAAGACTCTAAGGAGGCTATCTGGAAACTTTTATCTCAATCCTGATGGAGTGTTGTATAAGAGAAATCACGATCTCGTGCTGCTCAGATGTGTAGATGAGAAAGAGGCGAGTATGCTCATGGAAGAAGTCCATGAGGGCACATTTGGTACGCACGCCGGCGGGCATGCCATGACGAAAAAGATCCTGAGAGCAGGGTATTACTGGCTGACTATGGAGTCGGATTGCTTCAGATTCGCTAAGAAATGTCACAAATGCCAGATTTATGCTGATAAAGTTCATGTGCCGCCGTGCCCATTGAATGTCATGTCCTCCCCTTGGCCGTTCTCCATGTGGGGCATCGACATGATAGGCAAGATCGAGCCCACTGCGTCCAATGGTCATCGTTTCATTCTGGTAGCTATCGACTACTTCACCAAATGGGTGGAGGCAGCCTCGTACGCTAATGTGACCAAGCAGGTGGTAGCTAAATTCATAAAGAGGGACATCATCTGTCGCTATGGAATTCCCGAGCGGATCATTACTGATAATGGTTCGAATTTGAATAACAAGATGATGAAGGAGCTGTGCCAGAGCTTCAAGATTGAACACCACAACTCATCTCCTTACCGGCCGAAGATGAATGGCGTTGTTGAAGCCGCCAACAAGAACATAAAGAAGATTGTTCAGAAGATGGTTGTGACGTACAAAGATTGGCACGAGATGGTGCCGTTTGCCTTGCACGGTTATCGTACGACGGTGCGTACGTCGACTGGGGCAACTCCTTTCTCCTTGGTGTACGGTATGGAAGCTGTCCTACCGTTAGAAGTGGAGATTCCTTCTTTGCGAGTTTTGGTTGATGTGAAGCTCGACGAGGCAGAATGGATTACGAATCGTTTGAACCAACTCAGCCTGATGGACGAGAAGAGGTTAGCATCGATTACATTTGGTCGCTTGTACCAAAGCCGAATGAAGAAAGCTTATGATAAGAAGGTGCGTCCTAGAAGCTTTCAGACGGGTGATCTCGTCCTGAAGAAGATTCTTCCACCACACTCCGATCACCGGGGCAAGTGGACTCCGAATTACGAAGGGCCATATGTCGTCAGCAAGGTCTTCTCGGGAGGAGCTTTGTTGTTATCCACGATGGATGGTGAAGATTTTGCATCCCCGGTGAACGCGGACGCAGTTAAAAAATACTTTGCTTGAAAGAGACCCGCTGGACAAAAAAGAAAGAGTCCAGGCAAAAATGGGGCATCCCGGCGAACCAAAAACAGAATAAAAGGTTCGGGCAAAAATTAGGGATATATTGAAAAAATGTACACCCGCGAAGTCGAAAACCTACACTGGGCGACTTCGGCAAAAAAGGGTATCCCGGTGAACTGAAAACCCGTAAAGGGCGGTTCACGCAAAAGTTAGGGATTTGAATAAGCAAATGACTGTGTTCCGCGTGTGGACTTTCATTGTTTAGTGGTTTGGAGGACCTGAGGGCCGTTTATCTGAATCAATCTCTTCCGAAGCTGAAGCGTCGGAGAAGTATCGAAGTCGAGTGGGTCTTAGAGGGATCAACTCATGGTGTTCGTCTACGCTTCGTTGCCGACATTTGTATATACTGATGTATATTTATGTTTTCTTTTTTGCGCGGCTTCCTCATTCCAGGAGCTTGCCTCTGTTGTAAAACATTTTGTGCCCATTCAGGGGTTTCACCATCAATAAAATGCACATTATTCAGTAATTCTGCTTGCCTGTATAGCATTTATCTGTTTTGTTTGCGAATGAAAACGCCGATGTTTTTAATAAAATGCGCATACATAAACTTACGGGCCTAAGCCCATTGATTGTTGAAACAATTAATCACCTGAATATTGTCACGAGATAATAACCTTGATAGGCCCCTTTGAGGAGGGTATCTTGCCTGATTGTTTATGTTGTTGCAGGTGTAGCACCTTCCAGGCGATGTGTCGTGCGCATCCCCGAAGCAGGGCGAGCCCTCCTTCTCCAGCAGTGTTCAGTGGTCTCTCCACCGCAGCATCTGAACGCAGAATAGTGAGCATTGATATGTCTTCCCCAGGCAGAGATGACTCCCTTCCCCAAGCAGACGCATCCTGAAGGAACGTCATCTTCCCAGCGGAGTCGCGCGCCGAAGCTCGTATGTCCCCAGCACCGGGTCACAAGTGCAGATTTCAGAGGAGTGTTCGGGTGCCGAAGCTCGTGTTTTCCCCAGTAAAGTCGTCGCAGCAGGTGTCCCCCCCCCCCCCCCCCCCCCCGCACCGGGTCACAAGTGCAAGTCTCGTAGGAAGCAGTCCGTATGCCGAAGGATGCAGTAACTGATGGTGCCAGACTGAAGTCTCCAGCGGAATTGAGATTCCCCACCAGATCCCTATTCTCTCCTGAAGTTGGATGATTCCCTCTTCCCCAGTAGAGTTTTGGAACAGCTGATGTTGTATTCCTCTGCATAGTTGTATTTCCCCCCGAAGTCAGATGATTCTTTCTTCCCCAGCGAAATTGAGATTCCTCATCAGAGTCGTACTCTCCCGTTGAAGTAGAATGATTTCTCTCTCCCCGGCGGAGTCCACAAACCCTCAAGAGGGCCGAATCCTCGAAAGCAGTTGAAACTATGAGTGGATGTTCCCTAACAGAGCATTGAACAGTTGATGCGGTATTTCCCCAGAGTCGTATTCTCTTCAGCGAAGCAGAATGATTTCTCCTTCCTCAGCCGAGTTTGCAGATGTCCAAGAGAGCCGAGTCCTTGGAAGCTGGTCAGATCACGATTGGTTTTTTCTCAGTGGAGTGTTGAGCAGCTGAAGTTGTTTTCCCACAGAGTTATCCCCCCAGAAGAGTAGCCATGACGGCCGCGCAGTTTATTCTCGCGATTGATATCAGCAAGTCCAAGTTCTCGTATAGCTTCGTCCCCTGTAGCAATCAACTGAAGTTGTTTCCCCTGCAGCAGTCAACCGAAGATCATTTCCCCAGGAAGAGTCCGATTGATATTGCAGGATGATTCCTCTATCTGAGTAGTTCTTTCTCCTTGACAGGAGAATCTCCCCTCGGCATTTATTTTGCTGACGGGATTGCATCATTGTGCATGATTGCATGGCATTTAGCATAAACGCATATCATTCCCACCGTGTGGGGCATGGCACCGAAGCATATGCATCATAAGCATGATCTAGGTTATTATCATTCTTGCTTTACAGGTGTTCGGCCGAAGGATCAGTTGCTCAGGATGATTCCTGACATTCTCCCCAGCAAGGTCGTTTTCTTACGATGATTCTTAAGACCCCGGTGTAATCTCCGCAGTCGCTCGCTCAAGATGATTTTTGCGATCCCCAGCGAAGTCTTCAGTTCGATATGATTCTTGAATTCCTCAGCAGGGCCGTTTGCTTAAGATGATTCTTAAGACCTCAGCGCAGGTTCCCGAGTTGTTTGCTTAGGATGATTCTTGAGCTCCCCAATAGCGTCCCCAGCAGGAGTTGCCTGGGAAGATTCCCGGAATCCCTAGCAGATTGTTTGCTCCAGAATGGTTATCAGTTCAGGATGATTCTTGAAGGTGCCCGACGGAGTTTGTTTGTTCAAGATGATTCTTGAAGTCCTTAGCAGCGTGATATGTTTGCTCCAACAGCGATGTCTAATCTGAAGATTGATTTTGTAAACGCCTGAAGGCGGTACCAGAATGTTCCTGTGGATTCAGGTTTCCGTGCTGATGAATCAGCGCTTGTCTGAAGACAAAGTTCAAAAATTTGTAGATACAACTTTTGTTTGCAAAGTGATCCGTGTTGGCCTGAAGACCAAGTCAGTTATCCTGAGGTGATGATTGATTGCGATCAAGTGAATGATATTTCTTCTGACTGAAGTCGAAGATGTTTCTCCAGCTGAAGCGGAGTTTTGCCTGAAGGCAAAGTGGTTGAATCCCCGTAGAGTCATGAATGGCTCAGGATACCATTTCTCTGATTGAAGTCACAGATTTCCCAAGCTGAAGCGAAGGTGCCTAAAGGCAAGGTTATCCCCCAAGGTCATGAATGACCTAGGATTCATTTTTTCGGACTGAAGGCCGAAGTATATCCCTGACTGAAGTCTCAGATACTCTATAGCAGAGGCGGAGTTGCCTGAAGGCATATCCATGTATCCTTGAAGGCCAAGGATCATTTCTTTAGACTAAAGTCGAAGATACCTCCTGCAGAGTTGCCATCCTTGAAGGCCAGGGATGCTTATCCTCAGAAATACTTGAAGATCTTTTCTAGCTGAAGCTGGAAGTGGCCAGGGGCCAGGGTTTCATATGTCTTTGATGATTGAAGTTCTACGGGGGGCAGTGTGCAGTAGTATTCCGATGTTCGTTATGGTCCTGAGGGTGAACCCCAGATCGGAGCGTGCTTGGTTGAGTCTCTCATTCCCAGCGGAGCAGTTTCAAATACGCAAGTGTACTTTACCAGGGGTGAACCCCAAGTTAGATTTGTTTAGTGTTGTATTTTGTTTGACGGCGAGGTTGAATGTTTGTTTTGACGGCGAGGTCAGATCATGTTTGGATTTGGCGGCGAGGTCAGATTATGTTTGTTCGACGGCGAGGTTGGATGTTCGTTTGACGGCGAGGTCAGACTCTTTAAATCCCCAACAGAGACGATGTTTGAACGGCGGCGATGTCGAGTGTCTCTCAACGTGATGTTTGTTTCCGACGGCGATGTCAGATCAGTATTTCTCCAGCTAGTTGTTGAGCAGCTAGTGTTGCGGTGTTCGAAGGTTTGTTCTCAGCAGAGTATCATGTGCTCGTGCAGTTGGCAAATTTTCGGGTTTACCGGTATTCAATCGTCTCGCACCTTGATTGGTTGAGAGTCGTTCGCTCTTCACCCAGTCAGGTTCAAGCCGTTTGAATAGGGGCAGCTGTTGCACCCCAAAATTTGACCAACATTTATTCACCCATTAAGTGTTTGAAGATTGATACCTTCACCAGAAAGTTCAGGAGGTCCTCAGAGGAATTGGTTGAAACCAGGGTTGTGTGCTTCATAGCTTGAGAGTTGTGGGAGCTCCTCAGATGATTCTGAGACTTTGAGAATGGACTTGAAGCTTTGAGAAAGCCTATGAGATGTCTTGAAAGTCATCATGAAGCCCAGAGAGGTCATTATGCAAGAATTCAGAAGATTCAACCATGAATGGTAGAATTAGGGTTTTGACTAGGTCAATCCTAGATCAGCTGAAGAGTTGGAGAAGGTTGAGACCTAATCCAAGGGCCATGATATCATGGAATGATGTATGGAGATGTTATAAATATGATTCCTAGACCAACTCATCATGATTGAGGAGTTTGAGAAGTTTTGAGTTAGGGTTTCCAAGGATTGTCAGTGAAAAAACCCTAATTTGATCCCTATCTTCCAGGCAGTTTTAGATCAAGATGTGATTGATATCTCATCTTACCCACAACATGAATGTTGTAGATCTTGTTCTTATCTTTAATTTGAGTGGTGGAAGTCCTTGATAGGAGTTGCAGAGCTCAAGTTATGGTTTTGACAAATTACAGGTCAGCTGAGGTGTGTGAATCTGGGTCCTTGAAAGTCACCCAACTTGCAGACAACTTTTTCCCTAGTAGGATGACTCCTATGATTTCTTGGTCAACATGAATGTTGAAGAGAATCTTCTTAGCTTTCTATAGAGTACTAGAAGTCCTTGATAGGATTTGTAGAACTCAACTTATGGTTTGAACAAGACAGGGGTATTTTGGTCATTTGGTGATTATAGGTCATTTTAAGCAAAGGCCATATCTCCTATTTCCAAGCCTCAAATGAAAAAACTCAAAACATCAAAGTTGTTCAAAATGGGATTTTAAGCCTAGAAAAGAGGTCATTAGTTATTGAAAAAGCTTGTAGCAAGGATTTTCATGATTGGGTAAAAATGACCTAAAAATGGCTTATAAGTTGAAAAAGTTGAAATGGAATTTTGGTTTGAGAGATCTACAAATCCAAAATGGGTCATCCAATATGTCATTTTGACTCCAAACATTATTTTAAAAACAATGGTTCAAGTAGAATTTTGATTTGAGGTCTTAAAATGGAGGTTGCTTTGTAATTTTCATTCTTGCATCATAAGGCAACATGAGAAACTTCACATAAGGCAAGGCAATGCTTGTTTCTCATCATATTACTTCTCAATATCTCTTGTAAGGAGATTTTGGCACAAATTAAAGGCTTGGCACATGAGATATGAGATGTTACAACATGACCTTACAAGAGAAATTCCATGACTTTCCATTACTTTCTAGATGATTCTAGAAGCTCCTAGATGATTCTATGGATGATTATAAATTGAGAGGATCACCATGAGGTCAAGGTTGGTGATGATTGTTGGTGAGTGGTGAGATTAGAGTGCAAAAAAGTGAAACTCTTCCATTTTGCAATTCCATAACAAACTTCCATTCTCTTCCATTTTCATTCTTTTCTTCTCCACAAACACATTCTTCTGATCCTTATGAGTACTTGCATACTGAGTTAGAGGAAGATCCATGGAGATTTGAAGCTTTGTTGAAGAATTTGCAAGAAAAGCAAATTGATATCAAACACAAGATTCAAGCAATATACGCCAAACTTTTTGCATACAAAACTCCTACAATCCATCAAAGATCAATTATGGAGGGTTTCATGGCTTGAAGAGGAGTAGAACTACATCTGCCATCATCAAATACCAGGTTTGCAAAAGTACTTGTATCTCCTTATTTATGCACTTCTAGACTAGGTGGTTAGTGTAGGATTACTAGAGACCAATAGGTTACCAATCCTGGAAAGTTTGAGTACATTCTGAGAGGTTTGAAGATTTGGCATGAAACTTTAGGGATCAAGAATTCATTGTACAGTGAGTGTTAATCTTAGTGCATTAGTTTAGGTTAATCAGGGCCGTGAGAGGAGCATTTCTGTATCAAGAAACTGGAAAAATATTGAGCTTGAGGTTGGAGTATTCATGGAGTTGGGGGTATCGGGTTTGATGCTTGGATGAGATTTAATGGAAACTATCAACATGGTTGTATTCTTCTCGAGAAATGGAGCAAGTTGGCTGTTTACAGAATTGAGTTTCGTTGAGAAACGAAGGAGAACAAGCCATTGGAAGATTTACGGTTGAAGCTCGTGCATGGAGTTCCTACTACAAACCCTAATAGAACTCAAGGAGGAAGATGGCCATCGTGCGTTGGATCAGGCCTTGAATGTTGACTGGATTTATGATCTAATGGCCCTCATTCAAACAAGAAGCGGAGGGAAACCTCCCCAGCTGCAGCGCAGCGTTTAATTAAAGGAGGGACCATGGGCCTCAGCATCCAATTCTATTCGCACCCCTCGCGCGGCCCAATCCGAGAATGAACGTAAAAAATCTGCTATTCGCACCACGTTTCTTTCTTTTTTTCTTTGAATTTATTTAATTGTTTTTCTGAATAACGCCTGGGCCTAGCCATCTCCTATCTGCACCCCCCAGTTCTGGCCCATTGAGATAATAACTAAGCGTGTCTACTGTTAACACCCCCTCCCCTTTAATTCAATTTCTTTTGATTTTAATTTCTTTTAATATTTTAGCATTTTGTAAAAATCATATAAAATGGAGAAATTAGTATTTTTTTAATTCTTGTTTTTTCTACATGCTCATAATTCTGTCTAGAAAATTATAAGAATAAAAATTCCAATTTATTTTTGGTTTCATATTTTTAGTATATTTTTCATTTAAATAGCTTTTAAATAGGGTTAATATTGTATTCAATTTTGTAGAATTTCCTTTAGGACCTTCCCTTATGATTTTTAATTCATTCTTTTTGATGTGGTGAGATATTGAATCATAGTTCCCCATAGGATTTAATTCATGTTTTTTAGATTAAAATCTGATTAGTTTAATTAGGTTAGCATTAGGGTATCCTAATTAGGGTTTAGGTTATGCATAAGTGAAGTAATTCATTTTCTTTGGAGAGTTTTGGCTTGATTTTTGGGTATAGGCATATAGGGATGTTATGGGTAGATGTTATAGACCCCTGTGAGTGATTATTAGATTTTTCCCTCTTGCTTTAGTATTTTTAGGTATTTTCTGAAGTTGACTGATGGTTTTGACTGTTCTGTGGTTATTTGTCTGTCCCTGGGGTTTATTTTGGGGAATTTGTTGTGGGGCTTAGTTTGTTTTGAAGATCTTGTTGAAGAGCATGATGGAAGAGAAGATTGTAGATCAAGACCCAGAGACCCAGAGCTTGGAGCTTATTCCCTGTCAGTGAGGTTTGAGATCCTGAAGTTTGAGGGGAATTCATGGTACTTTCCTGAGGAAGGCACTATGAATGACTTTCATTCTTCCTTCTCACCTCTTTCCTAAGTATCCAATGATGTCGAAGCCAACTTGTGAGTTTAATTTCTCCTGAGGAAGGTCCTATGGGTCTATTCACTTAGTTCCACAGTTGTTAAGCCACATGGGATACAATTCCTAAGTGGAAGCCTCCTAGTACTTTCCTGAGGAAGGTCCTATGGGTCTATTCACTTAGTTCCATTAGTTCATCTAGGATTTCTTAAGTATCCAATGATGTTGGAGCCAACTTGTGAGTTTAATTTCTCCTGAGGAGGAATGTAAACTGATCACAGTTGTTGAGCCACATGGGATACAATTCCTAAGTGGAAGCCTCCTAGTACTTTCCTGAGGAAGGTCCTATGGGTCTATTCACTTAGTTCCATTAGTTCATCTAGGATTTCTTAAGTATCCAATGATGTTGGAGCCAACTTGTGAGTTTAATTTCTCCTGAGGAGGAATGTAAACTGATCACAAATGTTGAGCCACATGGGATACAATTTCTAAGTGGAAGCCTCCTAGTACTTTCCTGAGGAAGGTCCTATGGGTCTATTCACTTAGTTCCATTAGTTCATCTAGGATTTCTTAAGTATCCAATGATGTTGGAGCCAACTTGTGAGTTTAATTTCTCCTGAGGAGGAATGTAAACTGATCACAGTTGTTGAGCCACATGGGATACAATTCCTAAGTGGAAGCCTCCTAGTACTTTCCTGAGGAAGGTCCTATGGGTCTATTCACTTAGTTCCATTAGTTCATCTAGGATTTCTTAAGTATCCAATGATGTTGGAGCCAACTTGTGAGTTTAATTTCTTCTGAGGAGGAATGTAAACTGATCACAGTTGTTGAGCCACATGGGATACAATTCCTAAGTGGAAGCCTCCTAGTACTTTCCTGAGGAAGGTCCTATGGGTCTATTCACTTAGTTCCACTAGTTCAGGTAGGATTTCTTAAGTATCCAATGATGTTGGAGCCTTCATGTGAGTTTAATTTCTCCTGAGGAAGAATGTAAACTGATCACAGTTGTTGAGCCACATAGGATATGATTCCTGAGTATACATCTCCTAGTGCTTTCCTGAGGAAGACACTATGAGTCTGCCTACTTAGCTCCCTTTCTTTGGTAAGCTTGTTTTGAAGCTTGAAGACTGGGATTGATTTCTTTTGTTTAGGGTTTTGCTTTATGGCTTTGCTTAGATTTGATCAGGATTCTGTTCTGTTTTAGGGCTAGGATTAGAGATTAGATGTAGGCGATTCTTTCTCAAGCATGTGGTTTGTCTGCCTGATGGCACTTAATTTCTTTTACTGTTTATTGCTTGATAGCATGTTGTTTATATTTCAGTATGATTACTGTTATTCCAATACTGGCTTGAGGTTGAGACGAGCTTGTGGAGGCTGAAGCCCCACACACATTTCCTCCCTCACTTGCATTGCATGCATTTTACTGTTAAGCTGATGCTTTGTCTGTTTTGGTGTATCATTGACATGATCCCTTAGGACTCTCATTTCCTTTGATAAGGATTTGATAATAGACTTTTAGGTTGAAACCTATGCATGACAACTTCTAGGAGTTCCCTGTTCAAACCTCAACCATAGGATGAATCCATGGCATGATAACAGTAGGACTTGATAGTCTCCCTCCTAGTTGGGCCTGTTCTCTTCTCATCTCAAAGCAGTTTAAGATACAGTAATCATGAATGATTTCTTTCGTACGTTACGAGCCTTAAGCTATCTGGGAAAGGGTTGTGGGAGAGTTTCTTTTCCACAGTCCGGATGTTTAGTATGGTACCCTTTGGGTGACATGCGACGCATTCACTCTCAGGTCATAGTCTCTAGTGCGGTTGGAATCGCAAACACAATAAAAAACACTTCTTTCAGGAGATAACCCGTAGTTTCCCGAACTACGTTTGCTCTGATCTTCCATACAGTGTGGAAGTACGTAGGCATAGGATGCGACGTCCTAGCGAGCAACCTTCCCCCATGATCCTTCGTAGGCCGAACTACGTTGACTCTGATTTCTCATTCTCTGATGAGAATACGTAGGCATAAAGTGCGACGCTTTGCCGAGTCATTTTTCCTTTCTTTTTCAGCCAGCCTTGATAGGTAGATAGAATAAAACCAACCCGTCCAAGTAAACAAACAAGCGTGGATCCCGTCGAGTACGACGGACGTGAGGGGTGCTAATACCTTCCCCTTGCGTAACCGACTCCCGAACCCAGACAATGGTTGCGATGACCTTGTCTTACCTCTTTTTCGTCAGGTTTTTCCGATCGTTTCCTTTCCCGCTTTGAGGGATAAATAACGAAAGGTGGCGACTCTTCTGTCATGCCGGCACCTTATTTTCGCGCAAGCGACATAATGTCCTTAAACATAAGAAGAAAGAGTTGGATAGGGCATGCCTGGAGATATCCAAGTTTAATGATCAATGGAACGTTGCGTTAACCGCCAACAAAGAAAGAGAAGATGAGCTTCATAAGTAGATTGACAGATTGAAGACACACCTCAGGATAAAGAATGAAAAAGCTTCATTAGAATCATCTCGCCGATATGAAAGTGATCGTGAGTTACAAGAAACCCTGTCAGCGCTGGAAGAGTTTAAGATAAGGGCAGAACTAACGAAACCGAGACTTGAAGATGCCTTCGGAGAAGATGCTTGGGAAGATTACGCTCAAAGTTTGAAGGATGTTATTAGCAAAAGAGATTTGCTCATACAGCCGTTGGTTGCCAGTCGTGAACACCAAAATACAAAGAAGCTATTAGAGGAGTTTCATACTCATTATAGTGGCTGAAGAGAGTTATCTGATGCAGTTTTCTTTTAGTTTTCTTCTCTGTTATCTTTTATTGAGACCATCACCAGACTTGTTGGCTGGGGTCATATGATCATTTACTGTTGTATCTCTTGACGTTATTTTGTGTACGCTGTCTTCTGTCCTCATTTTATTTATGAGAAGAGATTTATGATTCTATCTGTTGTTCTCCTGTCTACTATTTATTCGTGGAACTAGAATCAAGGGAAAGATCTTCCTGAATCATATATACATGCTTGCATTTTGTATTATCATTACCATTTTGCATAGTAGGTGTTATTGGGACCGTCAATCTTATCTCTACATGGTTTTCTTACAGTAGTTTACAGGATAGCAAACCCGACATTCCACAGGTACTCTACTAGGGGGAATCAGCAAAGGATCAAGGATCAGGTACAATAAGAGTTACAGGAATTCAGAGACCAGATGACGCAGTTTATGGACATGATGCAGGGGGTAGTCAATGGGTAGGAACAACTGAGAACTCTAGTCCAACCACTAATAGCTAGGGTGGATGGAAGTGGTGCAGGAGGTGGTGTGGGTGTTGCACATGGGGGTACAGTCCTCAATGGGAAGAAGACGACCAAGATGACATGTTTTCAATGAGAGACTTGGACGTGGGTCTCCATATAGAGGCTGAAATATCATTTAAGATGATTGAGGAGAAGATGAAGAGCCTCGAGAACCAAAACTCTTTGGGACTCGACATGTCAAATCCGGGATTAATACCAGGGGTCAAGATTCCCCCTAAATTTAAAGTACCAGATTTCGACAAGTACAAAGGGACGACCTGTCCTAGAGTACATCTCAGGGCTTATTACGGGAAGATGTCAGCTTATTCAGACGACGAGAAATTGTTAATGCACTTCTTTCAGGACAACTTGGCAGGTCCTTCTCTAGAGTGGTATATGGGTCTGAAAGGGACACATATCAGGAGTTGGAGGGATTTAGAGGAAGCTTTTGTTCGTCATTATAAATATAACAGTGGTCTGGCACCAAACAGAGTACAGTTACAGAACTTATCGTAGAGAAACAATGAAGGATTTAAGGAATACGCCCAGAGGTGGCGGGAACTAGCAGCTAGAGTTCAACCCCCGATGGTGGAACGGGAATTAATTGATATGTTCATGGTAACCCTGCTAGGAATATACTATGAGAAGATAATTGGGAGCATGTCTGGGAGTTTTTCTGACTTGATCATAACAGGTGAAAGAGTGGAAAATGGAATAAAATTGGGGAAGATACATAGTGGAGAAGGGTCTACATCAGGAGGAATGAGGAAGACTTATGGGAACCCAAAGAAAAGGGAAGGGGACACGAATGTCGTATCAGCCTACAGAAATAGAGACCGAGCACAACATCAACAACAATACCAGCCTCAACTTAAGCAACAAACGGCTAGTATAGCCATTCCGGCTGTACCTCAGCAACCTACCATTGCACCTCGTCATTATCCAGACAGAGGAAGGATGGTCAATAGGCAGTTCGATACGCCTCCCATGCCTTACTCACAATTACTGCAACATTTGCTACAATTGCAACTTGTTCAGAAAAGGACTTTGGCGCCGCTTACTGGCATACCTCCACCAGGCTATGACGCAAATGCCAAGTGTGATTTTCATTTCGGTACTCCGGGTCACAACATTGATAATTGTAAAGCTTTTAAGCATAAAGTGCAAGATTTGCTTAACTCCAAAGCAATCAATTTTACGAATGAGACTCCGAATGTGAATCAAAATCCTATGCCAAATCATGGGGTGGCCAGAGCTAATGTTGTTATCGAGGGAGAAAGGTTGAATCTAATAACTAATGTTGCATGGCTGAAAAACACCGTTGAGTTATGTGAAAAGCAGATTGCTGAAGGGTGGTGTTTTTCCTGGTTGTTTAGAAGGTTGTGAGGGATGTGGTATGCACCCAGAAGGATGTGTTGAGTTGAAAAATCATATTCAAAGTTTGATCGATGAGGGAAGTTTGCAATTTGACAGAATAGTGGGGGAAGAAGATGTGAAGGAAGTCAATAATGAGCAAGATGAAATCGCAACGATTTCGATCCCATACCGAACAATCATTATTTCTGCGCCACCGAGGCCAACAACAGTAATTATTACTACACCCGGACCGATGCCCTATGAGATCACCAAGGCCATTCCTTAGAACTATGGGGCTGAGGTATTTTGCAATGGGTAGAAACAAGAGTTGGTAGAGACGTCAGTTGGAGGATTATCTGTTAATAATGTTGTTGGAGCAGGAAGCTTGACTAGGAGTGGCAGAGTGTTCTCTTTGCCGGATGTTAATATGGAAAGAAATGACAAAGGTAAGGGTAAAGTTGTAGTAGAAGAGGGTCAGCAACAAGGGGAGAAAGACTCCATGGCCAAGGATGCTGAAGAGTTCATGCGACTCATTCACAAAAGTGATTACAAAATCGTAGATCACTTACAACAGACACCTTTTGAAATCTCAATCTTGTCGTTGTTGTTGTGCTCTGAGGCACATAGAAATGCTTTACTGAGGATCTTGAACACAACTTATGTACCACGAGAAATTTCTGTTAATCAACTTGAAGGAGTAGCGGCTCATGTTAATGCTGGTAATGGTTTGGGCTTCACAAACTTGGATTTGACTCCCGCTCGGAGAAATCACAACCATGCTCTACACGTATCCATAGAGTGTAGGAGGGTTGTTTTGTCTCATGTGCTAGTTGATACGGGATCATCACTCAATGTGTTGCCCAAGAAAGCGTTGATGAAGCTGGACACCCAAGGTTTGATTTGTAATCCCAGTGATTTGGTGGTGATGGCTTTTGATGGGACTAGAAGGTCAGTATTTGGTGAAGTTACATTGCCAATTCAAGTAGGCCCAGAGATCTTTGATTCAGTCTTCTATATCATGGATATCCAGCCTACTTATAGTAGTTTACTCGGCCGGCCATGGATACATTCTGCTGGGTCAGTTACCTCAACTTTGCACCAGAAATTGAGGTATATGGTGGAATGGAAGATTGTCACTGTCTGTGGGGAGGAAGATATCATGATCTGTCAACTGTCATCTTTCAAGTATGTAGAAGTGGATGGTGAGATTCATGAGACGTTGTGTCAGGCTTTTGAGGCAGTACAGATTAAGGAGACGCCTCTTGTTGAATACAAAGTTCCAGAAATTTTGATGTCCTCATTTAAAGAAGCTCATGCTATTGTAGAATCTGGTTCTTCGCAGAGGTGGGGCCAGGTTCTCAATGTTCCTAACAATCAAGACAAGTTTGGCCTGAGGTATAGCTCATCTTCTTCTCAGAGTGCTCCGAGACACATAGGACATGTTCAGTTCACCAGTGGTGGAGTTATTTTTGATAGATTAATGATGTGGGAGATGATGAAGGAGATATCGACTGCGACATGGATGCTTGGATACGTCCGTGTATTTCTGGCAGAAGCTATGCAATTGGACTATGGAGGAAATCGTCCAAATCACTTATGAAGAGTAATTTCTTTTTTATATTATGTTTGGTCCTACGTTCTGCCCAAGATGTAGTGACTTTCCTTTGTAGGGCCCTTTAGTTTATGTTCAAACTTTTTATCATTAATGAAAGGCGTTCTATTTGCATTCAAATGTTTTGATCTTTGTTTTTCTTCTTATATTTTCAACATCAAAATGACAATGTGTTTGTGTTTGTTTTCATATCATATTAAGCATAAAAACATCAATCATGCAGGTTTCAAATCTCAGATACCATTGATTCAGATTCGGATATGACTCGATATGATTTTGACAATCCTATTTTCCAAGCTGAAGAAGAGACTGATGAAGATTGTGACCTACCTAAAGAACTGGCCAGACTGTTGAGACAAGAGGAAAAAGTCATTTTGCCTCACCAAGAGGATGTTGAAGTTGTCAATCTAGGCACTGAAAGGACAGGAAAGAAGTCAGGGTCGGGGCTGCATTGGAAGACGAAGTCAAAAGAAGATTGGTCGAAATGCTCTGTGAGTATAGAGATGTCTTCGCTTGGTCTTATGAGGATATGCCAGGGTTGGACACCGACATAGTGATGCACCGTCTACCTCTTCGGGAAGAATGTCCGCCTGTGAAGCAAAAGTTGAGAAGAACCAGGCCTGACATGGCAGTCAAGATTAGGGAAGAGGTCCAAAAGCAGTTGGATGCCGGTTTTCTTTCCGTCACAAATTATCCTTCATGGGTCGCTAATATTGTTCCCGTACCTAAGAAAGATGGAAAGGTCAGGATGTGTGTCGACTATCGAGATCTTAATATAGCGAGCCCAACAAATGATTTCCTGGTCCCCCACATTAATGTTTTAGTTGATAATATTGCTCAATACTCTATTTTCCTTCATGGATGGTTTCTCTGGGTACAACCAAATCAAAGTGGCCCTAGAAGATATGGAGAAAACTACTTTTATCACACCATGAGGGACCTTTTGCTACAAAGTTATGCCTTTTGGATTGAAAAATGCAGGGGCAACTTATCAGCGGCTGATGGTGACTCTATTTCACGATATGATTCATTATGAGATTGAAGTGTATGTTGATGACATGACTGCAAAGTCGCAGATGGAGGAGGGTCATCTGGTTAATCTGTTCAAGTTGTTTGAAGGGTTAAGGAAATTCAGGTTGAGGTTAAACCCAAATAAATGCACTTTCGGAGTGAGATCAGGAAAGCTGTTGGGGTTCATTGTCAGTGAAAGAGGAATCAAGGTAGACCCTGCCAAAATAAAAGCAATACAAGAAATTTATGAGCCAAAAACAAAAAAAGAGGTTCGTTATTTTCTGGGGAGATTGAACTACATTGCAAGGTTCATATCTCACCTCACAGCCACTTGTGAACCAAAATTCAAATTGTTAAAGAAAGATCAAGCATTTGTTTGGAACGAAAATTGTCAAAGGGCATTTGAGAAAATAAAAGAATATTTGCAGGAACCCCCAATATTGATGTCTCCAGTTGCAGGAAGACCTTTGATTATGTATTTGACGGTTCTTGAGAACTCAATAGGATGTGTGCTCGGTCAACACGACGAGACATGCAGAAAAGAGCACGCTATTTACTACATGAGTAAAAAGTTCACAGAATGTGAGTCGAGATACTCGATGCTAGAAAAAACATGTTGCACACTCGCTTGGGCAGCCAAATGTCTAAGGCAATACATGTTAAATCATACAACCATGTTGATTTCAAAGATGGATCCGATCAAGTACGTTTTGAAAAGCAGGCCCTTTTCGGGAGAATTGCCAGATGGCAGATGGTTCTGACAGAATACGATATTTAATATGTTTCCCAGAAAGTTATTAAGGGGAGTGTTTTATCCGAATATCTTGCAGAACAACCAATTGAGGATTATCAGCCAATGAGGTTTAAGTTTCTTGACAAAGACATAATGTTTTTGAAGATGAAGAATTGTGACGAGCCTCTACCAGACGAAGGTCCAGAAATTGGCTCTCAGTGGAAGATGGTTTTTGACAGTGCTGTTAATTCATATGGCAATGGAATCGGGGAAATCATTACAACTCCTCACCGTTCTTACATATCGTTCACCGCCCGATTAACGTTCTCCTGCACCAATAATGAAGCTGAATATGAAGCATGCATCATGGGTATAGAAGAAGCTATTGATTTGAGAATCAAGAATCTTAATGTATATGGTGATTCAGCTTTAGTTGTCAATCAGATCAAAGGAGAGTGGGAAACCCGTCAACCCAACCTGGTGCCTTATATGAATTATGCAAGAAGATTACTGCCTTTCTTTGAAATGGTAGAATTTCATCATATGCCGAGAGATGAGAATCAGATGGCAGACGCTTTGGCAACATTATCATCGATGTATAAAGTGAATTACTGGAATGAAGCTCCAATTTTCACTATCATACGCCTTGATAGGCCAACTTTCATATTTGCAGTAGAAGAAGCATCAGATGGGAAGCCTTGGTATTTTGATATCAGAAATTTCCTCAAGAATCAAGAATATCCTCCTGGGGCATCAAGTAGAGATAAGAAGACTCTGAGGAGGTTGTCGGGAAACTTTAACCTGAACAATGATGATGTGTTGTACAAAAGAAATTTCGACATGGTATTGCTGCATTGTATGGACGAAAAGAAAGCAAGTTTGCTAATGGAAGAGGTCCACGAAGGTTCTTTTGGTGCACATGCTGGTGGACATGCGATGTCTAGAAAGTTGTTGAAAGCAGGGTATTATTGGATGACTATGGAATCTGATTGTTTTAAGTATGCTAGGAAGTGCCATAAATGTCAAATTTATGCTGACAAAATGCATGTGCCGCCAAGTCCTCTGAATTTTTTGACATCTCCTTGGCCCTTTGCAGTGTGGGGCATCGACATGATTCTCAAGCTTGAACCAACCGCCTCCAATGAGCATCGCTTTATCTTAGTGGCCATCGATTATTTCACCAAGTGGGCGGAAGCAGCTTCATTTGCCAATGTGACCAGATAGGTAGTTGCTCGCTTTATCAAGAAGGACATCATCTGCCGATATGGAGTGCAAGAACGAATAATTACTGACAATGGTTCGAATTTGAACAATAAGATGATGAAAGAATTGCGCCATAGTTTTAAGATTGAACACCACAACTCTTCTTCGTACCGTTCGAAGATGAAAGGTTTTGTCGAGGTAGCTAATAAGAAAATCAAGAGGATTGTATAGAAAATGGTGGTGACTTACAAAGATTGGAACGAGATGTTGCTCTTTGCTTTACATGGTTATCGTACTTCAATACATACGTCGACTGGGGAAACTCCTTTCTCGTTGGTGTATGGTATGGAAGCGTTCCTACTATTAGAAGTCGAGATTCGTTCTCTAAGGGTATTGGTTGATGTGAATCTTGATGAAGAAGAATGGGAGAAGGCTAGGTTGAATCAACTTAGTCTAATTGATGAAAAGAGATTGGCAGCTATCACCCATGGCCGGTTGTATCAAAGCAGGATGAAGAAGGCATTTGACTAGAAGGTGCGCCCTCGACATTTTCAGGCAGGTGACTTAGTACTGAAGAGGATCCTCCCTCCACAAACGGATCACAGGGGCAAATGGACTCCCAACTACGAAGGTCCATATGTAGTAAGGAAAATTTTCTCTGGAGGAGCTTTATTACTATCAACCATGGACGGTGAAGATTTTACGTCCCCTATGAACGTGGACGTAGTCAAAAAATACTTTGCTTAAAAGAGACCCGCTAACCATAAAAAGAAAGGTCCAGGAAAAAATGGGGCATCCTGGAGAACCATAAAAAGAAAAGGTTCGGGCAAAAATTAGGGATAAAAAAAATGAATAAACCCGCGAAGTTGAAAACCTGAAAAGGCAACTTTGGGAAAAATAGGTATCTCGGTGGATCGAAAACCCGCAAGGATGATTCAGGAAAAAGTTAGGGATTTAAAAGCAAATGACTATGGTCCGCGTCAGACCCATGAGCATAGTTGGATTCTTGGAGGACCCGAGGGTTAATAAGTTAGTCTCTTCAGAAAGCGAAACATTGGTGAAGAATCGAAGTCATGCGAGTCATAGTTGAATCCATACATGGTGGTTGTCTGTTTCCATATTGCCGACATTTATATATCTTTTGCATTTGTACATTTTGCGCGATTTCCTCTTTTCAGGAGTTGCAATTTTCCTATTTACGGGCCTTTTAATCAATGAAGTATTTTCCACAAAGAGCTTTCTCTTTTTGTTTTTATGTTTACTATTTTATTTGCGAAAAGACGTCTGATATTTTTGATAAACTTTGCATACAAAAACTTTTGGGGTTTTGACTAATCATGATTAAAATGATGATTTATTTGAATGATGTCACGGACGATGACCGAAATAGCCGTTGTTGCATACAAGACACGTTATTTATTTGTCACTGTAGGATTCACTCCACCAAGAACTGTTTCCAAGTCATAAGTGTCTCACCAATAGTAGGGTGCAGTTATCCCCAACAGGTTAAGATTGAGATTATTCCTCAACAGCAGGTCAAGTTCAGTGTTGTTCCCCGACAGGTTCTATGTCATTGACTTCTCTCCCCAAGTTGGGATTAATGATGATTCCCTCGACGAGTGTTTCGGAAGTGGTAGGCATTTGCAGTAGAGTCCATTAGTCATTGGTTTTCTTCAGAGTGAGATCTTAGGGACAACTTCTCGGCAGATGTTATTCTCAATCCTAGAAAATTGGAATTGTCCCCAGTAGAGTTCTATTCAGGTAGGTCATTCAGGGCATATTCCTCAGCAAGTTTGCTTGCCGGCACCTTCTCTCGGTGGTGATCCTTTGCATTTTCATTTTGCATAGCATCCTCCCAAACACGTAGCATTTCCATCTCGTATGGAGCATTACGCCATATTCAAACATATGCATACGAAGCATAAGCCAGGTTTGTTACTTTTGTTGCCAGACATCTCTCCAGCAGATCACGGCGTAATTCATGAGCCTTTGTGGCACCAGACCCCGGTGGGTGTCTTCATCTTATCTTTTGCTCCCTGTTGCACCCCAAAATTTGACCAACTTATTTCACCTGATTTTATGTTTCATAGCTCTAGCATTTGCATATTAGGTCCTATTAGGTCATGTACATAATTCATTCATCTGCATAGCATAGCATGGGCAAGCCATCCAACAAGGGACCGAGTGCCATTCTTATCTCTATGAGCCTATCAAGAGGTTCTTATTCAAAATTTAAGCCTATGCAAGTCATCAGAAAGGAATTGAAGCTTGAGAAGTTAGTGGACCAATCAGTGGGTTTTTCTCCTATCTTGAGGGGGTTTGAAGACTATCAAAGAGATTGTGGGCTATGAATTGAGGGCATGGAATGTATATAGACATCATGGAAGACCTAGAGGGTCATTTTTAGAGTGAGACAAGTCATTGATGTGATTACAAGAACTACAGTTGAAGACAGTCAATTAGGGTTTCATCTGGGTCAACCCTAGGTCAACCCTAGGTCAAATACTTGATTGAAGGGACATCAAGGCCTGTTTGAAGAATGGGGGGATCCATCATTTGATATGTGGATATGGATATGGTGTTGTGCCAAGGATAAATCAAAATAAATCAAGAAGAAGAGAAGTTTCTAAATTAGGGTTTTAGTGTAAAATCCCCTGATTTAAAGCAAACTTCCAAGCAGAATAATTCAAGATACAAGTCTCTAATCGATCTTTGGCCAACATGGAACTTGTAGATTATCTCAAGACCTTTAATTTGAGTGGTGGAAGGCATCAAGGAGATTTGTATAACTCAAGTTATGGTTCTTGCAAGTTACAGGTCATCAGAGGCATCTGAAATTTGTCTGTGAAAGTTACTTGACTTCCCAGCAACTTTTTCCCCATAAGGAGTTTTCAAATGGATTTTTGGCAAACATCAAAGTTGTTCCTCATAATCTTAGCTTTCTATAAAGGTATGGTATGCCTCAATCTGATTTGTGGAGCTCTACTTATGATCTTGACAAGCCAAGGGCATTTTGGGCATTTGGAGGTTACAAGTCATTTCAAGCATAAGGCCATATCTCCTACTTCCAAGCTTCAAATGGAAAAATCTTCAACATCAAAATTGCTTAGAATAATGTTTTAAGGCTAGTAAGGAGGTCATGAGATGTTAAAAATGCTTGTATCAAAAAGTGATAAAAATGGCCTAAAAAAGGGGAATAAGTCAAATAAAGTGGTGAAAAAAAATCAAATTTTGGGTTAGAGGTCACAAACAAGCCATATGACATACCAATTTGAATGTAAAATGCATTTTAAAGACAATGGCATTGGCACATTTTTGAATTGAGCAATAATTTCATGACTTGCTTTGTAAAAGTGGTTACTTGAAATGTAAGTCACTAATCCAAACCACTTAACAAGGCATTTGGAAGGCTATTTTGGTTGGAAACTTCCAAGGGAAGATACATGAACAATCTAGAAATTTCCAAGGGAAGATATATGAATAATCTAGAAAGTTCCAAGGGAAATGGATTTTATTATTTTGGGCTTGGACTTCATTTCTAGAATATTCCAATCATCTCTATAAATGTTTAGAAACTCATTTGAAGCAAGGTTGGTGATTGATTGGAGTTGGATTGGAAGAGAGCATATCAATTTTCAAGAGAGAAAATCAAGTGGTGATTCTTCATTCAAGGCGATTTCAGTTCGATTCGAAGATTGTAACACTTTCCTTGCATATTGTTGAACAAATTTGAAGCTTTCGGATGTACAAAAAGAGCCGAAGATACTCCGTTTCGAAGCTTTGATCAAGGTATGTAAACCTTCACTTTCCCATGGATTTAGGATGAGATAATTATAAATTCTCATGCGGTTAGGATCATGAACACCTATGGATGATTTTAGGATTGTTAATTTGGAGATTTTCTTCATTCCCTTTTTCTTTTTATTTTTCTGTTTTGAGGCCTGTTTGCTTTTATTACGTCAAAAATAGTAAAAATGTTCAAGAAATTATGAAAATTTTTTCTACATATTTTGATTATCTTAAGAAATTTTAGGCGCTGAGTTTGCATTTTTTAGATTTTTTTTGATTTTGTTATGATTTTTCTTTCATGCTAATATCCATTGGTGTACATAACTGTTCATCTGTTTTGTTTAATTTTTTTCTCTTTAATGCTTCATAATTTTGAGCTGATTTTGGGATATGTTTTAGACGATATGCATAGGGTTCCCCAGAAATTTTATTGTAATTTCTAGACGATTATAAGTTTAGTTTTGAATCCGCTTTTTAGAGCCATCGCCATCTGAATGTTCCCTGGACACTTTATAGGTTTTCCTTTAGAAAGTGACCTTAACTTTAGATTTTGGTTTTAATTTTTTTACCATAGATTTCTAACATCTTCAGGATATTTTGTAATTTTTCTTAGATTTTTGTGGATTGTTTTCCCATTTCTTTTGCATTTTAAATTCTGATGAGTATTTTGCATGATGTTTGCTTTGCATATTTGATACCGCTGTTCTGTAGAATTTTGTTCTCTCAATTGGTGATGATTCTTGCTTAGATCTTTTGGTATATTGTAGCTAGGACTCGCATGTTCCCTTAGGAATTTTTGTAGATTTTCTAGATGTAATTTGGTTCTGTTTTAGGGTTGTTGATTAGGACCTTCCCAATTGATGGTTAACCTTGACCCCTTGCATGTTAGGAATTGTTTAGACCCCTTAGAAATTGATATAGGGTTTGATCTTTGATCTTGATAATATAGATATTAATATACTTTAGGGTTTCCCTTAGGATAATGTGATAAAACTTTAGAATAAAAATGGTAGTAAAAAAATGTTGAAATAGATATGGTGTAATAAAAAACTTAGAATAATTAGGGTTTTGAACATAACATAGGTGCAACAAAACAATTTCTTTTTGGGCTTTTTAGGTTGAATTAGAAGATGGGACTATAGGGGTATTATGGGTAACTGTAGTAGATCCCTTAGCATAAATATTAGAATTTCCCCTATTATATTAATATATTTAGTATATTTTTGTAATTTGTTTGATTGTATGGTGTGCCCGTTTTGGGGTTATTGCTTGTTATTTGGGCTTGTTGGGCTTGCTTGGGGTTTGGGCTTGGCTTGAAGACCATGGATGGTGAAGCATTGAAGACAAAGACAAAGTCAAGGATTGAATAACAAGTTCAAGAGTTGATGAAAATTGTAGCTTGCTTGTACCTGTTGAAGATCACAGGAACTAGGAGCTAGGTAGAGCTTAGAGTAGAAATTTGATTCTTAAACATGGATGGCTTTGTTTGCCTCCATCCCTCTCTATGATTCAGAGTCTCTCTAGGATACTCACCCCCTTCCTTTGGAAGAGTTGGTGACAGTATCTAAGAGATAGAACTCTTGAGAGAAACATTCTACATTTTGTTAACAGTCTGTTTGCCACCTTTGGTGGTCAACTAAATGTTTAACATCTCAATTCATCCTATTAATTGTTCCTCATCCTGGAGAGTTTGATTTGAAGAAAAGCCATGAAAGATTAAAGATGGAAGTCATTGTTTGAAGATTGTGCTGTTGAAGTTGTGCATGTGACTGCTGCTGTTTGAAGCCCTGCTGCTTGAAGCTGTGGAAGATGATTACTGTTAGAGTTTTTCTCCTTGAAGATAGATGCTTGATGGAAGCTTGTTGATGAAGACTTTGCTTGAAGATGTTGATGGAGCTTGCTGTGTAGAGTTGCTGTTTCCGGTTTGTTTTTTGTTGTTTAGAAGCTTTTGATGTATTGTTTGCCAATTAATCTGTTAGGTTGAAAGTGAATTTTGTTCGCTTTTGCCTGTTGTTTTAAAGGTTCGAGGAAGAGCAGGACTCCCTTGCCTAGCTTTTACTACTGCATTCATGCATTTTACTGCTTTACTGTATATATGCTGTTGTTTTTCCATTTATCCTCTTAGGATCTCTGTTTCTCTCTGCGCAAGAGAGAAATATGACAGACATTAGGTTCTTATCCATGCATGACAACATTAGGTTAGATTTTGATTCCCTTTTTTAAACCATAGGTTAGATTTGCTGTTTCTCTTCTTTCTCAAAACAATCAGAAAAACACAATAAACATTTCAAACATCAATAAAAAATAGTTCTTGCGTAAAAGACTGTAAACCAATCAAAAAACGTCATTTTTGTCCGCTTGGACCCATAATCAGGAGAAAACCTTTTTCAGAAGGATAAAAACAATCAAGACAGACTTGTGTCGTATGTGGCCCGAACTACATTTGCTCTGATCTTTCATGTTGTATGGAAGTACGTAGGCATATGATGCGATATCCTAGCGAGCAACCTTCCCCTCCTTTCCCGTAGGTAGGCGAACTACGTTGACTCTGATTTCTCGTTCCAGAAGGGAATACGTAGGCATAAAGTGCGATACTTTGCCGAGTCATTTTATTTTCTTTTAAACCCCAGACATGTAGAATAGATAGAATAACAATTTGTACCAAAAAACAAGCGTGGATCCCGTCGAGTACGACGGACGTGAGGGGTGCTAATACCTTCCCCTTGCGTAACCGACTCCCGAATCCAGGATTTGGTTGCGATGACGATTCCTTTCCCGTCTTTGCGGTAGGTTTACTTCGAGCGTTTCCTTTCCCTCTGTTGGGATAAATAACGCACGGTGGCGACTCTTCTGTTCAGCCGGCGCCGATTTTCGCAGTAGCGACAGCTGGCGACTCTGCTGGGGATCCAACGTCCCCTGGCTGCTAAGGACTGCGATAGTTCCTTATGCATTTAGGATCCAACGTCCCTTAAGCGAGTCAATCCTAACGTTTGTTTTCCCGTCGAGGAATTTGTATGGATTTACATTTATGTCATTTACCTTCAGCACTATATTATTGATTATTGTTGTTATTGGGGGTTGTGACAGGTGTTCTATTATTGAGAGATAAGCCGAACCTGGGCTTGAGTGTACTTAAAATTAGAGTGGAAAGTAGCGCGCGCCCACTTGCTTTGCAGGTCTTGGTGTCCCGCAAAATTCACACTCAGACGAGGTTCCTCTGGTTGGCCTCCTGTCCCACCCTTTGGGTGGCGTGGGTTGCTGGTTAGTTGAATTGTCGACTCTGGGAACCGATCAATTGGAAGTTGGCTAAGTGAGGCCTCTTCAGGATTTGATGATGCCACTCCTTCTAGGAATCGTATCGTCAACCCTGAAAGTCTGTGATGCCGACGACCGCATAGGATGCCATACCATTGTCAGTTATTAGGACACCTACCTGGGAGAGGGTTTTGGGACTATGCAGGTAACTAGACCTCTAGATACCGGTTTGTTTCTTGATTTGAGATTCAGGATATTTATGGACAGTTGAGGGGTCTATCAGAGACCGGGATTGGAGCTTCGTATTGGGTCTGTCTAAGACCAGGGTTGAGGATTTCTGGATGGTCTGTTTGAGACTTATGATGTGGTTTGGGCTTCTTAGCCATGGCACCTAGTTCCCTTGTTGCATCTATTTGCATTGCATTGTTGCATAACCATTATCATGTGCATTTCATTAACGTGTGTCTGTGCTGCAGGTGCATTTGCATTTTCCCTGATTCTAGCGTACGGATTTCTGATTATTGATCATGGCTAGCTTGAGAAGGACAGTTGCATACAAATTACCAACCCCTGATGTTATTCCCCTGATTGGTTTGATTTCCCTTGCTGATGAGGATGTCCAGAGAAGCTTCAGGATGAGTTACGGAAGACTGTTGAGGTTGGTTCGTATACCAACTGAGGTTGAGCTGGATGGGCTGTATACATTGATGCAATTTTATGACCCTGCCTTGAGATGCTTCACTTTCAAGGACTTTATTTTGGGGCCCACCTTGGAAGAGTATGCAGAGTTTGTTGAGCTGCCCGTGCAGAATAAGGTTCCTTTCATTCACTTTGACGCTAAGCCTAGGTTGGAAGACTTAGCAAAGGCTTTACACTTGGACGCTTCTGAGCTATTGGTGACTTCTTCGCGCGGGGTTCTAGGCTTCTCCCTCTAGTTCCTGATTGGTAAAGCCCAGTAATACGCCAAGAGTGGATGGTGGATAGTCTTTAATGCTGTGTTGGCTCTGTGCATCTATGGGATAGTACTGTTTCCCAACATCCCAGATTTTGTGGACTTTGACGCCTTTCATTTGTTTGCCGCTGGCAACCCTGTACCCACATTGCTCGGGGATTTCTACCATTCGTTGCATTACAAGAATGAAAAGAGGAGACGGAAGAGTGTTCACTTTTGTGTGCCATTGCTGAGCATATGGTTTGAGAGCCACCTTCCTAAGAAAAAACCTTTGGTGGAGGTTGCAGATACAGCTGACTGGCCGAAGCGCCTGATGAGACTCTCTTCTGAAAACTTTGATTGGTTTGACAGGGATTTGCTAGGGTCTGAGGTGATTTTCAGTTGCTCTGGATATCCAAACGTGCCTTTGATAGGAAGGAAAGGATGCATCAATTATAATCCATCTCTGTTTGTTCGCCAATTTGGATATGCATTGAAGGATCCACCTAGGGAGGAAGAAGTACAGGAATCTCTGTACTTCACTGGTGATGTGAACAGAGAATTATTAGCCCAACTTCAGCATGCTTGGATACGCATCAACAGGAGAGGGAAACCACTATTGGGAAAGAACGATAGTCATGCTTACGCACCGTACAAAGCCTGGGTACAAGAAAGAGCAAAACAATTGCTAATGCCGTTTCCAGCTGTACCAGTCCATGTTCCTGTTCCAGTAGAGGAACCAACCACCGTTACCATGGAAGTATATGAGCAAGTTGTAAAAGAGAAGGAAGCCTTGTTGTTGGCTAATGAAGAATTAGAGAAAGAACTGGCTCAGCTTAGAAGAGAGAAGAATGAAGCTGCATACTCTCTCCAACAACAGACTTAAACAGTAGCTTCGCTGAATGCTAAGCTGGTTGTAGAGAAACAAAAACGGGAGCGTCTGGGAAAGGATTTCAAGAGTTCACATGATATGCTTGAATCAAAGAAAATGGCACTAGACATAGCTTATCGAGAAATCTCTTCCTTCAGCAAAACGTGGAATGCCACGCTGACCAATAACAAGGAAAGGGAGGACAAACTAAAGTAGCAGATTTCTGACTTGGAACACCAGCTGAAGACTAGCAAGCTCAAGTATGAAGAGGAAGTTATGGCTAGATGGGCTCTTCAGGACGCATTGAATGAGGTAGCCAAACGCAATAAAGAAGCTCGTTCCCAGAAGAGAAATGTTGATGATTACTTTGGGGACGATGAATGGGAAGAATCTATCGAGGATTTGAAGCGTGTGATCAGGCGGGGTGACGCATTGATTGAAGGATTGCTTGCTCAGCCGGACCATCCAAAGACCAAAAGGCTATTGAAGGAGTACAGGGGCTACGAACCTACTTGACTTGATTTGTATATTGTTGTTTTGAGCTGACCATCACCAGGCCTGTTGGTTGGGGTCATGCCTTTTATTGTACTACCTCACATTGATGTATAACTTTGCTCGATCAGCTATATACAAGTTGTTCCGTCTTCTGTGGATGATTATCAGCCAATTATCACCGCACTGTCACGGCACGACACGACACAGAGCACATGGCACTAGAGTTGGGGAAATAATACGCCCTAACGCACAGACACATATTGCATTGCATGTGCATACATATTGCATTTATCAGCTAACTATTGAAACTGTATCTCATCTTCTGCATCTCGACAGGTTTACAGAATTGCATGTCAACGTCCTCATCGGTATCCCACTCGCACAAACTGTAAGAAGATTATGGATCAAGTACAGCAAGAGATGCAGGAGATGCGGGAGAGGCTCACACAGTTCATGCAGACTATGGAAACGGTTATGAAGGGGCAGGAAAACCTGCAGACTCTGGTGTTACCGCTATTGGCAAAGGCAAATGGAGGTGGTAACGAGGACCACCACTCTGTACAAGTTGAGACTATTCATGAAGGCAGTGTGCATACTCCTCATCCTGTAGTGAACCCTCCTGTGGTAAATGTGCCGGGCGCGAATGCGTACAACGGGGCTGGAACCGGAAATGGTAACAATGGAGTTGGAAATGAAGTTGTTGTTAATAATGTTGGACTCAAGGATGCCAATCTGGGGGGCGTCAATAATAACGGAGATTATGGTTTCGGAAACGCGGGTTTCGGATACAATGAGCAAGGCTTTGGCTATGGTGGTCAGGATGGCAGGTTTGGCTTTAGATACGACAGTGCTGGTATGGTTAACCAAGGTTATGGAGGAATGGCTAATAATGGTAACGGAACTGGATTCGTTAATAATGGGTATGGACCGGCTGGTATCAATCAGGGATACGGAATTAGAGGTCAAGGACCAATGATGAATCAGAATGTATTTGGCCGCAATCAAGGGTATGATGGCTTTGGCAATGAAAATGTCAACTGGAACGAAGATCAGCAGGAAGATGCATTCTCTGGTAGAGGTTTTGACGGTCCTGTAGACAACACGCAGCGAATTAAGATGCTCGAGGAGCAGATGAAAGGTGTTGTGAATCAAAGTGCTTCTGGTTTGGACATGACCATGATGGGACTGGTACCCGGTCTGAGGGTACCTTTGAAATTTAAGGCTCCAACTTTTGACAAGTACAAGGGAGATACTTGCCCCAAGGTTCATGTGCGGTCGTACTATAGAAGAATGTCGGCTTATTCGAATGACGAAAGAATGCTGATGCATTTCTTTCAGGACAGTTTGTCTGGTCCTTCTCTTGAATCGTACATGGGGTTAGAGCCTACCCAGATAAAGACTTGGAAACAGTTGGCCGACGCATTTGTGGCGCATTATAAATACAATAGTGACTTGGCCCCGAATCGGATCCAGTTACAGGGTTTGTCCCAAAAGAAAGATGAAACCTTCAAGGAATACGCGCAGAGATGGCGCGATATGGCCGCACGAGTTCATCCTCCGCTGGGTGACAAAGAGATGAATGATATGTTCGTAGGGACATTTACTGGTGTGTTTTATGATAAGCTGTTCCATACTTCCTTGGGTAGTTTCTCGGACCTAGTCTTGATGGGTGAGAAAATCAAAAGTAATATTAAAGTGGGCATATTCCGCACTGAGGAATCCACTTCATCGGGAAATAAAAAAAAAGGTTATGGTGGTCGCCGTCAGGGTGACACGAGTGCAGTATTCGGAGGCCGAGGTAGAGGACGTAATCAGTACAATCATCCGCAACAGGTGGCAAGTGTCTCAATTCCATTCCCTCAGCAATCAGTACCGTTACAACAGATACCGCCGCAACAACAACCACAGCAGCAGCAGAGACCTAACCAGGGTCAAAGGAGATTTCTTAACACGAGGCTGAAGAGGGTTTTTGATGTACCTCCTTATACATATGCGGAATTGCTTCAAACATTGCTGGGTTTGAATTTAGTAGAAAAGAGGACCATGGCGCCAATGACGGGTACCCCTCCATTTGGCTTTGATACGAATAAGAAATGCGAGTTTCACTCCGGAGCTCCTGGCCACGACATAAAGACGTGTCATGCCTTCAAGCATGTGGTACAAGATCTGCTAGATAGCAAAGCCATCAACTTCGGGCAAGCTGGCCCAAATATCTTGAATTCACCTATGCCCAACCATGGGGCAAATGCTGTGTTGACAGAGGAAGAGCTGAATTTGGTATTGAGTGTCGATGCGCTCAAGACTCCACTGTGCGAGGTTAAAAGCAGATTGTTGAGAGGAGGTGTTCATCCGGGCTGTGATGAGTATTGTCTGGATTGCTGGGCTCAAGATGGGGGCTGCATTGAGTTGAAAAGAGGTATTCAGGCTTTGATGGACGAGGGTAGATTACAGTTTGACAGCACAACCGTTGAGAAACCTGCGGAGGTTATGATGGATGAGGTTAATGATGTAGCGATGGTGACTATCCCACGAAAGACGATTACTATAACGGCGCCAGCCAGGCGGCCAACGATCACCATCACAAAAACGGGGCCTGTCCCGTATGAAAATACTAAAGCCGTACCCTGGACCTACGGGTTGGAAGCTTACTGCAATGGCAAGAAGATAGAATTGAATAAGCAACCAGCTGAAGTTGTTGACAACGTTGTTGGAACTGGTGGGATGACTCGAAGTGGAAGGATCTTTGTGTCACCAGAGGTAGAAGCTCAGTGTTTGGCTCGAGGAAAAGAAAAAGTGAACGAGGGTATACCTGTACAGAGAAATGAGAAGGAAATGTCACTGAAGGACGTAGAGGAGTTTATGCGCCTAATTAGAAAAAGCGACTACAAGATTGTCGAGCACTTGCAACAAACACCATCGAAGATATCCATACTATCATTGTTTTTATGCTCCGAAGCACATCGGAATGCATTGTTGAAGATTTTGGATACTTCATTCGTACCTCAGGATGTGTTTGTCAACCAGTTGGAGGGGGTACTGGCCCATGTGAACGCCGGTCATAGTTTGGGATTCACTGATTTTGATTTGACCCCAAGGGGGAGAGAACACAACATGGCGCTGCATGTTTCTGTTGAATGTCGGGGAACGGTTATGTCCCACGTATTGGTAGATACAGGATCTTCTTTGAATGTACTTCCCAAAAAGGCCATGATGAAGCTAGACATCCGGGGAATCATCTGTACACCGAGTGATTTGGTGGTTCGGGCATTTGACGGCACCCGAAGATCGGTGTTTGGATCGATAACGTTACCCTTGCAAGTGGGACCAGAGGTATTTGAAACGGAGTTTTACATTATGGACATTCACCCCGCGTACAGTTGCTTATTAGGACGCCCGTGGATACATGGTGTTGGGGCAGTTACCTCTACTTTGCACCAGAAATTGAAGTATATGGTGGGTGACAGTGTCGTTACCGTCTGTGGAGAGGAGGATATCTTGGTGAGTCACTTGTCCTCATTCAAATACATCGAGGTTGATGGTGAAATTCATGAGACGCCCTGCCAGGGGTTTGAAAGTTTGAAAATCAAGGATAAAGCTCTAGTCGTCAGTAAAGAACCGAAAGTGGCTGTATCCTCATACAAAGAAGCGCAGGCTTTAGTGCAAGCAGGAGAGACGAAGGGTTGGGGCCGTGTACTAGACATACCTGTGAAGCTGGACAGGTTCGGACTGGGTTATCAGCCGTCATCATCAGCGCCCATTGCAAGGGCACCAAAATTCAAAGGGCCAGTGACGATCACGTCCAGTGGGGTTCGTTTTGAAGCCATTAATGTTGTCTCCGATTCAGAGGAGGGGAATAGTGACTGTGACATGGATGCTTGGATCCAGCCAAGCGTGCCGGGGCAAGGGCTATGCAACTGGTCAATTCAGGAATTTGTTCCCGTGACTACAAAACAGTAATTTCTTTGTTTTTCAATTGTTGAATAACCTGGTGTCCTGCCCGGGACATCGTGACTTTGCTTAGGGTTACTCTTTTATGTACATTGCGATGTTTAGACCATTAAATAAAAAGGCGTTTTTTGTTGCATGCAAATATTGTGCTCTCTGTCTTTCCTGTTTTTGTTTTACAATAAAATGGCAACGTGGTTACTCGCTTTATGCACATTTTGAAGCATTTAACCATTCCTTTTGCAGGATAATATTTTCAAATGACATCATTGAACCGCCTATGACTCATTTCGACTTTGAGCACTCGGTATTTCAGGCCGAAGAAGAGATTGTTGAAGATGGCGACGTTCAAGAAGAGTTGTCTTGGTTGGTAAAGCAAGAAGAACGAATCATTCTGCCTCATGAGGAGGTCATTGAAATTATTAACCTGGGGTCAGAAGGGGTTGAAAGGAACATCCGTATAGGAGCCGCGCTGCAGAGCGAAGTCAAGCAAAGATTGGTTGAGATGCTCAGAGAGTACAGTGATGTATTCGCTTGGTCGTACGAAGACATGCCTGGGCTGGACACGGATATGGTTGTGCACCGTTTGCCACTAAAAGAAGAATGCCCGCCGGTTAAGCAGAAGCTTCGCAGAACTAGGCCTGATATGGCAGTGAAAATTAAGGAGGAGGTTCAAAAGCAGTGGGACGCAGGGTTCCTGGCTATTACGAAATATCCCACTTGGGTCGCAAATATTGTTCCAGTGCCGAAAAAGGACGGTAAAGTCAAAATGTGCGTGGATTACCGTGATCTAAACAAAGCGAGCCCAAAAGACGATTTTCCACTTCCTCACATCGATGTGTTGGTTGACAATACTGCTCAGTTCTCTGTCTTTTCTTTTATGGACGGATTCTCGGGGTATAATCAGATCAAGATGGCACCCGAAGACATGGAGAAGACCACTTTCATAACACCGTGGGGAACATTTTGTTACAAAGTGATGCCCTTCGGACTGAAAAATGCTGGGGCAACATATCAAAGAGCGATGAGTACTCTCTTTCATGACATGATGCATAAAGAGATTGAAGTATATGTAGATGATATGATTGCCAAATCCCAGACGGAGGAAGAACATTTGGTAAATCTGCTGAAGCTATTCAAGAGGCTTAGGAAGTTCAGGTTGAGACTGAACCCTAATAAATGCACCTTCGGGGTGAGATCGAGTAAACTGCTGGGGTTTATCGTGAGCGAAAAAGGAATAGAGGTGGATCCTGCAAAGATCAAAGCAATACAAGAGATGCCAGCGCCTAAAACAGAAAAAGAAGTACGAGGATATTTAGGGAGACTGAACTACATTGCCAGGTTCATATCTCACCTGACAGCTACGTGTGAACCGTTATTCAAGCTGTTGAAAAAAGACCAGGCTGTAACATGGAATGAAAATTGTCAAAAGGCGTTCGATAAAATAAAACAGTATTTGCAGGAGCCTCCTATTTTGATACCTCCAGTGGCAGGGAGACCCTTAATTATGTACTTGACGGTTCTTGAGGGAAGCATGGGTTGTGTTCTCGGTCAACACGACGAGACAGGAAGAAAAGAGCATGTGATATACTACCTGAGTAAGAAGTTTACTGAATGTGAATCTCGATACTCAATGCTCGAAAAAACTTGTTGCGCGCTAGCCTGGGCCGCCAAGCGTTTGAGGCAATACATGCTGAACCGTACAACCATGCTCATTTTGAAGATGGATCCTATCAAATACGTATTTGAAAAGCAGGAATTATCGGGGAGAATTGCCCGTTGGCAGATGGTTTTGACCGAATACGACATCCAGTATGTCTCACAGAAGGCTATAAAGGGGAGTGTATTATCTGAGTATTTGGCAGAGCAGCCTATTGAGGACTACCAATCGATGAGGTTTGATTTTCCTGACAAGGATATCATGTACCTGAAGATGAAATATTGTGAAGAACCATTGTCGGACGAAGGACCAGAGTTGGGTTCAAAATGGCAGTTGATCTTTGACGGAGTTGTAAACTCCTATGGTAGCGAAATAGGGGCAATCATCACTACTCCACATGGGTTGCACATACCATTCACGGCTCGATTGACCTTTCCAGTTACCAATAATGAAGTCGAATACGAAGCTTGTATCATGGGGCTTGAAGAAGCCATTGATTTGCGAATCAAAAATCTGGATGTATATGGAGACTCAGCTCTGGTGGTGAATCAAATAAAAGGAGAATGGGAGACACGTCATCCCAATTTGATACCGTACATGAATTACGCGAGGAGATTGTTGCCCTTCTTTGACAAGGTTGAATTGCATCATGTACCGCGAGCAGAGAATCAGATGGCTGACGCTCTGGCCACATTGTCTTCCATGTATAAAGTCAATTTCTGGAATGAGGCTCCCAGAATTGTTATCTCCCGGCGTGATAGACCCGCATTCGTATTTGCCATTGACGAAGCATCTGATGATAAACCCTGGTATTTTGACATCCATAATTTCCTGAAAAACAAAGAATATCCGGCTGGGGCATCCAGTCACGATCAGAAGACTCTCAGGAGATTGGCGGGTAATTTCTATCTGAATCCAGACGGTGTCCTATACAAGAGAAATCACGACTTGGTGCTACTACGTTGTGTAGACGAGAAAGAGGCGAAGCTGCTCATGGAGGAAATACATGAGGGTACATTTGGTACGCATGCTGGTGGGCATGCTATGACAAGGAAGCTGCTGCGGGCAGGTTATTATTGGCTAACTATGGAAACCGATTGTTTCAAGTTTGCGAAGAAGTGTCATAAGTGCCAGATCTATGCAGATAAGATCCATGTGCCTCCGAGTCCTCTGAACGTGATGTCGTCACCGTGGCCATTCTCAATGTGGGGAATCGACATGATTGGAAAGATCGAGCCGACGGCATCTAACGGACACGTTTCATTTTGGTAGCAATCGATTATTTTACCAAATGGGTGGAAGCGGCATCCTATGCAAAGGTGACCAAGCAGGTGGTAGCCAGGTTTATCAAGCGAGATATCATTTGCAGATATGGAATCCCCGAGCGGATAATTACCGACAACGGTTCGAACTTAAATAACAGAATGATGAAGGAGCTGTATCAGAGTTTTAAGATCGAGCATCACAACTCCTCCCCTTATCGACCCAAGATGAATGGCGCTGTTGAAGCGGCCAATAAGAACATAAAGAAGATTGTTCAGAAGATGGTGGTGACCTATAAGGACTGGCATGAGATGCTACCTTTTGCTTTGCACGGTTATCGTACGACGGTACGCACATCAACCGGGGCAACCCCGTTCTCGTTGGTATATGGAATGGAAGCAGTGTTACCACTGGAATTTGAGATTCCTTCCCTGAGGGTATTACGAGATGTCCAACTGGACGAGGCAGAATGGGTGAGAGACAGGTTGAACCAGCTGAGTTTAATGGATGAGAAGAGGTTAGCTTCTCTAGCATATGGTCGTTTGTACCAGAGCCGAATGAAGAAAGAGTATGATAAAAAGGTACATCCTCGGAGCTTTCAGACGGGCGACCTTGTGCTAAAGAGGATTCTCCCGCCACAGGCAGATCACAGGGGCAAGTGGACCCCCAACTACGAAGGGCCATACGTTGTCAGAAAAGTCTTTTCAGGAGGAGCATTGTTGTTGTCCACCATGGACGGTGAGGACTTTACATCGCCTGTGAATTCGGACGCAGTTAAAAAATACTTTGCTTGAAATTGACCCGCTGGACAAAAAAGGAGAGTCCAGGCAAAAATGGGGCATCCTGGCGAACCAAAAACAGAATAAAAGGTTCGGGCAAAATTTAGGGATAAAATTGAAAAAATGTACACCCGCGAAGTCGAAAACCTACACTGGGCGGCTTCGGCAAAAAAGGGTATCCCGGTGAATTGAAAACCCGTAAAGGGCGGTTCACGCAAAAGTTAGGGATTTGAAAAGCAAATGACTGCGGTCCGAATTTGATACTGCATTGCACATTGGTGCCGGAGAATACTTGAGGATTCGTTTATCAGATACAACCTCTTCGGAAAGTTGAATACCGGGAAAGCGCCAGAGTCAGGCGAGTCATAGGAGGATCAGCTCATGGTGTTTGTCTGCATCCCGTTGCCGACGTGTGTACATATTTGTGTTAGTATTTATGCTTCCTGTGCATACTTGTGTACTTGTTTGTGCGTAGCTACCTCTTTTCAGGAGTTACATCCAGTGTACAAAACTCCGCCTATTTAGAGGCCCTATCAATAAAACATGTTATTCAGTACTCGATATTTGTTCTTTATTGTTTTGTATGTGAAAAAACGCCGATTGTTTTGACAAAACTAGCATGTACATAACGGTGTTGGCCCTTGCCAATAATTGCTAAAACTTTGAATTGACTGAAATGATGTCACGAATGCTAACCCGAATAGATTCGGTTGTATGGACTTGTTTTGTCGCGTTTGTGCTATTTTGCAGGGTCCTTGCCTGTTTGAAGCAATCGAAAAAGAATTACTATGGCCTAGCCAGGGCATTGGATGAAAGATGTGATTACAGTTGATGTAAATCCCCACGCAGGCAATGTTCCCGGAAGTGGAAATGGCGCTCCCCTTTATTGAAGGACAAGATTAATTCCCCAGAAGAGTATCTTAATAGAGATGTCTCCGGCAAGGTGGTAATACCCACAGAATTGAGCATGTGTAGATGCAATCCCCAGTTGAGAAGGTTCTCAAGATGGATGACCAAGTCAAAATTGGTTCAGAAAGATGGTTTTTCTTTTTCCCCCGCAGGGTCAGTTATTTCCAACAAGAGTTGATAATCTCAAGATTGTGATTTGTATTCAGACAGTATGATTTCCTCCACAAGGACTTTCTATCCCGAGCAGAGTTGTTTAGCCTCAGAGTAGTGATTCCAGGTTGGCAGGCTGTGCTCAGACAGTGTACATTCCTCAAGGAAGATCCATTATCCCCAGTAGGGTCGTCTACTCTCTCCAGCAGAGGTTTCCTTCCCGATAGGATCCTTTATTCTCCCCCCAGCGGAGCCAGTTTTGTCTCCAAGAGAGTCGTTTCTTCCCCCCAGCGGAGTTCTCTCTATTCAGCAAGAATTTTCTTTCCTCCCAGTGGAAATTAAAGTTCAGATCTCTCCCCAGCAAAGTTGGTTGTATGTCGTGGCATTTATTTTGCCAGAATACTTCGTGATACCCGTTCACTCCCCAGCATGGTGTTATTTGTCCTCAACAACAAGGATTGGTGAAGCAAGCTCGTCAGATCTTATCCCCAGCAGCTTGAACCTGCATTTGCATCGACATATAGTGTCATATTTGCATCCAACAAATAAAACGCGTAGCATTTCCATATTGTATGGAGCATTACGCCATTATCAAACATACACATTTTGAAGCATAGATCAGGTTGATTGACTCTTTGCTTTCAGGTATTTTCTCAATAGGAGTATGGAGTTCTAAAGATCAGATGGTACTAGACAATCGAGGTCTCGCCCGGAGATGTGTGATGTAGTTCAGTTTATTGTTCCCCACAGAGTTGCCAATTGAGGCATTGTTGTACCCGGCCAGCGGGATGTTTTTTCAAGATTGTTGTGCATTGGCACGAGGTTTTCACGAAATCAAAATTCAGAGGTGGTCACTTGGTATTGACGCGAGTGTTTGACAGTTATTCTCGGAACATCCCCCAACGGAGTTAGTTACTGCAAAGAATAGGCAAAGAAGCTATGTCCGAGAAGAAGACATTCCTGTGTGATGGGCAGGAGTCAGAATTCCTGTGTGATGGGCAGAAGTCAAAGTTCCTGTGTGATGGGCAGACGAAGACATTCCTGTGTGATGGGCAGACGAAGACATTCCTGTGTGATGGGCAGAAGTCAAAGTTCCTGTGTGATGGGCAGACGAAGACATTCCTGTGTGATGGGCAGAAGTCAGAATTCCTGTGTGATGGGCAGAATTCAGAGTTCCTGTGTGATGGGCAGACGAAGACATTCCTGTGTGATGGGCAGAAGTCAAAGTTCCTGTGTGATGGGCAGACGAAGACATTCCTGTGTGATGGGCAGAAGTCAGAATTCCTGTGTGATGGGCAGAATTCAGAGTTCCTGTGTGATGGGCAGAAGTCAAAGTTCCTGTGTGATGGGCAGACGAAGACATTCCTGTGTGATGGGCAGAAGTCAGAATTCCTGTGTGATGGGCAGAATTCAGAGTTCCTGTGTGATGGGCAGACGAAGACGTTCCTGTGTGATGGGCAGACGAAGACGTTCCTGTGTGATGGGCAGATGAAGGTTTTTTTTTGTGTAATGGGCATATTAGGATTTTCAGTAAAGTGGATAGAAGTATGTTCGTGTGTCAGATAGGCGGATGACGATTTCTTTGCAGTTATACACAAAGGTGTGTTCCCGTTTCGGATAGGCGGATGAAGAGTTTGTGTGACATAAGCAAGAGGTGTGTTCCCGTTTCGAATAGGCGGATGATTTCCTCGTAGGGAGCATAGTATGTGTCCCATGACAAGATAGAGCTGCATTCTTACAAAAGTCTTCTTCCGGTGAAGCCACTAAGGATTGTTCCAGTATTGACAGAATAGTGATGAAGTCGGATCAGTAAAAAAAATTTCCCCCAAGTAGTGGTGTAGTTGTTTTGCAGTTGGAAAATTTATGGGTTTATTGGTATTCAACCGTTTCGTACCTCGATTGTCTGAAGGCTCCGGGCGTTTCACCCAGTCGGGTCCAAATCGTTTGAATAGGGGCAGCTGTTGCACCCCAAAATTTGACCAACTTATTTCACCTGATTTTATGTTTCATAGCTCTAGCATTTGCATATTAGGTCATATTAGGTCATGTACATAATTCATTCATCTGCATAGCATAGCATGGGCAAGCCATCCAACAAGGGACCGAGTGCCATTCTTATCTCTATGAGCCTATCAAGAGGTTCTTATTCAAAATTTAAGCCTATGCAAGTCATCAGAAAGGAATTGAAGCTTGAGAAGTTAATGGACCAATCAGTGGGTTTTTCTCCTATCTTGAGGGGGTTTGAAGACTATCAAAGAGATTGTGGGCTATGAATTGAGGGCATGGAATGTATATAGACATCATGGAAGACCTAGAGGGTCATTTTTAGAGTGAGACAAGTCATTGATGTGATTATAAGAACTACAGTTGAAGACAGTCAATTAGGGTTTCATTTGGGTCAACCCTAGGTCAACCCTAGGTCAAATACTTGATTGAAGGGACATCAAGGCCTGGTTGAAGAATGAGGGGATCCATCATTTGATATGTGGATATGGATGTGGTGTTGTGCCAAGGATAAATCAAAAGAAATCAAGAAGAAGAGAAGTTTTTAAATTAGGGTTTCAGTGTAAAATCCCCTGATTTAGGGCAAACTTCCAAGCAGAATAATTCAAGATACAAGTCTCTAATGGATCTTTGGCCAACATGGAACTTGTAGAGTATCTCAAGACCTTTAATTTGATTGGTGGAAGGAATCAAGGAGATTTGTAGAACTCAATTTATGGTTCTTGCAAGTTACAGGTCATCAGAGGCATCTGAAATTTGTCTGTGAACGTTACTTGACTTCCCAGCAACTTTTTCCCCATAAGGAGTTTTCAAATGGATTTTTGGCCAACATGAAAGTTGTTCCTCATAATCTTAGATTTCTAGAAAGGTATGTTATGCCTCAATCTGATTTGTGGAGCTCTACTTATGATCTTGACAAGCCAAGGGCATTTTGGGCATTTGGAGGTTATAAGTCATTTCAAGCATAAGGCCATATCTCCTACTTCCAAGCTTCAAATGGAAAAATCTTCAACATCAAACTTGCTTAGAATGATGTTTTAAGGCTAGTAGGGAGGTCATGAGATGTTAAAAAGGCTTGTATCAAAAAGTGATAAAAATGGCCTAAAAAAGGGGAATAAGTCAAATAAAGTGGTGAAAAAAAATCAAATTTTGGGTTAGAGGTCACAAACAAGCCATATGACATACCAATTTGATTGTAAAATGCATTTTAAAGATAATGGCATTGGCACATTTTTGAATTGAGCAATAATTTCATGACTTGCTTTGTAAAAGTGGTTACTTGAAATGTAAGTCACTAATCCAAACCACTTAACAAGGCATTTGGAAGGCTATTTTGGTTGGAAACTGTTGCGGTGGAAATAGGATCACAAACTATTAATGAGTTTGAATCGCAATTCAATTCACAACCGCTTTTTGATTTATCCGAAGGAAAAGGTCAAAAGAGGGAAAACCTATTTTTGCATCGTAAACACAATGCGGGGAAAGATATAGGGTTCGGGGGTTGGTTAAATTTAGGGAAGGTATTAGCACCCTAAACTTCTGTAGTACTCTACAGGAACCTTTTGTTCAGTTGTTTACTATTTGCTTTATTTATTTGCTTAAGGTATATGCACAAAGATTAAAAGTGAGAAAAGAGACCTAAGGGGTTAATTCTAAGTTTACTCGGCAAGACATCGCATCTTGTGCCTACGTATCCTTACGGGAGTGGAATCAGAGTAATCGTAGTTCCCCTCAATAGGGAGGTTAGAAACTTCTTGACTGTGGTCAAGGTCTCAAGGGGAATAAACGCATCTTAAGGACACGCTTACGTGGAGTGTAGAAACTCCAAATCTCTACGTTGAAATGTTAAGTTGTAATTAGGGTTAAATTAGGGATTCCACGGCGGGAAACCCTAAAATGAGCGCGACGGCTCTTTGACCTAATGCTAGGGGTAAAATTATAATTTTGCCTGCGGCGAGGCATTTGTGAAAATTAGGGTTTGTAGTTTGTAGTTTTGAGGATTTGAAATTGAATGTGTGAAGTTTTACGGACTATTGGCGCGGCGGCCAAACAGTTAGACCTAACCTTTGGATGTGTGCAATGTGACAGAAATAATGGTAAACGCGTGAGATAATTGAATCATGCAAACAGAGAGATAATGTCATAATTTAAACCATGCAAGCAGAAATTTAAAGGCAGAATTTAAAGAGCGATTGTTAAGTTCGCGAGGTTACATGGGAGGAGCAGATACAATATGATAATGAAATTTGAATTGAACAATAATAAAATAAAATAAATAACGGTTCTAGTTATTATTTAAAAAAAAGATTTTAGTTATTATTTTAAATTTATCTAAAAAAAAGTTTTTCTTAAAAATAATAGCTTTTCATATTAATTTGGAAAAGATGTTAATGTTATTTATTTTAAAAAACAGATTTTTATATTATAACAAGTTTTAATAAATTAATGATAACAATAATAATAATAATGGTAATAATAATGATAATAATGATAATAATAATAAATAATGATAATAATAATACTAATAATAATACTAATAATAATAATAATAATAATAATAATAATAATAATAATAATAATAATAATAATAATAATAATAATAAAGCAATAATGAATTTTAAATGTGCCAAATAACCCAACAATGTTGCTAACGCAGAAATGCGCTCATCGCAACCAGATCTAAATCGGACGAAACAAAATTTATCGCAAAGAAAAAGAAATTAAGCAAAAAATAGTATTATTGCTCACACAAAAATGCGATCATCGCAACCAGATCGAACTAACACAAATGTCACGCGTCATGCACACAAATGTGCAAACATCGTATCGACATAATTCGATCAAAAATTAATCTTATATATATAAACTCTAACAATTTAAAAATTATATATATATAAACGTAATAGTAATAGATAAAGAAAAAGAAATAACGGTAATAGATGAAGAAAAAGAAATAACGGTAAAAGATGAAGAAAAAGAAATAACGGTAAAAGATGAAGAAAAAGAAACAACAATAATAGATGAAGGAAAAGAAATAACGGTAAACGATGAAGAAAAAGAAACAATAGTAATGGATGAAGAAGAAAACTAAATAACGGCAAACGGCACTCACTCCTCTTAGGTTTTTTTCATTCTCCCCTTTTTTTCCAACAAGGCAACACATGTATATATAGGGAACAAATTAGGGTTAACACCAAATTGTCAATAATGTCCCTAAAGCCCATTTTAAAGCCCAAACTAAATAATTAGTTAAGAAAAAATAAAATTTAAATAATTTAAAATAATTAAAATAAACTTAAAATAAAAACTAATAATCCTATTGATTCCTAAAATCAAAAAGAACAAAATTTTTTTCAATATTTTTTATTTTATGATTTTTTGGATATTTTTATGAATAATTTAGAAAAAAGTGAAAAAAATAATATTTTAAAAAATGATTTAATTAAAATACGAAAATAATAATTAAATAATAATAAAAAACTATTTTTGTTATTTTTTTAATGAAAGATAGAAAAATTTAGAGTAAAAATAATAAAAAACAAAAAAAGTGATAAAGGTGAGATTCGAACTCTCAACCTCTCACACTCATAACTCCTTACACATGTCCTCCTGCCAATTGTGCCATTTTTACTTTTTAGAAAAAAAATGCATGCCATATGATATTTACCTGCAAAAAGTCAAACGACTACACAAATTTGTTAGTAATTGATTAAATGCAATAAAAATGCAATGAAATGCGACGACAAATCTTAGGGCAAAATTTGGGGTATTACAGAAACTTCCAAGGGAAGATACATGAACAATCTAGAAATTTCCAAGGGAAGATACATGAATAATCTAGAAAGTTCCAAGGGAAATGGATTTTATTATTTTGGGCTTGGGCTTCATTTCTAGAATATTCCAATCATCTCTATAAATGTTTAGAAACTCATTTGAAGCAAGGTTGGTGATTGATTGGAGTTGGATTGGAAGAGACCATATCAATTTTCAAGAGAGAAAATCAAGTGGCGATTCTTCATTCAAGGTGATTTCGGTTCGATTCGAAGATTGTAGCACTTTCCTTGCATATTGTTGAACGAATTTGAAGCTTTCGGAAGTACGAAAAGAGCCGAAGATACTCCGTTTCGAAGCTCCGATCAAGGTATGTAAACCTTCACTTTCCCATGGATTTAGGATGAGATAATTAGAAATTCTCATGCGGTTAGGATCATGAACACCTATGGATGATTTTAGGATTGTTAATTTGGAGATTTTCTTCATTCCCTTTTTCTTTTTATTTTTCTGTTTTGAGGCCTGTTTGCTTTTATTACGTCAAAAATAGTAAAAATGTTCAAGAAATTATGAAATTTTTTTCTACAGACCTTGATTATCTTAAGAAATTTAGGCGCTGAGTTTGCATTTTTTAGATTTTTTTTGATTTAGTTATGATTTTTCTTTCGTGCTAATATCCATTGGTGTACATAACTGTTCATCTGTTTTGTTTAATTTTGTTCTCTTTAATGCTTCATGATTTTAAGCTGATTTTTGGATATGTTTTAGATGATATGCATAGGGTTCCCCAGAAATTTTATTGGAATTTCTAGACGATTCTATGTTTAGTTTTGAACCCGCTTTTTAGAGCCATCGCCATCTGAATGTTCCCTGGACACTTTATAGGTTTTCCTTTAGAAAGTGACCTTAACTTTAGAGTTTGGTTTTAATTTTTTTACCATAGGTTTCTAACATCTTCAGGATATTGTATAATTTTTCTTAGATTTTTGTGGATTGTTTTCCAATTTCTTTTGCATTTTACATTCTGATGAGTATTTTGCATGATGTTTGCTTTGCATATTTGATACCGTTGTTTTGTAGAATTTTGTTCTCTCAATTTGTGATGATTCTTGCTTAAATCTTTTGGTAGATTGTAGCTAACACTCGCATGTTCCCTTAGGAATTTTTGTAGATTTTCTAGATGTAATTTGGTTCTGTTTTAGGGTTGTTGATTAGGACCTTCCCAATTGATGGTTAACCTTGACCCCTTGCATGTTATGAATTGTTTAGACCCCTTAGAAATTGATATAGGGTTTGATCTTCGATCTTGATAATATAGATATTAATATACTTTAGGGTTTCCCTTAGGATAATGTGATAAAACTTTAGAATAAAAATGGTAGTAAAAAAATGTTGAAATAGATATGGTGTAATAAAAAACTTAGAATAATTAGGGTTTTGAACATAACATAGGTGCAACAAAACAATTTCTTTTTGGGCTTTTTAGGTTGAATTAGAAGATGGGACTATAGGGGTATTATGGGTAAGTGTAGTAGATCCCTTAGAATAAATATTAGAATTTCCCCTATTATATTAATATATTTAGTATATTTTTGTAATTTGTTTGATTGTATGGTGTGCCCGTTTTGGGGTTATTGCTTGTTATTTGGGCTTGTTGGGCTTGCTTGGGGTTTGGGCTTGGCTTGAAGACCATGGATGGTGAAGCATTGAAGACAAAGACAAAGTCAAGGATTGAATAACAAGTTCAAGAGTTGATGAAAATTGTAGCTTGCTTGTACCTGTTGAAGATCACAGGAACTAGGAGCTAGGTAGAGCTTAGAGTAGAAATTTGATTCTTAAACATGGATGGCTTTGTTTGCCTCCATCCCTCTCTATGATTCAGAGTCTCTCTAGGATACTCACCCCCTTCCTTTGGAAGGCTTGGTGACAGTATCTAAGAGATAGAACTCTTGAGAGAAACATTCTACATTTTGTTAACAGTCTGTTTGCCACCTTTGGTGGTCAACTAACTGTTTAACATCTCAATTCATCCTATTAATTGTTCCTCATCCTGGAGAGTTTGATTTGAAGAAAAGCCATGAAAGATTAAAGATGGAAGTCATTGTTTGAAGATTGTGCTGTTGAAGCTGTGCATGTGACTGCTGCTGTTTGAAGCCCTGCTGCTTGAAGCTGTGGAAGATGATTACTGTTAGAGTTTTTCTCCTTGAAGATAGATGCTTGATGGAAGCTTGTTGATGAAGAATTTGCTTGAAGATGTTGATGGAGCTTGCTGTGTAGAGTTGCTGTTTCCGGTTTATTTTTTGCGGTTTAGAAGCTTTTGATGTATTGTTTGAGTTTCCGGGACTGTATTGTTTGCCAATTAATCTGTTAGGTTGAAAGTGAATTTTGTTCGCTTTTGCTTGTTGTTTTCAAGGTACGAGGAAGAGCAGGACTCCCTTGCCTAGCTTGTACTGCTGCATTCATGCATTTTACTGCTTTACTGTATATATGCTGTTGTTTTTCTGTTTATCCCCTTAGGATCTCTGTTTCTCTCTGCGCAAGAGAGAAATATGACAGACATTAGGTTCTTATCCATGCATGACAACATTAGGTTAGATTTTGATTCCCTTTTTTAAACCATAGGTTAGAGTTGATGTTTCTCTTCTTTCTCAAAACAATCAGAAAAACACAATAAACATTTCAAACATCAATAAAAAACAGTTCTTGCGTAAAAGACTGTAAACCAATCAAAAAACGTCATTTTTGTCCGCTTGGACCCATAATCAGGAGAAAACCTTTTTCAGAAGGATAAAAACAATCAAGACAGACTTGTGTCGTACGTGGCCCGAACTACGTTTGCTCTGATCTTTCATGCTGTATGGAAGTACGTAGGCATAGGATGCAATATCCTAGCGAGCAACCTTCCCCTCCTTTCCCGTAGGTAGGCGAACTACGTTGACTCTGATTTCTCGTTCCAGACGGGAATACGTAGGCATAAAGTGCGATACTTTGCCGAGTCATTTTATTTTCTTTTAAACCCCAGACCTGTAGAATAGATAGAATAACAATCCGTACCAGAAAACAAGCGTGGATCCCGTCGAGTACGACGGACGTGAGGGGTGCTAATACCTTCCCCTTGCGTAACCGACTCCCGAATCCAGGATTTGGTTGCGATGACCATTCCTTTCCCGTCTTTGCGGTAGGTTTACTTCGAGCGTTTCCTTTCCCTCTGTTGGGATAAATAACGCACGGTGGCGACTCTTCTGTTCAGCCGACGCCAATTTTCGCAGTAGCGACACTCCCCAACAGAGTTTGCTTGTTTAAGTTTCTCTTTCCCCAACGGATTTCTCTTTTCAGATTGTAAATCGGTCGATTCTACTTCCTGCCTATCCTGGATGTTATCCCAACTTTTGGTTGGTAGTCCATCATTTTGTGGATGTTATCCCGACTTTTGGTTGGTAGTCTTCTTTTGTTCCCCTGCGGAGTCGTTATCTCCACTTTTGGTTGGTAGTCTCCTTCCTTGGTGATCCTAACTTTTGGTTAGTAGCTTTTGTCCCGACTTTTGGTTGGTGGAGTTTTCTTCATTCCCCACAGAGTCGTTATCCCAACTTTTGGTTAGTAAAAGCCTCGTTTTTGGTCAAGTTCACGTTTAGTAGACATTTTAGCGATCCTAACTTTTGGTTAGTAGCTTTTGTTTCAACTTTTGGTCGATGATTTCTAACTTTTGGTTAGTAGCTTTTGTTCCTACTTTTGGTCGATCATTCTTAACTTTTGGTTAGCAGTTTTTGTTCCGACTTTTGGTCGATGATTCCTAACTTTTGGTTAGTAGCTTTTGTTCTGACATTTGGTCGATGATTCCTAACTTTTGGTTAGTAGCTTTTGTTCCGACTTTTGGCCGATGATTTCTGACTTTTGGTTAGTAGTTTTTGTTCCTACTTTTGGTTAGCTGTTTTTGTTCTGACTTTTGGTCGATGATTTCTAACTTTTGGTTAGCAGCTTCTGTTCTGACTTTTAGTCAATGATTTCTAACTTTTGATTAGCAGTTTTTGTTCTAACTTTTGGTTGATGATCTTAACTTTTGGTTAGTAGCTTGTTTCTCACAACTAGTAGATACAATCCCCTGGCAATCCTGACTTGGTTAGTATCCCTTGTTACCATTTTGATCGTTTGATGTTTCGGTCATCCCAACTCTTGGTTGGTACCTGCTGTTTTTTAGGTCCAGATTCGGTTGGCAAGCTCTATGATATACCATCCCGCAGGTTGCAAATTTCTGGATTCTTTTTGTGTTCAATCACCTTTTACCTTGAATGTTGAAAGCGGTTGCTTTTCATACCTTCAGGTCCAAGTCGATTGAATATGGGCAGCTGTAGCACCCCAAAATTTGCCCAACCTTTTCTTCTATCTTGGCGTATGTTTCATAGCATCTTGCATTAGCATTTATGCATAGCAATGGTTCTTGACAGGGGATAAAGATGTTTTATTTACTACTCAAGAGGGAAGCTCCATGTTCAAAGCTCAGGCAACGTTACAATTTTAAATCATCAAGTCTTCGTTATCATCAGAGTTGGTTTCAAAGTTTCTTGGGGAGAGAAAGTAGGTGTTTGGTTATTTCCTCCTATCTTGAGGATGATTAGAGGCACATGTGGCTATCTCCTTGGATGAGACATGGTTCAAGGGCTCAATGTACACCCTGAGGGTTCTCTATGGGGGTCATATGATTACACAAATCATTTGCAAGAACCTTAGTCAATGGATAAGGTGGTAGGGTTTCATCTGATAAAAAAAAGTCAAATGTGAATTTGAGAGAGCTCAAGGCTTGATTCTTGATCATTGAAGCCATGAGAGGTCATCCTAAGTCATCAAAAATGTTATGTTGAAGCTAGGTTAAGGAGATTCAAGAGTTCAAGAAGTTGCTAAATCAGGGTTTCAGATGATTCTAAGTGTAAAATCCCCTCTTTTGGTATATAACTTCAATGACAATTCTCACTATGATGCATGTCCTATCTCATTTTCCATCATACATGAGACTTGTTCATCATCTTTCAAGATTTCTTTTGAGTACAAGAACTCTCCCATTGGGTTCATACATCTCAGGTTATGATGTCTACAAGTTGGTGTCACAAAATGAAGATAATTTAGAGGCACTCAAGGATAACTCACTTCTAAGGCATTTTTTACACGGAATCAAGGTTTTCCTCATTTTTCAACAAACATAAGAGTTGTTCATTAATGTATAAGCTTTCCAAAAATTGCTAGAACTCATCATTCGCATATGTGGAGCTCTAGTTATGATGATCCCAAGTCAAGGTTATTTTTGGAAACCTAGTTTTAGGTCTTTCACTTCAAGGATCAAACTCTTGGACTTCAAGACTTCAAATAAAAATTATTGCCACATGAAACTTGTATGCCAAGACCTTAACTCCATCATGACCTCAAATTCCTTGACTTTTGGTAAGTTGCAAGGCATTTGAAAGCATTATGAACTTGATAACATGAACTTTTAATCTAATTTGGTTTTCTTCCATTCCAAGTTACCAAATGGGATTGTTTTTTATCCTTTGATATCATATCACCATCATGTCATGACCATATTAGTTTTTACCCAAAACGAGCAAACATGAGCTCATGTTTTCTAGCCATTTTCAAATTTCATGCCTTATGAGGTAATCATTCAAAACCATACATAAACTCATTTCCTCTCCTTCTAACCATACAAATTGATTTCCTCACCTCCATCTGACCCAAAATAACCACTTGAATGAGTAGCAAACCCCCCAAACCCGTATGTGCATTATTTTTGGTATTTTTGGCAAGTTTGTGAAATCAAGCGAACCACTCATCACGGGCCAGCAAAAACACCACAAAAATTTCATATATAAGGTCTAGAGAAACCTTAACGTGAGAGAGAGGTTGGTTGCTGCAGAGTGAGTGAGATTCATCCAAAATTTCTCAAGTTTTCTCTTTCTTTGAGTTGCATTTTTCTATAGCTTTTTCTTGCATCTCTTGCTTGATTCTCACTTACTGAAGAACAAGGAAGAGTTTGGTAGCTTTGGATTGAAGCTTGCACAGTATTTGAAGGACCCACAGAGTTGCTCCGTTAGGTAACTTTTCACCATCTGGAACTCTCATTTTAGGCATGTAATTAAGTTCATATTGGTTGCATCTGAAGTCCTACCATGTGTAGGCAATGTTTGATTGCTTGTGGTATCTATTTGAACTCATTTCAATTTGTGTGACAAATTTTTGTGGCTTGATTTCACTATGATAGAAGAGGCTTTATGAAAAACTAATGGTAGATTCGTGATCTACGTGAAATTTCCTTCAAGTATGTGCCTTGGGTTTTCATTTTTATGTTGATTTTCAGTCACCAACGGTGAGGCTCACTAGCGAAGATGACCAAAGCTAGGGCTCCGGCGTCTGAGGTCAAAAGCTAAGGTGGCTGTGACTTGGAGTTTGACTTACTTGCGTGGGAGTTGAAAATATGAGGTGTCTTGCGACGTTGATTAATGAAACGAGGCATTTCATTTAATCTGAGGTTTTGATAGATTGGGCTTAGGCCAATTTTCTATCCACACACCCTCATTTCCAGCCCAATGTGCATTTTGAACTGAAACCAGTTCATCTGAGTTTTGCTATTACACCCCCCTTTCACTCTTTTTTTCCATTTTTATTTTATTTTCATTTTAATTTCATTTTAAATAGTTTTAACCATTTTAAAAATCAACAAAAAATAGTTTCTGACCAATTGACATGTTGAGATATTTTTCACTATTTTTATTTTATTTTTTAATTATTTTTATTATTTTTAATCATTTTAATTTATGAAGTGGTTTTATGGTTTTTCCTTATGATTTAGGCTTGAAGTTTGACCTCATTTTGAATACCCCCTTTGACCAATTTTCCTCTCACACTTGGGCGTTTGATTGAGGATTATTTGAGGGCTGGTTTGAGGTCTTGATGATCACTTCTTGTTTGTTTTTCTTGGATTTTGGCAGATTCTGCTGCATTTTAATGACATCAACTTTTCCTCCACTTCTTTGGAGTCTACTTGATTCTAAAGTCATGTTGAATATTCTAGACACTTCAAGAATCCACTTGCACTTGCTAAAATCATCATTTCCAATTAAGACCACCATGTAACTTCATTTGCAAACATGTGAACCATTGGGTTTTGGACTAGCATTGGGATTGCTCCATCGAGTTAACAAATAACTAACTGAGTCAACTTCTGACTCAGTGAGTTAGATGTAACTAACTCTAAAGCAAGCTCCAAAGCAAACTCCAAAGCTAGCCTACTCCAAAGCTAGCTTCTATTTAAGAAAACATTCACATTTTCACTTAGGAGCTTCAACCATTCTCACTATTTTCACTTGATGACTCTGTCATTTCTCTCAATTCTCTCTGATTTTTCTGCAACTTCATCACATTCATCTTCATCTTCTTACCAAGCCACACACAAAAGCTCAATTTCCACCATTAGAGTGTGACAATCTTCACATTGAAATTGTTATTCTCTTGAGCTAAACCTCATTCCACAACATTTCTACTTGGATTTCTGGATTTATAGTAGTTTCTACTCAAATTCAAATAATCATCTCAAGCTTCTTCGGTGCAAATCGATATTTGGAGCATTTATCACGTTTTTATCGGTTTCGCTATAATTTAATCTCAAGCTTGGAATTATATGGTTTTCTTTGCTTATGATCATCATATATCACTTGCAACAATCACCAAGGAAATCCTTTGCCCTGTAGGTTGGAATTTCTTATTCTATTTACTGTTTGATCACTTTCGCGCGTTTACGGTATAAATTCAATAATATTTTAGTGTGAATTGATCATTTAATTGTTTAATTCTTGATCTTGATGATTAATTGATTTCAATTTTTTCCTGGATCGCCCTTTCTGGTTTTCAACCCACCAGGATACCCATTTTTGCCAAAGTTGCCTTGGTAGGTTTTCAAATTTGCGGGTTTGTTCAATTCTTTTCTTTCGTTTATCCCTAATTTTTGCCTAAACCTTTTCTTTTTATGGTTCGTCGGGATGCCCTTTTTTTCTTGGATATGTTCTTTTTGTAGTCCAGCGGGTGTCTTTTATGCGAAGTATTATTTTACTGCGTATGCGTTCACAGGGGACGTAAAATCTTCACCATCCATAGTTGAAAGTAGCAAGGCTCCACCAGAGAAAACCTTTCTCAGAAAATATGGTCTTTCATAGTTTGGAGTCCATTTTCCCCTGTAATCTGTCTGAGGAGGAATGATCCTTTTCAAAACCAAGTCACCTGTCTGGAAACACCGAAGACAAACTTTCTGATAAAAGGCTTTCTTCATCCTACTTTAGTACAATCGACCATGTGCAATGGCTACAAATCTTTTCTCTTGGATGAGGTTCAATTGATCCAACCTGGCTCATATCCATTCAGCTTCATCAAGCTTCACATCCGCCAAAATCCTTAAAGAAAGAATCTCAACTTCCAATGGTAGGACATCTTCCATACCATACACTAGAGAGAAAGGAGTTGCCCCTGTCGATGTATGTATCGAACTACGATAACCGTATAAAGCAAAGAGCAACATTTCATGCCAATCCTTATATGTTACAACCATCTCCTGCATAATCTTCTTGATGTTCTTATTTTCTGCCTCAATAACACCATTCATCTTCGGAAAATATGGAGAAGAGTTGTGATGTTCAATTTTAAAACTCTGGCACAACTCCTTCATCATCTTATTATTCAAATTTGAACCATTATCAGTAATGATTCTCTCAGGGATAGCATAACAACAGATGATGTCCTTCTTTATAAACTAGGTGGCTACTTACTTGGTAACATTAGCAAACGAGGCCACTTCCACCCACTTGGCAAAGTAATCAATGGAAACCAGAATAAACTGATGCTCATTTGAAGCAGTAGGCTCAATCTTTCTGATCATGTCAATGCCCTACATAGCAAAGGGCCAAGGCGATGTTAACACATTCAGAGGTTTCAGTGGCACATGCACCTTATCAGCATAAATCTGGCATTTATGGTATTTTCTGGCGTATTTAAAACAACCAGACTCCATAGTTATCCAGTAATACCCTGCTCTAAACGATTTTCTAGCCATAGCATACCCACTAGCATGAGTACCAAAAGAACCCTCATGAACTTCTTCCATCAACAGGTCGGCCTCATGTTCATCAACACAATGGAGCAAGACCATGTCAAAGTTCCTCTTATACAACACATTGTCTTCATTCAGAAGGAAATTGCCAACAAGTCTCCTTAGAGTCTTCTTGTCTTTGCTTGATGTCTCAGGTTGGTATTCCTGACTCGTGAGGAAGCACTTGATATCATAAAACCATGGTTTTCCATCTGAAACCTCTTCAGCAGAAAACACAAAGGTAGGTCTATTAAAACGCATAATGTTGATTGCTGGAACCTCATTCCACTGATTCACCATATACATGGACGTCAATGTCACCATTGCATCTTCCATTTGATTCTCAGCCCGAGATACATGATGAAAATCAACCATCCATGAAGGAAAACACGGAATATTGAGCAATATTATTCACTAACACGTCAATGTGAGGGTGTGGGAAATCATCTTTAGGGCTTGCTCTATTCAAATCTCTGTAGTCAACACACATCCTGACCTTTCCGTTCTTCTTAGGTACAGGCACAATATTAGCAATTCACGGAGGATAATTAGTCATAGCAAGAAACCCAACATCCAACTGTTTCTGAACCTCTTCTTTAATTTTGACAGCCATATCTGGTCTTATTCTTCTCAGCTTCTGCTTGACTGGAGGACAATCCTCTTTGAGAGGCAAACGGTGCATAACAATATTCATATCAAGATCAAGCATGTCTTGGTAAGATCAAGCGAAGATGTCCACATACTCTTGCAACATTTCAACCAATCTTCTCTTGACACTGCCTTCCAAAGCGGCCCCAACTCTAACTTCCTTCTTGGCGTCCTCAGTACCCAAGTTAATAATCTTAATGCACTCATGATGAGGTTGAATAATCCTTTCCTCCTATTTTAAAAGTCTGGCCAATTCTTTTGGAAGTTCACAGTCTTCATCAGTCTCCTCTTTGTCTTGGTATATTGGATTGTCGAAATCATATTGAGCCATAGCAGAATCATTATTGATGGGATCTGGAGTGATGGATTTGCATGAGTGATGTTTTATGTTTTATTAAGAATTCAAAAATGAACGAAACACAGAAAAGCACATTGCCATTTTTAAAGTTGTAAAAGCAGAAAAAAGAAAAACAGGGAGCAAAATATTTGAATGCAAAACGTCCTTTTATTTATGATAACATTGAAAGAAAAACCATGTGGCCCTACAAATGAATCACTACGTCTTGGGCAAAACGCAGGACTTGACAAATGTAAAAATAAGAAAATTACTCTTCACGAGTGACCAGGATGACTTCTTTAGAAGACCAGTTGCAAAGTTCTTGGCCTGGAACGTAGGGGTGAATCTAACTATCCATGTCACAGTTACTATCAACCTCATCTTCCCCTATTGCATTAATCCGATCAAAAATTACCCCAACACTTGAAAACTTAACAGGACCTCTAAACCTTGGCGGAGCTTGCAATGGCTTATATCCCAATCTGAATCTGTCATTCTTCATTGGTACCTCGAGAACTTGGCCTCATCCTTCAGAACCACTGGCTTCAACTACAACACGAGCTTCCTTCAAAGAAGACATCAAAACCTCTGGCTTTTTATAATCCACTAGAGGCTCCTCCTGAATATGAACTACTTCAAAAGCCTGACAAAGGGTTTCATGTATTTCACCATGAACTTCCACATATTTACACGATGGCAAAATGAATAACCATGATGTCTTCCTCTCCACAAACATTAACAACCCTCTCTTCAACCATATATTTGAGCTTATGATGTAAAGTCGAAGTGACAGCCCCAGCATAATGAATCCAAGGACAGCCTAACAGACAGCTATAGGTCGGCTGGATATCCATGATATAAAAGGTTGTTTCAAAAACTTCAGGTCAAACTTGAATAGGTAAAACCACATCACCGGATACAGACCTTTTGGATCCATCGAAAGCTCATACCACCAAATCGCTAGGTCTACAAATTAACCCCTGTGTATCCAACTTCATAAGGGCTTTCTTTGGAAAAATATTCAATGATGACCCAGTATCCACCAAAACATGGGACAATAAAGAGCCCCCTACACTCCATGGAGATATGTAAGGCATTATTATGATTCCTCCCAGCTGGCGTCAAGTCTAAATCAGTAAATCCTATACCATTTCCTGCATTGACATGGGCTACCACCCCTTCGAGTTGATTAACAGAAATTTACTGGGTGACATATGCAACATTCAACAATTTCAATAACACATTTCTATGTGCCTTGGAATATAGCAACAAAGACATAATGGAATTCTTAGATGGGGTTTGTTTTAATTGGTCAACAATTTCATAGTCACTCTTCCGAATTACTCATAAACTCCTCCACATCCTTCAAGAAGGAAACATCACTAGACTGTTTTTGTCTGGCCTCTTCCACAGCCTGCTTACCTTTACTTTTATCAGACTTATTAACATTAACATCTTGAGTAACTGGCAGAGAGAAAACCCTACCGCTTCGTGTAATACCTCATTCCCCAACAATGTTGTACACATTAGATCCAACATCTAAAGAACCCACCATTTCTTATTTTTGACCATTATAGAAAACCTTAGCTTCGTAGTTCCATGAAATCTCCTTGGTACTTTCATACGGTATTGGCCTTAGAGTAGTAATAACGATGGATGCCTGTCGCATTAGCGCCGATATATGAATGGTCTTGTACGAAATGGAGATTGTTGCAATGTCTTTACCATCACCACCATTATTCTCACAAAGAGTTCTATCAAATTGAAGTTGTCCTTCATCCATCAACTTATGTATACCTTCTTTTAACAAGTCACAACCCTCTGGCCGTAATACACACCCTTGACAATCAAATGCACATCCTGGAAACACATCCCCCTTTAAAAAATTCTCTTTAACAAACTACAACAGAGTCTTCAACTCATTAACATCAGACACCATATTCAACCTCTCTCCACCTTCAATAGCGTTCACCCTTGTTGCACCATGATGTGGCATAGAGTTTTGTATCACGTTAGGTCCCTTGTTATTGAAATAAATAGCCTTGGAATCAAGCAAGTCTTCAACATTATGCTTGAATGCCTTGCAGTTATCAATATGATGGCCTGACACCCCCGTGTGAAATTCATAGTTGGCATTGGCGTCATCACCAGGTGGAAGGTTACCAGTAGGTGAAGCCAATGTTCTCTTCTGAATTAATTGTAATTGAAAAAGAGGTGCAGTCAGGATGGCTACAGTATCAACCTACTATGACGAACTCTGACATGTTCTGCCTTTTCCCCTGTATGATGAAATTGAATTGGTATCTCCCTCCCTCCTCTTGGGAGCCCCTGCATATAGTTTCTTCCCTCCTCCAGACGAGGAACTATTACCACTTTGAATTTTTCCAGCCTTGATTTCACTCTCTACTCTTTCTCCATCCATCATAAGATCTGCAAACCCAGTTGACGAACACCCTACCAACTTCTCAAAATAAGGCCCCTCCAGTGTGCCCACGAACATATCAATGAGTTCTCTCTCCATCATCAGAGGTTGAACTTGGGCTGCCAATTTGCGCTACCTCTATGCATACTCCTTAAAACTTTCATTCACCCATTGAGCCAGATTTTGTAATTGCGTTCGGTTGGGAGCCATGTCGCTATTGTATTGATAATGTTTGATGAAGACCTCCTCCAAATCCCTCCAACTTCTGATGTAGGTTCTTTCCAACCCCATGTACCATTCCAAAGATGCCTCAGCTAGGATGTCTTGAAAGAAGTGCATGAGCAGCTTCTCATCATCAGAATATGCTAACATCTTCCTATAATAAGCTCATGTGGGTTTTGGAACAGGTTGTCCCCTTATATTTGTCAAATTCTTGGACCTTGAACTTATGTGGAATCCTCACACTTGGAACCAAAGCAAGATCAATCATATCAAGTCCAAAATCATCTTTAACTTTTTATCAGCCTCTGATGGGAGACTAGCATCCATGTCAGGCATATAAAATGCATCTTCCTGATAGTCTTCCTCCCAATGATTGTTGTGACCCCCACTAGCCCCACGAAAAGTGCAAAAAATTCCTCTGCCTACACCGCCTTCAACAAGAGGATTATTACCACCAACAACACCTCTTCTAGGAGGAATAACAACACCTGCGCCTCTTCCCGAAGGAATAATAGCACCAGCACCATCGGACGAAGGAACGACACCAGCATCACTGGGATAGACGACACCACCATCATCAACTCTAGGAACGTCAATGAGTGGTTGGACCAAAGTTCTCAGTTGTTCTTACCCTTGAGCCACGTTTTGCATCAGTTCCATGAACTGAGTCATACGAGTCCATACTTCAAGTAGTTCTACTTGAATTTGCTCCATTATCCGCCTCCGATTTCCTCGCGTACTGTACATATGGATATGAGAGTCTGCTATCCTGCTGAAGAAAACCAGATATAGATAAGAAAACCCAACCAAAAACACCTGTTATGCATATGAATATGAGAATGCAATGCAAATGTCATGTTTGAATATTCCCAAAGTGGTCTACACCTTGATTCAAGTTTAACAATAATAAACACAAGAGATGGATAGAACACCGATAAAAGTCGTTCATCGATTATTTAAATAAGAGAACAACAAAGAGTCAATACATACAACCCATATAGGAGAAATAAACAAGTACAACTGCCAATAACCCCACTCAACAAATCAAACAGTGGTCAGATATACAGAGAAAAACAAAACAACTAAGGCATATCATCAATATCACCAAAGATAACCCTCCCCATCCACTATGCTCCTTGCACTAGGCTTGAACCTCCTTGAATAACTTCTTGGTATCGGGATGCTTTGGTCTTTGAATCAACTTCTGAATGAGAACATCCCACTTGTGTATAATCCTCTCCAAATAGCAACAATGTACTTCCATTGAATCTTCTCCAAAAGCGCCTTCAAGCCTGGGCTTCTTCGCTTCTGCTTGAACTTTAAGGTCTTCCAAGGTTGACAATGTTTCCTTAAGTTGCTTCTTGCATTTGCATCTGTGAGATGATTCTTCTTTGACCTCCATCTCTTTACCCTTGAGTTGTCTCTTCAACTTTTCAATTTGGTCATGGAGTTTATCTTCTTTCATCTTGTGAAAGTTGTAGTGGCGTTCCGTTGACTGTTGAACTTTGAGATCTCAAGGCGAGCTTTGTCTAAAGCATTCTTTCTCTGTTGTAACAAGTTGTTGGCACTTTTTAAATCTTTCCATATTCTCTCCCCGCTCTTGACTTATTTTTCTAGTTATTTCTCTCTCTTGTTAAGCAGCTCTGTCTTCACCTTGACCATATGTACCGACCATTCTTAGCACGACCCGACTAGTAAACCTCCATCTTCAACTCTTTATTCTCTTTGTGAAGCTCTTCTTTCTCGGACCAAAGTTTGTTATACCTTTCAATATCCCCCATCATGGGTTGTTCAACCTCTAGAGGACAGATAATCGCTTCTATGTAAAAAGGCAATCAGACAGTCTCAACTCTGCTTTGCACCCACTCCATATAAAGAGGATAAGCTCTAGAATTACTCTTGCCTAGGGATGACCTCCCCTTCCTCTGAATAGTACCCCAAGCTCTTACGACCCTTCTTATTGTTTCGGAATCCTCTGTCCCACTGTAGTACAAGGATTCTTCCACTTATTTGTCTGTTGAAGGATCTCTCAACGTGTACCCTAATTGTATCTTAGCAAGGGAGGTATTATAGTTGATTCCACCCCTTATTCCCATGAGAGGAACATTAGGAAACTCACCATAACTATATATCATCTCAGCACCTAACTGCCTTCTGTCAAACTGGTGGATATCTTTAGCAACCAGGCCCATCACTCTCTCTAACCACTTTAAGAAATCTTTAGTATCCATAAAATTACCCTCATGTGGTAGATGGATCATGAACCATTTACAGAGAAGAGGAGTACAATAGTAAACTAGTCCACCTTTCTTCTTGTAGCTTCTAGAGTGCACTGAATGATAGATATCGCCAAGAAGGGTTGGCACGTGATTTCTCATCATGAACATTCTAATGGCATTCATATCTAAAAATCTTGCTACATTAGGGAAGAGAATAATCCCCTAAAAGCATAGGGCAAGGTTGGCGTTGAAAGTAGTCCAGCTATAAGCCTCAACATATTTCAGAGCTTCCTTATCAAGGAACTTAACAGAAATCCAGATAAACCACCTTTGGATTCTAGATTACCCTTCACCATAGATATGCTCAAATAAAGATCCTCAGAAATATCTTCGGGAGTAGGGACTTCCATAGATTCATGAAAGGGAACCTGATCTTTGACCAGAATATCCAAGATGAGAGAAAACTCCTTCAAAGTGGGAGTCAACAGATAATCTCTGAATGTGAAACACCTTAATGAAAGATCATAAAGTTGTAACAATGTATGAATAACCATCCTCTCATACTCTGTGATTATGTGTAGTATACCTAGGATCTTCCCATAATCATCCTTGAACAATTCCAAATTACTTTGAGTGGTCTTGGCAAGCAGACTACGGATCAGACCCAACTCTGGTGATTGAAATTTATAACTGACAGTACCCTTCCTACCGGTGTCCATCTCTGCAGATCTTCAGCAACAAGAATCAAGGATAAGATGAAAACCCTGGAAATGAACAAACATGAATGTTAGCATGTAATTATAATGTTATGAAAATGCAAACACGGGATCAAGGTTTCCAAATGCTCTAAATAATTATTGTACTATCAAATGAATAAGATCAAAATTCTGCTTCACTAAGAAAACCATAAAACCAGAACACCATAGTAGCCATAATATCCATAATACCAGATTCAAAAGTTCACACTAATAAGAAAACCATAAAACTGGTGAAAGTCAAAGTTTCCTGCAAAACCCCTCCCTTCTCGTCTAGGACATGGCATCCTAGCAGGTCCTCAGTATCACGGACTCTCAGGTCGATAAATGATAATACGTTTACCATTTTTTGTTTATTTATCATCAATCAAGGAGGTCTCAACTGACTTCCCATGAACGGTCTCCAAAGTCAGAAGCTCCCAAAGGAACACCCTGATTATTATATAGGAATACATGTCAGAGCATCTCCCAAGAAAACCTCGTCTAAATGTGGATCTCATGTCAACAGTTTATCAAGCGCACGCGTTCCAACACAAGCCCACTCTAATTCTATGTGTGCACTCAAGCCTGGGTACCGGGCTTATCTCTCGTGGAACAAACCCACCCAACAGCAGCACGAAAATGAAAATAGTAATCGAATGAAAATGATGCAAGAAAAATGCAATAATATACAACAGATAATGAACATAAAAGCGTAAAAATAAACACCCAATAAATAGAAACAGACAAGCGCTAGGATTAACTTGCATAGGGAATCAGAATCCCCAACAGGGTCGCCAGTTGTTGCAACTGTGAAAAACAACCGGCGAAAACAAACAGAAAAGTCGCCACTGAACATTATTTATCTTAGCGGGGGAAAGGAAACGATAGAAGAAAACCTCAAAAGGGAGAAGATATGGTCTCGCAACCAAATCCTGGGTTTGGGAGTCGATTACACGAGAGGAAGGTATTAGCACCCCTTGTGTCTGTTGTACCCAACAGGATCCACGCTTGTTGTTCTAATCAAAGGGTGTGTTATCTAAAGCCTACTGCTAACGGAAACATAAAGGGTAAAAGGGAAAAAAAAAGGAGACTCGATAGGATTTCATGGTCCTAGACCTACGTATTCCCTCGTGCAATGTGAAATTCAAAGTCAACGTAGTTTGGAGGACTACATGTGATGGGGGAAGGTTGCTCGCCAAGACTTCACCGTCTTGTGCCTACGTATCCTCATCTGGTATGAGAAATCAGAGCAACCATAGTTTGCTCAGGAATTCTTAAGTGTTTTTTATGAGCAATGTTAAGTTCTCGTTTCAGCAGTTAGGGTCAATTCTTGTTTGGAGTAGAACAAAAATAACACGCCCTTTCTGAAAAAAAGGTTTGACAAACAACCTCAAATGATAAATGGTTTGCAGTTTGTGTGAGTTTTAACATAAGTGAATTGACTTTATTTGAGATGAAAATTGCACTAAAGTCTATGACATAGGATCGAATACTTCGAACTAACGATCCAAGCACCTAGCGTACAAAGTACCCTAAGATGAGGTTAGAAATTCATCCGTTCATCTCTTCCCATATACTTAAGGCTCGTGGTATATAATGCACATTATCTTTATTAAGTGTTTTGATTTTATTTAGAAAAAGAAGAGAGAGACTCAAATGGAAAAAGAAAATCTAAGGGGGACTCACCTAGATGTTTTCATGCAAATGGACCTATAGTTGAGGATAAGAAGGGAAGTTTACCTAATATTATCATACAAATGATTGACCTAAGGTTGAGGTTCAAACGGACTACCCTAATGTTGTCACGCAAAGGATTGAGAACATAATGTATATCCTACTTTAAACCTAATCAAAAATTAAATTCAAACTAGGAGCCCTTAGGGAGCATGTGATCAAACACAAGTAAACACTAAACAAGCTCAATCACAACAACAAAAATGAATTAAAACCCCAAAGAAGAAGAAAAAGAGATGAAGAGAAAAAATATGTCCAAGCAACATGAGATGAAAGGAATTAATATCAATGCACAAGGGTTACACCAAGAAAAGGTCAAAGTATGCCCATTAAATGGATCAAGACATCAAAGGTGGATAAAGCACATAATCAAATACATATCCTCAAACATCACATCATCATGAGAAAAGTGTTCACACTTTCAAATTCAAAAGAAAAGATGAAGACAAACATAGAAGTGCACAAGAAAACTTGTTTTAGAATCAAAATTGAACCCCATTAACCATCATACAAAGACAATATGAGTTTAACTAGATGAGAAACAAAAAAAATCAGACCTCACATCATACCATGTTCAATTCAATTCAAAGATGAATATAGAGGCACCACACCATCCAAGATGAACCACAACAAAAAAACTATGCATTCATAAATCACCATCAACTCATGGGTAGCAAGAAGAATCATCAAGAATCAACTATATAGCATGCATAAAAACTAGGCAAGCAAACACCACGATCATTTTCAAAGGAAAACATGTGTTCAAGCAAGGCACAAAGCACAAATGAACAAGTAATGCATACCATAACATCAAGGTTAGAAGCATACTCAAATTATTCACATCACATTCATTTCCATGATATCACACGAGTTCAACAAGTATCATGCTTAAAAGCTAGACAAATACCATTCAAATCACCCATAAAAAGAACAAAGTGATCATGTGAAGAGAAAAGTGAGAAGGGACCACACAATGGACATCAAAACATGAACATAAAATTCTCAAAAATGTCACGTCAAGCATACAAGAATCCATAAGCATCCACTAAGGTCACATAAGAAAGCATCTTAAATGACTAGGTCAAGAACACCAAAGTAGCAAGCTTAAAACACCATCAACTTAGGAATTCAACCATGAATCAAAAAATAACCAAATGTAAGTGAATCCAAAACCATAATCAACTTAAGATAGTATATGATCATAATCCATAATCATCTCAAACCTCAATCAAACACAAGTTGAAAAATGACTCGAAATTAAGTTAAACCTCAAGCATATTCAATCCAAAACCAAGTCATATCTAAGAATCAATCAAAAATAGAAAAGTGACCTAATAAATTCTAACAAGAGGCTCTATCTCATTTTATATCAATTAGGTGCAAGTGTGCCATGAGTCACAAAAAAGTTTGCATAAATGCACCATCAAATCAAACCAAAGATTCAAAGCAATCCATTAATCGAGCATACATCGAGGACCATAAAAAAATGAAAATCAATCAAAAATTGAACATCCAAGTAAAAAGTAGCATTCAAACATCCATAATTTAAGTTTCAAAATATGTGAGAAAAGTCGGCTCAAGGAGGTAAGCAAAAGCATCAAAAGAGCAAACCCTAGCTCAAGGGTAAACATGTCAAACACTCTCACAAATTAAATTCAAATAAAATAATAAAAATAATTGGAAAATAAAATAAAAAACAAGGAAAAATTCTCAAGACATCAAACAATCAGAAATAAATTTTTGTGAATTTTTATCATGTATTTAATAATTAAAAATAAAATGAAATTGAAAATATAACAAAAAAAAGAGAAATAGAAAGAGATGGGTGAAAAAGCAAAACCCATAAGCAAAGGGAACCAAGTAACATGCGCGTGGGACTAAAATCTGGGGGTGTGGAAAGCAACTGAGACACAAGCCCAATCCAATGATCAGATTTCAAACAAAAACAAGCTCTGCGTGGCATGCCAGGTCAGGTGGCACTGACTCAATAAGATGAACAGACCAGATCAAGCCACCTCAATTGATACATATCCAAAAAGTGGTGCCAGATGCCACATCACCTTCCTCAAACCTCAGACGCCAGAGCCCTAGCTCTGATCGTCTTCTTCGGTGAGTAGGTCCCTAAAGCTTCATGAAAACGTCTAGAAATCAAGATCTAGACCACCACTCGACCTGAAATTTCATGTTGAATCCAAATCCAGCCTTCATTTTACAAAATAAGCATGATTTCATGGTGAATTGAAGGAAAAATTATTGCACATACAAAAGTCCATTACCTCTAGTTTTCCTTGCAGAACCTTGAGGAAAACTTCACTAATAGCCTTGGGAAACCTTGAGGATGATGAATCTGGCCAGTGAATGTACAAAAATTGTCTGAGAAATGAGCTTCGAAGAGAGTGAAAGTTGAGAGAAAAATGGAAGTTCAGATCTGAGAATGGTGAAGAATCAACCAGGTTTGGAGTGTATTGCTTATAAAGAGCTAGTTCTAGGGTTGGACACGAAGAATATGGATTGGAATTAGTTGGTTTGGCTCAGGCAAGGTGGTTTTGTAGCTTTGGATACAGGTTTGGAGAATTGGAAAAAAGTGGAAATGAGGCATGGATGGGGTGTAGCACGTGAGTGAGTAAGTGTGATACAAATTGGTGTAATTTCCCTTTTTTTCTCCTTTTGGAAAAAGAGTGGGAATGAAGTGCATGAATGTTTAGGCATTTTAAACAAGAATTTGGCGATGATGCGTGTGGAAAAGTACATGAGGTCATGCTACAAAATTCGGATTCACAAATGTTTCAAAAAGTGAAGACTTGAAGCATATCCATATACCACACTTTAATTAATGATAATTTGATGAATTCTCAACCAAATAAAGAGAGCTTGTGCTCATAATGAAGTAGTAATATAATGGAAAAATATCCTTGTTAGAATTATCTTGAGATGAAGCTTGGATCCATGTGAAAAGTGGCCATGAGAAAATGTCCCAAGATCTTCCAAGAAACACGTAGTGAAATTTCACTAAGTTACCTAAATGAAATCCAAAATAAAGTCATAACTTGAAGGCACCATAACTTGAGATGTATGAACCTAATTGAGAAGTTCTTCATTAGAATGAAAAGCTTGAAGGAATCTTTACAACTTTGGTGTTTAAAGAAAATTTCCATGGAGCTTGGATTATGATGAAAACTTCCTTGGAAGTTGGGTTCATGAAGTTGACAAACAACTTGCTAAATTTGGCAGCTTTGAAACCCTAACTCTGGGACACCGTAACTTGAGTTCTACACATCCAATGGAGGAGTTATTGTACTCAAAAGAAAGCTTGGAGGATGAATTAAAACTTTCATGTTGGAGGAAAGATGATAAGAAACCTGGAGCATCAAGAAACAATCCTTTGAAAACATGTCCTTCAAGCTTAATTTCCATACTTAGAAAAGTTCTATGTATTGAAAACACAAATCTTTATTTTTCAGCACTTTGAACCACCGCATCTTTTGACCTTTAAATCTTTTGGACTTATTGCCTTCTATAAACTTGTATTTCATTATGTCCTCTTTAATTTTATTACAAGTTTGCCTTATTTGGATCAAGGATGAGAACGTTATGAATGTTGCAAGATGGCTAGAAATTAGGGTTTTCCACAATTTGATAAATTTCACTAAAACCCTAATTTTCCAGTTCTCCTAATTTTATGATTCTCCTTGATTCTTCTTGATCCAACCTCAAAATAACACCTAATATGACATGGAATTCACATGATTGACCTTAAAACCTAAGAGTTTGACTTTGTGAAGTCACAGTTGACTTTCTTGATCAGATGAAACCCTAATCTCCATTCCACTGACTGAGGCACATGTGATGACTTGTGAAGAGACATGATACATATATCAACCACTTGAGATGAATGCTGAACCATACAACCAATATTTTCTCCAAGAATCAACCATAATAAGCTTTGGTCAAAACCCTAAATCAAGCACCAAAGATATAAGGGTATGATCAATGCTTATAACCCTAATCCAGATGGTTGTGTGAGATTGTTGAGAATGCCTTGATTATGAAAGGACTTTGAAGGTTGTGAATACCACAAGATTGAGTACATACACTTGATTTATCCTTGAGAAACATATCCTCCTCTTGAAGACCAGCAAAGATACCTTGATCTCATGTTTAAAACCAATGCTATGCACAGATGAAGATGCAGATGATATGAAGCATAAGCCAAAAGATTAAAGAAAACGGAGAGAAAATTTTGGGGTGTTACACATGGTACCTGGACTCTAGATGCTCGCGGCACATGATAGGACGATAGAATATGTTCCAAAGCTTGGAACTTAAGGATTTTGGGTACGTAGGTTTCAGAGGAAACCAGAAAGGAAAAATCAAAGGATCTGGAACAGTTGGTAATGGATCTATTCCTTCTATATCTAATGTACTTTATGTTGAGGGTCTAATGCATAATTTTTTATCCATAATTCAATTAGGTGATAATGGTTATGACATTATTTTCAATCAATTAAGTGATAACGGTTAGAAAGATGGCACAGTTCTCTTCACTGGAAAGAGGAAACACAACATTTACAAAATAAAGCTTTCTGATCTTAAAAACCAAGATGCTAAATGCTTAGTGTCTGTTAACAAAGATTAGTGGGTGTGGATTAGATGCTTGGGTCATATTAGCATGAGGAGGATTTCTCAACTAAATAAACTTGAGGTAGTGAAAGGCGAACCTAAGCTAAAGTTTAATTCAGATGCTCTCTGTGAAGCATGTCAAAAAAGCAAGTTTTCAAAAACATCTTTCAAATATAAAAATGTTTTTTCCACCTCCAGACCTTTAGAGCTTCTACACATTGACTTGTTTGGTCTAATAAAAACAGTGTCAGTCAATGGTAAGAAGTATGGACTTGTTATAGTGGATGATTACAGACGTTGAACATGCGTAAAATTTCTAAGGCACAAGAGTGAGTTGCATTATTTATTTTTTAGTTTATGTTCTAAAGTGAAAAATGAGTTTGATTCTAAGATCTTTAGAGTCAGAAGTTATCATGGTGGCGATTTTGAGAGTAAGTGGTTTGAAGAGTTATTTGACTCTAATGGCATATCATGTGATTTCTCCTTCCCTAGAACTCCACAGCAAAATAGAGTTGTATAGAGGAAGAATAGGACATTGTAAGAGATGGCCATAAATATGATCAATAAAATAAACGTGTCTAAGCACTTTCATGCAAAAGATATAAATATAGCGTGTTACATTCAGAATAAGATCTCTATCAGAGCTATTTTGGAAAAGACTCCTTATGAACTGTGTAAAGGAATAAAACCCAACATTTCTTATTTCCATCTTTTTGGATGTGTCATACCCTATTTTTTGACCCTAAGATATCCACATCATTTTCATCTCATACATACACTTTTATGCATCACTAATCTATTTTAGAAAGTCAAGATTGTTGTTTGCTTCATTATGATCTCCAATTAGGGTTTTTAGACCCTACAAAGGATTCGGGAAAAGGATCAATCAAGAATTGGCATGATCTTTAAATTATCAAGTCTCTCAATCATTCATGGTGATAACGAGATCCCATTCACCAATAATTAAGGACAAGATTACATCATTTCAAGTTGGTCAGGCCTCAAGATCATTTGTGTCACCAAATCAGGGTTTTGACCTAATTCAATCCCTAAGATGACTTATGGAGCAATGCATGAACCAAGACCTCAAGATATTTTTCAAGGACCTCAAATAAATCATATTAGTCCATTCAAATAATTGGATTTATCCAAAGAACTTGATTCATAAACAATGCAAGAATTTAAACCCATCTGAGCCACAAACTAGGGTTTTGATGAAAAAGTCAACCCTATCTTTGACTTTTGGCCAAGACATCATCTCCAAATTTGGAATATGATTCAAGACACTCAAATATACCCTTGAAATCTATTAAGAAGTTTAAAATCCCCTTGAAGTACTTATTTATCAAAAATCAGGAATTAGGGTTTCCCTGCACAAAATTCATAGGATACACCAAGTCAAAGTTTAACTTTTTGAGCAAAATTGTTCATCATAAGCCATTATAGAAGAAAATATGATCCATTGTTGCATTTGATAAAAGATTAATCAAGAAATCAAGGTTACTTATAAAAGGGGCAAAGTTGAAGAAAGTGAAAATTTCACTAAGTTATGGAAAAAAATGCTTAAGTACCAAACTTTACGAGGCCATAACTTGTGATCCAAGCAACCATTTTTTTGCACTCCAAAGCTCAAATGATAGATCTTCTCCTAAACAACAAGATTTTTAGGCTGAACCATATCCAAAAACTTCATCGATTTCAAATTATGGATAGATCAAAATCAAGAAAAGGTTATGGAATTCCAACACTTAGAAATATCTGCCAAAGTGTTTTTCAGCATGAAACATCAAAATGTAAGAGAATTTTTCACCATGATCCAAAAAGATTCAAAATAAAATGTAAATATCAAAGTTGAAGTATGTTATCCCAGCTTTCCAACAAGTACAAGAACATCATCAAACTCCACTTGAGCAAAGAGTTATGGATGGATCATACCACCTTGCTGCAACTATTTTGCAAAACTAGTTCAGATCTTTTCTTGCATCACACGATTTTGGAGTCAAATGCAATGATCACTATGCCAAGCCAATTCAATGAGAATTTGATGAATCACCATAAACCTGCAACATCAAGCATCGATTCAAGGAAAATCACACCGTGGGTTGATGGATTTTGTCATATATGCCTTGAATTCAAAATGACATTTATGTGGAATAATTCACATCCAACAAAGGCACTCTCATCAGTAAAGATGCTCACATAAACAACAATAGAAATGACTGAGGAATGTGGAATTGGTCAATTGGTAACTGAGCTATTTGGAGGAGCTATTATACCTTGCATAAGAAGTAATGACACCAATCCAAAACCATTGAATGAGCTCTTATCTTTTATCCATTCACTATTCCTCCAAAAAACACTTGCTCACCTATAAATAGAGCTTACTTATGAGCATTCAAGACACACCAAAACAACTTCAATACTTGTTATCTCCAAATTCATATATATGTCTCAAATTTCAAAATACCAAGAGAGGGAGAAATCGAGTTTCTTAAACCAGAGCATTTATGTCCAAACCAATGATCTAAACACCCTTCATAAACATTATAGAAGTGATCCAAATCATCTAATACCATATGTAACATCCAAATCATCATCTCCATAGCTCACCTCATCAAGGTTGCAATTGGATTCGAGCCAAGTGATCCAGGGAGTTTCAAAACAATTCAAGCAGTGCAAAACCATCCTTGAGGTCCAAGGAAGCTGTCCAAATTATTACTTTGCATCTGTGATCCCTCCAAGGCAGAGTTTTAGTTCTTCTGGCAAGGTAAGTTTTCAAAATCTCAACTATGTAATTCATGCATTATTTTTGATATTTCAAGTTACCAACATGTTTATGCAAGTATATGGAGTGTTTTCCCTCAATCAATTGCCATTTATCATTCGCTTATAGGATTTTACATTGATTTTGAAAAAAAATAAGGTTTATTTGTTCATATGTGATAACTTATTTTACAATTAAAATAAATGAAATTAAAGAGAACGATTGAATTCCTTGATAAAACACGAGCAACTTCCGTGTTTACATTTTTCAAAATGGTTGAAAAATGAATGAGATAACATGCTTCTTGCAAATCAGAAGTTGGCTCTAGGAAGAAGATGGCCATGGCGCGTCATTTTCAGGTTTTCAAAACCAAACTTAGTATATTTATTATTATTTGTGTTATAATCAATGGGTGTATCACTTCCCCAGTGGTTGTAGTTTGTGTTTACAAGTGTGTTTGTGTGAAAGGGCGTGGGTTCGACCCCCACCCATGCCATTTTTTGAAACTTCTCTCATTTTTTCATACTTTTCACATATTTTTACATTTTTCTATATTATTTTCAAATATTTATTTTTCACACAAAATTTAATTATTTTGAAATGATTTTTTGCACACTTGTCATTCACACATTTTATTTATTTAATCCACACAAAATTTCAAAAAAAGATTTGATTTTAATCACTTTTTATTAAGTTGAAATTAATTGTTTTTTTTTAAATTGATTAAAAACCCTAAAATTGGTTTTCTTCTTGATTATTTTTAAACGTATCACATTTTGTTCTTCATATGGATAAAACCTAATATTTTAAACTTTGTTTTAAGATCAAAACATGTTTATTTTGACTTATACACCAATTATGTCATGTTTAAATTCATTTGAAAAACACCTTTGATCAATTCTTTCAAAATTAGGGTTTTTACTTTGATTCAATCTTTCAAACTTGAAATTGTCAAATTCTGGGCCTCTATTAGAGTGTAAGACCCAACCATCTCTGTAAATAAACAAACCATGGGCCTCTTCTATAGTATAAGTCCCATTGCGCTTTTCAAAATCATGGTGCGATCACTATTTTCATAACAATAATTTGGGCCTCTAATAGAGTGTAAGTCCCATCTCTTTGTACATAAATAAACATTTGTAGGGTCTCTACTATAGTATAAGTCCCTCCTCTCAGTTTTCAAAATCACTATATTTTCAAATAATCTCGGGCCTCTCCTTGAGTATAAGCCCCAACGAATCTTTTAAAAACTTAATAAGTCAGAGTCTCTACTATAGTATAAGTCCCTCTTATCTTTTCCAATCAACAACAACCATGGGCCTCTGTTAGGAGTGTAAGTCCCATAACCCTCGATTCCAGATCTCTTAGCATTTATAGGATAAACATTTGCGAGAATGGTTAGTTTGAGATGCCTTCCCCTTCCTTTTAAGCATCATAGGATAAATATTAGAAATAAAAAAATAGCATTAAATCGTGTCACTAAAACTAGAGATACTGAAAAATAACGACTTTATTGGGGACTGTTTCCTTTCTTATCTAGAGGGTTAGGCCTTACATTTTATATATTTTACTGTTCATTTTCTTATTTTCTTTCTCATTCATCTTTTGTTTACCATCATATTATCTACCTATTTTCCATACTTGTTTAGTTAACTTTTATCTGGGAATGTGATTAATACACATGCAGTAAGTCAGAAAGTCCTCGATGGGCTAGAGAGCATATTTCAATATAGGTGGTGGCAGAATCAAGAAGGCTTATAGAGTGTGACTCTCGACCAAGCTAACTTGAAAGTCCATCAAATCAGTAGAGGTACATATTTGGAATTACTGATGTTGAGCAAGCAAGTCGTGAACACATTACTTTTTCCACAGGGAACCCATGAAATTTAGGATTAGTAAACATTTAACTATTGTACCCCAAATTTTGACCCTTAGATATTCATCCTCATCCTAGGAGCATCATCATTTGTTTATCTAACCTTAACCCCTTTCAAGTTTTTCTTTGTCAAGATACGGGTGAATTAGGGTTCCATACAGTCAAGAATCGGGGTTTTGATGGTTTGATCAGTTAATGTCTTGGATTGATTCTCCATTAAACAAGTCTCCACATCATCAAGAATACTATATAGGATCAAGTATGTTAGTTCTTAATTGGCAGGCATTTTGGTAAAACTAGGTGTAATCACAAGATGTCCTACAGGATGTCGTGACATCTGTCTTTAAGGTTCTGCAGGTTGCTTTGGATGTTGCAGCAAGACTTATCTTATGATGTCAAATATGATGTCCTGACACTTATGGACAAAACATTCAGTATGAATGTGTTTGTGTGTCTATTCCTTTTTGTGCAATCTTGTTGCACTGATCTGGTGTAAAATCTGCGAAGATTTTGTTGTTTTACTAAGGCGTTTCTGATGCAAATATTGTGGATCATATTTTATTTGATTTGAAGCTTTTATCAGAAGATTCTATTGAAGATTAGAAGAAAGATTTGGTTAGATATGATTGATCAAATCAAATCTGTTTCATTGTTGCAATTTATGAAGATTGAAATCTTCTCAAACCTATTGTTACTTTTGCAACAGCCCAAGCCCATTCTGCATTACTATTTAAAGAAGCATAAACCCTAGCTTGGAGATCAGAGAAGCAAGGATTAAAAATTGCGTGCATTTGTGTAAGGTTTAGCCTTCGTGTGTGTTAGTTTTTGAGCCATTCACTCATTGTTTATGTGTGAATTGGACTAAGTTGTTAATTGTAAATTGTTCACTCAAAGCTTATAATCAAGAGTGTATTGTACTTGATTGAAGCTTTTAAGTAAGATCAAGTTGTGAATTTTAAGCGTGTCTTCTAAAGTCTTCTTATTTTTGTTGATTGATATCACTGCTATGATTGAGGGGGAGTGAGAGGTGTCTCTTATCTAGGTGAGTCCTAGGTAGAAATTGCAAGGGTAGAGATTAGGAGAGAAGATGGTAAACTAGAGAGAGTCTACTGTGTATCTTCAAATTAATTATACTTAGTGGATTTCCTTCTTGGCTTAGTAGCCCCCAGATGTAGGTGTGTTTTCACCGAACTGGGTTAACAATTGTTGTGTCTCTTTACAATTGTTATTTGTCTATGTTTGTTCTTATTATTGATGAAACAGATATTTGTGTCGTAAACATCACCATCGACATCTAATATCTGATACCAAAATTTCAATTGGTATCAGAGCAGACATCCTGCTCTGGTTCTGGGTGAGATCTATGGATGATACTTTCTGGTACCATAGACAAGGAAGGAGGATTTGTGAACAGACCACCTATTCTGAACGAGAGTAATTATGACTACTGGAAACCTAGGATGGTTGCTTTCTTAAAGTCTTTGGGCAGTAAAGCATGGAAAGTTGTCATAAAGGGATGGGAACATCTTGTGATTATTGATAAAGATGGAAAGGCTACGTCTGAATTAAAACCTGAGGAAGAATGGACAAAGAAAGAAGATGATCTGGCTCTGGGAAACTCTAAGTCCTTGAATGCCTTGTTCAATGGAATTGATAGGAACATATTCATGCTGGTGAACAACTGTGAGATTGCTAAAGAAGCTTGGGAAATAATAAAGAGTACTCATAAAGGCACATCCAAGGTAAAAATGTCTAGACTTCAACTTCTCCCAACCAAGTTTGAAACCTTAAGAATGAAAGATGATGAAAGCATGCATGACTTCCATATGAATATTCTTGAAATAACAAATGCTTCAAGTGCCCTAGGTGAAATAATGTCTGAAGAAAAATTGGTAAGAAAAATTCTCAGATCTCTTCCCAAGAGATTTGACATGAAAGTAACTGCTATAGAGGAAGCACAAGACATCTGTAAGATGAAAGTTGATGAACTCATTGGGTCTCTTTTAACTTTTGAAGTAGGAATAGGTGACAAAGCTGACAAGAAAAAGAGCATAGCTTATGTGTCAAATACTAAAAGAAGAGAGGAATCTGATGAAGATACAAATGAAAGTCTATCAAATGCCATAGTTCTGCTAGGAAGACAATTCAATAAGGTAATGAAAAGAATGGATATAAAGACAAGACCAAATGTCAAGAACATCTCACTTGACATCAGTAAGTCAAATGATACAGGAAGTAGAACTAGGACTGAAGAAAAACCCACAAACAACAAAGGGATACAATTTCATGGGTGTGAAGGTTTTGGTCACATCAGATCTGAATGCCTAACCTATCTCAAGAAACAAAAGAAAGGTCTAGCTATTTCATGGACTGATGAAGACTCTGACAGTGATATTGAAGAAGAATCTGTCACACATATAACAACCTTAATTGGAAGATACTATTCTGATGAAGACTCCAGTGAAGATGAATTTACTTTTGAATAATTGGCAGCTTCCTACAAAGAATTATGCCTTAGAAGCGAAGAAGTTTGCCAGCAAGGTAAAAAACAGAAGAAATACATCATCAAGCTAAAGACTGAAAATGAGGAACACCTGGCAATTATCAAGGGTTTGAATGATGAAGTTGCTGAATAGGTTAAGACTATCACCAAATTAAGGGATGAAGTTGCTCAACTAACTTCTCAACTTGGCCAAATGGGAAAGTCTATTAGAATGATGAACAGTGGTACCAAAACCTTGGAAGAGATTCTTCAATCTGGCAGAAGATCTAGAGACAAGACAGGGTTGGGGCTCAATAAAGACAATAACTCTGCCTCTCACCACAAACCTTCTGGATCAAGGCAGAAGATGTTCCAGCAGATGTCTCAACATCACGACAGAAAACAAACCAGCCAACCAAGAAAATTCCAAAGATGGAGATGTCATCACTGTGGTTGCTTTGGTCACATAAAGTCATTCTGTTTCAAACTGCATGGATATCCAAACTCTACAACTCATATAAGACCTAACCACAACACTCTCCTCTCCAAGAAACAATGGATCCCCAAGGGTTCTGCTACTAAACAATGGGTACCTAAAACTGCTACTACTTGCCTCATAGCTCATATGTCCTTAAACATTTCCACTAAGGAAGATTGGTACTTTGACAGTGGGTGCTCAAGACACATGACTGGAATTAGAAATCTGTTAGTAGACATCAAACCTCACTCAACCCGCTATGTAACCTTTGGAGATGGGGCCAAAGGTGAAATTAAGGGAGTTGGAAAGTTAAACTGCTCAGGAACACCTGATCTTGACAATGTTTTGTTAGTCAAAGGATTAACTACCAATCTAATTAGCATCAGTCAACTGTGTGATCAAGGTCTAAGTGTCAACTTCACTAAACTTGAGTCTCTGGTTACTAATGAAAAATGAGGGCTGATCATGAAGGGAGTCAGATCCAAGGACAATTGGTACCTATGGACCTCTCAGGGCTCAAAATGTGCTCTTGCCAAAGAAGATGAAGTAAGATTGTGGCACTAGAAACTTGGGCATTTTCATCTCAAAGGAATGAAGAAGATAATATCTATGGATGCTGTCAGAGGTATTCCTAAACTAAAGATTGAGGAAGGAAAAAATTGTGGTGAATTCCAAATAGGAAAACAAATTAGGATGTCACATCAGAAGATTCAACATCTCACTACTTCTAAGGTGCTGGAACTTCTTCACATGGACTTAATGGGACCTATACAGGTGGAAAGTCTCGGTGGAAAGAAGTATGCTTATGTTGTTGTGGATGATTTTTCAAGATACACCTGGGTGAATATTATAAAAGAAAAATATGAAGTTTTTGATGTTTTTCAAGACCTGTATCAGAAACTTTAAAGAGAAAAAGAAAGTAAAGTTGTCAGAATCAGAAGTGATCATGGGAAGGAATTTGAAAATCAAAAGTTTGCTGCATTTTGATCCACTAAAGGAATTAACCAAGAATTCTCTTCTTCTATTACCCCTCAACAAAATGGAGTTATGGAAAGAAAGAATAGAACAATCCAAGAATCATCCAGAGCAATGATCCATCCTAAGAAACTACCTTACCATTTCTGGGCTGAAGCCATGAACACTGCCTGCTATGTTCATAACAGAGTGACCTTAAGAACATGAACTATGACCACTTTGTATGAAATTTGGAAAGGAAGAAAACCTATTGTTAAATATTTTCATGTGTTTGGAAGCAAGTGCTACATTCTTTCAGATCGTGACCATAGAAGAAAGATGGATCCTAAGAGTGATGAAGGCATATTCTTGGGCTACTCTACCAACAGTAGAGCCTATAGAGTATTTAACTACAGAACTAAGACCATGATGGAGTCTATCAATGTTGTTATAGATGACATGCATAAGGAAACTGACGTTCCAGAAGATGTTGGAACATCATTTGATATCTCAGCTGAATCTGAAGACAAAAACAATGATTCTAACTCTACCATCACTGAAGTTGAACCTGTTAACAAAGGACCTTCCATCAGAGTTCAGAAAGACCATCCCATTGATCTCATCATAGGTGATCCAAATAAAGGGGTAACCACTAGATCTAGAGAAATTGCCTCAAGCTTTTGCTTTGTGTCAAAGATTGAACCTAAGAACATCAAGGAAGCTTTAACTGATGAATTTTTGATAAATGCCATGCAAGAGGAGTTGGGTGAATTCAAGAGGAATGAAGTTTGGGACCTTGTTCCAAGGCCTGAAGAAACAAATGTGATTGGATACAAATGGGTTTACAAGAATAAATCTGATGAAAAAGGAGTGGTTACTAGGAACAAAGCCATGTTGGTTGTTCAAGGATATACACAGATTGAAGGGATTGATTTTGATGAAACTTTTGCTCCTGTAGCTAGACTTGAATCCATCAGACTTCTTCTGGGAGTTACTTGCATTTGAAAATCAAGCTGCTTCAAACGGATTTCAAAAGTGCATTTTTAAAGGGTTACCTAAGTGAAGAAGTCTATGTGGAACAGCCTAAGGGTTTTAGTGATCAAACCTTTCTTAATCATGTTTTTAAGTTGAAGAAAGCTTTGTATGGCCTAAAGCAAGCTCCTAGAGCATGGTATGAAAAACTAACAGAGTTTCTTATTGAGAATGACTATAGAAAAGGTGGCATAGATAAGACCTTGTTTATCAAGGAGGAAGAAGGAAATCTCATGATTGCTCAAATCTATGTTGATGACATTGTCTTTGGTGGGATGTCAGATGAGATGGCTCAACATTTTATGCAGCAAATGCAATCTGAATTTGAAATGAGCCTTGTTGGGGAATTAACTTGCTTTCTTGGACTACAAGTCAAACAGATGGAAGAATCCATATTTCTATCTCAGAGTAAGTATGACAAGAACATTGTTAAGAAGTTTGGAATGGAAAATGCCTGCCACAAAAGAAATCCTACACTTACCCATCTAAAATTGTCAAAATATGAAAAAGGAGTTAATGTATACCAAAGTCTGTACAGAAGAATGATAGGGAGCTTGTTATATGTGGGAGTTTGTGCCAGATATCAAGCTGAACCTAAGATTAATCACATTAATCAAGTCAAGAGAATTTTGAAGTATATCAATGGGCCAAGTGAATATGGGATGTTGTATAGTCATGGTTCAGGGTGTGTGTTGTCTGGATATTGTGATGCTGATTGGGATGGAAGTAATGATGACAGGAAAAGCACATCTGGAGGCTGCTTCTTTTTGGGAAACAACTTTATCTCTTGGTTTAGCAAGAAATAAAATTGTGTATCCCTGTTGTAATACCCCAAATTTTGCCCTAAGATTAGTCGAATCATCTCACATTCCATTGCATTTTTGTATTGCATTTAACCAGTGACTAACAAGTTATGTAGTTGGTTGGTTTTTACAGGAAATAATCATGTGGCGCGCTCTTTAGAATATGGAGGGCAAAATGGTCGTTTCTTCGCAGTCGGCTGTCAATTTATGGATATGAGTTGTAGTCAGGGAATTTGAGTCGTTCAAGTCCGTTGATGAGAAGGCCGGGGGTTAATTGGAAATTTTAATCGTGGAAGTGTTTGAGCCAGTGCAATTAAATCAATTCATTTCATTTGTTGATGAAGACAGTCGGAAAAATATGTTCATTTGAGTTTAATCGACATGTTGGATTTTTCTGATAAAGTTTCATTTAAATCACCGGAAGAATTTGTCGGAAGTTACATCGGAGACAAGGTTAATCGGATAAATTGGATGAAGTTTGAATTAATGAAAAAAATAGAGTTTTATTAGTGTTTTTATCTCATTTTAAAAATAAAAAATAACAAAAATAATTTTGATTTCATTTTTATAATTTTCTGTTTTCATTTTATTTTTATTTCATTTTTATAATTTTGTTTTCATTTTATTTTTTTCAATTTCATTTCATTTCTAAATCAATCTTATGTCATTTATTAAATTAATTGCGTTTTTAAATCAATTTTATTTCATCTTTTAATTTTGTTTTCATTTCAGTTCTAAATTTAATTTTATTTCATCTTTAAATTTTTGTTCTCATTTCATTGTTAAATTGATTCTATTTCATTTTTAATATTGGGTCTTCATTTCATTTTATATCAAAAGAAAAATAATGATGATAATATTATTTCATTTAATCTAAATGGAATAATTTTATTATATAAAAAAAATAATAAGTTAACATTAGTAACACCAAAAATTGTTGTTTCATTTCACTACTAATAAAACAATTGTTTCATTTCATTTTAATAAAAAATGTTTTTTTGTTATGTTTATTTTAAAATAAAAAATTATTATTATGATTATGTCATTTTAATATAAAAAAATGTTTTTTTTTGTTTGTTTTATTTTAAAATCAAAAATTATTATTATGGTTATGTCATTTTAATATAAAAAAAATTTTGTTAGGTTTATTTCATGATTTTCATTATGATTATTTCATTTTTACATCAAAATTTTTTATGTTTTTGCATTTTAATATCAATAGTTTATTTCATCATTTTTTTTTATCAATAATAATATTTTTTTGTTGTTTCATTATAATATAAAAAAAATAATAACAATATAAAAACAAATTTTTTATTATAGATTAAAAATAATAGTCTTTTTTTTACAATATAAAAATAAATAAATAAAATTACAAAAGTAAATTACAATAAAATTTCCTATAGTTTCTAAAACGCCTAAACTAAGAGTTTAAAAAAGAAAGGGGTAAATTTGGGTCCAAACATGTCCTTAAAGGGAATAAAAAAATCAAACAGCAATTATCACCATCAATAATCCAAAAGTTCCGAAAAATGGTAAACAAATTTCATCAATATGCAAAATCAAAAATGACAGAATATCACCATCATTAAAACTAATTAGAAAAACATGTTAAAACATATTTTCTCCAAAAAGGAAAATGATTTAAAGCCTTCAAAGGCATGTTCAAAAAAAATTATTATAAGTAGAAGTGAAGAGCAGAAGTTAGAGGATCCAAAAAAAAAATATAAGCGAAAACACAAATAGATCCGAAGCACCAAAAGAGGTTCAGAAAAATTTCATCATAACCTCAAACCGAAAATCTGAAAAATATTATCCGAAATTCATTGTTCAAATTCAGAAGAAACCCACCAACTCAAAACAGAAATCATCACTGTATCACCAACAAAAAGCCAACGGAAAAATAAAAAAAAAATCATCAGAAGCACTTCAAAAAAACCAGTGAAGTAACCACAACCAAATCTGCCGAAAAACATCACAAAATTATCCGGAACGAAACAAATTTGTAAGACTCGTCATCGTTTTAACTTTTATGCTTGTTTTTTTTAACAGGAAAATGGAACAGAAGGAGAAGAAAAAAGAAAAAAATGAAAAGAAAACGTAGTAATATCACCCAAAAGAGGGGCCGCCGCCGGCCAGAGAAAATAAGGGTTTCAAACCCTAAATTTTCAACCCGACCCATTTTTTATTGGTTTTATGTTTTTTTTTTCCTTTAATTTTTTGTTGTATTATTGTAATTAATTATTAATAATAATAATAATAAAAGAAAACTAACTACTAAAAATAACTAACCACTAACATTGACCACTAATTTTATTTAAAAATCTCAATAATTTAATCTAGTAATAATAAAAAGCGAAATTTTTATAAAAAAAAATAATAATGATAATAATAAAACTATTAATTTAGATTTAGGTTTTTTTTCTTATAATAAACAAATAAAATAAAAATACTTAGATTTATATTTGATTTCTTCTTTTAATAGTTAAAAACAAAAATATATTTTAGTCCGATCTAAAAAAAAAAACAAAATAAAAAAAAAACTTTTGAATCTATTTGTTCTTAATATTTGGTTTTAGATAATCTATATTTAAGTTTTTAAATAATTCTCCTATTTTCTTTTAGTCATCAAGAATAATAATTAAAAAAATTTTATAAATAAAATAAAACGAATTTTATATAAAAAGATATTAATAATGATTTTAGATCTTAATTTAAGTTTTATAATAAGAATAAAATTCATAACAAAAAAAATCTTCAATCCAATTTAGTCTTGAGTAATTTTCTTCCTTTTAAGCAAAAATAAAAATAAAAAACGGTAGATCTAATTTTAATGAGTTAATTTCACTTTTTTAATAGAGGTTAAAAATCCAAAAGAAATATATAGAAACTTTTTTAAATTTCTAACTAACTAATTAATTTGACTTTTGGGTAAAACTAGAATTTTTTTAGGATTTAGTTAATATTTGCCAATTAATCTCTTTCCTTAAAAATAACAATCTTTTTTAGATTAATTTTTAAATTAACACCTTATTTAACTTATCAATTAATTACATAACTCACAAAAACCATAAAATAAATAAAATCTTAAAAATTTGCAAATTAATTTAAAGTGTATTTTCAACTTAGCCATAAAATTCTCAAAAATCTTTAATTTCAACTTTTAAACTCTAAGTCAACTAAATCAAAAACAATTCATCCATATCTCACCATTTCCACACCCCATACCTTTACCATTTCCTTAAACCTTAAAACTTTGAGTCGCCGTACTCATGCTTTGGTGTCCCGCCGTGGATATCCATCCCTTTTATCCTAGCCTTAGGATTAGGAGTCGCCGTACTCCATATAAGTTTTCCGCCGTTGAATACTTATCTCACACTCTCTCAATTTTACAACGTAGAGATTAGAGTCGCCGCACTCCTATGTAAACACTTCCATATGAACGTTTACTTCCCCCATGGAACCTTGACTACAGTTAAGAAGTTCCTCATCCTCCCTTTCGAGGGGAATTACGAATACTCTGATTCCATCCCCTACCTAGGATACGTAGGTACAAGATGCGAGTCTTGGCGAGTATACTTGGGAATAACCCCTTAGGTCTTTCTCTTCACCCTTAACCCTTAGCATAACCTTAAGCAGATAACATAGCAATAACAAACATTTAAAACAAGAGGTTCCTGTAGAGTAATACAGAAGTTTAGGATGCTAATACCTTCCTTAAACTTAACCAACCCTCGAACTTTAGATCTCTCCCCGCGTTGTGTTTACAATGCAAAATAGGTTTTCCCCTTTCTTTAACCTTTCCTTCGGATAAATCAAAGACCGGTTGTAAATGAATTAAGATTCAAGTTAATCAATAGCTTGACATCCAAATTTCACCGCATTAGTAAATGGCGACTTCACTGGGGACGATTTTCAGTGGGTTCCCCTAACTTGTTTATTATATTTGTTTGCTTATTTGTTTATCTTTCTATTGCTTTTGGGATGATCCTTGAGTGATGAGACAAAGTCCTACACCCGGACTTGAGTGCAATTATTATAGGAAGGTGATATATTCGACGAGGCTTATAGGGAGTGAGTCCCGACCAAGTTGACTCGAGAATCCCGCTTAGTTGAGACCCATTTGAAAATGGTTCGGTTGAACGAGTTTAGTCGTGAAAACTTTTACTACTTTCAATTGGAGTCCATGATACTAAGGATCGTAGTTACCTTTAACCCCACTTTGGCCTTTATTAGGACATAGTGCGAGACTATGAGGGAGTAGTCCCGAAATAGTGCTACGCGATACTACACTCAAAAGAAGTTCTCTTGAGAATATTATGAACCCCCAAGTTAGTTGGGAAGTTGATAATATCCGAAGGATGGGCTAATGACTTTGGGGACCTTTTTAGAACCCTTGTTCTGCATGTACAATTAACCCATAGTACTTACCTTTTGGGATGGGTAGACCTTGACTCCACTCATACTCCTCTAACCTAGGATCTTTGTGTGCTTTGTGTGTTTGTGCATTACATCTAGCATCATGTCATTCTTGGTTTCAAGGAATTCAATTTATCCTTATGCAAATTCAAAAAAAATTCCTACATTTCAAAGTCTAAAACTTTTTCAAGATTTCCTCGAAATATTTGCAATCGACCATTAAAGTCCTTGAAACCTATGCATTGCATTGCATCTTATTTTTGCATTTGCATTTTTTCCTCCGATTTCTCATCCTTCGTTCTCTCGCTTCCAGTTCTATCATCCTGAGTCCTCTGCATCAATACAACACCAGAGCTCGAGCTCAGAAAAAGATGGCGGAACAGAATCAAGAACTTGACCGTGTTAGCAACGAACTCGAAGACCTTCGTGGAAGTGTTGGGCAGATAATGGAAATGCTTCAAGTCATTAACGCGAGGATGGATACTCAGCCCACTGTCGTGTCCGAGATTACTAATACTGTTGTGGACCCTCAACCTGTTGTTCCTACTGCGAGTGTACCTCCTTATGGTCTTCCATTTGGTTTTGTGCGTCCCCCTCCTGTGGTTTCTATTGCTCAATCGGTTCCACAAGCTATTCCTTTGATTTCCGAAGCTCCTCAAGTGATTCTGACCTTTACACCAGTTGTTGTTCATACTCGTGTGCAACCTTACTTTAATGAGTCGGTTTATGATATTCCTGACATGAAGGATGACGAAGATGAGCGACATGAGAAGTTGCGTGAGAATGTTGAAATCATTGATAAAAGGCTGAGAATGATGGAAGGTGACCAAATCTTTGGTGCTGCCGCCAGAGATGTCTGCTTGGTATCTGGATTGACTATTCCCCCAAAGTTCAAAACTCCGAGCTTTGACCTATATGAAGGTGCTACTTGTCCGAAAAGTCATTTGATAATGTACTACCGTAAAATGGCTGCCCATGTTGAGAACGATAAGCTAATGATACATTGCTTCCAAGATAGTCTGAAAGGTGCTTCCTTAAAATGGTACCTAACTTTGGATCAGTCCCGTATCAAATGCTTTCAAGATCTGTCTGATGCTTTCATTAAACACTACAAGTATAACATGGATCTGGCTCCTGAGCGAAGACAACTGCTTAGTATGTCCCAGAAGAATTCAGAATCATTCAAACAGTATGCTCAGAGGTGGAGAGAGATTGCTTCACAAGTGGAACCTCCTCTAACCGAGAAGGAATTAGCCGATTGGTTTGTTGTCACAGTGCGTCCAGAATTCTACAAAAGAATGGTTGGTAGTGTGACTTCTAATTTTTCTGACATTGTTGCTGTTGGTGTAAAAGTGGAATTGGGTCTGAGAAGTGGTAAGATGTCAAGTGTTGTTGGTAGCTCCAAAGATCAAACCAAGAAACCTTCGCTCAGTTCTCAGAAGAAGAAAGAGGGTGAAGCTAATGTTGTATCTACAAACAGACAAAGAAATCAACCTTATCAACATCAGCCTTATTATGTTCAACAACAAGGTTATCCTGTGCAGTATGCTCAACAACCTTATGTGGCCACTGTCACTCCCACATTCAACCAGCAAATGCCTGCTTCTCAGCCTATGCAACCGGCTCCTATTTATCTGCCTCCGGTATATCAACAACCTCCTGGTTATCAGCCTGCACAAGCTCCTGCCAACTGTCAACAAGTGCCCAACGCTCCTGCATATCAGTCGAAGAATCAGGCTCCTCACTGTCACTACCGCGAAAATAAGGTGCCGGCAAAACAGAAGAGTCGCCACCTTTCGTTATTTATCCCTCAGAACGGGAAAGGAAACGATCGAAAAAACCTGACGAAAAGGTATAAGACAAGGTCATTGCAACCATTGTCTGGATTCGGGAGTCGGTTACGCAAGGGGAAGGTATTAGCACCCCTCACGTCCATCGTACTCGATGGGATCCACGCTTGTTGGTTTATCTACGGGTGAAAAACAATCTATCTACGACTTCTAAGGCTAAAAGGAAAGAAACTGACTCGATAGAGCATCACACTCTATGCCTACGTATTCCCTCGTGCAATGGGAAAGTCAAAGTCAACGTAGTTCGGGAAACTACGAGGGAATTTGCTCGCCAAGACATCGAGTCTTGTGCCTACGTACTTTCACACGACATGAAAGATCGGAGCTTGTGTAGTTCGGGTAACTACGGCTAGACATGGTGTTCTCGAACACACGGGGGTGAGAGGATGGATTGACGATACTAGCGTACGGATTCTAGCAGTTCGGTGTATGCTACTCGCTCGACGGAGACTTAGGCGTTACCTGTTTGCGGTAGAACAGACGTAGTATGTCGGGTTTTAAAGGTACGGGAACCTACGGGTTCTAGAACTACGGTCGGGTCTCAATTGCACTCGGGCAAGAGAAAGGGAACATTAGTCGTCAGCGGGAAAGTCTCGACCGCACGGCAGTGAGAGAACAGAGAAGTTAGTTGTTAGTATGCTCGCTAGGATATCACATCCTATGCCTACATATTCTCGTCTGGTACAACAAATCAGAGCAGCTGTAGTTCAGCTAACTACAACAAAACAGGGGGAAAAGGGGAAAGGGAGCTCGCTAGGATATCGCATCCTATGCCTACGTACTCTCGTCTGGCACGAGAGATCAGAGCAAACGTAGTTCGACGGGAAAACTAGTCTCGATTGCACAGGGGCAAGAGAAGGGGTCTCGATCGCCTGAACGCGAGAGAAAAGGGCTTCGATCGCACGGGGGCGAGAACGAAGAGGAAGCAGGCTTACGCCTAAACGGGAAGGAACTCAGGACACACACGCAAGAACCTAAGGCGTAGGAACGAGTGCGTCGCATGTCACCCAAAGGGTACCATACTAGACATCCTAGACGATTGAGAAGAAACTCCTCAACTGTCATTTCCTACGTATCTAACGATACAGCTCACAATACTCGACGATTGCCTGAAGACTTGAATAAGATGATGTTGAACGAAGCGGCTCTGTTGTCTCCTGACATGTGTGCAAGCTCCATTCCAATCTTCTCCTCTCTGGATCCTTGATGAGGACGCTCGAATCAGGAACAATGTAATGCTTAGAACGTCATGGTTCGACTTATACGAGAAATCGAACTCTCAGAGGTAGCGTATTGATGTCCGTGTCAAAGACAAGATAGAGAAATGATATCAACAATCATTCTCCAATTGAATCGTGTCACACGGCCAGCCAAAAATAAAATCGAAGATAAAATCGGATAAAAGAAAATAAGAGAGAAATCCAACACTAAATGGAAATAAAATGCTACTCCTAAAACTAGCAATTAATTCCTAACAGAAAATATTCTAAAGAAATATTAAAAGGAATTGCATAATGGAAAATAGCATACAAAAAATTCTATCTAACTCTATAATATTCTACAAGGAAAATAGAATGAAAACTCTATGCAAATCTATATATTCTATGATTCTAAAAACAATTCTATATTAAAATTTCTATAATATCCTATAAGAAAATAGAATGAAAATTCTATATTAAATCTATAGTAAAAAAATGTGCATAATATTCTAAAACTATAAACTATAATCCCTAAGAGAAAATAGAAAAATAAAACTATGATTATTACAATCACACATCCAATACAAGAGAAAAATTAAAAATAAAGGGGAGGGGGTACATCCTGAAAAACTTGTGTAAAGGAAGAAAAAAAACCACCACTGGGCCCAGCCCACAATACAATCAGAAAATAAAACAAAAACACAAAACAGGGGGGGTGCGCTGGTAATTGGGAGTGTAAGGATCAGAAAACATGGTATTGGGCCTCAGCCCATCAAAACCTCATCAGCCAAAAAAAGGAAAAAGAGGACGGGGGGTGCGTATAGGAAACGTGGGGTGTATGGATTCAGACTGACGTTGGGCTCAGAGGCCCACTATCCCCAAACCCAGCCACGGGGACCTTTCCCCTTCCCCTCATTCAGAAATTGAAACCCTAAGCTATCTCTTTCTCCAACCCTTACTGTTCACCTCCGCCGTCGCTGAACCTCAATCCCTCCGTTAACCTCCAACTTCCTCCGTCTCAAACCTTCGTCTCCCCTAATATTTCTCAAGCCTTAAATCAAACTCAAGAATCCAAATCTCCGGTTCAAATGCTTTCATTTTTCGACCGCCTCCGTTCAACCTTTCCTCTTGATGAAAGGATTCAGTTGAATGCTGAAACTCCATTGTTGAAGATCTGGAGAATGGATGCATGTCGTCGGTGGTGGATCATGGTTCGATCTTGTTAAATCTTGGTGAAGATCACAGATGGAGGAGGACGACGGTTCTTGAAGATTTAGTGAAGGCTTCTGGACAATATTGATGAATGAAGACGATGAGCCTCTTGAACAATTTCTAGAAACGTGCAAGAACCGATGGATGAACATGATGAAGGTATTGATGAACATTGGTGAAAACTGGATGAAGAATCTGGAAAGAGCGTTATATGTTGACGAAGATCTTGATGAATATCTTGCAGCGATCATGAATGTTGTTGGATCTGGGAATTTCTTGATGAACTGGGGAAAAGAAGCGAAGAACACGATGGTGTTCTTGAATCATCTGGAAAAAAACATATGAACATGAAGTCACGATGAACAGTTGATGAATCACGATGAACAATGAAAATCTTGTGATCGTTTCTGGAAAAGTACGAAGAACTAGGATGAATATTGATGAAGTTTTGTGGCGTTTTGCAGTTTTTCAGTGAAGAAATGCAGTTTCCGGTGATGGTTAGGGTGGCCTTTGATTTCTCCGGCGAAGGTCGTCGGAGTTTACATGGCCGGCGGGAGAGGGACGAGCGGTGGTGCTACGTGGCAGGACGCATGGGAGGGAGAGAGCAAATAGAGGCCATGTGCGGATGTGCTCAGTGATGTGTTGGCATGTTGTGAGGTGGATACGCGTGGAAGAGAGACTGAGTGGAGGGTGAGGTGGTGGAGAGAGAATGACACGCGTGGCACTTCTCTTATAGTGACAAGTGTCATCAGACTGGACTGGGCCTCCACAAAGCCACCTGGCCCACCGAAAACGCATTAATGGACTAAGACTATAATTAAACCCCATTAAATTCTGATTCAAATGAAATCTGCCAATTAACTTCTAATCAAACCTAATTAATAAAATGATTAACAACTAATGACCATCTAATTAATATCTATCAATTTTAAACCATATTAAGTCTAAAAGGAAATTAAACCTATTAATTCTCTAAGCAAACCAATTAACACCTATATTAATATCTAAAAAAGAGTTAAAAATCTAAAAAAGAATTAATTCTCTAAGCAAACCAATTAATCCAAAGGGATGAAATCTATTAATTTCTAAACCAATCAAATAATATCTATAATGGAAAAAAATGATTTAAAATCTATTAAACTCTATTAACAAATTAAATCTAAAAGAAAGTTCAAATCTAGAAAATTTCTATTAACTTCTAAACTATTTAAAATCTATGCAATATTTTATTAAAACTATTAAAAATCTATTTAAAATTCTAGAAAAAGAATTAAAATTCATTTTAAAATTCTAGAAATTAAGGGAAAAATCTAAAAATGCAATAAAGCTGATTAAATGGATTAGAAAACAAATGCGCGACTATAGCGAAATAAGCAGTAAAAACCGGACACTGAAATGTTCTCAAAAATAACAGCGAGACCTGAAAACACCGGGACGAGCACCAATTCTCAAAACAAATCCTCGTATCTGTGGCCTGGAATGTTTGAATCGCCAGGGGAGGCTGCAATCCCGATAAAATCTGACTGCAAAAATGCGATGTATGCGGTATGTAAATGCATAATGTAAAATGAGTCAAAACATAAGCCAAATGCGGTAATTGGTTGGTCAAATTTTGGGGTGCAACAACTGCCTCTATTCAAACGGCTTGAACCTGAAGGGTTGAGAAGCGAACGAATTTCAATCATTCAAAGGTAGAAGACGGTTGAATACAAAAGAACCCAGAAATTTGCCAATTGCACAAGTACACGGTACTCTGATGGGAACAAATCTTCGAAAACTGAAATAATAGTTGCACAACAACTAGCTGGAGAAATACTGATCTGAACCTCCTTCAGGATGATTCTCTGATTTATCTGATATCATTGCGTCCTCAAATCATCGAGGGATCACTGATTACACGGTAACTGGCGATTTGCCAACGGTATTCCGATTGGTAGGAACATCTTCAAAACTGAGCATGACAGTTGCACAGCAACTCTGCTGGGGAATTGGTCACACGGTAATTGGTGAAGGGTCAAATCTCCGTTAGGAAGATCATCTGATTTTGCTGTAGATCTTAGTCCTCAAGTCATCAAAGGATCACCGGTTACACGATCATTGGTAATGGATAGCTGGATTCCTTATCGTCGCCTATGGACTCATCATGTCGCTAGGAACGTCGACAACATCCTTGTCGGACTTCATCAGTAAGTCAATAAGTGATCCCCGGTTATTCGGTAACTGGTGAATGATGGCTGATTCTGCCGTCAGGCATTCTGCGCCACTGCAGAAAAATTCCTTATCGTCGCTTATGGACTCATCATGTCGCTAGGAACGTCGACAGTACCTTTGTCGGACTTCATCAGTAAGTCAATAAGGGATCACCGGTTATTCGGTAACTGGTGAATGATGGCGGATTCTACCGTCAGGCATTCTGCACCACTGCAGAAGAATTCCTTATCGTCGCCTATGGACTCATCATGTCGCTAGGAACGTCGACAATATCTTTGTCGGACTTCATCAGTAAGTCAATATGGGATCACTAGTTACTCGGTAACTGGTGAATGATGGCTGATTTTGTCGTCAGGCATTCTGCGCCACTGCAGAAAAATTCCTTATCGTCGCCTATGGACTCATCATGTTGCTAGGAACGTCGATAGTACCTTTGTCGGACTTCATCAGTAAGTCAATAAGGGATCACCGATTATTCGGTAACTGGTGAATGATGGCGGATTCTGCCGTCAGGCATTCTACGCCACTGCAGAAGAATTCCTTATCGTCGCCTATGGACTCATCATGTCGCTAAGAACGTCGACAATATCTTTGTCGGACTTCATCAGTAAGTCAATAAGGGATCACCGGTTACTCGGTAACTGGTGAATGATGGCTGATTTTGTCGTCGGGCATTCTGCGCCACTGCAGAAGAATTCCTTATCGTCACCTATGGACTCATCATGTCGCTAGGAACGTCGACAACATCTTTGTCGGACTTCATCAGTAAGTCAATAAGGGATCACCGGTTACTCGGTAACTGGTGAAGAGCTACTCTCAAATCTTCGTCGGGATGATTATTAGATTTCGCTACAGCTTCTTCCTCAAGTCATCAAGAGATCACTGGTCACTCGGTAACCGGTGATACATAGCTGGTATTGCCGTCAGACCTTCTGCGGCATTGCAGCAGAAGAATTCCTCGGGACTCATCAGGTCCTTAGGAACTTTTTAACAATCAAGTTAATCATGCCATCAGGCATTCAAAGAAATTTTTGGGCGTCAGCCGGACTTCGTCAGTAAGTCGGGAATGGAATCCTCGGTCAATCATGAACCAAATAGGGATACCCAAACTTCCGCCATCAGGCACTCCGCATCAGTTGAGAGAACTGCTTTGACATCACAGTTGGACTTCGTCAATAAGTCTTTAAATGGAATCCTTAATCAATCAGGAACCGCTAAGGATATACAATCTTTTGCCGTCAGGCACCCTGCGTCAGCTAGGCAAACTGCTTCGACATCGCAGTTGGACTTCATCAGTAAGTCTTCAAGGGGAATCCTTAATCAATCATGAACCACTAAGGATATACAATCTTTTTGCCGTCAGGCACCCTGCGTCAGCTGGGAGAACTGCATTGACCTCGCAGTTAGACTTCATCAGTAAGTCTTCAAATGGAATCCTTAATCAATCACGAACCAATAAGGATATACATTCTTTTGCCGTCAAGCACTCCGCGTCAGCTGGGAGAACTGCTTTGACATCGCAGTTAGACTTCATCGGTAAGTCTGGGGTTTTGGCACTGCTGCCGGACTTCAATCATCAAGTCTTCAAGGGAATTTCAACGTCTCTGTTGAAAACATGCTGGGGATGACACATCTTCGCCGGGGATTCTGGAGAACTATCAAGTAACTCTGCTTCAGTGATCCAGAGATCATTCTGGATGAATTAACTCTGCTGAGGACTTCAAGAATCACCTTGGACAAACAACTCCGCCGGGGACTTCAAGAATCACCCTGAACCAATAACTCTGCTGGAGATTTCAGGAATCATCCTGCGCAAACACTCTGCCGGGGACTCTAAGCATCAACTTGAGCAACCAACTCTGGCGACTTCACTGGGGAATTCAAGAATCATCTTAAGCCATCAACTTCGCTGGGGAATTCAAGAATCATCTTGAGCAAACCATTCTGCATAGGAACACCTGGAAAACAAGAACGGTAACGACCTAGCTCATGTTTCATATGCATATGCTTTGACAATGGCGCAATGCTTCACACGGTGGAAATGCTACGCATTTTTAGGGTAAATGCTATGCAATCATGCAAAATGCTATGACCCCATCAGCAAAATAAATGCTGAAGGGAGAATCCTCCTGTCAAGGAGAAAGAACCACTCTGGTGGAGGAAGGAATCATCCTGCCGAGGAGAAGAAGTCACACAAATCTCAATTGGATTCCGCCTGGGGAAACGAACTTCAGTCAACTGCTGCAGGGGAACAAAGTTCTACAAGAACCTAAACCCGCTCAACCAGGTATTCAAACCACAAACTGTCGAGGAAACGATATCAATCGCAGAAATAAACTGCACGACATTCGCATCAAAACTTTCTTGGAGATAACGACTCCGGTGGGAAAATACAGCATCAGTTATTCAACACTCTACTGGGGAAAACCAATCATGGCCCAAACGGCTTCCAAGGACTCGGCTCTCTTGGGGAACTGCAAACTCGGCTGAGGAGGGCAACCAGACGATGGAATCACTCCTACCTGCTGGGGAGAGTACAACTCTGTGGGGAATCTCAATTTCACCGGAGACTTCAGTCTGCGCTATCGAAGGCTAAACACTTGTGAATAGTCTCATAAGAGAAACTGCACCCTGACCCAGTGCTGGGGAAATAAACCCAAATCCACTTGTCAGGGAGAACTTCGATCCTAAACCGTTGGGAATATACAATCAATCTGCCGGGGATGGATACACTCTACCGGGGATATCAATCTCGCCCTGCTGAGGATAATCCTGACCCTACTCTGATAAAGGACAAGTGCCATCTCAAATTGCTGCAATCTCAAACAACTGAGGAGAGTCGATCTTAACTGCACATCTCTGCTGAAGAAAATTTCCTGATTTAACAACATCACCCCCTAAGGGCATACATAACACCAATCATGGAGAACTGAGATCATTCGAGCCTCGTTTCAGGGAACGTGATAGCACAGGTCACCGGGAATATCGGGCCAGGTATAGTTAGGCTTATTCTAGTTTAGGGATAGGTTTATGGTGATAGGGATTTATTTCCGGTTACCAACGAAAGTGGATTTGAAGGGAATATACTAGACGAGAACTAGCATTCGAGGGTAGACTACCAGACGAGAACTGGTGGCAAAAGGGTTTAAGTTGTCAGACGAGAACTGACTTCTAGGTTTTGGATTTCAGACGGGAACTGATTTCTGGTTTGCTAGACGAGAACTGGACTTTGAAGTTATGTTAGCCAGACGAGAACTGGTTAAATAGTGGGTCAAGGAAAAGGCGACCAGACGGGAACTGGTTTAAAAGCTGACACGCACCAGACGAGAACTGGTATTCTAAGAAAGATGGACTAGGCGAGAACTGGTTACCGGTTTGCCAGACGAGGACTGGGCTTTGGAGGTTTGCCAGGCGAGAACTGGGCTTTGGAAATGACCTTGGTTACACGGTAAGTAACATGTTTAGGCTGTAGGATAACAATCCAATGGCAGCAAGGCTTCTTCAGAAGGTTCAGGTTTTTTGGTAGGGTAATGACACGATTCCCCGACACTCAACTCTTGCTGGGGTGAACAAACTCGCTTGAACAACTTGCCCCAGTGCAATTCAACTTGCCCCAATCCGACTCTTGGGAAAATTTGTTCTGAACAGAAAGCAACTTGCCACGAGGCGACCTCGAGATGGCTTGCCCCGGTATCTGTACAACGGAAGGATTCGTCCTCAACTAACCAACTCTCAACATGGTTGTTTCAATATACTTCTGAAGTAGCTTGCCCTTGAACGAGCGTTGAGCGACTTAACCTGCCCTGAATGAACACTGGAGGGATCTGCCCTCAAATCACAGGAGTTCTGGATAACTGCCCCTGATTGGGTCTCGAGAAGATTCACTTCCGATCAACTACTTCTTGAACAAACTGTCCCATAATCAACTGATGCTTCAGGACTTGTCCTCAGACTGACTCATTCCAAACTCACTGGAAGTCAATGCCCCAAATTCACAGGGCTTTGCAGTATACCATTCTGATCCAGATCGCTGAATGATTCAGTCTTGACTGATTATTCCCTGTTGGAATTTCCTCCATGTCAATCACTGACCTGCAATTAAAATTGTCTATTCACGAATGGTAATTTTAATGCAGTGTTCATGCAGATTTTGAAAAAAGTGTTGTCACTCATTTACGTGTCATGATAGTGAGTGACGAATGAACCAAAGAGTTCAAATGTAGTGCTAATTTGATCAGTGAAAAATACAACAAGGATATGATTAGCAAATCATGTAGGAGTCAGGTTACTCAACCTTATCATAATGCGCTTTCAGAATAAACCCTGCCTCAATTAGGTCTTTTAAGGGTTGTATCGTGGTCGGGTTCACGGTTCGTGAAACAAGGGATATTAGGCTCAAGTTATGATTCGTACCCACCCCTTCTACGTGATGATCTCCGATCCTAATGTTCAGTTAACCTGGCACAAGCTCGCCTCTTTGACGAATGTTAGGAACAATTTCGAAGGAACTCACAAGGTTTTCGGTGTTACAGTTACTCCTCTTTCATTTTCAGTGTCTGTATCCACACGACTTTGTCCTTGTTTGAGGATTTTTCTGTTGAGATCCTTTCATTTTATTCTTTTTATCCCCTAATTTTTTCCTGGACTGACTCTTGTGAGTTCTTTTTGATTTCTTTTGAAGTCCAGCGGGATGCCCTGATTTTTGCCTAAGTACTTGCTTTCCAGCTTTTCTTTTCTTTTTTACTTAGCGGGCTTTCTTTTTTCTTTTTCTTCTTTTTTTTTGCTTGGAACAAGTCGTGTGACACTGGTTGTCTTGCTTGCTCCAAAAGGGTTATAACCGTCTCACTCCTGATTGGTGAGGTTTAACCATTGCGGTTGACGAGGTACGACCTCTTGAGAGGAATAAACTGTGATTGGTCCTCGAATGGAGACACTCCTCTATAAGGCTTGAACGCTCGGCCAAGCTAACTGACGACTACCCTGCCCCGGGTTAAGATGAGAGGGTTTAAAAGTCCGAAAGAAACTCCTACTTCTCGGCTCGAAGTGGTTAACTAGGGACTAACTCCTTATATCTCCAGTGTTTAGGGGATTTGAAACAATGCCTGTACATCATAGGCAGGGTTTTATCCGAAAGCATACGATCATCAGTTATGAGTATTCAGTTTCGTCATCCTTCCTCCAATCTTTACTAATCATAGTGATAAGGTGGAGTAAATAAAATGCAAGTGTCAGTGCAATGCATTAAATGAGTGACAGCGACATGATTAATTCAGAAAAATGCATAGTCACTTTATCAATATTACCATTCGAAACAAACAATGTTTAACAGCAAGTAGTAACTAACAGAAAGGGAACTACAAATGCAAATGATAAAAAGTCTGAGGACTGCCAATGTTGAGGACGTCTGCCTGTCTGGACCACTGGATTCTGGAAATAAACTTCTGAATCTCCGATCTCAGATAGCTGAGAGGTTGTCATGCACAACCAAAACTCCTTCTAGAAAGGAAATGCACCATTTGTCGATTAACGGTTGCACTTTTGCCTAAAAAGCTTTGCAATCTTCAGTTGAATGCCCCGGGGATCCACCATGGTATCCACACTGGGCATGGGGGTTGTACCCAGGAGGGTAAGGCTATGGCACGGGCTTAAGAGCTTTAGGTTCCACCAAAGAATTTTGAATCAAATGTGGCAGAATCTGGCTATACGGCACAAGAACTGGATGAGAATGAGCATTCCTTCGTTCTAAGTTGTTACGAGGTCGGTTCTGATTCTGACGCTGACTCTGATAACCTCGACCACGGGCTCGTGGATTTGCAAGAGGGGAGACATAAGGTTCCCGATGTGGTGCCCTAGGCACAATTGTCTATCCAGAATAACGAGACACAGAGGATACTGACCGCCGAGAAGACGAAGAACCAACAGATTGCACCGATTTATCTTGAGAATACCCATCATCTGTCATGATTGCATTGACCACGGTTTCATCTTCAGTTTTAAAGCTACAGAGAGATTCGGTTTCACCAGCCTGAATGCTTGAAACATGTTGAATTCTTCCAGTTTTCACACCATACTCGATGCGTTCTCCTGCCCTTACCAATTCAGAGAAATTTGGTGCAACTCCAAGCATTCTTTCGAAGTACTGGCTCTGCAAGGAGTTTAAGAACATGCCTTTTAACTCTCGGTCTAGAAGAGGTGGTTGCACTCTAGCAGCAAATTCTCTCCATCTCTGAACATACTTCTTGAAAGGTTCATTGTTCCCTTGAGACAATTCTTGCAGCTGCATGCGACTAGGAGCTACATCAAGATTGTAGTCATACTGCTTTAGAAAAGCATTGGCTAAGTCCACCCATGATCGGATCTGATTACCCTCTAACTGCATATACCAACTCAGAGATGCCCCAATCAGACTATCTTAAAAGCAGTGAATCATCAACTTGTCGTTATGCATAAACGAAGTCATTCTTCGACAGAACATCACCAGATGTTGCCTCGGGAAACTATATCCTTTGTACTTTTCCAACCTCGGCGCTCTGAATTTCGGAGGTAACACTAGGCCAGAAACCAGACACATGTCTGCAGCATTGAGGTTAACAGCATCTTTAACTTCCAAGGCTTTGAATCTTTCATCCAACGCACGAAACCTTTTAGCATACACGAGAGCCAATGGGTCTTCATTCTTTGCTATCGGGACCTCTCTTCGAGAATTTGGCACAGGGAAAACAACACCCTGATAGTCTGAGGTATCAATAGAAGGAGTCGACAATCCTCCAAACCAACAACCCCTCAAGCCCAAAGGGCTGGAAAAGAAGTCAACCGAGAGAACCTCGTCTGAGCGTGGATTTCATGAGACACTAGTTCCTGCAAAGCAAGCACGCGCCCACTAATTTCCACAACTAATGCTAGGTACACTCAAGCCTGGGTCTGGCTTTCCACTCATCAGAGTGCCCCTCCCACAACAGCACAGATAATCATATCATACTGAAAATAAAATGCGGGAAATAAAAGGCAATAAATAAACACAACCCAACAAGTAAACACGCAAGCGCTAGGATTGACTCTCGTACAGGGACGTTGGATCCCCATATTGACTCACATAAGGGACGTTGGACCCCAGGAAACTATCAAGTCCCCAGCAAAGTTGCCAGCTGTCGCTACCGCGAAAATAAGGTGCGGGCAAAACAGAAGAGTCGCCACCTTTCGTTATTTATCCCTCAGAACGGGAAAGGAAACGATCGGAAAAACCTGACGAAAAGGTATAAGACAAGGTCATCGCAACCATTGTCTGGATTCAGGAGTCGGTTACGCAAGGGGAAGGTATTACCACCCCTCACGTCCATCGTACTCGATGGGATCCACGGTTGTTGGTTTTCTACGGCTGAAAAAAAATCTATCTACGGCTTCTAAGGCTAAACGGAAAGAAACTGACTCGATAGAGCATTTCATTCTATGCCTACGTATTCCCTCGTGAAATGGGAAAGTCATAGTCAACGTAGTTCGGGAAACTACGGGGGAATTTGCTCGCCAAGACATCGCGTCTTGTGCCTACGTACTTTCACACGGCGTGAAAGATCGGAGCTTGCGTAGTTCGGGTAACTACGGCTAGACAGGGTGTTCCCGATCACACGGGGGTGAGAGGATGGATTGACGATACTAGCGTACGCATTCTAGCAGTTAGGTGTATGCTGCTCACTCGACGAAGACTTACGCGTTACGTGTTTGCGGTATAACGGACATAGTATGTCGGGTTTTAAAGGTACGGGAACCTACGGGTTCTAGAACTACGGTCGGGTCTCAATTGCACTCGGGCAAGAGAAAGGGAACATCAGTCGTCAGCGGGAAAGTCTCGATCGCACGGCAGCGAGAGAACAAAGAAGTTAGTTGTTAGTGTGCTTGCTAGGATATCGCATCCTATGCCTACATATTCTCGTCTGGTAGGAGAAATCAGAGCAGCTGTAGTTCAGCTAACTATAGCAAAACAGGGGAAAAAGGGAAAAGGCAGCTCGCTAGGATATCGCATCCTATGCCTACGTACTCTCGTCTGGCACGAGAGATCAGAGCAAACGTAGTTCGACGGGAAAACGAGCCTCGATTGCACAAGGGAAAGAGGAGGGGTCTCGATCGCCTGAACGCGAGAGAAAAGGGCTTCGATCGCACGAGGGCGAGAACAAAGAGGAAGCAGGCTTACGCCTAAACGGGAAGGAACTCAGGACACACACGCAAGAACCTAAGGCGTAGGAGCGAGTGCGTCGCATGTCACCCAAAGGGTACCATACTAGACATCCTAGACGATTGAGAAGAAACTCCTCAACTGTCATTTCCTACGTATCTAACGATACAGCTCACAACACTCGACGGTTGCCTGAAGACTTGAATAAGATGATGTTGAACGAAGCGGCTCCGTTGGCTCCTGACATGTGTGCAAGCTCCATTCCAATCTTCTCCTCTCTGGATCCTTGATGAGGACGCTCGAATCAGGAACAATGTAATGCTTAGACCGTCATGGTTCGACTTATACGAGAAATCGAACTCTCAGAGGTAGCGTATTGATGTCCGTGTAAAAGACAAGATAGAGAAATGATATCAACAATCATTCTCCAATTGAATCGTGTCAAACGGCCAGCTAAAAATAAAATCGAACATAAAATCGGATAAAAGAAAATAGGAGAGAAATCCAACACTAAATGGAAATAAAATGCTACTCCTAAAACTAGCAATTAATTCCTAACAGAAAATATTCTAAAGAAATATTAAAAGGAATTGCATAATGGAAAATAGCATACAAAAAATTCTATCTAACTCTATAATATTCTACAAGGAAAATAGAATGAAAATTCTATGCAAATCTATATATTCTATAATTCTAAAAACAATTCTATATTAAAATTTCTATAATTTCCTATAAGAAAATAGAAAGAAAATTCTATATTAAATCTATAGTAAAAAAATGTGCATAATATTCTAAAACTATAAACTATAATCCCTAAAGGAAAATAGAAAAATAAAACTATGATTATTACAATCACACATCCAATACAAGAGAAAAATTAAAAATAAAGGGGAGGGGGTGCATCCTGAAAAACTGGTGTAAATGCAGGAAAAAAAACACCACTGGGCCCAACCCACAATACAATCAGAAAATAAAACAAAAATACAAAACTGGGGGGGGGGGTGCGCTTGTAATTGGGAGTGTAAGGTTCAGAAAACGTGGTATTGGGCCTCATCCCATCAAAACCTCATCAGCCAAAAAAAGGAAAAAAGGGGACGGGGGTGCGTAAAGGAAACGTGGGGTGTATGGATCCAGACTGACGTTGGGCTCAGAGGCCCACTATCCCCAAACCCAGCCACGGGGACCTTTCCCCTTCCCCTCATTCAGAAATTGAAACCCTAAGCTATCTCTTTCTCCAACCCTTACTGTTCACCTCCGCCGCCGCTGAACCTCAATCCCTCTGTTAACCTCCAACTTCCTCCGTCTCAAACCTTCGTCTCCCCTAAACTTTCTCAAGCCATAAATCAAACTCAAGAATCCAAATCTCTGGTTCAAACGCTTTCATTTTTCGACCGCCTCCGTTCAACCTTTCCTCTTGATGAAAGGATTCAGTTGAATGTTGAAACTCCATTGTTGAAGATCTGGAGAATGGATGCATGTCGTCGGTGGTGGATCGTGGTTCGATCTTGTTAAATCTTGGTGAAGATCACAGATGGAAGAGGACGAGGGAAATAACGATCCGCTCCCACACTATCTCAATCAGTGTCCCCACTGATTTAATAGAATGCGGAAGGGAGATACAAAGGAAATAAAGAAAAAACAACAAAAATGGCAAAAATGAAGAATACTACTATTCCTGTCCTCGTCCTCGATCTCTTCCTCGACCTCTGGCTGGGGGGTCACGGGCGGCGAGGTTCAGAGCTCCGGTGTGGAATATGTAATCCCGGAGGCCGTCTACTCGCACAGTGAGGTGTGCCATCTCATCGGCCATGCCGGAATGGATATCGTGCATCATCTGCAAAGATTGCTGGATTTGGCCGGTTTGCTCTCTCTGCCATGCTTCAAATTCCTCAACCCTTCGGTTCTGCTACTCCATCATAAGGATCATCTGGTTCTGTTGCTCGATGCAGCGGAGGAGGGCCGCGGATGTATCATCAGTGGCAGGACGAGGGCGGAAGCGCGTGGAAGGGCCAGCGGCAGCAGCTGCTTGTGATGGCTCAGGCTGGTCGGCTCTGTCTAGCTCCTCCTAAACTTCGTCCCTGGGCTCTGGGATATTATCCTGTGTTGGGGCAGCAGGGGCAGCGGTGTCGAAGAGCTAGTTGGCTCTGTCCTCTGGATGCATCTAGGTGCGGGAAAGCATGATGATGCTCTGGATAGTGCGGCCTCGCACTACAAAATGATATCGCCCATCACGGCGGGCCTTGATGAGGTGGGAGGCGCGACAGTGGTCGGTGTCCAGGAATACGGGGGGCATCTGGCGGAGTGTCTGGAGGCGGTCGCCAAGACCGAGGCCTATGGCGATGGATGTGATGATGCCACCGAAATAGAAAGGTTTAGAGCCGCGGTTACAGTTGGCCTGAATGTGGGCCAAGAGAAACGGGGCGGCGTTAACCGGCTCTGAAGCGAACACACAGCGGAGGAAAAACAACTCCTTCGAGTTGACCTTATGGTTACTGTCACGAGCGAATATTGTGTTGCTCAACACGCGGTGGAAGTAGCGGATAGCTGGGTTGTGGATATGAGTGGCGTTCAGCGTGTCTCAGCTGTCTGGTGTGGTTGCGGTCAGTCGGTTCCAGAGAGGGAAGGCCTCTTGGTAGAACTGATCGGAGATGCGGCGGTGAGCATCGTCGCTGTGAGTTAACTATAGGATGACGACGATGCGGTCCTGGGGGACCTGATATTCACTGTGGAACAGCCTAAAGCAGGCGGCGCCGTGAAGTTGGTTGGTATCGCCGGATGATGTTGTGTAGGCGAAAGAGCTGAGAAACTCCAGAGTGAGTTGCTCGTAGGTGGGTTAGGGATTGGTGCAGAGATGCCAGATGCCGGCTCTCTGCAACTTCCAAGTGACGCCGTCGAGAATCTCGAGTTCCGTCAGAGAATTCAGATGAGCATACCGGGTCGGTTGAAGCGACCGTTGATGGAATGCTAGGAAGTTTGTCTGCTGCCGTTCGCCGGCCTCTCCTTCTCGGAAGGTAAGGTTGCTCTGAAGATAAATTGGCAGCACTTCATTCTTGAATGCGGCTTCCTTTTTCAGGTCCCAACCTCTTCCTTTTATAGGGAGAGAGTATCTAACGGTTATACCTTCAGGAAGTGGGTTTGAAGCAGAAAAGTAGGAGTTAGTGGCCACACTTTTGGTCTTTGAGGGGGAATTTTTGCACGTGACTTCATTCTGCACGTTCTGGGGCCATGACGGTTGTCATGGAGGTGTGACGGTCGTCACACGCATGACAAGCGTAACGGCCATGTGACGGTCGTCACATCAGTAAAACTCGTTTCTACTGTTTTTCTCTTGGTTTTTCATCTGTTTTTGCTCCTTTTCTTCACATTGCTTTGCTTGGACATGTTCTTCGAATACCTGCATAATACTTAGACAAATAGCATGGAATGCCCCGAATTCGGAGTGAAACCGGTCAAATATTAGTTAAAACACCTGTCATTTTATATATACAATTTCGCGTTATCAAACTCCCCTAAACTTGAATCTTTACTTGTCCTCAAGTAAAAGTCAGAAAAATTGAAAATGTGGCAAACACGCGGCACGCTTCTCCTTTCCGAAAGGTTTTTCAGATCATATGTTAGGAAGGCCAAGACTTAAATTGAAACAAAACACATACGGTGGTGACACTGAGTTGTAAGTCTTCGAATGCCTCCCTTTTATGCAAGCCAGTTCCAATCATGCTACTGCAGCTTGGCGTCAAGTTCCTTGCAACAAGTTTTACCCGGTTTGTTCTGGCGCAGTCACATTAAGCCCGTTATCCATATACTTTCATGGCAAGTCAACCTGTTAGTGGCTATGATCTCTTTTCTATTTTGATTCTTCTTTGCACATAAGCTTATGCTATTGATTTCCAAGACTTTCTGTACCTTTGGGCTAAATGCTCGGGTGAGGAGCACCTAACTTAGAAGGAACATGTCTCTATACTCAGGCTATATGGCTTTTCTTCTTCATGATTTTTTTTTTCATTTTGAGTTAGAGATCACACACTTATTTGCATCGGTTTCATTGCTTAGAAGCGTTTAGGATGGTGTTGACTGCTTGTATAAACTACTGGGGGCTACGTTTGAGTAGGAGCTTGAAGCTTCGGTACGTGTAGGTAGTGAAACGGACTCGCATAAACTGGAGGTCTAAGGTGTCAGGACGGTAATGGAATTGTTAGAATTTTCATCTCGGGATTTCCATACTTGATTGAACTTTGGCGTGTCCTTGTGATGCTTTGAGGCAAGAAGTTTAAAGATTTCTTTGTAAAGTCATATGAAACGCGGGGAGTTCATGTAATGGAGATAAATATATATAAGAGCTTATTTGCCGAAAATTAAAATTTCTTTAAATTCGAAAGAAAAAGTACAATGGGAAATAACATGAGAAAGGGAAATGAAAAGGGAAATAACGATCCGCTCCGACACTATCTCAATCAGTGTCCCCACTGATTTGAAAGAATGTGGAAGGGAGATACAAAGGAAATAAAGAAAAAACAACAAAAATGGCAAAAATGAAGAATACTACTATTCCCGTCCTCGTCCTCGATCTCTTCCTCGACCTCTGGCTGGGGGTCACGGGCGGCGAGGTTCAGAGCTCCGGTGTGGAATATGTAATCCCGGAGGCCGTCTACTCGCACAGTGAGGTGTTCCATCTCATCGGCCATGCCGGAATGGATATCGTGCATCATCTGCAAAGATTGCTGGATTTGGCCAGTTTGCTCTCTCTGCCATGCTTCAAATTCCTCAGCCCTTCGGTTCTGCTGCTCTATCATAAGGATCATCTGGTTCTGTTGCTCGATGTAGCGGAGGAGGGCCGCAGATGTGTCATCAGTGGCAGGACGGGGGCGGCGGCGCGTGGAAGGGCTAGCGGCAACAGCTGCTTGTGATGGCTCAGGCTGATCGCCTCTGTCTAGCTCCTCCTGAACTTCGTCCCTGGGCTCTAGGATATTATCCTGTGTTGGGGCAGCAGGGGCAGCGGTGTCGAAGAGCCAGTTGGCTCTATCCTCTGGATGCATCTGGGTGCGGGAAGGCATGATGATGCTCTGGATAGTGCGGCCTCGCACTACAGGATGATATCGCCCATCACGGCGGGCCTTGATGAGGTGGGAGGCGCGGCAGTGGTCGGTGTCCAGGAATACGGGGGGCATCTGGCGGAGTGTCTGGAGGCGGTCGCCAAGACCGAGGCCTATGGCGATGGATGTGATGATGCCACTGAAATAGAAAGGTTTAGAGCCGCGGTTACAGTTGGCCTGAATGTGGGCCAAGAGAAACGGGGCGGCGTTAACCGGCTCTGAAGCGAACACACAGCGGAGGAAAAACAGCTCCTTCGAGTTGACCTTATGGTTACTGTCACGAGCGAATATTGTGTTGCTCAACACGCGGTGGAAGTAGAGGATAGCTGGGTTGTGGATATGAGTGGCGTTCAGCGTGTCTCAGCTGTCTGGTGTGGTTGCGGTCAGTCGGTTCCAGAGAGGGAACGCCTCTTGGTAGAACTGATCGGAGATGCGGCGGTGAGCATCGTCGCTGTGAGTTAACTGTAGGATGACGGCGATGCCGTCCTGGGGGACCTGATATTTAGTGCCGAACAGCCTAAAGCAGGCAGCACCGTGAAGTTGGTTGGCATCGCCGGATGATGTTGTGTAGGCGAAAGAGCTGAGAAACTCCAGAGTGAGTTGCTCGTAGGTGGGTTGGGGATTGGTGCAGAGATGCCAGATGCCGGCTCTCTGCAACATCCAAGTGACGCCGTCGAGAATCCCGAGTTCCGTCAGAGAATTCAGATGAGCATACCGGGTCGGTTGAAGTGACCGTTGATGGAATGCTAGGAAGTTCGTCTGCAGCCGTTCGCTGGCCTCTCCTTCTCGGAAGGTGATGTTGCTCAAATCGGGGTTTGCCCTGGCCATTTTGGTGAGAGAAGTGCAGAGGTTTGAGAATATGGGGTTTCAGAGAATGGTGAGGCAAGGGAATGCAAAGGGTAATTGATAAGGGTGAATTGGAGGTTGAAAATGGTGGAGGTTTTATGGGGGATTCGGAGGGTTTTGAGTGGGTTTTAATAATGGGATAGTGGGGAAATAGGGGAGAGGAAATGGAGAGGGGCGCAACTCTGTTTTAAACAGAATTGGGGTTTTTTCTGCATGACGACCGTCAGGGATGTGTGACGGTCGTAACACGCATGACGACCGTCATGGGAATGTGACGACCGTCACATCAACAAAGTCTGCAGAATTGTAGAATTTTGCTTGTGGGGCGTTTTAACAGTGGAGAATATGGTATTTTGACTTGTGATGGATTAATGACAAAATAAAAATTAATAGGAAACATAATTAAGGGAGAATACTGAAATGAAAATAGCATTAAATCGGAAAATGAGTGTAAGATAGTACAATATCCAAAACGAGGGAACAATTGCAAAATGAACTAATGTCAAACAATGTAAAATGCAGTAAATTTAAATTAAAGCGAAAACTAAAATATCACTCCGTTGGTTTCTTCAAATTGTTGACCTGCTGAACAACGTCATTAAATTGGTCGCTAACCAAGTCCATGAAGGTAACGGAATTCATATGAAGCTGCGTTAATTCATCTTTGATAGTGGTTACTTCCAGCTTGAGGTCGTCTACAGTTTTCAGAACAGTGTCTAGCTTATCTGTGTCTTGTTCAGGCGTGGGGTCAGGAAAATTATGGTAGTTAGGAGGGGTCTCAGGATCGATCTCCACTTCGGACTCATAATCTTGGTAGTACAAATAGTCATGTGCTTCTGAGATTTGATCACTGTCATACATATAAGCCTGGGGTGTGGAGTGAGGTGATGGAGGTCCCATAGGCTCGTCCAATTCATAAAGCCAATTGTCTTTGTTATGGATACTGGTTAGCTCATGGTTGGGCAATGTGAAAAGGTGGACAGGTTGATCAGCTATGAGGTATTCGTAGGCTCCTGGTCCTAAGGTACCTAGAATGCGTCTGTTGAAGCAGAACTGGATGTCCATTGCTATGAGGTTGCCGAAACGAACGGCTTTGTTCAGGTAATACCTCAGACCAATTTCATAGGTGATCATGGTGACTAGGCCTCCTATTATAATGGGTGAGTGCGGGTCCTGATTGATGCGTGTAAATGCCCTCATCATAAAAGGGACATCATTTATAGGACGGCCTTGTGAAGCACAGAAAAGGATGAACAGCTCGTCTTTTGAGACTGTTGTGATGTTTTCCTCCTTACCAAAGAGGGTATGAGCTAATATCCTATGGAAATAGCGGAAGTCTGGATTGTGTATCTCGTTGTTGTGCATGTCGTTCGGTTCTGGGTGATAGTTTCCGGTGATGGAACCCCAGAATTGGTCTAATTCGAGATCAAAATCCTCTTCAGTGGCGGTAAACACAAAAGGTCCGCTAGGGAAGCCTAGGATGTTAGCTAACGTGGTACGGTTGTGCGTTTGGTCTATTCCAAACATTTTAAAGGTTATTAACTCTTTAGTGGATCCAAAGCCATATTCAGGTAAGTAACTTAGGGAGCTAAGGAATTTGAATGTCAGTTTGCGGAAGGTAGCAAAACGGGTCTTTAGAGCAGTTTGCTCCCAGCCTAATTGGTAAAATAAGATAATAGAAATTTATAGAAATTATAAGTTAACAAAAAGAATAGTTTTAATAATTTTAGAAGGAAAATATGGAAAACTTTGGGTTGCCTCCCAATCAGCGTTGTCTTTAACGTCAAAAGCCTGACGATAGCTTGGATATAAGCTATTCGGGAATCTCGAGCAATTTCATATTGCTCACGTGGTCGCTGTGTTCACTTTGAGTATAATGTTTCAAACGTTGTCCGTTTACTATAAACGGTGCGTTGATTTGATTCTTGATTTCAACAACTCCACTCTTAAGGACTTTGGTGACCTCAAAAGGTCCAGACCATCTAGATTTTAGTTTTCCAGGGAATAGTTTCAATCTGGAGTTGAATAGGAGCATGATGTCTCCCACTCTAAATTGCTTTCGGATTGAACGTTTATCATGCCATTTCTTGGTCCTTTCTTTGTAGATGCGTGCATTCTCGTACGCGTCTAATCTTAGTTCTTCCAATTCATGAAGGTTCAAGATTCGCTTTTCGCTTGCGGCAGTGTAGTTGAAGTTTAGTGTCTTAATAGCCCAGAAGGCTTTATGCTCTAACTCTACCGGCATGTGGCATGATTTTCCGTAGACTAGTTTGAATGGTGTGGTGCCTATCGGTGTCTTAAAGGCGGTCCTATAGGCCCATAAAGCTTCGTTCAGCTTTGAGGACCAATATTTCCTGGAGGTTGCGACAGTCTTTTCTAAAGTTTACTTTATTTCCCTGTTCGAAACCTCCACTTGTCCACTAGTTTGTGGATGATACGGTGTGGCTACGTGGTGTTTGACTCCGTATTTGGAGAGGAGTTTGTCAAAGATTCGCGATATGAAATGCGAACCACCATCACTAATGACGAGCCTGGGCACACCGAATCTTGGAAAGATTATGTTTTTAAAGAGTTTAACAACTACTCGTGTGTCATTTGTTGGAGCGGCAACGACCTCTATCCATTTCGATACATAGTCGACAGCGACGAGTATATATTTATTTCCAAAAGAAGATGGGAAAGGTCCCATGAAGTCGATTCCCCAGACGTCAAAGATTTCTACTTCCAAGATTCCTCTCTGAGGCATTTCATCGCATCGTGAGATGTTGCCGGTGCGTTGGCACCGGTCGCATTTTAGTACAGCGATATGGACGTCCTTCCAGAGACTGGGCCAAAATAGGCCAGATTGTAGAATTTTAGCGCACGTCTTTGAGGTGCTAGCATGACCACCATATGGTGCTGAATGGCATTGGGTGATGATGTCTTCTATTTCTTCCTCTGGGACACAACGACGGTATAAGTTGTCGGCGCCTCGTCTGAAGAGTAGAGGTTTGTCCCAGTAGTAGTGCTTTAAGTCATGGAAGAATTTCTTCTTTTGTTGATAAGTCAGGTCCGGTGGAAGCACGCCTGCGGCCAGGTAATTAACGATGTCGGCAAACCACGGCAATGTGGCTTGGGCGTAGACAGCTTCCACGGCTTTTTCCAGTTCCGGTTCTTCCGTAGTAGAGTTAGACATATCGCTTTCCAATTTAGCTATCAGGCGTGCGTAGGGGAAATTGTCGTTGATAGGCACTGGTTCTTGTTTTATGCCCTCTATACGGGATAAGTGATCTGCAACTACGTTTTCGGTCCCCTTCTTATCTTTAATTTCTAAGTCGAACTCTTGTAATAATAGGATCCATCTCAATAATCTGGGTTTGGCATCCTTTTTGCTTATTAGGTACCTAATGGCAGCGTGGTCTGTGTATATGATTATTTTGGCTCCTACCAAGTAGGAACAGAATTTGTCAAGAGCGAACACGACTGCTAAGAGTTCCTTCTCTGTTGTGGCGTAGTTCATTTGGGCAGGGTCTAATGTTCTACTGGCGTAGTAGATAGCGTGAAGCTTTTTATCCTTCCTTTGTCCTAGAACTGCGCCTACGGCATAATCACTCGCATCGCACATGATTTCGAATGGTAGTCGCCAATCTGGGGGTTGCATGATTGGTGCGGTGATAAGTGCTGACTTTAGAGTTTCGAATGCCTCTAAGCATTCTTTGTCGAAGATGAACTCAACATCTTTCATTAACAAACCTGTAAGAGGTTTTGTGATTTTCGAGAAATCCTTTATGAATCTTTGGTAGAATCCAGCGTGTCCTAAGAAGCTTCGTATTTCTCGTACGGTTTTCGGAGGTTGGAGATCCTTTATGATCTCTATCTTAGCTTTGTCAACTTCAATCCCTTTTTCAGAGATGACGTGTCCTAAAACAATGCCTTGTCGGACCATGAAATGGCATTTTTCCCAATTAAGGACAAGGTTCACTTTGGCGCATCTTTTGAGTACCATCTCTAAATTTGACAGGCAGCTTTCGAAGCTTTGTCCGGATACAGAGAAGTCATCCATGAACACTTCCATGATGTCATCTATGAAATCTGCGAAGATTGCCATCATGCATCTTTGAAAGGTTGCTGGAGCATTGCATAGTCCGAACGACATTCGGTGGTAGGCAAAAGTACCATAAGGACAGGTGACTGTTGTCTTTTCCTGGTCATTGGGGTGAATAGGGATTTGAAAGAATCCCGAATAACCATCTAGGTAGCAGAAGTACGAATGTTTCGCTAGTCTCTCCAACATTTGGTCTATGAATGGTAAAGGGAAATGATCTTTCCGAGTCGCCTTGGGTTATCGATTTTCCTTTCACAACTCTTTGGGTTATCAATTCTCCTTTCGCATTCTTCACTGCCGTAACGCCTCCTTTCTTGGGTACTACGTGTACTGGGCTGACCCATTGGCTGTCGGAGATTGGGTATATGATTCCTGCGTCTAGCAGCTTTTTCACCTCGTCTTTGACTACAGTGCTTAGGATCGGGTTTATCCTTCTCTGATGTTCTCTTGAAGTTTTGCAGTCTTCCTCCAGCATGATACGGTGCATACAGATGGAGGGACTTATGCCTTTTAGATCACTTATATTATAGCCTAACCCAGTTGGGTATCTCCTTAGGAATTCTAATAATCGCTCAGTTTCTGATTGTCCTAAATTAGTGTTTACTATTACTGGTCTTTTGAATTTTATATCTAGGAATTCGTACCTAAGAGTTTTAGGTAGCTCTTTAAGTTCTAAAGTTGGGTTTTTCGGACCTGGCATGTGATTTGGAGTGAGTGCTAAGATCTCGCTCAGACTATCATCTTTGTATGGTGCACGCCAGTTGTCGTCTTCATGAATAGCAGGGATCTGGATTTTCATGATTTCAGAATATGTAGTTTCCTCCTTTTCTAATTCTCGTATGCATTCGTCAATTACATCTACTATATAGCATGTGTCATCGATGACTGGTGCCTTCAAGAATTTAGTAAGGATGAACTCTATCTTTTCTTCTCCTACTTCGAATGTTAGCCTTCCTTTCTTTACGTCTATAATAGCTCCGACTGTAGCTAGGAACGGTCTTCCTAGGATAATTGGGGTAACAGAGTCCTCTTTGATGTCCATGATTATGATGTCGGTTGGGATATAGAATTGTCATATGCGTATTGGAACGTTTTCCAGTATACCGACGGGGTATTTGACTGATCGGTCAGCCAATTGTACGGACATTTTAGTTGGTCTTAGTTCTCCCATATTCAACTTTTTGCATATAGATAAAGGCATGACGCTTATATTGGCTCCTAGATCGCATAGAGCTTTGTCTATTACGAACTTTCCTATGACGCAGGGTATGGAGAAACTACCTGGGTCTTTTAGTTTATGAGGCATGTGGTTTTGAATGATTGCGCTACATTCGGCAGTAAGTGTCACTGTCTCATTATCCTCTATTTTCCTTTTATTAGACAAGATTTCTTTAAGAAACTTAGCGTATGACGGCATTTGAGTTATCGCTTTTGTGAAAGGAATAATGATGTTTAGTTGTTTCAGAAGTTCAACAAATTTCTTAAATTGTCCTGAAGTTTTGGAGTTTATTAATCTTTGAGGATAAGGGATAGGTGATTTATATGGCGCTGGAGTCACATATGAGTTTTCATCTTTGGCGGCTTTCTGCTCGTCACATTCCTTCTTCTCTGGTTCAGACTCCTTTTCGGTTTGTTTATCGTATTTCTGTTGCATTACTAAATCTTCGTTCCTAAGATCTGTTGGGCCTTCCAATTCTTTTCCACTTCTCAATATAACAGCGTTTGCGTGACCTTTCGGATTAGGTTTGAGCTGTCCTGGAAATGTTCCAGCTGGGGCAGCTGCAGAGGCTTGTTGTTGAGCCACTTGTGATATCTGCGTTTCGAGCATTTTGTTGTGGGTGGCTAAAGCGTCTACTTTTCAGGTCAGCTGTTTAATTTGCTCGCTAGTGTGTATGTTTTGATTTAGGAATTCTTTGTTTGTTTGAGCTTGAGTAGCTATGAATTTTTCCATCATCAACTCGAGGTTTGATTTCCTAGGGGCAGTCTGGGCAGCCGCTGGTTTCTGATATCCTGGCGGAGCACCTGGTGCTTGCAAGGCATTATCGTTCTTGTAGGAAAAGTTTGGGTGGTTCCTCCATCCTGGGTTGTAAGTATTCGCGTAACGATTTCCTTGAGCGTAATTTACTTGGTCTGGTGGGATTCCGGCCAACAATGGGCACTCGGGTGCATTATGAGTGGCGATTCCGCATAACTCGCAATTTGGAGTTACATCAGCGACGGTTGCAGTGGGGTTAACGGTCAGACTGTCGATTTTCTGGGCTAGAGCATCTACTTTAGCATTGAACTTTTCAAGGCTGCTGATCTCGTACATCCCACCTTTCGCTGCGGGTTTCTCTGCTGGAATGCGTTCACCTCCCCATTGGCAGTGGTTCTGAGACATGTTTTCGATCAGTTGATAGGCTTCGTCGTATGGCTTATCCATAAGTGCACCGCCCTCGGCGGCGTCTACCGTTAATCTAGTGTTGTATAGAAGCCCATTATAGAAAGTATGGATTGTCACCCAGTCTTCTAAACCGTGGTGAGGACATGTTCTCATCATATCTTTGAACCTTTCCCACGCTTCGTAGAGAGATTCAGTGTCTTTTTGTCGAAATCCGTTGATTTGGGCTCTAAGCATAGCAGTTTTGCTTGGCGGAAAGTATCTTGCTAAGAAAACGTTCTTCAACTGTTCCCACGTCGTAACGGAGTTGGATGGTAAGGATTGTAACCATGTCCACGCCCTATCTCTAAGAGAGAAAGGGAAAAGACGAAGTCTTATTGCGTCTGGAGTTACTCCATTTGCTTTCACTGTGTCTGCGTATTGCACAAACTTCGTTAAGTGTTCATTTGGATCCTCAGTTGCATTTCCTGAGAATTGATTTTGTTGTACAACTGACAGCAATGACGGTTTTAGTTCGAAATCGGTTCGATTGATAGCTGGGGCAGCTATGTTACTTCGAGGGCTCCATCTGAGAGGGTGTAGCGTATGCCTTCAGCGGTTTGTTCTGAGGTCCTTCAGCCATCTTTGCTTCTTCAACAGGAGGATGAGCTAGAAGATCAGGAATGTTGTGTCTTCGTTGATATTCGACGATGCGCCTTCTTAGATGTAAGAAGCGCTCTAGTTCGGCGATTGTAGGTTGTAAGATTTCGCCTTGTGAGCGAGTACTTGGCATACAATCGAAGAACGAGTAGAGGGAGAGAGAATTGTTAACCTAGTCTATACTGTGTAACAAAGGATTACACTATTGACTAAACAGGTCCCCGACAACGGCGCCAAAAACTTGATCGCGACTTTCTATGTCTAACAAATCTAACTGCAAGTGCACAGTCTATCGCGTAGTAATAATAGATATCGATCTCACAGGGACTCGTAATCAATCTAGTATTATCGGGTGTTACGGTGTTTAGCTAGGTCGGTTTGGTTTCAAGTTGAATAATGGCAGAATAGATGCGTAAACTAAAGGGAACTAAGGTTTTTACTTAAGATATGAATTTATGAATCGATATGCAATAATTTTGTTCTTCGGGGATTTGACAATTTACTGGCGTATTAAGTGTTTTCGAACTTAGTTTAAGAAGAAAATAGTGATCTAAAGACTTTTGTCTCACGATGGTTGTTGACGCTAGTCGCAACTCTAAGGCCGAACGTATGATGTCGCTATCCCGTTCGGGGTTAAAGTTACCTTTTGAAAATCTCTAAGTTCTAATCCTTTTTAAAGCGCTTTCACTGTTTTTAAATCGAATGCTTAGTTTTTACTATCTGGTCTTAGCCTCAGCTGTCGCTTGTTGGTTCGTACCTTAATATGGTTTCCCACTATCGTGGCAAAACCACCGTAAATAGCTTCTCACTGTCGTGACAAAGGTTTATTTAGAATTTTGATTAAAAACTAAAACCCTAACTGAGTTTTGAAAACAGAAAGATTACGCCAATTATTATCAAATCTCGTCTGAATTATTATTACATATCGATTACGGTAATTTAGCTAGACATGGAAAAAGAAATGGTAATACATAAATAAAAGCAGTAATTAAGAACATACATCATAATGAAAATTGCAATTGCGATTAAAATGAAAACCTGGAAATATTCCAATTGGCTTTTGGGCAGATCCTCCACAATGTTGGTAGGATTCTGGTCTTTGTGCCAATTGATCGTACAAGGAAAATGGGAATTACAAAATACCAAAGAATACAGAGAAAGAAAGAGAAACAAATAAGAATATGAAAAATGGTAAGGTTGCTCTGAAGATAAATTGGCAGCACTTCGTTCTTGAATGCGACTCCCTTTTTCAGGTCCCAACCTCTTCCTTTTATAGGGAGAGAGTATCTAACGGTTATTCCTTCAGGAAGTGGGTTTGAGGCAGAAAAGTAGGAGTTAGTGGCCACACTTTTGGTCTTTGAGGGGGAATTTTTGCACATGACTTCATTCTGCACGTTCTGGGGCCATGACGGTCGTCATGGAGGTGTGACGGTCGTCACACGCATGACGAGCGTAACGGCCATGTGACGGTCATCACATCAGTAAAACTCGTTTCTGCTGTTTTTCTCTTGGTTTTTCATCTGTTTTTCACCTGTTTTTGCTCCTTTTCTTCACATTGCTTTGCTTGGACATGTTCTTCGAATACCTGCATAATACTTAGACAAATAGCATGGAATGCCCCGAATTCGGAGTGAAACCGGTCAAATATTAGTTAAAACACATGTCATTTTATATATACAATTTCGCGTTATCAAGCCTCTTGAACAATTTCTGGAAACGTGCAAGAACCGATGGATGAACATGATGAAGGTAATGATGAACATTGGCGAAAACTGGATGAAGAATCTGGAAAGAGCGTTATATGTTGACGCAGATCTTAATGAATATCTTGCAACGATCATGAATGTTGATGGATCTGGGAATTTCTTGATGAACTGGGGAAAAGAAGCGAAGAACACGATAGTGTTCTTGAATCTTCTGGAAAAAAACATATGAACATGAAGTCACGATGAACAGTTGATGAATCAGGATGAACAATGAAAATCTTGTGATCGTTTCTTGAAAAGTACGAAGAACTAGGATGAATATTGATGAAGTTTTGTGGCGTTTTGCAGTTTTTCAGTGAAGAAATGCAATTTCTGGTGATGGTTAGGGTGGCCTTTGATTTCTCCGGCGAAGGTCGTCGGAGTTTACATGGCCGGCGGGAGAGGGACGAGCGGTGGTGCTACGTGGCAGGACGCATGGGAGGGAGAGAGCAAATGGAGGCCACGTGCGGATGTGCTCAGTGATGTGTTGGCATGTTGTGAGGTGGATACGCGTGGAAGAGAGACTGAGTGGAGGGTGAGGTGGTGGAGAGAGAATGACACGCGTGGCACTTCTCTTATAGTGACAAGTGTCATCAGACTTGATTGGGCCTCCACAAAGCCACCTGGCCCACCGAAAACGCATTAATGGACTAAGACTCTAATTAAACCCCATTAAATTCTGATTCAAATGAAATCTGCCAATTAACTTCTAATCAAACCTAATTAATGAAATGATTAACATCTAATGACCATCTAATTAATATCTATCAATTCTAAACCATATTAAGTCTAAAAGAAAATTAAACCTATTAATTCTCTAAGCAAACCAATTAACACCTATATTAATATCTAAAAAAGAGTTAAAAATCTAAAAAAGAATTAATTCTCTAAGCAAACCAATTAATCCAAAGGGATGAAATCTATTAATTTCTAAATCAATCAAATAATATCTATAAAGGAAAAAAAATGATTTAAAATCTATTAAACTCTATTAACAAATTAAATCTAAAAGAAAGTTCAAATCTAGAAAATTTCTATTAACTTCTAAACTATTTAAAATCTATGCAATATTCTATTAAAACTATTAAAAATCTATTTAAAATTCTAGAAAAAGAATTAAAATTCATCTTAAAATTCTAGAAATTAAGGGAAAAATCTAAAAATGCAATAAAGCTGATTAAATTGATTAGAAAACAAATGCGCGACTATAGCGAAATAAGCAGTAAAAACCGGACACCGAAATGTCCTCAAAAATAACAGCGAGAGCTGAAAACACCGGGACGAGCACCAATTCTCAAAACAAATCCTCGTATCTGTGGCCTGGAATGTCTGAACCGCCAGGGGAGGCTGCAATCCCGATAAAATCAATCTGACTGCAAAAATGCGATGTATGCGGTATGTAAATGCAGAATGCAAAATGAGTCGAAACATAAGCCAAATGCGATAATTGGTTGGTCAAATTTTGGGGTGCAACAGCTGCCCCTATTCAAACGGCTTGAACCTGAAGGGTTGAGAAGCGAACGAATTTCAATCATTCAAAGGTAGAAGACGGTTGAATACAAAAGAACCCAGAAATTTTCCAACTGCACAAGTACATGGTACTCTGATGGGAACAAATCTTCGGAAACTGAAATAATAGTTGCACGGAAACTAGCTAGAGAAATACTGATCTAAACCTCCTTCAGGATGATTCTCTGATTTATCTGATATCATTGCGTCCTCAAATCATCGAGGGATCACTGATTACATGGTAACTGGCGATTTGCCAACGGTACTCCGATTGGTAGGAACATCTTCAAAACTGAGCATGAGAGTTGCACGACAACTCTGCTGGGGAATTGGTCACACGATAATTGGTGAAGGGTCAAATCTCCGTCAGGATGAACATCTGATTTTGCTGTAGATCTTCGTCCTCAAGTCATCAAAGGATCGCCGGTTACACGGTAATTGGTAATGGATAGTTGGATTCCTTATTGTCGCATATGGACTCATCATGTTGCTAGGAACGTCGACAACATCCTTGTCGGACTTCATCAGTAAGTCAATAAGTCATCCCCGGTTATTCGGTAACTGGTGAATGATGGATGATTCTGCCGTCAAGCATTCTGCGCCACTGCAGAAAAATTCCTTATCGTCGCCTATGGACTCATCATGTCGCTAGGAACGTCGACAGTACCTTTGTCGGACTTCATCAGTAAGTCAATAAGGGATCACTGGTTATTCGGTAACTGGTGAATGATGGGGGATTCTACCGTCAGGCATTCTGCGCCACTGCAGAAGAATTCCTTATCGTCGCCTATGGACTCATCATGTCGCTAGGAACGTCGATAATATCTTTGTCGGGCTTCATCAGTAAGTCAATAAGGGATCACCGGTTACTCGGTAACTGGTGAATGATGGCTGATTTTTCCGTCGGGCGTTCTGCGCCACTGCAGAAGAATTCCTTATCGTCACCTATGGACTTATCATGTCGCTAGGAACGTCGACAACATCTTTGTCGGGCTTCATCAGTAAGTCAATAAGGGATCACCGGTTACTCGATAACTGGTGAAGGGCTACTCTCAAATCTTCGTCGGGATGATTATCAGATTTCACTGCAGCTTCTTCCTCAATTCATCAAGGGATCACTGGTCACTCGGTAACCGGTGATACATAGCTGGTATTGCCGTCAGATCTTCTGCGGCATTGCAGCAGAAGAATTCCTCGGGACTCATCAGGTCCTTAGGAACTTTTTAACAATCAAGTTAATCATGCCATCGGGCATTCAAAGAAATTTTCGGGCGTCAGCCGGACTTCGTTAGTAAGTCGGGAATGGAATCCTCCTTCAATCATGAACCAAATAGGGATACCCAAACTTCCGCCATCAGGCACTCCGCATCAGCTGAGAGAACTGCTTCGACATCACAGTTGGACTTCGTCAATAAGTCTTCAAATGGAATCCTTAATCAATCAGGAACCGCTAAGGATATACAATCTTTTGCCGTTAGGCACCCTGCGTCAACTAGGCAAACTGCTTCGACATCGCAGCTAGACTTCATCAGTAAGTCTTCAAGGGGAATCCTTAATCAATCATGAACCACTAAGGATATACAATCTTTTTGCCGTCAGGCACCCTGCGACAGCTGGCAGAACTGCTTTGACCTCGCAGTTAGACTTCATCAGTAAGTCTTTAAATGGAATCCTTAATCAATCACGGACCAATAAAGATATACATTCTTTTGCCGTCAAGCACTCCGCGTCAGCTGAGAGAACTGCTTTGACATTGCAGTTAGACTTCATCGGTAAGTCTGGGGTTTTGGCACCGTTTCCGGACTTCATCGTCAAGTCTTCAAGGGAATTTCAACTTCTCTGTTGAAAACATGTTGGGGATGACACATCTCCGCTGGGGATTCTGGAGAACTATCAAGTAACTCTGCTTCAGTGATCCAGAGATCATTCTGGATGAATTAACTCTGCTGAGGACTTCAAGAATCACCCTGAACCAATAACTTTGCTGGAGATTTCAAGAATCATCCTGCGCAAACACTCTGCCGGGGACTCTAAGCATCAACTTGAGCAACCAACTCTGGCGACTTCACTGGGGAATTCAAGAATTATCTTAAGCTATCAACTTCGCTGGGGAATTCAAGAATCATCTTGAGCAAACCATTCTGCGTAGGAACACCTGCAAAACAAGAACGGTAACGACCTAGCTCATGTTTCATATGCATATGCTTTGACAATGGCGCAATGCTTCACACGGTGGAAATGCTACACGTTTTTAGGGTAAATGCTATGCAATCATGCAAAATGCTATGACCCCATCAGCAAAATAAATGTTGAAGGGAGAATCCTCCTGTCAAGGAGAAAGAACCACTCTGGTGGAGGAAGGAATCATCCTGCCGAGGAGAAGAAGTCACACAAATCTCAATTGGATTCCTTCTGGGGAAACGAACTTCAGTCGACTGCTGCAGGGGAACAAAGTTCTACAAGAACCTGAACCCGCTCAACCAGGTATTCAAACCACAAACTGTCGAGGAAACGATATCAATCGCAGAAATAAACTGCACGACATTCACAGCAAAACTTTTCTGGAGATAACGACTCCGGTGAGGAAATACAACATCAGTTATTCAACACTCTACTGGGGAAAACCAATCATGGCCCAAACGGCTTCCAAGGACTCGGCTCTCTTGGGGAACTGCAAACTCGGTTGAGGAGGGCAACCAGACAATGGAATCACTCCTACCTGCCAGGGAGAGTACAACTCTGTGGGGAATCTCAATTTCATCGGAGACTTCAGTTTGCGCTATCGAAGGCTGAACACTTGTGAATAGTCTCATACGAGAAACTGCACCCTGACCCAGTGCTGGGGAAATAAACCCAAATCCGCTTGTCAGGGAGAACTTCGATCCTAAACCGTTGGGAATGTATAATCAATTTGTCGGGGATGGCTACACTCTGCCGGGGATATCAATCTCGCCCTGCTGAGGATAATCCTGACCCTACTATGATAAAGGACAAGTGCCATCTCAACTTGCTGCAATCTCAAACAGCTGAGGAGAGTCGATCTTAACTGCACATCTCTGCTGAAGAAAATTTCCTGATTTAACAACATCACCCCCTAAGGGCATACAGAACACCAATCATGGAGAACTGAGATCATTCGAGCCTCGTGTCAAGGAACGTGATAGCACATGTCACTGGGAATATCAGGCCAGGTACAGTTAGGATTTTTCTAGTTTAGGGATAGGTGTATGGTGATAGGGATTTATTTCTGGTTACCAACGAAAGTGGATTTGAAGGGAACATACTAGACGAGAACTAGCATTCGAGGGTAGACTACCAGACGAGAACTCGTGGCAAAAGGGTTTAAGTTGTCAGACGAGAACTGACTTCTAGGTTTTGGATATCAGACGGGAACTAATTTTTGGTTTGCCAGACGAGAATTGGACTTTGAAGCTATGTTAGCCAGACGAGAACTAGTTAAATAGTGGGTCAAGGAAAAGGCGACCAGACGGGAACTGGTTTAAAAGCTGACACGCACCAGACGAGAACTGGCATTCTAAGAAAGGTGGACCAGGAGAGAACTGGTTACCGGTTTTCCAGACGAGGACTGGGCTTTGGAGGTTTTCCAGGCGAGAACTGGGCTTTGGAGTTTTGCCAGGCGAGAACTAGGCTTTGGAAATGACCTTGGTTACACGGTAAGTAACAAGTTTAGGCTGTAGGATAACAATCCAATGGCAGCAAGGCTTCTTCAGAAGGTTCAGGTTTTTTGGTAGGGTAATGACACGATTCCCCGACACTTAACTCTTGTTGGGGTGAACAAACTCGCTTGAACAACTTGCCCCAGTGCAATTCAACTTGCCCCAATCCGACTCTTGGGAAAATTCGTTCTGAACAGAAAGCAGCTTGCCACGAGGCGACCTCGAGATGGCTTGCCCCGGTATCTGTACAACGGAAGGATTCATCCTCAACTAATCAACTCTCAACATGGTTGTTTCAATATACTTCTGAAGTAGCTTGCCCCTGAACGAGCGTTGAGCGACTTAACCTGCCCTGAATGAACACTGGAGGGATCTGCTCTCAAATCACAGGAGTTCTAGATAACTGCCCCTGATTGGGTCTCGAGAAGATTCACTTCCGATCAACTACTTCTTGAACAAACTGTCCCATAATCAACCGATGCTTCAGGACTTGTCCTCAGACTGACTGATTCCAAACTCACTGGAAGTCAATGCCCCAAATTCACAGGGCTTTACAGTATACCATTCTGATCCAGATTGCTGAATGATTCAGTCTTGACTGATTATTCCCTGTTGGAATTTCCTCCATGTCAATCACTGACATGCAATTAAAATTGTCTAGTCACGAATGGTAATTTTAATGCAGTGTTCATGCAGATTTTGAAAAAAGTGTTGTCACTCATTTACGTGTCATGATAGTGAGTGACGAATGAACCAAAGAGTTCAAACGTATTGCTAATTTGATCAGTGAAAAATACAATAAGGATATGATTAGCAAATCATGTAGGAGTCAGGTTACTCAACCTTATCGTAATGCGCTTTTAGAGTAAACCCTGCCTCAATTAGGTCTTTTAAGGGTTGTATCGTGGTCGGGTTCACGGTTCGTGAAACAAGGGATATTAGGCTCAAGTCATGATTCATACCCACCCCTTCTACGTGATGATCTCCGATCCTAATGTTCAGTTAACCTGGCACAAGCGCTCGCCTCTTCGAGGAATGTTAGGAACAATTGCTAAGGAACTCACAAGGTTTTCGGAGTGACTGTTACTCCTCTTTCGTTTCCAGTGTCTGTATCCACACGACTTTGTCCTTGTTTGAGGATTTTTCTATTGAGATCCTTTCATTTTATTCTTTTGATCCCCTAATTTTTTCCTGGACTGACTTTTGTGAGTTCTTTTTTATTTCTTTTGAAGTCCAACGGGATGCCCTGATTTTTGCCTAAGTACTTGCTTTCCAGCTTTTCTTTTCTTTTTTACTTAGCGGCTTTCTTTTTTCTTTTTCTTCTTTTTTTTTTGCTTGGAACAAGTCGTGTGACACTGGTTGTCTTTCTTGCTCCGAAAGGGTTATAACCGTCTCACTCCTGATTGGTGAGGTTTAACCATTACGGTTGACGAGGTACGACCTCTTGAGAGGAATAAACTGTGATTGGTCCTCGAATGGAGACACTCCTCTATAAGGCTTGAACGCTCGGTCAAGCTAACTGACGACTACCCTGCCCCGGGTTAAGATGAGAGGGTTTAAAAGTCCGAAAGAAACTCCTACTTCTCGGCTCGAAGTGGTTAACTAGGGACTAACTCCTTATATCTCCAGTGTTTAGGGGATTTGAAACAATTCCTGTACATCATAGGAAGGGTTTTATCCGAAAGCATACGATAATCAGTTATGAGTATTCAGTTTCGTCATCCTCCCTCCAATCTTTACTAATCATAGTGATAAAGTGGAGTAAATAAAATACAAGTGTCAGTGCAATGCAGTAAATGAGTGACAGCGACATGATTAATTCAGAAAAATGCATAGTCATTTTATCAATATTGCCATTCGAAACAAACAATGTTTAACAACAAGTAGTAACTAACAGAAAGGGAACTACAAATGCAAATGATAAAAAGTCTGAGGACTGCCAATGTTGAGGACGTCTGCCTGTCTGGACCACTGGCTTCTGGAAATAAACCTCTAAATCTGCAAGCTCAGACAGCTGCGAGGTTTTCATGCAAAACCAAAACTCCTTCTGGAAAGGAAATGTACCCTTTGTCGATTAACTGTTGCACTTTTTCCTGAAAAGCTTTGCAATCTTCAGTTGAATGCCCCAGGGATCCACCATGGTATCCACACTGGGCATGGGGGTTGTACCCAGGAGGGTAAGGCTCTGGCACGGGCTTAAGAGCTTTAGGTTCCACCAAAGAATTCTGAATTAAATGTGGCAGAATCTGGCTATACGACACAGGCACCGGATGAGAAGGAGCATTCCTTCGTTCCAAGTTGTTACGAGGTCGGTTCTGATTCTGACGCTGACTCTGATAACCTCGGCCACGGGCTCGTGGATTTGCAAGAGGGGTGACATAAGGTTCCCGATGTGGTGCCCTAGGCACAATTGTCTGTCCAGAATAACGAGACACAAAGGATACTGACCGCTGAGAAGACGAAGAACCAACAGATTGCACCGATTTGTCTTGAGAATACCCATCATCTGTCATGATTGCATTGACCACTGTTTCATCTTCAGTTTGAAAGCTACAGAGAGATTCGGTTTCACCAGCCTGAATGCTTGAAACATGCTGAATTCTTCCAGTTTTCACACCATACTCGATGCGTTCTCCTGCCCTTACCAATTCAGAGAAATTTGGTGCAACTCCAAGCATTCTTTCGAAGTACGGGCTCTGCAAGGAGTTTAAGAACATGCCTTTTAACTCTCGGTCTAGAAGCGGTGGTTGCACTCTAGCAGCAAATTCACTCCATCTCTGAACATACTTCCTGAAAGGTTCATTGTTCCCTTGAGACAATTCTTGCAGCTGCATGCGACTAGGAGCTACATCAAGATTGTAGTCATACTGCTTCAGAAAAGCATTGGCTAAGTCCACCCATGATCGGATCTGATTACCCTCTAACTGCATATACCAACTCAGAGATGCCCCAATCAGACTATCTTGAAAGCAGTGAATCATCAACTTGTCGTTATGCACAAACGAAGTCATTCTTCGGCAGAACATCACCAGATGTTGCCTCGGGCAACTATATCCTTTGTGCTTTTCAAACCTCGGCGCTCTGAACTTCGGAGGTAACACTAAGCCAGAAACCAGACACATGTCTGCAGCATTAAGGTTAACAGCATCTTTAACTTCCAAGGCTTTGAATCTTTCATCCAACGCACGAAACCTTTTAGCATACACGAGAGCCAATGGGTCTTCATTCTTTGCTATCAGGACCTCTCTTCGGGAATTTGGCACATGGAAAACAACACCCTGATAGTCTGAGGTATCAATAGTAGGAGAGCGTTCACTTCGGACAACAAACTGCTCATGTAGATCTCGGTCTTCAACAGAAGGTTGTACAAGTCGAGTTGCAGTAAGGTTGTTCACTTGCGGAAAGTCTTCATCGGGCATGGAACCATACAAAGGATTGGAAGTCATAGTGAAACCTGACAAGGTATCAACAAACTGGAAGTTGCTCTCGGACATAACTACCAACAACTTTCAACTGACTTCACTGCTTGATTCTGCTCAAATCTACTTCAACCCCTCGGTCGTCTTCTAACAATCAACCCTTGCTCAGACCAAACACCGGAGAATCACCCTCTGAAGCAAAACAAAGGCTGGATAAGAGCTCTGGCTAGCTGGAGAATGCTATGCAATATGATGCAAAGATGCTTATGCAAATGCAATGCAAGATGCAGCAAACACGGGATCACAGCCCCTACAAAGCTCTGATTACTGCTGCGCTGCTGACGGGATAAGTTCGCTCTGACGAGAGAAAACCAAAATACCGGGTAGGTTGGAAGTCAAGTTTCCTGCAAAAACCCTCCCACTCACGGGTATGGACCTAAACTGACACATGTTCGACATCCTATGCGGTCATCAGCGTCACAGACTTTCAAGAACGATGATACGATACCCAGAAGGTGTGGCATCATCATCTCTTGAAGCGGCCTCACTTAGCTGAATCCCAAATGATCGGTCCCCAGAGTCGACAATCCTCCAAACCAACAACCCCTCAAGCCCAAAGGGCTGGAAAAGAAGTCAACCAGGAGAACCTCGTTTGAGCGTGGATTTCATGAGACATTAGTGCCTGCAAAGCAAGCACGCACCCACTAATTTCCACAACTAATGCTAGGTACGCTCAAGCCTGGGTTTGGCTTTCCACTCATCAGAGTGCCCATCCCACAACAACACAGATAATCATATCATACTGAAAATAAAATGCGGGAAATAAAAGGCGATAAATTAACACAACCCTGTCGCTACTCCGAAAATCGGCGCCGGCTATGACAGAAGAGTCGCCACCGTGCGTTATTTATCCCAAAGGAGGGAAAGGAAATGCTCAGAGTAAACCTAACGCAAAACAGGAAAGGAATGGTCGTCGCAACCAAATTCCTGGATTCGGGAGTCGATTATGCAAGGGGAAGGTATTAGCACCCCTCACGTCCGCCGTACTCGACGGGATCCACGCTTGTTTTCTGGTACGGATTGTTACTCTATCTACACTACAGGTCTGGGTTAAAAAGAAAAGAAAATGAGAAAAGAGACTCGATAGAGCTTTGCCGCTCTATGCCTACGTATTCCCTCGTGCAATGGGAAATTCAGAGTCTACGTAGTTCGGCTAACTACGGATGAAGGTGGGAAGGTTGCTCGCTAGGATACGGCATCCTATGCCTACGTACTTTCATACAGCATGAAAGATCAGAGCAAACGTAGTTCGGGCTACGGAATACACAAGCTTGTCTGACTGTTTTTTATTACCTTATGAAAGGGTTTTTCTTGATTAAGAGTCCAAGCGGACAAAAATGACACTTTGATGTTTGTTTGAATCTTTTACGAAAGAAGTGTTTTTTAGTTTTTTTGCAATCTCTGACGCACTAGAGACTATGATTTGAGAGTGACTACGTCGCGTGTCACCCAAAGGGTGCCACACTAAGCAGCCAGACTACTGGAAAGAAGCTCTCCAGCAACCCTTTCTCAAACAGCTTAAGGCTCGTAATGTACGACATCAATTAACCTTATTCCTGTATTTTTGAGTTGTTTTGAGATAAGAAGAGAAAGACGCTCTAAAAAGCCTAGGGTTGAAAAGGGAATAAAAACTAACCTAATGTTGTCCTGCATGGATAAGAATCCTAATGTCTGTCATAATTCCCTCATGCACAGAGGAAATCAGAGATCCTAGGGGATAAACAGAAAAGAAAGCAAACAAATACAGTAAAATGCATGCAATGCAGCAATACAAGCGAGGCAAGGGAGTCCCGCTCAACCTCAAACCTAGGAAAACAACAGGCAAAGTGAATCAACATTCACTTCAAACCTAGGGGGCAAGCTGCACAAGCCAACAAACAATACAGAGAAATAAAAATCCAAAGCAGAGGAGGCAGCCCAAGCAGCAGCACCAAACTCCTACAGCAAACAGCACAAGCAGCAACTCTGACAGCAACAGTTGATTAAACAGCAAAAAGTTGACAGCAACAACCTTCATCTTCATGAATGGCTCTTATCTTCAAGCTTCAATAAACTTTCACTCTTCAACAAGCACCAAGCTTCAACAAGCTTCAAACTTCAACAAGCAACCAACTTCAACAAGCTCCTAACTTCATCTTCAACAAGCAGCAAAACCCTAGCTTCAACAAGCAACCAACTTCATTCTCAAAAAGCTTCAACAAGCAACCTCCAAGGGAGAATAATTCAACAAGATCAAGTTGAAATGTTAAGTAACTTAATGACAACCAAGGGAAGCCATTAAGATCTTAACACTGTAATAAGAAGGCATCCTCAAAGTTCTACTCTTAAAGCATGCCATTCATCCCTCCAAAGGAGAGATGTGACTTCTTTAGGAGGACTTTATGTCATTGGATTGAATGGAGATGAACAATATACTCCATGTTTGAAGAAACAAGCAAAACTAATCTAGTGCTCTTCCTAAAACCCTAGTTTCCCTAAGCTCCTGACAAGCATCCACAAGATGAGAAATCTTCACATCCATGCTCCTTCAAGCACTCCAAATCATCTTCAATTGGTGTTCATCTTCATCCAAGCACAAGAGCACCACCACCCTAATCTAAGGGGAACTACTGAGTTAAACTAGCCAAGTTAGTTCATTAGAAACACCTAGAAATTAGTCTTAAAACTAAATCTAATTAAAATACCAAAAATGATTGTAAAATCCTATAAAAAAATTCTAAGGGTTCCTAAACCTCTTAAGAATCACTCAATATAAAAACCAGGGGGTTAACCATTCATTAAGACCTAAAATTATGCCCTAAACCTAAGGGTACTATCTTAAAACCTTAAATCTACACCACTTAATGTTCAATGTTCAAAACAGCCTAAAATTCTCTCACAAAATTATGAGAAAATTACTAGGGGTACATACACATCTAAGCTAAACAACCCAAAAAGAATCAACTCAAAAATCCACACCAATCAGCCATACCAAAATCAGAAAGATCATGTATCAACCATATTCAAAATAAAAGAAATTAAACTTCAAAAAATGCAATTAAATTCTAAAATGCATGAATTAATCATTTCTCAATCCTATTAAATTCTAGACTCTTTAAGGAGTCAAGGGAAAAAATCTAACCTAAAAAGACTAATTTTCCTAATTATTATGAATTAATTTCTAAACTATATGAAAATATGAAATTAAAAGAAAGTATAACAAAAATCAATAAAACTACGTGGCAAATAGTAATAAAATCACGTTGTAATCCAGGTCTGGGCCTAAAGGGGGGTGTGGATAGCGTATCCAATACTAATCCCATCCAACTTGAATAAATGAAACGATGCGTTTCATTTAAACTCAACTCTTCAGAACGCGAAACAAAATTGTGGCCGTGTAATCATGCTTCCAGTCAAAGTCACACCCTAATCCAACGACCTAGCAGTCATCTTCTCCAAATTTGAAAAAGGAGAGGGAATTGTTCAGGACGGTGGCCTGAGCTTTGCGCCACCGTCGTCTCCGGCTAGGTCATCCCCAAAGTTCATCAAACAACAAAACTAAACATCCTATCCTACTCAAAATCAACCCCTGAGCACGGATGTGACCTCCAATTTCATTGATTCTATCCCTAACCCCAAAACCGATCCAAAGTTCAGACATGGCTCAAATCGTGAATCACTCAAAACCTAAAATTAAAGATCCTAAACTCATCTACACTCGTATTTTCAACTCTTGCCCAAAAAAGGATCTGAATGCATTGTAATGGTTATATAGAAGTTGTTGGAAACCTCTATAAAGTTCTGTAACTGCCACAATGAGAAATTGAATTTCTCTTGCTCCTTGAAAATATCTTATGTGCAGCTCGTGTTTGCCTCAGTTCTAGCTCTCAATTTCACTTGAATTTCTCCTCTTATGACATTTAGAATTGAATGGGGATGAGAGCTTCCTTGTTTTTGATCCCACGGTATGAATTGGATGTGTTACTTCAACCATAAGTTACAAAAGGGAAGTGCTTGAAAATAACCTAAAATCCAAAATGTAACATTTCCAACCTTCTCCAAATGCATTTTATGATCAAAATGACATATAACATTGTTCAATTTGGCCACAAAACAATTTTCCCCAAATTTTGGCCTTTTAAGGTGTATTAAAGTTCCTTTTCAAAACCATTTCAAATGAATTTGTGTTCCAAGCCAAACCAAACTCTCATAACCACTTGGTTGCACTCAAATCATCATTTTGAATAAGTTTCATGTTGAACAATTTTCCATTTGAAGCTTGCAAGTTGGAGTTATGGACCTATGATCACAAATGACCTATAATCAATAATACCCAAAATACGCCTGGCTTGCAAAGATCATAACTTGAGTTCTACAAATCCTATCAAGGACTTCTAGTACTCTATAGAAAGCTAAGCGGATAAGGAACAACATTCATGTTGACCAAAAGTCCATTTGAAAATTCCTTGAAGGGAAAAGGTTGCTTGGAAGTCAAGTAACTTTTACAGATAAATTTCATAGTCATCTGATGACCTGTAACTTGTGAGGACCATAACTTGAGTTCTATAAATCCCCTTGAGAACTAAACATGGTATTTTACACTGAAACCCTAATTTAGCAACTTTCCACCTTCTTGATTCTTCTTTGCTTAATCTTGGCACAACACCACACATGTATCAACATACCAATCCATGAATCCCATGACCTCAAAGTAGGCTTTGATGCTCTTCAATTACTCAATTGACCTAGGATTGCCCCAGATGAAACCCTAGTTGACTGCACCTCAACTGTGGCTCTCATACTTGAATCAATGACTTGTCTCAGCTTCAATATGGCCCTCTAGGCATTCCATGAGATCCATGCACACCTCAAACTCACATTCCATGTTTCACATCCCACTGATGATTCTCAATATTCCTCAAGATAGGAGCAAAACCCACTTGTAGGCACTCAAACTTCTCAAGTCTTCAAAACACTTCTTGATGGCCTGGATGACTTCTCATACTTGGATAAGACCTCTTGCTAGGCTCTTATCTTGATAGACACCCTTGATCCCTTGTTGGATGCATGCTATGCTATGATATGCAAATGATTGAACTATGTACATGATGTAACTATGCAAATGAAATACAATGAAACTTAAATCATGCAAGAAAAGGCTGAGCAAATTTTGGGGTACAACAAACCCAACAGGTAAACACGCAAGCGCTAGGATTGACTCTCGTACAGGGACGTTGGATCCCCATATTGACTCGCATAAGGGACGTTGGATCCCCAGGAAACTATCAAGTCCCCAGCAGAGTCGCCAGTTGTCGCTACCGCGAAAATAAGGTGCCGGCAAAACAGAAGAGTCGCCACCTTTTGTTATTTATCCCTCAGAACGGGAAAGGAAACGATCGAAAAAACCTGACGAAAAGGTATAAGACAAGGTCATCGCAACCATTGTCTGGATTCGGGAGTCGGTTACCCAAGGGGAAGGTATTAGCACCCCTCACGTCCATCGTACTTGATGGGATCCATGCTTATTGGTTTGTCTACGGCTGAAAAACAATCTATCTACGGATTCTAAGGCTAAACGGAAAGAAACTGACTCGATAGAGCATCGCACTCTATGCCTACGTATTCCCTCGTGCAATGGGAAAGTCAGAGTCAACATAGTTCGGGAAACTACGGGGGAATTTGCTCGCCAAGACATCGCGTCTTGTGCCTACGTACTTTCACACGGCGTGAAAGATCGGAGCTTGCGTAGTTCGGGTAACTACGGCTAGACAGGGTGTTCTCGATCTCACGGGGGTGAGAGGATGGATTGACGATACTAGCGTACGCATTCTAGCAGTTAGGTGTATGTTGCTCGCTCAACGGAGACTTAGGCGTTACCTGTTTGCGGTAGAACGGACATAGTATGTCGGCTTTTAAAGGTACGGGAACCTACGGGTTCTAGAACTACGGTCGGGTCTCAATTGCACTCGGGCAAGAGAAAGGGAACATTAGTCGTCAGCGGGAAAGTCTCGATCGCACGGCAGCGAGAGAACAGAGAAGTTAGTTGTTAGTGTGCTCGCTAGGATATCGCATCCTATGCCTACATATTCTCGTCTGGTACGAGAAATCAGAGCAGCTGTAGTTCAGCTAACTACAGCAAAATAGGGGAAAAAGGGAAAAGGGAACTCGCTAGGATATCGCATCCTATGCCTACGTACTCTCATCTAGCACGAGAGATCAGAGCAAACGTAGTTCGACGGGAAAACGAGTCTCGATTGCACAGGGGAAAGAGAAGGGGTCTCGATCGCCTGAACGCGAGAGAAAAGGGCTTCGATCACACGGGGGTGAGAACAAAGAGGAAGCAGGCTTATGCCTAAACAGGAAGGAACTCAGGACACACACGCAAGAACCTAAGGCGTAGGAGCGAGTGCGTCGCATGTCACCCAAAGGGTACCATACTAGACATCCTAGACGATTGAGAAGAAACTCCTCAACTGTCATTTCCTATGTATCTAACGATACAGCTCACAACACTCGACGGTTGTCTGAAAACTTGAATAAGATGATGTTGAACGAATCGGCTTCGTTGCCTCCTGACATGTGCGCAAGCTTCATTCCAATCTTCTCCTCTCTGGATCCTTGATGAGGACGCTCGAATCAGGAACAATGTAATGCTTAGACCGTCATGGTTCGACTTATACGAGAAATCGAACTCTCAGAGGTAGCGTATTGATGTCCGTGTCAAAGACAAGATAGAGAAATGATATCAACAATCATTCTCCAATTTGAATTGTGTCACACGGCCAGCCAAAAATAAAATCGAAGATAAAATCGGATAAAAGAAAATAGGAGAGAAATCCAACACTAAATGGAAATAAAATGCTACTCTTAAAACTAGCATTTAATTCCTAACAGAAAATATTCTAAAGAAATATTAAAAGGAATTACATAATGGAAAATAACATACAAAAATTTTTATCTAACTCTATAATATTCTACAAGGAAAATAGAATGAAAATTCTATGCAAATCTATATATTCTATAATTCTAAAAACAATTCTATATTAAAATTTCTATAATATCCTATAAGAAAATAGAATGAAAATTCTATATTAAATCTATAGTAAAAAAATGTGCATAATATTCTAAAACTATAAACTATAATCCCTAAAGGAAAATAGAAAAATAAAACTATGATTATTACAATCACACATCCAATACAAGAGAAAAATTAAAAATAAAGGGGAGGGGGTACATCCTGAAAAACTGGTGTAAATGCAGAAAAAAAACGACCACTGGGCCCAGCCCACAATACAATCAGAAAATAAAACAAAAATACAAAACTGGGGGGGGGGGGGGGGTGCGCTGGTAATTGGGAGTGTAAGGTTCAGAAAACGTGGTATTGGGCCTCAGCCCATCAAAACCTCATCAGCCAAAAAAAGGAAAAAGGGGACGGGGGGTGCGTATATGAAACGTGGGGTGTATGGATCTAGACTGACGTTGGGCTCAGAGGCCCACTATCCCCAAACCCAGCCACGGGGACCTTTCCCCTTCCCCTCATTCAGAAATTGAAACCCTAAGCTATCTCTTTCTCCAACTCTTACTGTTCACCTCCGCCGCCGCTGAACCTCAATCCCCCCGTTAACCTCCAACTTCCTCCGTCTCAAACCTTCGTCTCCCCTAATCTTTCTCAAGCCTTAAATCAAACTCAAGAATCCAAATCTCCGGTACAAACGCTTTCATTTTTCGACCGCCTCCGTTCAACCTTTCCTCTTGATGAAAGGATTCAGTTGAATGTTGAAACTCCATTGTTGAAGATCTGGAGAATGGATGCATGTCGTCGGTGGTGGATCGTGGTTCGATCTTGTTAAATCTTGGTGAAGATCACAGATGGAAGAGGACGACGGTTCTTGAAGATTTAGTTAAGGCTTCTGGACAATATTGATGAATGAAGACGATGAGCCTCTTGAACAATTTCTGGAAACGTGCAAGAACCGATGGATGAACATGATGAAGGTATTGATGAACATTGGTGAAAACTGGATGAAGAATCTGGAAAGAGCGTTATATCTTGACGAAGATCTTGATGAATATCTTGCAACGATCATGAATGTTGATGGATCTAGGAATTTCTTGATGAATTGGGGAAAAGAAGCGAAGAACACGATGGTGTTCTTGAATCTTCTGGAAAAAAACATATGAACATGAAGTCATGATGAACAGTAGATAAATCAGGATGAACAATGAAAATCTTGTGATCGTTTCTGGAAAAGTAAGAAGAACTAGGATGAATATTGATGAAGTTTTGTGGCGTTTTGCAGTTTTTTCAGCGAAGAAATGCAGTTTCCGGTGATGGTTAGGGTGGCCTTTGATTTCTCCGGCGAAGGTCGCCGGAGTTTGCATGGCCGGCGGGAGAGGGACGAGCGGTGGTGCTATGTGGCAGGACACATGGGAGGGAGAGAGCAAATGGAGGCCACGTGCGGATGTGCTCAGTGATGTGTTGGCATGTTGTGAGGTGGATACGTGCGGAAGAGAGACTGAGTGGAGGGTGAGGTGGTGGAGAGAGAATGACACGCGTGGGACTTCTCTTATAGTGACAAGTGTCATCAGACTAGACTGGGCCTCCACGAAGCCACCTGGCCCACCGAAAACGCATTAATGGACTAAGACTCTAATTAAACCCCATTAAATTCTGATTCAAATGAAATCTGCCAATTAACTTCTAATCAAACCTAATTAATAAAATGATTAACATCTAATGACCATCTAATTAATATCTATCAATTCTAAACCATATTAAGTCTAAAAGGAAATTAAACCTATTAATTCTCTAAGCAAACCAATTAACACCTATATTAATATCTAAAAAAGAGTTAAAAATCTAAAAAAGAATTAATTCTCTAAGCAAACCAATTAATCCAAAGGGATGAAATATATTAATTTCTAAACCAATCAAATAATATCTATAAAGGAAAAAAAATGATTTAAAATCTATTAAACTCTATTAACAAATTAAATCTAAAAGAAAGTTCAAATCTAGAAAATTTCTATTAACTTCTAAAATATTTAAAATCTAGGCAATATTCTATTAAAACTATTAAAAATCTATTTAAAATTCTAGAAAAAGAATTAAAATTCATTTTTAAATTATAGAAATTAAGGGGAAAATCTAAAAAATGCAATAAAGCTGATTAAATTGATTAGAAAACAAATGCGCGACTATAGCGAAATAAGCAGTAAAAACCGGACACCGAAATGTCCTCAAAAATAACAGCGAGAGCTGAAAACACTAGGACGAGCACCAATTCTCAAAATAAATCCTCGTATCTGTGGCCTGGAATGTCTAAACCGCCAGGGGAGGCTGCAATCCCGATAAAATCAATCTGACTGCAAAAATGCGATGTATGCGGTATGTAAATGCAGAATGCAAAATGAGTCGAAACATAAGCCAAATGCGATAATTGGTTGGTCAAATTTTGGGGTGCAACACTCGCCAGCATGGTCCCAACAAGAGACAATACAAGCAGTGTCCTCCCATTCCAATGACTTATACTGAGTTGTACTCCTCACTAGTACAACAAGGTTTGATTACTACCAGAGCTTTGGGTCCGCCTCCCAATCCGCTACCAGCTAATTACAACACCGCCGCTCATTGTTTATTTCATGAGGGTGCGCCAGGTCATGATCTAGAAGGCTGTTACGCTCTTAAGCATCTTATCAGAGAGTTAATGGAAAAGAAGATCCTGTCTTTTGATGATCCTCAACCGAATGTCAAGAAGAATCCTCTGCCAAACCATGGGGCTGTTAATGCTATTGATGGTTCATCTGATGAAAGTTTTATCCTTGATGTTGCTCAAATCAAGACTCCTCTTCGGGTTTTCCATTCTAAGTTGTTTGAAGCCGGTTTAGTATCTACTTCTCATACTGTTTGTACAAGTTGTGATGTCAGTATCAAGGGTTGTTTGTGGGTTCAGAATGATGTTCAGAAATTGATCAATGATGGGTTCTTACAAGTGGTTAATAAGGTGAAGAAGGATGAAGTTGCTGTGATCGAACCCATCTTTAACTTGCCAGAGCCAAAAGTTAAAGTTCCAGTGTTTAATTTGCCAAGGTCAAGTTTTGCAAAGCCTGTGTTCAATAAGCCAGGTACTCCTGTGGTGAATCAGCTAAAGCCGTTAATTATTCAGAAACCAAGTCCATTTCATTTCAGTGATCCTAAAGTTGTACCTTGGAAATATGATGTGACCATGATTGACAAAGAATCTAGGAAAGTTATTCCGAGGGAAGAATTGAAGACTGATAATGAAATTGTGACCAACATTGCTAGGGCAAGCAAGATGACACGCAGTGGTCGTATTTATACTCCCCAATTCAATGTGACTCCGCCAAAAGAGACTACTACAGCTACTGTGCTGGCCAAAGACAAGAATAAGGAAGCAGTTACTAATGATGAAGACGCTGAATTTTTGAGGATCATTAAGAAGAGTGACTATAAAGTTATTGATCAGCTTCACCAGACTCCTTCTAAGATCTCAATCTTGTCTCTATTGATGAGTTCACCTGCTCACATAACTGCATTACAAAAGATATTGGCTCAAGCTCATGTCGCTCAAGATATTACTACCGGACAATTCGACAGTGTGATTACCAACAATACTGCCTGCAACACTCTCAGCTTTAGTGACGAGGAGTTACCGAGAGAAGGTCAGAATCACAACCGTGCTTTACATATATCAGTGAAATGTTTGGAGGATAACTTATCAAGGGTGCTTATGGATATCGGTTCATCTCTGAATGTCCTACCCAAGAGAGTTCTTGTTAAGTTGGCTTATAAAAAGACGGTGATGAAGCCTACTTCATTGATTGTCAAAGCCTTTGATAGTTCTCGTAGATCCGTGATCGGAGAAGTGGAGCTTCCGATCTTGATTGGACCACATGTATTCAACATCACTTTCCAAGTAATGGACATCAATCCCAATTACAGTTGTCTGCTTGGAAGGCCTTGGATCCATGCCGCTGGGGTAGTTACTTCAACTCTGCATCAGAAGATGAAGTTTGTGGTAGATGAGAAGTTGGTTATCATACATGGCGAAGAGGATTTAATGGTCAGTAACCTATCTTCTTTCCGTTACATTGAGGCTGATGAAGACGCTTTGGAAACTTATTTCCAGGCACTTGAGATCGCCAATGCTGTCCTATTGGAAGTTGAAGAAACAGTGGGCTAGAGTAATCCATCCTTTGCATCTTTCAAGAGCACTAGATCAACAATCGAAAGGGGCATTCCTAAAGGGTAGGGAGAAGTGATCGACATCAAGACCAAGACTAATCGCCACGGGTTGGGTTACAAACCAACTCATGATAAAGCTTCTATAAATGTCAAAGGGTGTTCGAAGACTGTCCAAGAAGTGTTTGTCAGCGGAGGTTTCCAAGTCAATGCTATCAACGATGATGATGATGACGATGAAGACCTGAGCAACTTGGTATTCAAGAGCGATGCAGCTTTGAGCAACTGGGAAGCTATAGAGATCCCCGTGATTTTTCCCATTTCAAAGTAATTTAACGTTTTCATTTGCTGTTTTCAAAAATTCCATAGCTACGCCCGAAGCTATTGGATAATTTGTAGGGCCGCCTTTTCACTTTCTAAAAATGATATTAATAAATGCATTTTGTTAAATTCCATTTGTTTCACTTGCGTTTTTTGCTTTCACTTTTTAAAATGAAATTGGCAAACCCTTTCAAAAGCTACAAAAATAAATTTAAAAGCATTTTTCCTCGTGCATTTTCCTTGTGCATTTAATAAAATAAGCCCAAACATTGCAGTGATATCCAAAACCTTGTTGAATCCGACAATCCTGCTTTCACTCCTGACTGGGATTCACCCATTTATCAAGCTGAAGATGAGAGTGATGAAGATTTTGAAGTACCCGCTAAACTGGAAAAATTGGTTGAGTATGAGTACACTGAGCTTCAACCATACAAAGAGAAGGTAGATCTGATTAATCTTGGCACTGATGAAGATAAGAGAGAGTTCAAGATTGGTAAAACACTTGGGGATGAGGTCAAGCAGAGATTGGTAAAGCTTCTAGAAGAATATTCTGATGTGTTTGCATGGTTGTATCAAGATATGCCCGATTTAGACACTGATATTATAGTTCACAAGCTACCACTTAAGCCAGAATGTCCACCTATCAAGCAGAAACTTCGAAGGACTAGACCTGACATGGCTCTGAAAATTCGAGATGAGGTTAAGAAACAACTTGATACAGGTTTCCTTACAGTTGCGAAGTATCCTGATTGGGTAGCCAACATTGTTCCAGTGCTCAAAAAGGACGATAGAGTCAGAGTGTGTGTAGACTACAGGGATTTGAACAAAGCAAGCCCAAAAGACGATTTCCCTCTACCGCATATTGATACACTTGTTGATATACAACCAGTTTTGCAGTTTTCTCTTTTATGGATGGTTTCTCCGGTTACAATCAGATCAAGATGGATCCAGCCGACAGAGAAAAGACCACTTTCATTACTCCTTGGGGAACCTATTGCTACAAAGCTATGCCTTTCGGTTTGAAGAACGCAGGGGCAACATATCAAAGAGCTATGGTCGCTCTCTTTCATGACATGATGCATAAAGAGATCGAAGTTTATGTTGATGATATGATTGCTAAATCCCAAAATGAAGAGGACCATTTGGACCATTTGTTAAAACTGTTTGAACGACTGAGGAAGTACCAGTTGAAATTGAATCCTGCTAAGTGTACCTTTGGTGTTAGATCTGGAAAACTACTTGGTTTTATCATCAGCCAACGAGGAATTGAGGTAGATCTCGATAAAGTTCGAGCCATTCAGGACATGCCTACTCCGCAGAATGAAACACAAGTGAGATGTTTCCTTGGACGACTGAACTATATCTCCAGATTCATTTCTAATATGACTGCTACCTGTGAGCCGATCTTCAAATTACATTGCAAGGGGCAGACTATTGATTGGAATTCTGATTGTCAACAAGCATTTGAGAAGATCAAGGGTTATCTACAAGAACCTCCTATCTTGATTCCTCCTGTTCCTGGAAGACCACTGTTCATGAACCTTACTGTTCTGAAGAAGTCTATGGGTTGCGTATTGGGTCAACATGATGAGACTGGACGAAAAGAACATGTCATTTACTACTTGAGCAAGAAGTTTACTGATTGTGAGAGCAGATATTCACTTTTGGAGAAGACTTGCTGTGCATTAACATGGGCTGCTAGGCGTCTCAGGAAATACATGATTTGTCACACCACTTTGTTGATCTCGAAAATGGATCTAATAAAGTACGTTTTTGAAAAGCCTGCTCAGTCTGGAAGACTTGCCCGCTGGCACATGTTGTTATCGGAATATGACATCCAGTATGTGACTCAGAAAGCTATCAAATGTAGTATCTTGTCAGATTATCTTGCAGATCAACCAGTTGAAGACTATGAGCCTCTCAAGTTTGAATTTTCTGACGAAGACATTATGTTGGTAAAGGATTATAAAGAGCCAGGTCCAGATGAAGGTCCCGAGCCAGGTCTCTGGTGGAAGATGATGTTTGATGGTTCCTCTAATTACAGTGGGCATGGCATAGGCGCCGCTCTGATGAATCCAGAAGGTGGTTATACCCCATTTACAGCAAGGTTAAACTTTGAATGTACGAACAATATCGCCGAATATGAAGCATGCATTCTTGGCCTTGAAGCAGCTATTGACCTCAGAATCAAACTTCTCGAAGTGAGTGGAGATTCAACTTTGGTTATTTATCAAGTTACCGGTGAATGGGAAACCAGACATGAGAAGTTAATCCCATACAGAGCCTACTTTGTTGAAATGATTGAGTACTTTGATGAGATCACTTTCAAGCATGTTCCAAGATCTGAAAACCATATTGCCAATGCTCTAGCCATGTTAGCCTCAATGTGGAAAGTCAGATTCATTAATGATGCCACTCTAATTCGAATTGAACGCAAGATTGAGCCTGCCTACTGTCAAATGGTTGAAGAAGAATCTGATGATAAGCCATGGTTTTATGACATTAAGAATTACTTGCTCAAGCAAGAATATCCAGCCGATGCTACTAATATCGAGAAGAAGACATTGAGAAGACTAGCATCCAAGTTCTTCATCAGCAATGATGTGCTATATAAGAGAAACTACGACATGGTCCTACTTAGATGTGTTGACAAACGTGAGGCAGACACGTTACTTCAAGAGATTCACGAAGGAACTTTTGGAACCCATGCCAACGGTTATGCTATGGCTAAGAAGATTCTGAGAGTTGGATATTACTGGTTAACTATGGAAACAGATTGCATCCAATATGCCAGGAAATGCCATAAGTGCCAAATCTATGCTGATAAGGTCCACGTACCTCCAACACCGTTGAATGTTTTATCCTCACCGTGGCCTTTCTCAATGTGGGGCATTGACATGATTGGGGCAATTGAGCCGAAAGCTTCCAATGGTCACCGTTTCATTCTGGTTGCTATCGATTACTTCACCAAATGGGTAGAAGCTGCTTCATACACCAACGTGACCAAGCAAGTGGTATCCCGCTTCATCAGAAAAGAGATTATCTGTCGTTATGGAATTCCAAGTCGGATCATAACAGATAATGGTACCAATTTGAACAACAAAACTATGAAGGAGTTGTGCGAAAGTTTCAAGATTGCACATCATAATTCTTCTCCTTACCGTCCTAAGATGAATGGAGCCGTTGAAGCTGCGAACAAGAACATTAAGAAAATCCTGCAAAAGATGGTCAAGACTTATAAAGACTGGCATGAAATGTTACCATTTGCTTTGCACGGATACATAACTTCAGTGCGAACTTCAACAGGGGCAACCCCTTTCTCGTTGGTGTATGGAATGGACACCGTCCTCCCCATCGAAGTTGAGTTACCTTCCTTACGGGTATTGAGGGAGACCAAGCTTGATGAGGCCGAATGGGTTCAAGACAAATTTGACCAGCTGAATCTTATCGACGAGAAACGCATGACAGCTATGTGCCATGGTCAATTATACCAAAAACAGATGAAGAGAGCCTTTGACAAGAAAGTCTAATCTGTGAGTTCCATTAGGGAGAGCTCGTACTCAAGAAAATTCTGCCAATTCACAAAGATATGCGTGGGAAGTGGATGCCCAACTACGAAGGCCCATTTGTTGTGAAGACAGTCTTCTCCGGAGGATCACTAATTCTTACAACTATGGATGGTGAAGAGCTTGCACATCCTGTAAACTCTGATGCAGTCAGAAAATATTATGCCTAAAATGACCCGCTAAGTCGAAAACCCGAAAAGGCGACTTAGGCAACAATGGGTATCCTGGTGGATCATAACCTAGGAAGGAGATCCAGGCAAAAATAAGGGATAAAGTACAAAAAAAAATACATAGCTTGCTAAGCTGAAAACCTGAAAGGGAGGCTTAGGCAAAAATGAGCGTTCTGGTGGATTGAAAACCCGAAAGGGCGATCCAGGCAAAAGTTAGGAACAAAGGCATTTCACTGCATTAGATGACGCCGAGCATCAAAGAACATTCTATAAAATATAAATTCCAATCCAATCGCTCTTGTCAGAAGCAGGATTTTGGGTAGCCTCAGTTATTAGGGTCGGTAGAGGTCGTTGGATTCAATGTAGCCTTTTCCAACTTGCCAATTTCAATTGTAATTTTCCATGGAGCTCTGCCTTTAGCAAGCTACCATTCTTGAATAAATTAAAACCCTTTGCAATTCAAATTTTTGTCTATTATACTATCTCTGTTTTCATTTTTGTTATGCAAACTGCTATTTGTTGATAATAATTTTGAAAGTGAAGAGTTTTCTAAACTTAAAACTATTTTTGAAGACGCTTTTGGAACACATAAAGTTGTTTTGACTTGTGGAAATCTCTAAAGGATATCTTCCTTTCCCCAGTAAGTCTCATTGTTGCAGAAGCACTTTTAAACCATTGCCTCAGAGCAGTCCCCAGAGAGACTATAAGCTGACAACACTTTCGGACAGATCCGAAAAATATTTCCAAGGAGATTTCCATGCTCTCGCCAAGAAGTTGAGATGCGTTCCCCAGGGAAGTTGATGTACTTCTCCAGGAAGCTGTTACTTTCTCCATGAAGCTTCCTAGCCTCACACTTCCCCATTGAAACGGATATTTATTTTATCCCCGAAAGCTTTTACTCCTAAGATGACTCTCCCAGTGAACAGGTCTCTTTGATCAGAATTCAGATTTATGACGGTAATCCCTCCAATGAAGTCATGATATCGTATCCCCAAGTGGAAGTGTTCCCCCCAGAGAATTTAGAACTTTGAAGCAAGATTTGGTTCCACCATCAACTTTCATATCCCCTGATAGATGTACTTTTGCAGAGGTCATCGGATATCCTTGTCGAGATATTTATTTCATCTCCCGTTTCCTCCGCTCATCTATTTTGTCAGCATGTGCATGAGCATACTCATTTGCATTTCTTGTATTTTCATACGCATTGACAAATGCTTTAGCATCTGCATGTTTGCTATCCTCGTTGTCTTTTGTCGTTACTTTGGCTGTGGGTATCGCCAAGTAACTGGGTTCGTCCGTTCTCTCCAAATAGAGCCGTCAACTTTAAGCATAAAACACTTACCATTTTCAGTCTCCCCACGGAGTTCAACCCTCGTGGGCGATGGTTATTTCAGTTATCTTTTCCGCACCAGGAATAGATAGTTCCCATTTGAGTTCATTCCCTCAATGGAGTCTTGTTTGACAGTTTCTTTCTAGCTCGATCCTAGATTGAACTCCGGTCCCTTTCGGTCGCCGGACCTACCTGTACGTGTATTTATTTTGCACTATCTATCAAAAAGAGCATTTTACAAACTTCACAAATATGCAACAATTCTCGCCTGAAAAACTTATCACTACAAGCAAAGGTTTGCAAAATTTCTCGCCTGAGAAACTTACTCTACCTTCATTATGACTAGCAACAAGTGACCGCAACCGTAAGACGTTGAGTCGCCGCACTCATTCTTAGGCGTCCCGCCGTGGTCATACCTGAACCTGTTGAACAGCTACTTATGGATACTTCCCATTGGAAACTGTCTTGCCGGTGCCATCTCCATCAAAGATCCCGTTTGATCTCGTCGCTCGAGAGTTTTCAGAAGCTTGGATGTTATTCTTGCTCAATGCTCCAGCTTTCTGTTTACTTGATCCTACCGCCGTGTGGATCCTGCGTTACCTTTTCATCCTAGAATGTCAACCGGTCATACCTGAACCTGTTGAACAACTACTTATGGATACTTCCGAGTGGAAACCGTCTCACCGGTGCCATCTCCATTGAGGATCCCTTTCTTACCGTTCCTCTAAAGTGACAATTGGTCGTGCCAGTACCAGGTTGGCCATCACTTTAAATTTCCCCATGTTGTGATGTTTCCCCAGTGCGTCGTATTCCCCAGTTTGGTTCGTTCGTCACGTCTGTCCCCTGTGTCGTTGTGTCTTCTGCACCCGTGCATTTGTCATTTTCATCATACGCATCATACTAGATTCATGGCATTGTCAGCATTATGGTTCATTTCTTTTTGTTCATAGCATTGCATGTCACTGCAGCTAAGGGCAAAATTTTTGGTTATCTATATTTAAATCCCTTCACCATGATTTCTCGAGCCTCCGTCGCTCAAATCATCCGGTGAAGTTATTTAAATAGGGGCAACTGTAATACCCCAAATTTTGCCCTAAGATTAGTTGAATCATCTCACATTCCATTGCATTTTTGTATTGCATTTAACCAGTCACTAACAAGTTATGTAGTTGGTTGGTTTTTACAGGAAATAATCATGTGGCGCGCTCTTTAGCATATGGAGGGCAAAATGGTCGTTTCTTCGTAGTCGGTTGTCAATTTATGAATATGAGTTGTAGTCATGGAATTTGAGCCGTTCAAGTCCGTTGATGAGAAGGTCGGGGGTTAATTGGAAATTTTAATCGTGGAAGGGTTTGAGCCAGTGGAATTAAACCGGTTCATTTCATATGTTGATGAAGACAGTCGGAAAAATATGTTCATTTGAGTTTAATCGACAGGTTGGATTTTTCTGATAAAGTTTCGTTTAAATCACCGGAAGAATTTGTCGGAAGTTACATCGGAGACAAGGTTAATAGGATAAATTGGATGAAGTTTGAATTAATGAAAAAAATAGAGTTTTATTAGTGTTTTTATCTCATTTTAAAAATAAAAAATAACAAAAATAATTTTGATTTCATTTTTATAATTTTTTGTTTTCATTTTATTTTTATTTCATTTTTATAATTTTGTTTTCATTTTATTTTTTTCAAATTCATTTCATTTCTAAATCAATCTTATGTCATTTATTAAATTAATTGCGTTTTAAAATCAATTTTATTTCATCTTTTAATTTTGTTTTCATTTCAGTTCTAAATTTAATTTTATTTCATCTTTAAATTTTTGTTCTCATTTCATTGTTAAATTGATTCTATTTCATTTTTAATATTGGGTCTTCATTTCATTTTATATCAAAAGAAAAATAATGATGATAATATTATTTCATTTAATCTAAATGGAATAATTTTATTATATAAAAAAAATAATAAGTTAACATTAGTAACACCAAAAATTGTTGTTTCATTTCACTACTTATAAAAAAATTGTTTCATTTCATTTTAATAAAAACAAAATTTTTGTTATGTTTATTTTAAAATAAAAAATTATTATTATGATTATGTCATTTTAATATAAAAAAATGTTTTTTTTTTATGTTTATTTTAAAATAAAAAATTATTATTATGATTATTTCATTTTAATATAAAAAAATGTTTTTTTTTGTTATGTTTATTTTAAAATAAAAAAATATTATTATGATTATGTCATTTTAATATAAAAAAATTTTTGTTAGGTTTATTTCATGATTTTCATTATGATTATTTCAATTTTACATCAAAATTTTTTATGTTTTTGCATTTTAATATCAATAGTTTATTTCATCATTTTTTTTATTAATAATAATATTTTTTTTTGTTTCATTATAATATAAAAAAAATAATAACAATATAAAAACAAATTTTTTATTATAGATTAAAAATATTTTTTTTACAATATAAAAATAAATAAATAAAATTACAAAAGTAAATTACAATAAAATTTCCTATAGTTTCTAAAACGCCTAAACTAAAAGAGTTTCAAAAAAAAAAGGGGTAAGTTTGGGTCCAAACATGGCCTTAAGGGAATAAAAAAAATCAAACAGCAATTATCACCATCAATAATCCAAAAGTTTCGAAAATGGTAAACAAATTTCATCAATATGCAAAATCCAAAACGGCAGAATATCACCATCATTAAAACTAATTAGAAAAACATGTTAAAACATGTTTTCTCCAAAAAGGAAAATGATTTAAAGCCTTCAAAGCCATGTTCAAAAAAAATTATTATAAGTAGAAGTGAAGAGCAGAAGTTAGAGGATCCAAAAAAAAAATATAAGCGAAAACACAAATAGATCCGAAGCACCAAAAGAGGTTCAGAAAAATTTCATCATAACCTCAAACCGAAAATCTGAAAAATATTATCCGAAATTCATTGTCCAAATTCAGAAGAAACCTACCAACTCAAAACAGAAATCATCACTGTATCACCAACAAAAAGCCAACGGAAAAATAAAAAAAATCATCAGAAGCACTTCAAAAAAACCAGTGAAGTAACCACAACTAAATCCGCCGAAAAACATCACAAAATCATCCGGAATGAAACAAATTTGTAAGACTCGTGATCGTTTTAACTTTTATGCTTGTTTTTTTTAACAGAAAAATGGAAGAGAAGGAGAAGAAAAAAGAAAAAAAATGAAAAGAAAACGTAGTAATATCACCCCAAAGAGGGGTCGCCGCCGGCTAGAGAAAATAAGGGTTTCAAACCCTAAATTTTCAGCCCGACCCATTTTTTTATTGGTTTTATGTTTTTTTTTCCTTTAATTTTCTGTTGTATTATTGTAATTAAATTATTAATAATAATAAAAGAAAACTAACTACTAACAATAACTAACCACTAACATTGACCACTAATTTTATTTAAAAATCTGAATAATTTAATCTAGTAATAATAAAAAGCGAAATTTTTATAAAAAAAAATAATAACAATAATAAAAATATTAATTTATATTTAGGTTTTTTTTCTTATAATAAAACAAATAAAAATAAAAATAATTAGATTTATATTTAATTTCTTCTTTTAATAGTTAAAAACAAAAATATATTTTAGTCAGATCTAAAAAAAAAAAAACTTTTAAATCTATTTGTTCTTAATATTTGATTTTAGATAATCCATATTTAAGTTTTTAAATAATTCTCCTATTTTTTTTAGTCATCAAGAATAATAAAATAAAAAAATTTTATAAATAAAATAAAACGAATTTTATATAAAAAGATATTAATAATTATTTTAGATCTTAATTTAAGTTTTATAATAAGAATAAAATTCATAACAAAAAAATCTTCAATTAAATTTAGTCTTAGAGTAATTTTCTTCCTTTTAAGCAAATATAAAAATAAAAAACGGTAGATCTAATTTTAATGAGTTAATTTCACTTTTTTAATAGAGGTTAAAAATCCAAAGAAATATATAGACACTTTTTTAAATTTCTAACTAACTAATTAATTTGACTTTTGGGTAAAACTAGAATTGTTTTAGGATTTAGTTAATGTTTGCCAATTAATCTCTTTCCTTAAAAATAACAATCTTTTTTAGATTAATTTTTAAATTAACACCTTATTTAACTTATCAATTAATTACATAACTCACAAAAACCATAAAATAAATAAAATCTTAAAAATTTGCAAATTAATTTAAAGTGTATTTTCAACTTAGCCATAAAATTCTCAAAAATCTTTAATTTCAACTTTTAACCTCTAAGTCAACTAAATCAAAAACAATTCATCCATATCTCACCATTTCCACAACCCATACCTTTACCATTTCCTTAAACCTTAAAACTTTGAGTCGCCGTACTCATGCTTAGGTGTCCCGCCGTGGATATCCATCCCTTTTATCCTAGCCTTAGGATTAGGAGTCACCGTACTCCATATAAGTTTTCTGTCGTGAAATACTTATCTCACACTCTTTCAATTTTACAACGTAGAGATCGGAGTCGCCGCACTCCTATGTAAACGCTTCCCTATGAACGTTTACTTCCCCCATGGAACCTTGACCACAGTTAAGAAGTTCCTCATCCTCCCTTTCGAGGGGAACTACGAATACTCTGATTCCATCCCCTACCCAGGATACGTAGGCACAAGATGCGAGTCTTGGCAAGTATACTTAGAATAACCCCTTAGGTCTTTCTCTTCACCCTTAACCCTTAGCATAACCTTAAGCAGATAACATAGCAATAACAAACATTTAAAACAAGAGGTTCTTGTAGAGTACTACAGAAGTTTAGGATGCTAATACCTTCCCTAAACTTAACCAACCCCCGAACTTTAGATCTCTCCCTGCGTTGTGTTTACAATGCAAAATAGGTTTTCCCCTTTCTTTAACCTTTCCTTCGGATAAATCAAAGACCGATTGTAAATGAATTAAGATTCAAGTTAATCAATAGCTTGACATCCAAATTTCACCGCAACACCTGTCTACTGCAGAAGCAAAATACATAGTTGCTGGGAGTAGCTGCTCACAACTTGTGTGGATGAAGCTGATGCTTACAAAGTATAATGTCACACAAGATGTCATGATATTATATTGTGATAATCTAAGTGCTATATATATCTCCAAGAATCCTATTCAACATAGCAGAACTAAGTATATTGATATTAGACATCATTTCATTAGGGAGCTTGTTGAAAGGAAAATCGTTACTCTTGAGCATGTCACTACAGAAAATCAGCTGGCTGATATTTTTACCAAAGCCTTGAACGCAAATCAGTTTGAGATTTTGAGAGGAAAGTTAGGGATTTCTATTTATGAGGATTTATAGAAATTACTGCTAAGAGGGATTTTTGAGTTTAAAAGATATTTTTATAAAATAGAGATGTTCCAACATCCCTCTTTAATGTATAGCACACCCTTGTCTACTAAAGCACGCCATGCAACTCAAAATTTTCCCTCCAACTGCCCCTTCAACTCCCACACCTCCACTACTTTTCAAAATACCTCTCACTATCTGCATATTCACTACATTGCTTCATATCTCCATCATCCTCTAAACTTCTCTTCACTCAATATCAAGATGTCTCCCAAACGCATGGTTCCTGGTCATGAAAATGAAGTTCCCACCGACCACACCTCCACCATTGCTATAGGTCTAGGCAGATTCATATATGTTGTTGGTACTAAGGTAGATTTTGATTTTGGCTAATACATTTTTGATCAAATTTTTAGGCATTCTACCACTAGTGCCATAAAGTTGCCAATTGCCTTCCCTTCCCTCATCTGTGAAATTATTCTGAATCAATACCTTGGGATTCTAAATTCTAATGATGCTACTAGCAAGAGGGAGTCTGTGTTGTCCCTTCACTACAAAATTTTTGCTGGAAGACATGTTCTAGATATTATGTTGACATCTGCTGAAAGGGCCACTGCTTCAAGTGCAAGGATCATTTCTGAGTTAAAAGAAACTTGCAGGGAACTAGGGGATAAAATTAATGCAGCTACAGCCAGAAAAATCAAATTGGAATCATTGATTCAATGCCTTGAAAATAAGACTACAAATGATGATGATGCTAGTGAGGCTGGGTCTGGGGAGGAATCTGAGGATGGTAGTACTGATGTGCTAACTGAGAAAGAAGATGTTGTTGAGGTATTGTTAGCTCGCCAATTCGACGACTCATGTTTGGAGGTTATTTTCAGCGTATTAAAAGACCTACAAGGCTTCCAAGGATTTAGGAAAATTGAAGTCTTGAAATTAAACACTTCGACCTAAGCAGCGAAGTGGTCTTCGACCGAGATTTAGAAGAAGGAACGAAGTGAGTTTTGAAATTCGAATCTTGGAGGGAGTAGTTATATTTTCTTATGACTAAGAAGGACAAGTGGCTCTCATCGGATAAAGGACTGCATGCGGTCTGACACTTGTCAGGAATAGATGGCCTAAGGAGGTTATTAGCGGTTATTAGCAGTTACTATTATTGTTATAAATAGGAGTCTTAGACATAAAACTTAGTGTGTTGTAATGTACTATTGTACAAGTCACTCTTAAAATTACTCCAAGTATCCGAGTGTAGAGAAAGAGAGTATTATAGAGAATGTACGTGATGTAAACACACCATCCTTTATCTTTTCAATGAAGTTACTTTGTTTTCTTTACTTTTGTCAAGTACTTTTATTTATTTGTTTCGTCTTTCCCTTTTGCTCATCATTACCACTTTGATTAGGTCTTTCCCTCCCAAAAAACCTTTATCTCTTTTCCCTCTAATAATTCTTCTTCCTCATTTCCTTTAAACATAGTGGATAATTTCTGCCCCCTTTTAAGTTAATTCTTCTTAGTATTGTTGAAACACATTTCAAGATAGGTTCAAATAGAAACACCCTTCAGCACATATCCTAGGATTTCGTATGGTCAATCCTGCAAGTTAGTCAATTTGACACCAAGTTGATAGACCAGAGGTTGTTTACCAAAAAACACGGTAAACAAAATGGCACACATGGTGGGACAGTGTTGAACAAAGAATGTTTTGAGATCATAAGACTCTAAAAATATAAGCCTTGTCAACTTTTCTTCAAAATACATTGTATGTTACTAAGAAGTGGCAGAATAACCACTACGAATGAAGAAAGTTTAGTAAGACGTAACACTAGGAATATGGTGACGGAACCCGTTCAGCCAAATGGCCAACAAAATGGCCCTAGCAAAGAAACAAGAAACGATGGAGCGTCGACTTCAATACCATCGACTGGAGAGCAAATAGGGCTCCCGGTAAGGCCTGTACCAACACCTTCGATATTAGGGGCTGGGTCGACTGTAATAAGACCCCATACTCAACCAGTATTGGAATATATCAGGCCCCAAGTGTCCAATCCTTAGACACCATTAGAAGGAAGCCCCCTGCCTAGGCAAAATCCTCTTCCTCGATTGGTACAGATGCCCAGGAATCCAATGTATGGAATGCCTACAACTGTGATGCAGGGGCTTCAAAATGCTCCCCCCATCTTTTCAGATAACCCTGTGACTTCTCCGCTGCAAGGATCAGGATCTGGTGTGAACATTGGTCGAAGTTTCCAGGGCCAGAGTCTGGGATATTCGACGCAAGGCCCTAACTTGACCAATACCTCAGTAGCATGCTTAAGGCAACAGATGGATGAAAGCAACATGAAAATGGTTCAGACTTTGTCCCAGACTATGGGCGAGATCTTCCAGCCATTAATCCATAACACTACCCAAACCAACCAACAATTGACGCTGCAGTTGACACGGTTGGCTGAGTTCATGGGAGTACCCCCTGTACCCAGAAATCAAAACACAATGGCGAACGTCCCTCGACAAGACGTAAGAAACGTAAGGGAAATACACTTAGAAAACCAGGTTAGAGTCGAACCTCCTGTAGTTGAGGCGGTAAGAGAAAATCAAACGAACCAGGTCCATGTTCTAGACGAAGGAAACCAAGGAGTGGTCGTGATAAACAGAAACCAGGATGCAGATCACGTGGTCCAAGAAGTTCGACGCAATAATATAGCCATTGACAACAATCTAGCGGCCATGGTCGAAAGGATTATGGCTTGGAATGAAGTAAACACTGGTTTTACTCGACCAAAATTTACATCCCCGATAGTAGATTACATCCTTCAAACGGAGTTACCTCCTAGGACGAAAGTACCAAAATTTACGAAATTCTCAGGGGATACGACGGAATCTACTGTCGAACATGTGGCTCGATATGTGATAGAAGCCGGGGAAATAGCGAATGATGAGAGCCTTAGGATAAAATACTTCCCAAGTTCCCTCACAAAAAATGCTTTCACTTGGTTCACGACGCTAGCACCTAACACCATATGTAGTTGGGCCCAACTTGAACGCTTGTTTCATGAGCAGTTTTACATGGGCCAGACCAAAATTTGTTTGAAAGAACTAGCTAGTGTAAAACATAAGTTTTCAGAGCCAATCGAAGAATACCTCAATAGGTTTCGATTACTTAAAGCCAGGTGTTTTACGCAAGTGCCGGAACACGAACTGGTCGAAATGGCCGCTGGAGGCCTTGATTATTCCATTTGTAAGAAGTTAGATACCCAATACCTAAGAGATATGGCCCAATTGGCCGATAGAGTTTGACAGCTCGAACGTTTGAAAGACGAGAAAACTAGGCTTAACAAGAGTAAGAAGGTGGCCTTTGTCGAAGTTGATGACAATATCGAAAGGGCATGCGAGGATTCTTTGAATCTCGACGAAAATGAAGTAGACCTCGCCGAACTTAAACAAGTCCCCCCTTATTCTTGTAAAGTATTAGCACCCCCACAGGGGAAGAGTTTTGTGGAATTAGAAAGGAATGATAGATTCCCAAAGAAAACATATACCTTCGACATCACCAAATGTGATGAAATTTTCGATTTGTTGGTAAAAGATGGACAAATGATAGTGCCACCTGGCGCTAAATTGCCATCACTAGAGCAACGAAAAAAGAGAGGTTTTTGTAAGTACCATAACTTTCTGGGTCATAAAACATCTCAATGTTTTCTTTTTAGGGATCTTGTTCAGAACGCAATCCAGGAGGGACGACTGAAGTTTGGGGAGAAAACCACCAGCCAAATGAAGGTCGACACGGACCCTCTACAGGTGACGGACGCTCACTACACAGAGCCTTTAGAAGCCAACATGATCGAGGTCACTGAAGGCCGCAACTTCTCAGAAAGCATGATAGAAGTTACTGATGACTTCGTCAAGAATGCTGTGATGACAAAGGTCATAATGGGCTTTGATCGAGGCAGTGAAGGGGAGATGGATAATACCAACATCGATGGGGTAGCGGACAATCCAAAATGGGAGATGGTTACCAAGGAGATGGCTGATAACTTCTTCGAAATGGACCAGGCTACTGAAGGTTTGGGTCTAAGCTTAAAGGGTTTGAATTTGGTCGAGGAGGTTGAGATCAACATGATGGAAGTCACCCAACAAGAAGATGAGGGAGACAGTGAGTCGAACAACCAAGAAGAAATCACTAAGGAGGCATACCGGAAGCAAGAGGAAACAATTGTGGATTTTCTTCACAAATGCCAGGGAAATGGTTCTAGCGTGATGTTATGCCCACGATGCAGCGCAATCTTCGACAAAAAGGCTGCCCAGAGACTTGAGGGAACACGAAGGCTCAAGCAAAGTGGGAGAATGCCTGAGTTCGATAGACGAAGCAGTTTGCTGAAAAGGTCTGAACCCCACATCAGAGGCCCCAAAACAAGGCCTGCTAGTTTCAAACCCGCTGTTGGAAACACCGATGGTAGGTGGACAAAATCCAACGAGGATAAGCGACAGGGCGAACAAAAATGGAAGAATTTCGAAGTGAATAGGGGTTCCTCAGTTACCTATCGAAAAGAATTCCAGTCTTCAAAGATGGCCCATGTATCCGAGAATTATAAAGGGAAATAGTGTCGAAGGACAAAACTGAATCTAGTACTAATCTCCCAACAGAAAATCAGAAAGAACCGTCAAAGATGATCAGCAAAACCACACAACCGCCGGTGGGCAGGAAGTTGTTCTCTGACCAGGTTAAAAATCAGAAAGAGATCACTGGGTTCGAAGACGAGATGACAGACAACTTCGACTCAGATTCTGATGATTCGCTAAATTTGTTGGTGAACATAGTGTCAGTGATGCCGAAAGAATATGACAGATTGTCTGTGATCAAAAACTGCGACACAGACGCAGACTGCGAAATGGCAGCACACAAACCCGTCTGCTATTATGTGATGAACAACGGCTGTGTCGAAGAGCAGAATGCTTTCTTCGAACGGCCCACTGAGGAGATGAGGAACCATTTGAAGCCGCTTTACATTATGGCTAAAGTGGAAAACACCCCAGTTAACAAAATTCTGGTGGACTGTGGCGCAACGGTAAATTTGATGCCACGTCTTCTATTAAACAAAATCAGAAAAAGCGATGTCGAAACCAAACCACACAACATGGTCCTGTCCAACTACGAAGGTAAGGTAGGCTCGACCAGGGGAGTAATCCAGGTAGATATCACCGTCGGAACAGTAACACGGCCAACGATATTCATGGTTGTAGAAACTACAGCCAATTACAACCTGTTACTTGGACGCGAGTGGATTCATGGCGTGGGGGCAGTGCCATCCTCGATGCATCAAAGGATTGCAATTTGGAGGCCAGACGACATCGTAGAGAATATTGAAGCTGATCAAGGGTACTTTAGGGCGCCCATCAACTATGTCGATCAAAGGCACTTCGACAAACACTTGGCTGGTATAGGTCCTTGTGGACCAGCAGACTTCGATTTCAAGCCAGACGACGAAGTCTTTGGCTCGTTATACTTACATCCTGTAGACGGTTTCCGTTGGGACAGAGAGGTTCCTGGAGAAAGGTTTCCATACCTTGGAACCTTGTCGGTGGACCCCACGGGATGGGGAAGTGATTTCAGTAATAATGACTGAAGCCAATGCGCTTCGAAGGATTTCGGCTTATGTTGCCGAAACTAGACTACAAACGACCCTAGAGGCTGTTAGAAGAAAAATGGCCACAGAGGCCAATAAAGAAGTTCTTCAGAGAAGCTACAAGGAAGGCTTCGACATGGAACTATCTGATGAAACCCATCAAGAAAACAAAAGGCTTGATGCTATCTATGACGACGAGCCTTTGGGTTTCGAGAAAGATCCCTTGGCACAGGATGCCAAGATGCTTGCGCAGGACCCGCTAGAGGAAGTGGACTTAGGAGACGACATTATAAAAAGGCCCACTTATATTAGTGCCAACCTCGACGCTCGATTCAAAGGTGAAGTCATCCAGCTTTTGCGAGAATATAGAGACTGTTTCGCCTGGGATTATGATGAAATGCCAGGGTTGAACAGAGAGTTGGTGGAACATAGACTGCTGATCAAGCCTGGCAAGAAACCAGTCAAACAGAGCCCAAGGCATTTTGCTCCAGAGGTTCTGTCAAAAATAAAAGTGGAAATCGAAAGACTTCTGCGGTGCAAATTCATTCGCACAACCAGGTATGTCGAATGGCTTGCTAATGTTGTGCCAGTTATTAAGAAAAATTGTTCCTTGAGAGTCTGCATAGACTTTAGGGACTTAAACTCAGCAACTCCTAAGGATGAATATTCGATGTCGGTGGCAGAAATGCTAGTTGATTCAGCCGCTGGCCACAAATATCTTAGTATGTTAGATGGTTATTTTGGATATAACCAAATCTTCATTGTCGAGGATGATGTTCCCAAAATAGCGTTTCATTGTCCAGGGGCCATAGGCACCTACAAATGGGTAGTAATGCCTTTTGGCCTAAAAAACGCTGGGGCAACATACCAACGAGCAATGAATTCAATCTTCCATGACTATATAGAATCGTTTATGCAGATATATATTAACGACATTATGGTTAAATCCGTATCAGGCAAAGATCATATAGATCATCTTCGACAATCCTTCTTAAGAATGAGGGAGTTTGGCCTCAAAATGAACCCTTTAAAGTGTGCGTTTTTTGTGCAGGCGGGCGACTTCTTGGGTTTCGTAGTCCACAAAAAGGGCATCGAAATAAACTAAAACAAGACGAAGGCCATTATGGAGACCAAGGCGCCGTCAAATAAGAAGGAATTACAATCCCTGTTGGGCAAGATTAATTTCTTAAGAAGGTTCATATCGAACCTAAGTGGCAAAACCCAAGCTTTCTCGCCGTTGCTTCGAGTCACCAAAGAAGGGTATGAGTGGAGGAAGGAACAACAAGAAGTGTTTGACAAAATTAAAAGTTATTTGACCAATCCTCCAATTCTCTCTCCACCTTGTCGACACAAAAGCATGAGGTTGTACATAGCTGCGTCACACAAAACTCTGGGAAGCATGTTAGCTCAAGAGGACGAAGACTACACAGAAAGAGCCATTTACTACCTTAGTAGAGTCCTGAATGATGCAGAGACCAGATATAGCGAAGTAGAAAAGCTATGTCTATGTTTATATTTCTCATGTATAAAGTTAAAGCAATATATAAAGCCTTTCGATGTTTGTGTCTCTTCACATTTTGATGTTATAAACCATATATTGTTCAAACCTATTTTGCATAGTCGAATAGGTAAATGGGCATTAGCGTTAGCGGAATTTTCCTTAACATATAAACCATTGAAAACAATTAAAGGGCAAATAGTGGAAAACTTCATCGTCGACCACTCCGTAGATACAAACGCTTTAAATATGGTCGAACTAGAACCTTGGAAGTTGTACTTCGATGGTTCCAGCCATAAGAAGGGAACTGGCATATGCATGCTTATTATTTCTCCTGACAAAATTCCAACACAATTCAAGTATAAAATAAGTGAGCCATGCTCTAACAATGAGGCGGAGTACGAGGCCTTGATAGATGGACTTGAAATTTTGTTGGAATTGGGGGCAACTAGAGTAGAAATAATGGGAGACTCAGAGTTAGTCATAAAACAATTGACAAAAGAATACAAATGCGTCAAAGAAAGCCTCATTGTGTACTTCGTAGTAGCAAATAGGCTATTAAAGAAATTTGAAGAGACTACTATTCGACATATACCACGAATACGAAATCAGGTGGCCAACAATTTGGCCCAAATAGCATCAGGATATAAGGTGTCCTGCAAAGACCTGCGAGAAGTAATCCAAGTCAGAAACAAGCTAGCAGCTGTGGCATTGCGACCATCAGATTTAAGGGTTGCAAAGTTCGGATTCACCGATGAAGAAACCTTCGAGATCTTTACAATCGAATCGATGTCGGATGGGGACTGGAGAAAACCGTTGGTCGAATACCTCCAAAATCCTTCAAGCACCACAGAGAAAAGAATAAAATACCAAGCACTAAGCTACGTCCTCCTAGGAAACGAATTATTCAAAAGAGCTCCAGAGGGAGTTTTGCTTAAGTGTCTAAGTGAATCTGAGGCGTATCTAGCACTATCATCAGTTCATAGTGGGGCATGTGGGGCGCACCAGGTAGGCCAGAAGATGAAATGGCTACTATTTCGCCAAGGTCTATATTGGCCTACAATGCTGAAATATTGTATCGAATTTGCCAAAGGCTGCCAGGAGTGCCAAATACATGCTGGTATACAACACGTTTCAGCAAGCGAGTTGCACTCCATAATTAAGCCATGGCCATTCAGAGGATGGGCTTTGGACCTAATAGGAGAAATACGACCCGCGTCCTCGAAAAACCAGAAATTCATCTTGGTGGGGATAGACTACTTCACCAAATGGGTCGAGGCGGTACCCCTGCCAAAAGTAGACCAAGACGATATGATTGAATTTATTCAAAAACACATTATCTTTAGATTTGGTTTGCCATAAACAATAACAACAGATCAAGGATCAGTCTTTACCGGTCAGAAAATGCAAGAGTTTGCCAGAGAAATGGGATTCAAGCTCCTTACTTCGACCCCTTACTATGCCCAGGCCAATGGCCATGTCGAGGCAGCGAATAAGGTAGTAATTGGAATGATAAAAAAGCAAGTAGGGGGTAAGCCAAAAAACTGGCATAAAACCCTAGACCAGGTCCTATGGGCATGTCGAACATCCCCCAAAGAAGCTACCAACACTACACCTTATCGACTGACCTTTGGCCATGATGCAGTATTACCAGTCGAAATTCTTGTGCAGTCAGCCACGATTCAGAGGCATCACGAAATTCCTCGTGAGATCTATTGGGACATGATGCTCAACGAGTTAGTGGATTTAGACGAGGAAAGGTTAAGAGCGTTGGAACTTTTAAGAAGACAAAAGAAAAGAGTGGAGAAATCCTATAACAAAAGATTCAAAGCAAAGACCTTTTTGATCGGAGATTTAGTTTGGAGGGTAATCCTGCCGATGGATCGAAAGGTCAGGACACTAGGCAAATGGTCCCCGAAATGGGAAGGACCGTTTCAAATCTCAAAAGTTTTCTTGAATGGGGCATACGAAGTCGAGGAACTTAGCAATGATAAACGAATCTTGAAAGTAAACGGTAAGTATTTGAAAAAATACAAACCAGCACTGCAAGAGGTAAAAATTTCGACAGAGTAATATAAAACTAATAAGCAGGGCCATAAATGGCATCAATAAAATGTGCCAAAAATGGCTTAGTCTTTACGAGTACAACAATAGAGATATGGCTTACAAAGGCCAGAAAATAAATATTAAACATTCCAGAAATCTAAAAAGGAAGGTTGGACTTCATCTTGACATAGTTTTCTTTCTGGGCATCGAGACGACTCTATCAAGAGGCTTTGTCGTTTTTCAGTTGCGTAATATCAGCCTCAAGTTGTCGAGCCTCCTCGGCAAAAAGGACGGCATGATCAAGCTCTGTCGACAAGGAAGATCATCGAAGGAAGACAGTTCAGCATTCCTCTTCTGAGCTATATCTATCTTGCTGCGAAGTTTTCTGATCTTACGTTCCCAGCAAGTGATGTTCGTTTCGTTCTCAGTAATCTCTTATTGGTTCTTGGTCTTTTGCTCCTCCAGCGCTGCAATTTTGTCTTCACAATCCGCAACGGCAGACCAAGCAGCAGCCTCAGTACCTGATTTTTCAGATATATCCTTGTCGAACTGAGGCAAGAGGCCAAAGTCAGTATGAACCTGGTCGATCAACTTCCCAACTTCTTGGATTACGGCCGCAACCTCAGCGGAGATTGATTGAAGGTCCACTTGCTGTAGGAGAGTTTTCAAAGAAAGATAATGAACTGGACCCATTTGCAAAAGAGAAAAGAGGTCCCCTTTGAAGATCTTGTCCTTTACTTTTTCAAGAGCACTATTGATTGGAGTTGAAGTCGTACCTTCAGAGGTTGAAGTGCTTTAGGATCTGCCTGAGGAACTATTTCGCCTACGAAGGAGGAGTTGGATGTATTGACGACGGTCAGACACTTTTAGAGCCTCAAGTTCTGCTGCAGTAAGATCTGTTGCACTTTTGGCAGGCATCGCTTCTACTTTTGCGGGGGGGTTGGCAGGAGCAATTGGAGTTGTCTCAACAGGCTTGGCCTGCTGGATAGGAGGATTCTCGACAACAGTTTCTTTAATTGGGGCAGCGTTGGTGGTATCCTCGTCCTCGTCTTCTTCGACATCTTCTTCACTAGACTCTTCCAATTCAGATTGATGCATGGCTCCATATGTCGTACCTCTTTCCTCCACAGGTTTATCATCAACCTCCATTATGGTTCCCTGAGGTGAACCATCAGCAGGATTTTTGCCCTCATCCAAGAAGTTCGCTTCTTCACCTGTTTCGATGGGATTCTGGGAATTGTTCCCCTCGTCATGATCGGACCCGTCGGTCTGAGATTGTTGGGTAGCAGTTTTTAAAGGAGAAAGCAGAGGAACTACAGGGATCTCAGGTTTATTGATTTCCCCAAGAGAACTCACACCAGAACCTAAGTCCGAAGAAGGACGATAGGTGGGCTCACCTCGACTGTTCAAAGGATAGGCCTCAAGAAGAGATGTAGTTGGGATTTTTTCCGTCATCACAACGTCAGGCTGAAAAGAATCTAAACATGAGAAAAAAGAGTCCAAAAGTAGTTTGAAATTCAGACAGAAAGCAGTCAAAGATAAGAGTTGGACCTTCGGGCCTTTATCAGCCGGACTGGAATTGTCGCTTTCAACAGCAACAATTTGAGGAATTGGGGTACCTCCGACAGAAGCCTTACCAAGGTCTACACGTTGAGCTTGTGATTCAGGGATTTGAGTCGATGGAGGATCTGAGTCAGTAGCGTCGAGACCACGGACAACATTTTTCCGCCTTTTCGTTGGAACCTCCTCTCGAGGAGAACCATCTTCGTCTTCTGAGTCAATGATGACTAGGTTGGCGCCCCTCTTTATTTTTCTCTGAGGGGTAGGGGGTTTCTGGCTTACCTGAAAAGCTTGGGAAAGTGTTAGGCTTTCTAAACCCGGAATGTTGAAAAGATTAAGATGGTGCATTAATATTACCTTCCGACCCTCGACGGAACTGTCAGTCTTCACCGGGATGGCGGTCTTTTTTGGAGCAGCTGCAAAAGACAAATGACAGCGCCACCCGTTAGTAATGATAAAGCGTTGTTTAAAAGGTTTAAAACGAAGGAGAATCGACCTTCGAGAATTTTGGATTCGATGCGAACATCTTCGATATTAATATGAAGGTTCCCTTTGAAAGTATCGACGATATGCTTAGTCGGAACCACCCGCTGTGCTTTAGGCTTCGACTGCTGTCTGAGGATTTTTATAGGATCCTCACAGATGAACCAATCTGGGAATGGAGGGGCAAGGGCCACTCTAAAATCAGCAGATGGAAATCGAGGAACCTTAGGGGGAAATAATTTGAAAGCCATCTCATACCGTTTCTCACGGGGGATGGAAGAAGGAATTTTTAAATTCTCCATCTTTTTTAGAAAATTTTCCCTCAAAGTGACAGAAGCCTCGCGGACGGTTCGAATAATATCATCCGGTCGATAAGCAGTTTCAAAATATTTTTGGAAGGCTTGTATCTCCTTTATGTGAGTGGACCTACCTTTCTTTGTTTTTTCCTATACATCAACGAAAGCTTGATCAATCATTCGAGTAAGACTGCCAGCATCAAGAAATTCAGAAGAATAATGTTTGGACTACCAGTTACAAAATTCTGGGGAACAGAAATAAGAAGGTTCAAAATAAAGTGGGGTAAGTAAGGATTTATGGGCATGACGCGCTAGTTGGGTCGAACATTCGATGGGGTTAACGATGTGGTGTGAAAGCAGAATGTGGGATTTTTTCTCGTATAAACACCTAGGTAGGGTTTGGATAAGTCCAAACTGTCTCGACATATGATTTGGTTGGTAAGCTATCAGGGAAGCTTGCCCTCTTGTCAGATTGAGTTTGTGGACAAATAGTCGAGGCGTAAGGAATCGCTCCCAAATCAGCTTCGATTCCTCTTCTTGTCTCTTGAGCAAAGCTGGGAAAGGCCTAATGAACCATTCAGGGCCACGTTTCCGTTCTGCGAAGGGAGCCATCCCAGGTGTGAAGACATGGCGCTTCGCGAACATCTGGACGAAGCCTGAGAAGTTGGCTCGAAGTGTTTGCCCTTCTTCGCTGGGGGTAAGCTGAACTAAGCGGGGCCATTCGACTTGCCTTCCAGAGATCGAAGGAGAACCTTCATCACCTTCACCTTTATTTGGTAGGCTGCCTTAAAAAGTGGCATTTAAGCACAATTGAAATAACCAAAACGGCCCCGACATTACCAAATTGCCGTTATTCTCAGGGTCCTTCAGTTTGCCGGCACTTTCGCATAAGGCTTCGTATAGACTTGCAAGGATCATTTCGCTCAAACATATGCCTCTCTTGGCATGTAGCTGGTTCGCCAGTGTTAAGTATTTTCGCGCCACCTGCAAGGATTTAGTACAGAAAATGCAACGAGACAACCACATGGCCAAAAAGGCTATATGTTCCTCGTCATTAACCGCGGCATTATTTTTATCATGATAATGGTTGATGAAATGGGTATAAGTATGTTTGATGGTTGAGAAACTGATAGTGTCTTGGCTATCAACTTCAGGGTCGTAAGCCAGTCCATGAGGTTTCAGTCCTACAATAGCAGCAATATCGAACAAAGTAGGCGTCATCATCCCACATGGAAGATGAAAAGTGTAATGTGTGCTGTCCCAAAAGAATAAAGACGCAGCCAACATCAGAGGGCAGTAGTTGGGACCTACTTTCAACATCATAATAAGGTCATAGATGCCCATATCTTTCCGGTCTTGAGTTTTTGCCTTTTCTACCTTCTTCAACCAGTTGAGGTAGAGTTCAGAATCCTTGAAATATGGAGTAGCCCTAAACAATCTTGCGCCATCATGGAGATACTTGAGATCCACATTATAAACATCCAAGCTATCTGGATTATCCAAGGGAACCTTTTGGGAGTCTTTTTGCCCTAGGGGTTTGGTTTTTCGATAAGAAGGAAAAAACTCATTCAAATTGGAATAGTTTAAACCTGAGAGGGATAGAGGCCCGGACATGGCAAGCGGTTTATCCGCGATAGTAACGGGTATGATTACTTGGGATTCGTAGATATGGCGTTTCTCCTCCAGTAAAGGCTCTCGCACGAGTTGCTGATTCTTTACCACCTTCGGTCCACTCAGAGCAGCAAAAGGGGGAAGGGTGGAAGAAGAGGTTTGTTGATGAGACTGGGTTTTCTGTTTCTGGGATCTTAGCTCAGCCATGATGATTGTTGGAGGAGTGTTCTTGGAAGAAAAGACGGTGAGAAGAAAATGTGAGGCAATGTTGTAAAAAAAGTTTGAAGAAGTAAAAGTAAAAGACGTTTTTGAAAATTATTTATAAGTGAAAAGAGGAAATTCAAGAGTTTTTTACAAGTGGCTGGGGTTAGTGGGCCACGTGTGTGCTCAGGATGAGTTAGTAGAGGTGGCGGTTGTAACCTATGCTCTATAGGGGTAATGATGGCTCACGATTTTGGTGATTCCCGAGAAATTTGCCATGATGTTCATGACGTCAGAGATTGTGCATCAAGGTGGCGTAACAGTTCCTTTTTGCAAAAGATTATGGATATATCCTCTCCCATCACCTTTCGGTTTCCTAAACACGAAGCAGTCGAAGGTGGGTCAACTATCAGGATATAGTCGAAGGTAAACGGCGTCGAATTTGGATGCTGTCAAAAAATGTACTTTTTGTAGTGTCGAAAACTATATTTTTGGGGGGCAATTTGTTAGCTCACCAATTCGACAACTCCTGTTTGGAGGTTATTTTCAGCGTATTAAAAGACCTACAAGTCTTCCAAGGATTTAGGAAAATTGAAGTCTTGAAATTAAACACTTCGACCTAAGCAGCGAAGTGGTCTTCGACCGAGATTTAGAAGAAGGAACGAAGTGAGTTTTGAAATTCGAATCTTGGAGGGAGTAGTTATATTTTCTTATGACTAAGAAGGACAAGTGGCTCTCATCGGATAAAGGACTGCATGCGGTCTGACACTTGTCAGGAATAGATGGCCTAAGGAGGTTATTAGCGGTTATTAGCAGTTACTATTATTGTTATAAATAGGAGTCTTAGACATAAAACTTAGTGTGTTGTAATTTACTATTGTACAAGTCACTCTTAAAATTACTCCAAGTATCCGAGTGTAGAGAAAGAGAGTATTATAGAGAATGTACGTGATGTAAACACACCATCCTTTATCTTTTCAATGAAGTTACTTTGTTTTCTTTACTTTTGTCAAGTACTTTTATTTATTTGTTTCGTCTTTCCCTTTTGCTCATCATTACCACTTCGATTAGGTCTTTCCCTCCCAAAAAACCTTTATCTCTTTTCCCTCTAATAATTCTTCTTCCTCCTTTCCTTTAAACATAATGGATAATTTCTGCCCCCTTTTAAGTTAATTCTTCTTAGTATTGTTGAAACACATTTCTAGATAGGTTCAAATAGAAACACCCTTCAGCACATATCCTAGGATTTCGTATGGTTAATCCTGCAAGTTAGTCAATTTGACACCAAATTGATAGACCAGAGGTTGTTTACTAAAAAACACGGTAAACAGGTATCCACATCTGAAGATGAAGTTTAAGTTGGTTGCTTTGATATTGGTTCCTTTTGTTGTTTTTTTTGTTGTTTGTCTTGGCATAATGAACTTATTTGTTGCACTTTATGTGCATTTGGGTTGTATTATTATTGGATCTTTATGATCCTTACTCATCTTGATTTTGACTTTATGATCAATGTTATATCTGAGCTTTTGTTCTTAAATTTGTGGCTAAAAAGGGGGAGAAGAGTATAATGTATAAACTTTAGTATGAATGTCTATAACAGGTGTGTAGCTGGTTGGAAGATGGAGCAAGTGCGTAGCTGGTTGGAAGATGGTGTCTGCTGCTGGATGAGTGTTTTCATTTTCTTGGGCTGACAGGATATTGATCCTACTGGATGTCTGTTTTGTTTGGGGATGTTGCTGAATTTATGTTCTATAGTAGCTTTGTTGTTTGTATGCCTGTGTGCTTGGGCTGTTGCTGAATTTATGTTCTACAGTAGCTTTGTTGTTTGTATGCCTGTGTGCTTGGGCTGTTCTGTTATGCTTTACAGGTTGCTGAAGGTTGTTAAGACTGTGGGCTGCTTTGTGTTGTTGCTTGGGTTGTTGTGTTGCTTGTTGATTTGTTGCTTATGTTGAAGGGGAGATTTGCATTTACTTTCCTCACTGTGTAGTTTTTCTGTTGTGCTGTCAGTGCTCTTTACTGTTTTTTTTCTCTCTTGTGATCTGTTTTATGTTTTAGCCAAAATTTGCCAAAGGGGGAGTTTGTTAATTCTTAATTGGCAGGCATTTTGGTAAAACTAGGTGTAATCACAAGATGTCCTACAGGATGTCGTGACATCTGTCTTTAAGGTTTTGCAGGTTGCTTTGGATGTTGCAGCAGGACTTATCTTATGATGTCAAATATGATTGTCGCTACTGCGAAAATCGGCGCCGGCTGACAGAAGAGTCGCCACCGTGCATTATTTATCCCACGGGAGGGAAAGGAAACGCTCAGAGTAAACCTCGCACAACATGGGAAAGGTATGGTCGTCGCAACCAAAACCTGGATTCGGGAGTCGGTTACGCAAGGGGAAGGTATTAGCACCCCTCACGTCCGTCGTACTCGACGGGATCCACGCTTGCTTGGGTTATCTAAAGGATGCAAAAAAAATCTATCTACGGCTGCTAAATCTAAACAGAAGGGAATTGACTCGATAGAGCGTCGCACTCTATGCCTACGTATTCTCAAGAGAGAAAGTCAGAGTCAACGTAGTTCGGGACTACGGGGAAAATTAGCTCGCCAAGACCTCGCGTCTTGTGCCTACGTATTTCCACACTGCATGAAAGATCAGAGCTTTACGTAGTTCAGGCTAACTACGGCTAAACAAAACATTCTCACATAGCAGTGAGAAAATCAACTGGTTTCAAAGGTTGGGAACCTATGGGCAAAACTATGGCTTTGGTCTCAAATGCACTTGGGCAAGAGAGAAAAAAGGTATCCATTAGTCGTCAGCGGGAAAGTCTCGATCGCACAGCAGCGAGAGAACAAAAGTCAGTTGTTAGTGTGCTCGCTAGGATATCGCATCCTATGCCTACATATCCTCGTCTGGTACGAGGAATCAGAGCAGCTGTAGTTCGGCTACTTCGGGACCACAACTCAAATCTCGTTTTATTAACATTCTGAAAAAGGATTACAATGAGTGAATTACTGAAAAGGAATCTCCTAGGAAATACTATCCTATCCTATCCTGGAAAAATCAAATGACAAAGTCCCCTAACAAGTGGACTTCTAAACTATCTCTGAAAAGATGCAGAATAAACTCTATGGAAACATATCCTAAAAGAAAATGTACTCTAGAAAATATTAAGTCTACTTTAATATTTTTTCCTCTTTTCCCTTCTTTTCTCTTTAACTATTTTCTCCTTTCCTTCAAGATATTTTTCATATATTTTCATATTTGTTCAATATATTTTTCTCTTTATTTTTTCTCTATTTTTCTCCTCTTTCTTTTCTAATACTTCTTTTCTTTTATTGTTTTTTCACTTTTCTTTTTTCTATTATTTTTCATAATATTTCTTTTCTTTTCTTTTTTCCTCAAAGATTTTCTTTTCTTTTCTTTTCTATAATATTTTCTTTTCTTTTCTTTTCTATAATATTTTCTTTACATTTTTCTTATTCTAAAACTAAACAAGAAAATAAAAAAAAAAGGAAAAGAGAACAGGGGGGGTACATCAGCTATTACAGGGGTATAGCAAGAAAAGCTTTGGGCCCAGCCCAATAACTGTGGCTGCAAAAACGGAGGGGGGGATACTGAAAACGCAGGGGTGTGCTGCCAAAAACACACATTGGGCTCAGGCCCAGGGCTCATCCAGAAAAAAAACTAGAGGGGGGTGTTGATCCCAAAAACGGAATTGGGCCCTAAGGCCCACTCTCTTCCTCCTCACTCTCCCAACTCCCTTTCTGAAACCCTAACGCTCTCACTCGTCTCCGCCGCCGTCCCCCTCTCTGAACCATCTCCGTTCAACATCCCTGCTTTCGTAACGAACTCCTTCTCACACAAAACCAAACAACCTTTCTTCGATTTTCTTCGTTCAACTACTTCTTGGAGACGAACTATGGAGTTGATTATCGTTGAGGATCTGTGTGGATCTTGAGGGTTTTGGAAGTTCGCTGATGAAGACCTACGAATAACTGGAACCATCTTGAACAATCTCGACGAAGAACCTCACCACGACGAAGATCCGTTGCTGCATGTGGGTACGACCTTCTCCGGAACAACCAATGAACTCGGTAGAATTCCTGATGAAGATTAATGAACATTCTTCAGGTTTTCTGGGCATTTACCGGCGATGTTGAACGCGATTGAAGTTGTTGTTAAATCTGGAAACGCTTGTTGTGGAGTTCTGGAGGTTTCTCTGAAGAACCTTGAAGGTGCGCGTGGATCTGTAATCTGGAAACGCCTTGAAGGTAGCGAACGTCTGGCATGAAGTTTGATGATTCCTTGAAGAATCTGGAAAATTCTTTCTGGAAAAACGAGGATCGATGATGAAGATCCTGGGAAATGGTGAACATGATGGTGCTTCCGGTGGATGACATTGATCAGTAGGATTGATGATGTTATGGAGGTGAAATTCTGATCAGAGGAGATGAGGAAGGTTGATCGAAGCTGGAGGTTTCTTGATAAGGAGGATGAAGATTGTTGAAGATTCTGGGTTTCTGGGCGTTCTCCGGCGAAGTTCGCGGTGGCCGCCGGCCATGCATGCCGGCCGGTGGGTATTCCCGGCGAGGACCGGTGGAGTGGTGTGGTGGAGACACATGGGTGGAGGTAGTGGAGGCAGACGGTGCATGTGTTACACGTGTGGTGATGCGTGGCAGGGAGAGAGAGACTCTGAGGGGTGAGGTGGCGTGTGATGGTGAAATAACGTGGGGTCCCCCCCTTTCAACACGTGGCTTGCTGAAGCTTTATACTGCTGGGAATCTCTGGACATTTCTGGAATTCGTTGGAAAGTTCTGGACAAATTCATGCTGAACTGGGCCTGCGAATTGAGGCCCAACGAACAAAAACACATGTGGAGAAAAACTGAATAATCTGGACAAAAGGAAACTGAGTTGGGCCCAATACGAAAAAACATCAAAAAAAATCAAAAACTGAACTAACATGATTAATGAAAATAAAAATGGATTAACCAAAACCTAATTAATCTAATTAGATCTGAATTAAATCTAAAAAGAGAAAAAACTCTATTAATTCTATAATATCTATTAAAACTATTAAAAGAAAAATCTATCCATTTATTAAAATGAAAAATGCTATTAAATTCTATACTATCTAAAAGAAAATTTATTATATTCTATAAAGCCAAAATAAAAATCTATAATATTTCTATAAAAGAAAAACTATATATTGCTATCAAAACCATTTAATATCTAAAACTATTAAAAATATTAAAATCTATTACTATTCTATATCTAAAAAATATATTCAAAAAAATCAATTAATATTCTAAAAGAAAAATCTATATTATCCTAAAAAATCTATTAACTCCTAAAATGATTAAAAATCTATTTGAAAAGAATTAAAACTATTAAAAATCCTATTAATATTCTAAAAATGATTTAAGCTATTAAAAAAAAAATCTGAAACTGGTCAATAAAATCCAGAAAAATCCCAATAATTCCCAGAGGAACAAAATAAGCACCGAACGACACATAACACCGCGAGAGCGCACCAAAATAGCCGGTAAAAATAAACGGGCACCGAAATATCCCAAAAATACGATTCTACCTATTTAAACTGATAAAAAACACCTGAGACGCGAGACGAGAGCTGTGATCCCGATAAAATCAAAACAAATGAAAAATGCACTGTATGCGATATGCAGATGCGAATGCGGTTATGCGTCAAAACACAGGACCAGATACGGGACCGGGTTGGTCAAATTTTGGGGTGCAACAGCTGCCCCTATTCAAGCGGCTTGGACCTGACTGGGTGAGGAGCGAACGGCTCTCAACCAATCAAGGTGTGAGACGGTTGAATACCGGTAAACCCGAAAATTTGCCAACTGCACGAGCACATGATACTCTGCAGAGAATAAATCTTTGAATACTGCAATACTAGCTGCACGGAAACTAGCTGGAGAGATACTGATCTGACATCGCCGTCGGTTATCCACATTACCTTCTTATGATATTGCCTTCAGACAACCACAACACCCAACATCGCCGCTGGAAGACTAAACCACATATCGCCGTCGAACAATCAAAATACCCCGCATCGCCGCTGGAGAACTACAACACTGAACAACTCTGACCTGGGGTTCACCCCTGGTAAATGGAACTTGCGTATTTGGAGCTACTCTGCTGGGAATGAGAGACTCAACCAAGCACACTCTGATCTGGGGTTCATCCTCAGAACCATAACGAACATCCAAATACTACTGCATACTGAGAAACCGTAGAACTTCAACACTACAGATATATGAAACCCTGGCCCCTGGCCACTTCCAGCTTTAGCTAGAAAAGATCTTTAAGTACTTCTAAATATGAATGAAACCCTGGCCCCTGGCCACTCCAGATCCGCTGGAGAATCTTCAAGTTCTTCTAAAGATAGATGAAACCCTGGCCCCTGGCCACTCCAGATCCGCTGGAGAATCTTCAAGTTCTTCTGAAGATAGATGAAACCCTGGCCCCTGGCCACTCCAGATCCGCTGGAGAATCTTCAAGCTCTTCTGAAGATAGACATCCTTGGCCTTCAAGGATATAAACTTTGCCCGTCGGCAATTCCAGCTTCAGCTAGAAAAGATCTTCAAGTACTTCTGAAGATAAACATCCTTGACCTTCAGGGATGTAAACTTTGCCCGTCGGCAACTCTGCAGGAGGTATCTTCAACTTCAGTCTAAAGAAATGGTCCTTGGCCCTCAAGGATACATGGATCCGCCTTCAGGCAACTCCACCTCTGCTATAGAGCATCCGTGACCTCAGTCAGGGATACTTCGGCCTTCAGTCCGAAAAATGAATCCTAAGCCATTCATGACTTTGGGGATAACCTTGCCTCCAGCCACACGTTGATTCATCAGCGAGGAAATCTGGATTCACGAGAACCTCTGATACCGCCTTCAGGCGTTTACGAAGTCAATCTTCAGATTAAACATCACTGTTGGAGCAGACATATCACGCTGCTAGGGACTTCAAGAATCGCCCTGAACACATAAATTCGTCGGGCACCTTCAAGAATCATCTCGAACTGCTGATCTTTCTGGAGACTTCATTCTGCTAGGCATATTCCGGGAATCCTCCTGGGCAACTTTTGCTGGGGACGCCATTGGGGAGCTCAAGAATCATCCTAAGCAAACAACTCGGGAAACAGCGCTGAGGTCTTAAGAATCATCTTAAGCAAACGGCTCTGCTGAGGAATTCAATAATCGTTTTGAACTGCAGACTTCGCTGGGGGTCTCAAAAATCATCTTGAGCGAGCGACTGTGGGGATTACACCGGGGTCTTAAGAATCACCTTAGGAAAGCGACCTCGTTGGAGAGAACATCAGGAATTGTCCTGAGCAACTGGTCTCTTGGTGAAACACCTGTAAGACAAGCATAATAGTAACCTGGATCATGCTTATGATGCGTATGCTTCCGCGCCTTACTCCACATGGTGGGAATGCTATGCGTTTATGCTAAATGCCATGCAATCATGCACAATGCTATGCAATCCTGTCAGCAAAATAAATGCTGAAGGGGAATTCTCCTGTCAAGGAGAAAAGAACTGCTCCGATGTAGGAATCATCCTGCTGAGGAGAACATGAGCATGCCAATATCAATCGGACTCTGTCTGGGGAATTGATCTTCCGCGGACTGCTGCAGGGAAAACAACTTCGGTTGATCTGCTGCGGGGGAACGAAGCTCTACGAGACTCTGGACTTGCTGATGTCAATCGCGAGAATGAACTGCGCGGCCGTCTCGGCTATTCTTCCGGGGATAACCACTCTGTGGGGAAACAACTTCAGCTGTTCAGTACTCTACTGGGGAAGGAGAAGTCATTCCACTTCGGGAGAGAATACGACTCTGGTGGGGAATCTCAATTCCGGTGGAGACTTCAGTCTGGCACCATCAGTTACTGCATACTTCGGCGTACGAACAGCTTCCTACAAGACTTGCACTTGTGACCTGGTGCTGGGGAAGGCACCTGCTTTGGCGACTTTTACTGGGGAAAACACGAGCTTCGGCACCCGAACATCTCTATGAAATCTGCGCTTGTGACCCGGTGCTGGGGGAGAATACGAGCTCCGGCGAGCGACTCAGCTGAGAAAATGACGTTCCTTCAGGATGCGTCTGCTTGGGGAAGAGAATCATCTCTGCGTGGGGAGACATATCAATGCTCACTATTCTGTGTTCAGATTGGAGGAGAAGCCACTGAACTCTGCTGGAGAAGGAGGGCTCGCCCTGCTTCGGGGATATCAATCCTTAGCTACTCATTATTCACTCTGATGGCGCTGTACTGATCCTATCAAGGAAACACCTCTGACGTTTGCGGCAGATAAAAATCGATCACTGAAATTGAATCTCACTTCACCGAGGAAAACAACCCTGAACGGTCTTTTTTGAACACCCTAAGTCCTTATAGGGTACGAAGCAATCTGCTGAGAAATACCTCTTCTCTGGCTGACGTCAAAATCTACCCGTCTAGAGATAACTCAATGAGGGAATCACCGTCGACCTCTGCTTGAGGAATGAGTCAATGACCTAGACTCGGAGGGAAAGGGAGTCACACTCGGACTCTGTGGAGATACAACATTGCATCAGTCCCACTGCTGGGGAAATAAACCCACATCCGCTGGTCAGGGAAAGCTTCAGCCTCAACCCACTCGGGAAATAGCACATCAGGCTAATCAACGTTCAATGCTTAGGATTGCCATACTTTGCCGGGAATATCAATCAAACCTACTGAGGATAATCCTGATCCTATTCTGATAAGGGATGAATGACATCTCAACTTGCTGCAGTGTCAAACTGCTCAGGGGAAACGATCTCAATTGTATGTCTCTGCTGAGAAACCAACCCTGATTCAACAACATCAACACAGGGAATACAGAATACCAATCATGGAGCTGGGATCACTCGAGCCTTGTGTCGGGGAATGTGACAACAACGAGTTACTAGGAATCATCGGGCCAGGTATTTAGGCTTTTTCTGGTTTAGGGATAGGTTTATGGTGATAGGGACCCATTTCTGGTTACCAACAGAGGTGGATTTGAAAGGGACATACTAGACGAGGACTAGCATTCAGGGTGGACTACCAAACGAGAGCTGATAGCAAAACATGTTAGGTTGTCAGACGAGAACTGACTTACGGGTTCTGGATATCAGACGGGAATTGATTTCTGGTTTTCCAGGCGAGAACTGGACTTTAAAACCGTGTTGGCCAAACGAGAACTGGTTAAACAATGGGTTACAGAAAAGGTGACCCGACAGGACTGGTTCCTGGTTTGGATTTCAGACGAGGACTGATCTCCGGCTTGCCAGACGAGAGCTGGTCTTTAAGACGATTTGGTTACTAGGTTCAGCCAAGTACTAGGTTAGGCTGTAGGATGACGATCCAATGACAACAAGGCTTCTTCAGAAGGCTCAGGTTTTTGGCAGGGTAATGACACGATTCCCCGACACTCAACTCCTGCTGGAGTGAACAAACTTATTTGAACAACTTGCCCCAGTGCAATTCAACTTGCCCCAATTCATTCTGAACAGAAAACAGCTGGCAACAAAACAATCTTCAGATGGCTTGCCCCAATATCGGTACAACGGGAGGATTCATCCTCCACTAATCAACTCTCAGCATGGTTGGCTTCAATATCTCTGAAGTAGTTTGCCCCTGAACGGGCGATGAGCGACTCAACATGCTCTGATTGAACACTGAAGGGATCTGCCCTCAAATCACAAGAATTCTGGATAACTGCCCCTGATTGGGTCTCGAGAAGATTCACTTCCGATCAACCGCTTCTTGCATAAACTGCCCCATAATCAACTGATGCTCCGGGACTTGTCCTCAGACAAACTGATTCCAAACTCACAGGAAGTCGATGCCCCAGATTCACAGGGTTTCACAACATACCGGTTCAGACTGCTGAATTAATCAGTCCTGCTCGATTATTCCCTGATGGAATTTCTTTCATGCCAACTACTAACCTGCCATTAGAATCGTCTGTTTACGAATGGTAATCTTAATGCAATGGTTATGCAGATTTTGAAAAAATTTGAGCTGTCACTCATTTACATGCTATGATTGTGAGCGACGAATGGACCAAAGTTCAAACGTAGTGCTTACGTGGTCAATGAAAAATGCAATAAGGATGTGACTAGCAAGTCAAGAAGGAGTCAGGTTACTCAACTTTATCGTAATGCGCTTTCAGAATAAACCCTGCCTCAATTAGGTCTTTTAAGGGTTGTATCGTGGTCGGGTTCACGGTTCGTGAAACAAAGGATATTTGGCTCAAATTTTGATTTATACCCACCCCGTCTACGTGATGATCTCCGATCCTAAGGTTCAGTTAACCTGACACGAGCGTTCGCCTCTTCGAGAGGTATGCTGAACATTGGGGAACAACTGGTTAAAGAACTCACAAGGTGTTTCGGAGTGACAGTTACTCCTTTTTCGTTTCGGTGTCTGTATCTACACGACTTCGTCCTTGTTCGAGGATTTTTCTCTTTTATAATCCTTTCTTTTTCGTTCATTCATTTTTTTTTTGATTCCCTAATTTTTGCCTGGACTGACTCTTCAGAGTTCTTTTCGATTTTTCTTTTGAAATCCAGCGGGATGCCCTGATTTTTGCCTAAGTATTTGCTTTCCAGCTTTTTCTTTTTACTTAGCGGGCTTTCTTATTTCTTTTTTTCTTTTGGAACAAGTCGTGCGACACTGGCTGTCTTGATTCATCCGATAGGCTTGTAACTGTCTCACTCCTGATTGGTGAGGTTTAACCATTGTGGTTGATGAGGTACGACCTCTGGAGAGGGATACGATGTGATTGGTCCTCGAAAGACAACACATCCTCTATGAGACTTGAACGCTCGATCAAGCTAACTGACAACTACCCTGCCCCGGGTTAAGATGTGAGGGCTTAAAAGTCCGAAAGGAACTCCTACTTCTTGGCTCGAAGTGGTTAACAAGGGATTCTCTTCCTTATTTCTCCAGTGTTTAGGGGATTTGAAACAATGCCTTGTACGTCATCGGCAAGGTTTTATCTGAAAGCAATACGATCATCGGTCATGAGTATTCAGTTTCATCATCCTCCCTCCAATCTTTGCTAATCATAGTGATAAAGTGGAGTGAATAAAATGCAAGTGTCAGTGCAATGCAATAAATGAGCGACAGCGACATGATTAATTCAGAAAAATGCATAGTTACTTCATTATTATCACCATTCGAAACATACAATGTTTAAAAGCAAGTAGTAACTAACAGAAAAGAAACTACAAATGCAAATGATATAAAGGTCTGAGGACTGCCAATGCTGAGGCGCCCGCCTGTCTGAACCACTGGCTTTTGCTGGGGAATACTTTCTGAATCTACGAGCTTAGCCAGCTGAGCGGTTGGGATGAACAAACAGAAACCCTTCTCGAAAGGAAATGCGATCCTGGTCAATCAACTGCTGTACTTTCGCCTGAAATGCTTTACAATCTTCCGTCGAATGCCCTGGAGAGCCACCATGATAACCACACTGAACGTGGGGATTGTACCCAGGAGGGTAAGGTTCTGGAACTGGCTTGAGAGCTTTTGGTTCCACCAAAGAATTCTGAATCAAACGCGGGAGAATCTGGCTATACGGCACAGGTACTGGATGGAAAGGAGCGTTCCTTCGTTCCAAGTTGTTACGAGGTCGGTTCTGGTTCTGACGCTGATTCTGATAACCTCGGCCACGGGCTCGTGGACTTGCAAGAGGAGCGACATAAGGTTCCCGATGGGGTGCCCCAGGCACAGTTGTCTGTCCAGAATAACGAGACACAGAAGATACTGACCGCTGAGAAGACGGAGAACCAACAGATTTGACCGATTCGACTTGAGGATATCCAACATCTGTCAGGACCGCATTGATCATGGTTTCCTCTTCAGATTGAGAGCTATAGAGAGATTCAGTTTCACTGGCCTGACCTCTTGAAACATTCGGGATTCTTCCAGTTCTTAAACCATACTCGATGCGCTCTCCCGTCCTTACCAACTCAGAGATATTTGGTGCGGTTTCAAACATTCTTTCGAAGTACGGGCTCTGCAAGGAGTTTACGAACATGCCTTTCAGCTCTTGGTCTAGGAGCGGTGGTTGCACTCTACCAGCAAATTCTCTCCATCTCTGAACATACTTTCTGAAAGATTCATTGTTCCCTTGAGACAATTCTTGCAGTTGCACGCGAGTAGGAGCTTCGTCAAGATTATAGTCGTACTGCTTCAGAAAGGCATTGGCTAAGTCCATCCATGATCGGATCTGATCACGCTCTAACTGCATATACCAACTCAGAGGTGCCCTAGTCAGACTATCTTGAAAGCAATGAATCATCAGCTTGTCGTTGTGCACAAATGAAGTCATTCTTCGGCAGAACATCACCAAATGTTGCTTCGGGCAACTATCTCCTTTGTACCTTTCAAACCTCGGCATTCTGAACTTCGGAGGTAACACTAGGCCAGGAACCAGACACATATCTGCAGCACTAGGAGTAACAGCGTCTTTACCTTTCAAGGCTTTGAATCTTTCATCTAATGCACGAAACCTTTCAGCATACACGGGAGCTAATGGATCTTCATTCTTTGCTGTCGGGACCTCTCTTCGGGGCTTTGGCACAGGGAAGGCAAAACCCTAGTAGTCTGAGACATCAACAGAAGGAGAACGTTCACCTCGGACAACAAACTGCTCACGCAGACCTTGGTCTTCAACAGATGGCTGCACAAGCTGAGCTGCAGTAAGGTTGTTCACTTGCGGAAAGTCTTCGTCGTGCGGAGATCCATACAGAGGATTGGACGTCACGGTGAAACCTGACAAGGTATCAACAAACTGGAAGCTGCTCTCTGACATAGCTACCGACAACTGGTAGCTGACTTCACTGCTTGACTCTGATCAAATCTGCTTTAAATCTGCTTCAACCTCTTGGTCGTCTTCAATATTCACCTTCAGAACCAAAATAATGGCTGGGTAAGAGATCTGACTAGCCGGCGAATGGCATGCAATATGATGCGAATATGCCTATGCAAATGCAATGCAATGCAACAAACACAGGATCACAGCCCCCACACAATCTAAATACTGCTGCACTGCTGACGGAGTACGTTTGCTCTGAAGAGAAGACCAAAATAATGGGTAGGTTGGAAGTCAAGTTTCCTGCAAAAACCCTCCCACTCACAGGTATGGACCTATATCTGACAAGGTACGACATCCTGTGCGGTCGTTAGCGTCACAGACTTTCAAAACTGACGATACGATTCCCAGAAGGAGTGGCATCATCAAATCTTGAAGAGGCCTCACTTAGCTAACTTCCAAATGATCGGTCCCCAGAGTCGACAATCCACCAAACCAGCAACCGTCTCAACCCAAAGGGTTGAAAGTGAAGCCAACCGGATGAACCTCGTCTGAGCGTGGATTTCATGAGACACTAGTGCCTGCAAAGCAAGCACGCGCCCACTAATTTCCACTCTAAGTCTATGGTGCACTCAAGCCCAGGTCCGGCTTCTCACTCAATCATAGAACACCCGTAACACCCCAACAGCAACAGATAATATCAATAAATAAGCACCAAATAGACAAACAAACAAGCGCTAGGATTGACTCTCTCTTAGGGGACGTTGGATCCAAATGCATAAGAACTATCGCAGTCCTTAGCAGCCAGGGGACGTTGGTTCCCCAGCAGAGTCGCCAGCTGTCGCTACTGCGAAAATCGGCGCTGGCTGACAGAAGATTCGCCACCGTGCGTTATTTATCCCACGGGAGGGAAAGGAAACGCTCAGAGTAAACCTCGCACAACATGGGAAAGGTATGGTCGTCGCAACCAAAACCTGGATTCGGGAGTCGGTTACGCAAGGGGAAGGTGTTAGAACCCCTCACGTCCGTCGTACTCGACGGGATCCACGCTTGCTTGGGTTGTCTAAAGGATGCAAAAACAATCTATCTACGGCTGCTAAATCTAAACAGAAGGGAATTGACTCGATAGAGCGTCGCACTCTATGCCTACGTATTCTCAAGAGAGAAAGTCAGAGTCAACGTAGTTCGGGACTACGGGGAAAATTGGCTCGCCAAGACCTCGCGTCTTGTGCCTACGTACTTCCACACTGCATGGAAGATCAGAGCTTTACGTAGTTCAGGCTAACTACGGCTAAACAAAACATTCTCACATAGTAGTGAGAAAATCAACTGGTTTCAAAGGTTGGGAACCTATGGGCAAAACTATGGCTTTGGTCTCAAATGCACTTGGGCAAGAGAGAAAAAAGGTATCCATTAGTCGTCAGCGGGAAAGTCTCGATCGCACAGCAACGAGAGAACAAAAGTCAGTTGTTAGTGTGCTCGCTAGGATATCGCATCCTATGCCTACATATCCTCGTCTGGTACGAGGAATCAGAGCAGCTGTAGTTCGGCTACTTCGGGACCACAGCTCAAATCTCGTTTTATTAACATTCTGAAAAAGGATTACAATGAGTGAATTACTGAAAATGAATCTCCTAGGAAATACTATCCTATCCTATCCTGGAAAAATCAAATGACAAAGTCCCCTAACAAGTGGACTTCTAAACTATCTCTGAAAAGATGCAGAATAAACTCTATGGAAACATATCCTAAAAGAAAATGTACTCTAGAAAATATTAAGTCTACTTTAATATTTTTTCCTCTTTTCCCTTCTTTTCTCTTTAACTATTTTCTCCTTTCCTTCAAGATATTTTTCATATATTTTCATATTTGTTCAATATATTTTTCTCTTTATTTTTTCTCTATTTTTCTCCTCTTTCTTTTCTAATATTTCTTTTCTTTTATTGTTTTTTCACTTTTCTTTTTTCTATTATTTTTCATAATATTTCTTTTCTTTTCTTTTTTCCTCAAAGATTTTCTTTTCTTTTCTTTTCTATAATATTTTCTTTTCTTTTCTTTTCTATAATATTTTCTTTACATTTTTCTTATTCTAAAACTAAACAAGAAAATAAAAAAAAAAGGAAAAGAGAACAAGGGGGGGGGGGGTACATCAGCTATTACAGGGGTATAGCAAGAAAAGCTTTGGGCCCAGCCCAATAACTGTGGCTGCAAAAACGGAGGGGGGGATACTGAAAACGCAGGGGTGTGCTGCCAAAAACACACATTGGGCTCAGGCCCAGGGCTCATCCAGAAAAAAAACTAGAGGGGGGTGTTGATCCCAAAAACGGAATTGGGCCCTAAGGCCGACTCTCTTCCTCCTCACTCTCCCAACTCCCTTTCTGAAACCCTAACGCTCTCACTCGTCTCCGCCGCCGTCCCCCTCTATGAACCATCTCCGTTCAACATCCCTGCTTTCGTAACGAACTCCTTCTCACACAAAACCAAACAGCCTTTCTTCGATTTTCTTCGTTCAACTACTTCTTGGAGACGAACTATGGAGTTGATTATCGTTGAGGATCTGTGTGGATCTTGAGGGTTTTGGAAGTTCGCTGATGAAGACCTACGAACAACTGGAACCATCTTGAACAATCTCGACGAAGAACCTCACCACGACGAAGATCCGTTGCTGCATGTGGGTACGACCTTCTCCGGAACAACCAATGAACTCGGTAGAATTCCTGATGAAGATTAATGAACATTCTTCAGGTTTTCTGGGCATTTACCGGCGATGTTGAACGCGATTGAAGTTGTTGTTGAATCTGGAAACGCTTGTTGTGGAGTTCTGGAGGTTTCTCTGAAGAACCTTGAAGGTGCGCGTGGATCTGTAATCTGGAAACGCCTTGAAGGTAGCGAACCTCTGGCATGAAGTTTGATGATTCCTTGAAGAATCTGGAAAATTCTTTCTGGAAAAACGAGGATCGATGATGAAGATCCTGGGAAATGGTGAACATGATGGTGCTTCCGGTGGATGACATTGATCAGTAGGATTGATGAAGGAGGATGAAGATTGTTGAAGATTCTGGGTTTCTGGGCGTTCTCCGGCGAAGTTCGCGGTGGCCGCCGGCCATGCATGCCGGCCGGTGGGTATTCCCGGCGAGGACCGGTGGAGTGGTGTGGTGGAGACACATGGGTGGAGGTAGTGGAGGCAGACGGTGCATGTGTTACACGTGTGGTGATGCGTGACAGGGAGAGAGAGACTCTGAGGGGTGAGGTGGCGTGTGATGGTGAAATAACATGGGGTCCCCCCCTTTCAACACGTGGCTTGCTGAAGCTTTATACTGCTGGGAATCTCTGGACATTTCTGGAATTCGTTGGAAAGTTCTGGACAAATTCATGCTGAACTGGGCCTGCGAATTGAGGCCCAACGAACAAAAACACATGTGGAGAAAAACTGAATAATCTGGACAAAAGGAAACTGAGTTGGGCCCAATACGAAAAAACATCAAAAAAAATCAAAAACTGAACTAACATGATTAATGAAAATAAAAATGGATTAACCAAAACCTAATTAATCTAATTAGATCTGAATTAAATCTAAAAAGAGAAAAAACTCTATTAATTCTATAATATCTATTAAAACTATTAAAAGAAAAATCTATCCATTTATTAAAATGAAAAATGCTATTAAATTCTATACTATCTAAAAGAAAATTTATTATATTCTATAAAGCCAAAATAAAAATCTATAATATTTCTATAAAAGAAAAACTATATATTGCTATCAAAACCATTTAATATCTAAAACTATTAAAAATATTAAAATCTATTACTATTCTATATCTAAAAAATATATTCAAAAAAATCAATTAATATTCTAAAAGAAAAATCTATATTATCCTAAAAAATCTATTAACTCCTAAAATGATTAAAAATCTATTTGAAAAGAATTAAAACTATTAAAAATCCTATTAATATTCTAAAAATGATTTAAGCTATTAAAAAAAAATATGAAACTGGTCAATAAAATCCAGAAAAATCCCAATAATTCCCAGAGGAACAAAATAAGCACCGAACGACACATAACACCGCGAGAGCGCACCAAAATAGCCGGTAAAAATAAACGGGCACCGAAATATCCCAAAAATATGATTTTACCTATTTAAACTGATAAAAAACACCTGAGACGCGAGACGAGAGCTGTGATCCCGATAAAATCAAAACAAATGAAAAATGCACTGTATGCGATATGCAGATGCGAATGCGGTTATGCGTCGAAACACAGGACCAGATACAGGACCGGGTTGGTCAAATTTTGGGGTGCAACAATGATGTCCTGACACGTATGGACAAAACATTCAGTATGAATGTGTTTGTGTGTCTATTCCTTTTTGTGCAATCTTGTTGGACTGATCTGGTGTAAAATCTGCGAAGATTTTGTTGTTTTACTAAGGCGTTTCTGATGCAAATATTGTGGATCATATTTTATTTGATTTGAAGCTTTTATCAGAAGAATCTATTGAAGATTGGAAGAAAGATTTGGTTAGATCTGATTGATCAAATCAAATCTGTTTCATTATTGCAATTTATGAAGATAGAAATCTTCTCAAACCTGTTGTTACTTTTGCCACAGCCCAAGCCCATTCTCCATTACTATTTAAAGAAGTATAAACCCTAGCTTGGAGATTAGAGAAGCAAGGATTAAAACTTGTGTGCATTTGTGTAAGGTTTAGCCTTCATGTGTGTTAGTTTTATGAGCCATTCACTCATTGTTTAATGTGTGAATTGGACTAAGTTGTTAATTGTAAATTGTTCACTCAAAGCTTGTAAGAAAGAGTGTATTGTACTTGATTGAAGCTTTTAAGCAAGACCATGTTGTGAATTTTAAGTGTGTCTTCTAAAGTCTTCTTAGTTTTGTTGATTAATATCACTACTGTGATTGAGGGGGAGTGAGAGGTGTCTTTTATCTAGGTGAGTCCTAGGTAGAAATTGCAAGGGTAGAGATTAGGTGAGAAGATGGTAAACTAGAGAGCGTCTACTGTGTATCTTCAAACTAATTCTACTTAGTGGATTTCCTTCTTGGATTGGTAGCCCCCAGATGTAGGTGTGTTTTCACCGAACTGGGTTAACAATTGTTGTGTCTCTTTACAATTGTTATTTGTCTTTGTTTGTTCTTATTATTGATGAAACAAATATTTGTGTCGTAAAAATCACCTTCGACATCTAATATCCGATACCAGAATTTGAAAGTATGAATCCAATTTGAGGTTGTCACCCAAAGATGAGGGCGGTGAAGTCAAGAACCCCCGATTACGGTTTCTAATCAAGATAAGTCAACTGTAGTTTGAGTTTTGATTTAAATGGTACTCCAATGCTGGAACAATGGTTCATAAGGCTTATATGACTTAGTGAAGTCCACTCAAGAATTTTCAAGACCTCAGAGGACCCAGAACACCAATAGTCGATTCGGGGTCCTCCGATCGGTCGGTTCGTCTAACCAAAAAGTCAACTCATTGACCAAAAGGGTTTTGACCCAAACAAATTGAAGGAAATCATGTTCCTAATGTTATATCACATCTAGTCATGATGTTTTGTGACCATTGGATCAAGGATTGAAGAGTAATAGAAAAATCGGGAAATTAGGGTTTTGAAAGGAGCAATACCATAACTTTTTAACCACACATCCAAATAGAGTGGTAAAAAGCTAGTTGGAAGGGTCTTGACAAGTTCTACAAAAGTAAAAAAGTGACCTATATGCAAAAAATGAATAGATTTGGAGTTATGATCAAAATCAATGCAAGAGGGAAAAATACTTAGTGAAATTTCATAGTTTTAGCACTTTTCAAGTCATGTTTTCAGCCAACTTCAAGGATGTTTTTGACCTAGTTCCACTTGGAATTTGAAAATTCCCAAAACATGAATGTTGTAGAGCATGATGAGGGCTTTTCTAAAAGTACAAGAACTCCTCCATAGAATTTATGAGCTAGGAGTTACGAAGGAGGCAAGTTGGGGTCCAAGCACTTGAATGCACCATTTCAATTTTGTCACAAATCAACTTGCCAACCACCTAAGTCATTCTCAACCATTTGATCAATTATTGATCTGATATTTAGAGGATATAATGAGTAGAAATTCAGAAGTAGTGAAGGATTTGAAAGGCAGGGCAAGTTGGTAAAGCAAGTTGCATTATTTTAATAAAAAAATCAAGAGGAAAGATAAACTTTTCATGGAAGAAATTTGCAGCAGCAGTTCCCCTAGTCCCTAGCCACACTACAATCACTTCCATTGCCCTCATACAGCTTGACTTGTGCATCAAAATGAGTCAACGTCATTGAAGATTAGCTGCACCAAGATCTTGGACAAATTTTCTACAATTTTCCCTCCAAAGAGCAAAACTCCAAATCTTTCCTCACCTTTGATCATGTGGCTTTGCCTATAAATAACACATCCTCTATACATCAAAAACACACAATAGAAACCAAGAAACCAGCGACAAACACTCTCCATCATCAGTTACAAACCTTCTTGCAAAATAAGCAATTTGTGCCAAGTTCAAAAAAACTGCCTTGGGCAGAACCCACCACAAATCAATTTCCAACCATTCCACATCCCTACCAACACTCCACACAAGTTTCAAATGATCCCCCAGAGACGTCTAAACCACCATTTGCACCATAAACCATTCCTTTCTCAAAGTCAACCTCCAAAACCAAAAAAGTCAACATTCTGCATATTTCAAGTCATAACTCATTACAGATCATTTCCAACTCTTTTAACACCTCTAACACTTCATAAATAACATATAAAACCTATCCAAATCAAGTTTACACTTCTGTAACAAAGATTGGACCATGTTGCTTTGTAAAACCATGGATTTTTGAGGTTTTCTTCCATTTTTCAAGCCATTTTTTGTGGCAGTGGAGTTGTGGATCATTGGAGTTTCTTTTCATCATTCAAAGACCATTTGCAGACTATAGCAAAGTAGCAAGGACCTCTGGTTTTCTTATTTGACAAGGTTGCTTCAAGAGGTAAGCCTAAATCCTTGAAACTTAAAATTTTGCTTTGCATTTCACATGCCATGTTGAGTTGTAATCATGTTTTTATGCTAGACATTGTTTGAACATGTTATATGTGTGCTATATGTCATGTATGAACCACCATTTGCTCCAAAAATTGTTATTTCATGACTGTCCAAAATGCTGGTCAGAAACTAAGCCCAACTAGGTCATCATGTGCATGTTGATTCCAATCTGCCAAACTATGTGTGCATTTTCTGATTTCTCTTGAGACAATCACTATAAATGATGTATGTGTGATGTTTTCATACTTTTTTCATCAAACCTTTCACTATTTGGGATTGTCCATATACTCATGCTTTTGGTTGTAACCAAATTTGCCTAAACAATGATGTTATCGAATTTATCAGTGAGTGTATTATATGAAAAAAAAATGTACCATTGAATTACTTGTTTAAAAACACACAACTTACACTTTATTTTCACTCCATTTGGTTAAGAATTGACTGATTTCCATCCTTTATGCAAATGCCCTTAAATTGGTGGCCTTGCCTTGCCATAGTTTTGCCCCCATTGGTGCACTAACTTTGAATGATCATAACTTGCTCATTTTTTATGCTATTGATCCCATTAATTTTTCTAACTACTCTTTATCATGTCTACTTTCATTTAGTGAAGAAATAATTCAAGGATTGTTATCCTAGAAAGACTTTGATCCGCTTGAAAAGCATGTGTTTTTAGGGTTTTTACTTTGGTGCTCTTGAATTTTTTGAACTTGAAACTTGACTTTCCTTGTGATATTGATCTTGTATGATCCACATATGTTTGTTAAAATTTTTAAATGCTCATGTTTGTTTGAATCATTGTTTTACCATGTTCATATTTGCTTTTGTGAATGTATACATGAATCATGAACTTTTAAACTTCATCTGTAAACTTTTCCATGATTCTTGATGTTGTGACCTCTTGAACATGTTTTCCATGATTCTTTCTTCTTGTTTATGTGCCTTGTTATGACCATAGAATGCTAGGGTTTATGTTTTGTCTTGGTTGTTATCATTAACATTGCTTTGTTTTTTTCCCTATTGTAACCATCAATTTATACTTTGTTGATTGTCATCTCTTTGCCTTTTAATGTTATCACATGATCACTCTAATCTCTTTTGGTTGTTACCATGCTTCATTCCTTCATCATGATAAATGTTGTCACATTTGGTCTTACTTGATTCATTCCCCATGTTTGGTTTAATTTGTAACTTATATGCTTGATCTTTACTTGTTCATGTTTATCTCTGTGTGTTCCTTGATGTTGTAACCTCTTGAACATGATCCCATGCCCCTACCTTACTTTTTATGATGTCTTGTTAGAACCATAACATCCTTAGGATTAAGCCTTTTTTTGAAAGTTATCTTTTGAACATGTATGATTCCCAATGGACTTTGAACTTTTTCCTTGAACTATTGTGACATTTCTTGTATGATCACTTGTACTTGATTGTCATCAATCCATGATTGTTGGTTTCATGTTGTTACATTTGACATCCTTTTATCCCTATACATGCTTGCCTCAAGTTATAACTTGCTTGCATTTAAACTTGTTTGAATTACATGTTGTTGTTAACCTTGACGGTTGTTACTTCATTGCTCTTCATATTTGTCAAGATGTTTTTAAAATTAATATACCTTATATGATTGGTCTTGTAAGAACCTATATCACCATGTCCTTCTAGATATTGTAATATCTTTATGTATTATTGGTTGTAACCAATTTATTTGATTGTAATCTTTGCTTGATGTTGTCACATGCTTGTTATCTCATCCTTGGTTGTTACCATGCTCTGTCTATTCATCATGTTTGAATAAATGCTTATGTATGTTTTTAACTTTGTTAAGTTATTCCCCAAGTGATAGAACTTGTTAGTTCTCATCCAGATGCCTCACATTATCCCTATTCCAAAGGAAAGTCTCTCTATTGACCCTTGGGTCATAGATAGCTCATTACCCTCCCTTTGACTTTGTTAAGTCATCTTAAACCCTAACTTAGTTAAGTTAGAACCTACAAGCCATTAGACTTTGCTTTAAGTCTAAAAGACCTACCCCTTGTCAGGAGTACCCTTCATTAGAACTTTAAGATATAGTTTGTTAACTCTATGTAAGAATCATTGTCATGATTACTTACTCCCCTTTTGGCTTTTGTAAAAGTCAATCTTCTTGAGTGTTCAATTTAGAATATAGAGTTTTGTTAAACTCTACACAAGCATTGTTATGTTTGTTCCTCCTTTAAACCTTGATTATAATCAAGATTTCTTCATCCCTAGTGAGGTGAACTACGATTGCTCTAATTCTATCCTAGTTAGGATACGTAGGCAGAGGATGCGATGTCTTTGCGAGCAAACTTAAAAACTATCCCTAGGTCTTTACCTACACCCTTAACCTTACACCCAATCCCAAACCATAGCAAACATTTAGCAAGTATAACATACAAACAAATAAAAGGTTCATGTAGAGTATTACAGATGTTTAGGATGTGAAATACCTACCCTAGGCATAACCAACCCCCGATCCTCGATCTCTTAGCGTTGTTGTTACATTGCGCAAAAGGGTTTTTATTTCTTTAACCTTTCCTTGGATAAATCAAAGTCCGGTTGTAAATTCAATGAATTAAGATTCAAGTTAACCAAGAGCTTGGTATCACGATTCTCACCGCAACATTAACCATCCAGCCATTTTAAGACGTAGTAAGGTGACTATCGGGAATAGTTGATACATGATACTACACACGAATGAGATCCATCTTGGGGATGTTACAACTCTCATGAGTCAATCAGTTTGCTAGTAATATCCTAAAGAGGGGTCAATGATTTTGGGAACCTTTGTTAGAACCTGTTCTACAAGTACAAAAATTGAACCACTTTTACATACCTTGGGGATGGGTAGATCCATGGCCTCGTGCTCATGATGATGAACCATTAAGCTCATGTTTTCATATATTTGTGTTTGCTGCATTCATGCATTCATAAAAAAAAATCTTTTCAAACTTTTCAAAAGAACTAAAAAATATGGTTGTTGTAAATATCAAAGAGAGAAATTATGCTATGGATTTTAGTAGAAGAAAAACTTAGAAGTACACCTTCAGGAGTACAAAGCTAGAAGACCTGAAAAAATTAGGAAGGTTGATTTCCAATCTTGAGGATTTTAGAGCTAAGTATGGAGGACATTCGTCTCTTTTAAAGGTCAACATGGTGGAAGGAGTCCTATCTACATTGGCTCAGTTCTATGATATGATGTACCACTGCTTCACCTTTCCAGATTATCAGCTCACACCAACATTGGAAGAGTACTCTCATCTGACTGATTTACCTATCACTGATCAAGACCCTTTCTCTGGTCTGGAAGAAATTCCCAAAGATCAAACCATTATAAGAGCTACCTCCTTAGAAGTGTCAGATATCAAAGCTCACATAACCACCAAGGGAGGAATTCAAGGTCTACCTGTAACACCCTTTTCTACCCCACAAATATTATGGCAAAATAACACAGATATCAGAGTAATTATTAAATTTCAACAAAAAGCCACCCAAAAGGGCGTACATTTCCCAAATCAACAAAATAGGTCAAGGCTCCGTAAGCAACGGGTTTTCCCAAAATACATCAAATTGCACGAAACAGCGGAACTTAAAAGGCATAAATCAAGGTTTTCCTCATATGGGAAGATAAACAAAATAAACTCAAATAAAACATAGTTTAACTCAAAAGACCCCAACCCGATGTTACATACCAGAGCAAGACCCTCTAAGTTAACCAAAAGGCTAACAACTCAAAGACTTCAAAAATATCCTAGACGGCGTCCACGACTAAACCTGGTCACTTGCACGTTACCCACGTGGAGGTAACATTCAAACAGGCAGGGTGAGTAAAACGATTCATAATAATCAATGTATAAAAATCAACATATAAAACGGCGTCATATTCATATTCAACACAATGATATCCTTCAATAGACCTCAAAGGCCACAACATCATAAATTATTCCAAATGACTCATAAATGCAAATGCAACAAGACTCAATGCATGTGGTACCAATTATCACAGTGTGATGGACACTGGGCCATCAACCCTCCATAGATCCCCATCAATAGGATCAATTCTACTATAGAACCGGAGCACATCAAAACACTTCACATCCACACAATGGGATTGAAGCCAAAGTAATCGAGGTCCTGAACCGAAGTTCGGATGCACATAATGCATGATGCACACGTCAATAATCATCCTCATAATAACAACATGATGCATTATCATTCATCATATTCATCATCATCACAATCATCATCATATCTCATGTCATCATATAATTCATCAAAGTCATGGTAATATCATTATAGTTTTCCAATCAATACATCATAAAAATCATCATGTAATCATGTACACATTACAAAAAACTCACAGTCATACTCATGTCAATTCGTCAAAGAAATCATAGAGTCAAACATCAAGGCATCGCTGCACACGATCAACATTCGTGAAACTTTGCTACGTTCACTGGCATATTCTCTAGACGAGTCTGGGGCGAGTTTCTTCGCTAGTCGAGTCTAGGAACACCATGGTTTGCTAGGCGATGCATTATTCACTAGGCGAATAGTGCGATAACAGCAAATTCTGCTATGCATCAGAACCTAAATCCACCCAAATGTCTATACGATTCACTTCCCCAATGCCCCCAAAACATCCCTAAATCATCCCTAAAGTCTTACGGCGATAAAGGAACAAAACCTATGGTTTATTAGGCCAATCCCATATCATATTCACGCCCTAAATCACAATTTTCCCTACAATTACCCTGCAGGCATCAGAGTTACTCACTAACTAGTATTCCTATCCCTTCAGGGTTAAACGAATAATAATTCATAGTTTTGGCCACGAAGGCCTAACTTTTCCTTTTCCACAATGAATTCCACGGTTAGATTCATAGTAACAGATTTAAGCCGCGAAGGCCAAAGATCACTATTTCTCATATCCACCCTCAAAGTCCCTGAAACCTTAAATCGACCTTAAATACATTGAAAGTTACACATGGAAAATCATGAAGGTAATACTCCCCATACCTTAATCGTCGATTCAAAGCCTTCACAAATATTTCAGAGAATCTCTCAAAGCTTCTACCTCCAATCCTCTCTTCAGAGCTCTGACCTCAATGCTTTTCACGGTCTAACAAATGAATCCTAATCCCTTTCCAATTTCCTTTTTGGTAAACCAAGTCTTGGGCCTCACAATTGGGCTTTCTCCATAATACCCTCACTAACTCCTTTGGATTGTCTCAATTTCCCTTATTCATCTTATATTTATTTTAATTCATAATAATATTAATAAATTCATATTACATACTATTATTCAAAACAAATAACCCCAAAAATGCACAATTCTCAATATTCCACAAACCACCGAAAATCACCGAAAAATGAATATTCTCAATTAAATAAATAAATTAAAATATTCCTATTAAATTTGGGGTGTTACAACTCTCCCCCACTTAAAAGAATTTTCGTCCTCGAAAATTACCTCAAGAAAACAGATTCGAATATGACTCCTTCATCTGATCTTCACGTTCCCAAGTCCAACTTTCTCCAGCTAGTCCTCCCCAAACTACCTTCACCAAGGCAATCTCTTTACCTCGCAGCTGCTTCACTTCTCATTCATTAATCCGAATAGGCAACGCCTCAAAAGTTAAATCATCTCACACTTGTACATCATCCATCTGAATCACATGCGATGGATATGGAATGTACTTCCTCAACTGAGACACATGAAACACATCATGCAATATTGCAAGCGATGGCGGTAAAGCAATCCGATATGTTACTTCCCCCACCCTCTGCAAAATCTAATACAGACCAACAAAGCGCTATGTGAGCTTTTGAGACTTCAAAGCTCGGCCAACACCAGTTACCGATGTAACTCTCAAAAATATGTGATCTCCCTCTTGGAATTCAAGTGCTTTCCTCCTCTTATCATGGTAACTCTTCTGACGACTCTGCGACGCTTTCGTCTTTTCTTGGATCATCTGGATCTTTTCGATTGTCTCTTGCACAATCTCAGGTCTGAGTACCACACTCTCGCTTGAATCATACCAACACAATAGAGTCCTACACCTCCTACCATACAAAGCCTCATACGGTGCCATTCCAATACTAGAATGATAACTGTTATTGTAGGTAAACTCAATCAACGGAAAATAACTATCCCATGATCCACCTTGATCCAACATACAAGATCTCGACAAATCCTCTAAAGACTGGATAGTTCTCTCTGTCTGTCCATCCGTCTGCGGATGATAGGTAGAACTCAACCTCAACTTTGTACCCAAAGCTGTCTGCAAACTTTCCCAGAACTTCGACATAAATATCAGATCTCTATCAGACACAATACTCGAAGGAATACCATGCAGTTTCACAATCTGATCAATATATAACTCTGCAAGCTTTTGCAACGAATAATTGATCCTCATCGGTATAAAATGAGCCAATTTGGTCAATCTATGCACAATCACCCAAATTGAATCATATCCCTTTAAATTCTTTGGTAAACTAGTTACAAAATCCATAGAAATGCTATCCCATTTCCATTCTAGAATATTCAACGGTTGCATCAGACCCGACGGTCTCTGATGTTCAATCTTCAACTTCTAACAAGTCAAACAAGCATACACAAACTCTATAATTTCCTTCTTCATACTCGGCCACCAAACAACTTCTTCAAATCTTGATACATCTTTGTGGCACCAGGATGAATACTCAGCCCGCTTTTGTGACCTTCCTCAAGAATGCTCTTCTTGATTTCTGGCACATCGGGAACACACACTCTATCTCTGAACCTCATCACACCATTCTCATTGATCCAAAAATCACTCCCGTTACCTTGATTAATTAATGTGAGACGATCCACCATCCTCAAATCAGATTTCTGACCTTCTCTGATTTCTCAGGGAATGCCACTAGTCAACTTCAGCATGCCCAACTTCACACTGCTAGGAGTCTCTTCACAAACCAAATTCAAATCTCTAAACTGCTCAATCAGTTCTAACTCTCGAACCATAAGCATTGACATATGTAAGGACTTCCTGCTTAACGCATCAACTACGACATTAGCCTTACCAGGATGGTAACTCAATTCAAAATTATAATCCTTTAGAAGTTCAAGCCATCTCCTCTGCCTCATGTTCAACTCCTTCTGATCGAACAAATACTTCATGCTTTTGTGATCGCTGAACACTTCGAATATGGACCCAAAAAGATAATGTCTCCAAATTTTCAACACAAACACCACAACGGCCAACTCTAAGTCATGCGTAGGATAATTCTTTTCATGAACCTTTAATTGTCTGGAAGCATAAGCAACAACCTGACCATTCTGCATCAATACGCCTCCAAGACCCATCTTTAACGCATCACAATACATCATAAAAGACTCATTTGAATTTGGAAAAATCAACACTGGAGCAGTCGTCAACTTCTTCTTGAGTTCTACAAAACTCTTCTCACAAGCCACATCCCACACGTAAGCTTTCCCCTTTCGAGTCAACTGAGACAATGGAAGTGCCAACTTTGAAAAGCCTTCTATAAACCTGTGATAATAACTAGCCAACCCAAGGAAACTTCAAATCTCAGTAGCAGACTTTGGAGTCTCTCACTGCAACACAACATCAACTTTTGACGGATCAACAACAATTCCTCCCCTAGAAATCACATGGCCAAGGAAACTCACTTCCTTCAACCAAAACTCACACTTGGACAACTTGGCATAAAGCTTCTTGTCCTTCAAAACCTGCAATACCACTCTTAGATGTTGCGCATGCTCTTCCTCGGATTTAGAATATATCAAGATATCATCAATGAACACTACCACAAGCTGATCCAAATAAGGATGAAAAATCCTATTCATATACTCCATGAATACACCAGGTGCACTAGACACACCAAACGACATCACAATATACTCATAGTGTCCATACCTCGTCCTGAAAGTTGTCTTCGGAATATCATCAGGCTTAACGCGAATCTGATGATAACCAGACCACAAATCAATCTTGCTAAACACACAAGCACCCACCAATTGATCCATCAAATCATCAATCCTCGGAAGTGGATACTTATTATTAATTGTTACCTTATTCAACTGCCGATAATCCACACACAATCTCATGCTACCATCTTTCTTCTTCACCAACAACACAGGAGCACCCCAGGGAGAAACACTTGGTCGAATAAACTTCTTCTCAAGCAGCTCTTCCAACTATTTCTTCAATTTCCCTAACTCAGATGCATACATACAATAAGGAGCCATCGACACAAGACTAGTGCCTTCTATCACATCAATAGTAAACTCTACCTTATGCTCAGGAGGCAAGTCACTCACGTCGACTGGAAACACCTCTGGAAATTCTCGAACAACTGGTAGCTCCACGCTCACTGCTTCATAATCAACTTGAAGTGATGCAAACAATGCAAACATCTGAGCCTCATCTTCTAAGAGTTCCTCTACTTGCTTGGCAGATACAAACATCAGCTTTTCACTATCACCAAACTCTGGGAACCTCACAGTCTTGTTGTAGCAATCGATATGAACATAGATGTACTCCAACCAGTTCATTCCAAGAATAACATCAATTTGATGCAAGGGTAGCCAGACCAAGTCCATCACAAAATTCTTATCATAAATGGTCAAAGGGTAGCTTAAACAGACTAACACCGTAGTCACAAAACCATTAGCCGAGGTATCGATAACCATACTCCCAATCATAGAAGATAATTTCAAATTCAACCTCTTAGCACATTCAAGCAAAATAAATGAATGAGTAGCAGAAATATCAACTATAACAATCAATTCAACATCATTAATAAAACAAGTACCTCTGATCAAGTTATCTGTCTTGGATCCTTCTGCACCACTCAAAGCGGACACTCTGCCACTTGTTAAACCTAGTCTTGGGCCTCACAAATGGGCTTTCTCCATAATACCCTCACTAACTCCTTTGGATTGTCCCAATTGCCCTTATTTATCTTATATTTATTTTAATTCATAATAATATTAATAAATTCATATTACATACTATTATTCAAAATAAATAACCCCAAAAATTCACAATTCTCAATAATCCACAAAACCACCGAAAATCACCAAAAATTAATATTCTCAATTAAATAAATTAATTAAAATATTCCAATTAAATTTGAGGTGTTACACTACCAACTGAATTCTTGATGGAGAAAGCCCTATACTTTGCCAGCATAGGGAACATGGTTGCTTTTGAGGATATCTTTGTTCTGCTCACCTATGGGTTATTCCTTTTTCCCAGCGTTGACAACTTCGTCGGCATCGATGCTATCAAGATATTCTTAATCGGGAATCCGGTCCCGACTTTTCTTGTAGATACTTACCACTCAGTGCATCAAAGAAATTTGTACAGCAGAGGGACGATTACATGTTATGCCCCATTACTTTACAAATGGTTTATTTTTCACTTACCCAAATATGCTGCTTTCTGGGATCTCAACAGTGGTATGCGATGGTCAAAAAATATTATGTACCTCACTCATTCTAACATAGATTGGTACAATCGAGTCTATGACGGGATAAAGATCATTGACAGTTGTGGAAGTTTCCCTAGTATACCCCTCATTGGTACTAAAGGGGGAATTAACTACCACCAAGTTTTAGCCCGTCGTCAGCTTGGTTAACCGATGAGAACATACCATATAACATTCATTTGGAAGGTATTTTATTTAAGGAGGGAAAAAATAATAGAGCATTCAAAGAAGAGGCCGTACATGCCTGGCATCATATTCATAGGAGAGGAAGAGAGTCTCTGGGAAAACCAAACAGCATCTCTGCGGAGCCTTATCTCCAATGGGTACAAGCTAGAATTGTCAAGTTAAAGATGCCTTACCCTCATCAAGAAGTATTTCCCCTAAAGGAATATATCCTCTACTTCATGAACGACACAGAGAAACTTCAGGTTGCTTTTAATAAAACTCAGCGTAAAAAGAACTCTTGGAGGAACAAATATCAAATTATCAGCTTAGAGTGCACAAAGATTCAAGAGCTATTGAAGGAAAAAGATGCTCTGATTGAGATATTGGAACAACATGCTGTGGAAAGTCAAGAGGAACGGAAAAGGCTACTCTCTCCCTTCACCTGGAAAAGGATCATTGATCCGCCAACGGTTGAAGAAGCTCAATTAAAGAAACGAAAAAGGAATCAACAACCAGCATCTGGACCTTTTGTTGCACCCCAAAATTTGCTCAACATTTCTTTACCTAGCTTATGTTTCATTTCATTCACATTAGCATTATCATTTGCATTTCATTGATATGTATGCAGGAGATCAAGAGGTAGGATTACCAATTAAGAGCTACACAAGACTATGAAGCTAGCTAAGAAGGTTATTCAGGTGCTTGAGGGTTGATATCCTTGTCAGAGAAGTTAAGAGATCCTCAGAGAGAGTGGTTGAAACCAAGAGTGTGTGTCTCCTAACTTGAGAGTTGTGGAAATCCATCAGATGATTCTAAAGCCATGAAGTTAGACTTGAGGTCTTGAGAGAGCTCATGAGAAGTTTTGAAGATCACCTTGAAGCCTAGACATGTCATTGTGCAAGAATAAGAAGCCTCAGCCATGAGTGGTGCAGCTAGGGTTTGACTGGGTCAACCCTAAGTCAACTGATGATTTGAAGAAGGTTGAGACATAATCCAAGAGCCATGTGATCATGGATTGATGCATTGAGATGTGATAAGGATGATTCCAAGGTCAACTCCTCATGATGGAAGAGTTTGAGAAGTTTCAAGCTAGGGTTTCTAAGGCTTGACAGTGTAAAATCCCCTAGTGTGACCCCTATCTTCAAGGCAATTTAGCTCAAGATGTGATTATCATCTCATCTTACCCCCAACATGAATGTTTTAGAGCATGATCTTAGCTTTAATTTGAGTTCTAGAAGTCCTTGATAGGATTTGTAGAACTCAAGTTATGGCTTTGAGAAGTTACAAGTCATCTGAGGTATGTGAATTTGGAGCTTGAAAGTTACCCAACTTGCATGGCACTTTTGCCCTAGAAGGATGATTCCTATGAACTTTTGGTCAACATGAATGTTGTTCCTTATCCTCTTAGCTTTCTAGAGAGTACTATAAGTCCTTGATAGTATTTGTAGAGCGCAAGTTATGGCTTTGACAAGTCAAGGGTATTTTGGGTATTTGAAGATTATAGGTCATTTCAATCATAAGTCCATAACTCCTATTTGCAAGCTTCAAATGGGAAAATGTTCAACATCAAACTTCTTCAAAATGATGTTTTAAGGCTAGTAAAGTTGTCATGAGAGGTTGGAATTGCTTGTAACTCAAAATTTCAAAATTGACTTAAAAAAGGAAGAATTAAAGTTCATTAAAAGGACCAAATTTGTGATTTTTCATTTGGTGACCAAATGAGACAAACCTATATGTCATTTTGATTGTAAAATGCATTTTAAAGACATTGGCAATGTTACTTTTATCATTTGAGGTCAAAATCATGGAGTTGCATTTTGTTACTTAAGGCTTAAGGTACATATGCCACACCTCTCATAAGATCAAACCAAGGTGCTAACATATTCCAAACACACTCAAAATCTCATGTGGAGAGAATTTGGATGAAGAGCATAATGAATACAAGTTGTTGCAAGGACTGTCATGAGTGTACCATGAGATTGAATTTCAAGTGAGATGAGATATTGAACTTCTCATTAGAGTGATCCAGAACTTTCTAGATCATTCATTCATGTCCTATATATGATCATGAAATGATCCAAGGCCATGGTTGGTGAGAATTGAGGGAGAATAGTGAGATTGAACTTCGAACTTTCTTCTTGCAAATCCAATTCTGTTACAAGGTTTGGATCAATTTCAATCCATTCTTTTGCTCCCAATAGCTTGCTATAGTGTTAGTGGTTGATCCCAGATTGAATTCAAGGCACAACTGTGGGAGAATCGTGAGTTAGCCATTGGAGTTTGAAGCTTGCAACTCAGAATCGGGTTCAAGAATTCAAGGCATTTCAACTCATTTCTTTGCATACAGAACCTGAAGGTGAGATAATACTTAGAAGGGGGGTTGAATAAGTATGAAAGATTAAGACTTAAAAAATAATAACACAATTATTTTTATCCTGGTTCGTTGAAATCAACTACTCCAGTCCACCCTTCCTAGAGTGATTTGCCTTTCTCAACAAGGACTTAATCCACTATTTAATCAAACAGATTACAATAGTAACACCTAAGAACAACTGTTCTTAGTCTTCTCAAGAGCTACTGATTCCAACTGAATCCTCTTAAGGAAAACCTTTACAATCAATGTAAATCAAATACAAGAGTATTAATGCTTCTATAAAGCTTTTATCACAACAGTGATTTTTCTCTTAAGATTAAGTACAAGAAATTTTAAGAAGAATATGAAAGAATGAGAGCTTTGAATATTATGAATTCTTTTCAGCAAATTGTGTCACTGAAGAATTTGGTGGAGTCTTCCTTTTATAGGCAGCTGATCCAAGGATGCTGAGCATTGAGAAGAGTGTCCCAAAAGGTCTGAGCCTTTTTGTCTTCACATCAAGTGACCTTTCCTAGAAGTAGAAATCACAGAACAATCCTTTTTGTCTGTGTTCTTGTGTCTAACACAAATGAGGAAAGAGACGTTTGATTTACTCCAACGGATATAATCTTTGAATATTTCTTCTTCAGTTTTCAGCAAGTTCTTCAGAATCTGAATGAGTCAGAGTCTTCTAATGATGTTCAGAACCTTGCTGTATCAGAGTCTTCTGCAGCATGTGTGCTTTCAGCGTGTTGATCACTAGAGCATATTTGACACATAACTTCAGTACTTGGCAGTGTTAGTACTTTCAGAAACTTCTGTAGAAACTACGCTTTGAGATACTCTTCATACAATATTCTTCTTTGCTTCAGATGCTTCTGACTAGCTTCAGAATCTTCTGGAGCTTCTTGCTTCAGATCCTTCTGGAGACTACGCTCAGGATCTTCTGTAAACAACAATCAGAATCTTCTAATGAGTGCATCTGGCGCTTCAGAGTCTAGATAACTTCTTGTATACAATTCAGATTTGCTTCTAGAGAGTTAATTTCATTTCAATCTGCAGTAAAACTTACAAGCAAATTTTAGAGTATATAATTCTTAAATATAAAATTTCCTAACAGTTATCATCAAAACAAAGAGTTATTATTAAGAACCAATCTGTGTTCTAACAATCTCCCCCTTTTTGATGATGACAAAAAGTATCAGAAATTTTGTTTAACTGAACATATAGAATTATAACTCCCCCTGAGATGATGAATCTCCCCCTGAGTTAAATACAAAAAGGAATAGAAACTTCCCTTTTGTCTTGAGTAATCTTCAGAGTTAGATCTTGTTTGTTCTTATGATATTTGAAGGTCAGAATGTCTTGCAGATCTAAGATTGAGAGTTTGATAATAGACAAATGATTTGAGAGACTCAGAGTTTCTTTTATATAGTGTACTTATCAAATGTTCTGAAATAGTCAGTTTAAATGTTAGATAGAATAGATATGTCTGAAGTTTCATTCTGGTGAAGTTATATTAAACAGTTCAGATCTATATTTTCTCCCCCTTTTTTGTCATAAGCAAAAATTAAAACTTTTAAAAAGACAAATAAAAGGAAACAGTAAATAAGATAATTCAATGGAGAAAACTTTGATTCATTCAAAAGATCAGATCAAGAGTACATAGGCAAACATCAGAAGATATAGCAATAAGGTACAGATGCAAACAACAGATGCAAAAACATTAGAATTAAAAAGAATCTAAGAGTGTTTGGACAAAAGCATCTTCAATAGATCTGTAATCTCAGAGGATGATTGCTCTTGCTTGGACATCCACTTAGTCATAGTTTCATTCTTTTCATCTTGCTTTGACATCCATTCTGTCATATCCTCAGACTTCTTATCCTGCTTAGCCATCCAGGATTTGGTCTCTGACTGTCCAGCTTCCAGAGCAGCAATCTTATCTTCAAAATCTAGATGTTCTTTCTTTATCTCAGATGAAGAATTATGAGGAGGTTCTGTAGCCTGAACAGAGTCAATTTCCATTGGTTCTGTAGATCCTGGAGAAGGGTATACCAGAGTCATAGACAATGCATTATCAGTAGATTCTGTTGATGGTGGAGGAGCATCTAAACGAAGCAGAGGTTCAGTTTTGTTGACAGTCCAGAATATAGCTCTTGCAGCCTCAGCAAATCTGAGCTTTGCATCATCAGAACAGACGTTCTTCAGATTTGAAGCTACAGTGTTGAATCTGTTGATGAATCTGTTCCAGATGATGTCAGATTCTTTGGCATCCATTGTTGTTGAGCATTTCTTCTGAACAGTGCCTAAATACATCTGTATTTCTTGCAAAAAAGTTTGAAATAAATTATCAACATTAAGTCTGTGCTTTGGACGTAACAAGGTTACCCAAGTTTTAGGTTGGGGAGTTGGTGGAAAAAGTGATTTTTGGATGGAAATCAGAGGAGGAGGATAATATGGAATGAAGGGTATCTCAGAAGCTTTTTCTTTAGATCTGACTAAAGCATTAAGCAAATGAGGTTTTGCTCTTCTGTGAGGGGTAACTACATCAAAAGGTGCATTTGAGTAGGGTTTGAAAGCAGATTTTGGTGGTTCAACAGATGGAACAGTGTTATCAGATGCAATTTGCAGAGCTGAAACAACAACTTTATCAGATTTAGCAGAGTATGATATGGTTGCTAAAGGTTCTACATCTGTCATAGATTTAATGTAATCAAGAATCACAGATGGAAGGATCATTGTGGATTTTGGTTTCAGAGGGTTGAAGGGTTCAGAAGGTTCAACTCTGTCATAAAAATCTTTCAGTTTGAAACCATAAGACAGATTATGAAAAAGAGAAGAAACTTGGGCACAAGATATAAAAGATGTTGGATAGGAATTGGGGATTAATATCTCAGATGATGGTGTAGGTGGAGGAATAGGATCTGGAATGGGAGTTTTAGATGGTATGGTAGGTTCAGGTTGGTTTATCTTAGAGTATTTGTCAGATGGAGAGATTAGAAAATATGGGTGGATTTCTTATTCTGAGGAGTTAGAGGATGTGGTTGGTGTACAAGAGGTAGAAGATACTTGAAACACCGTTTTTAAAGGTGTGACATCAAGAACTTCTATCTCAGGGATGTGAGGTTCAGAAGGATTGGTAGGTTCTGAAGGAATTTCAGATGATTTGGATGGTTGTTCTGAGATGGGTGAATCAGATGGAATAGATATTGGGTCTGATGAAATGGGAACAAAGGTTACTTTTGTAGGTTCAGAAGTAACAGGTGCAATAGGTTCAGAAGGTGGATTAATTGATGGTGGATTGTCAGAGGCTTTTTCCGGTTGAGCTTCTTTTGGTTGGTTCTCTGGATGTTCAGATGATTGTTGTTGATCTGATGGTTGTTGTTCTGATGGTTGTTGTTCTGATGGTTGTTGTTCTGATGGTTGAGGTCGTGGAACAAATTGTTTGATATGAATTTTGGGTTGAGATGGTTTTGGTACAGAAACTGTTGGTGTTGTTGTTTGTTTTTATGGAGATATGGAACTGGGAGCAGTAACAGAAGTGGTTTGTGATGAAGGTGGATTTGGTACAGACTTAACATTAGAATCATTAATAACAAGTTTTGCAGAAGATACAGAAGATTTAGTACCTTTTATTTTGATCCTCTTGGTAGGTACAGAAGCAGCTTCTTCAGATTCTTTTCTCTTCAAGAGCTTCTTGGGCTTCTCAGTAATCTTGACCTTCTTCTGAGCAGGTGCAGATTCTTCTACAGGATGAGTCCTTTTCCTCTGGAGTTGTGCTTCTTTTTCTCCTGCATCTGGTAGTGGTTGTCTAGCTAGCTGAATCACATTAGCAGGAACAGGTTTTCCTTCCTTCTTGCATTCATCAATATACATAACCACAATATGTCTGGGCTCTTCAGCAAAGAATAAAGGAAAGTCATCTACAGGAACCCTCTTATTCAATTCTGACACATTCAGCTTCTTCGGAGCTGTTGTGAGTTCATCAACAATTTTGAGTCTCAGAAGACTTTTAACATTCAGAGGCTTTCCCATTATAAATTATAATTCCTCTGTAACTCCAGCAACGTACAGAGCAGTTACTAAACCATTCTCAGTAAGAAGATCTGAGATCAACCTTCCAAAGGGGATCCAAGTTCTGATCTTCTGTCCTTTCTCTTTCACATATTCTCTAGATGCATTGATATGGTTCCACAGATGCATAAACAGAATGTATGAAAGATCTACCTTGGTGCTCTGACTAAGGCAATACATGAAATAGAGCTGTTCATTATTGACATAGTCTGGAGAATTGGTTGACTTCCTGTGGTGGATGCATCCCATGAAGATCTTGGCCCAGATTTTGTAGTCAGGCTTCAGATCCTTGAATTTGTTAGAAGCTTGACCAGCAGTCATTACTTCTTCATAAACCTCATCCATGTCCACACGCCCAACTGGCAAGTGAGAAACACCATCTATTTCTTCATAACCTATTAATTTTCTTATCAGATCTTCTGTGATAATAATTTCTTTTCCCAGCACAGAAGATAAGATGAACTTGAGGTAAACTGATGCATGGATCCAGAATTCTTTCACAAGGAGAGGGTAAACTGGTCCAAAGAGCCTATCAAAATACTTAACCCATCCTTGAGCTCCAATGATGGAACGAAACTCAAACCCATTTTCTGCCAGAGAATCAAACTCAACCATAGATTCACATAGAACTTCCAATTTATCAACAGGCGTTAGATGTGTTCTTTTGGGAGGACAATAGGGAGCAACACCCAAGTTTTCTGAAGTTACAGTAGCCATAGAAGATTGGAATTGAGCAGCTGTTGATGATGAAGTTGCCATTGAAGAATGCTTTGTCAAACGCTTAGGTATAGGGTTTTTATGCAGAGAAAAGAGGAGATGAAAACGCATGTAATTTCTGAGAGTGTGAAAAGTGTGAAAGTGAATACAAGTCAAGTATATATACTAAAACACTTAGGAAAATCAACAGTCAGAAATATGCACGTTTTATCAAGCATTAAATCAAGAAAGTAATAATCATTTCAAAGCATTAATTGCTTCTGACAATTTTGGGGGGAAAACCAAGATTCTCACTATTCAAACTTCACCTCAAACGTCTCTTCAGTTATGTACACGCCACCTCTTCAGATTTGGTGTGACACGTGTTTGCTTGCATGTGTTCTGAATTCTCTTAAGAAATGAAACGTCAACCAACGTTCAGATCTTCTAAAGATTGTTAGTTCATAGTTTCACACAAGAAATATTGATCAGAATAAAATAAGCAATTAGAAGAAATACTTCAGAGAATTAAGCATTTTTGCATCTGTAAAAATTTGCTTCTGATAAATATCATTCTGGACAAAAATCCATACCAATATTTTTCAAAATAAAATTGAATCTATCTTCAACAAGGGGTTTTGTAAAAATATCTGCCCATTGATGATCTGTATCAACAAAGGCTAAATTTATGATTCCCTTCTGAACATAGTTTCTGATGAAATGATGCTTAATTTCTATATGTTTTGCCTTAGAATGTAAAATGGGATTCTTGGACAAACATATAGCAGAAGTATTATCACAAAAGATAGAAATGTTACTTTCAAAAATTTGATAATATTCTAGTTGACTCTTCATCCAGAGCATCTGCGTGCTACATCCAGCAGCAGCAATGTATTCAGCCTCTGTGGTTGAAAGTGCAATTGTGGGTTGCTTCTTGCTGTACCATGAGATTAGATTTCTTCCTAGAAATTGACAACTTCCAGAAGTACTTTTTCTTTCCACTCTGTCTCCAGCGTAGTCAGCATCACATAATCCAACTAATTTGAAATCATCAGATTTTCTGTAACACAAACCCACATTAGAAGTACCTTTCAGATACCTTAGAATCCTCTTGACAGCTGTCAAGTGTGATTCTCTAGGATCTGATTGGAATCTAGCACACAGACAAACACTGAACAATATGTCAGGTCTAGAAGCAGTAAGATAAAGAAGAGAGCCAATCATACCTCTGTAGAGCTTCTGGTCTACTTTCTTACTTACCTCTTCCTTGCCTAGAGAGCTAGTAGGATGCATTGGAGTCTTTGCCAGCTTACTGTCAGACATGTTGAATTTCTTCAGAAGTTCTTTAACATACTTTGTCTAATGTATGTAGGTGCACTCTGGAGTTTGATTAACTTGGATTCCTAGAAAGAATCTGAGTTCTCCCATCATGCTCATTTCAAATTCTGCCTGCATACATGTAGCAAACTCCTTTCCAAGCATAATATTTGTTGATCCAAAAATAATATCATCTACATAAATTTGGCAAATTAGAAGATCTTTCTTAATTGTTTTACAAAAGAGTGTTGTATCCACTTTGCCTCTGATGAAATTCTTCTCCAGAAGAAAATTGCTCAATCTCTCATACCAAGCTCTGGGAGCTTGTTTTAAACCATATAGAGATTTCTTTAATTTGAAAACATGATCTGGAAATTTTTCATTTTCAAAACCAGGAGGTTGGTGGACATAAACTTCTTCTTCTATAATACCATTAAGAAAGGCACTTTTAACATCCATCTGATACAGAGTGATGTTATTTTATGCAGCAAAGGAAATAAGAAGGCGTATAGATTCTAACCTTGCCACTGGAGCATATGTCTTAGTGTAATCAATACCTTCTTGCTGACTGTACCCTTGAGCAACGAGCCTTGCCTTATTCCTCTCAACTTCTCGTTTCTCATTTAACTTATTTCTGAAGACCCATTTTGTACCAATTATATTGAATCCTTGAGGTCTTTGAACTAGATCCCATACATCATTTCTGCTGAATTGATTTAGCTCTTCTTGCATGGCAATAATCCAATCATTGTCTTGCAGAGCTTCATCTACAGAAGATGGTTCAATTTCTGACACTAGTCCAAATAGTGATGCTTCAGATGATCTTAGAAAGGATCTTATTCTGATGGGATCATCCTTCTTTCCAATAATGACATCCTCTGGATGAGAAGCTTTAATTTTGGATGATGAACCTCTAATAGTTGACTCTTCAGAAATGTTTAGATTATTCATCTGAGAAGTTAAAGGAGTAGCATCTGTAGTTGCTTCTGGTTCCTTCACTTGAATTTTTTCTGCTTCTGGAACTTCAGAGTCAATAAAGACTACTTCCCTATCTGCAGAGTTATCAACCTGCTTTGGCTTTTCAGAGCCAAGCTTATCATCAAATCTGACATGAATGGATTCTTCCACAATCTGTGTCTCAGTGTTGTATACTCTGTAACCTTTAGAGCGTTCAGAATATCCAAGCATGAAACACTTCTGTGCTTTGGAATCAAACTTGCTCAGATTTTCCTTAGTGTTTAACATATAGCAAATATATCCAAAAGGATGAAAATATGAAATGTTGGGCTTTTTGTTCTTCCACAGTTCATAAGGAGTCTTCTTCAGAAGAGGTTTAACAGACACTCTGTTCTGAATGTAACAGGTTGTGTTGATTGCTTCTGCCCAAAAATGTTTTGCCAAATTTGTCTCGTTGATCATGGTTCTGGCCATTTCTTGCAAAGTTCTGTTTTTCCTTTCTACAACCCCATTCTGTTGTGGAGTTCTAGGACAGGAAAAATCATGAGCAATGCCATTTTCAGAAAAATATTTTTCAAAATATTTATTTTCAAATTCACCACCATGATCACTTCTGACTTTTATAATTTTGAAACTCTTTTCATTCTGGACTTGCTTGCAGAAGTCAAAGAACACAGAATGTGACTCATCCTTGTGTTTTAAGAACTTTACCCATGTCCATCTACTAAAATCATCAACAATGACTAATCCATACTTCTTGCTTCTGATGGATGCAGTTTTCACTGGTCCAAACAGATCAATATGAAGTAATTCTAGTGGTTTAGAAGTAGAAACAACATTTTTTGATTTGAAAGATGTTTTTGAAAACTTCCCTTTCTGACATGCTTCACAAAGAGCATCTGAAGTGAACTTCAGATTAGGGAGTCCTCTGACAAGATTAAGTTTATTAATCTGAGATATACGTCTCATATTAATATGGCCCAATCTTCTGTGCCAGATCCATTGCTCTTCATTAACAGACAAGAGGCATTTAACATTTTGAACTTTAAGTTCTGAAAGATTTATTTTATAAATGTTGTTTTTCCTCTTACCACTAAATAGGATAGAGCCATCCTTTTGATTAATAGCTTTACAACATTTTTGATTAAAGGTAATATCATAACCATTGTCACTTAATTGACTTATGGACAATAAGTTATGCTTTAACCCTTCAACAAGTAAAACATTAGTAATAGAGGGAAGTTTACCATTTCCAATAGTGCCAGATCCAATTATCTCGCCCTTCTGGTTCCCTCCAAACTTCACGTCACCTCCAGATCTAAGTTCCAGGCTTTGGAACATAGACTTTTCTCCTGTCATGTGTCGTGAGCATCCAGAGTCCAGGTACCATGATTGGCGTCCTGACCTTGCTGCTAAGAACATCTGCAACAGGAATTATTTTGTTTTTAGGTACCCAGATCTTCTTGGGTCCTTTGGGGTTAGTTGGTTTGTAGGTTTGTCTAAACTTCTGTTTTTCAACATAATGTTTATTCTGACTTGCCTTGGGTTTAAACACATAAGTATTCTTCTCAGAGCTTGTGTGTTTAATGTCCTTTAAGTGACCAAATTTAAATTGAGAATACAGAGGTGTCTTCTTGATGAAAAGTTTGTCAACAGGTTTTGGATTGCTTCCAGATGAAGATTCATATCCAATACCTCTTCTGTTGTTTCCACTAACACCATACATCATAGAAGCCATCTTGCTTCTGTCTATGCTCTTAGTAAGAAATCTCTGAAAGCTAGAGTCATATTTTTCTAAAATGTTTTCACATGACTTAGTCTCAGATTCAGATTCTTGTTGAGTTATTTCAAAGTCATTTTTGATTTTCAGATTAATTTCTTTTTGCTCAACAAGTTCTGTCTTCAGAAGATCAATCTCAGATTCAAGATTGCTTTTCAGCTTCTTGTATTTGAGTTTGATATTGTTATAACTTTTAAGAACTTCTGTTAAAACTTTTATAAGTTCTTCTTTGGTAAGTTTAGCCATTACCTCTTCTGCGTCATCATCAGATTCAGAATCTGATTCATATCCTGAGGTACCTTCCTCTTGATCCTCTGTGCTGGCCATCAGTGCAACATTAGCACATTCTTCTTCTGATTCAGAAGATGATTCAGATTCATCTGAGTCATCCCATGTTGCCATCAGAACCTTCTTCTTTTTGTTAAACTTCTTCTTGGGTTTTTCCTTCTGAAGTTTGGGGCAATCATTCTTGTAATGCCCAGGTTCTTTGCACTCATAGCACACAACTTCTTTCTTCCCAGATCTTCTATGCCCAGAAGATTCCTTTCTATTATCAGATCTTCTGAAGTTGTTGAACTTCTTTCCCTTGTGCTTCCAGAGTCTGTTGATCCTTCTGGATAGCATGGATAATTCATCTGCTTCTTCAGAAGAAGATTCTTCAGAGCTTTCTTGAATAACCTGCAAAGCTTTAGTAGTTTTGTTAGATTTTAAGGCAACAGATTTACCTTTTTCTTTCTTCTGAGGTTCATCTTCCTCAAGCTCAATCTCATGGCTCCTCAGTGAGTTGATGAGTTCTTCTAGAGAGATCTTGTTCAGATCTTTAGCCATCTTCAAGGCAGTCACCATTGGTCTCCATCTGGTAGGCAGACTTCTGATGATTTTCTTTACGTGATCTGATGTAGAGTATCCCTTGTCCAGAACTTTCAGCCCAGCTGTGAGTATCTGAAATCTAGAGAACATGGCTTCAACAGATTCAGAGTCTTCCATTTTGAAGGCCTCATACTTCTGGATCAGAGCCAGAGCTTTTGTCTCCTTAACTTGAGAATTTCCCTCATGAGTCATTTTTAGGGATTCAAACATATCAAAAGCAGTTTCCCTGTTTGTAATTTTTTCATACTCAGTATGTGAAATTGCATTCAATAATATAGTCCTGGCTTTGTGATGATTTCTAAAGTCTTTCTTCTGAGCATCTGTCATAGATTTTATGTCAATCTTCTTGCCATTCCCATCTGTGGGATGGACATATCCATCTATGACTAGATCCCATAGATCAGCATCATATCCTAGGAAAAAACTCTCAATTCTGTCTTTCCAGTAGTCAAATTTCTCCCCATCAAACATAGGGGGTTTGGTGCTGATCATGTCCCTTTCTTCATATTTATTGTTAATATTGAATATTGAATTATCAACCATTGTAACAAATAAATATATATCAAAGTATTTCTCTCTGGATCTTTACTAACACTGTTAAGTGGTAGCACACACAGAACCAGAGCTCTGATGCCAACTGAAGGTGAGATAATACTTAGAAGGGGGGTTGAATAAGTATGAAAGATTAAGACTTAAAAAATAATAACACAATTATTTTTATCCTGGTTCATTGAAATCAACTACTCCAGTCCACCCTTCCTAGAGTGATTTGCCTTTCTCAACAAGGACTTAATCCACTATTTAATCAAACAGATTACAATAGTAACACCTAAGAACAACTGTTCTTAGTCTTCTCAAGAGCTACTGATTCCAACTGAATCCTCTTAAGGAAAACCTTTACAATAAATGTAAATCAAATACAAGAGTATTAATGCTTCTATAAAGCTTTTATCACAACAGTGATTTTTCTCTTAAGATTAAGTACAAGAAATTCTAAGAAGAATATGAAAGAATGAGAGCTTTGAATATTATGAATTCTTTTCAGCAAATTGTGTCATTGAAGAATTTGGTGGAGTCTTCCTTTTATAGGCAGCTGATCCAAGGATGCTGAGCGTTGAGAAGAGTGTCCCAAAAGGTCTGAGCCTTTTTGTCTTCACATCAAGTGACCTTTCCTAGAAGTAGAAAGCACAGAATAATCCTTTTTGTCTGTGTTCTTGTGTCTAGCACAAATGAGGAAAGAGACGTTTGATTTACTCCAACGGATATAATCTTTGAATATTTCTTCTTCAGTTTTCAGCAAGTTCTTCAGAATCTGAATGAGTCAGAGTCTTCTAATGATGTTCAGAACCTTGCTGTATCAGACTCTTCTGCAGCATGTGTGCTTTCAGCGTGTTGATCATCAGAGCATATTTGACACAGAACTTCAGTACTTGGCAGCGTTAGTACTTTTAGAAACTTCTGTAGAAACTATGCTTTGAGATACTCTTCATACAATATTCTTCTTTGCTTTAGATGCTTCTGACTAGCTTCAGAATCTTCTGGAGCTTCTTGCTTCAGATCCTTCTACAGCAATTAGAATCTTCTAATGAGTGCATCTGGCGCTTCAGAGTCTAGATAACTTCTTGTATACAATTCAAATTTGCTTCTAGAGAGTTAATTTCATTTCAATCTGTAGTAAAACTTACAAGCAAATTTTAGAGTATATAATTCTTAAATATAAAATTTCCTAACAGTTATCATCAAAACAAAGAGTTATTATTAAGAACCAATCTGTGTTCTAACAGAACCTTCCTTGGATGCTAGTGAAGGAGTCTGGAGATTACTGAGGGTTGATTTGAAGATTTTACCACTCTGTTCATCAAGAGTTTGCAGGTATGTACTTTTCATCGTGCAGCTTAATTTGAGTAGAATCAAGAGGATTTGTTAGGTTAAATGCATTGTAGATTGATGTAGGAAGGTTTCTGGATCATTAATTTGGAAGTTAGTGACCATTTAGGGTTTATGCAATTTTCGGTTGAGATCGTGTTTTTGCAAACCTTGAGTTTTTAGCATGAACTAGTGGCATGAATGAATTCCTGAGGAAATTTGGGACAAGATTCATCCAGAAATCGTGGCCAATGGTGGATTCTAGAGGGAGTTAGGGTTGGGAGTGGCTGATCGGAGAAGTCACCGGCGGTGACCCTAGCGCGCATAGGTGAAGGGAGTTCAGAAATTCAAAAGGAAGAAGACAACCTCATAGCCATTGGATTAGATGTGGACCTTTGACCAGATGGGGATCTAACGGCCATGAGTGATCTAAATTTTGTGAAGGACTCTGAGTACTTGAACGCAGCGTTTCATTAATATAATCTGGGTGGGCTTAGTGCAAACATGATACTCACACCCCCCTTTTGGGCCCAACCCTGAAATGAACTGAATTTTGTTGCTATTCACACCACGCGCTTATCAATTTCCTTGCATTTTAATTTTATTTTTCATTTCATTCATGGTTATTGAATAATCCATAAAAAATTGAAAAATGACTCAAATGATTCCATTCTTTTTTTCATGGATTCATGATTGAATCTAGTTTTTTTTAGAGAAAAAATATTAACATTTCATGAATTTTTTGATTTTATGTGCATTTTTGAATTTTAATTGATATTAAAATGACCATGGTTGATGCTTGGTTTTGTTGAATTTGGTTTGATCATTTGATGATGATTTTTGCCTTGATTTTTTGTGTGTAGCTAGTATAGATATGCATGTTCCCCCTATATTTTTTTCACATTTTTGTGATGAATGTAAGTGGTAGTTTTAGGTTGAAACTTTAGGAGCTCCATTTTTAGGTTTTATGATTAATACCTTATGATTTAGGTTTCATAGCTAGAACTTGGTGGATGATTCAACCTCTGAATTTTGTATGGTAGATTCATGATTGAATTAGGGTCCCTTAGGAATTTTTGTAGGAATTTACAATGTTGTTTACTATTTTTGTTTGATTTTAGTTTAAGTGCTAACTTTAGATGATTCTAATGCACTAATTCAACTAGAATGACTTCTTTAGTTCCCTTAGATTAGGGTTTTGTCTCTCTTGATCTTGGATGAGGTTGAAGACAAGCTTCGGCTACCATGGATTGAATGAAGAAGCTTGGATGTGAAGATTTCCCTTTCTTTTGATGTAGTGTTGATTAGGTTAGGTGTTAAGATTAGGGTTTGTAGGCAGAGCTTCTAGATAGATTCTCTTCCTTCATAAACATGGAAGATGTTGATCACTTATATTCTTCCCTATGATGTAAGGTCCCTTTGTAAAGGCCTCATCCCTCCTTTGGTAGGATGTGTGGCTCTTTACAAGTGGGTAGAACCTTTGAGGGTCCCTTTCTCTGATGATAGGATGCTTAGTGGTGACCTTTGGTCTTCACTCTGCTATCAATCATCCAAAATTTGCTCTTGTTAGATGAATCTTTCTCCCTTGATGGAGTTCCTTGATTGAAGAATATTGAAGGCTAGAGGTTGATACTTCCCTTTGTTTGAAGAATGGCATTGAAGCTGAAGCTTGTAGATCAGGAAGAGCAAGTTGATACTTGAGGGAGCTGAAGCTTGAAGATCAAGAAGAACAAGTTGATACTTGTGTGAAGAAGATCAAATTGAAATTGAGTGAAGAGCTGAGGCTTGAAGAAGAAAGAATAAGTTGATACTTATGTTGATACATTGAGAGCCTGAAGGAGCCAAGTTGATACTTGATATTAGGGGTGAAGCGTGAAGGTGGAATTTAATGAAGAGCTGAGGTTTGAGGAAGAGAGAATAAGTTGACACTTATGTTTGATGTATTGAAATCTTGAAGAAGCAAGTTGATGCTTGCTATTGCAGATGAAAGACCTAAAGAGCAGTTGAAGACTGATGACTGAACTGCTGTCAGAAGATTGCTTTGCTGTGGGAGCTGTTGATTTGCTTTCTTTCCTGTCTGTTTCCTTTCTGTGCAAATGTATTGGTGTGACTTGTGTGATTTGCTTGATGCATTAGAATAAGTTCATGTTTAGATTGTGTTAAGCTAGGAGCATGATTGCACTAGAGGTTGAGTTGCTCCCTCTGCTTGTATTTTTACTGTATGGCTTTGCTTACTGGTATTCGGTAGAGCCCTGCTCCCTTGCCTGTGTGGTTTGTGATTTGCTTGATGGCATTTTATTTCCTCTGTATGATTACAGTTATTCATATCTGGCTTGAGGTTGAGACGAGCTTGTGGAGGCTGACGCCCCACACACATTTCCTCCCTCACTTGCATTGCATGCATTTTACTGTTTATCTGTTTAAGTTGATGCTTTATCTGTTTCTGTTCATCATTGACATGATCCCCTAGGAATCTCACTTCCTTTGATAAGGAAGTGATGATTAGAACTTTAGGTTGAAAGCTATGCATGATAACTTCTAGGAGTTCCCTGTTTCAAACTTCAACCATACGATGAATCCTTGGCATGACAACATTAGGACTTGATAGTCTCCCCCTTAGTTGAGCCTGTTCTCTCTTCTTATCTTCAAACAAATTAAAATACAGTAATAAAGGTTAGCCGACGTCGTACGTTACGAGCCTTAAGCTATCTGAGAAAGGATTGTCGGAGAGTTTCTTTTCAACAGTCTGAATGTTTAGTATGGCACCCTTTGGGTGACATGCAACGCATTCACTCTCAGGTCATAGTCTCTAGTGCCATATTGGTTGCAAACATCCATAAAAAATAGTTCTTCCATAAAAGACAGAAAACAAACTTCAAACCTTTTTGCCCCGTGGGCCCATAATTCAAAGGAAGCTTTTCAGAAGAAAAGAGTGTCGTTAACTCTCAGTTCTACCGCAAACGGTAACGCCTAAGTCTCCAAGGGTCGAGCTGCGTACGCCAAACTGCTGGAACTGTTTGTTAACCCTACTCGATAAAAAACAGATGAATCTGAATTCCCGTAATCCGTATTATCCCGAACTACGTAAGCTCTGATCTCTCATACCTGTAGAGAGTACGTAGGCACAATACTGACGTATTGGCGAGCCACCTTCCCCGTAACCCGTAGTCAGCCGAACTACGTTGACTCTGATTTCTCATTCTCTGATGAGAATACGTAGGCATAAAGTGCGACGCTGTGCCGAGTCATTTTCTTTTCTTTTCAGACCAGCCTTGATAGGTAGGTAGATAAAACCAACCCGTAGACAAACCAGCAAGCATGGATCCCATCGAGTACGATGGACGTGAGGGGTGCTAATACCTTCCCCTTGCGTAACCGACTCCCGAACCCAGACAATGGTTGCGATGACCTTGTCTTATACCTTTTCGTCAGGTTTTTCCGATCATTTCCTTTCCCGTTATGAGGGATAAATAACGAAAGGTGGCGACTCTTCTGTTTTGCCGGCACCTTATTTTCGCGGAAGCGACGCCTTTATCCAAAATTCCTTAGGATTCATAAGCCGAGTTTCCCTTCATGCACTTTGTAAAATAATGTACTTTTCTCTGTAAGATATTGTAAACCTTTAAATTCAATAAGGAATTTCCATCATTGTATGATATCTGCAAGATAATTGTTAAAAGTCATTTTGAAAAAGAAAGGAGCATTTGCATTTTCTTTGCACATCATGAATCATTCTAGCATTTCACACACTCTTCATAAAAAAACTTACACTTTCATCACACTTTAGAGAGTCAAATTGTCTCATTCATACAATACTTAGGCTAACTGTCAGAAGAAAATGGACGATATTGAGGAAGATAATAGAGAGTTGAGAGAGGAGGTCACTATTCTAAAATAGGGTATAGAAAGACCCAATGGCATGATTGAATCAATGGCAGTGGCTCAGGATCAACTAGCTCAAAGGACTATAATCTTAGAAGACATGTTTGCACCAATATTTGAGGTACCCGTCAACCTTCCTCAGTACAACATGCCTAAAGATTTTCCATGGGGCATGCCTTTCAATTTTGTTCCTGAAGGATATATGCCTCCGGTCACTGAAAGCCCAGAAGATACAACTAGAATCTCCATACCTGAAGGTTACAAAGTTCATGAAAATGAAGATACAAGAGCTACGGCGGAGATTCCCATACCTAAAGGTTACAAACTTCAGATCACATAAGCGCCAAGATCCGTGCCAATAACGACTATGACATAGCCTGTGGTGCATACCATTCCAGAAGAGCTTATCTTTCACGCTACTCCAAGAAAGGATGTGGAGATATATGAAAAAATGAACGAATTCTAGGAACAGTTCTTGGAAATGCATAAAGAACTCCATGTCATTCGCGGACAAGGCTTGTTTGAAAAAGATGTTGTTGATCTCTTCTTAGTCCCAAATGTCAAAATACTGCAGGTGTACGACTTTGAAAACTACAAAGGCAACTCTTTCCCTCAAAGTCACTTTGTAATGTATGCTCGAAAAATGTCTACCCAAACAGAAAATCAACAGTTACTGATTCACTACTTTTAATACAGTTTAACGGGTGCCGCACTCAAATGGTACATGGGGTTAAACCGTAAAAAGATCAATACCTTCAGAGATCTTAGAGCAACTTTTGTTCAGCAGTACAAATACAATTTGGAAATGGAACTTGACAGGGATCAACTCAGAGCTATGTCCCAAAAAGATAAAGAAACATTCAAGGAATACGCTCAGAGATGGCGTGAAATTGCTGCCCATATCTTTCCTCCTCTCGAGGAAAAGAAAATGACGGAAATTTTCTTGAAAACTGAGTTCATTCTATTATGACCGGATGGTCTCCAGTGCGCCTATTGACTTCACCGAGATGGTAAGCATGGGAGTAGGCCTTGAGGAGGCAGTCCGAGAAGGTCGATTGGTCAAAGATCTAGAACCAACCAATATTAACAAGAGATACAGAAGCACTTTCCAAAAGAAGAAAGATCAAGAAATCAACACTATTTCAAAGGGTAAACAAATACGAAGATACCAACCTCGGCAGGTAGCAACGGTATCTCCTATTATCAATCCAACGGCAGCTCTGGCATATCAACCACATATTCCTCAGAATAAAAATCAACAACAGTATCAGCAAAGGCAACAACAACCTCTTCAGCAGGTTCGCCTGTAATACAACAACAATCGTATCACAAGTTCACCAGGTTTCGATCCTATCCCGATGCCATATGCGGAGCTATTCCATGTGTTTCTAGCAAAAGGACACATTCAAACTAGGACTCCTCCTGACATTCTTGAAAATCTCCCTTAATTGTTCAAGGTTGACCAATTATGTGTTTATCATCAAGGAGCATCGGGGCATAACATTGAGAATTGTTTTAGTTTCAAATCCGATGTACAAAAACTCGTTAAAATCGGGTTTTATCTTTCAAAGATACAAATCCGAATGTCCAAACGAATTCATTTCGACAACATGGAAAAGCTTCAGTAAACTTGGTAGATAAAGGACCTGGCAAGAGTTACCAAATTCATAATATGCGCTTACTAGGAACAAATATGGTTAAGATGCATTACAGGAAAAATGGATACATCCACGTACTACCTCACAACTATCATCAATGCGACATTTGTTCCAAGAATAATCAAGGGTGCATCGTTGTCAAACAAATCTTCAAGAGTAGATGGATCTAGGCTAGATCCAAGATCACAGGATTCGTGGAATAAATATGGTCTATGAACATCCAGGAATTGTTCAAAATCATGACATCCGTGCAATAAATGTCAATCTAGTGGAAATGCACTCAAGACAAAGTCAGCATGCTGGAAACAGATTTGGTAAAGATGCATTGCATACAAAGTGGATACGGCCGCGTGCCACGTCACAATTATGAATGTTGTGGAATATTTTCAAAAAATAGCCAAGGATGCTACATTGTGAGAGCAACTCTCCAGAATCAAATGGACCAAGGAAAAACCCAATTGCACCTAAATTCTCAGTCAATCAATATGGTGCAAGGTTGCCCAGGGCAGTATGCAGTTTATGACATTAAAAACATTGAAACATCATTGGTCAAATTTCACAAACGCTTGTGCATACTTAACTACTTTGGTCTAAACCACCATGATCACTCAACTTGCAGAAAATGATGCAGAAGCTCATCTGGTTTCCTGCGTATTCGAAATGAGATTCAAGAACTGTTGGATAAAAGAACCATCACAATTTTCAATACAAGAAAGCCTGTTAATTACGAAGTTAACGAGAATGTTTTCACCATAACTCCTTTACTCAATGAACCAAAATGCTTGGAGATCCCTTTCGACAGTGGAAAAACTTTCAACATCCCCAAGTTAGAACCAATAGAGATTGTCTACGACAGCCAAAAAAATTCACATAACCCCTTTGGTCATCTACTTGCCAGGACCAGTGTCATACGAATTAGAGAAAGTTATTCCATACAAGTACGATGTGACCATAATAGAAGATGGAAAGGAAGTTCCACTGCCATCCATTATCAACATTGCTGATATTAGTCGGGTCACTTGAAGTGGTCGAATCTTCAACATAGGAGTTGGAGAGCCTGGAAAAGAAAAGGAACCTTACACTGAAGTTCCTAACCAATAAGTTGGTCAATCAACTGGCATAGAGCTTGTGAAAAATAACGATGAAATTTTAAAACTCATCTAGAGAAGTGAATACAACATTGTGGATCAACTATTACGAACTCCTTCTCGAATATCCATGTTATCTCTCCTGCTCAGTTTAGAAGCTCACAGAGAAGCTCTAAATAAAGTCCTAGAACAATCCTTTGTAGAACAAGATGTAACAGTGGATCAGTTTGATAACATTATTTCCAATATCACCTCCTGCAACAATTTGGGTTTCAGTGATGAAGAACTTCCAGATGAAGGCAAGAATCATAACATGGCGCTTAATATCACAGTCAATTGCCAGGATGATGCTTTAGCCAACATGCCCATAGACACAGGTTCATCCTTGAATGTCATACCCAGGTAAACCCTAGTACGATTATCTTTTCAATGCACCCTCATGAGAGGCAGTGAGATCATAGTCAAAGCTTTTGACAGATCCAGAAAGGCACTTATCGGTGAAGTTGACATTCCCAAAACCATTGGTCCTCACACATTCTAAGTCACTTTTCAAGTAATGGATATCCGAGCAACATACATTTGTTTATTGGGACAAAATTAGATCCATGAAGCAGGAGCAGTCACTTCAACACTTCACCAAAAGCTGAAGTTTGTGAAAAATAACAAAATGGTCACAATATATGGAGAGAGAGCTTTAATAGTAAGCAATCTATTGTCATTCTCATACTTAGAGCCAGAAGAAATCATTGGAACTCAATTTCAAGCATTCTCTGTGAGCAATGAGAATAATCAAGAGAAAGGAACGTCGATTTCCTCATACAAAGACGCTCTCCAAGCAGTGGGAGGCGGTGACATAAAAGGATGGGGACAAGTTGTGGTTCCTATTGAGAACAAGACAAGAAAAGGTCTCAGTTTTTCTCCAGCATTTACCAAGACTACAAAGAAGGATGAAGGTATCCGTCCTATTCAAGATCTCTTCCACAATGGAGTCTTCCTCAACCTAATTCCTCAAGAAGTCCATACCATCGAGGAGAATGATTCTTCCGATACAAATGAAGAATGGAAATCATATCTCAAAAATGAAGGATATATATCTCAGGAAGAAACATACATGCCATTTTTCTCTCCGAAGCAAAGTCCCAGATATATACCAAGATCAGATGTCAAAATGATCTACAAAGATTGTGATCTTGAAGGATGTCGTGCCCCTCCCAACTCATTAGAAGAAGATACTTTGATGAAAGACAACTTCGATTATAACACATATGATCCCATGGATGATTTACCCATTTGGGAGCCTTACATGGAAGATTTAGGGTATAAGAGTCAACCAAAGAATGCATATCTGCTGAATGACATGAGAAAAATCCACCTGTTCTCCTAGGGTCATGGAAACCTTACCAGGAAAATTCTGAAGATGTCAAACATCATGTTGATGAAGTTGCAAGAATTGTTGGATAAGAATTTATCAACTTTGCATTTCCTGAAATCAATGTCATTGAAGAAGATGATTCATATGTCCCCTCAGAAACTTGGGATACTTTGGGATAACCAAGCGACAAATATGACTTTCTAGTGAAATACATTGCTCCTGAAAGCTCTCGTATCAGATATGAAGACATCTAACCAACTGGATAGGGATATTCTCCTAAGAATGAAGATACTAATGAAAATACAACAGAAAAGACCTCTTATGGTTACACTGCACGGGAAGAGGACTCCGTTGACCAAACTCCTCTAGAAATTAGTATTATTCTTGAAGACAATCCTAGAAGGAAAGTGCTAGACTTTGTGATTCACAGAGGAGTTCATCATAACTGGACCACTGTTGATATCTCAGATATTGTCCATATTTCAAAGTAATTGCCTCTTCTTTATTTTTACTTTTCACTTTTCCCGGGTGAAAAGGATGTTTTATAGGGTTTGCTTTTCTGTAAATGTCCCTCTTCGCTTTGCCCAAAGCGAAAGAGTTATGTTTTATAGTGTTTGTGTTTCAAGAATCGACAAATCATAAATAAGAATGTCATTCTAAACTCCTGCAATTATTGCTATTTGTTTTTTTCTTTTCAGAAAATGGTAATCCTAAAAAATAACCCAAAATAACAAACGTTTTTCAAAATACATTGCACACACTTTTTCATTTTCCTCATCTTTTCTAAAAAGAATCATGATATTATACAGATTAATTGTTTTAAACCCCATTGAAACATATGATCCAATGCCTTCTTCCAACTTTGAGTTCCCGGTATTCGAAGCTGAAAAATAAGAAGACGATGAAATTCCAGATGAGATCTCTCAACTACTCATACATGAGGAAAAGTCCATTCAACCTTACAAAGAACCATTAGAAACAGTAAATTTGGGTTCATAAATCGAGAGAAAAGAAGTTAAAATTGGAGCACAACTTAGTCCAACCGTCAGAGAAGTCCTGATAGAATTGCTCAAATAATTTCCAGATGTTTTTGCTTGGTCCTACCAAGACATGCCATGGTTGGATACCGACATCGTGGAATATCACTTGCCACTGAAGCCAGAATGTCCTCCGATCAAACAAAAATTGAGAAGGACTCACCCAGATATGGCCATCAAAATTAAAGAATAAGTACAGAAGCAGATTGATGCAAGTTTCCTTGTCACCTTAGAATATCCTTAATGGTTGGCGAACATAGTGCCAGTTCCAAAGAAAGATGGAAAAGTTAGAATGTGTGTAGACTACAGGGATTTAAACAAAGCAAACTCGAAGGATGACTTCCATTTACACCACATTGACATGCTAGTTGATAGCACAACAAAATTCAAAGTCTTCTCCTTCGTGGATGGATTATCGAGATATAATCAAATGAAAATGGCACAAGAGGATATGGAGAAAACTTCATTCATCACCCCATGGGGAACTTTTTGCTACAAAGTAATGCCATTCTGACTAAAAAATGCAAAGGCAACTTATTAAAGGGCAATGGCAACTCTATTTCACGACATGATGCACAAAGAAATTGAAATATGCGTCGATGACATGATTGCCAAATCTAAAACAGAAGAAGAACACGTGGAACACCTATCGAAGTTATTCCAGCATCTGAGAAAATACAAACTCCACTTGAATCCCATCAAACGTACATTTGGTGTTCGCTCAAGAAAGCTTTTGGGATTCATTGTCATCCAGAAAGGAATTGAGGTCGATCTCGACAAAGTTAATGCCATTCAAGAAATTCCTTTCCCAAAGACTGAAAAAAAAGTAAGAAGATTTCTAGGACGTTTGAATTACCTCTCAAGATTAATATTTCTCATGACCGCGACATGCGTGCCAATCTTCAACTACTCAGAAAGGACCAAAGCTATATATGAACAGAGGATTGCCAAAAAGCTTTTGACAACATCAAAGAATATTTGCTAAAACCACCTGTCATGCCCCCTCCAGTGGAAGGAAGACAACTGATCATCTACTTAACAGTCTTGGAAGACTCCATGGACTGTGTCCTTGGCCAACAAGATGAAACAAAAATAAAATACTCCACCATTTATTACTTAAGCATGAAATTCAAGACATTTGAAACTCGATACACTATGCTTTAGAAAACTTGTTGCGCTCTAGCTTGGGCAGCTAAACGTCTTCGCCAGTACATGATTTGTCACACTACTTTTTTAATCTCTAAAATGGATCTGATCAAGTCCGTCTTTGAAAAAATTTCTTTAACATGAAGGATAGCCAGTTGGTAGATGTTGTTATCAAAATACGACATTGAGTACCATGCTTAGAAAGTCATAAAAGAAAGTATTATGGGCGATCATTTGGCTCACAACCGATTGACAATCAGGAATTAATCAAATTTGACTTCCCAGACGAGGATGTAATGTACCTAAAAGGGAAATATTGCGATGAACCGCTACCGAAGGAAGGGCCAGAGCCAGGATTCCAATGGGGATTAATATTTGATGGAGCAGTCAGCACTTATGGAAATGGAATTGGGACAATTGTTGTCACTCCTCACGGAACCCATATTCCTTTCACTGCCAGATTGACATTCAAATGTACAAATAATAAGGCCGAATACGAATCTTGTATCATGGGTCTCGAAGAAGCCATTGACTTAAGGATCAAGAATCTGAATGTATACGGAGACTCAGTCTTGGTTATAAACTAGATCAAAGGAGAATGGGACACACTCCAGATTGTATTAATTCATTAAAAATATTACGAAAGAAGGTTGTTACCATTCTTAAACAAAATTGATTTTCATCACATTCCTCGTGAAGAAAACAGTATGGTCGATGCACTTATTACCTTATCCTCCATGATTATTGTAAATCAATGGAACAATGTACCCAAGATTGACATAATACACCTTGACAAACCAGCTTATATATTTGCAATAGAGGAAGTCATCGATAACAAACCTTGGTATCGCGAAATCAACCTTTTCCTTCAAAGACAAGAATACCCGTTTGAGGCATCAAGAAAAGATAGGAAAACTCTTAGAAAACTAGCTGGAAACTTCTTCCTTAACAATGATTTACTCTACAAAAGAAACTTTGACATGATTTTACTCAGATGCATGGATAAACGCGAAGTAGACATGCTAATGAAAGAGATACATGAAGGATCCTTCGCCACTCTTGCCAATGGACATACAATGTCAAAGAAAATTCTAAGAGCAGGATATTATTGGCTGACAATGGAATCCTATTACTACAAGTACATGAGGAAGTTTCATAAGTTTCAGATATACGCTGACAAAATTCATGTATCGCCGACACATCTCAAAGTTCTCTCTTCTCCATGGCCTTTTTCTATATGGGGAATCGACATGATTGACATGATTGAACCCAAAGCTTCAAACGGACATCGGTTCATCCTAGTAGCCATCGATTACTTCAACAAATGGGTCGAAGAAACATCATACGTCAATGTGACCAGATAAGTGATGGTCCGATATATCAAAAATAATATCATCTGCGGTATGGTATTCCAATCTAAATCATTACTGATAATGGATTAAACCTGAACAACAAGATGATGAAGTAATTATGTACTGGATTCAAAATTGAACACCATAACGCATCTATTTGTCGACCAAAGATAAATGGAGGAGTCGAAGAAGCTAAAAAGAATATCAAGAAAAGCATTTATAAGATGGTTGTGACCTACAAGGACTGGCACAAGATGCTCCCTTTTGTCGTTCTTAGTTTTCGCACCTCCATTCGCACTTCAACAGGAGCGACCCATTTCTCCCTAGTGTATGGCATGGAAGCAGTGCTCCCCATAGAGGTTAAGATCCCGTCAATATGAGTATTGAAGGAAGCCAAGCTAACAGAAACTAAATGGTGTCAAAACACATACGATGAACTGAATCTGATTGAAGAAAAATGGATGACGATTTTATCCCATGTCAGTTATATTAGCAAAGAATGAAGAAAGCATTCGACAAAAAGGTCTGATATCGTGTCTTCAGAGAGGGAAACCTCGTACTCAATAAGATCCAATCATTTCTCACTGATTCTAGGTGCAAACGGACTCCAAATTATGATGTCCCCTATATTGTTAAGAAAGCTTTCTCAGGCGGTGCCTTGATACTCACAACCATGGATGGAGAAGAGTTTAATTATCCCACAAATGTTGATGTAGTCAAGAAATACTTTGGCTAAAAACAAAAAGCAAAACAACAACTCGCTAAATTGAAAACCCGAAAGGGAGATTTAGGAATAAAGGAGCGTCTCGGTGGACTGAAAACCCGAAAGGGCGGTCCAGGAAAAAATTAGAGACATAAAATACAAAAAGTCATCCCGGTAGATTGGAAAAAAAAATCTGGGCAAAAGATTGGGATTTATGGGAAGTAACTGCATCCAACAAGATTAGATCCTCATAAGCAACATCGTCTATCAAAGAATCATCGATCAAAGTCACTATCAACAGGAGCCCAAGAATACTCAGAATTAAAAGTTGGTAGAAGGATAATGGTCATTATGTTTTGAAGTAACCCTTTCCCTTTTTATGACCATTTTCTAACATTGTAATGTTCTATGGAATCAAGCATTTGGTTGATTATCATTCTATCAATGAAGTTTGAGCCTTCACTTATTTGTTTGCAATTCTCATTTTTTTCTCTCTACCTTACAAAATGACATTTTTTATTTTTGATATTCAGTTTTGAAACAAAAAAAAAAGAATTTACTTTTGCCTTAAAAATAAAGAGGAAAATTTCCTTCAAATTACAAACATAAAAGGAAATATCGACAGTTTCTCCAATAGCGATCAAACTATGAAGAAACAACTATCAGGTGTTTCCAAATGACGAATCTTTATGGACATCTCATCCATCGTCCCCCAGAAAAGTTTGAAGTTCATAAACTCCTCTAGAAAAGGAGAAAATCAAGATCAGGTTTTATCCACAGTGGAGTTTCTACCTCCTAGAATTGAAATAAGAATAGGAATCCCTTTTCTCCAACAAAGTGTTGCCTTCAAAATATCCAGTGATACTTCCACTCCTAGATTGGCCAAGTATTCGATGTTGATCATTAGTTTGTGTGGCGTGTCTGTTTTGACAGCATAAGCATTCATCATGCATGATTAATATTCATATTTCACAACACATCTCATTCACTCCAGTTGTATTTATCCCTAAATGATAAATGTCGTCTCTCCAAAAATAATTGTCAAGCTTTAGGAAGAAAATATTTACTTTTTTCTAATTCCCCACCAAGTTTGCCTCGAGGAAAATTTTCCTTCAGTTCTTCGTTCCATCCTCAGAAAGGATAAACTCTCGGCTCGAACTCTTTCCTCATCAGGAAATGTCTTGTCCAAACAGTCCCTCTCCAGTTCATTCCTGAATCAAAGACGACCCTTAACCATTATGATAACTTGGACCTCTAAAAATAACGAAAAGACATCCATTGTGCACTTTTGGGACTTTGATCTTCCTCAACGAAGATCTGTATTGCTTTCTCGGATTAAAGAAAAAATCCTCGATGAAAGCCTCTCGGTAGGATCTTTTGATAAGGGCGCCGTATCCCATAAAATCCTAGTAGTTCGACAAATGGAAGTCTCTTTTCGAGAAATTTGCGTCCCTTACAAAGAAGTCATCAGCACCTCAAAATTAAATCACGTCACATAGCATCTCTCCTAAGTCTCGAAGGAAAGTATAATGAAGATTCTCCAGCAAATGGCATCTCAACAGAGAAGTTTGCAACCATCTGCATTTCAAAGAATGGTATTCCACAGCAAGTCTGACACCAGATTGTCATTCATCCCATGACATCTCTTCGAAGAAGTCTCTAAGAGAAGTATGATGAAGTTTATTTTCTCGTTAAATGGATATCTCCCTAGTAAATCTCGACGAGAAGTTTGGCAAAGACCATCATATAGATTATATCTCTTTATTTTAGAAATTTGTCCCGCAAGATAACTAGGCCGCATCTCCTTAAAGATTCCCAGTGAAGTTATTGATCCAGCAAGTGGTCACCTTTCACAGAGCTTGTCATCTCAAACTTTTCAAGATAAAGACTTGATACGAAGAAACGAAGACTAGTTCAATGGCTAAAAAACCAGAACCGACGGGAATTTTATTTCAAAAACGAAGACCAATTACATGGCTCATAACCAGAAACGCGAGGAAGTTTTACCCTTTCTAAGTAGGATTACTTAGTTAAAGAAGATGAGTAAGCATTGTCGCTACTCGAAAAAATGCATCGCGCAACGACGGGGAGGCGAAAAAGAAAGGACAGAAGAGTTGCCACCGAACTTTATTTATCCCATGAGGGGAAAGGAAAATATCGAGAAAACCTTAAGGAAGAAATGGATAAGATGGTCTCGCAACCAAGAACGGGTTCGGAAGCCGGTTATGCAAGGGGAAGGTATTAGCACCCCTCGCATCCATCGTACTCGATGGGAACCATTTGTTTGTTAATGTGTGAATTTATTCGCTTAAATATTATGCTATAAAAGAGTGTTCCAAAGGGGGAGAGAAAAGGGATTGAAACAGGAAAATGAAAGGTTAAGAGGAAAGAGAGAACAGGGAAGAAAAGAGAAAGAATAGACTCGATAGGACTTCGCAGTCCTAGGCCTACGTATTCTCAAAAAGAGGCATGAAAAAGTCAGAGTCGACGTAGTTCGGGGCTACAGATATAGGGGGAATGTGCTCGGCAAGGATTGTGGCCCTTGTGCATACGTATCTTTACTTAAAAGAAGTAAAGAATCAGAGCAGTCATAGTTCGGCCTACGGTTTGTTAATGTTCTTATGGATGATGTTATCGTGCGCATTCTAGCAGTTTAGGTGTGGTGATGCTCGCATGTGAGGAGACTTAAGCGTTACCTATTTGCGGTAGAACGGACGTAACATATCCTTTTTGAAATGATTAGATTTTTGCCATGCGAGGCAAGATGTCACATTTGATTGGTTGAATTGTTTTTAGAGGCGGGATAGGTCTTTGGATAGTAACCCCTTGCGGGTAGTACCCAATTCTTTATCTCAATGTTTTTGTTATGAAAATGGTGTGGCGAACGTAGCATCTTCGTATTGAAAGACGAGTATCAAGACCACACACACTACAATGAGTATCCTGACACTCGGAGAGAAAGAAGACTACATTTAATCCTCTCTCTTTAATTCAATGCAAAGAGAACTCCGTTCTCTTATTAAAGGTGTTTTTGGTTTTGAATGGTAAGTGCTTTGCGACAGAGAACCCTACAGTAAATGTCAGCACTTGGGATAGGAGAAGGCCTACGGCTAACCACTCCACAACCATTCAAGTTTTTTATTGTGAAAAGAATTTGAAAATGCACTCGGTACGAGACTGAGGTTTTAGGTGTGAAAGGTTGCGGAAGAAAGTTGTGAAAGTGAGAGATGGTGGATAGAGACGCATCTTCGTATTGAAAGACGAGTATAGGGACCATCCACACTACAGTGAATATCCGGATACTCGGAGAGGAAGAAGTCTACACTCAATCCTCTCTTTAGTTCAATACAAAGAGAAATCGATTCTTATATGAAAATGCTTTGGAAATGCACTCAGTACGGGACCGAGGTTTTTAGGAGGAAAAGGAAGCGTCTTTGTATTGAACGACGAGTATCGAGACCACCCACACGATAGTGAGCATCCCAACACTCGGAGAGGAAGAAGTCTACACTTAATCCTCTCTTTTTAATTCAATACAAAGATAAATGATTCCTTTATTAAATAGCTTTAAAACGGGCTAAAAAGCCCAATAGAAAAAGTGAAATAAAATGAGAAATAAAGAAGTAATGGAAAAATAAAAATGGCTCATGAAAATAAGAAAAGATTTGGTATTTTATGATTTTTTAAAGTTATCTTTTAAATAATATGAATAGAAAAAAAGAAAAGAACTAAAATAAAATAAATGAAAAAAACATGGTATTAAAAAGAAATAGGCTCTACCAAGGGTAGAACCCATGTCCTCATGACTCTTGAGTAAACATCTTACCATCTCAACCAAACGCGTGCATGTTATAAAAGTTGGAGAAAGAAAAAAAAATAAAACAAAGAAAATCATGAAAAATAATAAAAACGCCCACGCTAGGGGTCGAACTCAGGACAAAGGCATGGCAAGGCAAGTTACTAACCACTGGGGTGGCGATACATCCATTGTATAACGCCACCCCATTAATACATAAGCCAATACACGCATCTGGCTGGGCAAGGCAAATCAAGTGAAAATCCAAAATACGTTTTGATTGCAACCCATTCAAATCTTAATCAATTTTAAAGAAACAAAAGCCTAACTTGCTTGATTTTTCCTGAGGATTACAATGGTGTAAATCAAATTCTCAAAGGATGCCCACAAAATAAAATTCGATGGCTCACGCATAATGGAGCTTGAAATGCGTTTTGGACAATGATGACCAAAACTGATGAGTTTAAAAATAGGTGAGGGTCTGCACATGATTCAAGTACATCATAGATCCAATTTTAACCAACAAAGTAATCCAAATTGTTATTATAGCAGGATGGTCCTATGAGTTGCAACCATGAGTTTGGAGATGCACTTGAAGATCAAAGTTTTACAAACTGATGCAATTAGTGGTAGGAGGTGGTGTGAGCAAGTTCTAAATTTGATATGGAATGTGTCTCAATAGACAGTTTTGTTCAGAAAACAACAGAGCAAAAAAAATGGTATGGTGAGTTGCAAAGGGTGAAGTTTTCCAAACTAGTTTTTGTGCATACACAATGTTAAAGCAAATGTGCTATGACAGCAACTCAATTGTCAATCCAAACTGCAATAGGTTAAGAACTTCAAAACACATAAAAATGTAATGGCCTTAGGATGGAACTGGGAGGTATCAAAGCTTAACCAATTCAAAACAGAAACCAAGCAGCAGAATCTGATGCTGCAACACACAACAACCAACAACCATCCAAGGCTTGCCCTTGTGACAGCAACAAATGGATCAACTACCAAGTACTAACAACTAACCTCTCCTAGACTGTCTAAGGCTTGCCTCCAAAGATTATCCAGCACATAACAACCTTAAACCCTTATAGCAGTCCCAAAACCCTCTAAGCCTCTCAAACATGAAAGGACAGTTCAACACAAATTCCAATAGCAAGTCATACATGGTGTAGGTTTTACATATTTTTTACAACATACTTAACAACTTTAACATGATAATGTACAAACCAAACTCAACCACAAAACAAAATATGACAATGCATAGTAGTGAACTCAGTTTTTAGGCATCAGACAAAGACAACAACAACCTGACCTGAATATGCCAACAACCACACTCTTGCAAAAAGCAAACAAACACCTTTAACAAAATAGATCAAACAACCCTCTTTCCTTTTAAAACAGAAACAACATTTAAAACTTGGCATGATAATGTAAATGCTAATTCAAAACATTGCCTCAAGGACAATCAACATCTCAAGGTGAGTGGACACTACTTGAACAGCTTAAACTCAAAACAGTTTTAACAATGAGGCTACATCATGACAATATTCCATGCATTCATCAAAATGTTCTATATATACATGATAGGGCAGCTGCTATTTCACCAACAGGTTTTAGTATGAAAGACTATTTTATAACATTAATGAACCAATGAGTTGACAAACACAAAACATGGACATGCTCACAACAGGCCTTACACAAATTGTTCAAACCAAACACATCATGCCAAGGATAACAACATTCATGATGATTCACTTCCACATTGCCTTCACAAATGCAAAAACATACATTTTAATTCCAATTAAAATTCATGCATAGCATCTGAACAGAAGCAGCACAAATCTTTATCTATAATCATGTCAACAATCAAACAACCATCCCACCACATTGCCTTAAAATGACATTTGCTACCCAAACAAAAGAGACCTACCTACAACTGGTGGTAGGCAGAAACTGCTCAAGCTTAAACATTGGACATAACAAAAGTTCAAAACCAAACCAAACAGTCTAAGTCCTCTCATGCTAACAGATTAAAAAAACAGTTTTTGTGGTTCTCAACATAATAACATCAATAACAGGAGCTCAAAACAGGCCTAGCAACACTAACCGTGAGTTCTAATATTATTGTATTAGCATCTTTCAACAGTTAGTCCCACACTTCAATCACATAGAAACCTTAAAAACCAAGTGAGATCCTCTTAAGACAAAAAGTTAACAGACCTCAAAGGTCAAAACCAATAAGGCACATAAAAAGCAAACCATAATCAACAGATTTTAGCAAGGTGTAGTCATAAACTAATGGCAAGGTAAAGGGTATGGATGGAACAAACTTAAACCAGAAAAGTAACCAGCATGAGGGTACAAAATCACAAATCCAACCAGGAAGCTAAACTAGACCTGGACAACTCTACAAACTTGATGATGAAGGCAACACATAATACATGATACTTAAAACAGTTTGACAATTACATGATGGACATGTTCACAACTAAAGCATCTAGCAGCAGTTTTGATATAAAAAGAAATCCAATGACAGTCATTAATGCAAAACACAAATGCTAGACAGATACAAACATGAACAAAGTTAAATCTTACTAATGATAAATTTCAAACATAACAATGTTCAATATTGAAGCATCTAGCCTAGACCTCTCATGTTGACAGTTTCAAAACAGTTGGATATTAAATGGACACACCCTTGGCATAACAATGTCAATACATAAAATCCCATGTAATCAAACACATTACTTTTACAAAAGTAATCACAAGTATACCACTGATAACATTACAACCAAAATGCACATTTTTGACAGATACCGCCTCTAACTAGATTTGGACAGCATGAACACCATTTATCATAACAATGTTCAATCAATCTCACCAACCACAAGACATAACATATGATGCATAATGAAGAGGATTAGGGTTACATACCTCTTGTAGGCCTCCTTGAGCAAGCTAGCAGCAAAGAAAACCAGAGATCCTTCTTTTTAAACAAATTTGTGAAGCTTACTTCCTTTTGAAGAAATAAAGCAAATCTTGAGGACAGTTTGAGTAAATGCACTTCCAGCTGTGATTTGAGATTGTGGATAGCTAGAGTATCATGGATATGATGTGTTTTGAGTGTTAAAATGGTAGGAATGGATATAGGTAGTGATTTGGTATGAAAGGTGCACAAAAGTCAAACTATGGTGGTATGAAGTTTGACTTTTTGATCTATGGATTTTTTGGTGAATGTGATGATGGAAACAACTTCAGATGGTCATTTTAAGGGTGTTTGTATGGTTTTCATGGTGGTTTAGTGTTTGGAACAAGGACTGGTGTGAAAAGTGTAAAGTGGTGGATTTTGGTGTTTTTGTGAATTTCTTCACTTTCAAGCAAGGAGGGAAAGAAGAGAGCTATGAGTTTTTGATTCTCTTGGATAGCTATGGTGTCCTTTGAAGAGTGGGATGAGGTCTCTATTTAGGCCAAAAGGGGCATTGGGCAGATTTGGTTTTTTGCCTTGGAGGGAGATTTTTTAGTGAAAATCTCATGAGATTTGGTACAGCTGCATACATCAGCTCCTTGGCTCAATGCAGGGCAAAAACTCAAGTGAAATGAAAGACATGAGGTGATTGAATTGAGCATAGAGTGTAGGGAACTGCAGTTGCAAGACTTTTCTCATAAAGTTTCTCTTTCTTCTTGTTTTTCTTGAATATAATAATGTCCACTTGCTTGCCACCTTACCAAATCCATCAAATCCCTCAATTTTCTGCATATCAACTCATCATACTCTCTAATTATCAGATAGAAACATGATAAAATAGCTGAGAATAGCTCAAGTGGTTAAAGAGTGAGTTTGTGAAAAAATGGAAATGTTGAACTCAAGTGTTGAACTCCCAACTTGCTGAATTCATAACTCTCAACTCATAAGGGCTATGGAGGAGTTCTAGTACATTTTGGAAAGCCCTCATGAAGCTCTACAACTTTCATGTTTTCGTGATCTTCAGATTCCAAGTGGAACTAGGTCAAAAATCCACTCAAAGTTGCTAAAATACATGCCTAAAAAGGCCAATAACTTAGAATTTTTCTAAGTTATTTTTCCCTCTTGTAATGATTTTGGCCATAACTCCAAATCTATGCATTTTCTGCTCATGGACCAATGTGGGACTTTTGTAGGATTTGTCAAGAGCTTTCCAATGAGCTTTGAACCAACTCAATTGGATGTGTGGTTAGGGAGTTATGGTCTTGCCCCTTTCAAAACCCTAATTTCCCGATTTTTCGATTACTCTTCCATCCTTGATCCAATAGTCATGAAACTTCATGGATAGGTGTAATATGGCATTAGGAACATTTTTTCTTCATATTTTGAGGTCAAATTCCTTATGATTGAAGAGTTGACGTTTTGGTCAACCGAACGATCGATCGATGACTACCGAGTCGACTATTGATGTTCCGGGTCTTCTGATGCCTTGAAACTTCTTGAGTAGACTTCACTAAGCCATATGAACTTCATGGACCATGATCCCACCATTGGAGTACCACTTAAATCAAAAGTCAAACTACAGTTGACTTTTCCCCCAAATCTCCTGATTTTCAATTCACTGATCAATTGAAGCTCTTTTGATTAAAATTGATGGTCAATCTCCCATCCTCACACACCTTAGGACACATGGAAGGCCATGGAAACAAGTATTGGACTTAAAAACAAATTTATCCTGATTAAAACTGAAACCCTGATTTCAACCTTTTTGCTTGGGCATTTTGCAGATGAACTGGGTGATCATTCCAACTCCACCATGACCTCTGAGGTACCTAACAAGCTCCTACCTCATGCTCACACCAATGAAAAAAATCTCAAAATCTCTTGACAACCCTCTGATGGTTTGTACCAATGCCTTTGATTAACAAAAAAGTATGGGCAAATTTAGGGTATGACAAGCATGTTTCGACAGTAGGAACCTGTTGCCATTCAAATTATTAGAATCATAGGCGTGCCCTCCCGGAAAAATTAGTATCCCCCCAATCAGTAAAGACACTTCTTTGTTTCCCAACAGACTGCATCCTTCGTCTTAATTTTTTTCCCCCATTGCATTTAAACCTAAAAGTCAAGTTAATATCAATCTCTTGTGATGTCAACACCACAAGTCTCGTATCATGCATTCATTGTGGTATCTTAGGATCCAAAATTCTGGGTATTCTGATATTTAATCCTCTTCTACCTTGAATATATGAATGTCTTTGCCATTCATACCTTCAGGTCCAAGAAGATTAAATAGCGGCATCTATAATACCCTAATTTTTGACCCTAATATACCCACATCATTTTCATCTCATACATACTCTTTTATGCATCACTAATCCAATTTAGAAAGTCAAGACTATTGTTTGCTTCATTATGATCTCCAATGAGGATTTTTAGACCCTACAAAGGATTCAGGCGAAGGATCAATCAATAATTGGAATGATCTTCAACTTATCAAGTCCCTCAATCATCCATGGAGATAAACAGATCCCATTCACCAAGAATTAAGGACAAGATTACATTATTTCAAGTTGGTTAAGCCTCAAGATCATCTGTGTCACCAAATCACGGTTTTGACCTAATTCAATCCCTAAGATGACTTATGGAGCAAGGCATGAACCAAGACCTCAAGATTGTTTCAAGGACCTCAAATAAATAATATTAGTACATTCATATGATTGGATTGATCCAAAGACCTTTATTCATAAACAATGCAAGAATTCAAACCCATCTAAGCCACAAACTAGGGTTTTGATGAAAAAGTCAACCCTATCTTTGACTTTTGGCCAAGACATCATCTCCAAATTTGGGATATGATTCAAGACACTCAAATATACCCTTGAAGTCCACTCATAAGTTTAAAATCACCTTGAAGTACTCATATATCAAAAATCAGGAATTAGGGTTTCCCTGCACAAAATTCATCTAATACACCAAGTCAAAGTTTGACTTTTTGAGAAAAATTGTTCATCATAAGCCATTATACAATAAAATATGATCCATTGTTGAATTTGATCAATGATTAATAAAGAAATCAAGGTTACTTATAAAAGGGGCAAAGTTGAAGAAAGTGAAAATTTCACTATGTTATGAAAAAAAAATGCTTAAGTACCCAATTTTACAAGTCCTTAACGTGTGATCCAAGCAACCATTTTTTGCACTTCAAAGCTCAATTGATAAAGTTTCTCCTACAAAACAATATTGGTGGGCTGAACCGTGTCCAAAAACTTCATGGATTGGTCAAAATCAAGAAAAGGTTATGGAATTCCAACACTTTGTAGTTGAGCGATTTGGGGGAGCTATTTTACCTTCCATAAGAAGAAATGACACCAATCCAAAACCATTGAATGAGCTCTTATCCTTCATCCATTCATTATTCCTACAAAAAAACAAACTTGCTCACCTATAAATAGAGCTCACTTATGAGCATTCAAGACACACCAAAACAACTCCAATACTTGTTTTCTATAAATTCATATTTGTCTCAAATTTTAAAATACCAATAGAAGGAGAAATTGAATTTCTTAAACCAGAGCATTTCTGTCCAAACCAATTCTCCAAACACCCTCTATAAACATTATAGAAGTGATACAAATCATCTAATCTCATATGTAACTTTTAAATCATCATCTCGTAGATCACCTCATCAAGGTTGTAGTTAGATTCGAGCCAAGTGATCCAGGGAGTTTCAAAATAATTCAAGCAGTGCAAAACCATCCTTGAGGTCTAAGGAAGCTGTCCAGATTTGTACTTTGCATCTGTAATGTAGAAGCAAGCTTCAAGCTCATTAAAGTTTTGATGAAGGAAACATGAACAAGCTTTCTACACAACATATACATACGCAAAAAGCAAGAGATTCAAGTAAACATCAAGGATCAAGATAATGCTCTAGCATGTGACAAATGGATTTAAGCTTCTCATACAAGCTTCAAGTGTTGAAGATCAAGTTTTAAACATCAACTCAAAGGTATAACAAATATTACTTGAAATACCTATACAAGTGTTCAAAATTTCATATCTCACTACACATTTATCTTGTATCATGGATCTCGAAGAAGCCATTGACTTAAGGATCAAGAATCTGAATGTATACGGAGACACAGCCTTGGTTATAAACTAGATCAAAGGAGAATGGGACGCACTCCATATTGTATTAATTCCTTAAAAATATTACGCAAGAAGGTTGTTACCATTCTTTAACAAAATTAATTTTCATCACATTCCTCGTGAAGAAAACAGTATGGTTGATGCACTTGCTACCCTATCCTAAATGATTACTGTAAATCAATGGAACAACATACCAAAGATTGACATGATACACCTTGACAAACCAGCTTATATATTTGCAATAGAGGAAGTCATCATTAACAAACCATGGTATCATGAAATCATGCTTTTCCTTCAAAGACAAGAATTCCCGCCTGAGGCATCAAGAAAAGATAGGAAAACTCTTAGAAGACTAGTTGGTAACTTCTTCCTTAACAATGGTTTACTCTACAAAAGAAACTTTGACATGATTTTATTCAAATGCATGGATAAACGCGAAGTAAACATGCTAATGAAAGAGATTCATGAAGGATCCTTCACCACTCATGCCAATGGACATACAATGTCAAGGAAAATTCTAAGAGCAGGATATTATTGGCTGACATTGAAATCCGATTACTACAAGTACATGAGGAAGTGTCACAAGTTTCAGATATATGCTGACAAAATTCATGTATCCCCGACACATCTCAAAGTTCTCTCTTCTCCATGGCCTTTTTCTATATGGGGAGTCGACATGATTGACATGATTGAACCCAAAGCTTCAAACAGACATCGGTTCATCCTAGTAGCCATTAATTACTTCAACAAATGGATCGAAGAAACATCATATGCTAATGTGACCAGATAAGTGGTGGTCCAATTTATCAAAAATAATATCATCTGCCGTATGGTATTCCAAGCAAAATCATTACTGATAATGGACTAAACCTGAACAACAAGATGATGAAGTAATTAAGTACTGGATTCAAAATTGAACACCATAACTCATCTCTTTATCGACCAAAGATGAATGGAGGAGTTGAAGCAGTTAACAAGAATATCAAGAAAATCATTCAGAAGATGGTTATGACCTACAAGGATTGGCACAAGATGCTCCTTTTTGCCGTTCACGGTTACCGCACCTCCGTTCGCACTTCCACAGGAGCGACCCATTTCTCCATAGTGTATGGCATGGAAGCAGTGCTCTTCATAGAGGTTGAGATCCCTTCAATAAGAGTATTGATGGAAGCCAAGCTAACAGAAACTGAATGGTGTCAAAACACATACGATGAACTGAATCTGATTGAAGAAAAAAGGATGATGGCTTTATGCAATGACAGTTATATTAGCAAGGAATGAAGAAAGCATTCGAAAAAAAGGTCTGATATCGTGTCTTCAGAGAGGTAAACCTCGTACTCAATAAGATCCGATCATTTCTCACTGATTCTAAGTGCAAACGGACTCCAAATTTTGATGGCCCCTATATTATTAAGAAAGCTTTCTCAGGCGGTGCCTTGATACTCACAACTATGGACGGGGAAGAGTTTAATCATCCCACAAATGTTGATGTAGTAAAGAAATACTTCGCCTAAAAACAAAAAACAAAACAACGACTCGCTAAGTTGAAACCCCGAAAGGGCGACTTAGGAATAAAGGAGCGTCTCGGTGGACTGAAAACCCGAAAGGGCGGTCCAAGAAAAAATTACAGACATAAAAAACAAGAAATCATCCCGGTAGATTGAAAAAAATATAGGCAAGATATTGGGATTTATGGCAAGTAACTGCATCCAGCAAGATTAGATCCTCATAAGCAACGTCGCCTATCAAAGAATCATCGATCAAAGTCACTATCAACAGGAGCCCAAGAATACTCAGAATTCAAAGTTGGTAGAAGGATAATGACACCAACCCAAAAAGTGTTTTTCAGCTTGATTCATAAATAATGCAAGAATTCAATTTTACCAGGCCTTAACTTGTGATCCAAACAACCATTTTTTGCACTCGAAAGCTCAAAAGATAAATTTTCTCCTACACAACAAGATTGGTGGGCTGAACCGTCTCCAAAAGCTTCATGGATTTCAAGTTATGGATTGGTCAAAATCAAGAAAAGGTTATGGAATTCCAACACATAGAAAAATCTGCCAAAGTGTTTTTCAGCATGAAACATCAAAATGTAAGGGCATTTTTCACCATGATCTAAAAATATTCAAAACCAAATGTAAACATCAAAGTTGAATTATGTTATCCCAGATTTCCAATAAGTACAAGAACATCATCAAACTCCACTTGAGCAAAGAGTTATGGATGGATCAAAACACCTTGCTGCAACTGCTTTGCAAAACCAGTTTGGATCTTTTCTTGCATCACACGATTTTGGAGTCAAATGCAATGATCACTATGCTAAGCCAATTCAATGAGAATCTGATAAATCACCACAAACCTGCAAGATGAGGCATTGAGTCAAGGAAAATCACATTGTGGATTGATGGGTTTTGTCATATATGCCTTGAATTCAAAATGACATTTATTTGGAATAGTGCACATTCAACAAAGACACTTTCATTAGACAAGATGCTCACATAAACAACAATAAAAACGACCGAGGAATGTGGGATTGTTCAATTGGTAGATGAGCTATTTGGGGGAGCTATTTTACCTTGCATAAGAAGAAGTGAGACGAATTCAAAACCATTGAATCAACTCTTATCCTTCATCCATTCACTATTCCTCCAAAAACAAACTTGCTCACCTCTAAATAGAGCTCACTTTTGAGCATTCAAGACACACTAAAACAACTCCAATACTTGTTTTCTATAAATTCATATTTGTCTCAAATTTCAAAATACCAAGAGAAGGAGAAATTGAATTTCTTAAACCAGAGCATTTATGTCCAAACCAATTATCCAAACACCCTCCATAAATATTATAGAAGTGATCCAAATCATCTAATCTCATCTGTAACTTCCAAATCATCATCTTCGTTGATCACATCATCAAGGTTGTAGTTGGATTCGAGCCAAGTGATCCTGGGAGTTTCAAAACAATTCAAGCAGAGAAAAACCATCCTTGAGGTCCAAGGAAGCTGTCCAAATTTGTACTTTGCATCTGTAATGTAGAAGCAAGCTTCAAGCTCATTAAAGTTTTGATGAAGACAACAAGAACAAGCTTTCCACACAAAATATACATACGCAAAAAGCAAGAGATTCAAGTAAACGTCAAGGATCAAGATAGTGCTCTAGCATGTGACAAATGGATCTAAGCTTCTCATACAAGCCTCGAGTGTTGAAGATTGAGTTTTGAACATCAACTCAAAGGTATAACAAATATTACTTGAAATACCTATACAAGTGTTCAAAAATTCATATCTCACTACACATTTATCACAAGTGTTTTTTAAAACAGTTTTTGATTGTTCACTCATTCTAAAATTAATTCTGTTTTGAAAATCCTTTAGTGTTAACCGATTAACCCTTTTGGTTAACCGGTAACGGATCTCAAAATTAAGTTTCTGGTGAAATTTTTACAGTGGTAACCGATTAACATATATGGTTAACCGGTTAACATGTGTTAAATTTGAATATTTTTAAATGTTGAAGGGTGTTAACCGATTAACATATATGGTTAACCGATTAACACAGAAACAGTAAGCAAAAATGGCAGTTTTTCATGAAAATATGCATTGCTTTCTATTTGATTTATGACTGCTTTTGCTGCATAAAATCACACCCTTTTGAAAAGGTTTCTTGTCAGTATAAATTGGTTTCAAATTTTAAAATCCAATACACCTCCAAGAAACAAAATCAAAAAAGTTACTCATTCTCTTCATCTCTCAAATTTTCATAAAGTGTTCACAAACAGTTTTTGAAAAGAAGCTTTTTGAATAAATTTTCACATTATCACAGCTTCATTTCATTTCCTTTTAAAATAACACTTGTATATTTCTTTGAGTAATATTTGTTTCAAGGAGAAGATCGATCGTGAAGACTGATAGCATCATACTCTCAAAGACATCAAACTTATTTCAAGATTATTTTTTGTATTACCTTGTTGTCCAGGATTATTGGAAACAAGTGAGTGTTTGAAGAGGATTGTTCTTCCTACACATGGATTACCTATATATTAGATACTAGGCTTCACCGTTGGTGTGATTAGGTTGTGCAATCATTCTAAACTATAGTGAAATCTCTTTCGAGTGGAAAGGGGAGTGGAGTACTCTCGGAGTGTGAGGGGAACCACTATAAATTTCTTGTGTCTCTTTTCCTTTTCCACACTTTATTTTCAAGTCCTAACATCATAACTGAAAAAGAACCAAGAACCGCAAAAGATTGCAAAACGTTTTGAGAACCTAATTCACCCCCCCCCCCTCTTAGGCGCATTTACAAGTTACAATTGGTATTAGAGCAGGTGATAGGTAACCTGTTCCTATTCGATCCAGATGGCTTTCGCAAATAACAATCTTATATTCAAAGACGGTGGCAGTAGCAACAAGCCTCCTTTGTTTTATGGCGAATATTTCGACTTCTGGAATATCCGCATGAAGGCACATCTAGAAGCACAAGGAAGTGAAATATGGGAGGCTGTTCAAAATGGTCCTTTTGTTCCTACAACGGTGGTCAACAGAGTTGGTTCATCAAAACCGCAAGGATCATGGGATGATGATGATAAGAAGAAGGTTCTTTATGACAAAAAGGCGATAAATATCTTACAAAGTGCACTTGGAATGGATGAATTCTTCCGTATCTCAACGTGTTCAACGACCAAGCAAATTTGGGACACTCTTGTTGAAACTCACGAAGGAATCACCGAAGTCAAACGATCCATATTTAATACATTAAGTCAAGAGTACGAACTATTCAGAATGCAACCAGGAGAATCTATCCTAGACTTGCAGAAAAGATTCGTGCATTTGACATATCACTTGAATACACTTTGTAAGACACTAAAAAAATGCTGAACTTAATCTTAAAGTGCTTAGGTCTTTATCAAGAGAATGGCAACCTAAAGTGACGGTGATTTCCGAAAAGAAAAGTCTATCAACAATGACATCCGCTACATTATTCAGAAAACTCCAAGAATATGAAACGGAACTTGGGCGATTGGAGAAACATGAAATTCAAGAGAAGAAATCCAAGAGCATTTCCTTAAAAGTAAAATCCAAAGAAGTGGAGAAAGAAGACAATCCCGAAGAGGACGAAAATTTTACGCTTTTTGTAAAAAGACTAGGAAAATATTTTGGTGCAAAAAATAATATTAGAAACTCTAGTTATACAAGAAGAAAGAAGTTCTCAAAGAATAAAGAAAAAGAAACATCAACATCCAATGGAGACATTACATGCTATGAATGTGGAAAACAAGGCCACATCAAACCGGAATGTCCTAAACTCACAAAGAATCGTGACTACAAAGGAAATAAGGATTTCAAAAAGAAGGCCTAAATTTCTTGGGATGGCAACAAAATAAGTTTTTCATCGGACTCCGATAGTGATCAAAGCGCAAATCTAGCATTGATGGAATCACATCATTCGGACGATGAAGACAATAAGGTTAGTAGTGATTTCTCTATTTTTGATAATGATGCTCAAGGAGCAATTGATGAACTTTTAAGTGAGTGCAAAATTCTATATAAAAATATTTAATCTCAAAAGAAACAAATATCAAATTTAGAAGAAAATATTGAGAAAATGGAAAATAATTTTAAAGATGAAAAAGAAAAATTAATTAAGAATTTTGCATGCACTAAATGTGAGTCACTCTCTTTTCAAATAGTCCAATTAAAAAGGGTCCTAGAAAGATATGAAAAAGGACAAATTGGATTGGAATGTGTTCTTAGTAATCAAAGATACTCAAATGATAAAAGTGGTCTTGGTTACTCAAAATGTTCTAAACAAACTTCTAACAAGACCATCTTTGTCAAAGCTAAAGAACAAATTCCTATGGAAAAAGGTGACAATCATAAAAAGGTTCATCAATATGTCAAGAAGAAAAGAAACAATAAGAAGAAATCTTATCCCCCTATATATAAAAGCAATTTTGAGCCTACATGTTTCTATTGTGGTATAAAAGGTCATACTTCAAAAGTGTGTTATGTTAGAAATTTTAGTGTTGCTCAAGGCCATTATGTATGGGTAAAGAAAGGAACTAACATTGAAGGACCCAAGGCAATTTGGGTACCTAATAAAACTTAACTCTTTTTTATAGGTATGATTGAAGACCTCTTCAAATGAATGGTATCTTGATAGTGGTTGTTTGAGGCACATGACAGGTGATATAAGAAAATTTTAATATCTAATGCTTGAGGCCAAAGGATTTGTTACTTATGGAGACAACAAAAAAGGAAGAATCCTTGGCGTAGGCATCATTGGTTCACCGCCCTCAACAACTATAAAATATGTCCTATATGTGGAAGGTCTAAAGCATAGTCTCCTTACCATTAGCCAATTGTGTGACCGAGGTTTCAAAATCAACTTCACTAAAAATGAATGCTTGATTGAAAACGAAGTTACTCATGAAGTTATGCTAAAAGGTAAAAGAGTTAATAACGTTTTCTTAATTTCCTTAGATAACTTGTCTTTGAATGTTAAGTGTCTCTTGGCAAGCAACAATGAATCATGGTTATGGCATAAGAGGTTTCCTCACATTCATATGGAGCACTTGAATAAATTGATCAAACATGACTTGGTTATTGGATTGCCGAAGATCAAATTCGTCAAAGATAGGTTATGTGACGGTTATCAAAAAGAAAAACAAACTAAATCAACTTTCACATCCAAGAATGTGGTGTCCAAAACTAGGTCACTACAATTTTTTCACATGGATCTCTTTGGTCCATCAAAAACAAAAAGCTTCGGAGGTAATGTTTATGCATTGGTAATTGTAGATGATTTTTCTAGATACACTTGGACTTTCTTCTTAATGCCGAAAAGTGAAGCATTCAAAACATTCAAGAAGTACGCAAAACAAATACAAAATGAAAAAACTCTTACAATTTCCTCCATTAGAAGTGATCATGGTGGAGAATTACAAAATGCCTCATTTGAAGAATTTTGTGAAGAACATGGAATTTCACATAACTTCTCTGTACTAAGAACTCCACAACAAAATTGTGTTGTAGAAAGAAAGAATAGATCATTGGTGGAACTTGCAAGGACTATGCTGAGCGACTCGAGTCTTCCAAAATACTTTTGGGCAGATGCGGTGAGCACGACATGCTTTGCAAGTAATCGTGTTAATATAAGACATATTCTTAAGAAAACTCCCTATGAACTCTTCAAAGGGAGAAAGCCAAACATTTCTTATTTTCACATCTTTGGATGTAAGTGCCCTGTCTTGAATAATGACAAGGACAATCATGGTAAGTTTGACGAGAAATCTGACAAAGGCATATTTCTCGGTTACTCTCTCTCTAGTAAGGCTTTTAGAATTTATAATAAAAGAACTTTAACTATTGAAGAATATATGCATATCAAATTTGATGAATCTAACCTCTCCAAGGAGGATATTGTGATTTGTGATGATGATGATGAGTTTGTAGAAATTCCCGAAGAAGATACTTCTGAAGATATTATTAAAGAACAAGATATACCGATTCAACAAGATTCTAATATCAACGATCTACCAAAAGAATGGAGGATTCATAGAGATCATCCTATCGACAAAGTGATCGGAGACATAAGTCAAGGTGTTGCTACAAGATTAAATCTCAAAGATGCATGCTTGAACATGGCGTTCGTATCTCAAATAGATACTTCCAAAGTTGATGAATCTCTTGAAGATGATCAATGGATTATTGCTATGCAAGAAGAATTAAACCAATTCGAAAGAAATTAAGTTTGGGAACTTGTTTCTAGACCAAAAGATAAACATATCATCGGAACAAGATGGGTGTTTAAGAACAAACTTGATGAGAATGGAATAATTGTTCGAAACAAAGCAAGATTAGTGGCTCAAGGGTACAATCAAGAGGAAGGAATTGACTTTGAAGAAAAATTCGCCCCGGTTGCAAGGTTAGAAGCTATTCGTTTATTACTTACTTATGCCTGTTCAATGAACTTTCAGCTTTTTCAAATGGACGTCAAAAGCGCCTTCTTGAACGGATACATCAACGGAGAAGTCTATGTCAAACAACCCCTGGGTTTTGAAGACTTCAAGCATCCTTCACATGTATACAAATTGAAGAAAGCTCTCTATGGACTAAAACAAGCACCAAGGGAATGGTATGATCGTCTAAGTAATTGCTTATGTGAAAAAGGATTTGAAAAAGGCAAGGTAGACAAGACTTTATTCATTAAAAAGATAAAGGATAATACCTTACTTGTTCAATTCTATAAGGACGACATCATCTTCGGTTCAATAAACAAGGAACTATGTGAAGAATTTGCGTCGATGATGCAAGGCGAGTTTGAAATGTCTATGATGGGAAAGATGAATTACTTCCTTGGATTGCAAATCAAGCAACTAAAAGACGGAATTCTTATCAACCAATCAAAGTATTGCAAAGATTTGTTAAATATATTTGATATGGATGAGTGTAAAGCTATGTCAACACCAATGGGGTCCAGAACCTACGTCGATCAAGACGAATCGGGAACATCGGTTGATATTACAAAATATCGAGGTATGATTGGTTCTTTATTATATTTGACGGCAAGCTGTCCTGACATAATGTTTAATGTATGCTTATGTGCTCGCTTTCAAGCAAATCTAAAGGAGTCACGTATCACGGCAGTCAAAAGAATCATGAAGTATCTCAAGGGAACGACGAACGTTGGCTTATGGTATCCTAAAGGTAGTGTTTATACTTTAATCGGTTATTCTGATGTGGATTATGCAGGTTGTAAAACAGATAGAAAAAGCACGAGTGGAACATGTCACATCCTTAGAAATGCATTAGTTTTGTTGTCATGTAAGAAATAAGCATGTGTTGCTCTTAGTACGGCTGATGCAGAATACATAGTGGTCGGAAGCTGTTGTGCACAAAATCTTTGGCTAAAGTAACAATTAAGCGACTACGGAATTGATCTTGGATGCATTCCTCTCCGATGTGACAACACAAGTGCAATCAACATTACAAAAAATTTGGTCATGCACTCAAGAACTAAACACATCGACATTCGACATCATTTTCTCCGTGATCACGTGCTTAAAGGAGATGTTGAAGTCACATTTGTAGATACGCATAACCAACTTGCAGATATCTTCACGAAACCACTCGCGAAAGAACCATTTTTCAATATTCGACGAGAACTCGGAATTCTCGATGAAGGTGACATCTAATACTTTCAGTAGTTGATCTTTTTACCATTCATGAGTAGAAAGTTTTCTATTTACTCACTGTTTTGGCTTTTCCTGCATTTTCGAAGGCATTAACTGATTAACCCATATGGTTAACCGGTTAACACTGTTGGTTTTTGTTTTTCCAAATTAAATTTTAAATACGTTAATCGATTAACCCATATGGTTAACTGGTTAACGCTGTTCTTGAAATTATTTATAAAAAAAAGGAAATTTATTCAATTCTGTTTGTTGTGTTAGTATATGTGTTATGATTATTCTATGTGTGTATGAATGTTTACTTTCTTTCATTATCATATGCTCCTCTTCCTTTTTGCTAATGCCAAAGGGGGAGAAGGATTGGTCTCTATAAGGTTTCCTTGTGCAGAAAAGTTATACCCCTTGTATTAAGGGGGAGCCTTAACTTAGGGGGAGAAACAAGTGTAGAGAAACCAAGTATCAAAGCAAACTTTCAAAAGTCGGTAGTCATCATCAAAAAAAGGGAGATTGTAGAAGCAAGCTTCAAGCTCATTAAAGTTTTGATGAAGACAACAAGAACAAGCTTTCTACACAACATATACATATGCAAAAAGCAAGAGATTCAAGTAAACATCAAGGATCAAGATAGTGCTCTAGCATGTGACAAATGGATCTAAGCTTCTCATACAAGCTTCAACTGTTGAAGATTGAGTGTTGAACATTAACACAAAGGTATAACAAATATTACTTGAAATATCTATACAAGTGTTCTAAAATTCATATCTCACAACACATTTATCACAAGTGCTTTTTAAAACAGTTTTTGATTGCTGACTCATTCTAAAACTATTTTTTTTTTGAAAATCCTTCAGTGTTAACCGATTAACCCTTTTGGTTAACCGGTTAACAGATCTCAAAATTAAGTTTCTGGTGAAATTTTTACAGTGTTAACCGATAAACATATATGGTTAACCGGTTAACATGTGTTAAATTTGAATATTTTTAAACGTTGAAGGGTGTTAACCGATTAACCTATATGGTTAACCGATTAACACTGAAACAGTAAGCAAAAATGGCATCTTTTCATGAAAATATGCATTGCTTTCTATTTGATTTCTGACTGTTTTTGCTGCATAAAATCACACCCTTTTGAAAAGGTTTCTTGTCAGTATAAATTGGTATCAAATTTCAAATTCCAATACACCTCCAAGAAACAAAATCATAAAAATTACTCATTCTCTTCATCTCTCAAATTTTCATAAAGTGTTCACAAACAGTTTTTGAAAAGAAGCTTTTTGAATAAATTTTCACATTATCACAGCTTCATTTCATTTCCTTTTAAAATAACACTTGTATATTTCTTTGAGTAATATTTGTTTCAAGGAGAAGATCGATCGTGAAGATTGATAGCATCATACTCTCAAAGACATCAAACTTATTTCAAGATTATTTTTTGTATTACCTTGTTGTCTAGGATTGTTGGAAACAAGTGAATGTTTGAAGAGGATTGTTCTTCCTACACATGGATTGCCTATAGATTAGATACTAGGCTTCACCATTTGTGTGATTAGGTTGTGCAATCATTCTAAACTATAGTGAAAATCTTTCGAATCGAAAGGAGAGTGGAGTACTCTCAGAGTGTGAGGGGAACCACTATAAATTTCTTTTGTCTCTTTTTCTTTTCCACACTTTATTTTCAAGTACTAACATCATAACCGAAAAATAACCAAGAACCGCAAAAGATTGCAAAACTTTTTGAGAACTTAATTCACCCCCCCCCCCTCTTAGGCACATTTACAAGTTACATGTAACACCTCCAAGGCAGAGTTCCAGTTCTTCTTGCAAGGTAAGTTTTAAAAATATCAATTGTGTAATTCATGCATCATTTTTTATAATTCAAGTTATCAACATGTTTTTGCAAGTATATGGAGTGTTTTCCCTAAATTAATTGCCATTTATCATCCGTGTATAGGATTTCACATTGATTTTACAAAAAATTAGGGTTTATCTGTTCATACATGATAACTTGTTTTACACTTAAAATAAATGAAATTAAAAAGAACCCTTGAATTCCTTGTTAAAAAACGAGCAACTTTCGTGTTTACATTTTTCAAAATGGTTGATAAATGAAGGAGATAACATGCTTCTTGCAAATCAGAAGTTGGCTTGAGGAAGAAGATGGCCTTGGCGTGCCATTTTCAGGTTTTCAAAATCACACTTAGTATTTTTATTATTCTTTGTGTTATAATCAACGAATGTATCACCACCCCAATGGTTGCAACATGCATTTTCAAGCGTGTTTGTGTAAGAGGGCGTGGGTTCGACCCCTACCAATGCTGTTTTTTGAAACTTCTCTCATTTTTTCATATTTTCCACATATTCTTACATTTTTCTATATTATTTCCAAATAATTATTTTTTCACTCAAATTTAATAATTTTGAAATGATTTTTTACACACTTGTCATTCACACATTTTATTAATTTAATCCACACAAAATTTCAAAAAAAGATTTGATTTTAATCACTTTTTATTAAGTTGAAATTAATTGTTTTTTTTTAAATCGATTAAAAACCCTAAAAATTAGTTTTCTTCTTGATTATTTTTAAACCTATCACATTTTGATCTACATATGGATAAAACCTAATACTTAAAACTTTGTTTTAAGATCACAACATGTTTATTTTGAGTAATACACCAATTATGTCATGTTTAAATTCATTTAAAAAACACCTTTGATCAATTCTTTCACAATTAGGGTTTATACTTTGATTCAATCTTTCAAACTTGAAATTATCAAGTTCTCGGCCATTATTAGAGTGTAAGACCCAACCCTCTCTATAAATAAACAAACCATGGGCCTCTGCTATAGTATAAGTCTCGTTGCGCTTTTCAAAATCACAGCGCGATCACTGTTTTCATAACAATAATATGGGCCTCTAATAGGGTGTAAGTCCCATCTCTTTGTACATAAATAAACATTTTTAGGGTCTCTACTATAGTATAAGTCCCTCCTCTCAGTTGTCAAAATCACTGTGTTTTCAATTGATCTTGGGCCTCTCCCTGAGTATAAGCCCCAACATATCTTTTCAAAACTTAATAAGTTAGGGCCTCTATAATAGTATAAGTCTCTCTTATCTATTTCAATCAACAATAACCATGGGTCTCTTCTAGGAGTTTAAGTCCCACCCCTCATTATATTTTCAAAACATCCTTCATATTTTCAAAACGCCAATCTTTTAATCTTCCAAACAAACATAGCATCAATTCTTAATAAATCCACGGGGCTCTGTTAGGAGTATAAATCCCATCCCTTTGTACATAAACATTGTTTAAAACCATCGCTTGGGCCTCTCCCTGAGTATAAGACCCAACACCCTTTTGGAAATAGAAAATCTTCTAGCCTCATTCATCTTGGGCTTTGTACATGATACAAACAATCATCTGGGCCTTTATCTAGAGTCTAAGACCCAACGCCTTTTCTCCCCTCCTTTTCCAGATTAAAATCATCTTCAAATTCAATTTCAAATCATTTCCTCATTTCTAAACTTTCTTCCATTTCTTAAAACCCTAATTCAATCTTAAAGCAAGACATTTAATAATAACAATACAGTTGGGCCTCTATCCAGAGTGTAAGACCCAACACCTTTTCAAACTCAATTCATACTTGTTCATATATCTGTATATATACTTGTGCATATCTTGTTATGTTTCCCTTAACATTTAGATCATCCTTAGTTTAAACTAGTTCAAACAACTAGTTCCCTCTTGTACAAAGGAATTATTCTCCCCAATACAGTTAGCCTCCTATTAGGCTTTCTTCAATTTACTTAACCTTGAAACATTTCATGAAAGAGAGGATTCTTTCCCAGTGAAACCTTTTCTTTAAACCATTTTAACCCTAGAATAGTTCAATAATGAAAGGATTATTTCCCGGTAAAACCTTTCTTGAACTCTTCTTAGACTTGGAAAGTCTCAATCCCCAACCTCCTATTGGGCTTCATACAAGGACCCATAGGCTTCCTAAAAGCATAAGATATATCCTAGTTAGGTTTATCAATACACAAAATCCCGGGAGAGTCAAAACCTCTAGGACACTCAATCTCATCCTTTAAGCCTTTTCTAATCCTTAACAAAGGTTGGCTTTCAATTAATAATCCCTAGCAAGGGTCAGTTTACAATCAATAAACCTCGAGAAGAATTAAAGCCCTTGTGGCATTTAAATTCTCTTCTAATCTTCAGCAAGAGTCAGTCTCCACTTAAATTCCCTAAGCCTCCTCTTAGGCTTCATATAATGATTTCTCCATTCAGCCTCAATCTCGGGCTTTGTCCAAGACAAATATAACACTCCCTTGTTGAGTCATTTCTCAATTCTTTTTAGCTTCAATCTTGGGCTTTGGTCAAGGCACAAAATTCAACATCCCCACAGACGAGACCATGAGTCCTCTTTGTAGAAGGATATCCCTTCTATACATCACAGTTCAAATCAGATCAAAACATTCAAATCAAACTATTTTACATAAAGGAGGATGTGGCATTGCTCTGGATATTTCAATGTCCAAGTTAAAATCTTCTTTCCTTATGTTAAAACTCATGAAGAAAGATGTGGAAATGCTCTGGATATTTTAAAGTCCAAGTTCAAAGCTTCTTCCTTCATGACATTTCACTTCTCCTATAAAAGATGATGTGGCATTGCTGGATTCCACATACATCCCAATTAAAGTAACTTCCCTTATAATCATTTCTTCAATGTTTGTGATGAATAGGTGGGATATCTCCCTTTAGGGTGACAAATTCTCTCTCTGTCAAACTTTTAGCTTCAATCTTGGGCTTTGAACAAGACACAAATACTCCTTTAGCTTCAATCTTGGGCTTTGAATAAAATACAAATACTCTTTTAGCTTCAATCTTGGGCTTTGAACAAGACAAAATATTTTCCTTCCATAGATTTAGGAGGAACTACTAACGCTCTAATTTCTCAGTTTCCTTTTTGAGAATACGTAGGCATAAGATTGCGAAATCTTAGCGAGCACACTAATAAAAAAACCTTTAGTTCTAGGTGCCTACCAAAAACAATAGAAAACCATAAAACAACAAAAACATTTCCTGAGTCTTCACAAAGGAGAAACTTTCCTATTTAAACTACAAGACAAACCTAAGCAAGCAAGTAATTCAACAGTAGAAATATGCAACAAAGGTTCCTATAGAGTACTATAGATACTCAGGGTGTTAATAGCTTCCCTTAGTATAACCAACCTCCGATTCCAAATCTCTTAGCATTTGTAGGAGAAACATTTGCGAGCGGGGTTAGTTTGAGTTATCTTCCCCTTCCTTTTAAGCATCATAAGATAAATATTAGAAATCAGAAAGAAGCATTAAATGCAGTAGTGGTTGCGTCCCTAAAACTTGAGCTACATGATGCTCCTTTTTTATTATGAACACTAAAGAGAATCTGAATAAGTTTGACTCTAAAGCACAAAAGTGTATTATGTTGGGATACTTATAACGCTCTAAGGGCTACATTGTATACAATATAGAAAAATGTATTGTGGAAGAGTCAATCCATGTTAGATTCGACGATAAGCTTGACTCAGAAAAGTCAAAGCTAGTTGAGGATTTTGCAGATCTAGAAATAACACTTGCAGGGTTTGGAGAAAGGGAAAAAGAACCTGAGAACAAGTACTCAAAGGATGCTGATAAAGATACGTCAGAAGCAATTGAATGTCCACCAGTCCAGAAAAGGAAAAGGAAGAGACAAACCGTTTCTAAAGAATTGATTTTGGGAGATAAAACTAAACTTGTCAGTACAATATCAACATTCAAACAAACTGAGGAAATGCTCTTGGGATTGGTGTCTATGATAGAACCAACCTCTAGTGAAGAAGTACTTTAAGACAATGAATGGATTTTGGCAATGCAAGAAGAGCTAAATCAGTTCTCCATAAATGATGTTTGGGATCTGGTGCCAAATCCCAAGGGGACTCATGTTATTGGAACTAAGTAGGTGTTCAGAAACAAATTGAATGAGAAAGGAGAAGTTTTTAGAAACAAATCACGACTAGTTGCACAAGGTTATAGTGAACAAGAAGGTATTGACTACAATGAAACCTTTGCTCCAGTTTCCAGGTTAGAATCTATCTGTCTTTTAATTTCTTTTGTCATTAATAATAATATAACCTTATATCAAATGGATGTCAAAAGTGTTTTTCTAAATGAATACATTTCTGAAGAGGTATATGTCATAAACCTCTAGGTTTTGAAAACATCAAGTTTCCAGAACATATTTTTAAGCATAAAAAGTCATTGTATGGTCAAAGACAAGCTCCCAGATCTTGGTATGATAGATTAAGTTCTTTTCTTTTAGAAAATGACTTTGCTAGATGCAAAGTGGACATTACTCTCTATAGAAAAAACTTTGGAAAAGATCTTATGATATTCCAAATCTATGTAGATGACATAATTTTTGGTTCTGCTAATCCATCTGTTTGTCGAGAATTTTCTAAGCTATTGTAGGCAGAGTTTGAATTGAGTTTGATGCAAGAGCTAAAGTACTTTTTGGAAATAAAAATAAATTAAACTCCAAAAGCCACATATATTCATCAAATCAAGTACACAAAAGAGCTCTTGAAGAAATTTGACATGTCAAATAGAAAACCAGCGAAGACTCTTATGCATCCTACATGCATCATGGAGAAAGGTGAGGTAAGTAAAAAGGTTTGTCAGGTGTAACACCCCAACTCTAACACTTGTGGATAACAGGAAAACAAAACAATTCATATGACAAACAAAGTGCAACAGCATTAAAATTGCACGCATGACAATCGTAATGAAGGTGTGACGGTCGTCACACGTCCAGAATTCTTCATATCAGAGATGTTACATTCAACTAAACAGACAATATGCATTTATGCAACCACATTCAAATGACATACGTAGCACGAAATTGGATGGACAGTCAACAATGTATTACTTAACCATTTAATCATAAAACAACTTGTCATTACTTCCGGCGGAAGGTAATAAGCTTACAACGGTTCAATTAAAATAAGGCATTAGAAATTCTTCACAAAGTTTAGCAACAAGAACCTCAACTAAAGCAATAATATAAATCGTTCATTCCCCCCCCCCCTCCGAGAGTGCTACATTTCAGAGCGACCAACGACACCTTAACGACAAAGCGGAAACTCTATTCCGGGTCACCTGCAAATTACCACCAATGGCGGTAACATACAACGTAAAGGGGTGAGATATCAACAACATAACATAAGGCATGATAAAAGTCATGTTAGAAATCATATCACAGCAATATAATCTTCGCAAACTTATAAACATCAACGACAATCGTTTGCAAGCAAATTCATATCTCACGTATGCCACAACAACTGACAACCAACATAATTATGCAGCTTTATGTGACTCAGCAATGCAACTCAACTGTGCATATGCATGTGGTACCATTTAGGAGCCAACACCCCAAAACTCGGGATAGGAGCCAACACCCCAAAACCCATTAAGGAGCCAACACTCCAAAACTCGGGATAGGAGCCAACACTCCAAATAACCCATTTAGGAGCCAACACTCCAAATAACGCCAATTCAGGCCAACCAAGATGATATGCCATGAAATGCACCTATTATGGACTACAACACAACCATAACGACCATACAATAAAGCTTTATGCTTACAACCAAACTGTCCATAACAGAGCATCATCCTCATACAACTCAAGACATTATCATTTTCCACCTATTCACGTATGAGAGCAATAACAGCCTTAAATCAACAATTAAGAATTCAACATACGATCGTAATGACAACATATCTGCTCCTATTCACATAATTAATTACAAATCTCTATCAAGGTTTAATTACGAAACAATTAGGACAACTACCCTTTTTCCCCATTAGGGAAACCTTAGAGCATCGTACTACTAACGATGTAACACTTTCATTTCTACATATTTGCCCCCATTAGGGAAGCCTTAGAGCATCGTACTACTAACGATATAACATATTCATTTCTACATAGAAAAACCTCGTCCCTAACATTTATCGGTTAACGGAAATTATACCTATGAATCGATTCCCTACATGAAATCGATCATACCCACGGTTATAGAATTGAACCCCACCCTTACCTTAGAATAGAGGCCAATTCCACGCTTCCGGTTCCAATTCTGGTTTACGGTAACTCTCCTGCAACTTTCTTCCAAGTTCTCTAATGGAAAATTCTTCTGTTATCAATTTCTCTCAACCACGCTATTTTCTTCCTTTACGGTTTCTCTTTTTGTGAAAACTTCCCAATTCAATTGAGCGTAATGGAATATGGGGATACGTTACTAAATTTTTAACATTCAGGTGGCCACGTCCCAATTCCGTTTTTAATTTGGATTTTTCGTTACTATGACGAGCGTAACAATTTCCTGACGAGCGTCACGATCGTGACGACTGTCACATGCCTGTGACAACCGTCATATCAGAAAAATTTCATTTTTCTTAGACAGAACATTTCTTAAGCTTTCCAACGCTTCGAACGGGGACTAAAACCGACTTACGGATCGAGAGATATGAATTTTCGAAGTTTTCCCTAACACTACTACGGGATTCTGCACTTTTGCCCGAAATTCGACCGATTCAATTCCTTTCTTCGAAACAAACACATTTTCAAATACGACTACGACGCAACGAAACACGGTAAAGTCATAACTAAATTTAAACGAAATAAAACGGGTGTTACAACTCTCCCCTACTAAAAGAATTTCTTCCTCGAAATTACCTCAATTGAACAGCTCGGGATAGGACTCCCGCATCTTGCTCTCCAGTTCCCACGTCAAGCTTTCGCCAGCAGCTCCCAACCAAACCACTTTCACCAAGGGAATCTCTTTTCCTCTTAACGTCTTCACCTCACGATCATCAATTCTCATAGGCCTTGTCTCTACAGTAAGGTTATCACGTACTTGCACATCGTCCATAGGAATGACATGCGATGGATCTGAAATATACTTGTGGAGCTGTGATACGTGAAATACATCGTACAGATTCGAAAAATTAGGCGGCAACACCACTCGATATGCGACCTTCCCCATCCTGTCCGATATCTGGTACGGACCAATGAAACGAGGAGTAAGCTTCTTAGATTTCAAAGCTCTGCCAACTCCAGTCACAGGCGTGACTCTCAAAAACACATGATCTCCAGCTTCAAATTCTAAATCCTTCATGCGCTTATCATCATAGCTTTTCTGTCTATTATGTGAAGCTTTCATCTTCTCTTAAATTAACTTCACCTTCTCCGTAGTCTCCCGAACAATCTTCGGTCCGAGTACTACACTCTCTCCCGATTCATACCAACACAATAGAGTCCTACACCGCCGACCATACAAAGCTTCGAACGGTGCCATTCCGATACTAGAGTGATAACTGTTATTATAAGTGAACTCTATCAACGGAAGGTAAGTATCCCACGAACCACCTTCCTCCAGAACACAGGCTCTCAACAAATCTTCTAAAGACTGAATGCTCCGTTCAGTCTGACCATCTGTGTGAGGGTGGTATGTTGAACTCAACCTCAACTTAGAACCCAATGCCTCTTGCAGACTCTTCCAAAACTCAGAAGTAAACCTCAGATCTCTATCTGACACAATACACAACGGAACACCATGTAACTTAACAACCACTCTGACATAAATCTCTGCCAACTTCGATACCGGAAAAGTGATGTTAATAGGAATAAAGTGAGCTGACTTTGTAAGCCTATCAATAATCACCCAAATAGAATCACGTCCTCTTAAGGTATTCGGCAAACCCGTTACAAAATCCATTGAAATGCTGTCCCATTTCCACTCTGGAATCTCTAACGGTTGCATCAACCCAGCAGGTTTCTGATGCTCGACTTTTGACTTCTGACAAGTCAAACATGCATACACAAATCGTGCTACATCACGCTTCATACCAGGCCACCAAAACAGATTCCTCAAATCACTATAGATTTTCGTCGCTCCTGGATGAATACTCAACTTACTTCTGTGACTCTCTTCCAGAATCGCCTTCTTCATATCTGCACTATCAGGAATACATATACGACCACGAAATCTCAACACGCCCTGCGCATCCAACTGATAATCATTATTTTCCGAATGGTCTACTCCAGGCATTAAATCTACTAACATCACATCTCATTTCTGAGCCTCTCTGATGCTGTCCAGAAAATCATTATTAATCTTTAACATGCCCAACTTTACACTCTTCGGTGTTACTTCGCAAACTAAACTCAAATCTCTGAATTGCTCAATCAATTCCAACTCTTTAGCCATCATAGCTGACATATGCAAAGTCTTGCGGCTTAAGGCATCAGCTACAACATTAGCTCTTCCCAGATGGTAATGTAAACCAAAATCATAATCTTTTAATAGTTCCAACCACCTTCGTTGTCTCATGTTCAGTTCCTTTTGATCAAACAAGTACTTCAAACTCTTATGGTCACTGAACACTTTGAATCTTGAACCATAAAGATAATTCCTCCAAATCTTCAGCACAAACACAACAACAACAAGTTCTAAATCATGTGTAGGATAATTCCTCTCGTGGATTCTCAACTGTCTTGAAGCATAAGCAACTACTTTATTATTCTGCATGAGCACACCTCCTAAACCAAACTTAGAAGCATCGCAGTATACCACAAACGGTTCTTCTGCATTAGGCAAGGTCAACACCGGAGCAGACGTCAACCTCTTCTTTAACTCTATAAAACCTGCTTCGCATTGAGCATCCCACACAAAGGTTTTCCCTTTACAAGTCAACTTAGTTAACGGAAGGGCCAACTTAGAAAAACCTTCGATAAACCTTCTGTAATAACCAGCAAGTCCCAAAAAGCTTCTAATTTCAATTGCCGATTTTGGAGTTTCCCATTGCAACACGGCATCAACCTTAGATGGATCTACAGAAATTCCACTACCCGATATAACATGACCCAGAAAGCTAACTTCTTCCAACCAGAAGTCGCACTTCGATAGTTTTGCAAACAACTTCCTTTCTTTCAACACTTGCAGTATTAACCTCAAGTGCCCAACATGCTCCTCTTTCGACTTAGAATAAATTAGGATATCATCAATGAATACTACCACAAACCGATCCAAATACTCGTGAAAGATACAGTTCATGTACTCCATGAAAACTCCCGGCACATTAGTAACACCGAAAGGCATTACCGTAAACTCATACTGTCCATATCTAGTTCTGAACGCCGTCTTCTGAACATCATCATCTTTTACCTTAATCTAGTGATACCCTGACCTCAAATCAATTTTACTAAACACCCGCGCCCCAACCAACTGATCCATCAAGTCATCAATTCTGGGAAGCGAATATTTATTCTTAATTGTTACTTTATTCAGTTGTCGGTAATCAATACACAACCTCATACTACCATCCTTCTTCTTTACTAGTAATACCGGAGCTCCCCACGGCGATACACTTGGTCTAACGAACTTCTTCTCAAGTAAGTCTTCCAACTGTTTCTTCAACTCTGCCAATTCAGATGCAGACATCCTGTACGGCGCCATAGACACAGGTCTGGTACCAGGTACAAGATCAATAGAAAATTCAATTTCCCGTTCCGGAGGAACTTCAGGAATTTCATATGGAAACACTTCCGGAAAGTCACAAACAACTTCTAACTCATCAATTATCGCTTGATTCTCAACGGATGATGATGCCACCAACGCAAACACCTGAGCACCTTCTAGGAATATCTGCTTCATCCGTTTCGTAGTTACCGAATGGGCTCCCTCCTCCTCAGGAGTAGAAAACCTCACCGACTTATCAAAGCAATTAATATGAACGCAGTTATACTCCAACCAGTTCATACCTAAAATTATGTCCATTCCACTTAGTGGCAAACAGACTAAGTCAACCAGGAAATCTCTATCAAACATTGATAGAGGACATTTCAAACATACCAGAGATGTAGTCACTGATCCCTTAGCTGGAGTCTCAACTACCATCTCCCCATTCATGTATTAGATTAAATTAATCATGGAAGTTGTTTTTTTAGTATTTTTAATTGAATTAATCATGGAAGGTTTTTTATGGTTTGTATCTTGATTTGAACTTGATCATTGACCACAATTATAACACCTCCTTGCCAATTTTCCTCTCACACTTAGGTATTAGATTGAGGCTTATTTGAGGGCTGGTTTGAGGTCTTGATGATCATTTTTCAATTGTTTCTCATTGACTTTTTATGGACCCTCGAGGTTTGCTCGATAAGTGAAACACCTTGCATTGTTTGACACAATTGGTGGTTCTTTGGGTTGTTTTTTCCTTAATCTTTTGCATTCTGATTTGTGATTGACTTGACTTGAGTTTGATGATTTATTTAGATTTTATTTGGGCCTTCTTCTATTTTTGGTGGATTCCTCAAATTCAAATTGTTTTAACCATGTGTATGCATACAATCCTTGACCTAGTTTGGGATATGATCATGAGTGATCCCTTGAACACCTCTTGAGCTTTGTTAGATTTTGTTAATATGCTTAAGGTGCTTCCTTGCATGATTAGAGGTCATTGGATGTGTACCTTATGCCAAAAGATTCATTTGATCATTGTGTTTCCACTTGTTTGAAGTGTGAGATAGTTGCTTGAACTTTGGTTCTTCAATTTTATTTGTTCATTCGTGTGATTGCTTGAGGTTTTGACTTTGAATATGAGGTATACCACTTGATGTTAACTTCTGACCTTGATGGTTATCGACTTGTTCTTTATGCCTTATGATGTTTGTGTCACTTTAACAATGCTATGAACATTTGATCCCCTCTTATTTTGTTTGGTTTCTTTATTTTACTTGATCATGTGTAAGTGTTTGGTTGAGTTGATTATGATGTGGTTGCTGCCCCACTTTCCTCCCTCACTTCCTTGATTGTGCCTTTTGGTCTTAGCACCTTTCTTCTTGTGATGATTGATGGCATTTGATTGTAGGAGCTTGCTTCTCTCATTTCCTCTCATCCTTCTTGACTTGCTTAAGTCTTCCATCTTTGTGACTTATGTTGGTCTTATTGCATTGTTCCATGTTTGCATTTGTGTTTGCATTGCATATCTCTTTCTATCTTACATAAGTCTTTCATTTCATTTTCATTTGTGATTGATTATGCTTTGTGCTTACTTGTGCTTCTTACCATGATCCCTTAGGATTCTAGTCCCTCTGTTTAAGATGGGAGTAGGAGAGACATTAGGATTTCAATACTTTGCATGATAATATCAAGTAGTTCCCTTTTCTATCCCAACTTTAGGACCACTTTGCATGACAACATTAGGGTTTACAGTTCCCCTTAGAGTCTTGTGTCTTCTCTTCTCATCTCAAAATCTCTTAAGACACTTAATAAAGAAAGACAATTGTTGTACGTTATGAGCCTTAAGTACATAAGGAATGATGAGTGGGGGTTCTCTTCTCATATTGTCTAGAGTGTTTAGCATATGCCCTTTGGGCGATATGTGACGCATTCGCTCTTATGCCATAGTCTTTAGTGCAACATGAGTTACAAACTAACTAAATTCACTTCTTCTTAAAAACACAAACAAAATCAAACCTTTTCATCCTTGCAGATTGCTTCCAAACCTCATTTTTAGAGAGAGTATGTTGCTTTTCCGTTCTACCACAAACAGGCATCGTCCCTAACTGCTAGAATGGAAACTTAACATTACTTATAAAAAACAACAACCAGTGGTCTAGTTTTCCAGAATTATGTTTGCTCTGATTTCTCATACCAGATGAGGATACGTAGGCACAAAACGACGATGTCTTGGCGAGCAACCTTCCCCAATCGCCTGTAGTTTTCTGAACTACGTTGACTCTGACTTTCCCATTGCACGAGGGAATACGTAGGCATAGGGCTGCGATGTCCTATCGAGTATCTTCTTTCTCTTCACCCCCGTTTAGCAGTAGCCTTTAGATAGTTTTCACCCATAGATTAGACAACAAGCGTGGATCCCATTGAGTACAATGGACGTGAGGGGTGCTCATACCTTCCCCTTGCGTAACCGACTCCCGAACCCTAGATTTAGTTGTGATGACCTTGTCTTTCCCTTTCTCTTAGGTTTTCTTCGATCGTTTCCTTTCCCTCTCTTTGGGATAAATAATGTTTGGTGGCGACTCTTCTGTCTGTTTGCCGACCTCCTTTTTCGCAGTTGCGGCAGCTGGCGACTCTGCTGGGGACTTTAGTTCCCTATGCGAGTCAATCCTAGCGCTTGTTTGTTTTATGTTTGTGGGTGTGTATATTTGTATGCATATGTATTGTATCTATATATTGTTGCATTTGCATTTTATTTTCCGCACTTTATCATTTGCTGCTGTTGTGCTGTTGGGTGGGTGTTCCATTGAGAGATAAGCCCAATACCTAGGCTTTAGTACATACCTAGCATTAGTATGGAGAGTAGTGAGGGCTTTCATGTTTGGCATGCAATAGTCCTCCTGAAATTCGCGTTCAGACGAGATTTTCTTTGAAGACATCCTGTCCAGTCCATTTCAGACAATTGATCGGATGTTGGATCTAAGAATTAACGACTCTGGAGACCGATCATTGGGAAGTCATTTGAGTGAGGCCTCCTCTTTTGACCATGATGCCAAACTAGAAATGGTGGACGTATCATCGTTTCTCGAGAGTCTGTGACATTAACGACCTGCATAAGATGCCGAACCTTATCAGAGATTAGGTCTATACTTGTGAGTGGGAGGGTTGTGCAGGAAACCTGACCTTCAACCAACCCGGTTTTTTGGTTTTCTCGTTAGTGCGGACCTTTGATCTTTGGTATTATTGGGTTTCTATTATCTCAGTGCTGATGTTCTGGTATTTTCTTGTCGAAGTGAAATTCTGGTTCAACTCAGTCAGCAGCACAACAGTCTTGATCCCTTGTTTGCATCTGCATTTTAACATTTGCATGTATTTATGATTTCAGGTGTTCATTTTCCCTTTGATTCTAGTGATCTGATCCACCGTTAATATCGAGCCTAGCTTAAAGAGAACTGTTGTCTACAAGTTACCGACGCCGGAGTTAGGACCCTTGCTTGGTCTCATTTCTGTGGTTGATCATAGTGTTATGAAAGACTTCAGGAAGGATTATGGGAAGATTTTGAGCTTTGTTTGTAAGATCTCAAGATTTGAATTAGGAGGTATTCACACTCTGCTGCAGTTCTATGATCCTCAGTTGCGTTGCTTCACTTTCCCTGTTTATGCCTTGATGCCTACATTGGAGGAGTTTTCTCTGTTAATGGGAGTTCCAGTCTTGGAGGAAGTGCCTTTCTTTCACTCTGAAGAAGAACCTGAATTGACCAAATTGGCTAATGCTCTACATCGGATATTTCTGAGTTAGATGGTAAAGTAGTCTAGAGGAATGGAGTCCCTGGTTTTCCACTGTCATTCTTGGTGGGCAGAGCTCAACACTTTGCTAAGGAAGGATGTTGGGTAGTTTTCAACGCTATTCTGGCCTTATGTATCTATGGCATAATCATGTTCCCTAATATACCAGACTTTATGGATATGAATGCCTTTCATATTTTCGCTTCCAGAAATCTTGTGCCTACACTCTTAGGGGATGTCTACCATTCAATACATTGCAAGAATGGGAACAAGAGATGAAAGAATGTCTCTTGTTGTGCACGACTTTTGTACAGATGGTTAATGGCACATCTTCCTAAAGCTTGACCTTTTGTTGATACCTCAGACACAGTTGATTGGTCAGAGAGACTCATGGGTTTGACGTCTGAGAATATTGTTTGGTTTAACAGAGATCTCCTTGGCAAGGAGATTATCTTCAGTTGTGGAAACTTTCCCAATGTTCCTTTGATAGGAAGGAAGGAAGGGTGGAATTAATTACAATCCTGCTCTGGTGGTCCGGCAATTTGGTTACGCTTTGAAAGGACCTCCAAGGGAAGAAGAAATACAGGAATCTCTGTATTTCACCGGAATGGCTGACAATGATACTTTGACCATATTGAAAAAGGCTTGGGGGAAGGATTCATTGGAGTGGAAAATGTTCTTTGGGTAAGGGTGACTATAGAGCCTATGGACCATATGTGGATTGGATCTAGGAGAGGGTGGAAAGATTGTTACTACCATTCCCGGTCGGAGAGCCTTTATATTCTTTGGTAGCTGAAGAACTAACAACATATGACATTCGGAAGATTAATCAGTTGTTGGCTGAGAAAGAAGAGTTATGCAAAGCGAATGAAGATCTAGGAAAGGAGGTTATTCAGCTAAGGAGTGAAAAGAATGAAGCAGTCTACTCGTCCAAGATGAAGATAGAGACCTTGAAC